>CM036905.1:48326551-49576551 GCA_020800305.1 Porphyrio hochstetteri
AAGTACATGTAGTATCCCAGCACAACTACTTGATGTTATCTGTCTGCCCTTTTACATGAGTCAGAAGGAGAAGCAGAACGTTAACAAACAGCTTTTATTCTCACAGCTCAGAGCAGGGAAAGAATAACAAGTTGTGTAAAAAGAAACAGAAATATTAGATTTCACATTATTCCTTTTTTTTTTCCTTTCTTCTGAAGTGTTTGTAGCAGAGGTAAGTAAAAATGTTGTAAAAGGTTTAGTGTCCTGTTACTTGCTAATTCCTATGTCTACCTCAAGTCACTGAGATTTTACAAACAGCTATGAGAAGATTATTTCAAATCCTTCTTGATCACTACAAGGAATATTTTTAAAGGTACCGTGACAGATGTTGCAGGTGCCTTATTTTGATTTGCTTTTTGGAGTTGTAATCTTTTTGTGAGTTGGGTTTAGGGAGTCTTTTTAAAAATAATGATTTTTTTCAGGTATTGGAAAAAACAACCTTCCACCAAGATTAAGGTGCTACTTTATATTCCTTGATTTGGTACTTTGTATTCCTTGGCCAGCAGAGGGATGCTTGTTAAAAGATCTATTTTATTAATTTGTTTTCTCTATACCAAACTAACTTTATGTGAGAGATTCCCAGTCTAGGGGAAAAACAAAACAAAAATTAATGGTATGACACCTCATTATTTCTTTAAAATAGGGAAGAGTCATCCTGGAGTTACCAGCAGGATCTGTAGGACTCAACTGCATCCTACGAGCCTCAGAACTGTTTTAGTCACAAGCAAATTAGACAACACCATGGTCTCAGAGACTCCTGCTCACCACTAAAACCAGCTGGAGAATGGTACTTTCAGATATTTTTAAAAAAACTGGCTTCAGATACTCATAATGACACATTGTGATGAGCACTATACATACAAATAGACACAAGGGCATGCATGCATGCAAAATCATTTAACAGAGTTTTTAATAAAGAGATAAGCAATCATTACAGAGCCAGCCAGTCTGTCGTTTCCTGGCAAATACATGCAGTAGAATTGACTTTTGACCTCATATTTGCCAATAAGATGTATTACTTAGATCTGTGTGGCAACACACCGATCCCTTTGCCTTTTATAAATCATTTGTAAATGTCCACTAATAAAAATCTATAGAACTATTGGGTGAAAAGTCTGCCTTCTACAAGCCCTTGACGCTGGCCCAAAAAATGAATTAATATGGCTCCTGCTGAAGTTTCAGTTATCTTTGAATTGTTTTTTTTTATGCCATGTAAACCATATGGCCAGAAATAGCTGAAATATAATACATTGCCATTTACTGACTTTAGGCAACTCTTTGTAAATCTAATTAAACAGGATAATTCACTAATGCAAGTGCTGCCTATTATGCATGAAGAGTCTCAAACAATAAAAGGGTTACAAGCGAGGCCATTTCTGGAAATTGAGATGATTTCTTTTGACTGGAGATATGGTCTTCCATCAGTAAATATTTTGTATTTCTACTTTTCTGGCAGCAAGGGGTGACCTTTATACAGATAAACACACCTTTTTCCTCCAGCAAAAAAACCCACGTTGTTCTCTTTAGATTAGGTTGGATTAATGTGTCTCTATTTGAATTCCTATTGTCATTTTTTTCAGTCATATACTTCACATTGGCAAAAATGATAGTCATGGTTTGAATCTATTTGACTGATACTTTTTACTTTAAAGGATTCTGGGCCAGAATATTAGTGTCCTGGTCACAGAGTTTTTCTCTGACTGATTTATCGTGATCTCAGGTGGAATTCTGCATGTGGATACAAGAAGAGCATAGATTTGATCAGCTATCTTTAATTCCTTGACCCCTGCCCCTGAACCCCAAACTATATAGCGTCAAAGGGCATGTCTGAGTCTATGTGTCCAGTATCAGAAGAAAACTATGACCTAAACCAAATGAACAAAAGGATCTAATCTGAAAATGGGGATTTTAGCTCAAATCTCTTTTGCAAAATCATATGAAGGACTTCATTTTCAGGCCAAGGTCTGAACAACATCTCTACCAGAAGTCTAAATCTCAAAAAATGACGTAAAATGAAATCCTTATCCTCCAAACAGCTCTAGCTTGGGCAGCTTTTGAGTATCTCTCTGTGATGCCAAATACAAAACCCTGGAATGTCCCCAAAGTGGTCTGTGAATCTGTAATTGCTTTCTTAATTTACCAGAAACATGGCCAATGGAACAGGGAATGCCAAGAAAAAGCAACAAGGCATGTGAACTGTGTTACCTGATGGTGCCAAATATATTTTTGCATGGGAGGCTTGCAAATTCATTTTTTCTAACATGAAACTGTCTCATTGTCCAGTTTATGTAGGTAATTAACTGGAAATAATTTAGCTATGCTAATCATGAAATTTTTTTTTCATGAAAATGTGTGCATCTTCAAAGACAATTGCACTTTACACTTATTTCAAGAGGTCTGCAGCTGAAATTGCCAGTGCAACGCTCACAACTCTCTCCTGAGAACCCATAATCCCTGCCAAAAAAAAAAAAAAATCCTCAGAGCGATGTCAGCAAGATTTCCATCACTGGGGCCCCATAAACTAGGATTACCCATTTAGGGAGTTAAACAGGAGCAATTGTTGCTACATCTGTCTTAGAATGAGCGCTCCCCCTGCTCCCCCCGCAGCGGCTCTGACAGCATGAGAGCATTATTTCTCAGTGCCACCTTCTACCGTTGCCTTATGAAGAATTTATATGTTTTGAGTTTTCCTTCATGGCAGGCGTCCAGTGGTGCTGTACTATAAACCTGCCACAGAGGATGAAAGAAGTGCAGTTTGCAGTTCAATTGGGGGCCCAGACTGATGAGCTCAGACAGGCCAAACCTCTAAAGGTTAGTGAGTCTGAACCTCGGCTGATTCACCGAGCACCGTCAAATTATGCGCTACTAAGGAGGTAGCAAACATTTTTTAAAGACTAATTACTCGAGAAGGTTGTGGAGGGTGATTAATAGACCCCAATCCTTTATTGGAGTTCTCTTGAGGAACCCTAATGAAATAACAAATCCAGAGAGAGGACAAATTCTTTTCCTTTTTTGGCAAGTAGTTATTTAAGCCGAACAATGCTGCCAGCTGAACGCATCATTAAAGGGACGGCTTACTGTTGCACACCGAAACCCCCACTGTGATAAATGGCAAATAAAACACGTCTTTCATCCACACATCAAGGCAGATGAAGATGAGCAGAGCAGGGCTACCAGGACCCGTCTCCTTGGAGTTGTCAGGCATCGGTGGCCTGTAGAGGGCTCTCAAGGTCCTCTGCTGAGGCTCTTAACCCAGTTTCACGGGCTGCAGCTGGAGGTTTTCTAAGGTCACCGAGGTCTTTCTCAAAAGGGCGAAACAAAAGGATCCTTCAGCATAAACGTGCATTTTTTCCCTTTTCTATGGCTTTGCTGTTTCTATGCACTATCTCCAGCCACAACTTTGCCTACATTATTTGTTTTAGCAAACAGATGTTAGAAAGCCACTTTTGAATATAAGTCTCCTGTAAGGGTCGTTGTGGGGAAAAAAAAAAAAAAGAAAACAAATAAAAAGAAAAAAAACCCAACCCAGTCTTCAAAAAAACCCAACAGGCTTGGAATAGGAATGAACACTTTCAGCATTTTCTGCCTACTGTCATCTTTGAGGCGACGGTACTGTAGGCACACAGAACACAAGTGACGTGTTTATATGTAGTTAGCTCTCTCTTCAGTTCCTAGAGTGATCGGGGATATGCTGGAAAACAAATGTTGCATTGATTATCATTTCTTCAAAGTGAACTGTACTGCAGAGTACGTGTCATATTTGATACATAAAGTGAATAGATGAACAGCTACACGGGTTATTTACCAAAATGCTTGCATTAAAAACCAAACCCAACCTGCAAGTAAGTGCCATACGTGCATAAGGACATGAAGCCTGCAGCAAATTACATTTACATATATATTTCATGGCAATTAAACCCTTGTCTTGTGAGTTAATGACAGGGTTTAATTGCTTGTAGCCATGGTTTTCTTTCTTAAAAATATGGCCTGTATTGGAGGAAGGAAAATGCCCTTTCCCCTTTGACAGCAGCTGTATTTTAAATCCCCAGTTCTTGCTGTGATTATCTGCACATGTAGAGCTGTAAACTTCAGAAGAAATAGATTATTACAGCAACCTCAGTTCCTGTCTCTTCTTGTCTGGCTATGCTGAAAGGAAGAACCCTCTAAAATTAGGATAATTAGGTTGTTTTTCATTTCTAGTAGAATTCCTTTATAGAAGGACATATCCTGTAACAGTCTTTGATGGTACCTTCTGGCATTACGAAATTTGTTTGTTTGCCTTTTCAGGAAAAAAAAAAAAAGAGGTTTATATATTTTACTACCTTTACTTCATGTCTCCATTTCCTTTCCTTGTAATACCAGGGTGGCTTTAACTAGGACAAAAGTTATATATGAAAACCTTACATCCTGTTTGTGTTTCAGTTTGCAGCAGCACAGCTATGGAAGTAGTTTTGTAATTTTTCTTTTTTCCTGGTTCTCTGCATAAGCCATTCAAAGTACCAGTTGGTTCTATTTCCCTGAACTGTAGGGGCAGCTGCTGTCGAGTTTCTGAAGCCAAGTTTGCTGTGGATCTGAAGTAACTAGTGGAAAGAAAATGTGTGATACTAAGAGAGAATTGTAGGAAGCAACAAGAAGCACTGACAGTGTCACTAGGTGGTACAGACTACAAATCTCAAAGTTTCTGAATGACACACTCAAAACAAATCCCAGGACTCCTCAAATGTTCCCAGGTTCATAGGGTTTAAACATTTTTTTTCTTGACTTTAGGTCAGCCAAGGGTAGAGAACCATTTGTCTCCATGTTAAATGGCTGTGGGCAGCAAGAGCTGTACTTGGAAAGAATTGGACTGTCGGGCACATGTACAAACATTATTCCTTTGGGCATCTATAAGTACCTATAAACTGGCACCATTGAGAGGTCTTTCTGTCCTAAATCTGCTATATTATAAGAGTTCCTGCAAAATCTCTAATCTCTTACAGTGGGATAAACTGCTGTAAATTCTTTTAAGCAGGCAGGTTCTGTAGACGTAAGGAGAAATAGGAGACCTTTCCTGTTTGTCATTCCTCCAGAGCCATAGAGCACATGTCACTGCTGGATGCTGGAAGAGAGTCAGGCAGTGGCTAAAATTTTGTGAAAATGTTACAGTATATTTAAGTTTTCCTGGACATGTTCTGGCTTTTTTTGGGCAGGTATTTTCTACAGAAGGATTTTGAAGACTTTCTGTGTTTTTTTCCAGGATTCCCTGCTGTCTCTGGCCCTAGCAGGTGATATCCCACCAACCAAAAGCAACACATCTGGGATTCCTCATAATGTTGCAAACCAGCTCCATGTGCATTTGCAGATGTGCAATGTGCTTTGTTCTTTGCATGCCCAGGCTGTTCAACATGTCCTAAAAATGTTTGGTTTATTGTACACATGTATATGCACAGAATATAAGCATACAGTTTTCCAGACCAGATGTACTGAGATGCACTGGCAGTAAGAAAGGTCACATGGGAAGTTTTGACTCTGAAGAAGGGTGCTCCATCTTTTGGTATTTCAAGCACTACATCTCTATGTCATTTTATCTAGGCATTTTTTCGGGAAATGTCAGTAGTCACCAGTGAGGTCCTAACATAGTGGAGCTGCCTAACACATGTAGTATTGCTATAGTTTTGTGGAGCTGTCAGAGTCAGAGAGGTTCAAATTCATGGTATTTCTACTTCCATTCAATGCCAATTGCCAAATACTTTATTGGGCATTATGCCCCACTGTCCATACTAAATCACAGAGACAGAGAAAGGAACATTATTTCCAGGAAGAAAATTCTCATAGGAGAATATGATCATGCAGGTTGGAAGAAACTGACTCAAAGCAGGGTCATGTAGGCCAAGCCTCTCAGTTTGGTCTTGAAAATCTCTGAATGACTGAACTGCTTTTGCTCTAACGCTCAACTGTCTTTGTGGGGCAGAAAAAATCAACATTGTTAGTACTTGTAGGCTGCTCTTTTGTCCCCCAGAAGCCATCTCTGCTCCAGGCTGAAAAGCCCAGCACCCTCAGCCTCTCCTCATGGAGCAAGAGTTCCAACTGCACATCATCCTGGTGACCCGCCACTCAATTCACTCCAGTTTACACTGTCTTTTTAGTGAACTAGGGATTCGAGACTGGACACAGTTTTCCAGATATGACTAATGAATGTGGAGTAAGAGGGATGATCCCTTCCCTTGATGTACTGGGTGTGCTCCTGTTAATACAGTCCAGGAAGCTGTTGATTTTCTTTGCTGCTAGGACAGACTGGTTCATGCTCAGCTGTCTGTTGTCAGGGTGCCTTGAGGGCTGGCTGCTCCCTGAGGAAGAAGAAGCTGGGAGTGGAGCTGGATGCCAGGGCTTGTAGAACAGTGTCTCTCCAGCTGGTGTTGGTCCCACTCTAGCAGAGTGAGGTGAGCAGGGTAGGTCTGGAGATGGTACCCAGCATCAGACAGCCTGGTGGAAGCAAGGCAGGTTCACAATGACAAGGCAGATCCTACTTGTCAAGCTGGGAAGTCAGTTGCAGCTTAGCTGGATTGCCTGTCAGGTCAGGTTCAGGGGGGTCATCGACAGGCACAGGCAGGGCTTCAATGTGGCTGAGGCTATAGGACTGCCAGAAAATGAGAGCAAGAGTCTTGGCTGAGAGTAGTTCCCAAGGGAAGGAGGGGGGAAGCCCTGCTCTGACTGCCTACAGCTCCTTCTCCACAACAGCTTTGGTCAGCCAGCTGGCCTTGAATGTGGCCACCTTTGGCAGCCAAACCCTGTGAGGCCTGGGAGCAAATACAGGGTGCTGACAACTCTCTGCTGAAGCCCCAGGTCCTTTTCAGCAAAGCTTCTCCCCAGACAGTCAGTCTCAGCCTGTACATTACAGTGCATTTTTCCATCCCACATACAGAAGTTTGAATTTGACCCTGTTCATAGGGTTCTTGTTGTTACGTTCCCCCAGACTGGATAGGTCCTTCTAGATGGTGATCCAATACATCATGGAGCACATTAGTGTCATTCAAAGAATGAATGAGGGTGAATTCCACCTCTTCCAGACCAGTGACAAAGATAGTACACTTGGACAATACCAGCATAGATTCCTGAGGAGCTTCATTTGTAACCAGCCTCAAAGAATGTACCATCAGCTGTTTGAACTCAATGATCCACAGGTTCACCCCTTGCACTGATGTTCAGTAGACTACTTATCCATCCAGAACATAACATCCTACCTTGGATAAAAGGGTACTGTTGAAGATTGTATCTAAAATCTTGCTGAAGTTGAGTTAGTGACATCTGCCAGTTTCTCCTCAGCCACAGGGCTAGTTTTTTTATCACAGCAGACAATCATATTAAGTCTCTCTCATGTTACTAATCAGGAGTCACACTAAACAACTGTACTTCATTTCTTACTTGCTGTCCTCTTCAGACACTTGATAAAAGATTTACCTAATGGCTCCTTAGTATTTTTTAGCCAAGTTATGTTGTTAGTGTTTTCCTCAGAAAAATATGTAAGGGGAAGAAAAAAGACAGGAAGAGATAACAAGGGAACATCTTGTGATAAGCTTGTTAAGCTTCTAAATGTAATAAAGAATACAACAACAACATGGCTTTATGGATCAGATACTCTTGCATTTGTAATTCAGAGATTAAATGGAAACATTCTTCTTATTCCAAAAGGGCAGGATCACTTGCTGTTGTATACACTCAGGTTTTGAATTTCATTTTAGAGACTTTGAAGAATATTCTTCCTTCAGCCTGAATGGCTTTTAATTTCACTTTTCAAACCTTGAATTCTAAAAAGCACATAGCAGCGTCTCCATTTCTTGTAGGTCTTCAGTGCTAACTTCATCACCAAAGCGGTGATGTAAAGCCCATTAAAGCCAGTACAATTCTTTGCTTTAACATCAATCATTTCTGGATCAAGCAATAACTGACAAAGCATGCTAAGTTCATTTTTAATTCTTTTACTTATGGCTTTTTGAAGAATGTGTACAAAGCCATATATAGGATGTAAAAGAAAGAATTGTTGGTAAATAGAAGCTTTCCTATATGTCCTACATGCCTGAGCATAGATTAGTTTTCTTGAATTATTAGCTACTGGCATTTAATTTTGACGTTTGTATGGTAAGCTTGCTGTCTAAAAGTTCTCTTGAATATTTGATACCTGATGTTCACAGGCAGAAATCTTCTGGCTAATTGTAAGCAGCCATGCTGGCCACAAGTTATTTAATTCTCTGATTAGTGTAGAACAGCTTACACACTAAATCATGTGTTATCCTGGGATATCATGAGGAAGACCATAGATATCTTACAGACAGCAGACAGAAAACCAGAACAAGGTGTTTTAAAAAATGTTAAACTCCTCAGGCTATGCCTTTGTCATCAGCTGAAGCTCAATCTACAGCGCTGTGTCTGAGCTAACAGACCCTGTGTAGAAGAGGCGCATAGTTGTTTAAACACTAATGTCACTAATTGCACTAATGGAAGGTGATTCTTGTCTAGGGAATAAGCAATAAGTGACTAGTGTCTGCACATGGCCAAGAGGACGTCTGTTGTGTATAGACCGTATAAAACCATGATAGATCCCCAAAATAATGTTCCAAGAAATATTATGGTATTTCTACCTGCAATGGTTTGGGAGTTACTATAAGGAAATACACATTGCCACACAGATGGCAAGAAGGCAGGATTTTTGCTTTGCTGGATTGTCTTCAGAACTGGAAACACTGACAGCACTGGGTCTTCAGTCCCAAGTTTGGTGCCCTTCCAGGAATTCAGGCAGGAATCCAGTGAGATCTTGTCAAACTGCAGATGTATTGGATGAAGTGTTTAGGTTCAACAAATCATCATATTCCAATGAACTTTTTAAATTGGAAAATTCACGTCACTTATACTGGTGAGCTCTACCAGCTCACAAGGGCTAACTTCCAACACATTGTCAAAACTGCCAAAGAGTACTTTGTAAGGAGTTTCAAGAAAATGCCACTTTTTTTTGATAAAAATACGTAGAAGTAAAAATTTATATTTGCCTTTAGCAAGTATTTCTATGGACAAAAATCAGAGTGTGATTGAAACTAAGTTACTTTGGGAAAGTACAGAAATTTTTATTTTTTTTTACTAGCACAGCTATAGTACATAAACACTGGGATATTTCACTACAGTACGTCAGTTCAAGAAAAAAGAAAGAACACAAAACACTAGGCATTCCTATCTGGGTTTGGATTCATGTTTCAAATGAATACCAAGTGATTATGATTTCTGGAATTTATTATGCATAATTGCTACCAAAATATAGCAACAGGCCAAACCCCCAAGCTGTGTGCCATTTCTAAATTTTAACTCAGCTATGAGTTCAGCAGGCTTTCCAAATGATGTTACAGTTTGGCACTGGCTTGGAATAGTTCCTTTACTTTGCTTTTGTCCTATGGAAGCAACCACATAGCTCTCTTTTCATGTAAATTCAAATAGCAAACTCTCTGTGACAGCTGGGTGCCCATGTGAATGCTGCTAATGCTGTCAATCTCAGTGCCATGAAGTTTTCTTCTTGTAGCACAGCACTGGATAAAAACTGCCTGATGGAGTTACTCCAGGTCGCTGTGTGTGGGTCAGACCATATTAGGAGTCCTGGGAAATTTTTACGTTTCCCTTGAGCTCAACAAATTGCAATATCATCTCTCCTTTTAACTTGTTGGAATGTTCAATGGAGATTATTTGTTAATCTTACATTGAAGTAGCGTACCACCACTTTCAATTTTTGCAGACTTGTGTCAAATGGCTTCATTATTTCAGGAAAAAAAATTAGGGGAAGAACACAACTACAGTTCTTTTTACAAAGGATAATCAAAGCATTTTTCTACCTTGCAATGAAGTGTGGTGCTGTCTCAGGCTAACCATGATATAAACCTGTATTTGTCTACCTATTGATGTCTCAGTTCAAAACAATAGATGAAAAATTGAAAACAATAGTTGAGCCCTGATGTTGATTGGCTGTTTTAGAGTTCTGCTGCTACAATTACTGTTTTGTCCTTTCTAATTTAGTTTGGGTCACTGTTAGCTTAGACACTACTCCTAATATGCATTTGTGGTTATGTTCCTGCACAAGTAATTATTTAATTAATACAAAGGATACAACTGATTTAGGTCAATTAAACAGATACCATTAGCCTCTGATTACTTTCCTCATTTTTCTGACACACTGTAAAATTATTTTTAAAGAAATAATTATATTTTACAGAATAGCAGGGGCTGGAAGGGAGCTCTGGAGATCATCTAGTCCAGCCCCACCCCTGGTAAAGCAGGATCACCCAGAGCAAGTTCCACGGGATTGCATCCAGGCAGGTTTTGAATGTCTCCAGAGAAGGACACTCCACAATCCCCCTGGGCAGCCTGTCCCAGTGCTCTGTCACCCTCACAGTGAAGTTTTTCCTCATGTTCAGATGGAACTTCCTGTGTTCCAGTTTGTACCCATTGCCTCTTGTCCTGTCACTAGGCACCACTGAAGAGTGGTGCCCATTCTCTTGATGTCCTCCTTTTAGATATTTATAAGAGTTGATGAGATCTCTTTTTTTTCTTCAGGCTAAACAGACCCAGATCTCTCAGCCTTTCTTCATATGCGAGATGCTCCAGTCCCCTCATCATCTTTGTAGACCTCTCTTGCTCCCTTGGACTCTCTCCAGTAGTTCCTTGGACATACTCCTGCTAGTCAATATTTTCTTTTTTTTTTTTTTTTTTAACATTTTTTCAACTCTGGTTGTTCTGGAAATGTTTAAGGGTGCTTGTGATATAAAGAACAAATAATTTATGTTTCCAATGTTATATTTTGGAAAACTAGAAATTCTCTTATAAGTCCCTGGCTGTAGGTTGTACAGCAAATTTCCCCAATGCCACACCTTTTCTCCTCTGGATCACATAGTTTTTTTCTCTTTTTCTTTGCTTTGTTACACCTTTTAATTTTTTTTTTTTGCTTGAGATTTCCTTTTTCCTTGCTTCATGTGAACTGAAAATGTAAAATAAATTTCTGCAAGTAAGCCTTTAATCACTCCTCTCCCAGCTTCATTTTTTTTAAAAGAGCTGCTGTTAGTATCCTACTTCTTTCCCCACCCCCACTGCTTCAAGCCCAAATCTGGAGGTTAGACTCGATGATCACTTGAGGTCCCTTCCAACCCCTACAATTCTGTGATTCTGTGATCTGTGTTTCCTGTTTCTTAAATTCCCTGATATAAAAAGTCCAGTGGTCATTTTGCTCTGAGATCATCAAAACATCATCCTTGCTGACATGTGGCTTACTCTACAGCTAAATGGTCTGTCACTAACACAACAGTTTCATGCTAACGTTGGAGTCTCTAAGTCCCACGAACAGATTTCCAAAACCATCATAGTTTCATGGACAAAGAAAATGAGAAAGGCAGAAATATTTCACAGTCTCAGAATGAATGGCTAATGTCTAATATGGCAGAGCACATCTTTTTGCAATCAACTTGAAATCACTGGATGCTTTTAATAGCAAGTATCTGTATACAACAGTCAGCTGAAACATCCTAATGGACAGGGTTGGATTATTTCTCTTTCTTGCTTTCAGCAAATTGAAATGAATGAAAGAGAAACAGAGAGGGATAGATATTTATGTTTGAGCAAAAGTGGAAGATCCCTTATTAGCTGATTTTGAAACGTTTAAAACGGTCTTGTGACTAATCTAACTTCTACAACAAACATTAGGACAAACTCTCTTAGAGCTGATACCTTAACCTCCCCCAGCCTTCATTCCTTATTGCCTGAGAGTGCCTTAGATGTTTCTGTAAGGGAGCAGCCCAGTTGCTGATTCACAGGGTGAGCTTTGACATTAGCCTCTTGACTACTCTCAGAATTTGCACATCAGCACTGGAAGAGAACAAAAGGCTCTGTTGGGCGGCTCTCACTCCTTTATGTCAAACCATTCAAATCAATATCCTGTCCATGTGAGTAGACCTCAGGGTAATGGAGGAAGCCTGGGAGTGGCAACACTGAGCTCAGGTGATCCAGTAAGAAAAATGTGGCAATCACTAGTAAATCCCTCGTATCTTTCCTTGATTTAATCTCAAACTTTGAAAGAAAATAGAAATTCTTTTAAGAAAATCTTATTTTCATCTACCTTACAACTTTCAATTGCTGGCAATGGCACTGCTTTCACATCCTCTAGAAATGTATTTCTTTATGTAGCTTTTTATTTTCCGTATTCATTTTATTACTGAAACAACTGTTCTTGCTCAAAGTTGTTGTAAATTCACCACTATGGGAAAAATAAAATAAAATCAACATTTTATATGTAAGACTGAGTTTGTACATGATTTCTACCACTACTTTGAAAGAGGCGTGAACAAAGCCTACTCTAGATAGATTCCAGTCAGACCTAAAAAAACCAAAACAAAGCCCCCAAAAAAACCAATCAAAAAAAACCCCAAACCAAACTAAAACAGGAAAAACGTGATTTGTGCATAATTATTAGGTACCATGACTTCAGGGTGCACCTCACAGTGTAATTCTGTGATGTGATAGGGAGATCCAGGGTAGTTCCAAGCTTGTTGGAACTACCCCCCCCTACATCGGGGGGGTTGGACCCAATGATCTCTCGAGGTCCCTTCCAACCCCTACGATTCTGTGATTCTGTGATTGTCCATGTAGTTATTCAACTCATGACAATGCCTTTCAAAAAGACTTAGCTTGTGATTGTGAGTCAGTAGAGCTAATTAGTGAGCTAGCTCAGGTGGAACAGTATCCTGCTTCAGCTATCTTGTTTCTGGTTCTGAACTTGGTTTGCTCTGAGCTGGCTCAGTGCTCTCTACTGAGCTGCGTGGTGTGGGCTTGCCCTAAATAACTTGCTCCAGGTTCAGCTGAGTACATTTTGGAGCCAGGAATAGTACTGCCATCAGTTGACTTCATGACCTGCCTGAAACCATGCTATTGTTGGGTGTTGGGGGTTTTTTTCCCTCTCAGAGTTCTTGATTTTATTTTTAAAAAGCCTTCAATTTTACAGCTGAGCAGCTTGAGGCATAAAGAGGTCAGTCAATGGCGCTACTGGGAGTAGTGCCTGGTATCCTTTTGAGAGCTGATTCCCAGCTCTTTGGCTCTAAGCGGTAGAACATGCAGCCTCCTTTAGACTTATTCCAGAAATGATCTATAAATACAACAGCGTCAGGTTTGTTTTGAGCCCACACATAAGGAGTTTATTTGAGGGCACCCTCAGGCAGCCTTTTCAGTTATAAAATAAATTCTGAAGCAACTCTGCCATGCCCAAGACGTTTTAGACATTCTCCAGGTTGTACAGTGAGTAATATGTAAGACTAAGGCTCCAGAGTGGGGGCAGATGCACAGATCTGTAGGATAACCTGATGGCATTCTTCTTCACACCTATTTATGTATTCTGCCCCAAATTATTTCTTTTTTATTTTATTTTTGTTTAAATTCTCCTCTTTTCTCCCCTCCACCCTGTGAGGGGAGCAAGGTTAGTGTGAGCTCCATTACAACCAGACCTGCTGATGTTTGCTGTTAAATGAAGTGTGAAGTGGCTTGTTAATGGATGTCTCTTTTTTTTTTTTTTTTTTTTTTTTTCCTGGAGGATTAGCTTTTCACCTTTGTGATAAAAGAATAATTCACGTACACATCACTGCTGAGATCCAGAAATACAGAACTTTCTATATTCTGTCTCTGATCTCAATTGGGTGAATGAGATTTATTTACAAGTGAAGGGTTAGCAGGCTGCATAACAAATTCGCTGGCATAACTGATTTAATTTTTTACTGGCTCCAGGGTAGCTGATGGCTAAAGTCTTAAGGTTACCTACATTATCTGAAGCACTGGCGAAGCAATCCTTTCACTAGTGTACTCAGGAAATGTGTGTGGTCTTATTCATCTTGAAAAATAATAGGAATGAAACTACATAATAGCCAAACATATTGTGCATTAAGTAGCAGGTAAGTTTTTAACTTGTGTCGGCGTTGTGATGAGATGCTACTATACTGTTTCTGAGCAGAAATTTATTCAGTTTGAGGACTTTTTTTTAAAATTTAGGCCTCTGTATAAATCAGCTAAAAAGACATACAGTTACCTATTTTAATACTTTGCTAAACAGAGACATACTATGAGCCTGTGGCCTTTAAACTCTGTATTTTACACTGAAGTTCTGCTCGTGGCTATCCCAGAACACTGAAAGAGCACACAACATAGTGACTCAAGAGAATCTGGCTGGAAGATAAGAAGCTTACTATGTATAATTAATAAGAGGAGAAAGGAAATAGTTTGGACAAATATAAAACTTGACCTCAGTTTTATGCAAGCTTCTAAAAATGTTTGAAGAAAAGAACAATGAAAGATGTAGGGTTCTGTGGACAACAGAGCAAATATTAAATGAGATGGTTATAGATACATTGTGCTAGTTTAGCCAGGTACTGTTCATTTATAAAAGAGCTGTGACTTTTAGATAAGGGAAGCAATAGATTCAATCCACCTCAAATTCAATAAATTGTATGTTATGATACCACCCAACAAAAAGGATTAGTACTAAGACTGGAAAGTAAGCCTGAGACTAGTTGAGAAGAATATAACACTGACTTTTATTTCAGAAAAAAACTGAAGAATGTTATGACCAAAATTCCTCAAGGATCAGTATTAGAATCATTCTTAGTTAATACTTTCATTTCTTTTCTTTTTGTGGTGAAGTCACTAATGCATATTAAATATTGTTGAACACACAAAGATGGTAATCATCATCAAATCAGAAGTGGGCTTTTTTTTTTTAACTTACTTTCCTGAAGCTCACAAAGGGGAGAACAGAATGATCAACCATCACAATGCAATGATCCACCTTCACCAGACTTAACCTGTTTATAAAAAGAAAGTATGCAAATGTTTTCATTTGGGGTTGAATTTCGTGTTCATGGACTTCCCTAAAGACAGCACAGGACCAAGGCAGAACGTTACATAAATTAAATAAAAGATTAATAAAATCTGAAATTTGAATTTTTGCAAAAATTCTCATGAAGTTGATGAGTTATGGCCAGTAATATTAGAGAATAGACACACAATGTGTAAACTAGTCTGGTGACTTGTATAATCAGTTGTCCCTATTCAGAAAAAATGCATCGTACCTAGGACTCTGTCCATTTCATTCTACTTAACCTTCATCCTTTTTTTTTTTCTTTTCTACCCTGAGCATCAGAATAACCAAGGTTTTTAATAAACTTGGCTGTGATGTATGGATGGGATGAGGACAGTAAAACCAGGGTATTTTTGATCCTTTGTGAATTGAAAAGTAAGAACAAAAATTACTGTGATTTGATGTGTCTTTATCTAAGCAGTACCTGGACTGTTTATTGGCGTAACAGGGCTGCTTTTAGTAAGACAGAAAGAAATAAACTCTTTTTTCCCTTGCATGAAACAGTACTTTTCTGTAGAAATCAAACATACTGTGACACTTCAAACTGGCAGGATAATCTGAACCAGTATCTATAATTGCTGCTGAACAACATTTTTTCTGTGGCTAAATGAGGATTTTGGTTTACAGTACTGTCAGTCTGACACTTTGCATGTCATTTACTGACCTTTGCTGTAAAAGTTTAATCATTTGTTTCCTCTATTAACTGTAAGAATGTCCAGACTTTGTCTTAATTTTGATTCAATGTTTAAAAAAGAAAAGCAAAGAAAAAGCATTGATCCGCCAGTCAGTGCACATGAACTGACCCTTGGGCTCTCTCTTGATCTTTATGAGATGATGAAATAACAAACCAGAGCTATGATACGACACAAACACTGGTAAATTCAAGGCTCTTAAAAAATACATTTTATCTTTACCCTCCTCCTTTTCCTTTTATTCCTAATCCCATTTATATGGTTTTGAGTGATGCAGTCTTTATGATTCCTATAACCTTATTTTTTCTAATACAATGTTATTGAACGTAACATCCTAGGTCATGAAAATGTTGTGAATCTTTCTATATTTCATGATAAACTTACTAAAACTACCTGTGTACATAAAAATATTTTAAGATGTACATGTGTAAGAGACACAACTAAAAAAAAAAATTAAGGGTTTAAAAATGTTTCAAGTTTTACAGAAATCTTAGCTTGGGGATCCCAGAGAATCCATTCATCTTCTCCTCGCTTCCCCAGACATAAATGAGAAATGATGATTGGAGAAGAAAAACCTGAAACTGCTGTTGCCATCTGATGTGTGTCATCTTTCAGGGGTTCTATGTTAGTATCTTCAAATGAAAAACCTGCATGAAAAGCTTGTTGTTCTGCTCAGGAGTTTTGTTTCCTACTTACCCTCTATATTAGATATATATATTATATATTAGATATATTATAATATATCTATATTAGATGAGGTACTTAGGGATATGATTTAGTTTAGGATGAGAATGGTTGGACTTGATGATCTTAAAGGTCTTTTCCAACCTTGATTCTGTATTTTTCCTACTCTGTACAATAATTTTCAGAGTCAAGACATCCTGATCATGGAAGTTTCACTGTGGGTGAGAGGTCTAGGCATTGCCTTCAAAGGGTGTTAACATAGTATTTGAAAGGCCACGAATTAAACAAGTCAAAGATCAGTTTTCTGGTGCTCTGTTAATGCAGCTGCTGGCTAGAGCATTACAAAATCAGAACTTTTGATTTTATCATGAAAACTGAATAGGAGGAAAAAATTCCTAAATTATTTTACAAGTCTTGATTTACAAGCAATCTTTTAAAGTGGGAGCTTTTTTTAAAAAAGGATCATACTGCTCTTTTTCATGTGTGTTCTTCATACCTTCGCAAAAAAGCAATTTTTGAAGAAAGCAGCCTCCAAGAAGGCTCAGTCCTGACACTGGGCGACGATGTGGACTGAGCTGTGTAAACTCCTCTCTGTAGATAAAAACAAGTCAAACAGCTGAGAATTTTCTGTGCTAATTTTCATTAACCTTTTAGAATAAATAAATTATCCACTGTTATACAAACTCACTGTTCACATTTCAATCAGCTGTGATCTTAATTGAAATATGAAAAAGATACACTACATGGTTTATAAGAGGTGATTCAGTTCAACCATTAGTGTAACTGAAATGCTTGATAAATGTGGAATGAATACACCATCTTATGAAATTAATGCATTATGTGTTATGGGACTTTCTGAGTAAGTATGTTTGCAAAAAAAAAACCAAACTGAAGCAAACAAAACTTAAGTTACTGAGGAAACGCTCACCTCAAGTTGTGTGGTGACACTTGTGTTCTGTACGATTCATCCAAGTGGTTATACTGGCAGGAACACTGCCCTTATATAAACTGGGAATACTTGTAGATTCAATCAAGATTAAGACTCTGTCCAGAGTGCTTTTTGCAGGAATGTGAGAAGATTCAACAGCTCTAGGAAAGAATTTGGAACAATTTTTAAAAGCACTTAATGATGCAGTATATACATGAAAGTAGTAAAAATACTGACAGAACAAAGATGTGATACGTAAATATTGAGAACACTCTGTTCAGGGATACTTGAGAATGCTGTGTGCTGATTTTGTAATAAAAGATGATATAACATGAGAGAATGTTGTTTGCCAACTGTATATTAACACAGCTGTTTAAGCTGATTGACTCAATATTAAAACCAAGTAAGAATATGGGGAAAAAACCCCTAGGGATTCTTGTTGTTATAGCTGTTCCAGTGTATTTGGAACAAAACAAAGCTGACTTTTTGGAGACAGATTTTTGGGGTGGTTGCTTGTTTTTTGGTTTGGTTTTGGGTTTTTTGGGATTTTTTTTCATTTACACATTGGAGATCTGACCTCCAGTAGGCTTCCAGACCCTGACACTCTAGAAAGAATACATAATATTGGATAGAATGTTTAGCTTGCACTTTGGATATCCCAGAGTATTCTCTGGAAGAGGAGAAAATATTCCCAGAGCTAGACATTTTTTTAATGCACATTGATGTATTTAGCAAGAATGTCAGAAGTCAAGCTCCTTACATGCAAGAAGACTCAAACATCAAGAGATCAGTCCCAGATTTTCATCACTGCACATCATGTGTTCCTTGCCCACATAGCAGTACTCCTCCAAAATTACTCAGTCCTCTTGCCTTGATATTTTATTGTGGTCATGTTTACTGCAATGATCCCAAATATGTATATGGATGGGTACAGTTAGCAGAGGGACCCTCTAGGAAAGAGAAGGCTAGAACCTCATTCTTGTTTCAATTAAGTAAATAGGCAAATTTCCCTCAATTTTAACAGTACAGAAGCAGTGTAAAAATCACCTGTTAGGCTTTGCAGAATTTTTACACAAAACAGTAGGAGTAAGAAAAATAGAAGTAATTAGTAGGTTTAATTTGCATCAAAAACCAGGGGTCACCTATTATAACCCGAGAAAGAGGTATACTGGCCACAGGTAGCCATCCTGTTTCAGTTTACACCAGCAGAAGGCTGTTCCTGGAGCACAGATGCTGGTAACATTGTCCTGGTTTTGGGCTGGGATAGAATTAATTTTCCCAAGAAGCTGGCAGGGGACACAGGTAGGAAAGCTGACCCAAACTAGCCAAAGAGGTATTCTGCATCATATGACATCTTGCTTACTGTATAAAAGGGGCTGACTGGGTAGGAGGGGTCTTTGCTCAGGGACTGTCTGGGCATTGGCCTCTGGCAAATGAGGAAATTTCATTGTGTATAACCTGCTTTGTATATTCTGCTGTAAGAGCTGTTGTTATTTTCTTCTTTCTTTGCTGTCTTAGTAAACTGTCCTTATCCCAACCCTTGAGTGTTAGCCTTTTCTTCTGATTCTCCTCTCCCATCCCACTGGGAGAGTGAGTGGCCGCCTGGTCCTTAGCTGCCACGGGGGCTAAACCATGACAAACTTCTATCCAAATAAAAAGGCATTTTGCAGGAGTAGGAAACAGAGATAAGAACTTGTAAGATTAATTCTACCCGTGCCTTTCTCTGCAATATTGCATGAAAAATAGTATTTGTCTGAAAAAAATGAAAAGCAAGCATCTCTGCTTCACAAAGGTAACAATTATAAAGGAATGTTTCTTCAGGCCAAGAAAGATTTGCACTTCATGTTTTGATTAACTCTCATAAATGATTGGTTAAAGGATTTTGAGCTTGATTTTGTGACTATTTAGCCATATGTATGCGTGTTTAAAATGCAAATGCAATTGCACGCCTAATTTGTACATGTAGGCAATTACCTAAACGGGTATACAGACAAGATAATTATATCTGCAAATGTGCATAATTCACTGTGTCTGTGTATACAGTTATCTGATTTGTTCATGCAACTGCAATAATTGTGCATGCATATACTTCTATGTCTAAATTTTCGGGGAAAAAACCCCCAACCTAAAACCCTTATGTGGGTTTTTTTCCCTTTAATTTTATTATCTAATTGAAACATGCATTGTGTAAAACAATTCATATGTGATAAAAATATCTTACATTGTTAAGTATGAATCCTTTCCATATGATTATATTATATTCCAAACACAATACTTGACATTGTTAAATGTTCAGTATAAACAATGGCAGGCTTTGCTTGTTCTTTAATCTGGACTGCAATCTATTGTCCTGGGCAGATGTTCACTAAAGCACAACCACACAATATTTAGGCTCTTAAGCATTAACTATGAAAATGATCTGAATTTCCTAAACCTCTTTTCCCTACTAAAGAAACCTCAATTACAGTTTTTGCCCATGTCTTTCCTATTGATTTTTATTTCACCTGAATTCAAATGTGAGGAATAAAGCATAAACAGTTTTCAACTAATTTGTGGTGGTATGACAAGTTAGGTGGAAGGTCTTTGGCATCACTTTTGCTCTTTTTCCTGTTTGCATCCTAAGCTATAATTGTAAACCAGGATCTGGTAGAGCTATTCTGTTAGACAAGAAATTTGAAATCATATCACAAAGCTCATTTTCAAATGCACCTTTGCAGAGCCAACAAATGCATTCTCAACATAACAGCTTTTGCTAAAATTGTTTTTTCTTTTCCATAGGTGTTCTTCTACTTTTAGCTAAACCTGACGTACACCTTAAACATTACAAACTCATTCAAGTGTAAACAGGTTCAAGTATATCACTCTGTAAAACTCTGGTTTAGGTTTAGACTGTTTAGAAAGTGTGGCTAAGGGATTGCTGGATGTTTCACTAAATAGTTAATGCATTGTCCTACAGTCAAGATATACATTGCTTAGAATAATTTCCGGGCTGTTACTTACATATATACTTTTCATTAATAATGTACTTGTTCTAAATTCTTTTTAAAAAGAAAGGTCAGTATTGGGTGTGATAAAGGAGATGATACATGGGTGCTGATACATTGTCTCCTTGTTTTGGTATTATTGGTAATATAATGCACTGGGCACAAATAGAAATGACTTTCTAGAAAATGGCTTTTTTTTAAAAGCTTCGGAACATCCTTAATATGAGAAAAAAATAATTAAGTGTATGGAAAACATACTAAAAATAGAGAAAACAGAATTGCATTTGATTTTGTTGGTATATTAACATATGGGAGAAAGTAATTAATAATTCCTTTCAGAGTCTAATTTCATCTATCACGCTGAAGATAAAAATCTACCAACAGGCAGATACTGATGAAAATATATTGGTGGGCTATGACTATGCATTTTTGTTGGTAAATATTTTTCTGTTAATTCATTCCACAGAACACTAGAAGGGCAGTACAGAAATTCCTTGCGTTCCATATCCTTGATGAAGTCCATGAAATATTTAAGTCGTATTAAAGCAGCTATTGTTAAACCTTTCCTTTATTGTCCTATTTAAAGCCACAAATTAAGACCAGTAATGAAGTTATCCAAAACATTTCTCAAATTAATAACATTCTTTTGTTACATACAAACTTTACCCACAGACAAAGAAATATGAATTGTATTGTCAAATCACTTAAGCATTTGAGCTTCTCAGAAGACTGATATTAGAGGAAAAAATAAAGAGAAAGTTTAAATTGCTTGTGCTTGCATATTTTAACTGCTAAAAAAATCTTTAGCTACATTTACCCTAACTGCTGGTCAGTATAAGTTTGATTAGAGTTTTCTTCAAGATATGGATTCAGTTCACAAATTTTAATTTGGTTGCTATTCATCTCCCATCTTTATTTTATGTACATAAAATTTTATGCCCATTTGGCAAAGACAAGCATGTGCATAAAGCCTTGATTAATTTCCTATGTAAAGGTGCAGATTTGAAGGAAACTCAGTGTCTGCACCTACGGCTTTAATGTTTAAGCAATTAGGAGATCTAATTTGTAGTGTCACCTCAGACTAGTTTGAAGCATCTCCAAGGAAGGCATGTGTTAGATTTCAATGTGTACAAGCAACTGGGAGTCTGAAGGGCTACAAAGTTTTGAACATCCACAGAATTAAGGTGGGCCTGTCTGACAAAATGGTTCATGAATTACCAGTATTTATCTGAATGAATAAAAAGAGCGAAGCAAAACCCCTCAAACCTCAATGGACATTGCAAATGGCTTTAATCCAAGTAAAAGGTACGCTCTGACTATATCCACGCAATTTTTACTTTGCATATAACTTTTCCTGTTTCATCTTTGCCACTACCCCCCCCCAAGAATTAAAAAATTAGCTATTTCTTTAAGTATGCAATCTGTACAGTCTGTTTCCAAGTATTTCGATTATTCCAAATGTCCATAAAAATGACTGAAGTTACAAGGTAATAAATTGGTTGCAGTTTTTCAAAGCAAAATGGAAAGCATGAAAGAAATGAAATAACACTCCTAGTTGTTCTTCAGCTCTAGACTTGATGCTTCTGTGGAAGATAAGTGTTAGGTAGAACAGAATTTGTTTAAAACTGTGCAAGAATCAGAGGCTATAATTCAAAGATGTGTGTTATGCAAGGCATTTAATGGGGCCTTTTGGCCTTGAAAATATGAATCCATGAGTATAAATCTCTGAAACATAAAATGAAATGTCCTCAAGGTTTTGTCAAAGCAAAATATTTTGTCACTTTGGCACAATGTCAGCTGCAGCAATTTTCTAGAATATAATTCTCAAGGAGATGCCACTTTATTTGTGGAAAGAAGTTATCATTTTAGCTGGTTAATGAAGCATTGAGTTTAGAAGGGCTTCTTTTTGAGTAAGCTGTCAATCTGCTTTGCTTAAAGGGTTATAAAAACGTTTATCCAGCGTGTGAAGTCATGCTTCCAGGTATTTTCAAAATCTGATTTCCTCATCTCTATGTAGAAGAAAAAAGTCAGGGAAGGGAGGGCCTTGGGGACATTGCAGACACTATGGTTTGCTTATTTGAAGTGTGAATGGACCTTGGCATGCCCTGGCCTTTATCATTTGCTTTTTTGACGGTATGAAGCAGGAAAGAATGCCAGAAATCTTTTTTCTTGATGGGTATTAACCAGACAGCGTGAATTCATAATGGAATATCTTGGAGAGGTGTAACAAAATTTTGGAAAGAGCTCAGGCTTAGGCTGCGGCTGGAATTAAGCAACACACCCCAAAAAAACCATGAGGTGTCTAGCTGGGATACAGATTCGATAACAGTAGGTAAAGTTAAGATGTATGCAGTCTCCAATTTCGTGCTATAATATAGTGTTGGGAAATCATAAGAACCCAGAAGTTTTACTGTAGCCCCTGCCCAAAATCTCTTTTATTTCCTGCCAGCATTTCTAGACATATGTTCCTCTAATTGAGCCCTCTTGACTGAGGTCTTTCCCTGACTGGTGGATTCTGCACTATAAGGTGTCAATCATCCTCTCCTGTGCCCGAGTACCATGTGAAATCTTGTATTTCTCTCTGGAGTGATACAGTTTAATCTGGAATGGTGGGTGGCATTGGACCTTGCAGTTCAAGAGGCAAGCAGTGCTACCTCCACCAGCTCCTCTTCAAATGGCTGTCAGAGAAAGGGGAGCTGGTTGTCCTTGCTTGAGGAAGGGCTTGGACACTTATGTTCAGAAATGGCGTTCAGATGGAAAGCCCAGTCTTGTGTGGGTGCAAAATCTGAGGGAAGGGCAGAATTTCACTGTTCATATTCTCTAATATTTTTTTCTGACCAGCTTATTCCTCTGCTCTGCTCCTTGTGCTGGCTGTTGTGGTCCTGTTCCCAGCTCATGCCCCACCCCAGCAGTCATGGTGTGTGTATGTTGTACAGCCGCTCTGCAGTGAGTTCTAGGACCAGAGGCTGGAACCCAAACCCAGCCATGGCAGTACCCCAGGCCTTGAGTTGCTTTGTGACCCAAAGTTATTCTGACACTAATTTGTGGACTCTGGTATTTTAACGACAGTTGTTATCTAAATCACAAGTGCTTAACACCTCGGCTTGCAGTATAGCTATTTTAAAATACATATTTGTGTATTTCTAGCATATAGAGTATATCATACTTAAATTATCAAATACGACACATACATTATTTTCTAGAAATGCTGTCTTTTTAGGAATATCTGAATCATTAGAAAATAAATATTGGGGTGAGACAGAGTAGAGAGAAAATTATGTACATGCAAAATCCCCTCCAGTAAGGCAAGAAGAGTCTTTTCTAGAAAACTAACTGAGAAAATCATGCCAAAGTTTGAAACAATAGGGGTTTATTAACGGCAAAATGAGGTCATAATTTCAGCCCTGCTAAGAATAATATGGAGATGTCTTCTAAATCAGAGAAAATAATGAAAATACAAGCCTGAACCACCGCAGTTCTTCTGTCTACCAACAGAATCTCCAGTATAGGAGGCTGCAGATGTTTCTTCTTAATGAGAAATTACTTTAGACCTGTACCTTGTTAAGAATAGCAATGAAAACGATGTGAAGAATAACAGTTCAGTTATCACTGGACAGGAGATTTTTTTTTAGTTGGGTGATGACTTTTAAAAGACCCCAGGAGCTGAAATCACGTATTATTACAGTTTAAAGGAAAAAGGAAACACTGGATCTCACCTCAATTCACCTCAATATGACAGATTGAGAGATTCCACTCAGCAGGGCATGCCCTGGGCTAAATTGGGGTGCTGCTGCTGAACCATGTCTTGTTTTCTGAGTCAAAGTTATCCTCCAGAGACACCAAGAGTTACAGAATGAGCCTTTTCACTTGGTAGTTTCCTTCACTGACCTACCAGTGTCAATGACGGAAGTGTGCTTGTAATTTCTCATTTGAGTTTGCCTGGTTTCAGTTTTTCACCACTGGATTAGATAGTCTTCAGTATATTTCTCCACAAGAAGGTTTTATACAATACATTCAAATCCCCTTTCAGTCTGCTTTTTTTAATAAACAGATGGACTTGTTAACATCTCTCACAGCGAGGTGTTTCCTCCCACCTTAAATATCCTTATGGCTTGCTTTCTGGATAATCTGTCAATGTCATTTAAAAAAAATAGCAATAAGACAATGTCATGCCATGTTTCAGCACCCAACTCAAATGACTATGACTCTTATAAATATGCTGGTATTTGCCACTGCAGAAGAATGTTATGCAAACCACTGAGAATGCATGTCAAATCACTCAGCTGAGTCTCAGCTTTCCAGGATATAGTCCTTCCTTCTGTAAGTATAGTCTGCATCATGCTTCGTTTTTTTCACTTTTCATTTAGCAGTGCTTAACTGCATTCTGTGAATTTACCAAGCAGTACAGGAATGCCTGATGCAATTGTCTGGGTCCACTAATTACGCGTGGTCTTTCTGAATGACTTGCAAAATGCAATAGAATCAATACTGTGTTTAAGTGTTGATCAATGACAGAAGTGCTGAATAACAAGGAGTACTGATCGTCATTAAACTGGGATCCCATACTGAGATCTACCTATAACTAATTAATAATCTTTCAACATACATCTTGCTGATATCATATATAGAGCTGTTAAAAGAAACAAACAAAAGTGTTATGCAGCACGAAGTTAAACCCCAGGGCTTCTGTCAGCTTATGTTTTGCAATTCAGAGGCAGATAGAAACAAAAAAAATGAATGAAAAAGACCTTTGTTGGGCCTAAAATAAACATCTGAGAAATCATGCTGATTTGATAAAACATACTTTCAAATTACCTTTCTGACTGGCCCTAAGTAATTCCTATCTTTCAGGTGGTTTATTAGTTGATTTTATTAGTTGATTATTTTTCCGTTGCTCCATTAGAATATACTAAAATACTTTAAATTAAGATTATGTACTTTAAATTAGGAATAAATCCCTGTTTCTTTTTTGGAATGCAGGGTACATTTTTTGATTTAAATTTGTCAAATTTGTTAAAATTTTAAAATTGACATTTATTTGACACGGGAAAGAATTAGAATATATATTAAAAGCTTTACTTTCCTTATGAAACAATGCATTTCAATTAGCTTTTTTTTTAAATTAGTGGGTTTTTTCTTGTTTTGCAGATTACTAAATGTTTGCTGTGGGCAGTGCAAATCCAATGCCTGTTAACTGCAATGGCCAAACAAGTAGCATTGTTGGACATACATTAATGTGGTACCATATTGGTTATATATGGGAAAATACCATGTGCTGCACTCCTCAAGCAGCAGCTTCACAATATGTCAGCTTCAACAACAAGGAGAGTTTAAAGCATTCCCAGCCCCTTCATCCCCTTGGCTGGACCGACATGAGATTTCATGAGGTTGGGCTCTGGGTTGAAAAAAATGAACCAATCCAGGTCAAAAATACCACAAAAGGCAAAAAAGCCCCTTATTTTCAAGCCAGGTAAGTTTAGTGATCTTAGTGACAGTGCAGCCCTGTTAAGAGTTGTGTCAGCTCATGCGCGCGTGGAGGGGTGTGAGGGCACATGTGTACGAGCAGCTGGGACAGGGATGCACGCCAGCAACTTGCTTTTCTGCTCTGGACACTGCAAAACTGGCCACATTAAAGCAATGTAATTCTTATTAAAAGACAGTTTTCAGCCAGCAACAAGGCAAGCACCAACTACACACACTTCAGAAAAGGATTTGCCTCAATTTCTGTGAGGAGAATTTGTGTTTAAATTAAGTGCTGGAGGTGAGCTGCCATGCCTGGATGCAAAATTTTCAGGTTGGTGTTCAGCTGTGACACAGCAAAGAAGCTGTACAGGTCTTTCCATTCACCTGTGTTATTTAAATCCTTCTGGCCATATGAAGTATCTCAAGCAACGTTCTCAGCCATGCTTCTAGGTTAGCAGTGTCATGCAGTGTATGTTCTAAGTGCAGTGTGTGAATTTGCGAATATTGAATAAACATAGCTTAAAATACATATATAAAGAACTCAAGGTCAGATTCTACGTCTTTCTGAATTTCTATGTAGCTGTAAAAGCAAATGTCTTTAGTTTAAATAAAGTAGTTGTTCATGTTTGTCTAAAAACTACCCTAAAATATATTTTCTATGTAGATTAGTGTACATGTATCCTGTAATGCATTTCTACCTGTTTTCTGCCTATTTTTCCTAGTTTGTAAGAAGATGATATAGGTTTATAAATGTAGAAACCCAGGATCAGAATTCACGTTGGATCATATCCAAGTTATCCATGCCTGTTTCAAAGCATCCACAGTCTATTTAACGTATTTTTCGAATTGGGTTGTGTGTGTGCAAGTTGAATTCTTTTTCAGATTTCAACAATGTAAAATCTTTGCCCTATAGATGCTGTATTAATTCCAACTAATCATGTATGTGTGGCAAGATAGGTTTTTATTCCCTCCTGTCATCTAACCAAAGAGATAAAGGATTCATCTAGTAGGTGAATTGTTCTTGTTCTTTCTTCCCTTCTTCCTGCTTGTATGTGAATAAACATAAAGATACATTTTCTTTTATTTTGCCAGACTTCATCACATAAGTCTTCAGAGTGATGTTAACTACAGTGTCAGGCTGATTTATTAGAACTTGTATTCTGTCTCTGTCTTGATTTTTATATATTACTATTATGGTGCCCTTTTCCATAATGAAACAGCTTTTTTTTGCAACTTATGTGAATTCGGCCACCCATCCTCCTTTCAATTATGCTCTAAATATTAAAAATAAAATTGGAGGTTTGAAACAGTTTTCTAAACCATGCATATTGCATTTATTTATGTACAAAATAGAGCTACTTCAGTGACAAGTGGCAGAGACACGTGTAGCACCAAGCAAACTTCAGCAATATAGTCTTTTCACTTCATTATGTATTTGTTTTTTTCTTCAGTTGAGGTAATTTACTGTCCATTTTCTCCCTGTTGTTTGCCAACGTGTTTGCTTGTGTGAAATACTGTAAATACTATCTCAGCATGTTGCCATAGCAATTGTTTTGTTTTCATGCATGTAATAGAAGTGTGATGAGATTATAAACTACTGTGCAAACACTGTTTGAAGGACAAGGGTCTGAGATGTGTGATCGGATATAAGTATGGATTTGTGCTTCCTACAATTTCTATGCTGTTTCTATGCAGTACGGATCCTACTGCCTGTCCCTAATAACTTCATTATAATGCTGCACATTAGAAGAAACAGAAAGCAGGCTGAATTTCATAGTGGGGCATTATGACACATACAATGTCAGGGTGTCATCTCCTCGTCAATTGCCTCAGTGTGGCTCCCTTCCATGGGGTACGGACTTTCAGGCTCAGACTGCTCCAGCCTGGTCCCCCACAGAGTCACAAGTCCCCCAGCAAACCTGCTGTGGCATGGGTTGGTCTCTCCACTGGCTGTAGATGGGTCTCTGCTCCCTGTCATTATCCATCAGCTGTAGGGGAATCTCTCTCTCTCCGGCACCTGGAGTGCCTTATCCTCCCACTCCTTCTTCCCTGGCCTTGGTGTCTACTGTTTCTTACATCTTCTCACTCCCTTCTCTGGTGGCAAAAAACATCTGCTTGCAGTTTTCTCCCTCCTAAATGTGACTTCCAGAGGTGCTGTGATCCTTGCTGATGGGCTCGGCCTTGGTCAGCAACAACTCCAGCCTTGAGCCAGCTGGTATTTGCTGTCTTGGGCCCGCAGAGAGCTTCTGGCTGCTTCTTGCAGAAGCCACCCCTGCAGCCCCCTCCCCCACCAGAACCCAGCCATGCAAAACTGCATTTCCGTTTCATCCCCACTCCTCTTCCAACCTCTGCTTTAGAGTTTGGGAGCTCTGAGTTTGAAAACACAGCATCTTCACAGAAGTGTGTATGGGCACAGTCATACTGTTTTTTCCTGTGGATGGACAGGTGAAAGGAAGCACTAAATCTGAGACCATTTAATTTTTTGCCTGTTTGAACATGACCTGTAAGCATTGCTTACAAGCTGTCAGTGACAAGGAACACCTCTTCATTCTCCTCCCTCCTGTTGCCATCTGACCCCTTCTAAGCAGTCGAAGCAGAGGTTTCTAACTTTTTAATCGTGCAAAGCTTCCCAGCAGGATTAAGTAGCATTATGTGAATTTACAGCAATGAATGAGCAATTCTACTTTCTCTCCTGTTCACTGTATTGGTGGATAGGCAGCTGAAACGTTCATTTGTTTGTTTGCTTGTGTGTTTTTGAGGTTCCTCTCAATGAACCTAACAGGAGATGGTGAGTTTAAGAAGCTGAATGTGTGGTGAAGTGGGGACCCGACTGATTGCAGCTAGGGCACGGCAGCTATTGTGCTGCATGCTGGAGTCACTCACCTCCCAGGGAGGTTGGGTGCATTCCAGAGCTGATAGGGATGGAAAATCTTCCCAAAGTTGTTTCTGAAACTCAGTAATGCAAACCAGCAAGTGCTCAATAGCACCTGTTTCAAGCAGTTTTTTGCTTTCCCTTGCAGACACATCTGAAGTCAGCTGTGGGAGGGACAACTTAACTTAATATATGGGATTTTGGTCAATGCATTGAAATGTGACAGGCGTGAAATTGGGAAATATGAACAGCAAGAGAAAGGGGATGAACAGCAGCAAAGATGCCTGATTATCTCCAGGCATTTTGGTGATCATGCTCAGGACATGTTTCAGGAATATTTCTTCAGCAGTAGGAGGAGAAGCCTTAAAGGAATAGTTCTTGGAAGATGGTTTCATAACAGTGAGGTATTGTACAGCAGGAGAACTTTCTGAATATGTGAACTTTGCTGAAAAATACCTCATTGTGGACTGGAAAGGGATGCCTAGGGTTTTTTTTATTGTCATTTGCTCACTAATGTGACATATCTAAGAAAGACATTTACAGAGTAAAATATATTTAAAAATCAGGAAACAGGAAATTTAACCTCATTCTGCCAATGCTTTGAAATATTTTAAGCTCAGAAAATAAATTTGAGAAGAAAAAAGTATTCTGGTTAAAACTGGGGAGGCTTTGTCCTTTTACCTTTTAACTCTCCAACCTCACTTATATCAGCATTTATAAATTTGTAAGAAGGCAGCTTTTTATACGTTTCATTTAAGACTTAAATAACTTTCAAGATCACTTAATAATACAGAGATTTTAACTGTTACGGATCCCAGCTATTTGCAAAGTTATTGAAAGGGTTAAGTAGCATGCCATCAGTCATGCATATGAAATTTGGAGTGAGAGGAAGCTAGTGGATTTGAGGTTGTTCTCCTTCAGTTCATTCAAGGTTCACTGAACAGGAAAGTGAATTTTTATTATCACTTCCTGTGAAAGAGCAGTTGACAGGACCCATCAGGGAACTGCCAGAAACCTCAGGAGTTTTGAGTATGAAGCCCAGAGTCCACTGCAAAGTTTCCATGACAACACACTCATTAAAATAAAAGGAAATCGTGCCTGATATTTACAGCTTTCAGCACACAGATGAAAGACTTGCATCTCAGATTTCTAAAGTATTTACACCTGGGACCCAAGAATGCGGGCTGTCAAGGAATAAAGGGTAGTTGTAACATTTAAGCTGTAAAAGTGGAAAGGTTGTTCACAGGTTAGATTTCAGCATCCTTCGATTTCTTGAATTGTAGTGAACATTTCTTCTGTCTCCTCCTGTGGTGTGCTAAAGGGTGAAAGGGACTTAATATTAGGTTGCAAACAGTCTTAAGGGAGGCTTTCAGTGAGAGCGATTTTGCTGCAGACAGCGATATTCTTCCAAGAAAAGGGGCTTAGCTCTGAAAATAGACAAATTAAATTTATTTAGTTACTACTATCAAAATTACAAAAGATAAATCATAACTGATACTTCCTTAGGCTTGGTAGCAGCCACCGACATTGTGGGAAAGAGCTGCAGGGATGAAGAGAGACGGTAATTACAGAGGTTGTTTACTTGAGGTACTGAAGTCCCTTTGAGCTCAGTTCTTTAGTATCCCTCGCTCTTTGCACTGTCTCTCCCTTTGCAATCCTGTTCACTCCCCCTGTGTGGCTTCTATGTTGAGTTACTCTGGTTTAACATGGGAGGTGAGAAGACTCAAAAAGGGGATAAAATAAGTCAATGGAAAAGAGCAGGGATGCCAGGTTAAGGTCAATAACAGAAATCAAATGTTTACTTTGACCTGGACCAAGAACAGCTCTTGTTGGCCCCAATTCTTCCATATCTGCAGTCAGACAAGTAGTCAGGCTATGTAATTACTGCAGTTTGTTTTGGTCCTCAGATGGGTAGATCTCATAATGAACAAAGCTTCAGGTCACTGTGCTGCAGGCCAGGGTCACCAAGAACATTGCTATTCATAAATATGATCATAGAGTTAAAGAAAAACAAAACACCTTAGAAAAATGCGTGTGTGTAAATATACTTCAAATTACATCATTGCCCAGCATATTCCTTAACTATACATCACACAGAGTCTTCACTTTCCCCGATTTTATGAGTATCTTTGAGCACCCTACTCACCCAAATGGGTATCAAGTTGTCAAACAAAAGCGTCAGTGAGGCATGTGTGTCAGCTGCTCAGGAGGATAATGTTTATAGATGTGATTACACCAGCATTAGCTTGTTATAGGTTCTGATTTGGTAAGTTGCCTGAGAGGTCAGACAGTTAGACCCATCTCTTTCCCCTACTCTCAGTGCTTAGGCTTTGACTTCCTTTAGGACTGGTCTGATACAGCAGTTTTTGCTGTTTCCTTTTTGCATCTGGTCAAGATGTATTGAGACAGAGCTCAGCACGAAATCACTGCCCCTGACTGTGTGGTGCCATCAGTTCTGTGCCCTCAGTGAATGGGACACCTTTTGCTCTCTCCCTAGTTCATCAAGTTTAGTAATTCCCACAAGCAATCCTTGAAAAAAGTTTGAAGTTTCTCAATTTCATGCCCACAGCTTGTAAGCTTCCCTTGCTACCTGTAGCTGACTCAGGTTATAAGTGACTATTTTAACTTCTGTGGCTTTCATAGTCAGGCCTCTTTCCCTTGCACAGCCTAACAAAGCTTTCTCCCTGCCAGCTTCCCAGAAATCCAAGCTCTGGTGCTTTGGTCATTGGGTTGGCCAAACTTTTGAAAATCAGTACAAATTGTTGTAGTTTATTCAGAGAACTGTGTTACTTATTGGAGGAGGGTAGAAGTCCTCCCAGTCTCAGGATGGCTTTTTTGTCCCCTGCATTCTGCCTCTGAATGAAATTACTCTGGCAGGACCCCCATACAAGCAGTCCTCAGTAATAAGCCCAAGGAATCTTCAACTCTCCTTGTAGAAGTGATCCCCAGCACTGCCTCTCTAGCAAGTTCCTCAGTTTCATCTGGCTACCTTTCTGTAGGAGAAGGCTGAGCAGGATCAATGCCATACTCCTGTTTTCAGTGGGCACAGTATGAGCCTAAAAATACCTGGAGCTTGCACCAGGGTCCCTGCCTTGGTTTCCTCTGGAGAAGGGCACATTAGAGGTACTGGTGGTGTTCAGGTCAGTTTCTTTTCAGTTTCATTTCTTAGGCAGGGTTTTGCAAATGGTAGCTGCATGGCGTATCACCTTATCAGCATCCTGTAATCTTGGCTAATGGGAACAGTAAAAAAAGTGTAAATGTTTTTACTGTCTGAAGACCATGCCTTCTCTTCCTTCTTTTGCCTAAAGTTTGCTTTTAGATTTTATGCCCTTATTTCACCCCTAAGTTCCTTGGTTTTCACTCTGGCAATTTGCTTTACCCTCTGTATACGTATGTAATATTGGTCAATTCCTGGTTTCACCACCTTCTTACTGTTAGACCACAAGCCATATCAAGTGTATCAACCAGACAGATCTAGCAGGTATGTCATTCTTTCTTCCAGACACATAAGTGTGACCTTCTGGTTCCTCAGACAGGAAATATTAGGGAAAAGTACAGTAAAAACTGTTGTGATTGAGAGAAGAGTCAGTCGGTTCATAAAATTCAATAGCAATCCCAAAGTGTCCCACAAATCAGATCTCACAAATCAGCAGACATTTTTGGCAACGTTCTTCCATTTCTAGGCCCTGTACACAACAGGTTGTATCTCAGGACTTTCTGCTTTGTTGTAAGACTTGGCTGGTCTCTAACAGAGCTTCTGACAGTAATTCTTACAGGAGCTTAAAGACCTGTAACCCTTTGCTTGATGGTCCCCCCCATACATGAAAAGCAGCAGCATCCTCTCCATCCTTCAGTCATTAGAAATATATCCTTGAGATATGCTAGAAAATAATAGGAACTGAGCTTGGAAAGATTGAAAAAAAGTGTTGAAAGTGAGAGCAGGAAATGAGCTAGTAGCCATCTGGAGAGCAGGGGGATCTTGATAATTAGTATCCTTTTTATTATTCTGATTTTATTAAGAATCAGAAGGATCTTTAGAAGGAATTAACTGAAATGTTTCATAGTCTGTTTCAAACACTCAAACGGCGTTGAATTCATCAGAAATACTGACAGTGTTTCTTTAAATGTTCATTAAATACTTTTCAACACTGACTGCGGGGGGGACACAAGAATAAAACATACAAGAGGAGTGGCCATTATTCAGCAAGAGAAAGAGAACTTTAGTGCATGAGACCTTTTAATATAGTTCAGGCTTTTTAAGAATTGCTATTGCCAGGTGAAACCATTAAGTATCCCTTGGAAAATATTTTTTCAGGTAACATCCAGCAACGATAGTACTAAAATAAAAATACTGTCTTTCTACAGTCTTAATGGTGTCACTCAGTGCAGGTTGAGTTTCTGTGATTCCCAGAATCATATGTCAGTCTTACGGAAACGCTTCACACACTAGGAAAAAAAAAAAAGTTATCAAGCTTTAAAAGATGACAATGCAGTGAAAGGGTTCTTTGGCAGTAGCACTGTGAGTATTACCGTGGTCAATAGCTCCTTGAGCTGCAGTGTCATGCTTACTGCTTGCTAGCATCGTGACTAGCATCGTCCACTCCTTGGTGCTGGGGGGAAATTCAGGAAGGTGCAGAGTGGTTTAACAGTGGTTTCAGGAATGTGCACTAGTCGTCAGTTTTATAACCTGAAAGATTAAGAGTTTATAAAGATCATGGATAAATTCTATGCTAAGCAATCTCATAGTGCTGGGAGAGGTGAATAGATATTGTAAATATTAGCTAATTTGAGGCAATGGTCCTGTCACTCTGGCTGCCAGCAGACTTGCTGGATGAATGTAGTGGGTGTCTGCAAGGTCAGGTGCCCCTTTGCCAGCACCTTTGGAAGATTCCCTGATTTGTCAACCAATACAGTCATCTGACTCCTCTGGGACTTGAGCTTTGTTTTCATCACAAGCATCATGTGGCAACACCTAGCCAGTCAGCAGCTTCTAATTAACCTCTTCACATACTAATGGCACCCAAATCTCAGAGAGCAACCACAGTCCTCACAGGACCTGCTCTTGCCTCTAAGTAGCAGGTTCTATTGAAAAAATGTCTGCTCCTCTTACTCTTTTCTCCCTTCTCTAGCAGAAAGCTGTCCACAGAAATCTGTGAAGAGATTTGAGTTTAAGATCTGGAATTTTTGGACCACAGAATTAATAAAATTGTATGGGTGATGAGGATCAGAGGGGTCTCACCATGACTGACTTGAGATGACACACACTTCATGCACCCAAATCCATCCATACTGTCTTCAGTTCTCTTCCAGGGTGTGGTTGATGCGTGTCAGCATATTTTCCTAGGTTTTTATTTCAGAGAGTCCTGAATAGACCAATGCAGAAATTATCTTCTTCCTTGGTAAGATCTGCCCATTTAAAACTGTAAATGGGCGAGGAATGCCATTCAGATATGCTTGCAGATAATGCATGATTACAAGTGGTAACAAAATCCTGATGTTATGAGGATATTAGTAAGGGAGACCTCTGCTAGGGTTCCCAGAGCCTTCCCAGGGCTGTGCATGTAAGAAGTAGGAGGCTGTGAACACAGGGAGCTGTGTAAGTTCTAGAAAAGTTGGGACAGCTTCTCCTCAGTGTCCTCTACCCATAGCCATGCTGTGCTGCAGAAACTGTCCTGCTGCCCCTACAACTACGTGACAGTAATTGCCATTTGATTCAACATGCTGGAGCAGGAGGAGGTGACTTATCATCTCCTACATTGCTAGGCCTGAAATGGAGATGATGGTTGCAGGGGGAAGTATGCTTATCATCATCGCCTTTGGGAGGGAAATTTTTGGCGTAATATATTGTGTGCAAGTGTTTACCAGAAACTTTTAAAACTCTGTTTTCTCATTAACATATTTTTGAGTATATAATTTCTGGATGTGTTTTCAAAAGAATTTTTTTTTAAAGTTTTGTTGAAAAAGTGACTGTGCAGAAGAACTTTGCTGCACCAGCCATCGAGATCTGTCTCACACAGAACGTGTCAGTACAGCTTGGAAAGAGCACTGTTCAGAAGAATCAAAGAAATGGAGAGCTGGATATTAAATTCCAATACATTACTCCAGAAATTCCATCATTAATGTTTTGTATTAAAAATACTAAAGCTACCAATATTGTCTCCTGTTTCTCTGTGTTTCTCAAGAAACCCATAGAGATTTGAGCTTTGTTCGCTATTCTTTTTTTCATTCTCTATTTAAATTTTTATTGCTCTTTGTGCATGAACTTAAGTCTAACTAAACATTTATTCACAGATGGGGACTTGTGCATGTCATTTTCAACACATACCATTGTGCAGGCACTGTGAAGGAAAGTAGTCCCTCTCCTTACATTATTTATGGCTTTCTCATGCAGAGAGGTGAGACACATTAAATGGTTCAACAAACTGTCTTCTTTTTAATTGTATCAGCAAGAAGAGTCTATTCTTTCCTGTACTTTCCATTCCCTGGGTCTCTGGTTTCCTTCTGGCTATCTTTGATCTGTAAAGACAGTCCTGTCTTACTGAAATTGTAGCTTCAGCAAGGATAGTAGGTGAATTGGATCAGATCAAATAAAACCTGATCTGTACACAACCCTAAAGCTCAAGCTGAATCAGAATACAATAGCTTCAACTGCCACCAGTGGCTCTTTGACCTTCAAGATCAATGCGGTGAAGTTATTATGTACCTCAATTACATGGATGTCATTGTTACTTAAGCACATTTGAAAGTATAAACATACACAAAACAGTTTATTAAATTTCCCACAGACCTGGAAGCTCAGAGTAAAGCCAGTCATGAAAGCATTCTGCAGATGAATCAGAATTCTCACGGCTTGGGGAAGGTCAACAGACACAGCAAAAGCATTAAAAATCCCCCTGTGGTACTTTCTATTTGACCCACATTTCTTAAAAAAACACAGGGAAAAAAAATAAATGTTTCTTTGGTTTCTTCTTAATGAAAGAACCCATTTCCTGGACAGCATCAGACTACAGCAAGTAACTGACTTCCTACCCTTACCGTCAGCATTCAGGATAGCATTTTAATAACTAATTATTATCTTTTATTTGAAACAAAATTGTATTTTTCTGTGAATAACTGCAGTGCTGTATCAGCTGGGGAAAACAGCTGTAAGCAGTGTGTAACTGCACGCATTCTTCTTTTCATACTGTGACGAGGTCCCTGAGGTGGCTCTGGCCGGTGGTGTGGCCTTCTGTGCTGCCTCACTGACGGGATATTTCCAGCAGCACCCATCACAGACATCCTCACAGGGGGACAGCAGGAGTAAGCTGACAGTGACTTGGTGCCTCTGGCTCCACAGCAGCTGATCTGTGATGGCAAAAGCTGGTCCAAGCACCTGACATGCTGGTAATCACCAGCCTGCTGAACCCCAGGGTGGCCTGCAGACTGCTCAGCCACCCTGCAGGAAGGCGTCCCAGGTTTGTCCTCCCTGGGTGCACTCAGGCATGTGGTTGCACATGTCCCCGTGGCCTGCCCTGCTGTTCTACAGACAGCCTTGCAGATATCCTGCTAAACAGGAGGTGGACCAGGTCTGCAGGGAACCTGAGGGCTGATTTTGGCTGGGAGAGAAAATGGTAGAGTATATACCAAATGTTAAACCTCCAGTTTTGTGATAGACTTCTTGTTTGCTTTTCTTAGGCTGGAGCTTAACAGCTGGTGAAAGTGATTCTAGTGCCTTTCAGTAAATCTCCGTTCTGCCTATCCTACTCTATTTAACTGTGCATCTTACTTTGTTTCACAAGAACAGACATATGTACTGCTAAATGTTTCTCTTTCCAGCAGCCAAAAGCCAAGGCTTTAGCTAAATAAGCTCATCAGTGTGTAGGATGCTTTTTTTTTAATGAAAGAGAAAGAATAAGTACAACTAATAAAACATAAGAATAGTTGAATTTAAAAAGTGTGATTTTATATTGCTTCATTTGACAAATATTTTTAAAATCATGTTTGTGTTTATGGAACCTGTTAACCAATCTGACACTCATAACAATAATTATAGCAATGATAATAACTATAATCATTGTAGTATGAAATGAACAGCAGGGAAAAAGGCTGCGCTAACAATAATCACCGGTGTAGACAACCACCAGAGTACATAATCTAACAAATCACTGAAGAAATTACTGTAACACTATGCTTGGATCAATAACACAAATTGTTTGTTGCTCACATAAGTGAAAACAATGAGAGCAATTAATGCCATTGTTTCAAATCATTGATCAGCTACTTTAAAAAAGTGTTAATTTTAAAACATAAAATTTGCCTTTGTATAACGAATCCTTTGAACTTGTAATGAGTCATTAAAATTTGAGGTGTATCTCCAGCTGGTTTAAATAAAGACAACTCTACTGAAGTCAAGGGTATCATGCCATTTTAAACTGGGTCTATTTACCTTCAGTTTTAATAGTGAAGACCAGAAGACAACACTAAGCAAATGATTCACTTGATCTTTGCTGGCAACTGCTTTCTGGATATTACTTGGCTTATTGGTTAGCAGGGTAAAAGGCTTCTGAAATCAGGGGAAAAAGTTCAGAATGCTTGTGACAAAATACAAAATAATAGAAAATAAGAAGCATAGCTGAGTGAGGACTAGAAGGAGTGTGTGTGGGGGGAGAGAGCGAGTTCACTTAGGACAAGACTTTCAAAGGCATTTTGGTATATCTACTTACCATAAACAGCAGTGTGATGTTCAAACAATGGACATCTTTTGGGGGTGTCCACGTTAGTAGGAACACCTAAGTGTCTGAACTCCACATTGGGTGTAGTGTGATAGAGGTTAGGGCTGGATGGACTCAGACAAATCACTGCAAGCTCACTGAGGGAAGATCATTTATAACCAGTCCAATATGCTTATGTAGATTATTTGTGCAAGAGTGGTATTCATACAAAGCAGCAAAGTGTTTTATTTTAAAGGAACATGTGTATACAACTTCAATATTTTCAGCTACTGTCTGTTACATATCTCTAACATAATTATTAACCATGCCAAATGGATTAAAAAGTTAAAATTGGTAAAGGATTCAAGACCACTGATTGGGACAACTGATTTTTGACAAATTTTCACAATTAATCATGTTGCAAATTATAATCAGTATTATAAGCCACAAATTAAAACCTATGTGTTTCAGTAAGTTCTATGATTTTTAGAGTTTCTTAGATTCCTATGTAAGTATAATCATGCAATGTTCAGTCTTGAATAGCTTTGGCAAGAAGAACTCCCATTAGCAGGGTTCCCCTGTTAAAAGAAAGTTGACACAGTGGGAGGTGGATTAGTCCTAAAATGAAAAGGTCTTACATCTGTGTAAAAAGACACCCAGCTGTGTCACTGTTTTCCTGTAACATGGAAGACAGAGAAGGTAGAAGTTAATGGCAATTTTGCATCAGAAGGGACTTTCCTGTATATACATTACTGAGGTAGCAAAATAAAGCTGTAGGAGATTCGTAACAGTAATTGCATTAGTTGTGCAATAATAGTAGTAAAAATATCATTAGCAGTATTACAACAGAGCCAAAAGCTTTATTCTCTCAAGTGTATTAGGTCCAAATGTTTGGAAGGAGGATGTTACTCTTTTTCTCAGCTTTCATAAGCAAACAAGATGGACAAAGACTGGAATGGGAAACAAAGGTAAAATGAGTCGTTTACCATTACAAAAAATGTCAGTGGTACAAGACATGAATAAGATGGCCAGTCTTCTGGCTCATAGACTTGTTTTCATATTGTCCATCATAATAATGAATAAACAGTAGGTTAGTATTTGTAGGATCAGCATTAGCAAATTATGCATCAGTTCTTGTCTAATATTGGCTACTTATTCTAAATGTAAAAAGCCCTACTTTTCATCTGCCTAATGTTAGAATCTTGGTTCTGTGGTATTGGAAGCACTGAAAAGAAGAAGACTATGCTAAGGTCAATTCTCAGCTGGTTAGATCAAAGATGACATTCGTAGAATGTAGGTAGGAATCTGAACTCTGATGTCCACCTCTCACTGCTTTATTAGCACAAATCACTGGTAAATGATGGAGAAAAGAAACAGCATCAAGAAAAGATTAAGTCAAACTTGACTAAAATTGCTCAGAAGTCATTGTAGACAATTGGACGGATGTATCCCAAACAACAAAATCACATCAAGATTATTTCTTTAGGAAAACATGGAGAAAATACATTTAACAGATTTTGGTTTATTTTGGCATTTTCACAATTTATTTCTTGTTTTGATTTTGCAAATGTGAATCCCAAATGTGTCATGATTATTATTCTCATGGAAGAATTTGGTTTTGTCTTATTCATGCACTGGGAGATCAATGTGGTTTTGGTTTTGCAAACTAATATCCGGGGTGATTCAAATCCAGCTGTTATATTATAAAAACCCACTAAAGTCTAATTAACTCATGATTTCTGAAAAAATTATGAAAGAACTAAAAAAATTTATTTTGTAGAGACAGTGGCTTAACTGTATCATGAACAGTTAAATAACCAAGAATGAAAAGAGCAGTTTTTCAGCAGAGTTTTCTGCTTATTTTTAAAAAGAAATGTGAACCTTCATCTAAAATATGGATCAAATATTTTCTTCAGTTCTTTCATTTTCATTCTTTTTTTAATGTCTGGAATTTAACTCAGCATCAAATGTGCTGAAGTAACGAGGAGTTTATATTTGATTGATATTCAAGCCCAAGCCTTTACAAGAACATTGCATGACAGTTCTAGCCTGAATTTGCCAAACCAACATGTATTGGTCTCAAGTTCTAAAAAAAAAAAAACAAACAAAAAAAACCTGTTGGTTTCCTGAGGGGGGAGGCATTTAATGGAAGTGGCATTGTGAAACATAACTGCTTTTGGAAAAGATGGGATTCCAGAGAACAGCACAGAAAATGGGGACTGAGTACAATGTCATATTTACTAGCAATAGACACATTTGGCAAAGAAATTGTCAAGAAGAGTGGCAAAACTAGACTGGATGAAGCACTGAGGAAAGTATCAGAAGAAGCGATACTATATTATCAGAAAGGACAAGATGATCTGCCCAGAGGACATTTCTAATTGTTACAATTCAAATCAGAGCTTGCTGTAACTGAGTGTGTCTGGAGTCATTGTGTTCCTTTAAACAAGACAGAGATGCTGCCAATTATCCTTTTAAAGTCCTATGTTCACTGAAAAAATATAGGAGTCGCTTTGATATTTTTGAAGACTAACACACATGTTCCTCCATACAATATTTCATTTATTTTTCAGGTGCAAGGAAGGAAAGAAGCAATTTGGAAGAGAGTAATTTCTGTTCATGTACACAGTATCTCTCAAAAGTATGGACTGGGGAGGGAGACCCAGGAGAACAAATTCAGAAATAAGGGGTAAAATCTCACATGCATGATTATACACCCATATACAAGAAGGGTCGGAAGGAGGATCCGGGGAACTACAGGCCTGTCAGTCTGACCTCAGTCCCAGGGAAGATCATGGAGAGGGTCATCTTGGGAGCTATCATGCAACACGTGTGTGATGGCCAGGGGATCAGGCCTAGTCAACATGGGTTTACAAAAGGTAGATCCTGTCAAACTAACCTGATCACCTTCTATGACAAGGTGACCCGCTTAATGGACAAGGGGAAGGCTGTGGATGTGATCTACCTGGACTTTGGTAAAGCCTTTGACACAGTTTCTCACAGCATTCTGACTGAGAAACTGGCTGCCACTGGCCTGGACAGGTGGACCCTCAGCTGGGTTAAAAACTGGCTGGATGGCCGAGCCCAGAGGGTGGTGGTGAATGGAACAAAATCCAGCTGGAGGCCAGTCACAAGTGGCATCCGCCAGGGCTCAGTCCTGGGTCCAGTCTTGTTCAACATCTTTATCAATGATCTCGATGAAGGGATTGAATGCTCCCTCACTAAGTTTGCAGCTGACACTAAACTAGGAGGAAGTGTTGATCTGCCTGAGAGTAGGGAGGCTCTTCAGAGGGATCTGAACAGACTGGACCGATGGGCTGAGACCAATGAGATGAAGTTTAACAAGGCCAACTGTAGAGTGCTCCACATGGGACATAACAACCCCATGCAGCGCTACAGGCTTGGGGGAGACTGGCTGGAGAGCAGTCAGGCAGAGAAGGACCTGGGGGTGTTGGTTGACTGAAAGCTGAATATGAGCCAGCAGTGTGCCCAGGCGGCCAGGAAGGCCAATGGCATCTTGGCTTGTATCAAAAACAGTGTGGCCAGTAGGTCTAGGGAGGTGATTGTGCCCCTGTACTCGGCATTGGTGAGGCCACACCTCAAGTACTGTGTCCAGTTCTGGGCTCCTCACCACAAGAAGGACACTGAGGTCCTTGAAAGTGTCCAGAGGAGGGCAGCCAGGCTGTTGAAGGGTCTGGAGGGCAAATCATGTGCGGAATGTCTGAGGGAGCTGGGGATGTTTAGTCTGGAGAAGAAGAGGCTGAGGTGAGACCTTATAATTGCTTACAATGACCTGAAAGGAGGTTGTAAAGAGGTGAGCAATGGTCTCTTCAGCCAGGTGTCAGGTGATAGGACAAGGGGGAATGGCACAAAGCTGTGCCAGGGCAGGGTCAGATTAGATGTTAGGAAAAATTTTTTCACTGAAAGAGTTGTCAGGGCCTGGAACAGGCTGCCCAGGGAGGTGGCTGAGTCACCTTCCCTGGATGTGTTCAAAAAAAGGGTAGATGAGGTACTTAGGGATATGGGTTAGCTTAAGATGGGAACGGTTGGACTTGATGATCTTAAAGGTCTTTTCCAACCTTGTGATTCTGTGATTCTGTGATTAGTACCCAATCCTGAACCTGCACAGGAGAGATTCATTCTCAACAAACCTTTCTTTATAATTTAAATTCTTCACCATTGAAGAACTGAGCTGGCCAGGACCTTGAATGGGAAATTTTAAATAGCTAAGAGCTGCGTCCCGTATAAAACATCTTTTGCCCCCAGCTCCCCAAGGCTCCTGTCCTTACATTGTCAGTGGCAGAGCAGATCTTGGCAGAGGGCTGCGTGACTTGCACAGTGGGATGGGATCACAGAGCTACTTTCTCACAGAACAGATTATCCCCGGTTTCTTTGCTCTTTGATAGCTGCCCAAGTGCAGGATCTTGTGATGAGATGTCACCTAACTTTCTCTGTCCATATGTCAGACATCTAAAGTGAGTCATTCTGTCTGACACTATAATCCCTAAACATACAGGCACCAGCAGGGGACATTTCATCCCATTTGAAAGTAAGTGTTTAAAGGGAGTGAACTGGAATTAGGATGTGAACATCTCTGCTGCACTGACTGTAGAAGAAATATCTACATCTGTCTGTCTCTATGTCAGTCTAAATCCATCTCTGTGCCTCCCTCTCCCTCTCTCTCCCCATCTCCATCTCCATCTGCATCTGATCTCCATCTCATCTCTATCTCTCTCCACCTCTATCATCTCTATGACTGAATTAGATGATACAAAAACCTTTTGGAAAATTAAATGTACCTCAGATAAATCCAGCCACATTCCCATATCCTCCCTTTTACGTAAGATAATTTGAAATCACTAAAAGAAGATATGGCTCAAAATAGAAATTCAGATATCTTGTTGCAGCAGTTTGGAAGCCTTGGATTGCCTCTTCTCTGTGCTATTTGGGAAAAGGGTCATACACTCTTTTGGGGGTATAATAGCACAGGGAGTGGCATACTGCTGCATGCAATACTCAGTTTCTAGGAACTGCATTGAGAAGACTTTCTAAAGGGCAAAATGGGGGTGAAAAGCAGATTTGCTTTCCCATAATATTATATGGGAAAGGAAATAGGTACTAGCTCCTCTCCAGGAATGTCTGTGCAGGAGGACAGGGAGTAGTCAATTGGGAGATGAAAAACAGGAGTACAGAAATTAGATTAGCAGGGTAAAGATATTCTGATCACAAAGGGATCTTTTACTTTTAAAGTAAGGGCACTGCTGAAGCCTGAATCAAGGCTAAAGTAAATTTGACCAGTCTCTTGGCCTCAGACATGCTAATAAAAACCTAAAAGTCTCATGTTAGCAATCAAGAGACTGTAATTTGCAGTACAAAATAAATTCATGAAATAATTTGAAACTTCAAAACAAGATCTCATTCAGAGTCTCCAAATTGCCTTCACTAACTTTATTTCCTTTACAAGGGATAGAAAACTGTAAGGCATTGAAGCAGAATAAAAATGATGAAGGTTTTTCAATGGACTCATTGTAGGAATAAAGAAAATAAACTATCAAACTGGCCTTTATTGTCAAGGTAAAGAGCCATTTCTGTGCTGGATGTTTCTACACTGATTTGTGAGACACACTGTCTCCATGTAAAGTTTACATCTATATACTATTCACATTTTGGTCCTGAATGCAGCAAGAAAAAATAGGTTAAAATAACTGGGAATTATTCTCCAAAAATTATGTCACCATTACCTCAGAGTAAATGTGTCTTTAGGTTTTTGTTGCTCCTTAAATAGCTTTTTTGTGCTGCTAGAGTTTAAGCACTGCTGGAACTCTGTCAATTCTTGACCTTATTTTTTTTTTTCTTGCCTAAGTAAGGAAAACTCCCAGCTGATTGTAAGAGTGCTCTGTTGCCATCACAAAAGACCCTCTTCTTCGGTAGAAAAGCTGAATTTCCGGTGTGAGATCATCAGGTTCAAGAAAAGGAGAAAAAAAAATGCTCTTAAAAAAATAACTGAAGCAGACAGCAGAGCAGGAATTGGTGATTATCTGGCACACAGTCAGATCGTCAGTCATGGCGAGGCACGAAGAACACTGGCTCTGCAGCTGCAGGCAGAAAAAAATTGGCGAGACTAAACAGTGAGCATTTATCAACAACTGGAAGCATTTAGACAAAGCAACTAATTTTTCATTGTCCCTCTTTATAATCAGGTTTTTTTGCTACATTTTTCTCCAGTCAGAAAGGCAATTAGCATACAGAGTTCTCCTCAGTCCTTCTGAGAGCTTTCTCTCCTTTCCTGGACCGACAAAGTCAAACTGATCGCACAAGCAGCTTTTGGCCTGATTATAGGATCTGTGGGCAAGGCAGAGAGTCTGCACAGTTTATTTATTTTTAATGGGATAAAGCAGGCACTGTTCCAAAGGAGCTGGATCCTGGTGAGAAAGAGGGTGTTCCTCCCCAGTTATGCTCTGTACTCAGAGTACTCTGTAAAATGTTTGAGTTCAGACATTCAGGGCCTTTGCCAAATAATCATAGAATCACAGATTGGTCTGGGTTGGAAAGGACCTTCAAGATCAACTAGTTCCAACTTCCCTGACACGGGCAGGGACATATTGCCAGGGCCTCACCACCCTCAGAGTGAAGAACTTTTTCCTAATATCTAATCTAAATCAACCCTCCCCAACAAAGAGTCCCTCTCCATCTTTCTTGTAGGCCCCTTCAGGTACTAGAAGGCTGTTATAATGTCTCACTGGAGCCTTCTCTTCTCCAGGCTGAACAAAGCTGTCTCTCAGCCTGTCATGGGAGAAGTGCTCCAGCTCTCTGATCATTGTTGTGGCTCTCTTCTGGACCCATTCCAACAGCTTCATGTCCTTCTGATGTTGGGGACCTTGGAGCTGGATGAAGTACACCATGTAGGAGCCGAGTAGAGTGGGAGAATCACTTCTGTCAACCTGTTGACCATGCTTCTTTTGATGTAGCCCAGGATGTGGTTGTCTTTCCGGGCTGCAAGCATGCATTGCCAGATTTTATTGAGCTTCTTGTCGACCAATACCCTGAAGTTCTTCTCTTCAAGGGCTGCTCTCAATCCATTCTCCACCCAGCCTGTATTTGTGCTTGGGATGTGTGTAGGACCTTACTCTTGGACTTGTTGAACTTCATGTGGTTTGCACAGGCCCACCTTTCAAGCCTCTCTGCATGGCATCCCTTCCATACAGCTTGGTGTCAACAGCAAACTTTCAGAGTGCTCAGTCAATCCCACTGTCCATGTCTCTGACAAAGATGTTAAACAGTGCCAGTCCCAGTACCAATCCCTGAGGAACATAGCTCGTCACTGGTCTCCATTTGGACATTGAACTCTTTGTGTCTGTCAGCTGCTGCGGGATATTTTTCTGTGACAGAGAGAAGCCGAGTCCACAGGCTGGTCTTTTTTTCCATGGAAATTAAGTTTACTGTCATGGGAGACATTGCAGAGCTGAAAGAGGCAAAAAAGTGGGACAGATAAAGCCCATGTTTTCTCTCCTCTCTTACTGCTGTGGCTTTTCAGAAGGAGGTGTGCAGTGGACTTGATAAAATTTGGGATAGAAAGAAGCAAACAAGTATTGGAAAGTAAGTTACCATGGGTGGGATGTCAATACTAATGCCAAAATGATTAGCTTTTGCTCTAACCAAGAGTCACAGAGAGGCTCACAACTGCTATGGGATATTCTTGACTTACACCTTTAGGATGGTTTATGGTTTCCTTTGGCATGTGGGCAATGCAGGTACAATCCATCCCTATCCTTTTCATGCAACTGGGGGCTTTTTCCTTTCTTTTGTTTATGAACACAGACACTGTACATATAACAGGGAAGTAAAATGCTTTGAAAAGTGGTGTACTGCTGTGTGGCAATAGAGAAGGAAAGCTCAGTACACACATGAGCATACTTTAGACAAGGGGTAGGTTGGTTGGAGGGATAACCATAATTGGCAATATGACTTCTGAGGCCTTTAAAAGATTAGGTAAACACCAAAAAAAAAACATGACAGAAATTGAATTTTCCCTAAGAGTGAAGGGACTGGATGTCCTAACCATTTTTTACTATGTCCTGTCAGATCCATCAACTGAGGACTTGGCCCTTCGTTTCTTCTATTTGTCTGTAACTCATTGCACGGAGAATTAACTAGATGGCAGTAATCACACAATGATCACAGATGTACAATCACAAACCTTGCAAGTGTTCTTGTCAGATTAAAATGGGGGGAGGATGGACAAGTTTCAGCTCTTAAAAGAATGTTTTGTCTTAACTATGCTTTGCAGTAGCTTATATAGCAGATTTATGGCTAGAACAAAGAAAGCATTCATGGATCCTGGTTCATCACTGAAGTTACATATGCACAGAGCCTTTAACTCTATGTGCTATGAAGAGCTGCTCAGTTTAGAGAACTTTATATTTAGTTCTCAAACTGTTAACAGAAAATAACATACGGCACAGAACATTATCTGCTGTTGCTTCATCCTCACTGGTACATCAGCATTCAGTTATTCTGTACATTAAATAGTTGCTACATAGGAATATTTGGACAGAGAAAAATAGGAAGAAAGAGGGGGAGTTCTCATGAAAGTGAGAAATTATAATTAAAAACCAGAATACAGAGATACGGTGTAAACCTTCTGTATGTTGAAACAAGCCTGTGTCTCCTAAAAAGCATTTATTATGAAATCACTAGACACGAAACTTCTGCTCCAATCTGTGTCAGTTGCAGCAACTGGGAGGACATGAATAAAAATAAAACGTGAGCTCTAAGAGCTTATTCAGTGTGCAGCTCCCAGGAAAGAGGCCCAAGTATGAATAAAACTCTGTGAATATTTCACTTCAAAATCTTTTTGCGGGATGGTAGTTGGTATCTGACTGTAAAACACTCTAGTTTTTATATGAAACCCAGTCCTGAGTTTCCTTCTGAATTTTAGGGACTGGCTGCAGTTACAGGCATATTTGAGGATGTTTCTTGCTTTTTGGTTGTAAAAGGGATTTTTTAGATTTTCTTAATTTTGAAATAATGTGGTTTAGTCAATAGCTGTCTAGTCTGGGACTAGATGTTTTCAAATGGCATGTGTGAGTTCATGGTACAAAGCTCTTACTACTTCTGTGGTGATGCTTAAAAATGTATAACTTGGCAGACATGAAAAAAGGAAAATAGAAATATAGTTCACGAGACAGAAAGATGAGCAAACTGTCACATTCCTCTGAAGGACTTTGAAAAAAACTACACTGCTATGAGGGCAATGCCTTATATTCACAACCCCACATCATATGAATGGAAGGAAAAACAAAATGCAGATCTCAATAGGTCATTAATGATGAAAACTTTCTCTTAGGAAAGTTATGGTTGTATTTTGGATCTGACTATACTGTTTTTGCATTATGAACCCATTAAATTAATTATTGTTTTTTTAAATAAGTGTACTTTTGGTTCGAGTTCAACAGTACAGTTCATATTGGTTGTGAGAACATGTAGGGAGAAAGTCAGAAGGGCTAAAGCTGATCTGGAACTCAGGCTGGCCAGTTCTGTAAAAGATAATAAAAAGTCCTTCTATAGGTATATTAATAGTAAAAGGAGGGTCAAGGAGAATCTCCAGCCCTTATTGGATGCTGATGGCACATTAGTGACAAGGGATGAGGACAAGGCTGAGGTCCTTAATTCCTTCTTTGCCTCAGTCTTTAACAGTAAAAAAGGATATTCTGTGAGTACTCATCCTCCGGAACTGGCTGACAGGGAGGGGAAGAAGAACAAAGTTCCCATGGTTCAGGAGGAAATGATTAGCGACCTACTTGGCCAGTTAGATACGCACAAGTCAATGGGGCCAGATGGGATTCACGATTCACCCAAGGGTACTGAGGGAGCTGTCAGATGTGCTTGCCAAACCCCTTTCCATCATCTATCAGCAATCCTGGCAGACTGGGGAAGTTCCAGTCGACTGGAGGCTGGCAGATGTTACACCCATATACAAGAAGGGTCGGAAGGAGGATCCGGGGAACTACAGGCCTGTCAGTCTGACCTCAGTCCCAGGGAAGATCATGGAGAGGGTCATTTTGGGAGCTATCATGCAGCACATGCACGATGGCCACGAGATCAGGCCTAGTCAACATGGGTTTACAAAAGGTAGATCCTGTCAAACTAACCTGATCACCTTCTATGACAAGGTGACCCACTTAATGGACGAGGGGAAGGCTGTGGATGTGACCTACCTGGACTTTGGTAAAGCCTTTGACATGATGTCTCACAGCATTCTGACTGAGAAACTGGCTGCCACTGGCCTGGACAGGTGGACCCTCAGCTGGGTTAAAAACTGGCTGGATGGCTGGGACCAAAGGGTGGTGGTGAATGGAACAAAATCCAGCTGGAGGCCAGTCACAAGTGGCGTCCCCCAGGGCTCAGTCCTGGGTCCAGTCTTGTTCAACATCTTTATCAATGATCTCGATGAAGGGATTGAATGCTCCCTCACTAAGTTTGCAGCTGAGAGGAAGTGTTGATCTGCCTGAGAGTAGGGAGGCTCTTCAGAGGGATCTGAACAGACTGGACCGATGGGCTGAGACCAATGGGATGAAGTTTAACAAGGCCAAGTGTAGAGTGCTGCACATGGGATATAATAACCCCATGCAGCGCTACAGGCTTGGGGGAGACTGGCTGGAGAGCTGTCAGGCAGAGAAGGACTTGGGGTTGTTGGTTGACTGCAGACTGAATATGAGTCAGCAGTGTGCTCAGGCGGCCAAGAAGGCCAATGGCATCTTGGCTTGTATCAAAAACAGTGTGGTCAGTAGGTCTGGGGAGGTGATTGTGCCCCTGTACTTGGCATTGGTGAGGCCACACCTCAAGTACTGTGTCCAGTTCTGGGCTCCTCACCATAAGAAGGACATGGAGGTCCTGGAGCGAGTCCAGAGAAGGGCAACCAGGCTGGTGAAGGGGCTGGAGGGCAAATCCTATGAGGAGCAGCTGAGGGAGCTGGGGATGTTTAGCCTAGAGAAGAGGAGGCTGAGGGGAGACCTTATCAGCACCTACAATTACCTCAAGGGAGATTGTAGAGAGGTAGGTGATGGTCTCTTCAGTCAGGTGACACCTTCAGTCAGGTGATAGGACAAGGGGGAATGGCATGAAGCTGTGCCAGGGCAGGTTTAGATTGGATGTTAGGAAAAATATTTTACTGAAAGAGTTGTCAGGGCCTGGAACAGGCTGCCCAGGGAGGGGGTTGAGTCACCTTCCCTGGATGTGTTCAGAAAAAGGGTAGATGAGGTACTTAGGGATATGGGTTAGCTTAAGATGGGAACGGTTGGACTTGATGATCTTAAAGGTCTTTTCCAACCTTGTGATTCTGTGATTCTGTGATATGACATGAAGGAAAAACAAGCTGTGCCCTCTTCCCTTTGGCATTGTCTTTCACTTTTTGCACACTGAGTGATTTAGTCCAGTGCATATCTGGAAAGTGTCAGGTGAATTTGGGTTTATCCCCAGTGGATATCTGTGTCGTTTGCTACACACAGTGTAAAGCAATGAAGTTTGCTATAGTCTTTTATCATATCCCAAGTCCTTATCAGTTTGCTATATGTATGATGTCTTAAGTGCTGATTTTACCTCAGTGGACATACAACACAGAATCACAGAATGGTAGTGGCTGGAAGGAACCTCTGAAGATCATCTAGTCCAGATCCTCGCTAAAGCAGGATAACCTAGGGCTGACTGCACAGGATCACATCCAGGTGGGTTTTGAATATCTCCAAAGGAGACTCCACAACCTCTGGGGACAGCCTGAACCCTGTCTTTCTTGAACTTAAGAGCCCAGAACTGAACACAGTACTCCAGATGTGGCCTCCCCAGAAAAGAGTAGAGAGGGAGAAGAACCTCCCTCCACCTGCTGACCACGGTCTTAATGCACCGCAGGATACCATTGGCCCTTTTGGCCTCAAGGGCACATCACTGGCTCATGGAGAGTTTGTTGTCCACCAGGACTCCCAGGTCCTTCTGCTCAGTGCTGCTTCCCAGCAGGTCAACCCGAATTTGTACTGGTGCCTGGGGTTATTTTTGTCCCTAGGTGCAGGACCCTACATTTGCCCTTGTTGAATTTCACTAGGTTCCTTTCCACCCAACTCTACAGCTTGCCCAGGTCTTGCACAGACTTCTGGTGTATCAGCCACTATTCCCAGTTTTATATCATATATTTGGAGGAACATACATAAACCTATATATATATATATATCCAGACTTACATTTGGAGGACTAGTAACTGTTTTTTTGCAGATGTGAGAAGATCTTAATATTTTGAAAGATCTTTTGCTCCTGTTTTCTTTGGCTTTTGTGGTTTTATCTTTACAGTACTAGATTCATTTCTACATTTTAAAATTTTTGTGGGTTAAGTAATATACTTTATCCACCTGATTAGTTTATTGTAACCACACAGATCTTTTATGTGCTTGAAGGATTTTCCAAAGTATGTTGCTGAACAAAAGGCTACATATTACCTCCAACCTTGGAAAAATTCCTTTATGTCTGTCCTTTCTGTCCTAATTTTGCTATGATTTTCATAGCTTTTTTTCATGACCTTTAGCATATGTTTTCATCATCCATTTTTGGTTCAAACATCTCTGTAACAACCTACCCTCTCTTGTCTAGAAATTAACCAAGATAATAGAAATCAACCCATTATTTTCATTTAGGATTTCTTTTTAATCAATCCATTTAATCTTTCTTATTTGTAAAATAGAGATAATAATGTTCCTTTACTCATGGGAACCTATATTGCTTAATTATGCTTAAAGTGTTTTGGAATCTGTAAATGGTCCATGCTGCAGAAGTGTAAAAATTTAATTTTGTTAAAATTTTAGAGGGCTTTATCAATGACTATATAGGGAACACTGAAGATCTCTGCTACATTGCTACATTGAGATCATGTTTTAAGTACTCAAAACTGAACAAATTCCTGCTTATATAAGTGCAGGCATATAATATGTAGAATCATAGGATCAGAGAATGTGTTAGATTGGAAGCCTAGGAAATGCTGATATGAAACAAATATGTCCTCCAGATAAAATTTTAAAATATATTTCAGTTGGATAATTATTTCAATCTCAAGTGGCCAGTGAATCAGTGAGATTTCTTTTGAACATATCTTTCTTCTTTCTGTTTCAATGCAAACGTCGAGGACTCTTCAGATTGTATGTATCTTTCACTGTGAATAAAAGCTGTGTTGTGACACAGATAGAAGAATTAAAAGAAAATAGCCACATGAATGTCTCTGCAGATATATTATTGCAAACAAAAAAAAATAATAAAATGTAAAGATTAATATGCTAATTTGATGTAAGTATTCTAAAGTGTCTCTCATATTACTCTATTATAGTAACCACCCAAATATATTACAATTAAAAAAATCTTAATTATAGTCCTTCCATTAACTGCTATTATGTATCTTAAGAGCATCAGTCAGTTTGTTTGAGTTTTGTGTGGGTTTTGGTTTGGTTTGGTTTGTTGGTTTGGGTTTTTTTTAAATACCTGAGACTCCCTACAAGAAAGGAGAGAAAATTGTACTAGATTCTGCAGTTTCCTCTGTTAGTCACTATTCTCTTCTGGATCTACTTTTTAGTGTTGCTACAGAATTCATAGATCCCTAAGGGGTCATTTATTCAATATTAAGATCTCCATTGTGTCTGCAAGATTTCAAAGGCAAGTTTATTGTTCAAGAAAACCTATCAGGAGAGAGACATGCAACAAAACTTTCTTCTTGTTCTTTTCTTAATCTAAAATAGATGCTGTTCTGATTGAATGCTGAATACCTCTTGAATACCTCTTCTTGTAGAAAAAACACTGCTGAAGGTCAAACCTTCCCCTTTACAGTCCATGGCTTACTGCAAGGGTGCAGTATTTTTGGAGAAAGGGAATTTGCTGAATTTTGAAGTCCAGCTTGCAACCGGTTTTATGCCTACATTTTCCTTTTTAAGAGTTATTGCTCATTCATGAGCAACTGCTGTTCTGTACTCCTAGCTGAAGTTTGAAAGCAGAAGCAGGTAAACTCATGGAAACAAGTCAAGAAATCATTCAAACCTTCCAAGCTTAAAGCCATCCGTTTTATGGCTATAGTAGTTAGTTTGGGGGTTGCTATGCTTTTAATTACTTATTATTTGAGGATCTTATCATATGGTCCTGTATTTTGGAATGAAAATAATGTTGCTGCAATGTTTCTAGATTGACATCTTCAGGACTATATGGAATAAAATGTACCAGGAAGATACCGGCATATGCCGGATAGTATTCTTTGGTAATATTTGCAGATTACTTTTCCAGGCTGAAAAGGACTATTACTAAAATATCTAATAATAGATTTTTTTTTTAGTATAAGCTCAGCATGAATGGATCTGAAAACACAGAACAGTTAAACTCAGCTTTCCAAGATCCAAACAACAGATTCATACTGTGCTAAAATTTCACTTGAGTGAATAACAATTGCAGATATATTTGTATAACAAATTTTAATGCATTTCTTGAATACATATTAGCATTTTTCAAAGCAAATCGTGGTAATAAGGAACTCATTCTATTAGAGGTCAAGAAGCAATCTGATGTAGTTGAAGGCGTCTGTGCCTACTGCAAGGGGGGGTTGGACTAGATGACCTTAAAATGTCCCTTCCAACCTAACACATCCTATGATTTTATGTAGTTATTCTTTACAAAAATAATTAAATAACATTTCTGATTTCTACAGGAGAAATGACGTCTGAAGAAGGATTTGGAAGAAAAATGGATGAATGCCAGTGGCAATAGTTTGGGAATGATTTGCAGTTTATTATTCTGAACTCTCTGCACCAAGATTATAAATTGATAAATTACTGAGATTTTTATAATTTATATACAAAATCTCCAAACGTATCCTGCCACATTAAAAAAAGCCATGAAAATTTAAAAAAATCCCAAACGTTCCTGAAACAAAAGAATGTCACTACTTTAATTCTATCCCTGTGCACTTGTGTATTACAAAGCAGCCTTAAAATTTCATGACCATTCACTGGTATAGTCACAAGACTTCTGGATTATTCAGTCCAGTGGGGAAGGCTGCTAAATTATGTTCTTTATTTTCTCTCTATGCTGTCTGATCCAGCTTTTGTTCTAATTTACTTATCTGGCTCCATACCATGATCATCCCCTGATTATCTAATTGCTCAGATGTCTCAGGTCACCATCAGCTTGGTTTGACTTTTGTGTTTACTACTCTTATAAATTTAGAACCACCCGTGGAAGTAATAGCTATTTACCCTAAAATGTAGGTACACACAAGTCTGTTTTTTAGGTGGTGGTGGAAAAGGAGACAGGTTTATCTTAATGTGATCAAAAAACTGACATGTCCCTTTGTCTGGAAAATGCTAGCAGTAAAAGTTTGTCTTTCTTATTATTGATAGATACTGCATCATTGTGACTTGAGCCAGTCTGGGAACCAGAAGAGAATACATGAATGAACCGTGAATGAAGAACAAGAACCACTACCTGGAACTTTTTGGACAAAGAAAAGAAAAACAAAAACCCAACAGTCCTGTGCTGAACTGTTTTTTTTTAATGAGGAAAAGCCAAGAGAGAGCAAACTCCTTCCCTGAAGGAGTAGGTCACTGTGTTGAAAAGAGTGTTTGGTTTAGCATAGGATAGGAATGGTTGGACTTGATGATCTTAAAGGTCTTTTCCAACCTTGTGATTCTGCAAGTGCTGGGAAGGTTGACAGTTTATTACAGGCATCCAGACACCATAGGTGCACTTTTCTGCTGTCTGTCCTTGAAGAGTCTGTTTTGCTCTACAGCTGGTTAGCATTTATGCCGCAATCAGCAGGAAGAACTAAGTGGAGCTGCAAAGTGTTCCTGTGTAACTCAGCAGAAAAATGTTCTCTGCTCTGCATCGTTTTGGGCTGCTCAGATAAATTCCAATTGACAGGCTTCAGCAGCACTGGCCATTACATGTGCACTCACTGTTGCTCTGGTCAGGAAAAGACTGAGCTGAAGGCAAGACTAACAATGAAACAGGCCAGAAGTGTCTTGTGGAAGTGCAATAGTGAGATTTCCCTTTGCAAAGAAGAATTATACCCTTTCAACTATTTCCATGAAGTCATTGGTTTTGTGGTTCTGTTTTGGGTTTTTCTTTGGTTTTGTTTTGGTTTTGGTTTTTTGTTGGGGAGAGTAAATGGTATAGAAGCAGCTCAATTAATTATTGAATGTCACATTACTGAATTCATAAAGGACAAGACAACATTTTCTTGCTTGGTATTTTTTTTCTTTAAATAAACAATAGAATCATCATTTGCAATACTGTGTGAAGCCATAAACAAAGCAATCAACAAGCCAAGTTTTCAAAAGTATCAAGGTGATAAAAAGGACAACCCTAACGTCTTCTGATGAGAGTGTTTTTGAAAGTAACTTAAATAAATCTGAAAAAACTCCACCTTCTATGACCACAGTTTATGTATCAGAAACCTCTCTTTTAATGGGTGACACAACAGGTTTAGGTCAGCTGCCTGTAAATGAAAGGTGTTCCAAGTACATTCATGTGCCTGATAGAAATTAAGTGACTTGAAATGGTGCTTATACCTTCATGTGAGTCATGGAGAAAAGACTGGGAAACCACGCACTGAGAAAATTAAATATGGAGGTTTTTCATACTCAATGTAGTCCATGGAATTACAATTGGAAGAAATATAACATCAATAAGAGGATAAAAATGGAAAAATGCTCAGCGAAGAAATAGCAGGGTCCATAAAACAGAAAAAATATTTGAAATATCATTGGGAGAGGAAAAGCTATATACCAAATGAAGAATTTTATTTTTTAAATAGAATTCTGCATTTAGGGTGTGTCAAAAATGAAGTTTTAAACTCAACAGATCAACACTGGCAATGACATTGATTCCTACTTCCACTGCTTCTAAGAGCTCTGAGAGAGAAAGAAGGCTGGATAAATAACAACAGCCTACAGAAAGAGAATCCCTTTCATATATTATAAAATAAACTTGTCAGAAATGAGGAAAATAAGTAGAAATTTTGTGTTGGAAACGCAGTGAATAAAGTTCATTTTGTGCTGGGATCCATGACATTTCTTACAGTGTTTGTTCTCACTGAACCTTATTTCTTATGAAGCAAAAAAAAAATAATTTTTAGGTCAGTTGGAAGAATCAATGTGAATATCTTCTACAATTATTCTTAAAACTCATTTCTTCAATGTAAATGCCTGATAAAATTGGTCTTCCATATTTACAATTGCTAACTTTCCTGCTTTATAGTGGAATCACCCTACTCATTCACCATATAAAGGACACACCTGTTACAGCGTTAACACAAAGACTTCCTTTTGACTGCTGTAACATATATCACACAAACTGCTGAGAAGGGGTGATTGATAGTGTGAGGTGGTGAAACATTTTAAGGCAAAAATGCTTCATCCACCACAATGGCAGATAGAAATGGGAGGGAATTCATGCTCTCTGACTATGCCTGGAGATGTAGCTGCATCTGTAGGCCTTCAAAAGAAGAGAACCAGTTTGTAAGAGGATTAAGAATCTACCCAAGAAGAATCCTTTGAGTGATCAGCCCCTCTACTCCGCTCTCATGAGACACCACCTGGAGTACTGTATCCAGTTCTAAAGTCCCCAACATAAGAAAGACATGGAACTCTTGGAATGGGTCCAGAGGAAGGCCACAAAGATGATTGGAGGGCTGGAGCACGTCTCCTGTGAAGACAGGCTGAGAGAGTTGGAATCATTCAACCTGGAGAAGAAAAGACTCAGGGGACACCTTATTGCAGCCTTCCAGTACTTGAAGGAGGCCTACAGAAAATATGGGAAGGGACTTTTTAAAAGGTCATGTAGTGATAGGACAAGGGGGAATGGTTTTAAATTGGAGGAGAATAGATTTAGATTGGATATTAGGAAGAAATTCTTCACTACGAGTGTGGCGAGACATTGGAACAGGTTGCCCAGGGAGTTGCTGGATGCCCCGTCCCTGGCAGTGTTCAAGGCCAGGTTGGATGGAGCCTTGAGCAGCCTGGTCTAGTGAGAGGTTTCCCTGCCCATGGTAGGGGTGTTGGAACTTGATGATCTTTAAGGTCCCTTCCAACCCTAACCATTTTATGATTCTATGACTATGATTCTTGTTCAATCTGTTCACCACTTTTTGCTCAGTTCTTCCAGAATAAAAAAAGCATTTCTGTCTGGCCTACTTGTAGAGTGATTAAAATAAATTGAGCATCAGATCATCCATGGTATATTTCTATGCAAATGCAATGTGTTAACTTAAACTGGCAAACATTTAGTTTCATGTAATCCCTAGATTACTCGGACTGAAATATTCTAGAGAGTGATTACAAAGGTTTTATCCAGAGTATCTGAGAGAGAAGTAACCATAATAGAAACCATGCACTTGACAGAATGAAATGCTTGTAAAATACAGTGATTGTATCTGTTACACTTGAATACAAGACAGATTTTATTTACTTCCTCTAAATGAAAAAAAGAATCTCAATGCAAAATCTTATCTTGCTGTTAATTGAGTTTAGTTGCTAAAAGCCTGGTTCCTGACACTTCCCACTTAAAATCTTCCACTCTGCCAAAATACTGCAAATTCTGCAGAATTAATCAGTATCATGGCACAATGGACTATGAAATTTTTGCCTCCCAGTTTCACTTGGCTTTTTTTTTTTTTTTTTTTGCCTAAGCACCTAGACAATGACATGTTTACTCTCAACTTCACCAATATAATTCGTGCTGACAATTTTGCTTTGTATCACTTTTCTAGTCATATATTTTATTCTTGCTGTCAATCTTTATTGACTACAGAAAGAAGCACTTATTATTATTGGCATTTAAGCCATTACAATTTGCTGGTGAAAATTTTATCACTTGCTTTTTTAGAATTTGCAATTATTGAATGCTCTGTTCTCTACAAGTATTTCATGTTCTCTGTCTCTCATAACATGTAATTATATATAAAATGAGTGCTGTGTGGTACAAAAGAGCTTTGTGGATATACTTACAAACACCATAAGACAGGTTTTTTTATACCTTAACAATGGTAAGAATGCACAGGAGTTCAGGGTTCATAGATCTAATGGCTATAAGTGGCTTTCAGTTAGAAGTCTAAGTGCTAGCTACTCACATTTTTATAATGAGTCTGCAGCTTTGAAAAGGAAAGAAACTAATGATTAGCCACACTGTATCGGAGAAGAAAGAGATTTCCGTCTGTGGGAAGAATATTATAGTTGCGGGGAAAAAAAATTAAAGGTTTAATAATATTCCTTGTTGAAAGATTATTTCTGGAAGCCTGTAGTCTGGAATGTAAAAAAAGGCTGCTATAAATATTACAATATTTAATCTCTGATATGTATAGAAGGGAAACACTTTCATCCTGCTGTCTGGGCAATTAGGCACACCTCCTCAATGCACTCACTAGCAGAAATTGTTCTTATTCTTCATTGATTTCTCTGCTAATTCTTATTGCTTTGTACCTTGATAAAGCTCTGGAGTTTTCTCCATTATTCTTCCAAGAACATATAGAAATTCAGATTTGTAAACAAAGCAAAACAAATAGACACAATCCTTTCTATTATATGGAGATATTATATTGCCTCACATTATTTTGCCTCACAGGCAAAATTATGCTATAGAGGCAAAATTCACGTCATGTGTAGGCAAACAAAATCAGAAGGGATAGATTAGGGTGTTTTTTTCCTATTACTTACCATGATTTGTTTGTCTTTAGGTTTAAGGTGACTTAGAGTCTGGTTCAGTTTTAATTCCTAACACTGTTGCTGGCTGTAATTTTTATGATCGTGAAACTGTTCAAAGCCCTAGGCACATTAAGACTCTTTGGTGCTTGTCAGTGCAGAAACAGAGATCAGATAGATGGCCTCTACAGCTCTTTCAGGGTCCCCACTTTTGAAGCCTACTGCCTAAACTAGAAAAAAATAAGGCAAATGCCAGTTAACAGAGAAGCAGAGTAAACAGTCATCCAATATTGTCCTTGGCATGTTGGGAGCTCAGCAACTGTAAGTATATTACATGTATCGCAGTTATAGGGAGTTTTTAAGAGGAAAAAAAATGAAGAATATTTGTGGAAGCTTGCATGGAGCATGAAAAAAAGCTCTAAGGTTTACAAATAAGACATGTAAAGTGAGATGATTGCAGGCTCCTACAAAAGGAACATTCAAGGATGGGAAACATTGCAAAGAGCTTTAAGAGCAGAAACAAGTATCTCCTCTTCAGTGCAGCAGAGATGTGGAGAATTGGCAGTAGACAAGCAGTTTAAGCTAAGGGCTTGAAGAATATATTTGATAGTTGCTTTATGAATGCTTGTGTGCATGGTAAAATTGCATGTCAGTGACAGAGTAATCAAGCTACAAAAGAAGGAACAGAGTTTGACATGTTAAGTTCCATGAAAAGATAAGAAGGAGCCTCCAATGTTTAGCCATAATGAGGAGAGGAGGACTAGAAAAAGATCTGAATGCAAATTTTTATTCTGTTTATGGTCTCCAGTGGCAGTCTGTAAAATTTAGTTCTTTCCAGTGATTAAGCAATGTGATAATCAAGTTTAGCTATACTTCCTGTAGCAATTTTTTCTCTATATTTCATAATAGTTTTTCAAATAAAAATGCTGGAGATTTATTCTGGTTTATTCTGACTTGATTATCAGGCTAGTAGGTACATCATTTCAAGAGGTAGTTATGGCTTCCAAAACTACTTTTAGAGTATAATTTAACTTCATGCACAAATTTTGTCATTAAAGTAATGGTAACTCAGATGGCATTACTGTGAGATATTAAGGGTTGGTATGAAGTACATATATCTCCCTTAAGGTTTTTTATGGTATAATCTGTAAAGGTAATAGAATCTCTATCCCACTGTATACTTGATGTCAGAGCTAAAGCATTTTGTGCTTATAGCCAGTAAAAAGATGAATGGCCAGGTTAGACTGTGCCAGCTCAGTAACAAGAAAGAACCCAGAAAATATTAAAAATGAGAGTTATGTCAATTTTTTCTGTTATATATTGAGCTTCACATACAAGTGAAGGAATCAGAGTGGGAACTTCTGTTGGTTATTCTGGGGTATCAATCACAGAGAAAGATGATTTTTCTCTTTGCAAGACATGCCTCAGATATGCTCCCAGTCAGGAGCACCTTGCAGGTCTTTCATTTGTAATTTCCACCCTGTTACACAGTTGAGCAACATTTTTCTACTAAAATTCCCTATCAAAAGTTCTATAAAATATAACACATAAGACATTATGCCTGGTCTAGTAATGTTTTGCTAGTATACCTCTACAGACTGAAAGAATTGATCTGATTGTACAGATGTTATACTTATGCATCTTATTTTTTATTCATTCGTTATTTATTCATGAGAAGGTAGAGGGCTTAATTCTGTAAGTCAGCAATTTCTGGCTGAAACCCAAATCAAAACAAGATGTAAATGAAACACACTGAAGAACTTCTGTGGAAACAATCTCCTGAGATAAACAGTCAGTAGAGAACTCTGAATAAGGTTTTACACAAAGTCAAAGATGTAAATACAAAACTTATCACTTCAGATTAGGCCAAGAAGGTTCTGAGTTCAGAAATCAATGTATAGATTACACTGATCTTCAGATGACAGTAATGTTGATAATATTCTCCCAGCTACATAAACATTGCAGAATATTTTCATGAAGTCAGCAACTTTCTTAATACTGCATTTCTTAATTGGTAAATCGTCTTTAATAAAAAAACCCCCAAGCAATTAATCTAAAACAGTCTCATCTATGAGCCCTCAGGAAGGGCAATCATTAATTTTGATAAAAAAATTGCTAGCAACAATATTTATAAAAGTGATAATGAAACAGAATAACTTAATGAATTACTCTGACAAAAAGTCAGAGGATGACAGGGATTGGCAGGGACCGCTGGAGATAATGTAGTCCCACCCCCCAGCTTGTTCAGCTGAACATACATGAACAAGTTATACCATATGCAGTGGGGGAAAGAAGAGTGTGTAGTAATTTATCATTCTAACATGCATCTGAATAAAGAACAATTATGAATGAGGTTCACTTTATTTACATTCCCACTCCCTCAGCCAAGACTTTTCTCTTCAAAAGGTGAAAATGTATCTTTGCTTCTACAGCCAGTTTATATAGTTTCAAAGGTTTCATATTCTATTTATCATGATTAATTGATGGCTCTCTATCATGGCTTGGACCCTTTATACACATTAGGTGCACACATAGATCATTAGTGAGGGACAGAATGTTGGGATCATCTATCAGGAACTCCTGGGTGATACAGGTAATGGGGAAGTAGATTAATCTATCCTAATTCAGGCATTTAAAGAACTCTCTCTATGGTACACGTAGAGAAATAAGGGTATCCAGTGAATCATTAATTTCTTCCTAAGTCTAAACCAGATCAAATATATCACCCTCTAGTGAAAACTATTTCTCGCCATTGATTATCATGGGAGTCCAGGATGACTGGCTGCTTCTTACACATCTAGCATGAGGTGAGAGAAATTCATACTTTGGGATTCTCCCCTACTCAAACAAATTACCTTATCAATAAGGTTGTGTTTTCATTTTTGCCCATTAAAGAAATTAATTTTCAACTCTGAAATTGGAACAAGCTCTGATCCTTAGACCTATAAGTTCTTAAAATGTTTCTGTATGAATTTCAAGAAATTACAAATAATCAGTGTTTAATGAGAGCATTCAAATGGCAACTAGGAAGGTAGAACCAAAAATCATGTCGGGACATTATATCAAGTTAGCATCTTAAGGCCTGGATGTGTAGACAACTACATGGGTAAAAAACTGATTCCGTGATTGGGCTCAGAGGACAGTGGTTAATGGGTCATTGTCTATGTGAAGGTTGGTAATGAGTGGAGTTATGGCAGGAGTCTGTCCTAGGACCTGTCATGTGATAGTCTTTATCAGTGACCTGGAGGATACATCAGAGTGCATTCTTATGAAGTCTGTAGATGACACCAAACCAGTTGAGATGTTCAAGGGCAGGGATGCCCTCCAGAGAGCAGTAACATAAATCTTTTTAAGTTCATAGAGGACACATTCCTGCAGCTGTGGAGGAAGAACCCCTTGCAATGATAGAGGCTGGGGACTGAGAGCTGTGGAGAAGGTCTGTTGAAAGGAATCATGGAGTCTGCTGGACAGAAAGCTGAGCATGTGCCAGCAATGCCCTGGCAGCAAAGATGCACAAAAGCCTCTTGGTCTGCATTAACAGGATTAAAACCAGTACAATGAAATAAGAGGTTATCTCCTTGATTTGGCTGTCACCAGACTACATCTAGAGTACTATATCCAGTTTTACTGGTCTCAGTACAGGACAGTCATCAGTATATGCAGTCAGTTCAGCACATGACCACCAAGATGGCTCAGGGCTGGAGCACTTGCCCTGTGAGGAGAGGCTGAGGAAGAGGGGTTGTCCACCTTGGACAATAGATGACTTAGTGGCAAATGAACTGCAGCACCCTCTGCCTGTGGGGAGCCAAGATTTTCCAGCAGTGTGTAGTGAGAGAATGACACAAAACCAACATAAATTGAAAAAGGAGAGATCCAGATGGATGTAAAGAGCAACTTTTTTCGATGAGGACAGTCAAACTTTAGAATAAGATTTTCAGAGACACGATGCAGTCTCTCTCCATCCTTAAGGGTCTTCAAGGTGCAAGAGGAGGCTGAATTTCCTGAGATTCTTTACAAGATGAATAAATCTATAATCAGAAGAATTATTTTCTGAATATACACAGTTGTAAAAAGAGCTATAGCTGGTGGTCAAATTTTTGGTTAGTTAATTCCTAGTCAGGCACATCAGGAATTTATCAACCTCTATAAGCTTATCAGATTCTATAAGCTTATAGGTGCTAATGCTCCTATTGAAAGTCTGTTTCAGAACATCCCTCCTTTAATATTTAGAAGTCTCTTTCCAATTTTTAGCCTAAATTTATTAACTTTTTTTGTCTTCTGGTCTTGTGCCAACTTAGTGTTTAAACTTAAGTGACTCTTGTCCTTCTCTGTTTACCTGCTTGGTGTATTTATGTAGTCATATTACTTTCAACTTTAATTTTGTTAGGTTAGAGAAAACAGGGTGTTACATATTCCTCTCAGAAGAAATGTTCTTCATTCCCTTCTTCATGTTAGCTGCTTATTTTGGTAGTGACCCTGTTCATTCTTCCTGAACAAGTAGCCAGGACTGGGCACTGCTCTGTGTGTTCCTGGGAAGCTTTCAGCAGTACGGAATGACACATGCTACCTCCCAAGCCAGCCAATCCCTGCTCCAACAGTAGCTTACAGTTTCTTACAGACATTGCATAACACTAGGTGAAACTAATCAGTCTTTGGCTCCCCTGCCTTGCCTCATCACTTAGCCTTCTGTGCTAACAAGGGAGTGCTTGAAACTGTATGTGGAGCCTTAGGGCCTGTATCACATCGTGAATTTGGACGTGCCAATATTTACATGCTCAGCATATGAGCTCAGAAAAGAAATAAACCATCTTCTAAATGTGTCATCTCACAACAGAGGAGCAGACGATATACGAAGCATTTTCATCTGTAATGAAAATGTCAGGTTTTCTCCAAAGCCAGCAGTAGCTGGGAAAGAAAATTACTGGTGGCACTCACAAATCAGCAGGCATCCAGAATTTTCTGACCTCCTCAGTAAGTTTTGACAATCTGGCATACCTTTGAATAATGAAACACCTATTGTGCAAGAATGACAAGCCCAGTGACCAAAACATTTATGACACAAGTCCCAGTTAGCAATGGTTTTTTATTGCATTGGCAAACTGCTAACATATAAAGTCCCTTCTCCTCTTAAAAATGTGTAAGAACAAGATAAATTATTCATGTAGAACTTATCTGAATTGCTTCTGATTCAGTTCTTTAAAGTCTGAAAAGCACATCTGGACATGCATCAGTAAATAAACAGGCTTCTCTTGAAACAGCTTGTACTTTGGAAATAACCACACAATTTGAGATCAGGATGACCCTGGTATTTAGTTGAATAACTTTAAAGCATCCCATCAACAGGAATTAAAAGATCCAAGCTGAGATCAATTTGCTGACCTGGTGAAAACCAGGATTTGCAATGCTAATTTGCTATAATGGCAACAGCCTTATCAAGTTAATTGCATAAATGAATTTATTGGTTATCCCATTTAGTATTTCTGTTGGCCTTAAAATTCTCAAAATTGGGGCATTGAAAGCTGTCCTGGAAAAAAATATTAGCTTGCAGTATTCATGTATGTCAGTATACTTAGATGTGTATTGGTTATGTCCAACATCCCAGAGTACAAATGGAGAATGTAATCATAATCCTATAGCATTCATATTAAGTACGGTTTGTATATGTAAAGTTTAAATTGCTTGCACAGTTTTATATTTTATTAAGATAAAATAGAATGCGGATTTTAAGAAGGTAAAAAAGAAACTGAAGTGACACTGAAAATAATAAAAACCTTGTATCTACATGACACACAATTTGAATTTTTCAATATATATTTTAAGCAACATATATTTTAAGCTTATATTTTTCTGTATGCCTTGTGGGTTTTTTCCTCCAAATTCTGTACTTTAAGTATACTTTAAATATAAATAAACACTAATGGCTTAAATATAGTTTAATTGGTAGTGGTGGTAATGCACATTAAAGGCCTGTACAGGCCTGAAGTGATGCAGAAACTGTGCACAGGTTGTTTCAGTCAGAATCACGGTTTTAAAATTTCTTGTTCCACTGTACTTTTGCTGTGATGATCCTTCTTTAATTTCCTTAGCACTTAATACTGCATTTTCATACAGGCACAGAATAGCCAAAATCTTGCAGTACCAGTTCATACCTGAGCCAAGGTGGAAAGGATAGACTGGATTCATCCTCACATAACTCTGAAGTCAGTGTTAAGTTGATGGCTTGTGTGTGTCTAGTGTCATTTGAGGTGTCCTGAGGTATCCAAGGCATCCACACAGTACTGGGGGAACACTTCTGCCTTTCTGGAGCAGTACAGGGAAATCAAGAAGGATGTTGAAGAACACATGAAATGACACTACACACTTCTGTGTAGAATAATGTGTAGACACTAGATCTGGTTCAGATCTTAGGTGTGATTTGCACTCTCTGAAGCCGCAGATGAAAGCCAGCTAGGAGACCTCACATTATCTAGTATGACACTAGAACCATATGTTTAATTAACAGAGTATTCCCACACTCTCCTAAATTCTTAAAGATGGGCATCTAGGGCTATTTACTGTTCCATAAGGTGTCCTAACTGGACTCTACCTGCCACTGGAGAGGACATGGGCACTGTATTTTAATGTTCAGTCTGAGATCAACACTGAACTGTATGCACCTATATGTTAGTGTCACCCTGCGAGCTTGATCATATCTGTTATTGGTTTATAATTACAGTCAAAGGAAGTCTATGAGTCAATGACATAGAAAGCTATTTGGCTGACCAAAGGTAAGGACTGCTCAGCTGCCCACATAAATGGCTAGTGTCGTTTGAAATATCCTAGGATATAAGAGACATCTCTATGGGGCTGGAGGACATGTGACACAGGGTATACGGGAGATCTATGCCTTTATAGGATAAGCTAAATGCCCCATGGGACAGCGTCATGTATTTGGTGTTTTAATTAAGACCTGATTCCTGTGCTTGAGGGCTATGTAGAAGTTGGTAGTTTTAAGCTATTTGCACAGACAATGGGGAGAAAGAGGGACTTGTAGAGCCTGACCTCAGTATTTTAGGTAATTCCCGAAATAAGATGAATTGCATCCTAAAAGTGACAGTTGTTATGAAAAGACTTTAGACAGCTAGCTGACTTGTACATAACTGCATTATAGATATGTACATTTCACCAGATGAATTTTTCAGGTGTTTGAAAAGGTCTATCTGATAGTGCTGAAGCTCTTCTGTGAATTTTTAAGATGGTGGTGACCATGTAACTCCCACAGCTCCCTTGCCTTCCTACACGAATATTCCACTCTGCTGGATAGGGTGAAGTTCTTATTCGAGCTTGGCCTAAAACAACTTGCGCCCCTAGCTGCTATAACTTGAGCAGATGCCTGCCCTAGCTATTGAGACACAGGCAACATAGGTTGGCATGCAGGACTCCTTGATTCAGGAGAAAGACACATCAACACTACAAATTGCAATCAACCATGGTTTCAAGAACTGCAGCCTGGATTGTCCATAGATTTTTTTTTAGATTTAGGTTGGGTTTTTTGCATAAACCCAGATAAGTTAGTCAATAAATTGAGGTTATTTCTCTTTGTTAGAATGAGCTGATGTATTCATAACACTATTTGGATATGTACTCTTTCAAGCTGATAAGACTAAGAGACATTCTCAGAACATATGCATCATGAGAAAGGCAAATTATTTCAACACTGATTTAGAATCATTGAGCTGTGTTTGTGCAAGCTAAAGTGCAATTTGCTTTCTTGTCAGTATTCAGCAATTTATGATGCTGTTTCAAGACACTAATCAATAGTGGAATAGGCCCTTTTCAGGACTAGCAGTTCAGTTTAGCTCATTGTCTAGCATATATGTTATACACATACAAAAATATATATATGTCATTTAAAAAAAGAATGAAATTTCAAGAGTTTTGCAAAATATACAAGATGATAGTCAACTGATAGACAAATGAATCAACGTTTGCAGCTGCTCTACATTTATTAAGTATATTTCTCTTCAATTTCTTGCTCTCTAAATAGTTGTCAGGGTACAACTAAGGGCAATGCAAGCTTTTGCCTCGCATAAAAGAGTTCTAATGTACTTTTTTAAGGCATACCACTACCATTTTTTGGGTATGCTACTCTCACTCTTCTGAAATATTATAGGTATGGGCTGTTAGAAGACAGGTAGTAAACTATCTTACCTATTGGAGAGAAGAGTGACACTTTTCTTATGTACACTTACGTAGCTTTCTTTGCTTTCTATGAGATACAAATATGAGCTAGCGTATTTAAACTTATATTTTTTCATATTCTGAGAGTGTTTGAGCATTTATAATCAGATGTAATGGAAAGAGGGATTTATTGGTTGGTACAATAGCATTAGGATACATGTTTCTGCAATATGGCATTGCTAGCCTGACAGGTTAGCATCCTGTTTTCCTTTTAAATTTGTTTATATTTCCTGTCTCTTTTAAAAACAAAGAGTGAGTCTCAACCAGTCATAGGTGATAAAGAGTAAAAGACAGTTCTACCAGAGAAACTTCTCTCTGAGCTTTTAAGATTTTTCCTCATTCTCATCATCTCTTTATCTGTCAGCATTAGGTAGGCCATCATGGAGCATAACAATTGTCAGTTCCTATATTGTTTGCGGGAATCCACCTTTAACATTATGTCACTAGAACTAAATTATATTTACCTTCTAATTAAGAAGCTGAATTACTCTAGAGATGTTGGGAAGACATTTGCAAGATCTGTGAGTATAAACTGAATATTCTTGGTTCAAAGTACACTGTGGTGGGCTGACCTTGGCTAGCTGCTCGCTCACTCCCTCTCCTCAACAGTATGGAGGGGAGAAAATAGGATGAAAAAGCTCATGAGTCAAGATAAACACAGGGGGAGATCACTTACTGGTTCAAAACTGACTCAACTCATAGAAAATGTAATTTATTGCCAATTAAAATAGATTTGAATAGTGAGAAACAAAGGCAAAAATGAAAATGCCTCCTCCTGCTCTTCTTCCCAGGTTCAATCTCACTCCTCTACCCCTTTCTTCTTTCTTTTTCATGTCTGCAGGGCTGTTTCTCATGCTTTTTCTCACCCTTCTCTCTCTCACAACTGTTCTGCAGCATTTTCCACCCATTCTTAAATACAGTATCACAAAGGTGCTGTCAAATTGGGTGATGGGCTCAGCAGTGTCCTGCAGTAGGTCTGTTGTGGAACCATCTGGAATGGTCTGGAACTGCCTGTGTCCATCACGGGGCAGCCCCAGCCTCTCCTCACAGAGGTCATGCTGCAATCCCTGCTGCCAGCACCTTCCGTGGATGTCCATCCTCCAAAAGTTAATGAAACCTGTTTTGCTCTAGGAATGCTTTTTTTTCTTTTTGATGGTTGTGCAAGGCCTTTGAAGGAATGCATCTCTTGGCTCTTTATCTTGTGGATTTCCAGGCTGGATGTGTTCGCAGCAAGGCTTTAGAGATGTTTGTACTGTCTATCTCAGCTGCTTACATACTTCCAGACAGTCCCACTGAGGTTCTAAAGCCTCTTCTCAAAACACATCAAGAAGTGCATGATTAATATTTGAATGGATTCTATTTCCTGCAGAGAGGAAATCAGGGGTGCTATGCTCAACACATGCTTTAAAATGTTTGTTTAAATAAAAGCCACATTATTTCAGCTCCACTCATAAGTGAGTATTGATACTTCAGTTTGATTTACATAGCTTAGCCTATTGTATCCTAAATTTTATTTTATCTTAGTTGTCAAAGGGTTATAAAACCACTCAGAGGTACTTGGACAGAAATTAAAAGTATCAGCAATCTAGGAAAAATAATCCCTTTAGTTTATAAGGGTCAAAATACAGGATTTCTTTTTTCAAAATTATAAATAGGATACATAGGGAAAGCAAGGTCTGTGTAACATAAAACAAAAGGGTGTCCAAACATTAAACACTAATGAAATTGCAATATATCATACAACTTTTTAGTAAATCCTGTGTTCAGACCCTTGAAAATTGTACTAATGAACTGTTGAATGACAAAAAACCCCCCAACTTTCTGATCATACGCAATTTCTCATGACTTTAATATGTCATTAAGACTTATATATACATTTAGAACAGTAACATCTGTTTTAAAATAGTTGGAAACATATGCCATTCATAATACAATAATTTTTTTAATTTTTTTTTGGTAAGAGCATTTAATTTGATGAGCAAAAGCAATGTAGCACAAATGCAAATGTTGGGGTCAGATCAAACAGCAGCTGTAAACCTTTCCAAGTAGCTGCAGCTCCATTCCGTGCTTAGTGGAACATGAGTCACAGCCTGCCATTTGAGCCTCTCCCACAGCAGAGGAGGAAAAAAGAACAGCATGGCACTGGAGTCTGTGATAAAAGAGACATTAGGATAAATATAGAGAGCAATTATGCATGCCTATGAAATTATCCTTTGTGCTTTGGATACTTGGGTTCAAAGGTTACAGACAAAATCACCTCACTCTTTTGAACCTCTGCTGAATCTAATTATCATATTTTTCCTATAAGCAATAGTGTACACATCTGCTTAAAACAGGTTGAGGTTAGATCCAGTGCCATGTGTAAAGGCACTGGCAGGCTCTCACTGACACTGATAAGATTCAAAGCTAAGATGTATGGGAGGCATTTCTCAGTGTGCCATGAACTACAGCTATATCCTTAGCTCCCAAAGTTTGTCTGTGTGTATGTGTTAAATGCATTGTGGTTTGTGGCTTTTTAGCAAAACTGATAAAAATTACACAAAATTCTATCAATTATGGCAGTTTCTTCACAATAGCTGTTTCTAAGAAACCTTAGCAAGGTCTAGGCAAAGAAGATCATATTAGTCATCTCCTATTGATATACTCCTCCTACATCCCACAAAAATTTATAATCTAGAAAATATCAGACAACAGGTTTTCCTAACTCTATTCAAACAATTTTCATAATTGCTTAAATTTAGTTGCCCACACATGCTCAGAAGCACTCTGTGGCAGGAAGATGGCTTCCTGTCTCCCATATACCTTTGCAATTATAAATTTTGAATTACAATATTGTCTGAAGTCTGCTTAATTACCTTGAAAAATGTAGTATTATGTACCTGCTGCCTAACTTTTCTAGAATATCCTTAATTAGTGCTCATTCTGAGTACGGAAGTGATTCAGTTGCCTAGGGAGGGGCATTTAATGACATTTAATTTTCCCTAAGATATCCTTTCAGTTCTCCAAATGCCCATCCATATTGGCACAGATCTCCCATATCATCGTATTTGCAAGACCCACCAGGGTCTTTCAGATACCGCATGGCATTTCAAATGCCAATAGATATCTGTCTTTAGGCAATTGGATCAAGTCCTTAAACACTTTCTTTAAGGAGGCTTGATTGCTTCTTGGTTTGTAGGCATGGGAGACACAGTTATGGGCACAACTGTATGTGTTACTCCTGCTTATCTCAGACCTTGGCTACAAAGATACTTACCGAAGTGCTGAAGCCTACGTTCAGCATCTTGACCTGTCTGGTATAGAATATGAACAGGGACCTGGAGTCCACTTTCTTCTGAAAGTATTTCCTAACAAATAGGCAATAGAGTCTGTTGTACTAAGGTTAAAGATGCATAAAGAAGACAAAATAAAATCATAGGAATGCCTGAAAGTTTTTCCATAAGCATATGGAAAGACCACATCATTTAACCAGAAACAGCAACTGCCCATACTTTCCTCCACCCTCTAGGAACTCTAATGTGTGAGATTTTGATTTGCCTATGGACAAGCAATAAATATTTAAAAACTTTGCTTTCACCTTGTATAAAATAAAATAAAGAAAAAGAAAAAAGTTGAGTCTTTACAGTTATAATGTAATGCTGCTGCTGTCAGCTCTTTGTGGAACGATTCACACAGCCAAATGTCTGTTACAAAGCAAAAGAAAAAAGGAAAAAAAAAGAAAAAAAATATATATGAATGACTGTACCTGCATTTAAAAAAAGGGCATGCAACTTCAGTATTCCTTCCCCCTCAGATACCCAAATCATGCAGGTTTGCAGTGATCGACACTCACCCCCATTCTTCAGGCCGCAAAAAATGAAAGGTAAGAACTACTTACGCAGAAATTAGAGCCATAAAATGTGAACATTTGTCATTTTGTCTGACAGTAGTCATGTGCCTTTGTGCTTGCAGCTGCGTTATGGAATTTACATTCTTTTCAGAGATAATTCTGCTGGTGCCAGTCTACAGCTATGGAGGGACAGATGGATTAGCAGAGTATATGCATAAAATAAAAAAGCAGCATGGGAGCACACGATGCATTACAAAATCATAAATGTACAACTTTTCCTTTTATTGTTAGATTAAAGAAAAGGTTGATCTTTTAGGTCATGTTATTTCAAACATGTAACAGTTATCAGTATATTCCTTCAGAATTATTTGGAAAACACTATTGTTCTTGTGTGTTAGGGCAGAGGGCTTTTGTTGTGTTTTGTTTTGCTAACAGAATGTGTAATACTCAGTCTTGTCACACAGTGAAATAACTCTATGAAAGAAAGGATATTTTAAAAAAGATATTCAGAGATTTGGCTGAAGTTGTCATTTGCTAGATGATTATTTCTCCTCAGCAATTTATCTCTGAGGAGAAACACATTGTCTGCGTGCACACAGTATATTAGATCTATGCTAGATAGGTTTGATGCGTGAAGCACAAACTTCCATTGTACCTTGTGAGTTTTATTTTATGTTGAACAGTCATACTCAGTTTGCCATACCAAGCACAATGGGTCGCATTTCCTTGTGGGGAGCTGCGGTGGTCCCAACAGATTAAACTGTAACAGGGTGTAGCACACAATTCACGCTAGCGTGGGCAGAGCTGTGCAGAACCTTGCTCTTTAAATAGATATATTGAAAGTTCGTTTTAATGAATTAGTTCAGTAAGGATTGAGCCAAGATAACAGAGTTGCTGAGAACTTTGCAGCCCTCCATAATTCCTGTTGTTAATCATTTTTTAGAGTGACAGTTCTGTCTGTCAAAATGCCAGTAAATACCAGTTTTAATTAAAACATTTTTTTTCTCAGATGTATTTCAGAGATTAGAAAAGCATACTTACTTGTGTTAAAATGAAAATTTTTATGATCCTTTAGGAAGTAAGTAAAGATAGTAATTAAAGTTTCCTCTTCTGTGTAAAACATCACCTAAAACATGATAAAAATTGGGCAAGAGAGGACTTTGGTTCTCTTTAAGTCTTTTACATTGCCAGTTGCAAAATGTGAAATAGTGAAGTATTAGAAATTCTTGCAAAACATCCAAACCAAACCAGAAAAAAAAAAACCCATCCCACTCAGTAACATCAGACTATTTACAAACACATTTGCTGTTATTTGAAAATACATTGCCCCTGTGTTCTAGATTGGTATAGGAAGTTAAAGACATGAAAGGAATAGGCTAAAAAACATCATGAGCATTCCTTGGCTTCCTATTTTTTATTATAGAAGTGATTGATTTACGAAGCTCCATATATTAGCTATATACCTAAAATAAAAATTTAATTTCTATCTTTGTGGTGTCTTTGATTTTTTAATCACTTGATTATTGTTATTTTGTTTATATAGGCCATTTTTATCTCCTCAGATTTTAATAAGAACATTGAAGAGTTTTCTTTTTACAGCCCGAACAATAAAACTCTTTGTTAAAATAATGTGTTATTTTAAATATAAAGAGTCCATTGTTTGTGGTTTTTAACTGCCTGTTATGTGTAATGGATGGATAATTGTTTCCAGTAGCCTGATTCGAGACCAGAGAGCCTTTTGCAGCCTCACATTTCTTTGGAATCTTTCTACAAACAATATATTGAAAGTGCAAAATTATGTTTACCAGATGCTTTAGAAAAATTAATTTTATTAATGATGTTGTGGAATAGAGTAGGAAGATTTTTTTGTTTTTTATTTTTGGGAAGAGTTACTGTGATCAGATTATCTGTCCAATTTTTCAAGAAATGAATATAAGATGAAAAAAAAGGTTTTTCCTTTCTGAAAAGTAGTGTGACAGGAACTTTTGTATGAAATACCTACATGTTCAGCCAAAGTATTATAGAAATTTTCTATTGTATTCATTATAGTTTTTAGAATTGGGTTAGTAGTGGGTCATTAGAATCACCACTGTCATGATCAGTGGAGCAGAATCTGAATGGAGGCCTGTGACTAGCGGTGTTCCCCAGGGCTCAGTGTTGGGTCCAGTCCTGTTTAATATCTTCATCGACGACCTTGATGAGGGAATAGCATCCACCCTCAGCAAGTACCCGATGATACAAAGCTGGGAGGGGTGGCTGACACGCAGGAACACTGCGCTGCCGTCCAGCGAGACCTGGACAGGCTGGAAAGCTGGGCAGGGAGAAACCTAATGAAATCCAACAAAAGCAAGTGTAAAGTCTTGCACCTGGGGAGGAATAACCGTCTGTATCAGTACAGGCTGGGGGATGACCTGCTGGAGAAGAGCTCTGTGGAGAAGGACCTGGGGGTCCTGGTTGATGACAGGTTGGCTATGAGCCAGCAGTGTGCACTGATGGCTAAGAGGGCAAATGGGATCCTGGGATGCATCAGGAAGAGTATGGCCAGCAGGTGATCCTCCCCCTCTACTCTGCCCTGGTCAGGCCCCACCTGGAATATTGTGTCCAGTTCTGGGCTCCCTGGTATAAAAAATACAGGGACCTCCTTGAGAGAGTCCAGAGAAGGGCTACGAAGATGATTAAGGGCCTGGAACATCTCCCCTGTGAGGAAAGGCTGAGTGAGCTGGGACTGTTCAGCCTGCAGAAAAGAAGACTAAGGGGGCACCTAATTAATGGTTATAAATATCTTAAGTATGGGATGCAGGGGGAATTGGCCAACCCCTTTTAGTAGTCTTTGGAGACAGGACAAGGAGCAATGGCTGTAAACTGGAGCACAGGAAGTTCTGCACCAACATGCGGAAGAACTTTTACACAGTGAGGGTGACAGAGCCCTGGGACAGGCTGCCCAGGGAGGTGGTGGAGTCTTCTTCTCGAGATATTCAAGACTCGTCTGGACGCCTATCTGTGCAATATGTGCTAGGGAGCCTGCTTTGGCAGGGGGGTTGGACCCGATGATCTCTCGAGGTCCCTTCCAACCCCTACGATTCTGTGATTCTGTGATTCTGTGATTATCAAATAAAGCAATCGAGGAGGAAAACTTACTAAACTAAAAACTTGGCTACTGGTTTTTTTTTGAACATTAGGAATGCTAAGACCTCTATTATTTTTCCATGAGGAGCCAAGTGTTTCTCCTTAATACCTGTGGTGCTTAGGCACAATGCCTCTGCCAAGGGATGGGATGCATATACCAGTAACATGTTTTGTGGCATCTGACATACTAAGAGGAAAATAAAGCACAATACAAGTAATTATGGACACTTCCTTTCTCCTGCATGAGATAGCACAATTCTAAAAGTGGGAAAGAAGGAACAGACAATTAAGTCAAAGACAGTTAAATGGGTGATTAATGAATCCAGCAGTGTAAAACCCTAAAATGCTGCATAAATTAAATTTCAAGAGGCCCCTCTTTGCTGTCCTTTACATGCAGACTCCTCAGAGTCTTGAAGTAATGGTGTAAATATGTCCATCAAGCTCTAATGCCAGTTAGTCCTCATCTGTAACAAACACAGAAACCTATGGACAGAAGAAGATTCAACGTCTGAGAGCTTGTAGCAATATACAAGCTTAAATAACCTTTCCAAGATCAACCTTCCAGTCTAAAATCCCCACAGATTGGGACTTTCTCAGTAACAGGTGAGGTGGACAATTTAATTTTGGATTCCACAAGGCTGTCTCCAGCAAGTGCTTTTTGGGGAGTGAAAAGGATACATTTGGATTTAGAACACAAGGGCAAATGAAAGACCGTTGCTTACATTCTGGAACAACCTACATTTAAAATATAACCCAGTTCTGAAACAGTTAAGGGAAGGAATGTGTTTGGGTTTGTCATTTACATTTTCCTAGATTTTGCCATAAGCAAATTCTCTACTGAGATTTGCATGACGTATAAGGGCAGATCTGTTGCACATATGTCTCAGTGACAGACATGTTGGAGAACTGTAGATTCAAAGCTCTCAGGAAACATTGTTAAAGACAGTAGACTCAACAAAAAAGAACAGGGTATTTTCAATGTCTTGGTTTATACTGTGCACCAAGTGTAAGAAGATTCAGCATTTGCTGATTTTATTTACCCTAAACAGAGACAGTGAAATAGCAAGTGAGATCCATATTCTGAATGAATCCCCCACTGAATGTGCTTAGCTTGCCAACTACTCTTCCTCCTTAATGCTACTTTCCTGATAATAGACATTATGCAGCGTAGAGCAAACCTTTCCACCTCTATAATGTTTAGATTATTCCCTGATGAAAAAAAATCCCTTATCAGCAAGATGGATCTAGATGTGACTCTCAGATTCACCTGTACAGGTGACATCCATGTGGTGGAAAAAATGGAGATGTTCTGTCATCACTTGTCCTGAACCGGTGGGTTTTTTAGTAAACTGAGGCTGAAGTATGGTAGAATTGCATTTTAAGAGGTTGTTTATATTATATTCTGTTTCTGCTAGATATAAAAGATGTAAAGAAACATGCATGCACACAAAAAAGGGTAAACTTCCCCCAAAATTAGAAAAGCCTATTTTCAGTATATTATAGATGCAATGGCATTGCAAATCATCAAAGGTTAATTCACAATAAAATGGTTGCATTAATGTTTTCTTCTGAAATTGAAAGTTGGTGGTTTTTTTGTGACTGTCTATACATCCTTATATAACCAGTTCCACAGCAAGTCTTATATTACACTGAGTTCTCACTGGCACTACTCAAAGAATACTTGTTTTAGAAATGCCATAAAATAGAATGATGCCACTTGGTAATCTCTAAATAGTCTTTAAGATTATTGTATCATTTGATAGCAGCTGGAGATTCAATGTATAACTTTAGCAGTTGCATGGAGAATAGGAGTTTCTACAGGATGCTGGACCAGTGATTCATTTTGGTATATTACCTGGTCTTTTCCAGTGGCTTTTATTTTAGGCCCCAGGGGAAGACAGAAGAAACTACCAAACACACATTTGAAAGATAATTTGCCACAGTTAAAAACCACTTCTTCTTTTATTTCCAGTACTTAGGAAGACATAAGAGATATGCTCTGAATCAGAAGAAAGAATGTCCCATATATTTTTTTATCTTATTTAGATGTTCCTGGGACCCAATAAAGCTGTCAAACTTGTTTTGAGTTATATTAACCTCTTGATCTCAATGAATGCTTGTGCAGAACTGTGTAGGAAAATTATACAAACTGTAAGGCAGAGAAAAAACTCAAAGGTTTTTTGTTTTTTGGGTTTTTTTTTGCTTTTTAGTAAAGGCAAATGAGAATTCATTCTACAAATCTGAAGTCTGATTTGACATCCTAGTTCATTAGTCTTTACTCATCAAAGTCAGTTCCACCATACTATTTTTAATGTGTTCTAAATTAGTTGTTAAAACCTTGATATTGCTATAATTTTGAACTGAATAAGGAGGGTGGGATTTTACGTAACTGCTGTGAATCAGAAAATAAATTTAGTTTTATAACAAGAAAAAATGGAGATTGAAACAGTGGAGAAATGATGTCTTTTTAATATTTCAGATAATTGGGATTGAGAATTGAGACAATTTAATGATCTAGAAGAAGAAAATTTTTATGAAGTACAGCTGGAATGTTGTATAGAAATAACACCACTAACTGCAATATGCATGCCTGACAGCTTCTTATACTTTGAGGAATATATTTGTAGCATACCCTTGGTTTGTATTAATACATATCTGTCAGAGATATATGAGTTACACAAAAAATAAAAATCTGCTTGAAATGAAAAGTTGCATTGTCTTTAAGTGTCTCAGTAACCTAGAAATTCAACAAAACTGATAATTCTCATTTTTATTTAAGATGGATTATACCATGTCTTGATGAATTATTTGTTATTAAAACCAGTGGATTAGACAACTTTTTTATACAGCCCAAGTGCAATACTTTGTAAGAACAGGTTTAGAGATGGTCAGCAAAATCAGATTCAACGCTGAGACTTGGCATGGGAGACCTAACTCAGCCTCAGAGTGAACTGGCAGAATAACCCAGTTTGCTTACGCAAACATGGTGCACCATAGCAGACCTTTTGGTGGCTTCAATATATAACTGATTTTCTGTGAAAAAATGGCACAATAGCATTTGTAAGTGAGCAAAAGCAAACAGTTTATAATAGCCAAATGATTTTGTGAACTAAATCCCATTATACAGTCAATTCTGAATGGCATGATTGGAAAAAAAATCTATAAATGTACTGGATGAGTCAAGAAAAATCAAAATAACTGACTCTTCAATAGATTTCTCCATCAGAGAAACAGGCCTGCTAAAACAATAGCTTCAAAAGGCCCACAAAAACAGTATTAGGCTGGTGCTTCCAGTTACAGGTTTCCAGAAACAAGGCTTGGATGCTGCTGGTCTCCTGATGGGTCCATTTGGCTTGCTCACATGGCAGGAGGAAAGCTGTAGTGTGATTCACAGTACTTGAGGCTCCATGAATGAATCACTCTTGGCAGCTCCAGAGCTTTCCTTCCTCCCTCCTGATGCATCATAGCTACTCTCTGCTAAGCTGCAATGCTATCTACAGCCATTTCTCTTCTGTCATGTACTGGTACCACAGTCAGGCACGCCTGATTGTGAGCTTGCCAGCAGTAATCCACACTTTCTGTTCTCCAGCTGCTAACAGCCACACTGTCAAAGACACAGTTCAATAAGCCTATGATGGAAGAACTCCTTTTCCAAGTACTTAGGAACTTTAATGCTTACAAAGTCTATTTCTCACCAGTAATTTATGGGTCGTTACGATCTTGAAGTTGGAATTTGCAGTACTGTTCTGAAACAGAGAAAAGAGAAAATCGCCATGTCTGGAGGAAAGACTATTAAGGACGTAGTTGCATAGCCTGCAGTAAAAAGTAAGGCCATGTTAAATAAACAGCAAAAATATAATTGACATATAAGGAAGTATTTTTCCTGGACACAAATATTGGTGTTTCACTTGAGTAAGTGTGTGTACATCCATGTACGCACAAACCAGTTCATGAATCTGACCTCAATCTTTAAAGTACATGTCTTGTTACCAAATATCCCTTAAGATGACAATGTTTTTGCAAGAAAGATCTATGTTTTGCCTCAGGTCTCCAGTGAGACTATATATTTACAGCTCTTGTAACAGAAAGCTATAGAAACTCCTGGAAGCTGACATGGTGTCCTAATGGTAAGGTCGCTAAGAATTAAGTTTCAATGTCCATTTTAAAACTGAATTTTCTTTGTGCCTTTTCTAGCTGTGCCAATGCAAGTGATTTTGATTCTTCTGTGACTGTTGGCAAGACAAGCATAAATCGTGTATGTCCCTTCAGTGTTTTATTACCAAGAAGACAGTGTTCTTTGTTTTTTTAATTTTATTGTTCATGAACAAGCAAAGTTGGTGAAGAAGGAGTACCATTCAGGAAATAACACTTGGAAAAGACTTAAGGCTGTCTTCACTGGGAGGAACTATTTCATAGGCAGGAAGGCATGAAACAAAACCTGGAAAAAGAAATGTTTTCTACCATATACTTCGTCTACTTATGCTGTAGGATTTGTTGTTCTTAATGCTTGCACTTTGGGAAGAAGTAAGCAAGCACAAAGCTATCTATATGGAAAAGGCAACTATCCAGAAAGTCAGAGCTATTCACAATGGAATATTTTGGAGGAGTTTTTTAAAAAAAATACCAAACAAGTTGTCTATTAGCATCAACTGTTAGGATTCCAGGAAAAATAATTATTTTCTCCTATGAATTACTTATGTATCTTTTTCTAAAACATGGGACTTTGTTTCGTATAAAGTAAATGTTATAAACCCAAACATCTCCTGATATATCTTTTCCATTACTTGAAAATATAGAAGTTAAAGGAAATGTAATGAAAATATATTGTTCCTACTGTAGACAGACCTGGGAAATCTAGTTTCATCCCATAGCCAGCTTTTATGACAGAGCTAGAAAACATTGAAAATATGGGTTTATACTGGAATCATTGACAAACTATTTACTGCAGTGAAGAGACAAAATAATACTCTGAGAAAAGCTAGCAAAGTATCAAAACCACAAAAAGAATCAACTTAATTACCACATTGGACAAAATTTAATTATTAATTTATTTTGATTGAAACCTGTTTACTTTTCATGTCAAATTTTGAACATTTATATTTTCAGTAATATTCAAATAATATTAATCTATTATATATAATATGCTTTCTATCATATCAAATTAATATATTTTTAATACATCGTAAATCATCCAGTCAAAAAAGGAATTTTTGCCTACAGTATCAATCAGAAAATTTTGCTAAACCAAATAAGAGTAACTGATTTTGTTGCTGAAAGGGTGAGAAAGTGAGATGAGGGGAGGGCATAATTCGGGTTGTGAAAATAATTTTACACCTTATTGGTCATTACCACAAACCAAAGAGCAGGAAAATAATTTGTGTTTGCCTTATGTTTGTAGAAATATTAAGAACTTATCAAGCTTCCTCAAAAGCCTAATCTAGCTCTCCTTCTCTTAATAATATGGAATGTATTAATGTTGAAAGACCACCAGATATTCAGAAATAATGAGCTCTGAAGCTTCAAAAGTCATCTAACTCATACTCAGCTGAGTTTTAAAGATGACTAACTAAGCCACTCTTAGAGCTAGGGTAACATAGAGCTAGGGACAAAACTTGGCCAAGCCAGAAGAAAAATGAAAGAGAAGCTTTGTGAGCCCGTTTACGTTCCCTCGGCACACCATCCACTAGATTGCTGTGCTGCTTCCAAGTCTACTGAGCCAGGTACTCTGAGACGTCCCTCCCTGTTCAGCACCCGTCCAATACATTTCCTGGCCTCAGGTTGTCCATTTATGATTTCTTCCCAGAAACAGGATGTCACAGTCCAGCTGCTCTAGACTTCATAATTAAGGCTGTCTGTTCCATTTTCATGCCACCTTAAATGTACCTTTACCCAAAACCTTACAGTTCTGTTTTCAGGGACTTGAATTTAATGCAAGGTGCACCCATCTGACTGAGCACACCAATGCATATGACATGAGTAATCGTAGCCAGATGAAATGCTAAACAGAGCTGTGTGTGTTTGTGTTCTTCAGATAGACTCCCTGTTCTGCAATCCTTTGCAGCTGGAGAAAAGGATTTTTTCAGAAATTCAGAAACTCTCCTCATTTTTCCCCTCCCTTTTCGTAGCTTTCAGTGGTAATACCCAGCTCTGTAAACCCTTGTTTTTTCCAAAATGCTGTTGCATCATGGATTTGAGTTTACGGAAGTGCTCCTTAGAGAGTTGTGTTGGTACCCACGTTGCAGCCTACCAGTCCTTGCTATTCAACGGCAACTGCCATTGCCAGAATGCTTTTCTCTGTGCGGAAATACTTCTAGTAGGTTTTAAGGTCTCCAAAAACCATCAAAAGCCCAGTTTGACAGTTAACAAACAAGCTGAATACAGACTCACTTTGGAAGTGGATAGATCAGGTGTTTTAAAACCCTCCTTTGCTACTTCAAATTAGTATGATATGTGCTCATGCATTTGTTTACCATAGACAGTGTTGCAGTTTTGCGTGGCTGGGTTCTGGTGGTGGAGGGGGGTGCTGCAGGGCTGGCTTCTGCAAAAAGCAGCCAGAAGCTCTCTGCAGGCCCAACAGAACAAACACCAGCTGGCTCAAGGCCAGAGTCATTGTTGACCAAGGCCAAGCCCATCAGCGATGCTCACAGTGCCTCAGGGGATCATATTTAGGAGAAAAAAAAAAGCAAGTGGATGCTTTTTGCCACCAGAGAAGAGAGTGAGAAGATGTAAGAAACTGTGCGGACACCAAGGCCAGTGAACAAGAGTAGGGGGTGGATGAGGCGCTCCAGGTGCCAGAGATTCCCTTGAGATTCCCCTGTAGCCAGTAGAGAAGACCATGGTGAAGCAGGCTGCCCCCCTGCAGCCCATGGATGATGATGGGGAGCAGAGATCCCATCTGCAACCCATGAAGTGGCCCCATGCTGGAGTAGGTGGAGACACCTGAAGGACACTGTGACCCTGTGGGAAGCCCATGTTGGAGCAAGCTCCTGTCAGTGAAACTTGCAGCTTGTGGAGAGACTGACTCATGCCAGAGCAGGTTTGCTGGGCGACTTGTGACTCTGTGGGGACCAGGCTTGAGCAGTCTGGGCCTCAAGGTCAGCACCCCGTGGAAGGAAGCCCTGCTGAGGCAATTGTTGAGGAGCTGACGCCCAGATAGAAAGGACTCACAGAGAAGTTCGTGGAGGACTGTATCCCATGGGTGGGACCCCAAGCTAGAGCAGCGGAAGGGTGTGAGGAATGTCCCCCCAGCTAAGAAGGGAAACAACTCATGAGGAACTGACTGAAACCCCCATTCCCCCAGACCCTGCCCCTCCCCGTGCCACAATGCGGGGGGAAGAAGGGAGCCAAATCATGACTAAAGTGAAGTCTGCTAAGAAGGGAGGGGTGGGGGGGAAGTCCTTTTAAGATCTGGTCACACTTCTCATTATCCAACTCTGGTCTCACTGAGTGCACACAGAGTGTAATAAATAAAAGAGTTTTCTTTCCTTTATTCTGTGTTGAGTCTGTTTTGCTGATGACGCTGATTGCGGAATGATCTCTCCCTGTCCTTATCTCGACTCCTAAATCTCTCAACATGTCCAGTTGAAAAGAACAGTGATAGAGTGGCTTTGGTGGGTGCCTGGCCTCTAGCCATTGTAAAACCACCACAAACAGTTGTAACCCTTGTTTCAGCTGACTTGTAACGCCAGTTGCAGTTCAAACAACAACCAATAAACTCCGTCCTACTTTTGATTGAAAATTAGCAATCTGATTTTTTTACAGGTTTTTCAGGTTCCCCCCTTCCCCCCATAATTATGGAAAAATAATATGAAGAGTACTTCTATGTTTCTTGGAAAATTCCAGGAGGTTTTCATGATGTTTGTTATTACACCTAGTACCCATCATTAATAAATCTGTGTATAAATTTCCTCAAGCTAAAAGGGATACCTATTTAAAACACAATATTTTTCCTAGCTACTTTAGCCCTGTTTAAGTCATCGTGAGTAAAACATTTAAATCTTCAAATACCTATTTGAAAACATAACTGGTTTCACTCAAATAGAGTGGCAGCTTGATTGTTTCAATTCCTTAAAAGGAAGAATTATATAAACAGAAAAGTACTGAAAGTGTCTTTTCAGTTTTGATTATCTTGATGCTTGCAAAGGGTGTCTGGAGACAGAAATATCTCTCTGTCAAGCATTTATGAACATGTACAATTCAAAGTATATGCATACTATTAAAAGTAATATGTAAAGTCAGAAAACCATACAGGTATATTCATTTAACTTTTAGCTGATTTATTCGAGTTCAAATGGAATTAATGTTAATTAAATAATTGTTAACTAATGAATCCCTGTAATCTGGACTCTTGTGTGGGGTCTAAACTGTTCTCTAGGGTGCATGACCGTGAGCTGGAAAGGAAATCTGGCAACTTGTAACTGGCATGTATTTAGCAATTTAACAGTTTGCTTTGTAGTTAAATGGAAAATCAGAGATAGCTGCACATTGGGTTGGGAAACTAACTCAGGGTGAAATCCCACTGAGATATAAAGCCAGACACTGTAATGTCTTGGACACTACTATGGGAGATGAAAATGGTTCAGGTTTTTTGGAAACATTCAATGTGACAATATGCAAAGTTCTTTCTGGCCACTACTGCGACATAGACATGTTCATCTCTCATAGTCTAGCTTTTAGGTAGATCTTCAGTGATGTTAAGGGAGCTGCTCGAGGCTTATTCTGTTGCAACATAAGTCACATAAAGGTTGTTACATACAACTTTCCCAAACATATTTTTTTTTCCAGCAGGAGGGATCCAGCTCTTACTTCTCCACAGTGAACACTAATTCAACACTTTCAGTGTAGCTCACTGAGTGGATTGTGGTTTGCCTTGGAAATCTGCACAATGGTCTACAGTTTAAAAGCAATAAAGTGATTACTCTGTCTCACTTTATAAAAATACAAATAACATTGTGAAGGTGTATTTTCCATTATATGGTCATTCTCAAAGATATGTTTTACTGAGTCCCAAAGCATGTTTTCCTGGCACAAACACAGAGGTTTGTTAAAGTTCAGGTTTAGACTAGTCTTACTGGGCAATATGTCCAGTATAAGGAGGACAGATGTTATGACCTCAGATTTGGAATGCGAGCACATAATAAGGTCGTCTAGACCTGTATCACCAGTGTCAGACATACAGTTGATAGCCAAGTGTGACTTATGGAGGACTTCCATTTAAGTTGCCAAGTAATTTTCAGGTCCTTCTGCCATTGCTGCCAGGCTGTCTTTCTCCACTGAGGTGAGTCAGCACAAACAAATGTGAAAGCAAAAAGAAAGTTCTCAGGAATTATATTTTTTAGGACAACTGACCCAGGAAGAATCATAGAATCATAGAATCATAGAATGGTATGAGTTGGAAGGGACCCCAAGGATCACAGAGCTCCAACACCCCTGCCACAGGCAGGGCCACCAACCTCAGGCCTGGATCTACACTAGGATGCCCAGGGCCCCATCCAACCTGGCCTTGAACACCTCCAGGGACGGGGCATCCACCCCCTCTCTGGGCAGCCTGTTCCAGCACCTCACCACTCTTTCTGTAAAAAACTTCCCCCTAGTATCTAATCTAAACCTTCCTTCCTTTAGTTTTAATCCATTCCCCCTTGTCCTGTCATTGTCTATCCTTTTAAAAAGTTGAATCCCCTCCTGCTTATAAGCTCCCTTCAGGTGCTGGAAGGCTGCAATGAGGTCCCCCCGCAGCCTTCTCTTCTCCAGACTGAACAAGCCCAGCTCCCTCAGTCTCTCTTCATAGGGCAGGTGCTCCAGGCCTCTAATCATCTTCGTGGCCCTCCTCTGAACCCTCTCCAACAGTTCCACATCCTTGTATTGGGGGCCCCAGATCTGGATAGAATAGCAAACGCAGATTTTAGGTGGGAGATGGATTTGAGTTTAAAGAAAAACAAAATCAAAACCAGTATCTTTGTACAGATACATCAACAGCAAAAGGACAGCCAAGGACAATCTCCAGCTCTTACTGGATGCAGGGGGAACATTAGTGACAAAGGTTGAAGACCAGGCTGAGGTACTTAATTCCTTCTTTGCCTCAGTCTTTAATAGTAAGGTGAGATGTTCCCTGGATATTCAGCCTCATGAGTGCGAAGACAGGAAGGGAGAGCAGAACAAACCTCCCATGGTCCAGGAGGAAATGGTTAGAAACTTGCTGGACCAATTAGACATTCACAAGTCTCTGGGGCCAGACAGGTTACACCTGAGTGTATTGAGGGAGATAGCAGACATGCTAGCCAAACCCCTTTCCATCATCTACCAGCAGTCCTGGCTGATTTGGGAAGTTCCACTTGACTGGAGGCTAGTAGATGTTACACCCATTTACAAGAAGGGTCAGAGGGAGGATCCAGGAAACTACAGACCTGTCAGTCTGACCTCAGTGATGGAGAAGGTCATGGAACAGGTCATCTTGAGTGCTATCACATAGCATACGCATGACAACCAAGTGATCAGGCCCAGTCAACATGGGTTTACAAAAGGCAGGTCCTGCCAAACGAACCTGATCGTCTTCTATGACAAGGTGACTCAGTGGATAAGGGAAAGGCTGTTGATGTAGTGTACCTTGACTTCAGCAAAGCCTTTGACATAATTTCTCACAGCATTCTGCTTGAGAAACTGGTTACAAACTGGCTGGATGTCCAGGCCCAAAGAGTTGTAAATGGAGCTGAATCCAGGTGGAGGCCAGTCACAAGCGGTGTTCCCCAGGGCTCAGTCCTGGGTCCAGTCCCATTTAATAACATTATCAATGACCTGGATGAAGGGATTGAATGGTCCCTCAATAAATTTGCAGATGACACTAAGCTGGGAGGAAGTGTCAATCTGCCTGAGGGCTTGGAGGCTCTTCAGAGGGATCTGGACAGGCTGGACTGATGGGCTGAGATCAACAGGATGAACTTCAACAAGGCCAAGTGTAGAGTCCTGCACTTGGGACATAACAACCCTGTGCAGTACTACAGGCTTGGGGAAGAGTGGCTAGAAAGCTGCCTGGCAGAGAAGGACCTGGGGATGTTGGTTGACTGCAGACTGAATATGAGCCAGCAGTGTGCCCAGGTGGCCAAGAAGGCTAATGGCATCTTGGCTTGTGTAAGAAACAGCATGGCCAGCAGGTCCAAGGAAAAGATTGTGCCCCTGTACTCAGCACTGGTGAGGTCATACCTCAGTACTGTGTTCAGTTTTTGGCCCCTCACTACAAGAAAGACATCACGGTCCTGGAGTGTGTCCAGAGAAGGGCAACCAGGCTGAGGAAGGGGCTGGAGAGCAAACCTTTCGAGGAACAGCTGAGTGAACTGGGGCGGGACCTTATAGTCATCTACAATTACCTGAAAAGTGGTTGTAGAGAGATGGGTCTTAGGCTCTTCACCCAAGTGACAGGTGATAGGATGAGGGGGAATGGACTCAAGATGTGCCAGGACAGGTTCAGATTAGACATTAGGAAAAAATTCTTCACCGAAAGGGTTATTTGACACTGAAACAGGCTGCCAAGGGAGGTGGTTGAGTCACTTACCCTGGATGTATTTGAAAGGTGAATCAATGAGGTGCTCAGGAATATGGTTTAGTAGAGGACAGGTATGGTTGTACTCAGTGATCTCAAAGGTTTTTTCCAACCTAGTGATCCTGTGATTCTGCGATTCCCAAATATTTAGGTAACAATGCTGGCATGATCTTGCATCATGGTCAAACATTAATTCCTCCTTTCTAACCAAGTAGCAAAGCTGAAAACAATTTCCCTGTTTCAGGCAATCTTCAGACATATCTACTGTTAATGATTTTGGCGTGTTTATCTTTCTCTTCTTTAGAAGCTTTCCAATATCTATTTTTATTGCTGCTTTTAAAGACAAATATAGAATTAGTTTAGCAACCAATTTGTCACAAGAATTTTTTGGACACCTCTCCTCAGGGAACAATTCTGGAGCAAACAATTCATTGCAGCCAACTAAAGCTCATAGTTGGAAGGATTGTACCTGGGAGTCACATTTTCATGGGGTAGCATCATGTTTGATTTAGGTGCTATTCTGGTATGGGTTACGGCTGGGCAGTCACTAACCTCAGCTGTGAAGGAACAGCTGGACCAGCCAAGGCAAATTCACCACCTTTTCCTCGGACCACTTGCATACTCAGATCAGTCTTGTCATCGCCTAACTCTGAATTACCCTTATTACTCCTTCTGACATTTACTATGCAAGCTATGTGGATCTTGGCTATGTGAAGATTATGATATCTGATTTCTAAGGTCAAAACTATTCCTACTTGTCAAGACTCTGAACTCCCAGGCATCAAGCAGTCCAAAATAGTCCCACTACAACCTTTTTGTTCTATACAGATAATGCTGCTCCTAGTCATAGAAACAGAATCATAGAATTATTTGTGTCTTTAAAAATTATTTAGTCCAATTCCCCTGCCATCAGTGTGGGCATCTTTCACTTGATCAGGTTGCTCAAAGCCCGACCCAACCTGACCTTGAGCAATTCCAGGGCTGAGGCATCCACAGCTTCCCTGGACAATCCGTTCCAATGTCTCACCAACGTCAGTGAAGAATTTCTTAGCAATATCTAATCTAAATCTATACTCTTTCAATTTAAAACCATTGTCCCTATTCCTTGTCCTGTGAGAACAATCCATGGTAAATAGTATCTCTCCATCATTCTTTTAAGCCTCCTTTATATGTTGAAAGTCCACAACCAGGGCTCCCCAGGGCCGTCTTCCTTTCTACAGGCTGAATAACTACAACTCTCCTGACCTTTCTTTACTGAAAGAGGTGTTCCAGATATCTGATAATTTTCCTGGCCCTCCTCTGGAGCTGCACTGACAGCTTTTCTTGTAGTAGAGACTTCAGAATTGCTTCTGTACTCCAGGCGGAGTCTCACGGTAGTGGAGTAGAGGGGGAGAATCATCACCTTTGACCTACTGGTCATGCTTCTCTTGATGCGGCCCAGGTTATAGTTAGTTTTCTGGGCTGCAAGTGCACATTGCTGTCTCACATCTAATTGTTAATCTATTGGAATCCCCGAGTCCTTCTCCTTAGGGCTGCTCTCAATCCACTCATCCCCAGATCCATATCAGTATTGGAGATTTCCCTAACCCAGGTGCAGAACCTTGCACTTGGCCACTGAGTTTACATTGACCCACTCCTCAAGCCAGTCAAGGTCCCCCTGGATGGCATCCCTTCCCTCCAGCATGTCAATCACACCACACATCCTGGTGTTATCAGCAATCAAACCTATCAAATTCATCCATCAAACCTGTATTTCTCGAATTTAGAGGTAAGGATGTTGTGGGGCACTGTACTGAAGGACTTATAGAAGACTAGGTAGAGGTCATCCATAGCTTTCCCTTGTCCACTAGTGCAGTCATTCCACTGTAGAAGGCCCCTGTACTAATCAGGCATGGTTTACCCTTTATGAATCCATATTGGCTGTCTCTGACCACCTCCTTCCACAGGCTTTGACATATCTTGTAGGAAATTCTGTTCCATGATCTTATCAAGCACAGAGGTGAAATCGGCTGTTAGATAGTTCCTTCTTTTCTATGTTTTTTGAAGTCTAGTGGCATTGAGTAAGGGAAGCTGTTGCTCATCAGTGAGATCAGCCACAACCCAGGTGTTGTCCGTTTACCAGCTGATTCTTAAATAAGGTGAGGCCACTGTGAATAAATAACTAATTAGGCTTAGACTGATGCTTCAGAGCACAAATATAAAGACATACTCTCTCCTCAGTTAAAGGATGAATTAAATCAATTCAGCATACACCACCAATGGGGGAAGCTGGTGTTATGTGCAATTTTACCAGACCTTAACTTTCATTGTAGAGGAGCCTGAAATTTGCCTCTTTCACAGGCCCAGAGGGGCAGTGCCTTAATACAGTCTTGTGCCTTGGCCAGGATGTTGTTTCTGTTGGTCCTTCCCCATTCAAAACTAATTTCTTCCATCCAGTCAGGGACTTTGTAAAATCTGCCATAAGCAGTTGATCCTCACTTTGTATTTTCATCTGTTTGTTAAAGCCTCAATTGAGAATATCTTCGTTCTGTTCCTTGGCACTGGGTAGTTATCAATTCATCCTTTGCAAGTAATGCAGCCTTTGTTCTAAGTCAGCTTTTTTGTTTCTTGACTGGTAACTTCCTGGCCAGATTGTTCTGGTCTTGCAACACTTTCTGCATAACAATGGCTCTCACTAATTATTTGGAGTGCATTGCAGCTCGTGATTTGCTAGGGAAGACATTCAGGAGTATCTAGTTACCTCGGATCTCCTAGTGTCCCTCAATTATCTCTACACCTTTATTGAAATCCAGCTTGAATCATCATGTTTTCCCTACTTTTTTAAACTTTAATTCCTAGAAGGGCAGAATCTTACCTTGTATATATTCCCTCTGCAAAAAGTTATTCATAAAACAGTGGAAAAAAGCTCCACAACAATCCACACAAAAATGGTCACAAATTTTTTAATTGGGTAGTTGTGTGCTTTTTTTCCCCTGCATATCTTCTTATCCTCTTAAAAACATAAAATGCTGGAGAATTCTTAGGGAAGGGATCTTGCTTTATTATTATCCTTTTTAAAAAATAAGTAAATTTAGATTCATAAAATAAACTACAGGGTGGAGGAACTAATTGGAATTAACTGGATGCCTGCCTGCTTTTCCACTTGGTCCCACAGTGACTATCTTCCATCCTATTTCCCTACATAAACTGTTTTGTTCATTTGAAGCTCTTTGATTCTGGGAATCTGCCATGTCAGGTATTTGGAAAATACCTGGAAATATTGAGCACTTCTACATTATCAGAAATATTTAATGATGCATCTGCACGCTTTGGAACTGTATGTATGATACACAAGCAAACAAAAGAATACAAAATGGGCACGACTTTAATAAGAAGTTTCACTCAAGATGTTGTATAGTTTTGGTATGATGATACAAAATACCTCTAAAAAAAGTTTTATTAAATATCCACTTATATCCTGGGAATTGGTATTTCTCTCTCCCATTATCAATCTATTTCCTTCTACTTCATTAAATATGTCTCTCACTGCCTTCTGTATCTGATCCACTCAAGCAACTTACTGTGTGGTAATAAACAACCTTTGTGCTGGGGTTTTAAACAGATTTGTGTGGTAGTGCTTTGAAAGAGAAACAGAGGATCCCAAACAAAAAAATATGTAAGGTCATCAGCCACCTATATAGATGCTTCGTGAGACTCAGCTGCTGATTGATTAACCCTATTTGTATATTGTTTATAAGTGATGTTGCTAATATCAACTAGGTGTATTCTTAGATGATAGATGAGTCCGTTCTCCACCATACCTTCTACATATTTGACTCCATTACTTTGCTTACTGGTTTATTAAGTGAAGTTACTCTACGTGACACTGATTATCCAACTCTTTTTTTTTACCAGCCTGACTGTTTACCTATCCCATCCATAACCTCCCAAGTGGGATACAAGAATATTGTGTGAGACAGTGTTAAAAGCCCTTCTAAATAACAACTGTCTTCTCATCCACAAATCCTGTTGTTTCTTTTAGAAAGCATACAATGGGAAAAGAAAGTCATCTGATTATTCAGTGATAAAGACAGAGCGGGATATATGGGTGTGGAAGCTGTATTTTTCAGACCTTTAAGGGCATTTTCATCTGGCAAATGACTTGTGTTGTTTCAACATCCTAGACTAGTTGTTAAGTCCCTAAAACTGTGATATGTTTCTGTGGACAGCTCTGTCAGTATGTAAAACCCCTTTGAAACTGGTGGCATTGCAAGGATCTTCAGAGATCTATTTGTGTGGAGCGAACTCTTTGAACAGGGCCTAAATCAGTCACAATTCCCGGTTGCTCTATGGGCAACAAATGCAATATCCTTTCTTTTTGCTTCAGCATTGATTTATGTTTAGATTTGGGACACCTGTCCCCTTGATGATAAAGAGCATTTGCTCATGCTGTGAATAACTTATTTAATGTGAATAGTATGACAGGGGGAGCAGCACACTTTTAAAGTATAATCAAATAAACCAGCTGCAACTTGTTACTCTCAAAACTGCTGGTGACACCAAATTTCTTAACTTGGAAATTGTACAGTTTAGTGCAGCCACTCACTGTTTAATGTGGATATATATGCTAATAGAGCCAGGATGACTGCTACTTCTTTCTTTGCCATCAGCTATTTTTGCCTGGTCTGAGAGAGTTGTTTAAACTGTTTCCACTTTCTGAAGTCAAGGCTCTTTTGGTTTTGTTTTTTCATTCCACTACTTTATGGAAAGAGGAAGATTAATAACATCTAACAGATGTTATTAAGTCCTCAGAATACTTCACCCACTTAATCTCTTTCTCTACAGTGAATTCAGACTTCTTCAACTCATCTTTCAATTTCAGCCTGGCCTTTCACTAAAGTACTGCTCTCACTTTTTTCTCTTGACTCTTCAGCTCAGGGTTTTTTTTCTCCTCTCCTATTACTGCCCATGTTCAAAACAATCTCTTCTGCTTATAACAAGTTGTTCTTTTGACATAATACACCCAAACTCAGGTACTTATACCATAAGCCTCAGTTTGAAATGCTACAGCATAACTATATGTTCTCTAAATCATCTTTATTCACAGGAGTCTTTAGGATACTTTTATTCAATAGCATTAGTGCATTAAAGCTACTAGTCAGAAGACCTGTGAAAGTATACCAAAGAAATTGGAAAAATGAAAGAAATAATAAGAAAAGTGTTTATTGTCTGAAATTGTGAAAATAGACATAATTTTAAGGTAAAAATTAACCCACATGCTGGCTATCTTACTTGTCCAAAGATGGACAGATACTAAGAATCTCATATGGAGGCTTTCCTCAATCTAGTTTTACTGAACTTTGGCTTGCAAGTAGAAGTAATGCCCCAGAGAAACCATGCACTTACTTTAATAACAATTTATATACACACTACTACCAAGTACAAAAGCTTGACACACTTTAGATAGATTTTGACCTCTTAGAATTCAGCATATGAACGCGCACATCACACCCTGAGCTAGGATGGACAAGATGTATTCAACCCAGCCATGAGCAGCAGACAGAACCTTGTGCTGCAAAGAAGTAGTATGTTGTGTAACTGATACAGTGACTATTGATGTAGCACTGCACACCATTTCTAGTATTTTTTTTTAATTTTGTAATGAAACCATTTTCATTTTGAGGAAAACTGGATGCTGTCATTAGTAGGAAAGTATCTTCTTCACCATATTATTTTTCTGTCTACTTTGAATTTGGAAAGAAAATGGTACTTTTGGATGCACTATCTCTTTTCACCAATTCCATTACTGCACCTAAAACATTTGCCCTTGTACTTTTATTCCTGCATCTTAATTTTGGTTAATCAAAGATGTATGCACTCATATTTGTATCAATGATTAATTTTTTCAGTACAAGCGTGCATGGAAAGAGAGGTCAAGCTTCAGGCTTTCTGCAAATATAACCCAAATACTCTGCCAGGGAGTAATGTTTGAAACAGTAGTGGCTGTAAGTCTACCAGGCTTTGCAGCTTCTTGTTGATAGTACTTACAAGCTACGTGACTCTTTTCCTCCCTTTTCAGCTCACTGTAAGATGATTGTATAGAATAATAACGTGCTTCTGTCACAGGGTTGGAAGATCTTGAATCCAATGTGTACCACACACTGCCTTGGCCAAAAGTACATCCTGCTTTAATAATAGAGTCAGTGAACTGACAGCTTGTCTCCTGGGCCCTTGCAAGGCCACCTTGGCTCTGAGTGCCTGTACAAAGGTGTCCTACGCTTTCTCTTTGTAAGTTCCCTAGAGAATTTCTTGGTGGGATTTTTCTTGCCAGGGATTGCTTTTGAAATGTGCAAAGGGACACACAAACTGACAAACCAGAATCATTACTGCAGAAATATGTGAGATATGTATTGCACTCAAAATTGTCACATTCCCTGTGCTCACTGGGCAGTATGTACTTTGCAACAAGGACAGAAATAAACCAAATAACTTAAAACAAAGGGAATCAAAACAGGGGTGCAAACAATCAGATTACATAAACAGGAGCTCATTTGCAGATAATCACCTCCTGAATTTGATTGCAAAACATTTCAAACTTCAATACCTAATGAGACACACTAAGATAGCAGGTGCTACTGAAAAATCATGTGTAGTTGAAGAATAACTTCAAACTCTGAATAAACAACTTCGTTTACTATACCTCATTTATTATTGGTTGCTTGAAGGTCTTTTTTCCCTTGGTATTTGGAAGAACATTTAAGAAGAAAAATCCTTCAAAATATTTAAAAGAAGGAAAAGTAAACTATCATATTTCCTCCACATTCTTCAACATACAGCATTCCGTGTTTAACATTCTTCAAATGTCCTGGATAGGACAGGTTACAGAGGCCTTTTATGTTTGATCTGCTTGTTCCAATAGCTTTAGGCTCTGAAATCTGACAATACTAGCCTCAGCAAGTTATCCCACATTTTTGTGGGATGTTAAATAGTATTGTCTAAGGCTCTTGCATCTACCTGCCTCAACCTGTAGGGAATTAGTACAATGTTAGACAGAATTAGGTGAGGCCTACATGCTGTCATCCACTGAAGTTTCCTTAACTTTTATCAGCTGGTATAAAAAAAAATAATTCCACATTGATTTCTTTTTGAATGAGTCCTGTAGCAACAAAGAAAGGAAAAAGTTGGGGGAACATTTAAACACCCACTTAAGTGCAAATTTATTTGAGTGAATTCTGTTTTTTTAAGAAAAGTATATTGGTGATAGAAGTAGGTACATATTAACCAGAGTGACATCACATTTTTCCACCTAGCCCATATATAAATAAATGGACTAGATTTATACATTCTGCAGTTTCTGATTTAACAGCATTTTCTCAACAGGTCTTAGGTAAAGATTTGATCACATACATGAATTGAGAATTCCCAAAGATCTTCATAGTTGCACTTGCAATAGAAACACTCTACATTTTCTCTTCATTTCAATTAGGAGAAGGCTCTCAGTATCATAGAACTGTTTTGGGTTGTAAGGGACCTTCAAGATCATCTAGACCAGGTTGCTCAAAGCCCATCCAACCTGGCCTTGAACATTTCCAGGGAGGGAGCAGCCACAGATTCTCTGGGCAACAGTGTCTCATCACCATCATCATAAAAAATTCTTCCCAGTATCTAATCTAAATCTACCCTCTTTCAGTTTAAAGTCATAATCCCTTGTCCTTTTATAACATGCCCTTGCAAAAAATTCCTCTCCATCTTTCCTGTAGGCCCCCTTTAGGTACTGGAAGTCTGCTATAACATTTATTTTCAAGAATCCAGATCATAGCTGCTAACAAACTTTTCAGTGTCCCAATCATTTTTCTCTTCCAAATGTCTGTGCACGCAAACAAAAAGCCAAGCCTAAAGTAGCCAACTTGCCCCAAGAAGTCTAAAAGAAGTCCTTAGCAGCAAACTATGTATAATGTAGTAGTTATATATTTTTTTGTATATGTGTCTGTATTTAAACTCCCTTATTATGTACTGAAATTGCTCTTCTTAGCAGGTCTGATCTTTCATGTAGGTATGCAACTAAGATGTTCTCTATACGTAGAAGAAATATTTACAACATTTCTAGAAAAATGTTTTTACAGCATCATTTAAATGGCTCATGACAGAACTTCTTGATTCAAGAAAGAGACAGGCATCATATTTATAGAAGGCACTAAGAAATACGAATGCTGAGACCATCTAAATGAGCCTTTCTTTGAGTTCCTTGTAGTGCTCAGCAATGTTACTGCTTAGGCTGAAAAAACTCATATTTATTTTCTGCCCAAAGACCTCTTTTCTAAATTCTAAGAATAAGTAAGTCCTTCTTTTTAAGAGTCATAGAGAAGCAGAAGTGTAATTATGTCTTCATTCACCTCTGTCTCCCTCTCTGTGTTTAAATACTTCCCTGCATACTTTTCCAAGTTCACTTGCAGACATCTACTTACATGTTGAACTCAATCATGTGAGTGTGCTGGTTGTGGCTGGTACAGAGTTAATTTTCTTCATATTAGCTACTATATGTTTTGGATTTGTGCTAAAACAGTGCTAATATCACAGGTGTTTTCGTTACTCTGGAGCAGTTCTTACACAGACCAAGGCCTTTTCTTACCTCTCATGCCACCAACAAGGAGGCTGGGGGTACACGAGGAGTTGGGAAGGGACACAGACATGACAGCTGACCTCAAATGACCAAATGGATATTCCATAGCATGTGACATCATACTCAGCATATAAAGCTGCAGGAAGAAGAAGGAAGCAGAGGAGGACATTTTTGTGGTGATGGTGTTTGCTTTCCCAAGTGACTTTTATGTGTGATGGAGCCCTGCTTTCCTGGAGATGGCTGAACACCTGCTCGCCCATGGGAAGTGGGAAATGAATTCCTTGTTGTGCTTTGCTTACATGTGTGGCTTTTGCTTTACCTATTTAAGTGTCTTTATCTCAACCCATATATTTTCTTACTTTTACCCTTCTGATTCTTTCCTCCATCCTGCCGTGGGGGGAATGAGCAAGTGGCTGCATGGTGCTTAGATGCCAACTGGGACAAAACCACCACAGTGCATGAGTCCATTGAGGCCCACAGACAGGTAAAGTTTAATAGAAAATGTGAAACAGAGAAAGCAGAGGGGGGTGGTAAGACCTAAAAGAAAATATGTTACCCTGACCCTGCTCAAAGGCAGAATCACTGAATTTTAGCATCTTTTACATGCCTGTTTAAACATATTCTGAAAAACCTCTAATGTATATCTTAAGCATTTCAGTAATTTATCTTATTTTTTCCAACATTCAGGATGCTGTTACACAATTTAATTTACTTTTCTTGGAACATCCCTTTATCAGAATGTTCATCTTTGAAAATCACAAGTCCCCACTCGAGTGAAATTTCTGCTAGGAGTTTTCTTTTTTAAAGAATTATATTATTTTTATTTGTATCCTTGCTTCTTGCAGATCAGAAGCAAACTTGGAGAATCTTGCTAAATTTCTGTATTTTTTGCTATATTCTCAAATGTCATGTTACTCATACAGTCTCCTGTAATAACAGCTGTTTTCTGGAAAAGCTCTTTCACGTATTAGCTACATAGCAGAACCATGTTTTAATCCAACTATAAATACAACTAAACATTACTTTCTATTCTGTATTCCTGAAATTTTACAGGGGAATCTTGAAAACAGTGTGGAGAGGGGAAAACCACATAAAACCCCCAAATAAAACCTCCAAAAAAATTGTTGAGAAGTTCAAATTTGCCATACAAAAGTCTGCATTCTCAGGTGAAGTCTGTTATACATTGGTTCATATCACCAAATAAGGGGTCGAATTAAAAGGTTTTCAAATTTGAGAACTATTAGAATTTACTTTGTGGAACCTTTTCCCAGAATTACCCATAAAAATGGAGGTTACTCAATGAGAGTTTCTGAATGAATTCATAGGAAAGAACAATCAATCTCTGTTTTTAGGGATGTACTTTGTTGATACAAAAGAACTGATGCAGAGAAACCTGAGCCACTAATATAAAGCACAGTGTTCAGCATCCGTTTGCTCGTGTAAACAAGTACCTATCTGGATTCTTACTTGCTTCAAGTTTTCCAGGAGAGCACCTTATGGGAATAAGACTTAAAATATCATGAAAGTCTTGTGTCAGAGGAGAAAATGAACCCACGACTCCATCATATGCATACACATATCCCTTTATATATTTTTAAAAATAATAATAATTCCTTTCCTCCCATCTTGCATAATGACCCTGTTTCTGCCCAACACAAAAAATTACATGCTGACCCAGACTTTTCGTCAGACAGGTCTCACAAAGACTTGTTTGTTTCAACAAATACAGCAGCTTTTCCTTTCCCTTCTTTTTGCTAAAATTCATGTACATATTCATTAGGTTTGCCTTGAGTTAGGTATCTTGTCTGCCTTAGAAGGAGTAGAGAATGAGTTTGCTTGCCTGGCAGTTTCCTAAGCTCTCACTGCTCTAATTATTTCTCAGAAGAATTTATCAAAGAGAGCAAAATTTTAAAAAAAAATTAAAAATCACAGAGGTGTTGAATCAGTGACAGAATGTTTCTAAAAATAGTCTGTGAAAATGGTTACAAATTGTTCCTTGTTAATCAGTACACAGAAAATTTGATAAATATATATGTTGTCATTTTCTCTGTTCAATTCAGTATATTTCTGATAGCATATACACTTGAATCCTTACGTAAATTCCAAATATGAATGATTTCAATGCACCATGGTAGCAATAGTAAACATAATTGTGAATGGAGGTGCTAACATCTTTCTTTTATTTAATTGAAGCTGCAAACCAGCTAAGTTGTAGCATAAGTATAAATCTAGTTCATCATTACCTTCTAATTTTGTTTTTCTCAGTTAATTTACAAATGTCTTTTTAATTGAAAGATACTGAATTTTACCTTCTCCTTGTCTTTTTCCTTTTTTACCTTCCTCTTCATAGTACGACAGAGTAAATTTTAGGAGTATTGTAAATGGCTACAAATCTTGTCAGGCCAAAGATATAAGGATAAATGATAATATCAAATATAAAGGATATAAAATATAAAGGATATAAGGGATACTATCAAAGAAACATACGTTGCACCCATATCAATAAACAATAATCACTAAAACAAATGGTTGAAAATGTCATCATAAACACCATACAACAGAAGAGTAAGCAAGAGTTTTGTGAGACATTGAAAATCACCTACTGAAAATTCAACATGCCCTTACTTTTTAAACCACGTTATGTAATTTTAAAAAAAAAATCTGAAGTTAAATGAAATGTCATACCTTTGTTATCTGGTGTTTTGATGTCCACAGGTAACTTGACATAGACTGTTTCCCATAGGAAAAAGTATCTGATTGATAGATGAGATACGGTGTAGTTTTGCCACAATTGGAACCTGATGAGTGCTAACCCAGGTGATCTCAGGAAGATATTTGTTCTACTACTCAGATTTCTATTGCGACTCCCTGATAGGTGCTGAGGGTGGAGCTATTACTTCAGAGGTATTCAGAGGTCACTGGCTTTCCAGACACATTTCAATTAATAATAAACTGGGTAGTGTCATTAAAGAATTTCTTTAATTCGTTGACATCCTTGTACTAAATAGCTGAGTGAATGTTTTTGCTTGCCTTCCAGTTCTTTTTCCATTACACACATCAGCAGAGTAGGAAAGTTGAATAGATGCTTTAGAAAGATTTCTAGATGAGAGATGTGCCAAACTATGTACAAAGCAGTAGCAAAGCCAGCAAATTGGCACACCTATTGTTGCATGAAACTGCTTCTGGTGTATTATTTCTAAAGGGCCAGGATATCTATACAGTGATCATGCAGTGTTAACAGTTAAAAGGAAAGGGCTTCTATCCTTGTGCAATTCATTTGGCTCCTTGTGCATTTGTCAGCCTAGTATGCAACTGTGGTTGACAGAAGGGAAAAAAAAGATACTGCATCTGAATATTTTTAAACTTCTGTGAGTTTTGCACACACTCATGGGTGTTCATTCTGACTGGGGCCTTTGAAAGTAAATCTGCAACACTTCCAAACAAAGACATTCAGGACTGAGTTAATCTTGCATGATTTTATATGTCCAAAAGTTAGAACATCTAAGTTGAAGTGAATCACCCTACTACCAGGAAATTCATCTTTCCTATCTTAAACACCTACATTAAGACCAAGCTTCTTGTTCTTTAGGCTCACATCTTTCTCTTCATTGTTAATAAGGAATTTAGAATAACTAGCTTAGGGTTTGGATGGTTTCAGTACCTCAATTAGACCAACAAGATGCACCCCTGAAACTCCTTCAATTTATTTCAGAGATCACTGCATCAGCCACAGCTTTTCATTTTTGATAGAGCATAGGCAATATCATGTGTGTTAATACAGTTGTGTGAGTTTGCATGCATGCCAACGCATAGCTTCTGTTATTATAGATGACCTATGTACATGTATAAGATCTCACTTTTAAAAATAGTTATAATCTTGCCCAGTTTCCATCATATTCTTATGCAGTATAAAATCAACGGGCCTTAAATAAGTGCTTCTATAGATTTAAGTGTTGACTCCATTACCATAGACCTCACAATTTTCAGTGTAGCCATTGTAACAACAAGGGGTAAGGATAAGAGTGGTCTTATCCTTATTTACAGAGGAGGAACTGAATATATTCATACAACAGGGATAATAACACTGATTGCAGGCAGACTAAACCACTTGCTTAAGATCACACAGGATGTCTGTGGTGGATCTGGAGCAAGACCCAGGTCTTCCTCCAAGATCTATGTCCTGAATTCTGGACACGGGAAAAATCCCCACTGAGATGAGTAAATGATTTGTCTGAATAAGGACACAGGGTTTCCTTCCTAAGGGGGAGGGAAAATGGCTTTTTAAATGCAGTTTACTGTGATTAACCAACTGAGATTGGAAGTATATATGTAGGCTCATGTTACTTTCTGGATATATGAACAATATTCCTTAATGTAACATTATCACCACAAAGATTTATGGGGCTCATTACACACCACACATCAGCAGAAACATCTGAATAAATGTGGTTTAAATTTAGCTGGTTTTGTCTTCCAATGTGTGGCATTTGCTGTAGATTTAATTTTTAAAACTTGCTACCCACAAATGTTTTAGATCACAACTGGAAACTTTTAGGGTAATTACTGGGTCACATTACAGACATGAAATGGGTGGTTCAGCTAACCAAAGGCAGAAGCATAAAATGCTTATTTCTTTCATTATGAAACTACTAAATGTTTCCATATTTCTGAGATTATCACCATTGAAGGAGAGGCTGGTAATTTCTTTTGTTTGTTACCAGTTATCTTTGCCATTGATTTTGAAAACGACAAACTCAGATCTCACATTTGTATAATCTGGGTATATGTGTTTAAGAATCTGTAGCATATGGGTAAAGACCATACCGCAGGGAGGAATTCCTGCAAAGGAATTCCATATACAACTACATAAAAAAAGCCGCCAACCCCTTTAAAGAAAAAAGGGTCAACCAACAGATGTAAGTCTAGTAATAGGTATCAATATTAACACTTAGCACCTGTCTCTGATAAAGACTAAAATTGGAATGCAACCAGATGTATCTTTGAACATTTTCCTAACAGTGTGAAAAATTGCTTTGTTCTCACACTCGTATTTTGTTTAGGTATTTTCAGATGAAAGAAAATACTTATTATGATACTCTGACAGTGCAGTTCAACAACCATCTGATAAAATATTTCACCTACTGAATTTCTTTTTTAAAGATTAACTGTGAAGCCATCTTCTCATTTCCACTTACAAAATTCAGAATATACATTGAAAGTTCAGGCTGACAATGTCTTTCTTTAAACCAGCTTTCTTCAGTTTCAGTAACAGACAGTCTGTGGATGCACAGAGCTGGGTGGCCTGGAACACTTGGCCCAGAAGTTAAAAACAAATTTAGAATTTAGCCTTTGCTGGAATACATTCTTTTATGACTACCTTGCATGCCATATTCAATCACAGTGATTTAAAGCTTGCTTAGGTAAGCCCAGACAAGATGCAGTCATGCTTTTGAATGGGAAGTAGTTGTATGTCTGTTAAATGTAGCCACAGTACAACAACAACAACAACAAAATGAATCAGGGAGTGCGAATTTTTTTTTTTTTATCTCTTGAATGTCTAGTGCAGGCATTTCTGCACTTCAGTGCAATGTAGAACTACCTAGATCAAGTTCAGGCATCTTAGTCAAGGTAAACAAGGAGCTCAGTTTGGGTTTGTCATCACAGCAAAGCAGTCACCATTGAACCAAACATCCTCCCGGAGATCTGGCATCTGTGCGAGTGAGTTCCAGGCTACCTGGAGCATATCCATGCTCCATGTATGTAGTCAGTGTCAGTGCAAATATGGATAAGTTTCGGTTTCCCCACAGGGTGCCTGTTTCATGTCTACATGCATTTGTTCATTCAGGACAAGAAACACAGTCTGGTGGAGAAAAAGTTAGAGTTGAAATGATTGATCTGGTAGAAGAGATGGGTTAGTTTCTAGGTCTTTTTTATGTTGATTTCTCATTCTTAGTATTTTTTTAAAACACTGGATATCCTAATTATCTTTTTTCCCAGAGAAAAACAACAAACACATGCCTTAATAAGATCCAGATGCTATGCTGCAGTAGTAGGCTGGATCCATGTAGGAGCTAAATTACATTAATCCAGCAACATGGTAGCCAAGGAAAATACGGCATTTAGAGGATGTGTGGCTTGCTTTGTCCCAGCACCACCAGTTGTTCCAAATGATCTTAAAATGCCTGTACAGGTCAATGAATCCATATCCTTTGTAATTAAATCTTTGTGATGAAAAATCTGTCCAAAGGTACTTTGGAGTATTAGATGTGCTTTCATAAACTTTTATTTGGAATTTTATTTTAATTTCAGGTTATCTTGCTATATTAGCTTATGATGCATTTAAAAAAAAAGAAAATCATTCTTATCCCCAGTAGTGAAAACCAGGTCTATTTTTTTTTCTGCCACATTCTCTTCAATTTAGCATCTGCAAAGCTCACACAGGAGCCTTCGCTGTCCTGTGACACAGCTAAACCATAGGGCTATCCCACATATTACCAAATCTGTTTCAGTCAGAATTTGTTTGTATGGACATGAAAAATATTGTAGTTAAACTGAATTAAATCTTGAAATAATTTTGAGAAGCAGGAGCCTTGATTTCATGCCACCTTCCTTTCCCCTCTAATAATGCTATTGTTCTGCAAGATTTGAGTAACCTTTTGTTTAAGTAGTAATTAAATCCATGTAGTTTGATGATTTTTAAGTATTCAAACTGGCCAGAAAATGGATAGAGAAACCATTTAAAGAAGTTATCTGAAGCTTAAGGGTGAAATTATAGTCTTTCAGTGAAGCTTCTAATAAATCAACATGGTGATTGACATTCCCAGGGAAATAGATCCTCTTTGAGTCCCTTAAGTGCCTCTTTTAACACCCAAATTTTTTAGCTTCTCTATGGCTTAGCAAGCAAGACACAGAGGCATTCCTTATGTTCCGTAATTCACATGCACTCTCTTTTTAAGGGGAAAAGTCTATGATATATTTACATATCTTTAAGTAAACTGTAATAATCCTTTTGAAAAATATTTTAATTATAACAGCACTAATCTTAGTTATACATGATTTTTCTCAAAGCTCCTAGGTTGCTCTCTGAATAAAAATTAATGCTCCTTTCTATCCATAGCAATTAAATGTTGAGGTTTAGTATATTTTTTAAGATAAGCTTGAATCATATTTCTTCGAGATGTTTGTATAATCTTTTGGAAAGGTCTTCTCTTGGTGCCCAAGTCACTGCATATTTAATAGCTCTTCACATCATTTACTTAGTGCTACAAGTCTTGTTTTGTATGTGACCAGCTGTCAAAGTGAATTGATCCTGAATTAGTAAAAAGAATGAATACACTCAACATCGAATCCGAGCAAAGCCCTTTTCTCCTTTTTCTAAATTTAAGGCCACACAGATTTAATGAAAAAGCTGAGCCCTTGAAGAAAGGGGGTTATTATAAAATTTTTCTAATGTACCCTGCCTAAATTGTAATTAATTATACTAATAAAATAATTTTATTCCATTTGAAACTCAATGACAGAGTTGTTTTGGATGGGAAACCAATAATTTGTTACCTCATTTAATTATTCATTAAAAATTCATTGAGACAGGTAGCATTGCATATGGAAACAAGAAGCTTTAACAGGTGATTTTCCCAAAGGAGAAAATATGAAATCCAGACTTTTACAACTGATCTTATAATGCTTCCTCATCTCACCCAAATCCAAGATGTTCTGCCTCAGCAAAAGATAGTCTCCAAGTTTTCTTCGCTCTTTATATTCAATTTTCATCCAGTAAGCCCAAATATTGTAGAAACTCCAGTTTTTCTCTAGAATATTTCCAGAACAAATATTCATCATAGGAAATTAAAATTACAACAGACCCCAATAATACTAATTTTATAAATTTTCATAACTATATTATTTAGCTTTTGAAAGATGCTGATAAACACCGAGTGAGGCTTTTTAAAAGAAAAGATTGTTTCACGTGCAATGCCTTTTAAACTACTCTTCACAGTAGATGCTGCTCTGGTGAAGCGAGAGGGAGACTTTAAACACCTGAAATCCTGCTGTCTGCTTGCTGTTGCCTGTAACATATTCCATCTTTAAGGGACGTCAGTCGAAACACTTTTGCAATCATGCATGGTCCTGCGTATATTCTTAACAGCTGCAGACTAAACATCTCAATCGACTTCAGTCAGTGTGCCAAATTATGTAAGCACTACAAAATGTGTGTGGAGGGACGTTTGTTTACAGGAGTTTGTTTGCGAAATCTTTGGCTCTTCCCTTCAAAGAGTTCATTTTCTTCCTCGGTGAGCCTGATGCATGTCATGTAGACATCACCCCTGACTTGCAGGTATATCCCTGCTCAAGGAAACAAAGGTGTTTGCAGTAGCCAGACTTTTCAAGTGTCTTCCTTGGTAAACAGATTAAAACCAGATTTCTAGGGGCTGATTCCATTTTCTGAGCCACCCTGAGGAGAAACCTCCCCTCCTCAACAGTGGTTGGCCCTTTTAGTGACAAACTTGTGTCACGTGGTCTGAGTTGATGGGCCTGGTCACAGCTCAGGGTAGGTCTGGAAAGAATTAATTTGTCACTGGATGGGGGAAGGGTCTCTGCTTCCTTTCTCAGGTTGTCAGAATTTAATGAGAATTTTTAATAAAATTGCATTTGCTTTCTGAAGCATGTTTAGGATTTGCTTGCCAGAACTCTGTTTTTGAAAAGCACCAGAAAAGTTCTTAAGACAGACTTCTTCAACAGAGCTACAAGCTTTACAATAGTTTTAAAATGCTGTACTGAATGGGACCAAGCAAATGTTAACCAAGAATCAATCTTTTTATAACAAATAGTAATAATCTCTTTTTAGAGAGTATCCAGTGCAAGATATTGGTGTAAACACACATTTTTATTTTTTTTCAAAATGAACTGTCCAATTAAAGAAAAAAGATAGCTCAAAGAGAGTTTACAATTATTTTTAAAGGTAAATTAGAATAAAGTTTCCTTTCAGTCAAATCTGTGTAAAAGTGCCTCTTGCGGATTTTAAATAAGAATACTGCAAGAAATCGTGTAAAGCAGTAAATGTAAAAATTCTTTGCTGAGACCTGCAATTTTGAGCCTCAAAGATATGGCTGAAGTCATAATACTATGGTTTATTTCTCTCTGTCTCCATCAGCTAAAGGCACTTCGTAATTACCTTACTCATTTTCTTTCAAAGAAGTGAACGGTGGTTTGAAAAATACCAACATGTTCAGTAATACTGATGCCTTGGTATGTGCAAATAACAATGTTTTGATATTTTCTATTTTGAACTTTAGGAAATGTTAATATCTTTGGCTCATATATTTCACACTTCTCTTATCAACACATATAGATAATGATTGTGTTAATAACCTAACTAATATATCCCAGACTGATGCTGAAATAAGGCGGTTTGTACCATGTCTGCATTGGGCGTGACACATAATCAGCTTTTCCTATCTGCATTGGTGGAATTGCTTCATAAATCCATATAACTTGTTTGGGAAATAAGTAATTTGGAAAATACATTTCTGTAAGTACGTTGAAGGGAAAAATGCCTAATTCAAGATGGGAATCTCTCTTTGCTGGTGGTAAAGCCAGATATCTACCGATAGTGACAGGATAGGATCAGCCCCAGAGATCCCAACAGGATGCTATTTACACAGCACTTTGCATATTGAAATGTAAGTTTGAGATCAACAGTTCATCCTTCATATCTAAAGGCATGTTTGCTTCAGTTACACTTCTCATTCTAGTCTGTCAAGAAATGGATTAGCTGTCACTTCAAATGCAGTGTACTACAGGCAATCATAATGGCTCTTGAAGTTTATTTAAATATTTTAGATTTCATCTCTGAAAAGACAAAATGCTGTATATAGTCTGTTATTTCTCAAACACCTTTTAGTGTACTAACACATCAGTTATTCACAAGAATACTTCAGGAATAAACACTTTCCAGAAAATGAAACATCAGCTAAAAGGTTTATATTTTCAAAGGCACTTGAAGGATTCAGGAACAAGGGTGGTTAGAATAAGTGGAAAATACATTGCCTATTTTCTTCAGAAGGAATCACTAAAGATGTTGAGAGCATGCCTTTTTAATTGCATGAAATGAAACCAGGGATATATACATTCAAATTGCAAGAGAGACTTTTGGAATGATGTTTCGAAACATCGTTAATCAGAAATAGCACATGGCTTTAACAAAACCCAAAGAATATCACATAATAAACCCTTCGATAAACTCTGGTGAACATATGTTTGTCTGAGAAATTGGTGTAGATGAAAAATACAGTTAAACTATATTAATTTTTATGGTGCTTGATAAAATGTTACAAATTTTGAAACATTGATTTTTTAATTTTTATTTTCTTTTAGGACAAAATTACATTATTGTCTTTAGAACCATGGAAAGGATGTGTTTGGTTTTGGTTTTTTTCCGATGTGTTTGGACATTCTACCTGATGAAAAGCACCCTCTTTTAATATAGTGCTCATAAACTAATGGCATGGGAAACAATGAGAAGAGCCATGGATGGTTTTTTTAGGTAGCACAGTCATATATTTTGTTCCACATCACCATATAAAAACATAATAATGAATTAGATTGGCCAATTATGGGCACTGCAGGAATAAGTTTTTTTTCGGAAGGACTTAAATAGTACCCTTGTGTAATGTTGTCAAGCCATTACTATGCATTCCTACAGCATGAGAAAAAGATGCAGCTTGACTTAATCTTTAAGCATCCGATATGTGCTGATTGCAACCAGTGATAGTCTGAATTATATTATCTCTAAAGGAGTTCAGTGATATAATGCAAAACTTGGCCAAAATTGTTTAACTTTAAACAGGCAGTTAGGAGGGAAGATCAATAGCCTTGCTAGTGAAGCTGGAGGGTTTTGCTTTGTTTTCTTGTGCCTTTTATTGCACGTTTTGATTTGGATTGCTACATTTTAGTCCAGCAGGCTGAAAGTAACAGCTGCTTTCTTGTATATTTCAAAACTTTCATGTAGCAAATATTTACATACGTTCTAAATTTCATACACTGTTAATAAAGCTATGATTTCAATGAACCACAAGAGCACATATGTAGACAACCATAGATAAGCACATATATAAAACTTTTATAGAAGCAGAACCCATATGAACCTGCATTCTGTAAAATTCAATGTCCTCTGTCTAAAGTAACACCTTCATTAGTAATGCATGATTTACACAATTTCCTTCTTGTAAAGCATGACATTCATGACACTCATTAAACTCAGGCAGAAACCATGTTATGAACACGCTCACCTGAGTAAAACATGTTTTTCTTATTCTGCTGTAAGGTCATACTAAATCCTTTCACAAACTAGACTCTGTCTTTCTGCCTTTTCCTATCTATGAATGACATTATACATACAGTTTTCCTACTTTTTTTTTCCCATCCCTTCTTTCTCCTGTACTCTCCCCCCTCATTGTCTGTTCTATACTTCCCCAAAACTCCCCTTTCCTATTAAAAGTTGGTTGAAACTGAGCTTCTCACATCTCTGTCAGAAGTCAAACAAGAATGAATCAAATACATATTTGAAACGTTCCTGGAATTTTACGGTATTGCTCTTGGCTTGACTGAGAAAAAGGTACTGGAAATGTCTGTGAGACTTACGTGAATAGCTAAGGAGGTAAAATGGAAATAAAAAAAATAGGAAGAAAAAGATTTGAAAATTTATCCCAACTTGTTGAAGTAACTTATTTAGATGTAATCTCTTTCAAAAATTGCCCAAAGAGTCACGCTGAATTGCATGTGATTTTATCCCTCACCTCTGCAGTTTCTGGGAGAAACAACCTCTAAATGTGTTGCATCACCACCCAGGCCGCAGTTGTTACCTAGATCTTGCACCATTGTTCTGTGTGATAAATACAAGCATTTTCTGCCTGGGGCTGTTCATGATGGAAATTTTCTACCCACAAACAATCTTTTTAGTTTCATAATTGCTTCCCCCTTCTAATGAATGTAGAACTTAATGAATGCCAACCCAATCTTTTGGGTTCAAATCTAGGGATCTTCATCGAGACAATGAATGTGCATTCATTAAGTAGAACCATGTTGAAAGTGCTTTTGCCATAAGTACAGTATAATACATTTTCTTTAATGGGAATGTAGTATTTTAGCACATTACTTAATTAGGGATGAGCAGACAAATGGAGTTAATTCCTTCAGCTTCAGTGAGTGCAGCAGAAGCGGTACATTTTCATTCATCGCTTAGGGAGCCATTCATTACATAGAACCACAGGCTGAAAAAAAAGAAAGTATTTAAAATATAGTATATGGTGGAGTATAATTTAATAACTGTAATGTTTACTGAAAGGGTGAGGTGACATTAGCAGGTCATCCTGTTAAATTTCATCTCTGGGGAACTGAGATCAAATTTGAGATTATTTTGATGCTCTCTATTGATGCAAGGCACTAAACAGCCAGTCAACTTGGGAGAACAGAAATAGCCAGAATCATGCCATTCAGTAATTAAGTGCATTTACAAACCTGTGTGGGAAAGTTTGAGCTGTACAGACCAGGACTAAATCTGGCAGAGGTTATTCTTAATAGGCCTTCATTCTAGTTCATTTGAAAAGTATTCATCATTTAAAAAGTTAAAAACTACTTAAAGTCAATATTTTAACAGAGTGTAAAAAAATCCCATGACTGTTAAACACTTCAGTGTTAAATTGTTTGGACTCATTTATGCAAGTATCTTGGCCACTGAATATTAAAAAAGTGTAGCTGGAAAGAGAGAGTCTCTGCCGTTTCCTCTGAAAATAGGAAGAGGTATTACTGTAGTAATGTAAATAAAGTGAGCCTCACATGGAGTGTAATCCCTAGAAGAACTATATGATCTGTGCTCTACAGTACATCTGAATGTCCAGTATAATTCTTCCTATAATAGTGCCTTCAGATGTTATACTATTTAGGCTATGGAAAACGTACATTAGATGATCCGTTAAGTTCCATCAAGGATATTGCATACGATATAACATAAGGATTAACAGAAGAAAAATATTCTGAAAAACATTATTTAGATTGTTCTACATTATTTTTAAATCAATCCTTACCTGCTATTATAATCTGGGAGGAATTGCACTCCTGTGGTGAGAGTGTCCATGTTTTGCTAAGAGGTCAGAGCATTTCTGTGCACTGGGAACTTGCTTTGATTTGAAGCTGTGGTTCCTTCACCTGTCCTAGATGTCTCCATTTTCTCTATGCTGTTGTGGAGAACCAATGTATTCTACGTTTTTCCTGTTGGCATACTCCTTCAATCCACAAAGGACTGAAAATTCACTGGGGTCCAACACTCGTCTGCCATGTGCAGGTAGAATAATGTCCATGGATTCTTGCTGACAACCTCAGTAATTGCTTAAAATACAGCATTTCAAATGGGATAAATCAAGCTGGATGGTTCAGAGTACTTTGTCTCAGAACACCCCATAACTGTCAGTAAGAAAATAGATGAATTTGTTTAAACCCACAGTACAATCAAACAGACAGAGCCTTAATTTGGACCTGTGACCACTCTGGAGAAGCCTAGCCTTTATAGTAGAAAACACTCCCAGGAAAGTTTCCTTTCTCAAATGTTCCCCTTTCTGTGGACTATTTAAATGATCACTGGCATTTACGCCTGTTTCAGTGCAGGCCTATGTTTTCTGCAGCATTCCCCAAAGTTCACCTCAGATTCACCTCAACTTAATGTAGGTTTGTTTCAGTATAATGAGTATGAAGTGAATTTGGATTCTGACTTGCTATAAACCATAATGTGAATGAATTCAGTGGAAGCGACTGAAAGCAGCATCCTGTCCTACCACTGTGTAAGTCAGTGCAGCTTCAGAGAACTGAAACCAGATGAGAGTTTCACTTTGCATTTGTTCTTGCTATCCAAATATAATATATCATTGTTTCTGCAAAAATGTTCTACAGCAGGTATTTTTTTTTTGAAAACAGCTTTATTTCCAGCCAGTTGGATCAAATCTACGCAGGTGATCACACTGAATAAATTTCTCTCCTACTGTGGCAGAGGAGAGGGCAGCACCAGCTCATGCCATGCTCCACTGGATGCTCAGCTATAATACTGATATAAGAGAAATCTTTTTTCTGTACAAATAGAACTATGACTGAATCTGTGGTGATATACCTGGATGTGATTATTCCTAACCATGAGGACTGGCCAATATCCTACTGTGATAATTTATTATTTTACTATCGTTTAGCTACGGTGCTGTTGGACATAAAAATCTGTTAGGTAGTGTTGTCGTCCCACTTGTATGGTGTCTTCATTCATAAAGAGGTCTCAATTCCTCCATAAAAGATTTAATCTAGAAGTATTCAATTAATTGAATGTTCTTTTGTGCAGATGTTATTAAATTAAAATGTTTCACTACTAATAAAAGACTCATAACTGAAATGCCAGTCCTTTGAGTCATATTATTTTATTTACAGGAAGAGACAATACAAAGTAGATTATTTGCTTCCCACAGCTAAGTAATACTCTTAACCAAATGAATAGCTCTAAGCAGGAGTTCTACTAAAGGCTTTAAATTTGCCAGGGAATTTGGTGGATAGAGAGCTAAGCTGTGTCTCCAATGGCTGCAATTTGCTGGTGGAAAAGAGTATAAGTAAGGAGGGTGAGAATGTGCTTGTTTGAAATTTGCATTATTTATGAGAATTTACATTAAAACATTCAGAAGCTCATTCTGGAGTAAGCTTCCATAAAAATGCTGGCCATTCAGAGGTTATATGAAGTAAAATAAAGAATAAAACCTGTTCTCCTGTCTTGCACCATGGTTCATCTTACCCTGAAAACTGGAGAACAGATAATGTCACAGCTATAACTACAGTTCCTATATTAGATTATGAAGATACCATTTGTCAATATGAAATGAAATCACAGCTAAAAGGAACTGAAAGCGAACTGAACGTTCCTGATGATAGATCACATTGGTTTACATTGCTGTGCCATTCCTGAATGTATCCCTGTTACATGTATGATAGTTCTGAATGGCTAAATGTTGTAAATGAACATAAATTGCATCAATATCAAGATCTATTTAAATAAATGAAAAGAAATTCCTTCGGTTACTGCTCAGAAACATATTTAGTTGAGAAAAGAAATAATTGTTCACCGGGATCAAGAATTCATACTCATTTATCAAGCAGAATGTTGGAACCTGATCTTGAAAGACTTTTGGTTCTGCTGAGGATCAACTGACCACAGTGCAGGAAATTAAATACAAGGTGGAGGTGTTATGAAAATAAATATATATTTATATTCATTCTACAAGTTAAATTGAAGCAAGGTAGCCCAATACATGTAAAAAAGGGGCTGAATTAAGTGTTTATTTGGGCTAATGTTTCTGGACTTTTCTAACTCTTTAATATTTGCTTTTACAATTAGAATATCATTCCCTTCTGATGAAATGAATAGGAATGTGATTTCACAGAGTTTGGAAATCTGTGAAATGCTATCCTGTTGTCATTCACATGATTAATCACCTGTGCTAGAACCTCTGGATTCACCACTCAGACTTGGCTCCATAGCTGGTGGATAAATGATTGACCCACATCAATGGAACACTCTAACAAAAGAGGCAGGTCTTTGAGGTAAACACTTTTCGACCCACATTACTCTTGGCAACTGGGTATGTCCTGATACAGTTTTTGCCCACCACAAAGAATGTGAGCAATGACAGCACAGACAGTGAGTTTGTACTAGAAACAATATGAGTTGCACCAAACTTAGGTGTGTTCTGTCCATCAAACAAGCAGCAGCGTTCAGACTTGGAGAAAACAGAAATAACGAAAAATATATAATCAGCTTAGTTGCAGATATTCACCAGTAACAACAGCTAGAAATGTACATCGCAGACAAGGCTGGGAAGAGGATCTAAACAGCTCAGAAACTGAAAGATCTGACAGTATCTTGTTTGTAGGATATAGTCACTGTGTTGAACTGAAATTCAGTGCTTTTGTTCCCTTACTTCATATCCTTTGACTGCTTGTCCTGGTTCTGGCCAGGCCAGAGGTAACATCCCCAACCAGCCAGCCCAGGTGAGCTGAGTTAGCCCAGGCTGTTTTCCACACCACCTGACATCACTTCCCCATAAAAGGGGAGGGCCAGGGAGGTGTGCTCCTGGGTGCCTCCAAGGAAGTCTGAGTGTGGTTGTGGTCTTGGGGTGGTCCTTGCACTCTTAGTACAGCCCTCTGTTATTGTTGGATCGATAAGGTACTCTGTATTATCATTGATGTAAGTTAAGTTTATGTGGGCTGTTATTTTTCCCCTTTCATGGTAATTTTGTCATTAAACTGTCCTTGTCCCAGACCACTCTCCCCTGGGTATGAACAAGTGGCATGTGGTGCTCAGCCACTGTTTGGGACTGAACCACCACACTGCTTTATTAACTGCGAGTGGCTTAATACAGTTACCCATTTGTTTCCATCAAGGTTGTATGTCTAAAATATTGTATGAAGATTTTGATGGCTGCATCAAAACCGCCATGACCAAAGGTTCAGGGAAATCATTCTACCCCTCTGCTCTGCTCTGGTGAGACTCTCACTTGAAATACTGTGTCCAGCTCTGGGGTTCCCCAACACCAGAGAGACATGGAGCTGTTAGAGTGACTCCAGAGAAGGGCCACAAAGATGATCAGGTGGCTGGAGCACCTCTCCTATGAAGACAGGCTGAGAGAGTTTGGCTTGTTCATCTTGGAGAAGAGAAGGTTCCAGGGAGACCTCATTGCAGTCTTTCAGTAACTAAAGGGGGCCTACAGGAAAGCTGGGGAGGGACTTTTTGCAGGGGCATGTTATGAATGGGCAAGGGGTAATGATGTTAAGCTGAAAGAAGGTAGGTTTACATTGGCTATTAGGAAGATTTTTTTTCTTTATGATGGATGTGGTGAGACACTGGAACAGGCTGCCTGGGGAAGCTGTGTCTGCCCCATCCCTGTCAGTGCTCAAGGCCAGGTTGGATGGGGCTTTGGGCAACCTGGTCTAGTGGAGGGTGTCCCTGCCTATGGCAGGGGGGTTGGAACTAGATGAACTTTGAGGTTCCTTCCAATCCAAAGTATTGTATCATTCTATAGTTGCAGTTCACTATGGGGAGGAATGAGTACACTAAGTGTGTGTGAATGGAGCAGTAGATTGCTCCAAAAGGAGCTTGTTTGGTTTCACTATATATATATATATGTCCATCTGCAGGTCTTAATACCATTTTCAAGTGCTGTGAGGTCACCACTGTGGTATTTTGGCTACAGTCTTGGAAACTGAGAAATTGACCTGTGGTCCACAGTTTAGGTGTTGAATTTCAGTTTTGTCACCTATTGGTCAAGAACTGTGTGATAGAGGTAAAAACCCGAAACAAACAAGGAAGCATCTATTGTGCTTTCTTAACGTTGGAATGTTAATAACTGCCATCTGTGAGAATTTAATCCATGTCTCTAGGAAAGTATTTGTTTTATTCTGTATTCAGATATGTTTTTATACTGGGGGGGCTATTTATATATTGTGGTTTAAACCTTGCCAGCAACTAAGCCCCACACAGCCATTTTCTCAGGACCCTAGTGGGATGGGGGAGACAATTAGAAGAATAAAAGAGAAAACCTGTGGGTTGAGTTTAATAGGTAAAGGTTGCTTGTTTAAAATTGGGTCTTTTTCAGATGGTATATAATAAAACAACTTCTGCAAACTCCAAAAATCAGTGCAGTGCCATTTCTTTTTTCTATAACGAAACTCCAGGGTTGCATATTCATATACTGAGCTTTTAATTCGATGTAACTCAAAATGTGTGCCCAGTAAACTGCAGAAGTGACAATATGGCTTGCCTCTTTCCTCTCCCAAATCTGTTGGGCTGTGCAGCTTATGCTACCATGAAGTAGAACTGTACATTACAAATACTATATTATTTTTGGTGCACAGTGAAGGAAAAAGCACTTAGATTTTTTTGAGGAACTTAGCAACTAGAACTACTGGAAGTTCTAGTTCATCCTGCTCAAAATCACAATATGTGGATTTGTTTTTTGGTGATATGTAGGAATTTTACTGAGTGGCAGAATTAGAATTATAAAAAAGTGCAACAGTCATGGGAAGTAGACACAACGAGTCCCTAGATCTCTGCTTTTCATATGAATTTTCCTTTTCTCTTTCATTTATATTTGTTAATTAGCCTCCTTACACATTCTCTTGGATTTTCCCTTGATGTGGACAAAAAGCATATACATTTTTAATTGGAATTTAACTGAAAGCCCTCTTCTGTATCATTAATCAAAATTTGCTTAATTTTTAAAACATAATCAGTGTTTATGATTCCATAATAAAATTTCAGAAGAAAAGATTAAGGATTATTACCACTAATGCATCTGTGTGCTGCTTGAATCTGTTGTATGAGAAAGCTTGTACAGCATAGTCTTTATAGTTATGCTATGTCCTTCAAAATTAAGCACTTCTAGAGGTAAACAAAACACTGCAAAAGAAAGCAAAGTCCATCTTGCAACAAATGCTTTTACAGAGAAAATGTCCTTAAATATATTTCTGTTATGTAACAAAAGCAGTTTGGTATATGAATGACTTGTAACTAATAACATAAAAACCATTGTGTCCATAATATAAAATGAGGCAATTGAATTTCACTTTAAGAGAGCACCAGGGGCAGGCTGTGCCTGAGAACAAGGTTTCAGAAGTACTTTGAATGTGCAAGAAATGTAATTTACTCTGGGATACCCAATGGCAGATGTCCCATAGTATCAGTATGTTAGATATCAGTATGTAGTAATACTGAAAGTCCAGCATTACTGAGGGAGCAAAAGCCTTTTTATAGCAATGAACTGGTCATTTATGTTCCATAGGAGCTTGAAGATCCATAACCTTGGAACTAATTATAATGTTTCCAAGCAGTTTTATATCTAAATAGAAACTTAATTTGTGTTACTGAAGTTTAAAAATCACAAACGCATTAAAATGCTTCAAGACTTAGGGTAACTTGTCAAATTGCAAACTCACAGACATAGAATTATCCTGTAATTCATTTCAATTACTTATTAATTAAAATTAGCAATCACGAGTTTCCAATATAACCTTTTTACATAGGTTCAAAATCAATAGGTAGATGAAAACTTCATTAAACTCCAGTTAAGTCTGTAAATAAGGTTTCAAGTTACTTGAAAAAACAGTCTTCAAAGAAAAAAAAGCAAAACTTTTTATAAGTTTTGAAAATCTAGCACTTTGAAATCAAGGCTTCTGATAAGAAAGAAACCTTCAACATGATTGAAATCCACACTTACATCTACTTTACATCTCTACCTTTCTCCTGGCATCATACATTGACTGAAAGCTTCAGTAATTTTTATCATTAAGATACAGAAAAAAACCACAGAAACAAACAGCTGATAGTGAGGGATGTCTGTTTGCCCAGCATTTCTGAGGGCCGAGGTAAGGGGATTTTGTGTGCATAAACGTAGACTACATTAGTGCGATTCCCTGTCACGACCTGCCTCTTTGCTGTAAGTTTTGGTCTTCCAGTCACTCATTTTGTTGTAGCAGGTGGTGTGTCAGACATCTGTCTTAGTGTTTTTGTTTGAAACTTCTAGGTGAACTTTCTAGAACACAAGTAACAACCTGGTGGATGTCAACAGCATTTTTAAGATTGATATCAGCCATAACAAGGTCATTTCTGAGGGATGACAAAAGTCCTCTTCACCAAAAATTATCATGATTGCTTTGATCGAGATGTAGACATGAGTTAAATGAAGACATAATGGCTTATTCCAACAAATGTGGAAAATACCACTGCTGTTACAGAATGAGTAGTTTGGGTTTTTTTTGCTTAAATGCTGTGGTGTTCTGTAATTTTTGTTGGCACGGTGAATCCCTGCAATCAAATAAAGCAGTGTTACAAGAGGTAGCTGAGGTAAGTCAAATGCAGAGTGGATAAGCTTGGGTCTACGACTGCCTTTTGACACAAAATTACTGGTGTGCTTTGGTTGCATGCTCAATTTACCAAGGTCATAACGCCACAGCTCAACTCATGCCTCCAAAGTAAAGACTATGATGCTTTATTACCTAGCTTTATTACCTAGCTTCATTTTGTGGCCAGGAGCCTGATCATTAGTAAATTGTACCCAAACAGGTGCTCCTTTGGTGCACTCTTGAAACAGCTCCTTGATTAACAATGTTTCTTTTATTTCATAATACCCTTGGACTGACATTATTGTACCCCTTTCTGCCCATAAAATATCTCATGCTTGAAATAAAAATGTCATGCAAAGCGCTTATTAGTACATATATTGACATCTTAAGCCTTGTCTTTCTATAGCAGACCTTGGCAGTTGCTTTGCAGCTGAAATGCAATATTCTGAATTTTGGCTAAAGCGTATCCATCCAGAACCTGGCACTGTGCACTGCAAAAGTTAATCTGACACCATTCAAACCACAGGGACATAGTTAAGATATGCATTTGGCAAGATTTCAGAAGCAGATCCAATTACTTCTCTCTATCCATACTATTAGTGACCACTGGATAGATCAGATATTTAGAAACAGATTGAAATTTTCACTGGAATTTCGTGTTTTGTTTCAGTCCAACACGTGATGCCAGACAGTGCCACCTGCCTTCATTTTCATGTCTTCTATGAAAACTAGCATATAGAATTGTAATTAATGAGGGCTTCTTTTCCCATTAAACTTTGGCATTCAATGTATTTTATTCTCACAAAGTCAGTGGTATGAAGACAGGCTTTGACAGCTGAAAACCATTATTAAAACGTCTCACACAGAATCCAGTGCACTTTAGGAAATGTCTGCTGAAGACACACATCACTGGTAACATGTTAAGACCACCCTTTCATGTAGCATCCTCTAGTATTACCTTATTCAAAGTTCTTTGCATTCTTTTATTTTTCTTAGAATTTGATCCTTGGAAAATTATTAATCTGAATGCCTTCTTAATGCAAAAGTGTGTCTTAGAACATCCTTTCCAGTTATAGCAATCTCTTCACATGAGAAATTACAGAAAGCTAAAATCTTGCCGACTGAATGCAACAGCGTCTTATGGGGTCTTCATCATGACCACAATTGCTGGTCTTACTGAAAATTGTTTCCTAATGCAAGGACAGATAAATGGCTCACTTGAATATTCTGTTCCATGGAGTAACTATATGCCCTGAAAAATATTACTTTACACTTACAGAAATCTGACTGTTCAGAAGGGTGGGAAGTGAACCCAGAATGGTTCAGATATTTGAAATAAACTTTCAGGACATAAGACTGAGGAAATTGGGACCCATGAACATTTTCATGCTCAGTCTTTTCACTACTAATTTCAAAGGGCAAGATACAGCAACATACACAAGGGGAAAATAAGTTATTTCTCCAGTAGATGAGCCACAAAAAATACTTCTCTAGACTAATCATGGAGCAATAATATCTATAATTTTTTTTTTCAGATCCTCCCTTCAGTAATACTGGAATTGTGAATTACACACTTCAACATATGGAACAGCCTACTCATAATAATATGCAGTCTATGAAGCAGGCTTCCTTGGCATGCCCCTAGATCCACTGGGCTGGTAGTAAAAAAATTACCAAAGAGTGAGGAACAAAGATTTCATAAAAATCCTTTTGCTATTGTCCTCATTGTAGAAGAAGTTTTGAGATAATTTTTTGGTTGGTTGGCTGCATTTTTTTTTGGTCTCTTACTCTGATATCATTTTGTAGCCAGAGGTAGCAGTCCAAATTTTTATTGTTTCTTCTCATTGTGTCAGAAAAAAACTCACTGCTTTGCTTTCATTCTCCCAGAACCTCTCCTGAAGTCAACTGCTTACCTTGAAACTATTTTACTCCCCCTCATTTGCTGTCTCTCATAGTCACTGATTCTCCATTCACAGTGATTGAACAAAAAACAGATAGCCTTTGAAAGATTATGGGGTTTGCCATGAAATGCTGATTTAGATATACTTACCTTTAATATCTGTTTCTTCTCTACCTTAATAAGGACACACTACAGTGAAGAAAAAGCCTGTCTAGAGCACTTAAAAGATCCGGAATTTTTTTCACAGTGTAAGAGAAGTTTTTGTATTAGGATAAAGATTGATTTAAGGTTCACAACCATTTTCTTTTATTTGACCACAATATTCGTATGTGTGTTACTTACAATTGTGACAGTCTGGGACTCCACAGTGCCTTTTAATTCTTTCTTGTTTATCGTTCTCCTTCAAGTGAAAAGCACTTTGAAGTATTATGCTTTCATATTAGCCCTCTCTCCAACTTCCTTTCTAAAGCTAAATACGTTTAGATAAAAGTGCTGGGTATATATCCTTTTTATATAAGTCCTGTGAAATATTTGAATATTTGTTCTGTTCACTTCATCCTACTCTGAGTCTGAAGGCTTTTTATCACAGGTATTAGATTAAGCCCATTTTAGTTTAAGCTGTAAGCATGACCTTTAGGTTAGTGTTTTTTCTGTCTGGCTAAAGTGAATAAACATCACCAGGAAAAATGGATTTTTTTGTCCTTTGTAAGAAACTAGCAAACAGCCAATATTCCTAGACACCAGCATAATTTCAACCTATGTGACTCCAACCACATTGTTTGTCTCGTCAAGACCTTCCAGCAAATTTCCAAAAGGTGGCTTTATTTAAATCCATTCATTTATAGACTGCACACTTTCTATGTCATCAGCTGGCTGAATGTGGTGGAAAATATTACTGAATGCGCGAGGGCAGTTAGGCAGTGTTAGAGTGTATTTAGGCACAGGGCTCTGCCTCTGCCACAGATCCTTTGGGGCTGCAATACTTAGCAGAAATAAGATTTGCTATTCACCTTCGTGGCTAGCATTTATTTAACCAGAGGATCCAGAGTTAAATATATTCGGAGTCTTACAGCTCACCCATACCAATCATCACAAATCCAGGAATGATAATTTGAGACAGGATGACACAGTTTCTTTTAAGACAGATATGTGGCAGCCTGAACGGACTAATTTCTGATCCTAGAGAAGAGTAGGCCATCCAAGAAAGAGGTTCTGTTTAAAAATTGCATGCCTGGCCTTTTACGCTGCCCAATCAATAAACAAGGCCTGCATTTTTTCTGCTCATTTAACATTTCTCTACAAAACCTCTAACAAATCTCTACTCATTTAGCGTTTACAAAGTCAGGGATTTTTCTTGAGAACTCTATGAAGGCTTTCTCTGACTTCGTATTTATGTGTATAACCCTCTTAATTTGGCATCAAAAAGGTAGGAAACAGTATCTACGTAAAAGGTGAACCTGTTAAGATGTCATTAAGATCAGACACAAACCATTCCCTAAACCATACACTTAGGTGTATGTCTACAACACAGCGTAGTGCTGTGCGAGATACTTCTGCTAATTCTGAAGGCATTGCCTTGTATACTGGAATTACTGTAGCCAATTACAGCATCCCATCAGCTTAATTAACACTGACCAGAAGTAGGTCATCTCTTTTTTGATGTGTTATTTTTTCATTAAAAGTGTCTTTTAAAGATTGCTTTTCGAAGTAGGTATGTAAACTAGAAACAAACATGATGGATTGTTTAAGACCCTTAATGTCTGTGTACATGTATGTGCACGTATGTCTGTGCATACACACAAACGCTTTGTGTATCACCTGTATCTACCTACATCTCTATCTAGTTTGATGTTGTGCTTTCAACATATTCTGAAATGATATAAGGACTGTATGATTGGAGATCCAGTAGTAAAAAATGTCCAAGTTATGAATCACACAGAGTACTTTTTTGTCCAGTGACCTATATGTTGATCCAATTACTAGAAACTTTTCAAGTTCATTTACTCAAAAGGGTGTTTAACCTCCTAGAAATTCAACTTTGTTTCTCTGTGTTGACAGAGGGATACATAAATATGCTACTAGGACATCTGATTGAGGTTAACTGAATCTATACTAGTAACACTTTACATGCATTGCATCCTTTTTTTTTGAAATTTATTTAGTTTGGGTTTTTTTTACAACTTACACTTAAATCTGCATTCATTTTTTCCTTCTTTTATTCTGTTACTATTGCAGCTAACACCATATCACAACTCTACTCAAAATCAGATGATTATTAGCTATTTTGAAACAGAAGTAACATGATCTTTCTACTTTTTTCACCTCAAAACTCTTGCCTCACTCACAGCCAAGTCTTTCAGGAATTGTTAAACTATCATAATTCTTCAAATCACTGGGAAACCTCCTTCAAAACTGATGACATAGGACCCTGAGAATGGCATGCAATGCATCTGAATGCTTCTTGCTCTTCCTCAGCTGGCGTCGCAACAGAGCTGTGGCTTGTAAAAGATCAATCAGCTGTGTTTACATGATGTTTTCAAATACTGGTGGCTAAACCACGACAGCATGTCTTTAAAACTTTAAATCTTTCATGATAATAGTGCTATGAAAAAGAAAATTATAAGTTTATAAAGCAGGTAGTTCTTTTAAAAAATGCTAGGCAAGTACACAAATAAATACTTATTGTTTCTTTTTTGCCTGGTCTCCAGCTGTTTCCAGTATATGTCTTTATCAGGAATAAAAAGGATTAAGAGTGTTCCAGAACTGTAGATATAATTGCATTATCTTCTTTCTAATTTACATATCTTTGTTGTTAGGATTACAACTGTAGTATGGTAGTTGGAAAATTGGATAATAGCTAAACATTCTTTCATTATAAATGTTTACTACCCAACTATTTCTAGTGGGCTGATGGAAAGGATTTATGCTCAAAGCACAACAGCTACCAGTATCAGTCTCCCAAGACTACTATGAACAAACTCTCCAGCATGGAGTACATAAATAGGCTTGTATAGCTTCAGAGAATCCTGTAGCTCAATCTGCAAGAATATTCTAAAATTAGTGTATATTCACAAAGCATGTTCCCTTGGCATGTACAGGCAAACATCAGTGTAATGAATCTGTCCTATCATCTGTTTGCTAGACATCCTTAGTTTACTATTTTTAACTTAGATACAAAAATGGTATCGTTCTCTTAGTGGTGTTTGCTGTGAAAAGTGTAAAGCCTTTCAATATGCAAATATTCAGCACACACTTTAATGAATAACTAAATCAATTGTTGCAATGTCGAGCTCTTTGCAAAGCAAATCAAGACAATTATTCAATCACTGTTAAAAAAGAATACAGAAAAGGGGACTAAAGTTATAAATCTGAAACCTTTGGTTTTCTATATTAGCCTGGGATCTGTCTAAAAGATACTTGTAAATACCCCGGGCTAGTGGAGGAAACTTCAGTAGAAAAATCAAACTGGCTTTCAGCCACCTTACCCATAGGAGAAGAAATCCTTTCACCCACAAAATTGATTCTCTAATCCCATGCACGTTGAAATGCAACCAACAGTGTTCTTTACACATATATGTTTGCAACATTAACAATCTGGCTGGGCTAGTTTGTGCAAAGCACAGCACATTTCTTACTGTGGAATAACATCCCAGCTATTCTACATATTTGATTTCCAGCAAGAAAAGCCTAAGACTGTAGTACAACTGAGACTTGTTTTCATTTTTGTAGTACATGTTATCTGAGGAATTCTTTTACTGGGCCACAGAAATACACTCTGTAAATCAAACCATAATAAAACAAAATCAACAAATTCTACGGAGGTCACTGCAGAAAGTCAGCTGCGGTATGAAGTAAGAAGTAGAAGCCAAATTCTCTGTTCTCTGCTGCATTGCTGTGGGGAAAAAAAAAATGTCTACAAAAATGCTGCTGTGATAGGAGTACAGTGGGAGATGTTCCATAATTTTATTTTATATTCCCTGTGTTTATAGCTGGGATTTTTACTTGAAAAAAAGTTTGAATTAATTCTACTACTCTGTTTTATCCTCTTCCCTTTATTTTCTAACTTTGAAACACAGCAGAAGTCTGGATCTGACATAGTAGGGACATTGGCTGTAGTTACTTCCAGGTAATTTCAAACCTTCTAGCCAAACAAGGAGATACAAGCAGGAAAAAAACATTTTCTACAAACTTACCATGACAGGAAAGTAGACAAAAGGTTTTGAATAAGTTTCACAATAATTAAAATGAATATGACTTATTGCAAATGAAGGGTCAATTAATTACTGTTAGGAATAAGCATCATTGGAAGCTGTCTAGGCCAAGCAGGAGGCACAATATATTGCAAAAAATTAAAATATTGCTGAAGCATTTACAAGAATGAACATGAAGAGAATTGGTGGTAGGTGGAGTTCCAGTAAGGCTATTGAATTCACAGCAGTGCAAGGTATTAGATACCTTGGACAAAAGGTATCCAAGATATTTTGGACAAAAGATCCTGGACAAACTTTTCCCAGGACAAGGGCAGGAATGAGCAGGCAGACAGTATTATTAGACCGTAAAGGTAGAGGTGCTGTTTCTCCAAAAATCAAGGTGACGTTGCACAGAGCATGAATTGTCTGCTGTATTTAAGAAGAAATCTCTACCCTTTAACCGGCACCTTCCTCCTGTCTTGCTTTCCTATATGCTTTCAGCAGCTTCCTTGGTTGCACAAACTCCACCCAATATTTTCTCAATCTCCGGGCAAGTATCTTTCTGTCACTTTTGGGACTTGCTTGTTTGCCTCCTTCTTCAGGCAAGCTCTCAGCTCCTCTTAGGGATCTCCGAGGAATAGCTGTTCCACGTGCTGGTTCCTGGCTCTGACACTGTGCCTCCCCACCCTCCTGATGTTTCCACCAGTTACGTGTGCTTAGCCATCCTTTCAAAAGACACAATCTCCTTCTGCTCTCAGATGATTTCCCCTCAGTCCACAGGTCTGAAGCCAGGGCATACAGACAGCCTTTCTTGTCAGCAGCAGTTTTAACACAAATCTGGGTGATGCCCAAAGAGTATCTACATTCAAAAAATTTAAAAATATTATACCATATGCAGTAAGAAGTGGAGAAAAAGCTGTTGAAAAACATTTCATACTTGGTATGGTTAGCATGTGTCTGTCCTGTATAAAACCCACAATATTTTATTTGCTTCATGCAACACTCTTTTTATTGAGCCTTAACTGTCTCAAAGTGGCACACTCAATTCTCACAAAAATAGAATTTCTTGTGGATTTCTGGCTTGTCATGCCTTTAGTATAAGCCTGACAGCTAAGGTCTAAAATAGGAGCACCTCCTTTCCTCCCACTCCAGAGCAGGTTGCAGCTGAGGGAGGGAGTGTTCCATCGACACCTGATGGGAAGACAGAAGATAAATAAGAGGGATTTTTATTAAAGAGCTTTTAAAAATGTTAAGGCTTGTAACAATATACAGAAATCTTGGCTTATTAGCTGTCTGAATATTCCAAGTTTGCTTTATACATTGGCATTTACTTCCAACATCATGAAGCAAAGGCTAAAGACTAGCACCTAGGAAAAGGAGAAAAAAAACCCACAACACAACCCAAAACAAAAACCAGGAGAGCAAGACACTTTATGTAAATGTTTTCCATGGTGGGAGAGATGCCAGAAACTGCTGAACAACTTCCTGTGAGCTGAGAGACTCTTCCCCGTTAGTAAGGTCACGCGTATTTTTGCTGGGAGCTGAAAGTAAAGTGTTAGCAAAGCTGTGGGAGTGAGATGGAGAGGTAGGGAGTGAGGAGCAGCACGAGGCAGAGCTGGTGGGATGAGATGCACAGCAAGGCAGAGCCAGGGATGGCACAGAAGCACCAGCAGCAGCAATGGCTCGCGTGGTGCCGGGAGCCACGCAAGCAGCAGGTAGCAGCTACAGCAGTGAGGCAGCCAGCAGGAACAGCATGAACAACAGGTTGGGTCTGCTTAAATCAAACCTCAATGCCTAATGAGAGCTAAAAATGCTAATAAGTGAATGAAAACTACTTCAGGGGAAGAAAACCATCAGTCTCACAGTAGTCAGGCTGTGAGGTTTTGTACTTCAAGCACTGCTTTTACCCTATTTGCTGGAGTTTTCCTTCCAAGTTTCTGTTTTGTTGGAGTTTTCTTCCTTCAGTAAAAACACTGCTTGTAAACAATTCAGTCATGTTTATAAGTGGAGCAAATTAGTCATCTGAACGCTGGAACATTCACTGTATTTTTCCCAGAATTCTGGACATAGGCTTGACCTGGTGTTTTTGTTAATACTTCCTTGTTAAAAGTCTTTTCTATTTTCATTAGGTATTTCATGTTTTTTGGTACTGGCTTCATAATCTTTTCATCATCCATGATTTAAAGGGATTGTGTTTTCTCTCCTTTGTTTGACAGGACACTCCCTGTAAAGACATCTCCCTTCAGAATAAACTCACTTACTCAGCCCTGGTTCTCTTTTTTACTCTTCCTCACTTCTGGAATGAATTCTAACTCATTTGAAATATGTCAGCAAAATTATTTAAGGTACATTTAGTTACATTTCATATGACTGAGTTTTAACCGAGGTAATTTAAAATTCATTATTTAGCAGCACTCTGAAGTTGTGTAAATAGTCCATTGTAATGCATGACTGATTGATTTATTGATAAATATGTCTTCTTCAAGGAGGAATAGGGGTCAGTATATATCATCCAAAAGCTATTAGATTGAACTTCACTGCCTCCTTAGGGTGCAGTTTGACAAAATAGGTTCCAGTGAGTTGATAGGTTGTGTAGTGTATCTGTATCTAGAGGCAGAGAACATTAGCATCAGTGGAGTCTTTGAAAGTAACATTGGAATGAGTGTAATAAAACCTGAAAATAACATTCAGCCACACAGTGCTGGCAGATTACAAAGTCTCCTACCATTTTAAATGTCTGTATTACAGTCCTCTGAAGAGAAGGAGTGTGCCAAGACATCATGAGAATTTATTCTTGGATAGAAAAAGTGCCAATCTGTGCTAATCCAGCAAGGAAAGTGTTAAAAACTTACTAAGTGTGTAGCAGTGCTCAACAGTGAACCTTTACATCCAGGACAATTAATACCCTTTTGTGTTTCCTTGATGACAGTCCGTTTGATTTTAGCTCCCTAATACAGATTCTAAACAAATCCAAATACATTTACAATAAATGTAATCTGCTTTGAAGGACATATGGTTCAACTCTAAGAAGTACTAACAAGAACTGGTTTTGTAATATAGTCTATCTATCACTTCTGGGTTGATAAATGCAGAAAATAGCCAATCCACTGAAAATTAAAATCTCTAAGGATATTTTTTCTCTGCATCTGTAAGCACATGAAGCAGGTGGATGCAAAGCTGCTGAGGGCTGATTTATGCTTTTAATCTGGAGTTCATACTGACATATGTTCACATGACTTAAAACTACTCAGGCTTACAGTAGTGACACTTCTCAGGACCTTTAAACAGCTTCAGAGAACCTTGCCTGATCCTCAGAAGCTCATGGGAGTCTAGAGATCACCTAGGTTGCACAAGCAGTAATCCTGTTTAAAGAAAATGTATATTCCCTGACACATGATAGAGACTTTGAAACAGGCAAAATCAATGTGGAAAATTTTTAAGAATTGAAAAGGAATGGCTGAAAGATGCTATTTTGACTGAAAGTCTGGAATTACACTGAAGGACTAAATTATTCTGAGCTACCAAGAATCATAAAACCAAACTACAATGGTCCCCCCAAAAAAGGTGTAAACAGATGCTGTTAACAAGTGTGAGTGGTTGAACAGCCAAGGTAACTTCAGAACAAGATATCTCCCAGAATGGGTTTGGCTATCTTTATTTTTGCAGTCAAATGGGCAAAAATTTAATGCATCTCTAAGCAAAGGCAAGAGATGATTCTTACTGCAAATGAAATTTAAACAGTATAATCAAAGAAATAATGTTCAGATTTATTTTTTGCAGGAAACAAAAGAAGAAAAGAAAGGAAAAAGGCAAATAAAATAAAAAAGAATAAAGGAAAAGAAAATAAAAGGAAAAAAAGAAAAAAAAAGTCAGAAGAAAGAAGGAAAATAGAAGAAGGAAGATGGAAAAAGTGAGGAGTGAAGTGAAAAATCTGACTATATACCAGTTAAATTTCTTGCATATGGTCTCACCAGCACCTATCCCTTTCTGTCTGATACAATGCTCACCCCTCCACTGTTCTTCAAGGTCTGAAGATTCAGTCTCTGGTGATGAGGGTAAGAGTGAGTCATCTGTTCCAGGCTCCTTACAGGGTGGCAGGTTACTGCAATGGTGTTGGTGGTATGGTTCTTCTTCCTCCTTCTAGGGTTAGCTTGGAACTATTATTTATGCTACGCTTTTAGACTTTCATTCTTTCTTCAATTGCCTGCAGCTCCATGTTATATCTGCTTTTACAGTGTATGGAGTGTCTTACATCCTCTGCAGATTCTTTTTTTCCCTTTGCTAACCCCATATGTTGCATGGGAAGGCTTTGGACTCAGGGGGACTACAGGGGTGGCTTGTGTGAGAAGGTGCCATAAGTGACCCTATGTCTGACAGAGCCAATGCCAGCCGGCTTTAAGGTGGACTCAGAGCTAGCCAAGGCCAGGCCCATCAGCAATGGTGGTAGTGCCTCTAGGATAACGTGTTTAAGAGGGGAGAAAAACTTCTCTGCAAAACCAGCCAGGAGACAGGAGTGAGAATAGATGAGAGAAACAAACCTGCAGACACTGAGGTCAGTGAAGAAGAAGTGGAAGGAGGTGTTCCAGGTACCAGAGTAGCGATTACCCTGCAGCCTGTGGAGAAGACTATTGTTACGTGAGGCAGACTGTCCCCCTGCAGCCCATGGTGGATGATGGGGGAGCTGATATCCACGTACAGCCCATGGAGGACCCCATGCTGGAGCAGTCTGGTCCTGAAGGACTGCACCCCATGAAGACACCCATATTGGAGTGGCTCATGAAGAACTCCAGGCCATGGGAAAGACTCACATTGGAGAAGTTCACAGAGGACTGGCTCCTGTGGGAGGGACCCTGCATTGCAGCAGGGGAAGAGTGTGAGGAGTCCTCCCCCTGAGGAGGAAGAAGGGTCAGAGACAACTTGTGATGAATTGACTGCAATTCCTATTCCCTGTCTCCCTGTGTCATTCGGGGGGAGGAAGGACAGAAAAACAGGGGTGAAGTTAAGTCCAGGAAGAAAGGAGGGGTGGGGAGAGGCATTTTAAGATTTGGTTTTGTTTCTCATTATCCTTCTGTGATTTTGATTGATAACAAGTTAAATTATTTTCCCCAAGTCAAGTCTCTTTTGCCGCGACAGTAAATGATGAATGATCTCTCCCTGTCCTTATCTGAGCTCATGAGCCTTTTGCTATATTTTCTCTCCCCTGTCCAGCTGAGGAGGGGAGTGATAAGTGGCTTTTTGGGACACCTAGCTTCCAGCCTGAGTCAACCCACCGCACCCTAAAACTGGCTCAGCTGAGTTCCCTACTCTTTATTTCTTTACCTAAAAACTGATGAGTAGTTTTTAGCCTTAGGTCTCCATCATCCCTTTCTGGTCATGCCATGTCTGTTCTCTTATACACTTTGTCCTAACATCCCCGCTTTTGGGGTCCTCCACTCTCAGGCCAGGCAGCAGTGTATATGTCATACATAAATATGTGCATTGTTGGAGCCATACACAGTGCAACTAATTGCTACTGTTCTCCATATAATAATTATGTTAAAACACAAGGAGAGAGCTGTTAATGTAAAATTCAGGAGGCAGAAATGACCTCCTGACCAGTGGAAAAATCACTGTTACAGCTACACAAATTAAAAGCAAGCAGGCCAAAACAATGCATGCATAGAAAACCACACAGTCTTCAGGGCTCAGGCTCGGCCCAGTTAGTTCAAAGCTTCTGACCACTGACTAGCAATGGCAACTGTGTATACACTGAGCTATAGGGCTCCACTACTTTCTTCAATTTGGTGTCCTTTTACCCTCAAAACCTTCGATCTCCCTTGTTCTTCTAGTCTACCTCTACAAAGGTGTTGTGCTAATTCTCAGAATTTTCACTCATAATTCTTATCTTTCTTCTCTCTATATATTCTTTTGCCTTTGCAGCAATACAACGAACCACTTCTTTTACTGTTGTTGGACATAGTAGGAACAGTGTTTGGTAATCTTCATCTCTTCTTGGAGAGATTTCATTTAAAACTATAGAGATTAAAGACCTGTGGTGGACATCTAGTTGAGGTCAGCCAGTGATTTTGCTCTCGCTCACAGCAGTAGAAAACGATGACTGTTTTTTGGGTGAAGATGAATACTTTTTTTCTGCTGAAAAGAAGAAATTGGAAGTTACAGAGTAATCATGAAAAAAAAGTCACTGTTTTCAGATGGAGGGAAAAGCTACAGCAGACATCCTTGACATGCTTGCCACAATTCGTACATTGTCTATAGCTGGTCGTCTAGAGGCTTCATCCCTAAACCCTTGTCCTGCCTTTACTACTATTGCATCTGGCTGGAAAACAGGGTTCTGTTCCTGTCTTTATAATCAGTCCTTGCTAAAGCAAATGCCTAAATACTTCCGACAGTGATGCCTGAGTAATGACTGAGAAAAAACATCAAGTATTAACATACTGCCTGTGACGCTGCAAGGTCATCCTGGGCTGCAATGCTTTTCTCAGCACTACTTCCAAGAATAGCATTTGAACCTTGATTGCAGCCTTGCTTTTCTGAAGTGTCGCTTGGCAACAAAATATGCACCCAGCAATTAGGTTTTTTTTCAACTTAAGCGTGTTTTGTGGCTGAATTTCCCCAAACTTCTCTGACTTGAACATTTTCTGCTTGATTAAAAGGACAGCAAAAGCTTAGTCACAATATGCTATTTTAAAAGGTACCGAACTCCGAAATGACTGTAATGAAGTACTGCTTTTGATGCATTCCTGCCATCCATTTATATCTGCAGTATTAAAAGTGAAGATTTATATGAAGAGAAGTTTTATTTTTTATTGTTTTCCCCTAAAACTTTTGCACGTGAGGTGCCTGTGTTTGATCCTTCTGGCAGAAGGAAGCATGCTGTAAGTTGCACATTTGAAAAGAGTCGTATGGCTGAATATTAAATGAGTACACAGTTATAGGCAAGCCCCAAAAAGGTCATGTAGAAAATGAAATACTCCCTTTCTAATTGTAGAGTGAACATACATGGAGTCTCTAGTGAATTACCACCTTATCCACTCCCGTTGATGTATGGTTTTGTGGGGGTATAAGGACATATATTTTCAGAGTGGAAAGGAAAGTTCAGGTGCCAGTGCTATTAAGCTTCACCTTCTCATTCTGCCTTTTCTATCTTCAGTACCTGTGGCAATAACTTTCCTCCTGCTCTTGTATTTATAGCCAGTAACAATATGTAAGGGCCAGTTTAACTAAATTCTTCTGTTGTTTATACCAGTGTGACATTGGAGCTTCTCTTTTTACACGCATCAATGATGAAAAAAATAAATCGAAGTACTTATGGTTCAAATGGAAAGAGAACTGCTGGGATCAATACTTAGAACATGGCTGGAAATAAGTAGTACTGGTAGGGGAAGCTGTGGGAAGGAGGGCTGGGATCAAGTTGGATTCTGCCCTAACCGTCAGGATGGAGTGGGAGGTGTACCAAGGGAAATATGCCTGCTTCTGAAACACTTGCTGCAGCCATGCAAAGAAAGCTTATGAAGGTAGCAGCATGAAATTACATTTTTCCCTCTTCTACACTGTTCTACTCTATTTACAAGCACTGTTAGCAGGGTGACTGCCTCAGTGCTTACACCTGCTTAACCAAAATGGGGAGCCAGGTACTCATCTAGCCACCCCAAGCATCTAAGCCACTTGGCTGAGGAGCAGTACATGCAGATGGGTCGACAACTTAGAATCATAGAATCATTTAGGTGGAAAAGACCTTTAAGCTTGAGTCCAATCATTAACCTAACACTGACAAGTCCACCACTAAACCATGTCCCTAAGCACCACATCTGCATAGCTTTCCAGGGATGGTGACTCAATGGCTTCCCTGGGCAACTTGTTCCAATGACTGATAACCCTTTCAGTGAAGGAATTTTTCCTAATATCCAATCTGAGCCTCCCCTGGTGCAGCTTGAGGCTATTTATTCTCATCCTAACTTGATAGGCTTTTGAAGAAAAAGACAAAGTAGTGAGTAAGTATCTGTCTCTGATGCAACTAGAAGTATGACAGAGCAGGTGACAGATAGCAGTGATAACAGCTGTGAAAAAGAAAAAGGCATAGATGTTTAGTGTCAACAGCTTATGAAGGACACAGCATCAGCTTTTAGCATGTGAGAAATAAATGACACATTTGACTGAATTTTTCCCATCTCATATAGGCTTTCCCCCTGCTTTTATTGTGTGTGAGCAGAATTTGGCACAGTAAAAATGGCATCCTCCTCCTGTCAAGTGGGTTTGCTCCTACAGTGCCTGTGAATAGGCACCATGCAGGATGATTCAGAGAGTGGAGCCTCCTCCAGATAGGCATCACTTGTGCTGCTTTGAATCAGATATGGTATGATTTTTACTTACTGCTGTAAGTTGGCTTTGTTTGCATATCTATGTGTCAGTTTTGCCTACATACTAAAATGTTATCTGCCTCCAGTTCCTTCAGAAGGGAAGATGCATGTCTCAACACATAACGACTATTTATCCAGGCATCACTTAGGTCAGAACCCATTTCAAAGGCACCTCTCTCCACTGGGGCTGTTGTAAACTGTATCCTTTAAAAGGCTATTTTAAGGAGATTGGTGACTTTCAGAGTACCACAGCTGCTTAACATACATTAGTGAAAGAAGGTTTGTGGAGGCCTTTTAGATGCTTCAAGTCTGGGAAGGTGGTGGTAGGTGGGACACGACACAGGAAAAAATACCCTTTCTGCTGTGATCAATGACAGGTGGAAGATTTGTGGCTTTGCAGAGTCTTCTTATGCCTTTTTTATCCATCTCAGAACTCTCTGAAAGATTCAGCTAAAATTTGACCCATGACCTCCACCAGTATGGCAAGCCCAGTCTCTGATACTAGATATATTTTTCTGAGCATTTTCCTATTAATTTTCCAAATCACATAAGAAAGAGGAAAGTATTTCTTTATGCATGTTGTGCATTTGTGCACATCTGTCGGTCAGTCTGTTGGGTGTTCAGGGCTGCCAGCAAAGGCCCAGCACTTCGTCTGAGGCTCTCTTCTTGTATTGCCAGCCTTAAAAATCAGAATGGGAGTGCTCTTCAGTCTGACTGCAATACAGCTTTGTGAAGTGCGAAGAGGAGATGAAATGTCAAGGGCAGCTGCCTGCTGCACTTCTTTAATTATTTTATTATCATTTCCGATTTATAGCAGATGGCTGTGAAGCGATTATTAGAAATAGAATTATGTATGTATGTTTGTGAGTGAGAGAAAGGAGGAAAGAGATTAGTTGTTAGTAACACAGAGGGCTGCCTTCTGCTTTTGAGAACTAGGCATACAGAAGTGATTGGCATGCCAGGTGACACCTTCCTTAGCCAGGGTCCTCTTGAAAGAAGTAGTAGAAGTTATTATAAAAGGGGTGTTAGGAGCATCATAAACCAAAATCAAATCAGTCTTTAGAATACATAGGATATGTTTAGAGGCAGCCATAGAGGAAAATGATTTATCAGGATACATCGCCAGGCACACAGGACCATTTGTCAAAGATCACGATGTATGTGAAAATTATCTCTTTAAAGACCTGAAACAGCTCAAGGGAATGATGATAAGGCATAAATTCAAGCTAGGAAAAATGATAAACTTTTCATTTGGAGAGGAAAAAAATCACCTTTTTGCTGGTTTCATGAAAAAAACTGGAGAGGAATCTCCACAGTAAGCAAGAGATCACAGGATTATTTTTTTTTCTTTAGTCACTTTGATTCATGAAAGGCAGTTACAGTGTATCCCAATGTCACAGTATTTATATTATAAAGCATCATTGTGGTTTTATAACAAAAACATTGCTCCTGTTTCCTACAGCTGTTTCCCAGACCTAATTTCATCTCTGTTTTAAGCGCTGTTTTCTCTGTCTTCACTTCCTCATCTCACCCAGTCCTTTCTTACCACTCGATATTACTCCCACTGACCCTCTAAAGATCCATTTCTACCAAGCCATGATAAGGTTGGTTTCAAGCTCCAGTTTAAAGTTCAATCAACCCACTGCAATTCAGTCTCCCTGTCTCCATCAACTATTCCTCCTTTCTATCCTCTCTGAATATATTTCTTACCCTGCTTTTTGTTATTCCCTGTACAAGTATTAGATGTTTTCCACACTGGTAGTCTTGGGTGTCGCTTAGTCCTGGACTTCATTCTGTTGCACCATGTCTTACGGAAGTAGAATGTTCCAAACATTGAACTAGGAACTTGAGAATCGCTGAGGCTAGAGTTAATCACTTATTTACTGTTAAAAAGTATACATTACCTATGATTTTCCAAGGCTTGCACTTTGGCTGGATTGAGAGGCTTTTCATAGGGACAACAGAAGGTACCACCTTCAAGTATGGACCATTCTAATATAGCAAGGACTTTCTTAAAAGTACTAATGTGCTAAAGGAACTAAACTTTCTCAGAGAGGAAAAAAATAAAGGGAACCAGAAATTTTATCTGTGCATTGCATTTTCCCTTTATTTTGCTTTTGGAGTTGTTAGAAACATTCTAGATGATATTTAGAAAGTGATGTTTGGCATGAGACAGATTGCCTGGATAAGAATATTGGGGTGCAGACCATAAATATTTCATTAAGTTCTAAACTCAGGAAAAAAAAAAAAAATCTTTCACTGGGAAGTGCCATTGGCAAACCAGTTTACAATCGAAACGTCTTTTATGTGTCCTTTTCAGGCAGATGATGAATAACTTTGTATTGGTTTAAGTGGTAAGGTTTTTATAGCCAAAGGCGGGGGCAGGGGGCATTAGGGTTGGCTTCAGTGAGATCAGGAGCTGCCACCATGTTAGACAGAGACAGTTCCAAACAGCTACAAAACAGACCCACCTCTGCCCAAAACTGAATCCATCTGTGACACTGGTGATACCTTGGTGATAACATATTTAAGAAAGTTTAAAAAATGATGTGCAACAGCTGTGAGAGAGGCGTGAGAAAATGAGGGAGAAACAACCCTGCAAACACCAAGGTGCCAGTGAGGGAGGGAGGAGGATGTGCTTGAGGCACCAGAACAGATATTCTCCTGCAGTCCATTGAGAAGACTACGTTGACACAGGTTGTCTTCCTGGAGCTAATGGAGGAGCATGTTGGAGCACATATCCATCTACAGCCCATGGAGAACCCCATGCTGAAGGAAGTTGTAGCCTGAGGAGACCCCATACTGGAGCAGACTCCTGGCAGGATCTACAGCCTGTGGAGAGGAATCCACACATAAGAAGGTTTGCTGACAGGACTTGTGACTCACACTGGAGCACATAATTCCTGAAAGACCAGTTTTGGAGAAGTTCATGAAGAAAGGTGGCCCCATAATGGAGCAGGGGAAGAAGATGAGGAGAGAGGAGTGGGAGAGATGAGGAGTTATGAACTGACCACAACTCCCAGTCCTCATCCCTCTGTGTCACTCAGGGGGAGGAAGCAGAAGAGTGAAGAGTGATATTGAGCCTCAGAAGACACCATAGGGAGAAGGTGTTTTTAGTTTTGGTTTAATTTCTCACTATCCTTTTCTGATACCTGATATCCTTGTTCTTATCTTGACCCATGAGCTTTTCCATTGTAGTTTCTTTCCCTGTCCTGTGGAAGAGAGTGAGTGAGAGTGGCTTGGTGGGCACTTGGCAGTGATCCAATGTCAATCCAACACAATATTTTATGAAGCCAGTGTTGTTGGTATTGATTTGTTCATAACATTGATTTCCTAATTGATGTTTCTCTTACTCAGGCGGCATGGCGGTAAGCAAAAATATTACTGGCTATTTAGCTGTCTAGCCCTAACTTGGGTTTGAGTTACATGCATATGATTTAGGTGATTTGGGAAAGATATTTTATTTTTCCAAATAAAAAAAAATTGTGAAATGATTAGAAAAGTATTCTTTTTCAACCATTTTTTTCCTCACGGTCTCCAAGTATGAGCAAAAATAAACAGCTGTAACCTAGCTGTGGTAATAATCTCTCCCTCTTCTATGATTGCTTTTTCATGATTATGTTTTTCATTTTTATGTTTCTATATATATAATACGTATGCTCATCAGAATTATTTTTTAACCTGAACTCTAGACCTTTTGAAAGGCACAAAGTAAGTGCATATGTAAAATTTATGCCATATACCTGTATGTATGCAGTGTTTGATTCTGACTGTTTTCATTAACAGTATGGGAGGCCCATACAGATTTGTAGAATGATGATAATAATGTGAAGCAGCTCAGTGAATCCTACTAACAATATTTGTGTTTTGGTATAGTGGAATATTCTAAATCACTGCTCTTCATTTTGAGGACACATTTTTTCTGCTGAGGGTGTGATTAAGCTCCTACTGATGTCAGTAGAAGAAGGACCTGGCTTAAAATAAGCATGTAACTCACATTATCATTATGGTATTGTAATTACATGCATCATCAAAACCAGAATATGCCCCTAGGTGTGTTCTAATGTAAACTCTAGTGTGTACTGTACACACATTCTTTAGCTCATTTTAAAACTTGGGGATGATATTTTTTATAGGAAAATTGCAGATTTGGGAATGCATCATATGTCAGGAACTATTATTACCTGCTATAAGTGTGAATTTCACTTTGATACAAAAACCTGTGAATGTCCTTCTACCTTTATGCCACAGTGTAGAGTTGCTGTTTAAGGCCAAAGTGAGCTCAGTTATTCTAGCTGAATGCCAGGTGTGTGGAATCTCTGAATTCTACCCCACCTCCAAGGTTTAGGTGGTATCCTGGGTGTATCTAGCATTCAGGTTGATTTTTCGTCTCCATGAATCTGCTTAGCTTCTGATTAACCAGATGTCTTACACTGGTGCAATTAAGTTTTCCTTAACAAGATACTTTAAATCTCAATTCAATGTTGAATTAATGCTTGGATATGATGTTAGTTATTTACATATATCATTGATATGTTTTTTTTTTCCACAGTAATGAGTGAAGTCACTGCTTCCTGACATCTCCAATATTTGTTTATGTAGTACATTACCCCTTTACTCTCCTGTACCAGTGTCAGAGATGACACTACCTGAGTATTGTATATAACTGTCTGCTTTATGTGATACCTTCTGTCTTGTTGCTTTTACTCCTGTAGTAACTTTCCAGCAGCTGAAAGGTTTTGGATCTGCATCTCTGTCTTACATACCTTCCCAGAGAAATAAATTAATAAGAGACCAAAAAAAAATATTTATAATATGAAATCACACATCAGTTATGTTCATGCTTGCTCAAGTCTCCCTCCAAATTTGCAAAACTGAATTTAACTGACACCCTGCCCACAGTGATGTCTAAGTGACTGTATCTTATATATAGTCCCATATCACAGTATTCAAATTAATAAGATGCCCCACGTGTTTTCAGTCCTTTTACTAATATTTCTAAGTGCCATTCCAGGTCAGCGCTCTCTCCATTGATTGGAAAGGTTGAAAGTAACTTAGATAAGTAATAGGTAAAAGATAAGGGAAAGCTGTGCCTTAGCAAAGAAGAGTTCTGACTGAAGAGGTGAAGCACTTGACCTTTACCTTCAGAGGTGTTACAGCTAGGCACTATGGTTGTCCCCTAAATCAGTTCCTGGTGGGAAATCAACCCAATAGCTGCTTATGTCACACCACAGATACTGAGACACCCAGTTCCTTATCCAGGCAGAAGGCTTCTCAAATCTCTGCTCTTCTCTTTATCCCACAAGTGTGGCTGCATCCTGCAGAACCCAGCCAATCTGTATGCAGTGTATGCAAAAACCAAATGGGAAACAAGCAGCAGACCTACTGCTGAGAAAGGCATACTCAGGCGAGGGGAAGTACCCAGCCAAAACTCCCATCTGGGTTGGTTTGGAGATTGATTTTAACCTATGTTGCTGAATTCTCTACTAGCCTTCTATTAAGTCATTTCTGTGGCAGCTGTTTCAGTAAACATACATACATAAATATATATCATGAACCTTCGATCTGAACCTCAGCTTTCCACTTAAGTGGGGCTTAACTTATAGCCAAATTAAAGTTGTGTGTGATTTGTTGGAAGTAATGACTGTTACATGCCCTAATACAGTAAATTTCCTAGAAAATCTGAATGAATTCAAAAAGAAGAAAAGCTTAAGTGGATTAAAAGTTTCATTTACAGGCCTTACGAGGAGCGTCTGAGGAAGCTGGGATTGTTCAGCCTGGAGAAGAGGAGGCTTAGGGGAGACCTTATAGCTGTCTATAACTTCCTGAAGGGAGGTTGTAGTGAGCTGGGGGTCGGCCTCTTCTCCCGTGTAGGCAGTGACAGAACTAGAGGGAATGGTAGCAAGCTGCGCCAGGGGAGATTCAGGCTCGACATTAGGAAGCACTACTTCTCAGAAAGGGTAGTCAGGCACTGGAATGCACTGCCCAGGGAGGTGGTGGAGTCACCAACCCTGGGGGTGTTCAAGGAAAGACTGGATGTTGTATTGAGGGATATGGTTTAGTGGGAGCTAGTAGTAATAGGTGAATGGTTGGACTGGATGATCTTCTAGGTCTTTTCCAACCTTGATAATTCTGTGATTCTGTGATTCTGTGATTTGTACTTCAAATCATTATATGAGACAAACCAGAGTGAAACATTTATTCAAAGCAATAGGCTAGATTAAACTCTGCTGTAGAGAGTTCAAAGTCACTGAAGCTAAAACCAGGATAAATTAAGCAGATTGTGCCCTGGTAAATGTTCAAAATCAGTTCTGGAACACAATTTTGAAGTAAGTGTTTGGCGTGAATATAAATTTTGCCATCCACAAAGTGAATGCAAGCTCAATTTTCAGTATATCATGTGTCTATTCAATGCCACATTGTGTAACTACTGCTAGTCCAAGTGTTATATTCTGCCTATTTTGTAGAGAATTGCTTAGAGGCTCCTTAATAAAATTTGTTTGGAATAAACTTGGAGAGAAGAAAGACAGTGGGTTACACTGTCTGTTTCTTAAATCTGAAACATAAAATAATGTACAAAGGTGGTTACATAATGTTCTTCATTTACAGTGCATAATTTCAGCTAATAAACTTCTTAATACATTTTGTAAAATCAAGAAGCATGTACTATAACTTACCCAAATGTCCTGAATTTAATTTAATTTAAAGATCACATTTTAATAAACTATGGTGGAATTGTTCTCATTTACTTTTAGCCATCTAAAATTAAGTTCATAGCCTAAATCAGTTGTCTAAACTCCTTTTATATTCCATAAAGAGTTAGACACCTCCGGAGATAGTGAGGATAAATCTGCCCTTGGAAAGAGTTATCTTCCTTCTCTTACTATGTAGAAGGAGCCTAAATTTAGAGAAGACTTCTAACTTATAGATTACTAAAACTAGATAAATTGAGTGCCATTAAATGCTTTCATAGACCAAGGTAAGAGTCACTGTAGGAAGATAATTACAGTCCCCTTTCCTGTTAAAACCCTTACCTTTCATATTTGATGGACAATTTCATGGATGAATTTCTTGCACTGCAAGATCAGAAGCTCTGATTCGCAATAATGTAATTCATGGATGCCATAGTCTTCTCATAAGTGAATTCTGTAAGAACTTTACATAAAAATTCATTAAGAGTGGTAAAATGATCAGGCCTGAGAGCTCATAATGTACAACCCAGTGTGTATAAAAAACAATGGAGTGAAATGGCTGTTGTGAAATCCATCAAAAAATCTTGCAGCAAAATAAACAAAAGAAAGTCACAAAGCAAATTATAAAACTAATAAAAACAAAACACAGAAAATAGCAGCCAGAAATTTGTTTCTCCTTCTGTTATGCTGGAAAAAAGTTTGGGAGATACAGTGAAAGAGTCTGACACTAAAGCAAAAACTTGAGTAGAAAAATGCCATCAAGGAATTGTGGAGGTGGAGAGTAGGAACACAGCAGAGGAAGAACAATATAATAATCAGAACAATATAATAATCAGGTAAAATATTAGTTGACAAGGAGGAAAGGCAACCAAATAATTCTTTAAAATGACAAGCTGAGTTCAAATGCATTCAGAATTATATTAAGAATTATAAGTTAAACTTTCATGGTTGTTGTATCAGTAATTTATATACCTACAGAGACAGGGACTGAAGCTGAGTCTCTCAGCTACTACTTGTTTTGTGGACTTACTGAAATTGGACTTCTCATTAGTTTAATGAAGATAGAAGACAAAAAAGATAGCTTCTTGAATATGCTTATGAATTAAATGTCTTCTAGAAAAATTGAACAATGGATAGCATGTGGCAATAAGGAAAACTTTGAACAAGTAAGAAAATTAATTTGCATCCTGTAGACATTTAGAAAACAAGTACTGAAAATTTTGCTTTAGCCAGTTTGCAAACAAATGAATTTCAGTTTGTACACTATTAAGTTTTTCTAACACACCTTATTTTAAAAGACCATGTTTTAAAGCATACAGAGAATTCAGTATGGTTAGGGCTAAGCAGAATTTTATTTTCATCTGATTTTGAAATTGAATATATTCCATTATACAATGCATATCACCTCTCTAGTGGGCTGCACGTCTCTCTTACATCAAGGACAACTTTTTTTTCCACTGTCAAAGATATACGTGACTGATAAGATCTCCTCATATTAGATCTTATTAATTGCTGAAATGTTGACTTTTCAATTTGAATTATGTTAGAGTTCTTTTCCCAGTCATGGAATTCTGAAAGAACTTTCATGCTTCCTTCCTTGCAGCCCGATGTGGGGATATGCTTGCTGTAAAAATCTGCCAACTAAAGTACTATGGAGAACCAAAATACTGATTTTTTCTTTTATGGCTAAAAAAGAGCCTTCAAAGTAGTTAAGTCATTGCAGGCTTTCTATTGTTGGTTTTTTTTAATACATGCCTCCATTCTTCTGGTGCAACTGTCTGTTTTCCCCCATGTGAACTCTTTGGGAAGAGATTTAACTATTTCTCTTTGTAGAATCTAAGAGAGAAAGTGTCAGCAGGTGTCAGCTATCCATCTGATTGATCCTAGGCAGCATGGTTATAGCAATAAATAAGAAAATTGTTATTTGACTTTTTCACAGTATGGAGCTAGTTTCTTAACACTAGTATTGCTATGGTAATATTAGAGTATTTCACATTAGATGAAACACAAAAGGCACAGTTGTACTAGGCCAAACTAAAGGTTTACTTAGCCCAACAGTCTTCAACAGTGAGAAAAAAGATACTTAAGGGAAGCACAGAATAAAATTTTTATAAACTACAGTTATTCTTGGTACTCCCCCAAGAGTCCTGTTTTTAGAGGCTCAGGAAGCGGCTGAGTGAGCTGTGGTTTCTATGTATCTAAGAATCATAGAATGGTAGAGATTGGAAGGGACCTCTGGGGATCATCTAGTCCAACTCACTCGCTAAAGTAGGATCATCTAGAGCAGGTTGCACAGGAACACATCCAGGCAGGTTTTGAATATCTCCAAAGGAGACTCCACAACCTCTCAGGGCGGCCTGTTCCAGCACTGTGACACCCTCAAGTGTGAAGAAGTTTTGCCCCGAGTTCAGATGGAATTTTCTGTGTTTCAGTTTGTGTCCAATGCCCCTTGTCCTGTTGCTGAGCCCCAACAAAAAGAGTGGCTAATTATGCTTCCTCTTGACACCCGCCCTTTAGATATTTATAAACATTGAAGAGATCCCCTCTCAGTCTTCTCTTATCCAGGCTAAACAGATCCAACTCTCTCAGCTCTTCGTCTTATGAGAGATACTCATGTCCCTTCATGATCCTCATAGACCTCCGCTGGACTAATCCTGCAAAGAATCCTCAGAGATTTCTTTTCAGTGACCTTGACCAGCGACCACTTGAGAGCATGTAAACTGTTAGTGTCACAAACCCTTTGGTAAAACATTCCACAGCTTAGCTAAGTGAAATCAGTACAATTAGTGGGATAGCAGTCCTAGCTGATATAACTTATTAGTAGAATTAAAATTAGATGTTTGTCATTGTAATACATAGTTGTCAAAGTGTTGGATGATGTACTTATTTCTATTCTCTTTCATATTCCATCCTCACACAACATATCACATCAAGACTCCATCTCAGTTCTTGGCACTTGCATTGCTGCTTTCAAAACAAAATAAAATATACAACTGACAGCATTCCAAAGCCATAATGGCTTAGCTACAAACTGCTTTGTGGTACCTAGAAAAAGAAGGAAGCAATAGAAAGAGTTTGTTCCATTCCCAAAACAGTTCCTAACAGTATCATTTTGATGGAGATGCTAACTATGATATATTATAATAGAAGCTGGATACAGTCTCTAAGGACCTCCAATTTTCCACCATTCCTTCATATTGTAATGACATCATAGCCATGATATTAAAAGATTTAGCCTATGGTAAATCGGCTGGCTTTATATCATTAAACACAATGGAAGTTTTGGACAAAGAAGTGGAAGATATACCTACCATGTTACAGAAAATCCACAAAAATACATAATTAGCCACCAAACATGACGCCAACAGTTCATGCTCATATTGTCTTCAAGGTTCAAAATATTTCTTTTTAAGGAAAATTTCATGAGAATGGGGAATGGGACTTTCCATGTTCAATTTTCTCCTTGTATTTCTGTTTTTCTGAAAGGCACAACTTGCCCCTTTCTTTAAAAACTGCCTGAGGATTCAGGCCACAGACATCAAACAAAACCATTTATAGAAGCTCACAAAAGATATTCAGCTTTGCCAGAATTCTTGACATAAAAATTGCTTTGCGGTCAAGACCTTCCTTGTTAATACAGACTTCAATGACATGGATGAGCTTTGAGCAAAATATTGCCAAATTGCTATGCAACTGATGGGCAATCATTACATATCCCAAATAACATCACTTCTAGTGGCTGCCTTTACCATGGAAGTTCTTCTTTCAAGGTGGTCTTTAGATTAAGAAAATGAGCTCTATACTTTAGGAAATGTGGGAGTTGTGGCAGCAGAGGTGGATGACTCCTCCTCTCTCTATGTAGATGTGGATGTGGGTAGATGTGAAAGTCATGAGTAGGCCCTCGGTCTGTAGGTGTCCAGATGATTATCTTCTCTTTGGTATTGCTAGTCTATTTAAATAGTCTGAAAAATGTGTGTCAGTGGGAGTTTTTCCTTCACTCCTCTCACTCATGAAGCAAGAAGAATTCCTGATGTAACCAAGTGCTCACCCACATGCACTGACAGCCACCCACTCACAAAAGATATTTTACTGAAAAGAAGAAGGGAACAAGCAAAACAAAAAATAGAAAGCAATCCTTCATAAAGAAGAGAAATATTGCATTCCTGAAAAGAGGGAGCATAAGTTCTGTGACCAAAATATCTTTGCATATTCAGTGAGACCTGGTATATCTTTTTTCATTTAGGGCTGAATCTTATCCATGCACCAGGATAACCCTTTAAAACACAGCAATTAAATTCTGATCATACATCTGTATCCAGTCTGTCTATATCCTCTCTAACCCCATCCTACCCTTCTTGTCATCAACTTGCACTCCACTCACACCACCGCTGTGAGCACTTATTGATAAAGATGTAGTTCCTTGTTACTGGAACATAAATTGCTGGTCTTTCTAGGATTTTGAGGCCAGAAGACAAGTTATCCTCAACTAGAAAAGAGGCTGTCCTGCAACCATTTACTCTTCTCTTTGTAGGACTGTGCAAGATTATCTGGTCAGTGTAGATATCCAACATTTTTGAACTAAAAGAATTAAAATGTGAAATGAAGACCAAATGAAGGGAAGAGCCAACAAATACACTGATACTTGTCTTTCACTTATTAGAATAACTCTCATGAATACCTAAACAAGACTTTTTTTCCTCCTTTATTTACATCACAAGGTATTATTTAGAGTATGCAAATGTGATGTGTTCCACAAATCAAACCTGACAACTCATAATCACATCCTGCTGTATATGATTTGATATTCACAGACAATCATTGTCACTGACAAAAATGTGTGTGTGGGAGAAGTGTCTATCATTCTGCTATATGAATTAATCAATAAAAAAGTGTGCATGAGGGTGCTATGAATAGAAGTGGCTATGAGCAGATTTCCCAAAGGAAGATAGATCATTTCTTTTCCATTTCTTTCTCCATGTCTCCAATTGGGACTCTTTCTTCAACCTATATCTTAAACCTTCATTTGTTAAGTCTTCCTGCTCCTTCCTTTTTCTAAAGCAGTATATTTAAATATGAAATATATACTAAATGCAGAATATTTCAGAATATCTTAAGCATTTTCCAACTGTATTTCTAGAGGTATGTTGCTCAAATTAAGTAAAAGATCTTTTTTTCTCATAAGGTTTCCATTTGAAGATTTTGAAATAAATTCATTTTACTTCTTGAAAGCTGCCACAATTTTCTGGTGTTATGGCATTATTGTATTTCCTCCAAAGAGTCAATGTAAATGGGTAGTGCTCCCTCTTAGCAGATCATACTATATGTTTCGTAAGTCATAGGGAGGCTTTTGTTTCTGAAACAGGATGATAAACAGTGAACTACTTTTCAGATTTTCTCAGTGATCCCAAGGTACAAGGAATTAAAGATTTTTTTATTTTTCTTACTTGTCATATATTTGAGAGATCCAGTTATCATATGATTCTTTAACTCTGCATATTTGTACAGGATTTCAAATGGAAAAAAGGAAGACCCGGGGAACGACAGTCCAGTGAGTCTCATCTTTGTGTCTAGCAAGATCATGGAGCAGATCCTTCTGGAAACTTTCCTCAGAAACACGGAAAGTACGGAGGTGATTGGTGAAGGCCAATATGGTTTCACTAGAAGTTAATCATGCCTGAAAAATTTGGTGGCCTTCTATGATGGGGTTACAGTGCTGGTAGGTAAGGGAAGAGTGACAGATGTCATCTACATGGAGTTGTGCAAAGCATGACACTGTCCCACACAATATCTTTATCTCTAAATTGGAGAGACAAGGATTTGATGGATGGACAACTTGTTGGATAAGGAATTGGCTGCATAGTCGCACTCAAAGGGTAGTGGTAAAAGGCTCAATATGGCTACTGAGACCCATGAGTGGTGCTCCTCAGGGGTCGGTACTGGGACAGGAACTGTTTACCATCTTTGTTGGAGACATGGACAGTGGGATCGCATGAACCCTCAGCAAGTTTGCTGATGACACCAAGATATGTGGTGCAATTGACACACTGGAGGGAAGAGAAGCCATCCAGAGAGACCTTGACAGGCTTGAGAGGTGGGTCTGTGCAAACTGCAAGAAGTTCAGCATGGCTGAGTGCAAAGTCCTGCACATGGGTTGGTGCAATCCCAAGCACAGCTACAGGCTGGGCAGAGAATGGACTGAGAACAGCCTTTTGAAGAAGGACTTAGGAGTATTGCTTGATGTAAAGCTCAACATAAGCCTTCAATGAGCACTTGCACCCAGAAAGCCAATTGTATCCCAGGCTGCATCAAAACCAGAGTGACCAGCAAGTCAAGTGTGGTGATTCTGCCCTCAGCTCTCATGAGACCCAACCTGGAGTACTGCATCCAGCTCTAGGGTCCAGAAGAGGGCCACAAAGATAATCAGAGGGCTGGAGCACCTCTCCTGTGAAGACAGGATGAGAGAGTTGGGCTTCTTCAGCCTGGAGAAGAGAAGGCTCCGGTGGGACATTATAGCAGCCTTCCAGTACCTGAAGGGGGCCTAAAAGAAAGCTGGAGGGGAGCACACTTCTTTCAAGGGAGTGTTGTGAGAGCCCAAGAGGTAATATCTTTAAGCTGAAGAAGGGTCAATTTAGAGTAGATATTAGGAAGAATGTTTTTGAGTGTGGTGAGACAGTGGAGCAGGTTTCCCAGAGAAGTTGTGCCTGCCTCCTCCCTGGCGGTGTTCAGGGCCAGGTTGGATGGGACTTTGGGCAACCTGGTCCAGTGGAGGGTGTCCCTGCTCATGGCACAGGGGCTGGGGTCCCTTTCAACCCATTCTATGATTCTATGATTCTATATCCATATGCTGACATAAATTTTGGATAGCATGCACGAGAACATCTATCCGAAACTTTAAAGACTGTGTAGAATTTAAACACTGGCCTGGTGGGAGAGGGAAGAGGGGAAAGGAAGCTTGGGAGATCTTTTTTAATAGTAATACTTTTAAGGTAGAAAGTGAGGCATTTACAATAAGCTTTGTGGAAAACTCTGTCCTCTTCCCTGCCTGAACCTACCTTGCCCTTTCTGTGCAGCACTTTCTCATCTAAAACCTGTGCTCACCATTTTGATTATAAGGCTTACAGAGTGATGTTTGCTGAGGGCATTCACTCATGTTCCAAGGTCATTTTACAAGTGGAAGACTATGTGATCAGCTTGCCTTCACAGATTCCTTTTCCAATACAGGAGACAAATTCACATTTTATTTATTCAAAGGTTTTCTTCCATGCTGACAAAGTAAGCAGAGTGCTTACTTTTATAAACTAAGTCATGGATACTATTGTGAAGACCTATCCTAGTAGCCAGTAGCTAGTATATTGTAACTTATTCAATGGATCAACACTAACAGCCTTCAGCATTTTTTTCTGAAATAAGGTTAGGTTACAAGCTGTTCCCCTATGATCTCTGTATTACAGCTTTCTTTCCTTCAAAAAGGAATGGATAGTTCCTCTTCGCATGATTAATTTAGAAAAGGAATAGTATAGAAATTTAAATACCTTTAAAAATTTGGTTATCAGTCTGTTCCAATCTGCTGTTGTACTGTATTTAGATTTTAGCCTGACCACAAAAAAATTCTTCAAATTCCCTCCCTCTGATGATGCTATGCAGGTTTGATGGCCATGTATTTTGAAAGAGGCTGTGTTAAGGTTTGCAAAAATTTAAAATTTTGTGGTTTTGACCTTTTTGAGGTAGATACAGCCTTTTATTAAATGGCTAAAAACATCTGTTATCCATTCAGAAATAATTGCCTATTGTTCTTTTTTTATGTGTAATTAACAAGGTTGTTGTATTACCAATTATTTTTTCTTAACCTTTCTTGCTAGGAGCCTGCTGGCTGCATTACGTAAACAGAAGCATTATGACAAGAGTACTTTAACATTAGTTCTGCTTTACATGACTTTTGAAATACACAACTTTAACTGAAGTTCAAAACTTTTCTCATAATTCTGCTTGTTTCTTAATGTTTTTATTGCAGCATTGGAAGGGCTTTGCTCTATTCCACCACAGGCTTTTTGATTTTTGTGGGGTTTTTTGTTGGGTTTTTAGAATAATGCTTGCCCTCATCTTTGCATGGTACTTATAAATGTGTTTCCCACCTGCAACCTCTTAACATTTTTTTTCTCTTTAATTTCCCTGAAATTATTTCTTTTCTTTAATCTTCTGAGGATTACAACTTTTTTTTATTCTGAGTATTTAATAATATATGTGTATTGGTAATCAATCAGAGCAAGTCAGCATTATCCTGAATGCTGAAGAAATCAGATTTATAAAAGTGATGGACTTAGAGAAACATATCAATCTTAGAATACAAAAAGCATCACAAAACATGGCAGCCATGGAAAGTGTTTCAGGACATTTCACATGCGCATTGGGACTTGCTGAGATGGAGTCAATTTTCCCCATAGCAGCCCTCATAACACTGTGTTGTAGCAAACAAGGTGATGGTTACACTTCAGTGTTTGGCTACTGCTGAGCAGTGCTGGTACAGCATCGAGACCAACATTACCCCCACCCCTCACCAGTAGGCTGGGTGTGGGCAAGGCCTTGGGAAGGGACACAGCCAGGACAGCTGACCCAAACTGACCAAAGGGATATTCCATATTATATGATGTCTGCTCAGCAGTAGAAACTAAGAAAAAGAGGTGAAGGGGACGTTCATTATAACAACATTTGTCTTCCAGAGCTACTGCTATACATACTGAAGCCCTGCTGCCTGGGAAGTGGAAGGACATCATCTGCTGATGGGAATTAGAGAATAAATCTTTTGTTTTAATTTGCTTCTGCAGACTGCCTTTTGCTTTATTAAACTGCCTTTATCTTGACCCATGAGGGGGTTATTTCCATTTTATTTTCTGCTCCCTCCCTGGTCCTACTGAGGAAGGGAGTGATAAAGCAGCTTGGTGGGCACCTGGCATCCAGCCAAAGTCAACCCACCACAGCATACGGCACATTCCGATCCTCTTGCTCTGAAAAATTTGTCAGTGACCGAGGTATCTTTTCTACATAGCTCTCAAGTATCCCGGGCAGTCCACAAGCAAGTTTATCTTGTGAAATACCTTTGTTTCCTGAAGATAGTGTTCTCCTTACAAGTATATAAGGAAACCTAGACAACTGCTATAACAGACTCGACCTTGGTTGGGAGTCTGTCTCCTTAAACGTCTGTTTTCAGGTTTTCAGGATGCAATTGCACAGGGTGCTAGATAATCTCATCTAGGCTCCCTTTCCCATGAAAGTTTGGGCCAGGTGATCTTTTGAGGTCCCTTCCAATGGGAGCTGTTTTACGTTTCTATGAAATTTCCTCACCTTTTAAAACAGAATATGAAATGCATATCCAGAACCCTTTTTAATCTTCACAATGTATATCAATTACGGGTCCTTTTTATTTTATTATTATTTTCTCTAACACACTGTAACATTTATATCTTCTTTACTAGTCTTTTGATTCTGAATGTATTCAGAATATCTTGCCTCTTACCCTTAGAACCTACCTTGTACCTTTTTGCAATCCTTCTAGAACCTCAGACTGCCCTTTTTATTACCAATTTTGTCTTTTTTAAAAATTATTTTTTTAATTTCTCCAAAATATGAAAAGACCAGACCCTTACATTTCATGTGTTTTTTCTGTTTCCCACATACTGAAAACCCTAGCCTTTTCTGCTCTCCCCAGGGCATAGCAAAACATGCTCCTCAGAGCAGGACAAGTTTATTGCTGAATAGTCTAAGCCTCTTTTTTTTTTCATATGTTGCACCTTATTGACTCCCTTCATTTTTCCCCTAATATTTGTGAGGGGCTTTTTAACAGTATAATATGCCTATGAATGCACTTCACTTTCTTTATGAATACATTGCCTGGAGAGATTCTGAAGTGTCTGACATGCTAGAAAATAATGTGTCAGGAACCATAGGGATGTTATTGATTCTATCTTGGTCAGGCAAATAAAGAATATACCAAGTTGAGGTCTTTCTTTTGAACCCTGGATTCTATTTCACTCCCTAATTACTAATTATACTCTTCCTTCTCCCCATGAAGCTCTTCTCTCTTTCTTCGTTTTGTCTTTTGTATATTGTTTTATTCGTTCTACATCAAGTCCTGCTCCGGATCCTTGAACTTGACAGACTTTTTTCACTGTACTTTTCTTCTCACACAGACCTTTTTTCTGAGATTAAACATCCTATTCTCTGTCATTCTCCTGAATCTTCACCATTACATCAGACCAAGTCTGTCTGTTTTTTCAAAATAATCTTTAATTACCTGAAGATTTTAATCCCTAACTTTACTTTTTGTTTTATGTTGTGATGATGGCTTTTCTACATATTGCTTTAAAGGGAGTATGTTTGTTGTTTTATTTTTGCCTAGGTGAATTTCTAATTAATTTTATACCTTCCTTTCAATATAATAACCTCTGCCACAGCCCACAACACCAGAAACCTCATGTTCCCTCCTAGTATGATCAGGAAACTCTTTAACTTTCTTGAGAATCAGCTTCTTATTTATGAATTATTATTTCTTATTTCATGATTAGTGGTTCATTCCCCCTCCCAAATAATTTTGATTTTATTTTGTATATCTGTTTTGTGACAGACTTTATCCTGATTGAATCTATTCAGTACCAAGAATTTTTCAGTCTCTAACTTGCTTTTTACAGTTAACATTTGAGCATTTGAGCATTTAGCTCAGTACACTAATTTACCAAAAACCTTTCTAGCTCCTTTTATTTCCTGCTACAATTTTCCTGTATGCTAAGATTGTTTCAGGCTTTTTTTTCTCAAAGGAAAAAGACTGTCAAAAAGGCTCCTTTCATAAGGCAGCCATTCCACAGACAAGGTGGTAACTGGAAAGTTAAGGCTATCATCAATGTTTACAGAACACATCATCTTGCCCTTGTAACTCCAGGCACAGACATCTGCTCTCTGTGATAACTTCATGTGTGGTCTCCTTTCTCTTTCAGCTAGTCAATAAGACCCTTAAACATCACATGAAGACAGAAATATATAAATTATAAGGCTTACTGTGTATTTGGTCAATTCATTTCCTTGTCTACAGCAGAGCCTAATGAGTGGGGTAATCTCAGTCTCTCTATTTTGCTTTTGACACAAAACTTTATTTTTGAAGATTTTAACTGTTTTAGACTTATTAGGTGTTTAGACTTGGTATTGGCTATCTGTGTGAAACTCAGTGGCCTATATTACATATGCCATAATAAAGGATCTAACATGGATTTTTTATTTACATTTTATGAAAGTCTCAAAATGTATTAAAATCTGAGTGCACATCTTGAATCTGAAGTCTTTAAAATTAGGAAAAATTATTCAGCTCCAAATTCTATGGTTATATCTATAAAGAAATGTAGTTGAACCACAGTCTTGAACCCCATCACCCTTGACTCAAAGTGATTGACAGTGAGGATTGGTTTATTGGTGAATAGACTTTGAAATGTATGCGTGTGTCTGACGGCAGGTACTTGCAGGTCAGACCTTTGTTGCCTTGGCCAGAATTTTGTGCTTGGACAACTTGAAGACCAGTCACTGTCTGTGTCTCATCTCATTCTCACTGAGCTAGTTGCAACTGATTTTTTTCATTCCAGAAGAGTTATTCTACCATAGACATTCTACTCAGAGAAAACACCTGTAGACTATTCTAAGTTTTAATTGGAAAAAAAAAAGGAGGAAGTAATGATGAGATAAGGGTCTCAATATGCTAGATGAGGCAAAAAAAAAGATGTAATTCTAGACTTAATGACTAAATACAGACGTTTAGAGAAAGTAGGTATTAATGGAAGGAATGGAAGGAAAATTTCATCAGTATTATATTGCTTATAAGTTTAACTTGTCTGTTTTTTACAAACTGGTAAAAACCAGAAAAGCACATGAAAATTTTAGGACTGGGAAAATGTACTTCCAGCTCAGATATTGTTCTAATAAAGAAATAGGATTGGGCCAGCATAGTTTATCTGTAGATCTAAACATAGTAGGAAATGCAATTCTCCTTGCCAATACTTCTTCCTAAGATTTTGTAAGTTTGATTCAAAAGCTTGACTAAATAACTTCTGTGATATTTCAGGGTATGCTGTTCAGTGGCTCTTCGTAGACCTCTGGCCTGTAAGATCCCCAACAGATTTTTAAAAATTCCTTGCATCAATTTCAGCTACCAGTCCTTACTTACTCCTAAGTATAAAGATGATACAACTAGCCATTAATTAAAAGTTAAATGAATTCTTTTTATTCTTTTTTTTTTAATGTTGGTCTTATCACTATAATCCTTATAACAGCCTTTTTTACATTTGGAGTCAAGAAAGTGTCCCTCTTCATGAAAACTCCTAATCAATTGTACTAAAACACACTGATAATTCTGTTCTAATTTAATGTCTAAAGTGGTCATTCTGTTCAATGGGACAATTTATGTCAGCAACGGCTGGAATACACTACAACAAAAATAATAATGTTTCCCTCCTATTTTTTCTGGTCTGGAAATGTGGAGAGTACAGGAGGTTGCACTGACTTAACACTGGAAGAGAGTTATAACAGGCTGTTACTGCAATAATCACTCTTGGGCCACCTGCTATAAATCTAGTAATTTATAAACTATGAAATGTAAGGCAATCCCTCATCAAAAAGAGGAACACATTTGGTATAAAGAAGAGATAAAAGACATAAGACCAGAACTATTTCATGGCTGGATGCCACATTCATTGTCTAAAAGTAGAGTTCCTGATACTATAAAAATTAATTCTGTTGGCTGAGAGACATGTAACATATGCAGAAAATCCAGGCCATTCCTGGTAAATTCAACAAATTCTGAATTTCACACATCACAGTGCAGCAGTGCTCATTAGCAGTTAATAGGGTCTAAATTTGGAATATGTAAATGTGTAAAGACAAAAAGTGGCTTAATGAGGATGAAGATCCTTGCTGTCACTCTTTTTAGAATAAGTATTGATGAAACACTGAGAACATCAGTGTTTTCATTCGGTTTCTTTACTAAGTCAGAACTCGTGTTAATGATTGATTGCTTTTATAAGAATGAAAATCTGTATCCCTTTATAGTCAGCGTACTGCTCATGCAAACATAATGGGTCCTGTTAGTTTGTGTTTGTAAAGCGACGACTCCTTCGGAAACAAGTGTGGCAGAGAGAGCAACATGCACAGTACACAGAATACTCAAGAAAAATGCTCTTGCTGTATATTAGAAGTAATAACAATGAAATAAGTGACAGCATCTTGACTTTTTTTTTTTTTTTTTATGGAGGGCAGATGTAGTTCTGAGAAATACCTATGAGTTGGAGCAGCATTAAATATGGAGAAATTCCAGTAACACTCCAGTGTTGGTATAAGCTGCAGAGTAGAGTGCAGTCAGTGAATTACAATAAAGAAAAGTTGACTGCTGTGTAAGTGATTTTTAACAGGCTGTCAGAATACCTTTTCTATTAAATTCTGGCTCTTACATTGCATCCATCATTCTAAGTATTGATTCCATCTATCACAAAGTTAGAGCTGACCACTAGATACTACTTTGCAGTCTAAATAACTAAAATTTCATGAGAAGGATCCATTTATTCAGGGGCTTCTATATGGATGTTACATTTTTTGTTGTGGAGGTGAATAAATGGCATGGAAAGAATTAAATGCCATGCAAAATGGAAAGCACTGGAATGAGTTTTGGAAAGGGAAACAGATTGTAGAATTTTAAAACAACAGCAAATAGGGATTGTTTTCTGTCCAGGCAAAGCATGCATTGGCTGAGATAACGTTTCCTAGCAGAGTTTCCTACCAGTGGTGCTGTTGAGAGAGATTGGGACAAGAATGTGCTCCTTTTGAAATCAGTTATATGTGACTTTTTCCATTTTGAAGGATACGGTCTATCTTATGTATAAACAAGTAATGTTTTAAATTGTGGATATCAGAAATCCCATGCCATTGCATTTCTCTTCAGTAAATTTAAGACTTAAATTCTCTTGTGAGTCTACTACTATGAAAAAAAACAGCTCAGGTTGCTTTCAGGGTCAGTGATATCTGTGTATCGCTTTGATACGATTATGCCTTGCAAACTTCTATCTCCGTTGCAGAACTGTCGCAGTTTCATAGAAGAAGCAACTATATTTCCAGGCTCCTGGGGAAAGAAAAAAAATAGAGAAGCCAAAGCAATGCAAAATGATCAGATTTTCAACTAATATTTGAAAATTTTAATTTCTGCATACCTAAACTGATATTCTTAGATCATACCTAATAATCCCAGCATTGCATGGAGGGAATAAAAGTGGAGTTTTGCAGGGACACATAGTTTTTCAGAGTACAGCTTGTGGCTGGGTGCAGACAGCTGCACACATGCCGTTTTTGTGCACTGGTCTAGAACTGGCATCAATATAGTGTTCAGTGTAAGCCAAGTTACTTGTCCTCTTAGTGAGGCTTATTAGCTCAGGTTTAACACTGTTCTGCTGTGGCAGTCAGGTGCAGAGCTCAGTCACAGTGGACACTTAACTTCTGCAACCAGAGATGTAGATTTACCCTCAGGCAATGTGCCCTAAACATTGAATTCCTAGCACTCAAATTTCATACTTGTGTTCTTTGGAAGAAAATCAAAATTTGCTCTTCAGATAAGTTTCCTGTAACTTTTACATCAGCCAAGCCAAAGAAAATGTCTTCTCTGTCACTGGAATTCAAGTAATTTCATATATCAACTACTTAAAAACTACATACATATGTGCCAGACAATGTCATTTGTGTTCAATAGTAAAAGGTTTCGAGAATCTTCAGCTGTATGCACTGTCACTAAGTCTCAACATCCCCATTTTAATCTTAATATCCTATCATCTTAGCATGTTCATCAGGAGGACTACATGAACTTGATTCACTACTTAGGCAGCCTATGACTGTAAAGTGATGCTGACCCTGTTCTCATGAAAAGGAAAGAGATTTTTTTTTTTCCTGCACTAAAAAACCACATACAATCATTAGGAGATGTGGGAAATTGTGCAATATGACGAATGTACTCATTGTATTTGGCTTATTTAAAAAAAATATATTGGGCTAACTAAAGAGTAGTTTGAACTTTTAACTCATGGCTTTAGCTGAAATTCAGTATAAAAGGCAGTTCCCCCAGAAACAAGGTGCATTTTTCTGTGAGCCTATGGCAGGTTCTAGACACAAGGAAACCAGCCTTTGACAACATTCTGTGGGAACATCTGTTCGGAGAACCTACTTGGAAAGTAGCCCAGACATTTGGACAAACCTCAGTTCAGTGTCCAGCTGCTGTAGTGCCGAATAATGTAGGAGAAAAAAGGCAGGAGACAGAAGCAAAGCTGGCTAATACATTTCACATCTCCACTCCCAAGCTTACAAATAAGTTAAATTATTTACTAGGAAAGATTAGAAATACTTTTTAATGCAGAGAACAGAAACAAGGATCAAACTTCAACTGTGCTGGTTTTCCATGCAGCTAAAAATCTTTCTGACTCAATAAAAATCGAGAGAATGGAGAACATAAAATATGGTTATGTACTGTGACTTCTCCCAGTTTAGGTATATAGAATTGAAAATGCCACCTTTTTTTAGAAATGGCCCAATTTGTGTCAGGAAGAAATTGAGGTCCTTATTTCAGACAATAGCGAACAAGTAGAGCAGAACTTTTAGTATGGCGCACATGGGAAGGGTGTGTATGCAAATATTATGATGAGGGTAGATTTCAAAATGGCACAAAAATAATTTGCAGTGCAACTAAGCACTTCTGCTTTCAATATACAAATTGCCAAAGATTTCTTCACAAGTAAGTGGGAGGAGGTAGTGATGGAGGAGGCTATAAAATAAAAATTTTGATAGAGGATTGTTCAGTCACCAGGCTACTGTGTAACACTGTTACTAAGGAGAAGACAATTATACACGCAGGATGCTTTAATTAAAATCTGTATTTTCATAGCAGGGCAGGATGCTGATTTAGGTCAGGCTGGTATGAAATGAATCACTGTTAAATTTTTATCATGCCTCAGATACATCTGCTGACTTTCTAAGGCGTTATCTGCCTGAAAGATCATGAGCTGGCCTTTTTGTTAACTTTGGTTAGAGTTCATCTGATATAATGATTTGTGGTTTCCTGCACTGTGGTTTATGATGTTTGATGTTTTAAACAGTTCTCTTCTGGGCCCCAGCAAGACCTAATATAAAAAGATTTATTGAAAAAAAGGTAAACAGAATTCCCTCACAAATCTGCTTTATCCAAAACTCTCTTTGTTTCTGTTCACTACATGGAACTCCCCATTCACATCACCCCAAGCACACCATGCCACCACTTTGATGTCTCAGTCAAATCACCCCATGGAAATACTGAACCACTTTGGGCATCAGCTTTTAACTGCAAGGCACATGATTGCCCTGCTGTCAAGCCTGCAGAGCTAGGGAAAAGGCTCCACACTGCTCGGCTGTGTCTCAACATTTTGTGGTCTTGAAAGCAGGATGAATCCTACTATTGGCTAAGTTTTGGGATTTTGGTTGTTTGACTTCCTTAAGGAGGTTTTGCACTGTCTTTCCTCTTCACCTTCTGCCCCAGTACCTCTCTGGGAGGTTGACCACCTCTTGTCTACCATGCTGCTTCCTGAGGCCTCTTCCCAGAACTTTTCAGAATAGTACACTATGTCTTGGACATCATGTGACCATGAAAACAATAAAAAGCATAGCTAAAATCATTCACTACCCTTTAATTTATGTATGCTGCTATTTTGGGGTCCAGAGTTGATAACAGCTAAAATATGACAGTAATTTATTTTCTTTGTGTTTTTATGGGGCCAAAGAAGAAAAAAATTATAATCAGTGAGGTGTACAAATAATAAATGCTTGTATTATAGAAGCACTGACAGCTCTCATCTGTGACTAAGCCTCCCTTTTAGCAACACATACTCTGAATCACCCTGCAGAACCTGAAGTTAAAATAAGCTCATAGGGATGAAGCAGACTGCTGGAACTGACTTTAGCTAAGGCAGTTTGAAGTGAAAGGGCAGTGGTTTGATGTCCAGTGATATAGGTAAAATTATATTATGCACTGCTATATAATAAATATTTTGGATCTCCTTAATCATGACAATCATCATAAATAAATATTATGTTGTATCCAGCTATTGATAGACCCTACCCTCCTGTATTTCAAGCTGGCCAGATGCGAGACAGCTCACATCCTGAAGTCATATAGCTACAGCATGACATCGATGGGCCTGACCCAACCAAAGTGCCCTTCTACAGGACACTGGGATCTGACTGTGCCTTTTGGAGTAGACATGTCTAGACTGGTTCCTTGGTGCTTAATACAGAGGTTATAGGAAACTAAGGCTAGCTCTGGTTCAAATGACCATTGGAAACTCTAAGACTAACAGCTCAAATTTATCTTATTTTGCCTGTTGTTGCCCAGATCTTATGAAACACATTGAAATTTCTGATGGTTTCCATCTGAAACCATTAAAAAAACCCTCTTGAGCTGGCAAAATTCAGCCAAGAATGTCCAAAAAACCCAAGCAGACCTCAAGAAACACGTTTGCAAACCCACACAAACATCTGGATTGTAACAAAAGACAAATTCATCAAATTTAGCCAAATGCCAACTTTTGTTAAAGACATTTCTTGTAACTGTAAACAGTTACTTATTTGATAGACAGCATCTGTTCCATTTTCATGAACTTTGAACGTAAGTTCCCCACTTCCTGGATGGTTTCACAACTTGATGGCAACCTCCCTTTGGTTTTTATTGTTATTGTCTTGCCATATTTGTATACACAAGGTCAGTCTGTTAGAGATTCAGAAAAACAATCTCCTGGGGCATCCAGCAGTAGTCCATTTTGCCTTGCATTTGTTCTCCAATTAAGCCTGTAATCCTATGAGTGAATGATTCTAATATAATTAATCAGAACTGTATGCATTCAAATCACTGCTGTGGACAAACGGTAATACAGTTGTGTTAAAGACCATTCACAGAACAGCTAAGTCTGGCTACAGCTGCAGAACTTGTAAAATGTTAAAAATGGGGGCAAAGGAGGTCTGGATTTTGAGAGGAAACTATAAAAACTAAAACTGCAGATTGTCTGCTTACTATTAGCAGTGTACTGGGCTGGCACCCAAAACTAGAGAAATGTTTTCAATCACTGTCAGTGCCATTGTAAGAATAGTAAGCAGCTGATAAAGGCCTTTTGATCTGTTTCTACCAAACCTACTATTAGCTGTCTTTTGTCCTTCCACGTATATAATTTGAACATAAAAATCCAATACATTTTAAAGATTAAATGCCCTAGAGAGAAAGAAAAAGTTATAAAATATTTCTATTTCTCTTTTAAAAAAACAGTGGGAAAACGGACGAGAGATCCTGAGTGTTCCGTTCCGCTTCCTTGCGCCCTATTAGCAGGCTGGAATAACTCTTTCCACTTTGCCAGTTGGATGAATGAAAGAGGAAAGGATTACAGGGTAAATGGGGAAAGATACAGCTTTTTCATAGTCCAAAGCCTAATTAAAATGAAGCTGTACAATATGACTTCTCACCACCGGATCTCACCACCACAAGCCCCTGAACAGAATACAATCTGGAGGTTGGAAAGGAACAGACCTGTCCCATGCACGCACTGTGATATCTAAACTGTTTTTAATTTGTTGACCAACATATTTGAATCTCATTCTTCAAATCCAAACTGCATTCTCACAAAACAGTTTATTGTGAGTAGTAAGATGAACAAGGATGTTTTCTGAAAGGAATGCATCCCTGAGGTAACAGCAGCATCACCACTGGCAACTGTGGCCTTGGTTTAGTGAAGCACGGCTGCAACTATAAAACTGCTTTTCCTGCTTTGAATAAGGAAAGAGATATGCTAGGAAACAAACTGACACTGTTTTTCTCTCATTTGAGTTTATGTGCATAATCTGGGAATGTACACAACATGCATTATTATGTGGAGGCTGTGATTGTATCTCATAGAGTGCATCAACATCAGGAGGTAACAATTTGTAAGAAACCCTTTGAAGGAGAAGAGGAAATACATTGGGAAAATGTGCAGGTTAGAAATAGATGTGCTGGTTTGCTTTTGTTCCTGTCTTTACCCCAGGATGATTCAGCACATGTTTTCATTTTTCTGGATACTACCTGTACAATGACATTATCTGCCCTAGCTATCCTGTTTGCCTGTCCAATACCACCATGTTAACTAAACCATATCCTGGAGTCTACGTGTTTTTTGAACACCCCCAGGGATGGTGACTCTACCACCTCCTTGAGCAGTCTGTTCCAATGCCTCACCGCTCTTTCAGTGAAGATTTTTTTCCTAGTATCCAATCTAACATGCATGTGAATTTCAAATTGCGCTGCAAGAATGGATACAACTGACCAAGATGTTCAAAACTGCATAGTCATTATGAAAGTTTGGACAGACAGACTTGAAAGTGTTCTGACTTTTGAAGAGTGGATCCTTTCTAATGTGGGATTAGTATGTTAGGTGCCTATAACTAACTCAGATTGCAAAGCAAGATTGAAAGATTCAATGTCTGCTCAAGAAAAATGATTACAAGAAAAAAAGTTCAACTTTCTTCTATTAAAGATGATTAGATTGTTAAAAATAGGTCAAGTTGGCAGTTCTTGAAGAGATAGGTCATTGATATCAATAACATTTATAAAATCTAAGTTAAATGTGTTGACGTGAAAGGTATTGTCTGCAAGGTTAGGACTCAACAGCCACTCAAGGCTTGGTACCTGCCTGAGAACGAAGGTGAACTGTTTAACATTAATATGCAATACTAAATATCACAGAACATTTGAATTATTGACAGCTATCTACTGAAAGTATTTGCCTTTGGCAAGTAATGATTTTCAGACTACAATGATTTTTTGAAGTGACTGTCAAAATGGATTTGGTAGATGAGAAATTCTGTCAGAATCTTTCCCAATGGACTTTATAGAAATACAGACAAATAACTCATTTACCAAATGTATTTAACACCCAGCAGTTTACATTAAAAAATTACTTTTCTGCCTTTGTATCAGAGAGCATACTGATTCCTACCAGTATTCAAATACCAAAATTAAGGTGCCTGAGCTCTTTTTCAGCACATTTGGCCTGACTAGCGCATGTATATGAGGATATATACATGCCATGATGTTAAGATCCACCCTTGGATGTAGACTAAAGATATGGTTTAAATGGCTCCCGATGGATGACTTCTCCTGGATATTACTCACATCCTGAATTCAGAATAAAAACATTTACAGGAATATAAAGGAATATATTTGATAGGCTAAATTATTCAAAGTTTTTGTGTGTTTCTAACTGACTTAGGCTTGACAGAATGGAATTATTGAAGTTGATACAAACATTTACTGAAGAACTGTCAGAAAAGACTCTATAAGAACATTGAAAATTTTATGAATTGTATGTACTGTCTTTTTCTTGTGTAGGAAGGTCTGATAACAGTAATAATAATTTGAGCACACTTTCTCTGTTTATAAGCAGAAAGCAATGAAAAGGCTTCATTTATTTTGTTATTCCTAATTAAAGAAGATAATATCAAGAGGAAAAAAATTAAAAATCCAGATGACATGTTTGCACAAGGACAGTCCTGCTGCTTACAAAGCGACATACTGTTGTCTCAGTTTTACTCAACACACATTAATTCCTGCTTTCTTCTCAAATGGCATTGCCGGAAGAAAACACCGTTTATACCTGTCACGCCACTTGTCTCTTCATCAGCTTAGTCCTGCCTGCTTGTCGGGTGCTGCTTTGCTGATATAATGGTGGTGGGAAACAAGGAAGTCATCAACAACGATATTGAAGCGGCTCATAGAGAGCGTTAGAAGCTTGTCGTGCCAGTGGACGGTATGCTTATGTAGCCAGCACCTGGGCTGTCTTGTGATTTAAAGCGCAAGTCAAAACACAAAAGAGAAAGGCAACATATTTCTCTCAGTGATTTAAAATTTAAAACGCCAGAGGGACTGTTTGATAAGCTGATATATACACAATATGCAGGTTTTAAACAGCTTAGAACACTTTTAGGCCTTTTTTATTTCTTGTTTTTCTTTTTTTATTTTTCTTTATTTTTTTCCTGCTAATTAAGTTTAGAGGTTTTAATTTCCTTTAAAGCATAACTGTGGAAAGACTGGAAAGACTGTTCAGATTTTCATGTTTTAAAATATTTGAAAGGAACCTCTTGGAATTACCAGTATTTCGAAAATACTACACAGAAGCATTTTTTCCAGAAAGAAAGGAAAATTCCCAAATTAATATCAAGTTCTTCTAATAGGATATTCATATTCTGCCTGAATTTTACCAGTTTCTCTCTTCTAAATTTGATTTGAAACTAATGAAGAATATTATAAACAAGACTTTTTCTTGCTTTGAATAATATTTGGACTAAAGCAGTAGGCACGAAACAGAACAGAAGCCATAGAAGTCCTGCAATATGTGCAGGATTTTCAGATGGGTTAAAGCATGTTGAGCCTCCAGATTGTAAGTTAAACGTTTGGCAAAGATTGTGTCTAGCATCTCCTACTCCTTTGCAGTTGCTAATATAACTTACAGAAGCCAAACTCAAACAGCAGAAGTGACTTTGCTCTGTGAAGAAACAGTAAATGAGATATATTACAGGACATTTTGTTTTATACTCTGGACTTCCGGATATCAAAATTGAAAGCTAAGAGGAGAGTTGGAAGTGAAATCATGCTGCACTTTGACACATAGTAAAAATACTTTGGGTATGATGTTTACAATGGATATAGGCTACTTGGTGACTGACGTAAGTGTTGTTGAAGATAATTGCTTAAATGGGAGAATATGCAATTCATCGCAAAATTGACTGCTGCCCCATTCAGCACAGTTAGAAAAAAATGTCCTTGTAGTACAGGCCCAAGGAATTCATATATTATTGGGACTGTTACACAGAGGAGAACTACTTAGATGCTGTGAGGGGTCTTGTCAAAACAGATGATTCACAAAGTACGTTTTTTACTCATGAGCGTTGATGTCTACAGGAAACCCAGCCTGGCATCAGACGTGTTCTGGAATACTGGGTATTAGCAACACTAGATGGAAGTGAGAAAAGAACTATGTGTTTCTTTCTAATACGAGATGATTTGATTAAGCTAATGTTTGAAGGCAAAACTGCTGCTCTGGTCAATGGGAGTTCAACAGTTTCAAGCTTTAGTTTTTAGTAAAATTTACTTAATACAAAGTATCTGGAATAAACCACTTCCTTTCTTTTCTACATACATAGTAGGCAAGACAGACAAGATAAAGCCTGAACAAGAACTACAGTATTTAGCTTAACTGAAACTAAACATGAAGAAAGTTAATAAGAGAAACAAAGTTTCCTTAATATTCCCCAATTTATCATATAGCCATGAAACTCTCAAAGCAATCCCTTTATTTTCTCTTTCCTTTGGGGCTTCTACGGCTGGGTATGATTAGACATTAAACTCTATTTTTTTTCTTTTTTTTTAATTGTGTAGTTTTCAGAGAAAATTTTATTTTCCTCCCACTACATTTGTATATATTATAACATTAAAATAGTTATTTTAATGTTACTACTCTGCATGATTTTGCAAGCTTATACCAACAATAAGACTGGCAGATTAGGTAATATACATTATATCAGCAATGATTTGGTAAAAACTCTAGAAGCAACTCAGTTATCCAAACACATGTAATGCAAGTTTTGTATATGCCATGGTATCCTGCCTACACCTCACCTGCAGATCCAGAAATCTGTGGGTCTCTGACTACTTCAGACAGTTCTTCACATCTCAGATATTAATCTAGATTATTACCCTAATTTGGTGCTGAATCCCATTCTTGGAGTCACGGTATACATTGTTCCAATACTAGAGTTCTCTTGTTCCATGTTTCATGTAAGACATAAAATAGGGGTCCTGATGACATCTGTTTTCTAGTGATTATTACCTGATATTTACTGTTTTAGCTACTTTAACTAGGGCTATGCAGGAATTCCAGATTTCCTATTTAACAATTTGGTTTTATTATGGATGACTTGGTAAAAGAATTCAAAGTCTCTGGAAGTTATATTACTATTACTACTTATTTTATTATATGTTGCATACATGTACATGTGTGTGCACACATTGTCTAGTTTTTATTCAAAAAGAATTAATGAATCAATGTTGGAAAGCAGAATTGCTCTATGTAATTAAATATTTTGTTAGTAGTTGAGGAAATAATAAATTTGAGGTTTGGGTTTGTAGCTGCTACATATACACAAAAAAATCTCAAGATCAATTGATGTTATAGCAGTATATAGATTTATTCACCACAATTCTTTACCCCCAAAAGAAGGCAGAGGTGTAAAATTGTTGGTAAAGCAGGACAGTGCCAATGTGGAAGACCAAAGCAAGATTACTCTCTTTAAATGTGGAGCATGGTTTCGGGCATGTAAGATAAAAATTCAGAGGTAACATCTGCAGTTACCTGTTGGTGCTCTCTAGGACATGTCTTGGTTTCTGGTCTTCCACACAGCTGGACCTCAGGAGCAGTTGGTGGAACACACTGTAATTGCTGCATTACCGATGTATCTAAGCTCCTTGTATGTGTAACAGCACGTGTCCCAATCCAGAGTGGAAATGCATTATGGTGTGATGCCAGACTGAATGCAAAAATGCTTCTGTATTCTGTGGTCTAGGTGTAGCCAAAACAGCCTAAAGCAAACAGTCCCAAAGTGTCCTATGACAAATAATATGTTTTGCACCTTTCTTGATCTTATCTGAAGATTACCTCATGTTTCAAGATTTCTACAGTCCCTGCCCAACAAAGAAAGTGAATGTCTGAGTGGCTCATGACATGATTTATTTATTTTTCCGGTGTTATTTCTAGGTTAAGTCTTATTTGTGAGTCTCTTCTTTGCAAGGCAGTTCATGCAAGGGTAAAACAGGCTGGTCTAATCAGTCTGTTGCCCCAAAAATGTGGTTGCAAATAATGGAGAATCAGATGATAAAGAACTAATTAATGCCTGAATCACAAGTAGAGAGAGGGGATTAAAAAAAAAACCCCAAACCCAAAACAACAAGCCAAACAAAAAACAAGAGAGAGAATTATTTCAAAAAATAGAATGCTGGTATTGATTTCTTTTGGCTAAGATGAGTGGATCAGATCAACTTCTCTTTCTAGTGAGGCAGTCACTCTTCTTTGATCATGCTGCTAGAGAGACTGTCTGCTCTGTGGTTTGCTGAAACTGGCTATTATTCAGCAGAACTGAGCTAAAACCCTTAAATTCCCTTTAAGTGCTCCTCAGTCAAAGCTTTACCTCAGATCACTGACTATGGATTTAAAAAAAAAGGGAAAATATAGGATAAATTCACCACAAAATCTGCTGTCAGATTATTTTTAAAAGAGTCAGTTCCAGTCAGTTAAACTGACTCAAAAACACGCTAGTAGAAAAACAGTATAGTGGAAATGAACTTAGTGAACTCCAAAGAAAAACAATAGCATCAGACAATGTAGACTGCTTCCCTGAGCTTCCTGTCATAGAGTTAGTCCCTAAATCCCAACAGAGCCAGTGAAGGCAAACAACATTTTATAAAGCAAACACAGAAGTCTGGGTCTTTCCTGTTTTTCATAATGAGGTCACCTGAAAAATGAGCTAGATATATCTCAGGTGTTTGTTTTCTGTTGTCTCCTGCAGCTGTTATGCAGAGAAAGGAAGAGTTTTCTTTCCTGTTATTTGGTTTTTTAACAGATCCTGTGCATGTCAACACTGAAGAAAGCAAGCCAGCAAGCAAACATGGAAAGCATGGACTATGCAAACAATTTCTCCATATACAGGTCATCGATGGTATGAGTCAGAAGAGGAAAATGGAGTTCAGGATGCTGGGCAAACATTAAAATTACTCACAAATGAGTTGTAAATTGCCCAGTTAAAAATGTTAACAACAAGTTTGTATGAGATGTTTGAATGACACAATATTATTCAGGAACTGCTTGCTGTTGAATGTTGCAACTACAATAACATAACCTCATGCATTGTTCAAAAGCAAAGGGAAGTCCCAACAAAGTACTATATAATTCGTGTTAAAAAATAGTAAATTAAATAACGAATTCTGTGAGTACACAAATCTCAGTTTAACACTGAGTTTTTACATTTCATCAGTATGAAACTATCATTTCTTACTCAGGCAAAATGTCCACTGGATCCCTTTGTATTTTACAGGCATTCAAACTCAGTGATCTTTGACTGAGAAAAATTTCTTGTTCCTATCCATGTGAGAGATCATGTTACATAAATTATATTGATCCAGGCAGCAAATGGTCGCTTGAAAGAGGACACATTATCCAGAAGCAATTACAAAATGGTATGGCTATTAAAATAGGCCAAGCGCAGTGACTGAAAGCTGGCCCATAAAAAAAGAGGAGAAAACAAACAGCTACAGACCTAACAGAAAACTTCAACGGGGGGGCAAAAGGGAAATCTAATTCTTAATACTTAACTGGACCAGTTCTGCACCAGTATAATCGTTAACTCCAATGTGGTTCCTTCTTTTGGTTGTCCATGGGATTGGGTCAGATTTGAGCCTCTGGTATCTCTCTGAATGAGTTTTCAGCCTAGGCACTGAAGATGAATTCTTCTAGTACTGCCAAAAGCTGGTCTTTAAGTATGTGGCTTCCTCAGAGACTGGGTCCAGCAATGTGGAGATACATAGCAAATCAGTGTTTACATTTAGACAATGTGTGTGACTTCTTCACCTAGAACATAGTAAGGATTTATTTCTGGGTAGAACCTTCAATGTCGAAAGGTGAGTGTTGTGGCGTGTTTTTTTTCCATACTGGGAACTTTCAAGTCAGGATTTCCTTATGTAACTGTTTATGAAAATGGCATTTGATATCAGTAAAAGAATCAAGCACAGATAATTTTCATGAAACTTCAAGAAAGACACTAGTTTTCATTTCTACAGACTGAATGGAGAAAAATTAGAGCAATTTTTATTTAATTTCATATAGTCACTATGTCTTTTTGCCTTACTGAAAAGCAAACTAAAAACCCTGAAAACGCATCAAAGGTGGTCATGTTCATTAAAGTTTAAACCACAGCTATATGCAGACATTTACCGCCTGATTGGATTCTGAAAGATTAACTTAGCATAAGAACCGCAAGTTCAGTTAGATGGCTCAAGTGGCTAACACAGCTGATTTATTGTACTCTGGGGACAAAGGGAATTGAAATTTGACAGACAGGATACGCTGTACCCACTTACTAGCAGAACATTAGTTCCCAGAAGTCAGAATGTATGCATTACAAGCAATGCATCTTCTTGTTTTGTTTTGTTTTTGAAGCAATATACTGCTGAAAATAGCGCAGACGATGCCTGAGTACCCAAGTAACTCCTACACAGTGAACTGGTGCAGAGGAAAAGGAAGTGTGGCTGTCCAAGAAGCAATTGAAGGAAGCTCTGTAGGCATGCCTGATTTAATGCAACATACTAGCCAAAACTTTTTGGGCTCTTAAGCAGCAGAAGTCTCTAAGCAGCAGAAGCAAGAGCGGCATGCTTTCCTGGGAAGATAAAGAATGTGTGAGCTATGAAGATAAACTAGGTTACAAGTTGAGAGCATCTGTAAAATGTGTTCTAAAAAAGTGCTTGTCATACCAAGTTACTTTCTTCCCTGCTGCACTTGACTCATCTAAATCTCAGGCGATACTTGCCTATGAGGAAAATACCCCAAAGAAAATGCAATTTAAATTCCTGATACTTATTTATATAACCAAGGTGTGGGTTTTTTCACATATATAAAATCACATCCTTTAAAAATATATGTCTTTCAAAATCTTCTCAAATTTTTTCAGTTGAAAATTTTCTTGCCATAAAATACTGTAATGCCACAGTGAAGCTTTTTATGGGACCGCATGCTTTTTTGGCTGTATGATACTAGTAATTCTAATCAAATTAGTTTAACTTTATTATGATAGAGTAAAATCTAATAGGATCCATGTATTTTGTGGCACCTTTGGAAAATAAAATATGCTTACATAGCTAAGTACACTCTATGTGTGCACAGAGACCACAAGGGGTGATGATAGAAATTTAAAAAGCATTTGGAGTGTTCTCTGGCCCCTACCACATCACTTTCTCAAAGTCAGGTGATGAAACATTTTAGAATGAACTGTGCTTACAGGAAAGCTATCATCGACAGAATCAGAGATCTTAGTTTTGCCCTCTCCACTCCTGCTCAGGTTAGTTATAAGTACAATATCCCACCTAGCATGCAGTGAACCAGTCAAGCCAACCAATAAAGCAATTGGGAGTTTTCACTGCTATGTGTTCAGCTCCTTTCCCTGTGACTACCTTGACTACCTCCTTTTTTATTTTTTTTTTTTTTGTCTTGTCTCATGGGCGATTAATTCTTGCACAATACTTCATTTCTCTTTTGCCCTGAAGGTGGAGTGTTTGCCATAGGTATACTTATTTCTGGAGTTTTTCCATCTGTGGGGTGCTGGGTTTAGAAATCCCATTTCGGCTACAAACATAGCTTACACTCTGTGAAAGCATAAAATGTTCTGACTAGATAGCTAATGATTTATTGTTGCCAACAGTGGTTTTCTAATTCCATTACCATAATTTCCACTGAAAATTCCATTTACAGCAGTCTATGTTTAGACTCCAGGTAAATGAAAGTTAGTAATTTAGTGCTGTGAATGTGCCTCACTATTCTAATTAACACGTTACATGTTATAGGCCTTCTTTCTTTCATTCTTTCTAGAAAAAAAAATTCCCAGAGAAAGAGTTGCCACGCATTTTTATGAAGAAAACAAATGAGAGGACTTCGAGTGTTATACTACATATATCATATAAATTATCCTCTATTCTTAATAAAGACTGTGCACTGTAATTTACAGCCAATGCGCAGTCACCTATTTTCCATTGCTGCTGAACTGGATTACCACCTGCCTTGACTCCATCCTTTGGGAAGCTGCCAGCATTGTTACAATTTAATACTATATCCCACTGTGTCAGGAAAGACATGCCTCCCCAGTCTCACTGTCAAATAAGTGCATGTCAACATCCCCTAATTATTGCTATTATTAGGAGTGAAGGTTAAATATATGTGCTTTGTGAATGGTAATGTCTTTTGGCTGTTTTAGTTTTGTTAGGTTCAGTTGCACTACTAGGAAATAAAGATTTAATTGAAAGACAATTTTAGATTAAGGTCTCTCAGTTTATTTGTCATTGTTTGCAGTGAATTTTGTGTGAGCTGTGCTAGCATTTACATTCCAAAATGCCAGCACAAGGCGAGAGAATACATCTTCAGCAAACTAGGAAAAAAATCTTCCAGAGTAAAAATAAAATAAGATTAAAATCCCCAGGACACTATACAGGCACAGAAGAATATAAGGGACATTTTCATCTTGAGCAGGATGAGGACGACAGGAAAGTAAAAAAGTGGGCACAGGCCCCATATATAATGACTTGTTTTGTACACAGGTGAATGGTTATTTCTTGGAACTGTGGCCCTGAAAATGATTAACAGAAGATGATAGGTAAGAGGGATTTTTGTCTTGGTGGAAATAAATAAATTATTGCAAAATTTTCTGAGATATGGTCAATTTGCCCTTCAAATTATTGTTCATATCCTAATCATTTCCAATATATATGTGACCTATATATGCTGGTCATTGAGGAAGACAATTTTTTTATTTTCATTATCATGACATGACACTAAGAAGGTCATTCGGCAGAAGCACAATTTAAGTCAGAGCTAAATTTCCCCTCCATCTCCTGCTCTTTGTGTTCCTCTGCTCACCTCATCATCACTTGACCTTCCTTATCATTATATTTTTAAGACCATAGTATCTGTGAACTCTATGAACTGATTGAACTGATCTATATGAGTACAAAAGAGTACCACTTTCCAGTTGTACCAGCTTAAGACAGAAGTGTGATCACAGAGCCTTCTGGTCTGGCAAAATGGGAGTAAAGCATGTGTTGCAGCTGATTAAATGGACATTGCTATGGGACTTGTCCCTACAACCACAACCTGAACTTGGATGTGCCACTGACTTGTTGCATTCATGAATTAAGATACACTCAAGCATTGTATCTTAGCAGGGATAACTTGCCAAATACATAAATCAGGATACGCTCAAGCATCTTAATAGGGATGTAGCTGAGGAAGCAAAAAGGATCAGTGCTTTAAACCATTCCCCGGTGGACTACATGAGCATCTTTCATCAGTCCAGATTGGAATAGGGAAATATTAGACATATTTTAAGTAGCTGTTTTATTCCTGTCTTCAACCAGGAGTTTACTGATGTACAATGTGTCTTGTTTTCAGTACTACCTCTATGAGTAGTGTTGCGAAATCCCTGCAGGGAGTTGGTAGTGGTCTTGCAGTCACAGTTTCAGCCTGTGCCAAGCAGGCCAGAAAGGACATCAAGGCAATGTTAGGATGTTTAGCAGTTTGTGTGGTTTACTGGTTAGAATAAAGCAAGGACATTGCTACAGATCTAGCTAGTTAAGTGTAAGTGATTTCTAAAAGATGATCCAGCATATTGAACAGTGATCTACTTATCCATACACAGTAACTGATGACAGAAACAGGGGAAGCATCTAAGCTTCTGCTTGCCTGAAGTTTATGTGCCTGATTCAGAGCTGTGCACTGGTCATTTCCCTCTAACTTGGGTATGAGCTGCAACATCCTCTTGTGAGGACTTGAAAAAAAAATGTTTCATCTGAAAATGCAGAGTGAGAAAGAGAAGGAATTAAAAATAGTGCCAAACATTTCTGTAGTACAAAGGTGTCTGTTCAGTTTACTCATCTGGAAATAGGTTTTCAACACCCTTCTCAATTAAAGGGTTTGAACCTATCAAAGATCCTTTGCAATCTTAAATGAAAGTGCTGGTAGAAAATAAATAACTCACCAGCCAGGCAGCTGGTGAGAGTGGAGGCTTCTTGGACTTAAAAGGCTAATTTCCTTCCAAGTACTGTCTTAGGTCCTAAAGCAGATGGTCCTAATTCTTGCCCCCAAATATTTTCTTTGGTTTACTGGGAAGACCAGATCAGGGAACTGAAATGTCTTAGTTTCCCACATGGTTGTTTTAATGACTATTGCCTTCGATTTCTGTGCTGTTTCTCTACAGTAAAATGGAGGGAAAATGTCAAATCCAAATCCATCCAAAATATTTCAGGAATTTAAAAATAAAGTAACAGGTCTCCCATAATAATTATCTTCATGGCTTATTATGAAACAAGCCATAATATAAACATTATTATTGTTGTTGTTGTTGCTACTATTATTTTCAATCAGGAATGTGTAGCTAACTAGACAGTGGCTAGTTTGAAGAATATGAGAAATAAACAGAAGGTCATTTCATAGCTTGCAAATGCAGAGCATTTAGAATAGATGAATTAGGGAAAACAAACTGAAAGCATGCAGTATTATGTTAGTTTGTGTCCCTGAAGAGCGGTTATCATGGGTACTTTCATGTATATGTGTTACCATATTTTGAAAGCAGTATCTTCTTGTTCTGTTAAACTACCCCTTACAAATTTGAACAATAAAACATCTCTAGAATGCTGGGAGTTTCTGTAAATATTAAAAAATATTTCTGTTTGAACACTGATAAAGTTAAAAATTATTGTCGATATCCAGAATCCTTTTTTATCTAGACAACACTTTTTTCTCTTGCAAAAAACAAATATTGATGATTTTGATGCATGAAATATGATGCATATTAGTACGTTGTCTAAGCTGGAGCTTAAATACCCGGTTCAATTAAAAATTAAGTTCTATCCAGGAAGCACCCCTGTTCTTTCTTTCGTAGAGGTTTGAGCCAGCAGCTGATACCATTAACATCGCTTTCTCTCATCTCTTGTACCACTGAGACTACTGTAGTAATACTGAATATTATCTTTTTAGCATGTACTAACTATAAAAACATCAGTAACTCACCCACACATTTGATAAAGCACCAAATGTCATATGCATTGTGACTTTCAACCTCACCAAGGTGAGAGAGGGTTTACAGCTGCAGGTGCTGTTGTTACTCTGCTTTTATAATTTTGTCTTCTGCTCAGAATTTCTGGTCAAGATTTCCAGAAATTTCACCAAGGGAAGGGTTCTGAACATTTTCATTGCAGTTAGTAAGCCTAAGTTTAGATACCCATTTTTAAAACTCTGGTCATTCAGCTACAACATACAGAATTAATGCATTACTTTTACACTAACCTACCATCTAATCTTAGAAGTGGATTCAGGTGTCACATTTTGGGTACATAACAACAGCCAAACAACAGTACTGTTTGGAATTGTTTGGATACAACAATATTGTATTGGATATTTCAATATTCCAAACAAAAATACTGTTTGGAATAATAAAGGAAAAAAAATGCTCTATTTTTAAAGATAGCTACAAAACAATGTAATTTTAAAATTCAAATGATAGTCAAATTCCTCTGTGTTTATACAAGAAGGAGGAAGAAAGAAGAGGGGAGAGGATTTCATCATCAGGTCTTGGTTTTGGTTGAAGCACAGCCGTGTCTTAATAGGGTTTAGCACTCCAAAAGCACTGAGCATACTCTAGGGCAATGGGCTGATTACACTGGATTGAATTCTGAGTAACTCTGCACTTTACTTTAGCACAAATAATATAAGGGAATGAAGTAATTTGAAGAAAACAAAGACTCCTTAGAGATACCAACAGCAGAGCTACAGGCACCTGGTGGTATGAATGGAGCGTGTGCTGTTCTTGACCTGCTTCCCCCATTGTATGACCCAGACAACACACCGTGCCTGGGGACACGGGCTACAGACTCTGTAACTCTTTACTAAACATACCTTTTCCATTTAGCGATTTTCTTTTAGGAAAGTGAATCCAGATAAGATACAGAAGGTTTCAAAGAAAAAAAAAAAAGGCCTTGGGTACTGTAAAAGTGTAGTCTATAACAGAATATTTGTTAGATAGTCTTCCTTCTTCTTGACCATATAGCTGTCACCATGCCATGGGATTCCATTACCTTAAGAGGGAATCATTTGGCCATCTCTCATAGCTATAGTTTCCCGATCCACATCTGCTTAGAGGAGTGCTTAATGTTTGCATATAGTAGTGTTTGCATCTGTGGGGCTGGGCTCAGAAGGAGGTGTTGCTTATGATAGAAGTGGCAGAAAGAATGTGTGTGCTCGTATTTCTTATCAAACCTCTTTCATGTAGCTGTGCTTTGAAATATGATGTCCTGCTCTGAAGCCCAACTAAAGCCAAATTAGCTGTGAACAGAGTAGAGTAATTACATGGCTTGTGTTACTCAGGCCACTCCAGATATTTGAACCCACTGTACCTTTTCATTGAGAGCATTGTGTTCTTCACTCATGGTCAGTCTGTCACAGGCTGTAACTTACCATTCATCTGTTTCCAACTGAGTCAGTGTTTTCCTCTATGTTCATTTATGGACTGATCCTGGGAGGCACAAAGAACCTGCATCTGCAATAAAGTTCATTACACTTCCTGGCAGGATCTGACATTTGATTATTTCTTCCTCTTTTACACATAATACATCTGTCTATGTTGGCTCTCATTTTATTCCAGTGGTTTTCTGTAATAATTATTGCTCCTGTTCCTGACACCTTCTATGTTTAGCGTACTGTCTGATTTGTTGTATCCAGTTTTGAATTAAAATCTTGAATGACACTGAACGTAAAATGGCCTCTAGTATCAAGCCTTCCTCTGAACTTAGTAATAACCTTCCTGTTGTACTTTGTAATTAACCTTCTAGCTAAATATCTTGTTAAATATGCAATGTTGCTATAACACTTGTATCCTCAGTGTAAATACATATTATCTCTTTCCATCTACTATCTCAACAGGACACTTCAATCTGTAGCTTTCCTAAAACCGATCCAGTCTTGTTTTCAATGCTTTACACATGCTGAAATTTCTTGTCATTCACATAAGTTATTAGTTTAAGCCTAAATCATATCTCCCTTTTGAAAATATTTCCTCTTGTAATTTAATATTACCATTCATCCACATTATTTTTCCCCGTATCACCAAACATTTGGAGCCACCCAGTGTGATGCAAGCTGGTTTTGGAATATATGCCTAACCAGTGAAAGTGCAGATGTGATGCTACACCAAGGATGCAGTGTGAGCAGACCTGCTCTGTGAGGGATGTGGAGCTGGGAGCCCAGGATGACCTAGTCCCACCATGGCTGGCCACAGCCTGTAGAGCCAATGGCCATGGTTCTTTTGCAGCCCCAGATAAGGCAAATGATGAGCCAGGTCCAGAGGTCATCCAGGCAGCTGAACTGGGAGCAAAGCAGACAGAGCCAGGCACGGGGCTGGAGATCAGCATCCTTCAACAACACCAGGATGGAAACTGAGAGCCCTGGGATGGGCTGAAGTGCGGTCCTGGGCAACCACAGGGACACTAAAGCTTAGTGGTGCCCTGAGAGTTCTCACAGCAGCCTGGTACTTACTGTTTACTTCATCTTCCTGTTGCAGTAGCCTCAGTTCTCTCTGATTTTATGTTTGTGTTAAGTACAGGACACATCGAGCACAATTTTCATTATTTTTTTGCAGTCATATGTGTTTTATTATTTATCTTTGACATCTTTCTCTGCTATATTGGTTATAGAATAGGGGAGTACATGAAAATAATGTTTCTTGCTGACTTTGCTTCAAGTTCATGGACCTTTATTTTGAATAAGATGTTTATAGAAACCATTAAGCATTCAGATAACTACTCTGTCAACACAGTGTCACCCACAAGTGTAGTAGACATCTCTAGCAACTCAATTGTTTGCTTCTCAAGTCCTCACATTCATTGTGCTAAAAAAATGTACGTTTTATTTTAAAGTATGATTGAATTACCCTAGTATCTAATTTTAAATAGCTGAAATACCTTTGCTTAGGTGTAAAATCTCAGTGAATATGTCAGTTTATAACTTTAATATTGAAACATGAAAAATGTTTGTGTCATACTGCAGTATCATACACATAATTTTCCACAATTCCTGTTCTTTGACAGAAAAACTGACTGTTGTGGCAATGGTAGTATTTACAAATTTGAGTGCTACATCCCTTGTGTGACAATTATCCAACTACAGGACATCCTGCTGGGATACTGACTGGAAGCACTCTGCATCCTTGTAACGGTGCTGGAAGCAGTTGACTCTCTGCCACCTAGCCCCCACTTAATGCAGATGTCCTTCACCTCATTGACATATATGGTATTAGCAGAGTTCCTCTGAAGGCTTTGTGGACATGTTCAAGGTGAGTGTCTGCACTGCTGAGAATAAATCCCATAAAGTGGTAATAGTCTGTTGGCTCCACCTTGGCAACTAGTCACCCCATTTGAGCACACAGAATGGAAAGAAAATATTTTTAAGAAAAGAAAACTAAAAACTGCTGTTCATTTCTAATGAAACATGGACTTATCTGCCTCTTTGTGGTTACCTCTCTTTTCATTGTTACTTTTGTAACCCTTTTATAAACACATTATATTTAAACACCTATAAAGAGTAGCAAGTAGATTTTTAAACAATAATTGATCTAAGCATGGGCTTTGAGGCAACTGTTTTTACTGTGGGACCTTTCTCTCCTATTTTTATTTTTTTTTTATTCAGAATGATATCCAAATACCACTGGTGTGCTTGGTGTTCCTATACAAGTCATTTCACAGTTTGTGCTAAGTGAAAAAACAAAGGTTAAAAACATCCCTTTGTATGATTGCACAATCCATCCTTTAGCTAAGCTACCTCTTACCTCTTTTTCTCTTGTGTAAGGAGGATCTGAGGAAGACTTATGCAACTGAAGAATTTGTACAATGACTCAGCAGGCAGATTGATTTTAGCACGTGTAATGATATTATGAAACCAGTAAAATTCAAGTTCAGCAGGTCCTACTAGCGTATTTGGCTTGCATGGTATTATGTTATGATGGTAGGATAATGGAATATAGGATAAACATCAAATTCTGATTTATTCAGAAGTTTGTGTTTTTATGCATTATTATTTAGCATACAGCTGACTTTTTTTTCTCCCAAGATTGTTCAGAATACAAAAGGCCATCACTATCCAGCTTTGAATATTATTGTTATTCCTGAATATACCCATTCTCTCTAGAGAATGCAAAATGCACCTGTTTGTAATTCTAGCTGCTCCTACATTAAAAAAATGCACTAGTTAAGCAGAAAACTGATAAATTAGTCTCCTGGATTACTCTGTATGTTCAAGGTTTTCTCAGCACTTAAAACTACCTATATTTCCAACATCCTTGCCTACAAATCCATAATTCATTTTTGAATTCAAGAAGCTTGCCACTTACTGTTTTTATCCATACCACTTCTGTTTCATCATGAAGCTTCTATTCTGTGACTTTGGTTATCCGGATATGTATTTTACAGTTAAACCTCTATACTATTGTTGTTGTTGTTACTACTACTGTTGTTATTAATGTTCTTATTATTACTGTTATTATTACAGTATTATTATAACTACCTAAGCTAAGATAAATGTTTGGTGTTCTGCAGACAGAACCACAGACTGCTGTACTAAAGAACATATAATTTCAGGCTCAGTTCCATTAATGTTCCTTGGTATCTGTTGGCTCTAACTGAATTTTAGTGTTGAATCTGAATAGAGTGACAAAGACTGGAGAAAGGTGGTCTGATAATCTGCTGGCCAGTTACTTCCATTTAGTTAGTTGAATCTGGAGAATCAGAAATCTCTGGATGTTGTAATAATCATTTTACTTCAGTGGAATTCTGAGTAGATGTCTGCAAAACTCAAGAACTTTCTCTTATTGGACATTTTGTATTTGTACAATTGTACTTACCTTTCGTATAAAAGAAACAATGTTACTCTCACTTCTAAGGCCTACCCTTTCCAGAAGGGAAAAACATGAATGCCAGATAGGAGACAAACCAAAAATAGTCTGACTTCATTTGGCATTAAAAGGACTGGAATTTTCTCATTCTTTGCCATAGAGGAATTGTATTTCTCTCCATGTTTCTAGTATAACCAACCCTGGGTGAAACGAACATATGGCTGCCATGGTCACGGTGGGAGTTGCTACATCAGTAGTTAAGATAACTAGTGGAGATAGAATTCAACTCAGGTATGATGTAGTGTTATGGTAATTACTATTGTATGTGATGATGGAGTATTTAATTTAGCTTTTTTTTCCTTATTTATATAACCACCTACATAGGTGTTTATGAAGAGATTTTTTTTGTGTGTTCTCAGAAGTGATGTTGGCCCTTTTCAACCTTCAAAGGAAAGACTTGCATAGAAAAAATGCCCTTAATTGAGCAAAACCTTAACACTCACAAGGGTTTGTGTCTTCACTTGTATTACTCCGCTTTGAACTCTTAGTGGCCATATCAGTTACTGGAACAAATTCTTCTCTCAATTACACTCTCATTAGTGGCACAGCTTGCTAACTGCTGCTGATGTGCTTTGTTCAGCACAATGAAACTTGGAATCTTTGGTTCTAAAGTAAAGACTATTTTATAGTCAAGGCACATTTTATATTCTGTCCATAATACAGCTTGTCCAAAAACTCCATATGTACTTTTTGTAACGGTCTTTTATTCTGGGGTAGGTTTTCTGTTCAAGATGGCTGACATGACAGTGGATACACACACACACACACTCTCTGCATGGAGACTTGACTTTTCTTCTCTTGCTTCCATAAGGACTATAGGAAACTATTCAGGCTTCAAATAGATGGAGGTTGTTCAAACATGGAAACAGCATAACTGGTCCTTCTCACTCTCACTAGATGGTGCTGCAGAGTAATTTTCGGGAAAACAAAACAAAACAAAATAAACAAATAGTAAAAAAAAAAACCAACCCCAAAAAAACCCAAACCCCAAACAAACTCCAACAAAAATAGAAAGCAAATTGTTCCCAGAAATTCCTGGTTTACATTTCATTTTATCAATGGTAAAATAGTGGGGAAAAAAATCATAGGCGATGCAGCTATAAGGGAATTAAGATTCAATAATAGTCCAGATCTCTAAAGTCAGGTCCTTCACAGATTTTATGTCAAGTGGATTTTAAATTATAGGGTTAAAATATTAAGATTGTAACAAGAATATTTCAGCAGAGAATTTTCATTGTGACTTACAGTGCTCTGCAGTGGAAAATGATTCCTTCTTTCTTTACATACCCAAGTTATTATCATTGCAGAAGACCTGAACAGCATAATGTCTCCGTAGATTAACTCTTTGGGATTCATAATTTGGCTTTCTTATAGGCAGTCTTTGAGATTTCTCTCTGAAATTCTCTGGCAGACCAAATCCAATGCTCAGTAACCAAAAGAACACTAACCAGCATTTTCATTCGGAAACACAGAAGGAGAATGTGCCTTCTGGAACTTAATAGCTAAAAGACCAGGATGGACTTCTAGCAACTGAGATAACTAAGATATCCTGTCTTCATCCTGATGGGATGCCACTGGATAAAACCCTTCTCAATACAGAATGCTATAGACTGGGGTAGGGAAAAGGGGAAGGGATGAGAGCACTCATCCCATTGCTGGGATCACATCATTGTACAAAGAAAGTACTTGTGATCTGTGGAAGACTGAGCACAAAATACAGCTTCATCTTGTAGGTTATGGATGAGAGTATTCACTGGGAAGCGCTTCCTGTGCTCTCACTTGTGTTCTCTTCCCTGCCTCGTAGGTGCATCCCAGGAGCAAAAAGTTGATTTTTGCCTTTTCCAATAAGGATATGAAAGAAAAGAAGAGTCTTGGGGCTTACATTTAATTTCTGTTGACCTGTCTAATCCAGGGCTACAGGTAGATAGATGGTGGAAATCGAAATACATATATTTTTCTTTTTTGTCTTTTATTTTTTTTAACATTTTTACTGACAGTGTCCCTGTTTAGTGGGCTGTGCATCTACAGCACTTCTGAGGTACCTAACTAATATACTATATAGGAAATGCAGGTATTTCGCTCACATCCCATTCCAGTAAGTGGGAATTTATCAAAAAAGAATTGAACTGGTATGAAATCCTGATGAGGTAATTTTGGTTAAAAGACCACAAAAAATCCTGACTGTAAATTGTATTTATCTATGAATAATACGCCAAAAAGAAATAATCCATCTACTGGACCCCCTCCCCAGACAACTTTTAAAATGAAATGCATCAAATCCATCAGACTAGCAGGCTTTTTTTTCCCCCAAATCTATTAACTCGTAACTACTCTGAGTATAGCTTGCCACACATCTCAGGCATGGCTCTTCTCCTACTTCTTTTGTTGGTTTTTTGGTTTTGTTTTTTTTTTCTTTTAGAAAAATAAGATTAAATATTAACAAGTTATTTAGCACATATATTTAGCACCAGGCCGACTGTTTATAATGAAATAAGGGTTAAATCAGATTAATAAAAATTGACAGCATGTCCTAATATTTGTGGGAGGCTAAGCACTAGGAAATATATCACATATCTTTGAACAGGGAAGAAACGGTACATCCTTGTACATACAATGCCAATACAAGTGCACACACAATGCAGGCACATGTAAAGCAGACGCATATATGTCTGGTCTAAGAATGACTACACAGAAGCTGATTTCTCCCTATTGCCTGTTTTAAATCTGATTCTATTAATTGCCAGCTGCTGTGAGCTGGAAGAGGGTTGTCAATGGAAATAGCAAAACCAGATTCATCCCTTGATTTAATAAGGATAGTTCAGTACACATCATTTGCACTATGCATTTATTCATGCCCTTTTCTAATTGGTCTGTACAAATTGTAGAATATTACATAAGTTTAGTTGAATTGAAAGAGAGACCAAATAAAGAGAGACAGAGGGAGAGAGATATTAGTTTATAGTTCATTTTAATTCACCTAAATGTAGCTAGGTATTTTGAAATGCTTAAAGTTAAAGTGAAAGACAAATGAGGAATGCTTTGATTTGCTTATATCTTAATTCCAAACAGCTATCACCCACTGGAGTCTGAAGCATAAAGAAAGCTACTTCATGTGTAAACTAAGAAAGACAAAGGGTATGCTGACATAAAAGAGAATAAAAGGAATAAAAAAAATCTAGTTTAAAAATATAAGATTTAATAATACTACTACTACTAATAAAGTATTTTAATTGGCTCAGTGAAGGACTTATGCATTCATGCCAATCTGTAACACTAGTTGCATTTTATGTGAAACCAAAGGTCATAAGTATTCCGTCTCCAAGAATTACACCCAAAAAAAGTTTAAGGAGTAAGGTCATGCTTCAGTGACTATATACTTAAAGACACATTTATTTCTACTCAAATCTGTTTGGTGGGAATCTAAGCCTTGGGTCCTAAGCAAGTCATTTGGCTGATGCTTTGTGTGAAAAATCCCTGACATAAACTGCAGACAGATACATATTTATGTGACAAAAGCTAAGTCAGACCTGCCTTTCTTAGCCCTCTAACACAGTTAAATACATAACATATATAACATTAACTTTCCCTGGAGGGAAAGAAGAATGTCCCTTCCCAGGGAACCACAGGATTTTAAAATGACAATATATAAATTCAGAGGTAGTAAAGTCTTTGAGGAAATGCAGATTTCCAACTACTTACTAATGAAAAAACATCCATGATATTAAAGAATATTTGATAAAGTGTTGAAATTTTAATATCCAGAAGACACTTAAGTTTTTGTGCATTATTTTTTGGGTTGCATGATGTACTTCTTCACTTTGTTTAAGTGAAAAGGAAAAGCACTTTGCAATATCAGGTTTGAAATGCCTTGTCCCCCATATTCTTGACATGCCCATGAAATTTTTCCCCTCTCTAATATTTGGCTGTTGCTATGTCCAGTGACGATTAATAAGTGAAGCACAGTAACATTTCTTCTAAAATGAAATGTTGAAGAATTCTGACTATTCCATTGTCACTGATATATTTCAAAAGCAGTTTTCTCTGCAAACACACAGCAGCACCTTCTCTGAACCATTCAGGTTTTCTGCCTCACTTTTATCTCCACAAATATGAGAGTGAGAGAACTATTTTTTATTTTAAATTAGGCTTCACATTTGCATGGCTACTTTAAAAGGCCTATTTGTACGGATACAAAATAGTAATACATAAAATACTTTCATAATAAATTAATTAACTGGATGTCATTTCAATGCTAATACAGTTTTTGTTTTTATCTGAAAGCATTACTCAAGCAGTGCAGGGTTCTGCACAAAAAACTGTTTAGGACTTGGCAGAATGGAAAGACAGAAATAAGAATTTTATTTTGCTGTTAAGGATGCAGGCTTTTTAGTGTAAACATGGTGCTCCTTCTACATATCCTTCTTGCATACAGCAGGGTTTGACGCTTGATGTGTATGGCTTGTTTCAACAGGCCTTGATGTCAATAGGAGCATTTCCATGTACTTAAATGGATATAGAAAGAACAGGACTGGTTACGTATTTACGGCATATATCCTGTTAAACAACCCAAAGAGTGGATTATCAGCTGTTTTGCAGGACGCTGACTTTTTAATTTAATTATTTATTTTCCTGCCATGTCACAGCTTTAGGACAATTACTTAAAAGAGTCTGCTGCAGTGCCTGCAGGCCATATAGTATACTCTACAGGATTACCCTATAGACATTCCACAGGCAGAGGCCACACACTGCATAAATGGGCTGTAGCAAGTGACTTGTCACAGAAAATTACCCAGGGAAAGTGTTCAGCTTTCTTCACACATCTTTAAAAGTAAAATGTCTCTCAGTAGAGACCAAAGGACTGTGTAAAGGAACTTTTAACTTGATAATGATAGAAAGATAGATTAAAGGAATGGTTTAGTTTAGAAACAACTTTAAAGATCAACTAGTCCCAGTCCCACTGCCATGGGCAGGGACAATGTCCACCAGACCAGGCTGCTCAAAACCCCATCCAACCTGGCCTTGAACACTACCAGGGAGGCGGTGGCCACAGCTTGTCTGGGCACTATTTCAGTGCCTCCCCACACTTTTAAAAAAATTCTTCCTAATATTTAATCTAAATCTACCTTCATTTATCTTAAAGCCATTACCCCTTATCCTCTCACAACACTCCCTTGCAAATGTTCTCTCTCCAGCTTTCCTGTAGGCCCCTTTAGGTACTGGTTTCTCTAGAACCTTCTCTTCTCCAGGCTGAAGAAACCAACTCATCCTGCCTTCACAAGAGAGGTGGTCCAGCCGTCTGATCATCTTTGTGGCCCTTCTTCAGACTCACTCCAACAGTTCCATGTCTTTCTTGCACTGGGGACCCCAGAGCTAGTTGCAGTACTCCAGGTGGTGTCTCAAGAGAGCAGAGTAGATGGGAAGAATGACCTTCCTTTACACACTGGTCACACATTTTTTGATGCAGCCCAAGAGATTTTTGGCTTTCTGGGCTGTGAGTGTGCATTGCTGGCATATGTTGATCTTCTCAACAACAAACGCCCCCAAGTCCTTCTTCTCAAGGCTGCTCCCATTCTCTGCCCAGCCTGTAGTTGTGTTTGGGATTGTGTCCACCCATATGTAGGACTTTGCACTTGACCTTGTTGAACTTCATGAAGTGAAGTGCCTTAGCTGACTCAAAAAGACTAAAAACTCCAGTTCATCAGTTCATTACTGATTGAATGGCATCTAACCCCGGTGAGGGCAGCCCTGCCAGATCAGACCTGGTATATTAGAGTTCAGAACAGTCTGCCTATACTCACCTGCATATGAAAAGGCTGCCTTCTGCAGTTGTGAGAGTCTGTCAATCACAAAAACATCAGCATTTATTTGGGAAGATCATACTTTGGGAAGGGAGGGGAAGCTGTAAGTAAACTTCTAATGGCAATGCACAAATCTGAAAAATAATTTTGAAACTATTAAACTAGTGATGAGCAGGAGTGGAAAGTGTGCAGGTTTGTCACTCAAGTCTCTCAGCGACTTTTAGCAAATGGCAATGCCTCATTTCTCACTGAAGTGTATCCTGTAGGTTTGTGTGTTTCAAAATATCAATTTAATGATTCCAAAACTGCCATGGGCATTGACTTCAGCTTTTGGAAGAGCTGTAGAAATCATGGTAGCCTGAGGTAAAATGCATTAATTGCACTTCAGTATTGCCAGATAACACTGCTATTTACATACATCGAAAATGTAGTTTCGCCTTTCCTCAGCAGAAGGAAGACATAAGAAACAGAGAAAAGCTGGATCAGCTGCATGAAGTGGCATTTTTCTTTTACATCTGTACTGCTTTCATCCAACAAAAGGTTCTCAACCCTGAAAACAATATTTCCCAAACGAGCCAGCTGCTGGTTCGTGATCGTGAATTAACACAAATTGCTAGCACATCAGGAACTGAAATCCTTTTTCCTGTTTTTCAGAGTTTGTAAAGGATCAAGTCCTGGACCCTGATGTTTTCCTGAGTGAGAAACATATCATCCTTCCGGAAGCAGACAGGCTTGTTTTCTGTCATTAAAGTGGCGTGGAGAGAAAAAATTTAATTGTTCCTGTCTCTTCAGGTTTAAAATAGATCTCTGAAGCTGTTGGCATAACCTACTGCACCTTTGTGTCATTTACTGTCAGAAGAACTTTACTTTCTGGTGCAAAGTTCAAATTAGAGAACATTATATTTAGAAAGGAAAAGGGTCAAAGTACAAACTTTTTCTCCCTTGTTATTGTATCTTGAACTGACTGGAGTTTTAATGTGTTTTAACAGATTCACAGATAGTTGCTTGTTTAGTATAACACACTAGAAAAACAAGACACTAATGTCACAAAAGTATGGAAATCTTTTCTTAATTGGTCATCTCCCTGATTTTGTTGACTTTTGGTGTCTTAGTTATTCTGTGTATTGTCTTCTGTTTAAAATAAATAGAGGGAATTATTTATTTAGTTTTTAATTACACATGCATGCTTTTTAAATCCTCCTTTTAATTTGCAATTCAATTATTTTTACAAAGCCCCTGACAAGGAGAGAACTTGTCAGTCTCCTTGACCCTTAACTGAGGTGAAGAAGATCCTCAAAATATCCAGTCAACCTCCTCACTAGTGGTTTATCCAAAAAGAGGAGACATGAGAACTGATTGCAAGTGACAACTTGGAAGGATGGGGAATAGACAAGAGGTGAAAGATGACAGACACCAGAAGGACAGCAGTGGTCTCTAGGAACCAATTTGTATTCATAGAGTAAGGTTAGCTGAGGTGGTGGCTAAGTAAAGTTTCTGAGTTGACATATCTAGTTTGGCCATTCTTGAGTGAAAGCCATGGAAAGGTCAACTCCACTTAAGGAACCTTTTGCAAGACTTCTGCTCAAGAAATTGTATTATAGAGTTGAAAATCTACTATTTGTTAACTGAGGTAAGAGGCCTCTGTCAGACAACTTTGTGAGTGTCAGAACCCTTACTGTTTTATGGCCTCTGTCCAGTATTCAGAAAAGTGTGAAATGGTAAATATGTCGTCTATAATAGGAAAAAGAAATTCTTGGTAGTGGATAAAGATGAAAAGTCTGTCTTTTTTTACTCTAAAGACCCCTTACATGTCCTGGTAGTGTCTTTATAAAACTGTTTGTGTAGCATTGATGAAGATGGAGTCACTGCAATTAGTAGAGAACAAAGACCAGTCCATCTAATCTCAAAGTTTGACATGAACGTTTAAGGAATTGTGCTGATGAAATCCTACCTTCAGTGGCTGAGCAAAACTTTTGTGGAATGTTAATCTTTCACTTACAAAGCTGAATATCATCTAAAGCCTAGTAAATTTTAGTGGAGTATCAGATTTCTAACCAGTGTGCAGCTGACATCTAGCAAACCTACACTAGAATTCAAAAAGATAAATGTGTTTTTTGTGCTAGTTTTTCAGACTCTTGTCAGTGAAAAACAGAAACAGGTTACAGGGTTACCTATCAATAGTTCAAACACAGCTGTTACAGGTTGGGTTTGCAGGCATTCTGTAGATTGTCCCTTTCTCTCCATTCCCTTTAGACACTTTAGATAACTAGCCTGCAATATACACATCTTGCATGTCAAAAGTGGATTGCAGTGATTCTGCTTTCTGTGCCTCATCATCAAACCAATAATTTGTGAGCTAGATCTAACCTGGAAGTCACATTGCAGTGGTTGCCATGTCAAAGTGCTCAAAATTTTAAGCTCTGTTGAGTAGGAAACATTAGCCTGGGCTTGGTGCCACACTGACACAAATATGCAGCATCTGGCCAGCTCAGGGGGCAGGCAGGGAATGCCTGGATCTGCCTTCAGAAAGCCTTGCTGCCATACTCTCCTAAGTGTTAAATTGAAAGCATGGGCGCTAGTGTCTTTAGTTCTACATCACTGGAGTTAGGGCTATGGAAAAATTATTCAAGTGCTTGACAGTAATTGGACTGGGAGAATTGGGAAAAACCTGAGCATCTGTCCAAGTCATAAGGTAGAAAGCTGTTAGAATTAATGTTATTAGGTACTTCCTAATCCAGGGTATGTCTCTACTGAATGTGGTCCTTTGCAATTTGGGATGTTCAGAGATGCCCTGATCACCGTAGGAGTACTTTTCCAATTACTGGTGTCAGGGCACTGAAATTCTCATACACAGGCCTTGCTATCAGTCACCCACATTTCTATTGCTTTAGTGTATATAACTGTGTAGGACTGCCCTGTTAGAAAATAAAGATGAGTCAGAAGGTGGATGCTATTTATTATTTGATGCATGATTCAAGTTTTCCATCTTTATAAATATAAAATACAATATATGCTATATGCTATAAAACAGTATACATACTATAATGTAGCATTTCATAAAGACATTTGTATTTTTGGAACTGAATAAGCACTATGTTACTTAAGATAGCTTATTACATGTTCTTATTTATGGCATACTATATTGTTCTGTCATATGCAAATCATTTGGTGTGTAAAAATTGTTATCTTTTATCTCCTCTTTTTTTTAAAGTATTCCAGAATAGATGCCTGATGAATCAAACATAGCAGTTAGTGCATTTTGAATATGTGAATGTACTGCTTGCATGACCCCCTGCCATAAAGTAATTTATAATATATCAAACTCCTTTTCAGGTAAACTAGCAATTTATCAAACCAAATTAGATGCTTTAATGCAGCCAGTAAGTACAACTGAATCATAGAAAGGAATTTCTCACCATTCTCTAAAGTCAAATAGGTTCCAGGACAACAATATTGAAATCTGTTTCATTAATTCCTAATCTTGAGTTTATATTCCCAACTATGGATTTAAACTTTGTTGTCAAAGCACTTAACATCTTAAAAGCTTATCCTTTCAATGTCACACATAAATGTTTATGAAAACCTATTCACCATGATTTCTTTACATGCTTATAAACCTGATCTATATCATCACTTCAGGCATTGCATTTTCTCTTGAGTTTTCATTTCTTTAAATTCCTTTCAATTTTATAAATTTAAAATGCAAATACAGAGGCAATGCGAAAAATCACTGTATATTTCCCATTACTGGGATGTAATTTCATCATATAAAATATAGATGATGTTCCTTATGTTTCATAAGTATCTGATTTAGAATTTCGTAATTTATCATTTGGAATCAATGCAAGAATCCCCACTTGATATTTGTTTTATTAGACTTACAATGAATCTATTCAATTATTTTTTGGATGTGACTAATCTAAGCCCGTGTCAGTATTTTATTTCTCAGTGCTTCTAGAATAATATTATTCCATTAAATACAAGATAAAATACACTTGTATAAAAACTCTTTTCTCTCAGTAACAAAATAAAATCTCTGTTCATCCATATTGATAGAGAAAAAAAATCTATACTGACTTGCTGAAACTGTAAGTAAACTGTGGTACTTTAAAATCATAAGTACAAAGGGCGTCTGTTTTAGTGAAGGGTAAACAAAAGGTGGAAGATTCAATTGCTCAAAGACACATAGTCTGTGACAGGAAGAGTCAGAAGTCTCAACTCTCAGGCCTCTGCTTGAACCACGAGACGCAGGCCCACCTACAGTTCAACTTTCTGTCAAACCTTGTGCCTGTAATTAATCTTTCCTTTAACACAAAAGAAACTCCCTATAGACATCTATGATTTATTTCTTGGAATCCCACCTTCTGACCCTTTCCTGGAGGTCCTTTGCAACTTGAAAAAAATTCACTTCATGCACCAAAGACATCATTACGTTCCTTACTGATGAGATGTCATATACTTACAGGCACTAGTAATTTCCTACATGGCATGGCTCAATAGACATAGCAAAGTGAAAAAAGTCAGGAACGCTTTTTTCTAGTCTTCAGCAACTTGATAGACAAAGGCATTTCTGTATATAAAATCAACCTATAAATATGTATAGATCTTCATGTATTGATGACTAAAAGAAAAAATAAACCTATAAAACTTTCAGTGTCTCATTTGAAATTATAGTCTAAATATTTGGTAAGGTAAAGGATAATAAAGAATATTAACAGTATGTGCATATTTTATACCTCTGTTTGGTGCTGTGCACCTGCTTATGATCCTAAGTGAGAGCTGACAGCTAAAATGAAGAGTTTGGGGAGTATCCAGGGTGTGTATTAGGAAGTCTGAAAGCTTCATACAGGTCATCCAAATCTGCAGGAATGTCAGGTTGTTCTTAGCAAAGGGCCAGTCTTTGCTAATGCAGTGTCTAAAATGCTCATGCAGAGGTTAGGTTTTCCAAATCAGACTTCAAATTGTTGGCAGGGCAATTGTGGGGAATTCCCTTGCAGCTGTTTGTACCAGACTTGGCCCGTAGTATGTGGCAGAATAAAGGACTACAGTTTCCATTGCAGCTTTCAGAAAGTAAATGTTCACTGAGAGACAATTATTTATAATGCACTAAAGACTATTTAATTTATGTGGGGCTGTTCTTGATTCCACAATCTCCATCACAAGAATTGAATGCGACTGTTCATAATAAACTACATTGTATAAGTAATTTTCTACCAGCCATGAAATCTTTAATATATCATCTCATGTACAAGCTGATCTAACAAAAACAGAACAAAACTTGCTTTAAACTACTCTATATTTTTCTGAAGTGTAGCATAGTAACAAATTCACATTACTGCTGTGAAGTGTCTGATTAAATCTGAAGACCAACGTGATCTTAGCTGTTGAATCAATAGAAAAGTAGATAATTTCCATAATAATGAAAATTTTTGTCAAGTATAGTTCAAAGCAAATCAGAACAGAGAAGGTTTTAACAGGGATCATTCCAGATGATGCTGGTAACATGATCCATGATCCCAGAAACAAATACATTAAACTGTTAGGTAAGGAAGTAGTACACTGAGGTGGGGTTCTATTTTTTACATGATTGTTAAAATGTATTTGTTGGTGGCCTTATGCTGTCATTTTACTTCTTGTTGCTGAAGATATGAACTGAACAATGGGTTAGAGATGGTACACATTTCTCATTCTATTTAAGAGTCAAAAACATTCACTACTGCATTCTCAATTCATTAATCTATCTGGATACTAATTTGCATGCTTCGTTCAAGGGAGAAAATCTAGTTGGTAGTATGTCATTGTTTTTCTAAAGGTGCATGAATAATTTGTGGTGATTGAATTCCTTCAACAAATTAGATTTTTTTGTCTGTTACTAAATGTCAAGACAAAGTCACAATTTCAGATGCAATTCCCAGTAAAAATAATAGCCCAATTATTTTTCCATCAGCAGTTCCTCTAATATTCGATAGTCAAATTTTGTTGGGGGTACTTCATCAAAGAACAGGTCATAAAGTTTTGTTTTCTCTTAATAAATGAACCTCCTCAAGAAAGTGTGTTTTGTCTGTCATGTCTCTTTCTCTTACGTGACAGATTTGTGGAAATGGAAGGTGTGTGCTGTCGTGTCTTTGAAGATAATGTTTTCATTCTGGTCTTGTTTACTGAAACTGAAAAAACTGAAGCAGAAAACAAAAACCTTGCTCCCAGTTGCCAAAGATTCAAATGGTTATCTCTATGCAAATAAAGACTACTCATTCCACAATGCTGAATTTTCAGACTGGGTTTATCCTGAACAATCCTGACCCTCTGAAATGCTCACAGTTTATTTGAAGACCGTTATAGAGATCATTCAGATTAATGATAATTTTCCTAGAGGTAATATCATTAACTTACTTTAGAGGTGAAATCTGAGAGTAGCACAAAAGCGCTATTCCCAGAAAAACACAACTACTTCCAAAATGTCAGTTTTGCAATGAAAAATACTTTTCAGGAAATAAACTCATGTGTATTCCCACCAGATCTTTTCAATACACCTTTCAAACCACTTAAGTTGCAGCTCTGGTTCTTTGTTTTTTGGGTTTTTTGGTTTTTTTTTATCTCACTAAAGAAAGTTACCAAACATGGAAAATTGGAGGGGGGGGGGAGATACAGGAAGGTGGGGGACAAAAGGAAAATTTAGGTTACCAGCAGTTCTTTTCATTTGGCTACTGGCATCTTTTGGAAGTGGAAAAAAAAAAGCAAGGTAAGGAAAAATTTATGAAAGACTAACAAACTTTCTGGTAGAGCTTTGAGCTGTAAGGAGATAGACAATTCAAGACTCATGTAAATGAGTGTTTCGGGGATTTATAGCTGATCATTCCCTAGAGACAAAGCTGGTCTTCTTAATCAAAAGCATGGATGTGATTTTACAACTTTATTATGGAAATATCTGCAACTCCCACTGTAATTACTGCTTGTTTTTTTACAGACAGTTTCCAGAACGCTTTGTAGTAAGCTGCTTCATCATGCACTGTGTACGGGAATTGCACCTTTTTTATGTGTTCCCATGTTCTCAATTTGGCAATTACTTTCAGTTCATGGGCATTGTAAGGTGTCAAAAGTAATATTCCTTACAAAAGAAAGAAAAGAAACAACCAAGGAAAAAAACAAGATTAGATCTATTGATGCACCCAAGTCATAAATGCTTACGTTACCTTTCATGGCCTCTTAGTGCCATTAAGATAAAACCATATTTTTTTTGCTACTTTTTGTGAAACTCTCTCCAGCTTTTGAAATACCTGCTGCCTTAGCCAGACTTCTGTATGATTCTGGGCTTCAAAGTTTGGTTTTATGAGGAAACCACACTGTCTCCCTGTCTCAGTGTGCAATCCTTCCTGTGACCCACTCTGGGGGCCTGCTAAGTGTGGCTTGCTGCACACAGATTGTTTGTGAAGCTGCCAAACGGAAGCTAACAGCTCAGCTCAGCTGAAAGAGATAAAAACAACATTATTTCATAGCTATAAAAAAACACAATAGACTTGTAAATGGTGCCTTGTACAAACAGGGCTTTTCTTCAGGAAAAGAATAGCTCCTTCAGCGGAGACTGAGACATCTGTATTGTTCATTCACCCCTTGTGCAATGAGTTTCTATTAATAGTTCTGTATTAGAAAATCTTGCTATAAATAACATCTGAAATCTACTTCCATAATACCCTTTGTCCTTGATATGCCTTCACTGGGACATTTGTATATTTGCAATGAACAGAGAACAAAACAACTTTGGATAAAAAAGGCTACGACTATATTCAATGGTTCAGTTCCTGGGATGGCTTTCATTTGGTGGGGGAGGAGAAGGGAGAAGGAAGATATAAACAATAAACATCTCTCTGACTTTTCTCCAATATTCTAGCTAGACTAACAGGCAAACAGACACAGCTTGACAGACAGATGATTGTCTTATCAACTGTAACCATCTTGGAAAGAGTGTATCCAATTCTCCTAAAATAGCTAATTAATTGGGGAACTAGTCCCTCTGTTCTCTTGATAAGGGAACTTTTCGCAGCAGATGGTCTGTTCCATGATACAAACTATATATTACTTTTCACATCTTCCTGAAATGGGAGATGTCACTTTACAAGCCCTTCCAAATGAGTGGTTCCAGTAGGAAGAGGCTGATGGTTTCATCTCAGCAAATACAGATTTGACAAGGTGCTTTAGATATTTCATTTGTCCTTTTTTTGAGCCTTTTAGTTTGCATAATGGTTTTACAGTATGTCTTTTGTTACTTGTTTTCATCCTTTAATATGATGAAGACACAATTTGCTCCTCTCTGGTTTTATTGCCAATAATGTTTATTGCAAGAGTGAAGCTGAATGGACCAGACTTTAAACAAGCATTTTCCTTAGTTGTGACTATTAGTTGCTGTTAATCAGAAAGCAAAAGTGCTGTACATGTCTGTTTGGCTATATACTTCTTAAGTTTTCAGGCTCTTGTTTCTTACTGAATTTTAACTTCATCGTACCTTCTCTACTGTATGTCTCCAAACAGGATATATGCAACTACAGTTCTTCATGTCCTCAGAAGAAAGAACAAGAAGAAAAGCAATTGATTTGGAATGAAGAATATTTATTTCTGTTTCTTGAAATCAGTTTGCCTTCATTCATGCACAGTGCTCAGTTCACCTTTCATTGTTAGAATGATCGGTTTACAGGCTCTGGCTGATGTCTGTCTGAAGTTCTCCACAAAACCAACACTAGCCTGTGCTGCAGCTGTTTGTCACAGCTGTTTCTTTTCTTTTTTTTTTTTTTTTGTGTGGAAGAAAATACTCTTCTCATTCTGCTTCCTTCCTTTCAGCTGGTTTCCTATTTCAGGTATCATAAAATATTTTACCCTTTTTAATCACTCCAATGGTTTGGTACCTCATCATGGCTCCTCCAGGTGTCTCTGCTGTGTACCTATAGAAAGCATGTCATTGTTTATGGCTAACAAATTGTCGTGGTTTTGTCCCATCTGAGAGCCGGGCAACATGCAGCCACTCACTCTCTAAAAGGGAGCAGGGGGTGAATTGGGGGAGGGGAAGGGAGGGAGAAGAAAACAAAAAAAACCTCAAACCTCACGGGTTGGGATAAAGATAGTTTACTGGGATAGCAGATAGATATAATAGTAATAATAACAGGACTTTATAGCAAAATATACAAAACTGGTGACACACGAAGCAGTTTCTGACCGAACTGCACAACTCAGGCTGTGCAGCTCAGAGATGTCCCGAAACTGGACCGTCCCCAAAAAGTGCGTGTTCTGGAGCCGTGCACTCCTTCCCCCACAAGGACCCCTTTATGCTGAACTTGACCTAATGGGCATGGAATACCCCCTTTGGCCAGTTTGGGTCACCTGTCCCTCCCCCATCCCCTTCTCATTAGCAGGGAAATATGAGCAACTGAAAAGTGCTTGACTGCTCAGCAACAACTAAAACATCAGTGTGTTATCAGCACTGCTGCCATCCTAACTCCCAAACACTGCATTCCATCCACTGCTAGGAAGAAAATTAACTTTATCCTAGCTGAACTCAGGACACAAAAGTAAAAATTATTTGCCCTCTATGTGAAGAAATGGATAGAGTGTGAAGAGATGTCCCTAAAGAATAGTCATGAGCAGGTTGAAAGCTTATGGGTAAGAATTAGGGGTCACAACAACAAGGGGAACCTTGTATCTGGTGTCACCTACAGGCCTCCTGATCAAGGGGAGCCTTTTGGTGAAGCCTTCTTATTCCAGCTCCAGGAGGCATCGAGCTCCCAGGCTCTCATCCTGCTGGGGGGTTTCAACCACCCTGACATCTTTTGGAAAAGTAGGATGGCAAGCTGTAGGCAATCCAAGAGACTCCTGAAGTGCCTAGAGGACAAATTCCCAAGACAGGAAATGGACAGTCCTACTCGAGGGGAAGCAATATTGGACCTCATAGTCACCAATGTGAGTGAGCTCATCAGGGGTGTCAAGATTGGAGGCAGCCTGGGATGCAATGATGATGCAGTGGTGCAGTTCACTATCCTAAGGCGTACAAACCAAATGAGAAATGTAGTCAGGTTCCTGAATTTCAGAAAAGCTGACTTCCAGCTCTTCAAGGAGATAGTCAGTGGGACCCCCTGGGAAACAGCCCTCAAGGACAAAGGGGTGGAACAGACCTGGTAGATCTCTAAGGATACTTTCAACAGAGTGTAAGAGCTCTTGATCCCCAGGTGTAAGAAGTCAGGCAAGGGAGTCAAGAGACCGGCATGGCTGAGTCGAGATGTGCTGGTCAAACTAAAAGGCAAGATGGAACTACAAAGGCAGTGGAAGTAGGGACAGGCATCCTGGAAAAAGTACATGAAAATTGCCCAGTTGTGTGGGGATGAGGTCAGGAAGGCCAAGGCATGGTTGGAGCTGAACTTGGCAAGGGAGGCCAAGAAAACCAAGCAGGGCTTCTACAGGTACATGAGCCAGAAATGGAAGATTGAAGAAAGTGTAACCCCCTGATGAGCAACAATGGAGAACTGGTGACCAAAGATGAGGAAAAGGCTGAGGTTCTCAACAACATTTTTGCCTTGGTCTTCACTGGCAACCTCTCTCCTCATTGCTCTTTAGTTGATGGCCTGGAAGTTTGGGATCCGGGAGACAGCGTCCCTCCCACTATAAGTGAAAATAAGGTTCGTGACCATCTGAGGAAACTGAACATGCACAAGTCCATGGGACCTGATATGATAAATCCTAGAGTCCTGAAGGAATTGGCTGATGTAGTTGCCAAGACACTCTCCATGATATTTGGAAAGTCATGGTGGTCAGGTGTAATCCCTAGTGACTGGAAGAGAGGAAACATCACAGCCATTTTTGAAAATGGTGGGAAGGAGGACCCTGGGTGCTACCAACCTGTCAGCCTCACCTCTGTACCTGGAAAGATCATGAAACAGATCTTCTAGAAGCTATGCTGAGGTATATGGAGGAGAGGGAGAGGATTTGAGACAGCCAGCATGGCTTTACTAGGGGCAGGTCCTGCCTGACCAATCTAGTGGCTTTCTACAATGGAGTGACTGCAACAGTGGATAAGGGAAGAGCTATGGATATCATCAATCTAGATTTCTGCAAGGCCTTTGCCACGGTCCCCCACCACATCCTTCTCTCCAAGTTGGAGAGGGGTGGATTCATGTGGTGGTTTAGTAGTTCAATAATATTCATGCAACTATTCAAGTATGTACTCATCTTTAGATGATGCCTGTAACTGATTTATTGAACACAAATAGGAAATAGCTGCATGAAAAAAGTCCGCAGCAACAATATTTTGCTTGGAAGAGACAATCATGTTAAACGAAAGCATTCAGCTAAATCATGTGAGGTGTTACACAGATCTTCAGATGTGAGTATATGTTAAATGCAGTATCTTTGGGAGCTTTCACCCTTTCATAATTAGATACTAGTGACCTGGAGTCTGGATCTAAAAGCTATGTTCTTGTTTAATTTAAAGTAGGCAACTGGCAACATTGAATGGCCTTGGCAAGACCTGCCATTAACAGAGATAACTCATAATAATTATTGTAATGATACATACGAGTTTTCTAGCAACAGAATATAATTTGCTATGTTGCGTGTGATGATAAAGTGGGTTGTTCAGATTTAAAGAGTATTTGGAAAATTTATTAGTGGCTCAGTTTTTAAAATCATTACTAGATTATGAGTAATTTTGAAGAGAAGATATAATAAATTAAAAAAATCATTTTTCTCCCCATTATCCTAAGAATTCCCTGCTCTTACGGAAGGAATTGTCTCATTGCTTCATTGCAATTATTTCATTCTTCATTGCAGATAAGTTATTTTCATTTATTCTGAACAAACTTCACTTGAAACAGCTACTGTTGCATTACTATAATATGATCTTCCTATTTTTTGTGAAACTACACCTGAATAGTGTTGATTTTACATTATAAATTTGAATTGTGCATTGTAGTTTTCTTTAAACACTTAGACTCATGGAAAGAAAAGTAATAAATTAAAAATTCATGGTTTAGTAAATAATACCACCTCTTTGTAATACAATTCTATGCCTGTTGACCTTGTGATAGACATCTATATTGGTAAAGCATGAAGATATGATTCTAGTACACTAGAAATAGATGTTTTTGGATATTGTAGGTAGTTAAGGTCAATAAAAGGATTTCCAGAGCAGACAGCTTGTCTCTGTTAATTTAAACAGAAAAAAAAAAAAATCCCCAAAAAATCAAGCAATGGTGGTAAACAGATATTGCAAAAGTGTATTTTTATTATCACCAGCCAAAATTCTTTACAGATTTTTTTTGTGGGAATTAAAAATCTATTCAAGATCTTGAAGGACGACTGTGCCGTAAAGCATTCTGCTTTTTTTGATACTATTGGTGATACAAAGTATTGAAATTAACTTACAAAATAAAAGTATATGGAATATAAGTAGAAGCTTTTTTTTTTTATTTGAGTGAGATAAATAATTATTGGAACAAGTTCAGGAGGATGTACTATTCATAAACTGCAATCCACAAGCAAGTTATCAAATTTTCTCTAGCAAATATTGGTCAACTTATTTATGTTACATGTTGTAGCTAAATAAATTGAAAATGGTAGATTTGAAGAATTAAAAAAACCCTCTTATTAGGATTATGTTTACATCCTACATTGAGAAAATGGGTGCCTTAATTACCATGAATCTGCAGTTATAGGATTCCATAAATTGGAAAAAAAAAAAGTTGAATTACTTATAGATTTGTGCTTATAAAGATAAAGGTAAGACTTTTGCTTTCTCTGTCTGCTCCAGATGTGTAGATTGAGTGAAGAGAGCAACATGAAACAAAGCTGCTGTTCTTGCATAACTCACTAGAGTTAATGAACGTCCAGTCCAAGGGCCAAAACACATGTATATTCAGAGCATGCTGCACTTCCTGCATGTGTGGTGCCCATACATGTACAAAAGCCAATATAAGAGTTTACTGCAGAAGATAAACTGCATGCTGCAAGGTATATGGGACCATAGATCAATCTAAGATTTCACTGATGCTCCAAATTGGTGCAATTGAATGAGGCCCATCCTTCAGTGGGCCACTGGATGGACTCAATATTGATCTCATATTCTAGTCTCTCTCTCTTAGTATAGTTCTAATTACTTCCATTGTCTCACTGATTAAGATATAAATTATGAAGTAAGAAGATGTAGGTTTTTTCTTCTGTTTTCTTCTGCTTGAGGGTAGAAAGGCTCTACAGAGGTATGTAGTGCCTTTATACATACTGAATCAGTGGGTTAAGGCCAATTGTACCAAAGTCAATATGCCTAAGTGTCAGATATGCACTTGGGTCATAGCAACCCCATGCAACACTACAGGCTTGGGGAAGAGTGGCTGTACAGCTTCTGGATGGGGAAGGACCTGGGAATAATGATCGACAGCTGGCTGAATATGAGCTGGAAGCATGCCCAGGTGTCCAAGAAGACCATCAGCATCCTGGCTTGTATCAGAAATAGTATGGCCAGCAGGACTAGGGAAGTGATTGTTCCCCTGTACTCAGCACTGGTGAGGCCGCACATCAAGTACTGTGTTCAGTTTTGGGCCGCTCATCACAAAGACAATGAGGTGCCGGAGCAGTTCTAGGGAAGGGCAGCAAAGCTGGTAAAGGCTTTGGAGCACACATCTTATGAAGGAACTGGCGTGGTTTATCCTGGAGGAGAAGAAGCTGAGGGAACACCTTCAGGTAAAACTACCTGAAAGGAGGTTGTAGTGAGGTGGGTGTAACAAGTAACAAGCCCCATGACTGAGCTTGTGGGAGACACCACTTGTGACTGGCTGCCAACTGGATTTAATTCAATTCACAACTCTCTTGGATCAGCCTTCCAGATAATTTTTCGCCCAGTGAATAGTACACTGATCTAAGCCAGGAGCCACCATATTCTCCAGAAGAATACTGTGGGAGACAGTATTGAAGGCTTTGCTGAAGTCCAGGTAGATAACACTGACAGCCTTTTCCTCATTCACTAAGCAGATCACCTCTCGTAGGACATCATCTCTCATAGGAGATCAGGTTGGTCAAGCATGATCTGCCTTTCATGAACCCATGCTAGCTGGGTCTAATTCCCTGGTTGTCCTGCACATGCCTAGTGAGTGCACTCAAGACAAACAGCTCCATGATCTTCCCTGGTACCAAGGTCAGGTTGATAGGCTTGCAGTTCCTTGGATCCTCCTTTCAACTCTTCTTGTAGATGGGCATCACACTGACAAGCCTCCAGTCATCTAGGATCTTCCCTGTTAACCAAGACTTTTGATAAATGATGGAGAATGGCTTGGCAAGCTACTCTGTCAGATCTCTCAGTACTCTCAGGTGGATCTTATCCATCCTCCCAGACTTCTGAGTGTCCAGGTGGCGTAGTAGGTTGTAGACTGCTTCCTCCTGGGTTATGGTGGAGTGGGGGGTGGGGGGGGTGGGGTTTATTATGCTCTTCATTCCTTTTCACTTACTCTGTTTCCCTATTTCCTTCCCCAGTGTATCATTTCCTAGCTTCTGAAGGCAGCTAAGAGAAAAAGAGTGGAATTTTCAAAAGCAGGAAGTGGTATTTCTCTGATTGCCTATTTGTGTTGTCTTCTATAAGGCTTATAGGACTTTTTCCTCACCAGGATTTATTTATGCACATTTGCACATATTTTGTTTATACACAGACATGAACACAAGTATATCCCATTAATAAATATATATTTAGTTGGTTTAGAGTGCTTTACAATGTTACAAAATTGTAAGAAGCAAATATCTCATGAAATGAAACATGGAATTTGTTCTCATTTCTTCTTGCTGTAGTATTTTTCATTGTATTTCTTAATTTCCTCGCATCTTCCTGTCTTTTTACAAATATTTGTTTACTCCTGTAAGAGTTGTCTTCATATAACTTTAAGAATAATTTTTCTTAGGAATGACTACTGGATTTCATTTCGATATCCAGGCAAGTTAAATTGAAGTTTGCTCTTTCCCTTTTTATTCTGTTTCATTTTGCTCCTAAGACTTTATACAACTCAAATACAACAACATGTGCTATCACATATTTGTCTTCCAAAATTGATGATGCCTCTTGCACTTTCCAGAGATGTCTTACATTTTGCAGATGTACATGCACATAAAAGAGCTACAGACATATCAAACACACAGTGAGTTCAGACAGAACAACCCAGTAGTCCCAGCCATTTCCAGTTAGAAGTGCGGTCCCTGTGCAAGCAAACCTCTGTATTGTGCCTAATTTATATGTTTTCTGATTTCCGTCAACACTAATCCTTGACAACCCTAGTACCACCAAACCACTTTACCATATCTTACTTTCTTGTTAATACAGAAAGCTCTGGAAACATTTGCACAGTAAGAAACAATAATTGTAAATTGAACACTTATTTCTGCGGGGGAAAAAAAAATGATTTATATAAAGGATTATATTCATTTCAGCTTTTACAAGATTTATAAGCCCAACCCCCTCAGAATTCATCAAGAGAAAATGCAAGGTTGATGCTTAAGCCAAGTACTCATTTCTTTCTAATGAACTCACATATTTTATGTGGGTGGGCGAGGATAAAGACCCTGTGTATATCTATGCAGTAGATCAATTCATTCTTAGATTCGTAAGTGCATGCTTTTACAAGTGTAGGCTTAAGATATTTTTCACTCTGTGCTGGCCATCAGCTATTACTGGAATGTGTAGTATGTTCTTAGTTTAGTTAAAAAAAAATGTTTAGGGGGGTTGTATTATTTTGGGTATTCTTTTCTAGACCACAAGTTAAAAATTGCAGAAGACAGCACTTCTAGACACTTCCTGAAACTTTCTACTGAGTTTATAGCCAACGCTTTTGTTCATTCCATCTGAGATGTACATTGTTTAATCAGTGAATCAGTCCTCAAAAGCATGTATAGGTATCCTAAAATTTGACCTTTTATGTGTCCATATGGTTCCTCTTGATGATGACGAGTGACTGTTTATCATGGTGAAGAATACAGTCATGTCAAGCTGCAAGAGACTTCTAACAGATAATTATTTAAACTTTTTCAAAATTCTCCAAATACATATTCCTTGCAACAAAGGTAGGGAGTTCTCTTTCAAAGAATAAGAAACGTAATTTTCTACTGAAAATTTTATCCAAAACTGGAAAGTAAATTTGTCCCTTAAACTTAAATGTGACTTTTCTTATTAATCTCTGAGAAATTCTTCCTCTGCTTAAATGTATTTTTAAATACTTAGGCATCACAAAATTGCTGTTCTTTCTTTTGCTGCCATTACTTTACTTAAATACCAGCCTAGTGGCTCTGAAAACAATTAAGGTCTATGCAGTATCTTGGAAAACCAGTCAAGGAGAAGCTAGAGACTTAGTTAACTTAATGTCATTTACATACATAAACATCAAAATGGAACAGGTCAGATCCTTTGTCCATAAGTATTAGAACAATATCACTGCCCTAAGAAACAACTTGGCCTTATAAAGTGGTTAGTAATCAGAAATAATTCACAGTCCTCTATGCCCCAAACCCTGATGTAGCCAGACACTAATACCAATTCACGTACTTGTTCCAGCATTGTAAACTTCCTTGGACATCAAGAAAAAAGAATGTGTGAGAAAGAAAAGCAAAATGCACTTGTGTTATCTGTCTGTGGCTCTCAGTATGTTCTTAGCTGAATCTGGGGCCTATTGTGCAAGGTGCTTAACAAATAGTAGGAGACAGTCCTTGTATTAATTCAGAGGTGTACGAGTAACCCATTGGCCTACACATGACACTTGACAATTTCACCCCTTATTTTCCAAAGAATTTTCTTTATGAAATGAACCGTTAAGACCAGTTCATGAATCTGAACTGTATATAACACACTACCTAGCACTGCATTTTAGAGCATGAGAAAAGTGAACATGTTCAGGCATCTGTGAACAAAAATGGCAAGTTGTGGAAAATAAACCCCTTTGTCCTAAAGAACTTTCAAGCAATAATTCTCTCTTATAGAAAGGTCTTTCCTAAGGTCATGCTACCTTTATTTCATAATCCCATAACACAGCAAGGAAGTGAATCTGGACATGACCTCTTTCAACTCCTGTTCATTAGAGCAGATGAAACAAACAACACAGGCCTTTCACTGCAAGGCCTGGGAACAAATTGAAATCATGGCATAATCTAGGCAACAAGAGAAATCTATTGAAATGGAAGCAGCATAGCTTATTAACTTGTGGTTTTGTTGAAGTTATCCTTATATAGAATGAGTTATGATATCATTCTGAACAAAAAACTGGACCCAGATGAAGTTTACTCTAATTAACATGTTTCTCCACTTAAATAATAATGTGCATTGTAGTTCTTTCAGTTTAGTTGTCTATTTCTACTTAGTCCTATAATTTCCATGACACTAATGCTATTTCATGAAGAATAGCATCAGAAGCAGGCCACAGAGCTCTAGAAAAGCAAAAAATCTTCCTTTCCATTTATATATAAACACACTGAATCAGTCCTTCCTTCAAAGAACAGCAAAGACTGTTTACAGGCAGACAACCAAGATGGCCAAAAGAAATGTGCTCTCAAGACAGGTAGACATTGTAGTGTATTCAGAAACAGTGTTAATTCAGTGTCCAGTTTACCTGCTGTGGTAAACCAATGAATGTCTTGCAGACTGCTGCATTAGATTCTGTACACTGTGAGTAGGGTCAATTTAATTCAACAGTTTGACTTTTGCTATAGTGAGTATCTATATCTCACTGTAAATCAGTGAGATAAAAGAGAGAAGGTGGAAGAAGAGTGGAAGAGAACCTGAAAGTAGATAAGATTATTTTCAGTTTCTTCCTGAAAAGCGGTGATAGAAATGTGAAGCACTTTCAGCTAAATGTGGGAAGTAGTATTTCTTTTCTATGAAATAGTGGATTTCTTACCTGTCTCAATTTGCTCTAGGTTAGAATCACTGTTAGGATAAACCACTGGGGAAATATTTCGTGAGAGTATTTCTATCAAATACAAACCAGAAAACAGTGGCACAAGAAAAGAAAAAGTAAACTGCACAAAAGGTGATACTGTTGCTATTCTTGGTTTACCTGATGGGTAGGATTTGGGGGTAGATAATATGGGACACATTTTAGAAAGCACAAAATTAGCCAGATGAAAGTCTCTGATATGCAGGAACCTACCTTGTAACACAGAGAAAAGGAAGTCTTGAGAGGGATTCAGATATTTAAACACAGGCATCTAGTGCCTTTTTGAGCACCTAAGGGTATCTTTCTTGGCCCCAAACCATGTAAATAAGCTCTAGTTCTATGTAATATATGTCAGCCCCATGCAGATGACTAGGACACCCTAGAGAGTCTCAAATGACCTAGTTATCCTTATTTAGGGACTTTGTACTCATTAGGTAGATTCACCTACTGTAAGGATGGAAAACATGCTTCCTTTCTCCTTGTAATCTGATCTTTCTTTATGCAGCCTTTTCATGTGCTTTTTAACACAATGTACTTCCCCTGGGCCAAGGGAAATATTTGGTTCAAGGTTTAAGTCAAGAAGAATGCTTTATTCCAGCAACATCATGGAGAAATCCCCAAAATTTTACTAACTGAAAGACATCTCTGTGACTTCTGCTTCTCCATCTGTTCTGTAGCATATCTGGTGTTCCATTTTACATGTGCAAAATGGATAATAATTTTTTTTTACCATTAGCCTGAGCAATTAATTACCCTTTTATGTACAGATTTCATGCATCTGTAATGTAGATGACAGGTTATGATGTAAGTATGCTATTAATTATTCATGTTCAATCAGCTGCATATTTCAATCACAATTTGGTGAGTAAGAAGCTACACAGTTGCTGTCCCATGCTCTCAGAATCTAGGAGGAGTCCTTTTACCACTCTCTGCCTCCAGGGAATGTCACAAATATCTGGAAAAATAAACAAAAATGCTAGTTCATTTTACTGTTTATATAACACTTATTCATAGCAAAGATGTATTTGAAATGATGGACTTAGCTGTTCTTTAAAGCAGACAGTGGATCTGTTTCAGGCCAGATGTCCCTTAAATCAATTGTCATAAACTGCTAAATTGCTAAAGAAGTTCCACCTTTTTCTAAATATAGAGATTATTTAAATGAGTAGAAAATTACCAACCCAACCCAAATGCGCTGGCACTATTTTCTAACTGCTGCAATCATGTTGCACATGCTTACTGGCACCAGAGCTGATAGCTCAAACTGAAGAAGGAATTAGTTTCACTGGGAACAGCGGTAACGGTGCTCTGAGACATATGTAAACAATGTCATAGTGTTACAGGGCATTGTACGAAAGCAATGGAAAAAGTGCTGGAGTACAACAGCATGTAGCTGTGGTGAACAACTAGTGCAGAATTGAAGGTTTTCATCATGTGTGTGGATTTTAGCCTGTGTTCCTGTGAGAGACTGCTGAGGTATATAAAATACCTTTCATCACGTAGGTGGGAAAACTAATGATGGTGCAGCCAGCAATTGGCTGTTAGCTAACAGTTCGCAATTTGTCAGTTTATAAAGAAGTGGTATGTTCTGATAACAAGGCAGAGGAACTGGAATTTCTTGGTTCTGAGAAGAAATCCAATTGGCAAAATTAGAGATAGCTCACAACTGGATTGCCCTCTTGCAATCAGTGTGGAAAGAAGCTATTAAAGGAGTTCTGCAGTAGTCGTTGGGATTCTATAATAAAGACTGTATTACATATATAGCTGTATTGCAGCAAATAAATGCAAGTGAACTAATTAATTTGTATAAAAATTAAAAAATGGGCAAATTTATTTGTTTAGTGTTTCCAGTTGGACAGCAAGAATAGTTAAAGTCCTATGCCTAAATGTTGTACAGATACACATCTGTAACGCTGCTGCTAGAGACAGAAAAGGGACCCTTCTTTTCCTTGATAGAGAGGACTAACATAATGGACAAATGTGGGTTATCCGTTTGGGGATAAGATTGATTAAGTATTGGAATAAAATGTTGGGGTTTTTTTTTTCACAACAATTGTCAGAAATGCAGGTAAACTATAATTAAAATAGCAAAACAATACTTAAGATCCAATTGGAGTGCATTTTAAACTCATCTCAGGCTTGAATCATAAAGTATTGAGATGAAAATGGCAAGAGAATGTGAGAAGCCCGTGATGGTTTTCATCCATCTGGTTTCACTGGCACATTCTACACATTTCTATGCAACCAGTTCATTGCTAGTCTTGTTGATTGTATAAAACCAAGTAACTTCCCCAACACAAAACAAAAACATTTTTTAAAAGTAAGTTGGATATATTTATTTACTTAATTTTTTTACCCCATGAGGGCACCTTCAGCCTGGAAATCATGTGCGTTAATTGGGTAAGAAATTTTCACATTGACATTTGTCTGAAGACCATGTAGCCAGGGCAGGCAGTGAAGTAGCATCAGTAAGAAAAGTGCTCTGGATGATAGAGAGCACCTGAATTGGTGAGTTTTGATGTTGTGTGAAGACTAATGAACAAACAAAAGGACAAAGAAGCAAGGGGGCATGGCAGGGGAAGTTCAATTTTCTTCCAGCCATGTCACCCTTCCTAATTCTTCTGAGGACCTTGTGTTCTGGGACTGCACAAGCCTAAAAAAAAAAAAAAAAAAAATTCTGATGAGAATATAGAGAACATAGGAGAGAATTTATACAGAAAATACTCCTAAACACCTTGTTGTCTGTCAAAGTAGGTCATTTTGTCACTGGAGACTGTAGCTGGGGCAGTATATTGCAAAAGTTAAGTCAGTTTCTGGAAAGAAATTTTTACTACTCTTGCCGTAGAGTAGCTATATGGGACCTAATTATTTTCAGAACAAATTTTGATAGATAAAATGAAATAATGACTTACTGGACTAAATATGAAGTTTTCCTAGGTACTTGTGAATATGACCCAATTACTGAGGACTTTTAATCTGTAATATACTAGATCTCTGGGAGCACTTACATACAACATATAGTAAAAAGGAAAGTCCAGTCAAAAGTAATTTTTTTATATTAACAAGGGAAATTATTTGAGAAAATGGCTAAAAATGTCAAGACTTCATAATCATGAAACAGAACAAATTTGGATACAAATTCATCTGAATCAGGAGCAAGGAAAAGGAATCAGTTATAAGAAAGCAATTTACTGCTAACAGAAAGAAAGGGAAATAGCAGTGGAGATAAATGAGAAATTCAAATGTGTGGAATTAAAATGGAAAGGTATCAGAGAAGTTAATGATACAGCAATAAAAATAATAAAACCTGTGACAGCTAAGAAACATCAAGTTGTTTTTAGCAGTATTATGGACACCTTCACTGCAATCTTGGTAAATCATAGAATCTAAAAAGGCAGAGTTTTTCACAAGATTCATCTTTAATTTGGGAAAAATCAGGCATAGTAATGTGTTTCCTAACAGAGCATTAGGTGCACTAGACTATAAATGATGACTATTAAACAACAGCTTCTAGTGATTAATATATTTTTATGAATAGAATTACATAATATATCCCTATGAATCTTGAATGATCTGAATGAAGGGGGCTTTTAGCCTGTTGATCATTTTTAACACATCTAACAGTGTTGAAAAAGTAGTAAAGGAACAGAAAAGTGCAAATATTACGGCACTATATAAAAGGACAAATATAACCTGAATAGGTGTATGTGGAAGGCTGTCAGCAATGCAATGCACTACTATTAACAGCCTCTTAAGGAAACCCAGTTTTGGCAAAAATCTTTTAAAGCTCAGCCAAAGGGAACATTTTACACCTGACCTTATTCTAAAGAGACAAAGAAATGATGTGGAACTTATCATTCATTGCTTTCCTAGTGATTTGCATGTTCATTCCAGTTACAGAAGATCTGATCCCTTTGGTCTTCTTTGTCTGAAGGCATTTAAAACCATGTCACTCTTTCAGGTAGAGTGCTCTATCTGTCACCCAGTAGCTCCACAGAAAATACAAAGGTAAGTTTGGGGCCAAAATTCCTGGTTTCCCAATCAGCCAAGCAAACCCAACATTAAGCTAGAGCACTGATCTCCATCTTGCATTTTCTTGACCTAATAATTCTTGAATTCTTGCAGGATGGCATCCCTACTTCAACATGAGTTCAGAGTATTTGGGTCAAGTTCAAAGGCTTATGCCACAGAACAGATCAAATGAAGGTTTGATTCCTTCTGACTTTGAATGTTTGTCTCTTAAATCTGGATATCATCACTGAGGCAAAGCTTATCTCAAGTTTACTTGATAAATTTTCACCAACCTCACACAGATATTGAAAAAACAGGTGATAAGGCTAACTACTGTTGTCCCATGGAATGGAGTTATCTGGACAAAAGAGGCCATTTCCTGAATGTATGTGTATCTCAAAGAAGAGCACTACCAATGAGAGATTCTGTCCAACTCTGTGGGTCAACACCACCAAGTTGAACAGATCTGTCCATATCAAAGCAGGACAGAGACTCATAAGGTTAATGTATTGTACTAATATGTTCCAGAATGTAGCTGATCAACACTGCCCTTTCACTTTCTCCACCACATGTTGAAATCTGGATAATGGAGCTTAAGAAACAGTTTACTATGTGTATAGATAAGCATAAGATTTTGTATTATTTTCAAGCAAGTGTAAGTCCTGGGTTGTGGTGAGGAATTTAAACTCTCAGACCTCAGGTGACAGAGAGGATGAACTGAAAATCTAATTTCTTTCTTTTTGCACTTCTATGTCAGTGTATGCTCCCCATTAATCTCTTTCAAAGCTGACTGAAGCTAAGGAAAGATCCTTAAATAGGCATTGGATCAAGAAATATTAAGGACCGACAAATATTAAGGACCAACAGTACTCATTAAGTAATCAATACAGTCATTTATCAGTGATAGAATATCTAGAGTAATATATATATTATCTTTCATTTATATATATATATATATATAGAGAGAGAGAGAGAGAGAGAATATAGTAACAGACTGAAGGCAAGTTATACAGAATTTTGGAAAAAAAGCTTGTTTTGTTCCATTTCATGTTTTGTTCATTATAAAGTTTCACTGAAAAGAACATTAAAACCACTACCTGTAGCTGTATACTCTAGAGAAAATCTTGAAGAAATTGTAAAGCTAACTTGAAGTTTATAGTTACAAAATTTGAAATCTATTGGAAGTTTGAAGTTGCCTGGGTGCTTATACCAACTCTTCATCACACTTCTACTCTGCTTGCATTGCTATAAATAGCATCCAAAAAGTAAATACATATGATTAATAGCAATAAGATAGAGGCTTTGAGTGTCTCCTCCAGAGCTAATACATTGTAACTTTGGAGTGGTATAGAAGGTCACAGAATTTTCTAGTGGGAATTTATTGAGATGGGAAACAAAACTTGGCTGTCCTACAGTATTTATCCATGGCTTATTTATTTTTAAAAAATGGTTGATGACCTTTATATTTAAACTGAAACAAAGTTTAAAATAATGTAATCACAGATATGTTAAATTTCCTACTTTCTGGATGAATGCAATATTTGTGTCTTTAAAGTATCATAGTGATCTCTCATGATACTTTAAAGTGATATCATATACATGAAGATAAAAAGTCATCACAATTATTACTATTTTTAAACCAAAAAAGGCATTGCTCTCCTTCAAAATTTTTGACTGCACTGTATTTATATCAAGCAGAACTCACATTATCTATTCTACAAATATAAAAAATTTGAACTGAAAAAGGAAAAACTGCATCCATTATTCTTCTGATTTAACCATTTCCAACTATCAGCATTGTAAATGTGGTAACTTAGCAGCTCAGTAACTCGTCTTTATTTCTGTGCTTAGTGGATTGAGTTCTGGAACACGATGATCTGCTGTTAATGTCAGTACTACTCAGTTGTGATTAAAAAAAGAGAAACACTCATGCACAGGTCTCCCTGAAGGACATCATTCATCTCATTCTTGAAATCACCTCTGATGCCATATGTTGTATGTCCCGTCACTGCAGAAAAAAATTATTTTGCCAAAGTAAAGCATCCCACAGAATTTCAGTTTTTCTAATTGAACTTACTTTTATTTTGTGTCCTTTGGGTCATTGTCACACACAGCATCTCTTTTTCAGACCAAAGCATGCTCAGAGATCCACACAGACTTGTTACATGGCATAAGATTTCACAATGTGAATTCTAGGAAGTATGACATATAGCTGAATTATTATCTCCTTGTGGGCAATTATTTCTTGTTGGGACATTTTTGCTTTTCTTATGAAATCTATTTTCCAGGGGCAAAAAATTTTATTATAATTCCCTTTCATCCTATTAATGAAAATCCCCTGCCCTTTTTTATTTTTTTTTAGATCTTTGAAACCTACCTTTTGACAAGTATTCTTTACAAGGTGCAGTTAAATTAGTACCATTAGCTGTAGTCTACACAGCATCTGACCTTTCAGAAAGAGACCGGAGCCCTTTCTTAATCACCAGCCTCCCTAATTACCCTTCTTTTCACAGGGTTGTTGCAGTTAGGAAGCATTTCAGCCTGCTAGCCTCTCTAGGCTATTTGCTTCCAATAAAGTCTATGTCCTTTTTCTATAAACTGGGAGATAGATAATCATGTTGACAAGTCACATTATATAGTCGTTAAACATACAATTCTCTTTTTATCTCAGCCTAAAATACATCTCTCTATGACAGTAAGAAAGCAGTATTTTTAACAGGTACAAGTATACATCATAAGTAATCATAAAAGGGAGAAAAAGCTGTTCCTTGAACAAACATTCCCAGGCAATTTCTTTTATTGGAATATTATATTAGAGGAGCTATATGGCTTCTTACACTTAAAAGACACTTTATTATTAAATTCACAGGACAAAATGAAATTAAAAGATTCATATCTCAATAACCCTTTTTATGGTCAATATCTTGAAGTTCTTACTAGTGGAACAATTATTTTTTTTCTATATATTCTCATGTTGTTTCATGTGGCTATTCATAACTAAAAGGAAGTGATGCAGGGATAAGATACATAATGACTATCTGTCCATTATGACAAGTAGAAGAAAAAAAAAGGTGGTGAGGTGAAAGCACTCTGAATAAAACACAAGTGAAATATTTAATGAAATTCCTCATCTTTATGCTTTGAACCTGTATCTTACCCATCCACAGCTCTTCTACCTACTCCCACCTCTGAGAAAGTCTTTGTGATGGTTCATCATCAGACTAAAGGGGACAGGCACAGGGTGTAGGAAAGTGGGATCATTCCTCTTCAGAGCCAGGACTGAAGTGCTAGTTTGTCCTTCCATGCATCCCACATTCTGGTAGCAATGACTGGGGTCTGCATGTTAAGGAACGCACCAGGCACAACTTCTGTCATATTTTGTGCTCATCCTCACTACACAGTTTCCCTAATATCAACTTTAACTGATTTGGTGATATTACCCACGAGCCAAAGAAAAACAAAACCTCTGTCCTGAGGGGATGAGAGCACAATTTGGCTTTTTTTTTTTACACTGTCAAGGAAAGCACGCTGCTAATAAACATGCTAAAAAAATAAAATACATTTGTGTATTTTATTAATTTCATGTAACTTAATGCTGCCTCACAAAATTCTATTCAGTTGGGCAAGCAATTTTTCCTTTTGACAGGCCAGTAAGATATCATTAATTTTTCATTCTCATCAATCACCATGGTAAAGGCCGTTTGAGAAGGTTTTGTGCTTTGGCTGGTAATTAGTCATGACAATTTTGCAAGGCTGTTTTAATGTCTTCTCTTAGCTGATTGAAAATGTCTTATTTACTTCAATTAGTTTTGCCAATGAGACACTGTGGTTTTATACAAAATGAATTGTTAATTGCTCCCCAAAGCCTAGGTAGACACCTGCTTTTCTATTAAAACACAGATCAAACTGCATATGTGGTGAAGGCTAAAATTAACTCAATTGTACAGGCAAAGAAGAGAGAATTAGGGCCTTCTAATTTGTGATACAGTCGATGATATTTGTGACATAAAATAATTTCTGACATTCAGTTAAGTATCATTTTTTACTTGCTTGGTCTATACTACTGTATTAAATATATATTTATGTACATATCTCTATTGCCCTAAGTTTTAGGTGCTTCATAAATCCTTTGTAAAGCTGGTGAATTAAACAGCCTTTCAATGTCAATCTTTTAAGCTTAAATACTCAGCTCTTCAGAACCTATTTAATACTGACAGATAATAAAGCAATAAATAAGGTTTTAACGTATACATTAAACATCTTCAGGGGCCCACAGTCCAGTCTCTAATCATATGGTTGTATTTGTTTTCTGTACATACTGTATGCAGTTCTCATAATGACATTTCCACATGGTGAAGTCGTACCACAGTAGTATGGAAAAGAATTGTCCACAGTTGATTTCACTAGGTCACAAACACATTCTGCAGCTGGTATGAGGCCATAATTAGTGAAATTAATTAGCCTCAGGAAACCAAGCCATGTGACCTATACTTTAATACACATACTAGTTGCTATGGTAGCCCAAATAGGAGTATCTCTCAAGCTGTTACGGCCCCTGGTTTCCTTTTATAATGAACAGCTACAGGGTGTGGAGCTGTAGATAAAGTAAATCTATTTGTTGGACATGGTAAACTGCAACAAATAATAAATGAAGTGGCACTGGTACCTGAAGGCATCATTTGATAGAAACCTAAACATAGCATTTAAGCTTTGCGATGGAAAGCTTGAATACTTTTAAACTTCGGGTGTTGTCAGAATTCTATGATACTGGTCAGAAAGAGTAGAGGCAAAGTGAATGTCACAGTGATTTTTTTTCTTTGCTGTATGGATTTCTTTACTTAGATTCTAAATTGTTCTAAATCCAAACAAATGAAAGCTTTTGGTCATATTTGATAGAAAGACTTTTCATTTTAGATTTATACTTTTTTAACCTTCCACCATTTTCAGATCATTCCCATATGCTCTCCCCCTTTTTCTCTACAAAATCATATCTGCATACTGAAGACCAAAATCTCCATTGCAAAAACACTTGTTAAATCATTGACAAACCATCAGCAGATGTATTCTCGTCTGCTGAAGAATTTAATAATTTTATAAATAATATGACATGGCAAGGTTTTTCCACATGCATGTTCAAAGACCTATTTATTTGGAAAACAAACAAACAAACAAACATCAACACATAAGGCATTCATGTAGCATCTTTGACTGTAGGAAGACTTCATTTTAAAAGAAAGTCCCAAAAGAATTATGCAACTTTTTTCATTTTGTGCAAAGTTCATGCTGGCTGACACAGAATTCCTAATGTTGGGATTTAGAACACTATTCTCTGCATTATTTTGGCAACTGTGACCCTAAAGTTTATTAGTCAACTTCAACAGTTTAAGAATCTTTTAAAGACATAGATGAAGGAAGATTTTGTTACATTAAGTATAATGATACATGGGTTGAAAAGATAGATGGAGGTGGCTTGAGGTCTCATGCATTACAATTTTTGGAATACACTTCATACAATTAGTCAAATTTAGTTGTGGTTTTATTTGGCTCCTGTGGTATAGAGCTGGGTAGTTTCCCAAAGACTTGCTGAGGTAGATGGTTCAGTTTCTACCAATAACTTACATAATGCCTACACTTGTACGGAGATTCAGCAAAGAGCTTTATCTGGTTTCTGTAATTATCTGAAAGGAAAGGTGGCTCAGGTACCCACCCTTCTCATGGAGGTTTCATGTCAATACTGTAAAACAAAAAGGAGATTGTAAATAGATTTTTACTGAGGACTACAAATAATTGCATGGCTAGAAGTTCTTAGGTTCATAAAGGATTTGGAAAAACTGGAAAATGATTGGAGATTGAGAAAATACACCCATAATTTTACACCTTCCTTACGCAAATGTAAATACTATTGAATTTCTGAAAATTATACCCAAATTTAAACTCTGGTAATAGCGAAATGGGAATAAATTTCTAAGCCAGCACAGCTCAGCAGGCCATCACCATCTGTCCTGGGTGTCAGTGGTGAAGTGCTGGCAATGAGGCTGCAGGCCAGCCTCTGTGAGGAGAGTCCGGGGCATCCCCATGTCAAACACAGCTGGTTCCAGCTAGCTCAAACCCACTCACTGCAGGATATGGCTCAGCCCCAAAGAAATGCCCCAAAGGCAGAGGAAGAGGCCTATGGAGACCCCACACTAGAGCAGGGTTATCTTGAAGAACTGCGGCCCATGGAAGTGCCCGCACTAGAGCAGGGCCAAAGAGTGAGAAGGAAGGAGCCGAGGAAACCAAATTTTATGGGCTGGCCACAACCCCCATTCTACACAATGCCCAGGGTATGTAGAGGAGTCAAGTGAAAAAGTGAAGTTGAACTTTGGGGAAAGGTGGTATTTTAATGTTTGTGTCTCTTTCTTACTACCCAAATCTATCTATTTCAATAAATTATGCTAGTGTCCCCTACTCTGAGATCGTTTTCCTTGTGTTGGTAATTGGTAGGTGCTGTCCCCGTCTTTATCTTGGCCCATGAGATTTGACGTCCTCTGCCCTTCTCCTGCCCTTGTGAGGAGGCAGAGTGAATGATCAATGAGAGGGAGTTTGACTGTTGGACAAGGTTAAGCCACCACAGCATTTGAAAGGCTTGGGATGGTACTCTAACCTGAAGTAAATCTGATGCGAGCTTTCAGCCAAATAGCATGTGTCTCTTTCCTACATATCAGAATCTACCACAGATGCCAAAGAATCTTCTCTCTAGTGTTAGCTGTTCTGGTTTGCATGACAGCATCTAAGTTCAGACTCAGCCTATAAATAGTATTATATTATAAAACTATACTGTTTAATTTTGTTTGTATTCACGTGAGGGAAGGTTCTTCTGCATCTTATAGCAGTGACATATGAAATTTTGACTTCGAGTACAGAAAAGGTGCAACAAAACTAAGTAACATACCTGGCCTAACAAAGGTTTCACACTGATATAGTAACTCTAATTAATTTTATTTATGTAGTCAAGAGATTATAATATCAGATTTTTCTTTTTTTGACAGCTTAAGTAAATTAAAGCAATGGCAAAACTCTTGCAGATCATGTCCAGGTTTTCACCTACCATGCTTGTCACAGTAGGTGAAAAAAAATAAAATAAACTTCAGCCCACCACTGCCCTTTGGAAGAGAGATATGAATTTAAAAAAAAAAAAGTTTAAAAGACAGGGCATTGAAATCTAATCATGCAGAAGATTATGATGTGTAAATGTGAGTGTAAGGTTTACAGAATTAAATAATTTCTCAAAAAAATTTTGGAAAATGCATTTTAATAAGCATTATGAAGAAGAAGACTGAGATGCACAAGAAGTTGAAGAATGTCTAGGGGATGAAAGGAAGATCAGAAAAAGAAGGGAATGAAAATTAGGGAATTACAAGGAGTGAGCTTTTTGAATTGAAAAAGAAAAAAGGCACAAGTTGGACATGCCTAGGAAATGTATTAGGATGATGATGTCAGATGAATTTGATTGGAAGAGCTATCACTGCAACTCAAACAAAAAAAAATCTTTTTAAACTTCAATAAATTTAGGCATAAATGGGTTCTAAGTTCTATAAAATTAAGTATATATGATTCTATGGATTAGACATTGTCTGTAAGAAATTGTGGAAAATAATTTCCTATACGCAAATAGTTAAAAGCAGAGGATAGGATCTATCTGTCTTATACCCAGAATCAAATATACTAAAACAAAAAGATAGCAAACATCATAAACTATAATGCAAAGTTCTATTGATAAAACTTACAATATTCTTTCAAAAACTCAGCCATACTATAATTAAATAGTAATGCAGCAGACTTAAAATAATTAACCAAATACATCTGATGCAATTAAAAGATAATAATATAAAAAGGCAATACACACCTTTAGTATTTAAAAAAAAAAGGTTCTTATCTATCAGTATTATCTGAAGATGTTCTCAGATCATCTGACTTCCCCTTTTTGCTGTCATAAGACACTTTGATATCTTTAATCAGTTCAAACTCCGGAAGCTCAACTCATTTCTGCCACTGACTTGCTAGGAAACTGTGCCTCTGTTTCCCATCTGACTCATTCTCCTATCTAAGGAGATAAATTCTTTAGGGCAGGGACTTTCCTCCACTGTTTGTGCATACACCAGCTATGTCATTGCTGGGCAGTGACACAAATGGGAATGAATGTATTAGGATAATATTAATGTTGTGGGCTTAATTTTTTTTTATTTGTCTCTGTGTGTGTGTGTCTGTTGTCCTCAATGTTTGCTATTATATAAGATAAACGTTTCCACTTTCCAGAAAGAGGAGGAGAAAACAAGGCATGGCTGAAAAAGAAGACTATTGATGTGGCAAGCACTGTATAGAAGTTTATGTCAGAGCAGAACACAGTATAAAGTGTCTTGGCTACCAAACCTGTGTCTTAACTATAAAAGTATCATTTCTACCCATTATAAGTGAGGGTTTGTAATTACATTAATACCTTTAATATTTTAAACATGGATAATTGGTTTCGCATGAACAGTGCCATTAAAGAAGGGTGGCAATATTGAAACAATTCCTTATTTTGTCTGTGATAAATGTTTTCTTGAAAACTTAATAAGAGAAAGAGGCTGAATTTTGATTCAAAAAAATTTAGTTAATAGAAGAATGTGGTATTGTGGCAGATGAAACAACACCCCTAGCTTCTCTCTTGACCTTATTGCATATATCATGTCCAGATACTGAAAGAGGTAATATATATATTTTTTAATTTTATATGAATTGTGCTTTTTGAACTTAATATAAATTCTCTTTAAAATTTTTAATTTATACCTCAGGAGCACAATTTAATGCTTAAATCAAAATACTCATAAATGTTTTATTACAATTCTTGTTAATCTTACAATAAAATTTTAAATTATATTAAAATGAAATTTAAACTCTAAATAAAATTTGTTTAATATATGATTGATTTAACAGAATTCAATACATAAAGGAATCTGGAAAGCATTACAAAAAGTTATCTAGTCCATCCACTTCCACCAAGACAAAATCACATTACTTTATGACTTTTTCTGAGGTAGTTGTTGAATGTATTCTCTAAAAAAATCAAATGACATTTTGAAATTTTTCTTGAGCATTTAATTCAGTGTTTAAATATCTTCACTACCAGATGACTTACCCCTTGCTTGCTTCTCAAAGCCCTAAAAGGTGAGTACTAGCAAGTTGAAGCAGGTACATTAGTTTGAACTGGGAAATAGAGAAACTACTTAATAAGTAAGGATGCAAAAAATGATCCATCTTCCTTCCTCTTCTTTTTAGAAATGTAAAGAATCATTTCTATCCTCAGCAGAAAACCTTATGTTAGCTTGTTTGATTCAAGTTTCTTCATGAACACAAAGGAGCCCAGAGGAACATTGACAGGTGAGGGAACCCTAAGAACCTCATCCAGAACCCCTGACTTGGCTCCTCACAGACCTAACCTGAGAAAATCATTAACCCCATAGCTCAGGAGTGACTCTCACCAAGTCAAAGGGAGAGTCTTTCCCTGGGGAAAATTATATAGACTGGGGATGGGGGATATTGTATACAGGGGTATGGACATCACTATGGGATGCAGTGGAAGACCACTTTTCCTAAGACATAGCATATTTGGGGAAACAACTCAAAGGTGCATGGAACAGGAATCATTGCATTTTGGGAGGAGCAAGCATGGGAAAACAGATAGAGGGATAAAAGGACCGGTTTGTATTTTAACTGGGGTCTGGTTTGCATGGCCATGCCCAGTGTCTTATCTGAAAATGCATTTTCAACTGTTTTGGGGGGATGTCTATTCTGCCTGCATTTGGAAGTCTAGGTACCAGCAACTGGGTGAGACTGCAAGTCTAAAGGCCCATGTGTTTGTGGTGCCATTACCTACAGAGACTGGAGTTCGTGTGTGCTGTATGGGTGTGCATGTCAGTGTGAAATTGCCAGCAAACATCAAGCTGGTTTAGCTGACAAGCAGGATGGGGGACTTGTGAGACAAATTTTGGAGAGGCCAGAAGTCAGAGTCAGATGTTAGAGAAGACTAGAGGGTTTGTGAATTGATGACTGGAGGAACTAGTGGGTCCAGGCCAACTCCTGGAGGGACCATTAGTTCTGGAGGTTGGCTATTTATAAGGCCAGAACGGGAGACCAACTATAGAGGGACCCATATGTATGTATTTGTGCATGGGGTCACAGGGAAATCCAAAGGCAGGGACTGGATAGACTGAGTGTCCACACAGGGAAGTTAGGAGAGATTGATCATGTGCGTGTATATCTGTGTGCTGTGCCAAGGGGGTTCTGAGTTTCAGCAGCTGAGGTAGGGCTGTGACCTCAGGGGCTCGTATGTCCAGGTGCCAGCTATGGGGAGACCTGGGATCCAGTGGCAGCTGCTGATATACTTGTTCCACTAATGAACCTTCATCCTTATTAGCCAGAGAATGGGAAGAGAATAAATATGATGCTGTTTTATGAGTGCATTTTTCTGCCCATGTTGTGGTCTGTGGGACCAGCTGTGTGCACACACACACACACACACACACAGAGTGTGTGTGCATATGTGCCTACTGGGAATTTGGGCTCCACTCTGTGGACCTGTGAATGTGGAGCTGTGGCAGCCTTTTCCCAATTCAGCTATTGGATTAGGCACCTCCTAACACTTTTGTCTACAGGTAATTATCTATTTTTCTTCCAGTTTTGACTACTTTTCCAAATAATGGTTGCCATACTGTCCATAATCAGAGTGAAAAGATGTCAAGCAGGAAAAGAAGCAGCTGACCATTGTCGTCCTGTACATCTCTACAAATCTCTATATGCATTGTCTAATTCAGGACTAATGCTGAAAAGGTCCGGTGGAGTTAGATACTGAACAACTTATTGAAAAAGGCAAAGAAGGTGAGAATTTTTTGCCATGCACTTCTCCTATTGCTAATCACGAATGTAACTTTATGCAGCAATGTTTTTTCCTTGTTTTGACAAAGTTAAAAACACAATTTGGTTTCTCAAACCATGTAGAAATGCTAACGTTACACTATCTAAACCCTGTCAATATGTTTGAAGAAAATGAGCTTTTAATCTGAGATTAGGAACATTTTTTTAGATCAACCACCCTCACATATGGATGAATAAAAATTCCCCTGCAAAAACTATTATTTCTAGAATAAAGGTAAAAATATTCCTAAAAAGGCTTCCATCACTAACTCTTAGCATCAAGGATTCAAAAATATATTGTCAGAAATATTTTCACTTTAAGGAAATTTTTATTGCTTTGAATAGCAATTTTGCTTACATAAGGAATATGGAGGTAGTACTTAAATCGTAAGGCACAACAATCATTTTGTCCTGTGGGGCCAAGGCTTCTCTTTTGGTGTCAAGATCTTGTTTATGTTTATTTTTCTCTTGCCAAATCACAGGCTGATTTAAACTATTCAAGACCCATCTTCCACTTACGTCATATGTGCAAGCGAAAGAAGAGGGATGGGTGAGAGGAGATCAGGTGATTAGCAGAAGCAAATAAAGCATTTCAAAGGTATCAGGTCAGTCTGAGTGCCTAACTAGAAGAACGTCACCAAGTTTTATTAAAGCAAATGTTATTTCATGGGTGCATAAATACAGATAACCAGGGATGTGTATTATGGTCATTTGTTGAGCTCACAGATCAAATGATGAATAATTCTAGCATCAATAGAGTTCTATTCATATTTGAAATGTTTCCCAAACACTATCTAATTAGAGAAACCTAATGTCAATTTAATTAGTCAGTCCACCCTGTGTGATTAGTAAGTGTTTTATAAATAATTCTTGTACTGAAAAGAGGCACAGGGACATCAGTATTGGGACTAGAACCCAAGATAGCAGTCTCCCTCCCTGTCCTGCCTCCCTTCTATGACTGTAGCAAGAAGTTAAATGCAAACCATTTAGAAATTAAACCGAGCTGCTTCTGAGTCTGGAAGACTCCAACATAACCATCAGGCATTTCTTGGCAACTCTCTAATACATCCTATCAACCACCCCTAAAATCTGTTATTGGATTAAACTGATGTGTCTGGCTCCACATTTAGAGCTCTTCAATAGCTTCCCAAGACATCTGTCATGATTGTAACTGGCTATACTTGTCTGTAACCTACCTCTAGCTGCACCTTCACCTCTTCATTCCTGCTAAGCATTTAACCTACTACCATTATTTAATAACATATGGGACTCCAGGCATAATCACATTTTGTCAGGCATTTCATAGATTTATGCTAAGCTACTTTCTGCAATAAACAGAATAGGAGAAATTACAATTGCCTTGCCAGCATATATACAGACCCTGATATAGCGATCCCTAGTTCCATTTGGAATTTTATTACTACATTGTAAAAGATTAATAACAAGAAAAAAAAGTGTCAATTAAGTAAAAAAAAAACCAAAACCAAAACCAAGACAATCAGACAAAAAAAAAAAAAAACAAACTCTACCACACTCAAAATAAAACCCAACCAAAAAACCAAACCCCAAAAAACCCCACAAAGCAAATGGGCATAAAATGTTGCCAAACTATTGAGAAAAAAATACCTGTGTATTATCATCTAGATTTAAGAGAAGGCTAACAAAAAGGAAATTACATCAATTTCTACATGTACAGAGGAAAAAGAAGATGTACAAACCATTTTTAGTACCTTGAGACGGTACTAAACCAGTTTAATCCAGAGAGCACTGAGTGCTTGCATGAACAGAGAGCCCATTGCAGCCACAGACAAAAAGGTGATGTTCTTAGTTTTTGGCCATCTGTTCACAGAAAACACTGTAAAAAAAAGGTTTTTTGGTCATTTGTTTAACATGAACTTCATAAGCTTCAGGTCAGCTTCTCATTTCGGCTCCAGAGGAAGTAAGATTTGGAATAGATTTTGGGACATTACGATGCATTTCAAAGTTCAATTGGCACTGCACATTGGTTCATTTGAAGGAAATCTTGAAGGCAAAGAGACAAAAGTGTTACAGCTAGGCCACAGTATGAAATTTGCAGGTGTCACGAAGGCTTATACAGGTAGACAGATGTGGAAATTAATCCGCAAACTTTTCCTCTCTGAAGGGGAAAAGGATCTATAGTGACAGAGATGTTCTAGAACTGGCTAAGTCTAATCATTCAGTATTTTGTGTCCTGCTAATAAGAAGATATGGAGAAAGCTTCTTTGTCAAAATCTGGGTAGAAAAGCTATGGATCCTAATTTATGTGCTCCTTTAGACCCTGCCTCAGAGGCATAAGATAATGCTAGTGCAAGGTGACATTAAATATTATGTAAATTAGACTTCATGTCCACAAACATACAGTACTTTAAATGTAATTAAAGCAGCTTTCATATTTTCTTGCTACATTTACAGAATACAATATACAGATAAGTTATACAGATTTACGTGGAATAAAACAGCTCAATGAAGATAAACCAAGTGCAGCTCTAGAAGACGCACAGCAGCAGTACTGTGACACTGCCTTAGCAGGCTCTTCCCACACTTAAAAAGCTGTACTGCTTTGGGAAATAGTCTGCTATTTCTCCAGCAAGCTGAAACTTACACAGTAAAGTTACCAAAGCAGACCAAAGTCTGACCTCAAGTGAGATGTCATCAAATGTGTGGATGCCTGGATTTTTATTTATTTTTTTTTTAATTTAGAAGGTGAAAGAGGTACAGGATGCAGCGATCCTCATTAAAGTTCCCTAAAAAAGAATAGCTGTTGCTAAGAGCCTCTAACTTAATTTCTCTTCAGGCTTGAACCATTGATTGTGAAATCTTATGCGTTCACTGGGAGTAAATTCCTGTCTTCCTATGGGTTTCCCTGTAAAGTATTCTGTTAATTGGGTTATTATTTTTGATGAGTAAAAACACACATTTCTTGGAAACACTTTGCTCTGTTTCCAAATGTACTGTGACATTCTGGATTGAACCAAACCCTCAGTTAGCTTATCTGGGGCCCATTACAAAAGTCTACACATCTTATCATCAGCCAGGACCAAAATAGACAATGGTCTGGAAAATAATTCCTTATTCCTAAGAAATGTTAAAATGTTAAGTGTGATAGTCATTAAGTCTCCTGATGTAGAGGAAATAATAACAATGATGTTTTTGTTGGGGGGGCGGGGGAGTGGCAGGAATCATGGGGCTGTACGAAAAACATAATCTCTTACTGGAATGTTGCTTTGGACGGTGCTAGGAATTGCTTACTCATGCTGAGCTGCCCCTGGGAGTCATACAAGACTTTTGTTGTGGTCAAATGCTTGCAATCACCTTGGTGTAGTACCTTTATCAAAGTCACTAGGGGAATAAAAGCACTGTGCTTTTTAAAGCAGGGCTTGTGATATGAAATACAATTGCTTCATTTTCTGCAGAATAATGAGCTTACAGAAGCTATTACCAATGTGCATTTGAATATGGTCACCACCTTTCTTACACTGCCTTATTTTGTACTCTAAAAAGACCAATTTCAATGTACCTATTCTTACTAAATAAAATATTAAAACCACCTTTAAAATATAGAAGATGACATATTTATCTAGAGTTTTTTATTTTCTTTAGAGGTTAAAACTGAGAATACAATTTATTGCATCATAATGTACAATAGATGAAAAATCACTCAGATTATAATGAGTCTACCATGAGAACAGGGAGTCTTTCATAGTGGAAATAGCATTCACCCTATATTTAAAAATTTTAAAATTATGGTTTTATAGAATTTTATTCAGTATGCCAAAAACTGACAGCAATATATTTACATGCACCAAAACATCCCTTCTGTGGAGGCTATCAAGACTTTTGGTAAAAGGTAGACCATCCTAGAGATAAATTTCCGTGACTTCAGAATTCTTTTGGGGTTGAGGAAAAATCTTTATCTGCCAAATACAAAATCCTTGTATAAACTTAGTCACAATTACACCTTATGCTGGGTACAGAGACCTGAATGAAAATCCCACATGTAAATATTACTGCATCCTTGTGCTACAAAAAAAAAAAGAGACTGGTCTCTTGTTAGAATTAACTTAACAAAAAAAGGTAGAGATGCAGCATCAGCAAAGTTTGACCTGGGACTGTGTGACGCAATTTAAAAGTTTTGAAACACTGTGTTGCATCCTGAAAAATCTTTTCTCCCTTGAATAATTCATCAATTTTGTAACGTATTTCTTGAGTCTAAGCAGGTATTGGAAAGAAAGTCCATGCTGAAGACTGATGAGTGGACCAGTGCAGGACTAGTTAGGTGTTATTCCAGTTGGACTGTACCCAATGTTCAATAGCTTAAATACATGGAATGACCTCATTACAGGTATACTCTGGAACCAAAATATTATAATTAGAAGAGTCCACCAATTGCCAGTGTGGCAGTCTGTCTCGTGAATAATTCTTCTGATAAATGCTCACGGATGTCTCCGTAATTTTCCTAGAACACAGAAATAGAGGTGAGTGCTTACAGATCCTTTTGTAATTTCAAAAATAAGAAGTAAAAGAGTATATTACCAAATTAGACCCCAAATGCCAGAGTTGTAACTAGGGAGTCAGAAGTGATCTTGGTTTTAAACTCTTGGCAGCTGTTTATAGTCAGACACCCATACATGACATCGTAGCACAATTAATGGGCAAGACATTTAACAGGATGCAATTTGTAACAGTATTGAGAAGGATGTGTAGGGAAATGAAATTAAAATATATCTCATCCTACTTTTACTTACCTGCTTTTACTCCTTGACACAAAACTTTTTCAAATTCTAGCTCTTACAGATCAATAGACTGCAAATATGCCTAGAAAAGAGAGATTTTACAGCACCACACTAAACGTGGCTCAGGATAAATATTAATATTAAAAGACACAGAACAACTGCATCATTTCCAATCATATATTGCAAAGGCATAAGTATTACTCCCTGAAAAGAAATATACTCACTAGTTAAGGAATGATAATTGAGATAAAACCATACCTTTCTTATTGATTAGAGACTGCTTTCAATATTTGAGTAATAGGATGAATTAGTCCTGCAGCATCATAAACTCAGAGCTCGCCAAATACAACTGGGTGTACTACTGGCGCCATCTCTGATAGCCACGTCTGCCTGAAGGCTATCAGATAAATATGTAATTAAATAAATATGGTTCCTGACTGATCTGACTTTTTTTCTTAAAGAATAGAAAAATATGGAATGAGTATAGCTCTTTGATCTAAAAGAAAGGTTTCTGCCTGAAGTAGAATTTATGTTTCATGGACTGATTGTGAGCAGTTGTTTTAAACAGTCTGAATTTTGGTCCATCTGAAGCCATGTGCAGCTGGATTAAATATTCTTTGGTGCAGGACATGCAATTAAAATGATAAAAGAAAGTAGTTGCTGGGTATCCTGATTGGCTGTTAGAGATTTCAAAACATAGCATGTTCCTGGCATAAGATCAAGTGTCATGCATTGGATGCTCATCACATGTAAAATACCAGGATGCCAACTGCTTTTCATTTAGCCAAGCAACGAATTGGCTCTTTCCCAGCAGCTGGCTGGTACCCATTCAAAATTCACAGGTTGGTGGGACTGTGATCTCAGCAATCTTTTCTTCCTCATTTTGCTTCAATTTTTGCTCATGGCCTTCCCCCGCTCCCCCCCTCCACCTCCCTCCCCCTTCTTGTTTCACTGGTGATTGTTAGTTTTATTCTTTTTTCTTTTGTGTGTCTTCCTTTTACTTTCCTGTACTCCAAAATCCCTTCTTCCTTTTTTCTTGCCTTTTCTTTTCCCCCCCTCTTCTCTTTTCCTATCTTATGTTGCCTTGTTCCTTGTTACTTTCCCTCTTCTTCAATTTCTTCTTGAATTTTGCTGTTTTGTTTCCCCAATTTTTCTTTCCTTCGCAAATCAACCCAATCCAATACAAATAAAATCTATTAAACAAGTATTGCCATGTATTTTCAACTCATATAGAATATACATGTTATCTGGATAGAGTGCTATGATATGTTGTTGTTTACAACCAACTACTTTAAACAACCTTTACATTGCAGATTTGATCTTTCTGGCTATTAGTCTTTGTTGTTCTGATAAGAGTGAACTGCCAAATTGTGGAGTACAATCACTGCTGCTTTCACCCTGTTTGCTAGGGTTATATTCTAGTGTTCTTAAATTCTTAAATTTGCCAATGATACAAAGCTGGGAGGGGTGGCTGACACGCAGGAACACTGCGCTGCCATCCAGCGAGACCTGGACAGGCTGGAAAGCTGGGCAGGGAGAAACCAGATGAGGTTTAATAAAATCAAACTTAGTCTTGCACCTGGGAATGAATAACCATATGTATCAGTACAGGCTGGAGGATGACCTGTTGGAGAGGAGCTCCCAGAGGAGCTCTGCGGAGAAGGACCTGGGGGTCCTGGTGGATGATAGGTTGGTCATGAGCCAGCAGTGTGACAGTGGGACCCTGGGTGCATTAAAAGGAGCATGGCCAGCAGGTCAAAGGAGGTGATCCTCCCCCTCTACTCTGCCCTGCTCATGCCCCACCTGGAGTATTGTGTCCAGTTCTGCGCTCCCTGGTATAAAAAAGACAGGGACCTCCTGGAAAGAGTCCAGCAGAGGCCTATGAAGATGAATAAAGGACTGGAGCATATCCCCTCTGAGGAAAGGCTGAATGAACTGGGACTGTTCAGTTGAGAGAAAAGAAGACTGAGAGGGGATCTGATCAATATTTATAAATACCTGAAATGTGGGAGACAGGGGGAAATGGCCAGCCTCTTTTCAGTGGTCTGTGGAGACAGGACAAGGGGCAATGACTTCAAGTTGGAGCACAGGAAGTTCTGCACCAATATGTGGAAGAACAGTGAGGGTGACAGATCACCGGAACAGGCTGCCCAGGGGGGTTGTGGAGTCTCCTTCTCTGGAAATATTCAAGACCTGTCTGGATGCCTCCCTGTGCAAACTGTCCTAGGGAGCCTGCTTTGGCAGGGGGTTTGGACCCAATAATCTCTTGAGGTCCCTTCCAACCCCTACAATTCTATGCATCTCTGAATCTGTGATTCTTTCTTAAAGAAAAGTGTGATTTTTTTTTTCAGTCATCATAGAGTTGATGAATTTCATATAATTTCACATAAAATTAAAGCTAATCCAAATTCACTGGTAATCCGTTTTCAACACAGACTGGATTTATGCAATAATTTATGACAGCATATTTAATAAAAACTCCAATTTTAAAAAAAAAACCAAGGTGTTTGCTTCCTAGACTGTATGGTATTTGAGAGAGTGTTTTCAGAGAAGTACATTTCTAGAATCCTCCTGAATTTGCATAGGGCATAATCTAGGTGAAGGAGACCGGGCCAACAGGCCCCCCCTTAGACTCATATACAACATGAACCTTTTATTATTAATTTTTGCAAAGACTGCCATCTATTTTTGTGAGTGCCCTGTTGGGTAGCCATGATTCACCTTACAAAGTAGTTTCATGCAAGGCCATTTCTGTTCTGGACCTTCAGTGTCCTCAGTGTCAGCATGTTTGACCAGCTGATACACTTCGAACTTCTAAGTACATCTGGGCACTGCCTCTATAGTGTTCCTAGGAGAAAGTTATGGCAAACTGATTGTTCAGAGCCCATTTCATTCTACTTCTTAAAGCATGAATATCATATGGAAACATCCAAGATAACAAGATTTTCATAATCATAATATTAATAATCTTCAAACTAAAATCTTTATAGAAGTTGTTGGGGAAATAGGCATAACAAATATTTATATAAATTAGTTTGCTTTCTCACGGCATTATCCTTTGGTCATAGATAAGGTGGTAACAAATTGTGGACAATAAGATACAGCAATTATCCTACACCTCCAAAAATATTAATCTCATCTACTGTTACCATCAAAGACTTCAGGAAAGCCAGTCTGGATGAACAATTTGTTCAGAAGTAATCTATAAATCTACCATTGCCTGCTGCTATTGCCTCTTACCTGATCATTGCCTTTCAGCCCTAGCAAATTAAATAGGGGCCTAAAATCCAACTACAATTTCTCACAGAATCTTTTATCCTGCTTCTTCTTAACCTGCAAGTGAGGTATATTCAAAATTGTCCTGACCTCACATAGAATGTTTTCTAAGCCTGCTTGATATGATGACTTATGACTGAAGCAAGTAAGTCCTACTTAATCATGAGGGCTTTGAAAAAGAGAAGATGGTATCTCTGAAAGAGTAGGCTCCACTATTCCTGTCCTGTCTAAACAGTGTGAGAAAGAAGAGAGAAAAAGGACAAAGTAGTAGATGTTGTAAAAGATTGTCTCAAAAATGCGTCATATATGAATGAGCAAAAGGAGTACTAGATCAGTAGTAAAAGAAAAAAAATCAGTAGGAAAAAAATTATGTATATTAGCTACTTAATTTAAACACCTACAAAGTAGATGACTGTATTTGAATTAGTCCTTCTTGTCTCCCTTTATAGTCACTCACAGGAGAAAAATAGGAACTTCGAAGTTGTGATTCATGTGATCTATTTTTAGGTTTCTACATAAGGATGAGATATGACAGAAATTCCCTATTTTTATCTTTCAACTATAAAGGGAGTCCTGACAGCCATGTTTCGGATGATTATGTCTATACTGTAAATGTCTAATATCATGTGGTATCAGTACATAATAGTCGAAGAGGTGGAACAGTACATAAATGGCAACTTTCTTGGAATAAGAGGATAATTAAGGTAAGAGGGAGGGGGAAAAAAAAAAAGAAAAAGACAACTGCAGACATAGACATACAGAAGCACTTCAGCAGATGGTGGTGGAAGATGAGCCAGAACTCCATGTACCTACATAGCCAAGCGAATGTGCAGAACAACCCTCCTTCCTTTTCTGGAACGTAACCACTGAATTATTACAGATCTACTGTTAAAAAAGAAAACAAAATCAAACCTAAAACCTAATTTTAATATTTTCTCATACTCTTACTGATCATGGGTGGTAAAAGAGATTCTGATTCCTTGAGATCAACAACTGCAAGTAAAGATCTGTAAGCAGGTGAGTGCAGTGTCTTGTAAGGAATCACATACTAATTGAGTTCAGGACTGTAACATTCCCAGCACATTGAACTTGCAACTATCTCAGTTTAAAGAAGACAGCAAGAAATTGCACATCTGATACCGAAATTGTCACAGAAATAAAGAACATCAATGCAACAATTACAGGAACAGAAAAAGGAATCAAAGCATTTTCTGTTCTAAGAAATGTTTTGGTATTTAATATGGCAGGCCTCCACAGACATCTTTCTTGCTAGGTTTAAACAAAGCTATTTATAAATTGCAAAACTGCAACCCACCAAAATGTGCCAACAGTTGTACAACATACAAATATTTTCTTGCTATTTTCACAGCAAACTTTAATTTGTAAACCAAAGTACTCTTCCCTGCCACAGCTGAACCCCTATCTGTGTAGCTAAATCTTAATTCGCTATAATTTTTAAAGGTCTTAAAAATATTTTTAAACTTATTTTCCTACAAATTATTATAATGAGGTTAGGTGAGGTTTGTTCCTCAGCAGCCATAATTAACATACTTTCTTAAAACAGGAAGAAATGTCCAAGAGCAAATGTAATGAGGACACTTCTAATGAAAAGAATACTGGAAAGGGAATAGCGTGAAAGAGGAAAAGATGACGCAAGGCAGAAGACAGTAGATGAAGCCAAATATCTTTTTTATTCTTAAGCTCAAGCTCTTGAAGACCTTAACCAAATGTATTGTTATATTTTAATTATCTCTAGTTTTCAGGATAATGCATCATCTGGCTATGCACCTAACTCCCATTTCTTTGCAGTTCTTTGCTGTGAACAGTACTGGTGGTCCACCATTGCATAGAAGAAAATATCATCCAGTCTACTTACCAGAACAGTTTAATTTATGAAATTTCAGTATTGTCTACTCTTCCTTTCTCACTGGTTTTTACACCGGATGTTCTTTACCCAAAACAGTTGTTTAACTTCCATATGTAGTGACAAGAATGACGAAAGCAACATGAAAGTGCCATTGAAAAAGCACAGAAATACGAATTTGGAATATAAATTGTGAATGGACTTACAGTGAGTTTAGCTGCCAAATATCTAGAAACCTGTTAAAGGATGTTGTTTCAAAATGGAGAAGTGCATGAACTAGAGGTAAGATTAGCTCTCTTCTTAGCTTGAAGGTCAATTATTGCCAATTATTCTAGCCCCCAGTTTCCCCTTTTAAAGCGAAATACACTATGTAAAGTCCAAACTCATTCTGTTTTAGCAAAGCGTATATAATTCATATTCTCAGTGTACCATATGTGATCATTGACTGTGTTAAATGGATAAAAGATGTGAATAACTTTCATGCACTGAATAAAAAAGTAGTGCATAATATACATTGCGATGACAGATCAACTACTTCAGAAAACAAGCAGACAGAACTATTATTAAAAAAAGAATTAAACTCCCGAATAGCTGAAGTACATGCATTTTAGGGGTAGACATGATATTTGTGTACAGTATCTACTGAAAAAAATAAGCTCTTATATTTAAAGCCTGAGATTTTAATTTCAATTCACATCAGAACAGGAATAAAATTTATGGATGGTTATAAATTTTGCAAATAAATCTTTTTCCAGTGACTTCTGGACATGCATATGTATTTTACTACACATATTCCAAATTACTTCAGAATTTCCTTTTTCTTTATTTCCATCTTTCTCTTATTTAAAAGAAATCAGTCATCGTATTATATTCTTTTAAATAGGTAGATTTTAGTCATCTGAATCTGCTGATCTGTCTTTTCTGTAGTATTTTCTATTAATAACAATGGCTTCCAAGGAAGTTTCTAGTGTACAGGATGCACTAATGACTTTCCCAGAAACTCAAATATAGTTTCTACTGGCATTAGTCTTCTCTGTCAAACAAACTGATGGTTTCTAATTGGAATGGACTCACAAAATACCTCCCTGTTTGGCACTAATTGACACTTTTGTTCACATCATCAGCTGAGAAGTTAAAGACAGTTTGAAGACTGAAACTATCCTTTCATTTCTGTAAGATGTTTCCTACACGTCAGTGTTCAAGTGCATGAACAGACTAAGACAGAGATCTGCCAGATAAACAGAGAAGGCTGTGAGTTTTTCAAATAATTTTGCAAAAAATATTTTGTAACCCACTCCCCATCCAACCCCATCCAGAAAGAAAACCCTTCTGTCTCACCACAAGCCCTTAAATGTTCTAGTTTTCTACAGGAGCTGAGGACCCATCATGGAAAATTTACCTTATTTAATCAAATTAGCTTTTTTTTAAAAAAAATAATTATGATATACCCACTGATGGGTATCCTGATGGCTATCTTTTTGATTTTGAGCCATTTGGAACCTAAGGATCATACATGAACAAATCAAAATTTCCAGTGTGAAGTATGACATATATGCAGAAACTAAAATACACAGGTCTTTCTTATAAAAAAAAAACCAACAAAAAACAAACAATCTATGGAGATCTTATTTTTAAATAATTGAGCTGTTACAAGATTCTCTGAAAGGCATGGACTTGCAATTTAACAATATGGTGTAAATCACAGTTTGGGCACTGTGGGATTTCATCTGATAATCCACAACTGATAAACCTTTTGTTTCATTAAATCTTGATATGTCAGTTTGTAAGTGCCATGATGTGCCATTATAAAGCACTGTCAAAGGCTTTGTGAAAACACCCATAAAAATGGCAAAGAATTTGATTATCCTTAAGGGTTCAAAGATCCATACTTACGCTGTTGCCCATACTTATACTTTTCATTATGTTTTCATAATCCAATGTTCTATTACATAGAACACCATACTTCATTGGATGGTATTTTTCAAAGAAGGGTGTTAATATCACCACTTTGTAGTAATTTTTTTCCCACAGTAAATGTAATTATGTGTGACAATATAGAACTAGATTATACTAGAGCAGGTGATATAATGGGTGAAGAATGTTCAGAACAAGCAGGAGAAAATACAGGTTTCCTATTCAAAATCACATGTATCCAAAAGAAGACTACATATCTCCCACACAAAGAAGAAGCAGAAGGCATAAACAAGCACCAGAAAGATGATATTGAGTTTGTCACTATTGATGTTTGGCTTTGTAATGAAGACAAAGAGAGAATTAGGAACAAATGAATCATAAAAGACATTCTCTAAGGGAATTCCCAGGCCTATAAAGGAAGAATAACTCTTTGGAAAGAAAAAAATGGCCACTTGATGTGAAAGGGGTTATGGTTTAATAGCAACAATGATAGATAAAATTCATAAGAAGTAAAAACAAACTTCTGATGTGCCAGAAGAGTTCAGTCTACCTATTTCTGTTTCTATTTTACTAGAATCTTTGCATCTTTTGTGTTAGTTTGTGGCTGCTTTATGGTTTTTTATGTTTCATTTGCATTAGATCTCTTTTAAATGAAGTGTCAGATGCACCAGTTTATACTTCACAGACCTTTTTGTGCACATGATAGGAGTAAAGTCTCGTCTTGCTATCAGTTGTGTACATACTGACAAATTAGTTGGCCCAAGTTTATTTGTTATCTGCCCTGACGTAAGAGCAGAAAGTTTAGATTTACTGTGCAGTAGATAAATCGCAATTCCTTTATTATAGCTGTCCCAAGATGGGCTCCAGAATGCTTCTTCCCTTACTCAAAAGTAAGACTGTTGTCAGAAAAGCCATAAATTAGATCTGGTTTTAGCTGTTGGCAGTAGCAGTAATTTCATGATGGATATCCATATACTTGCTAACGGCACATTTTATGTTGCACTGTCTCCCTTAACATCACCATTGACAAACAAATAAATGGACTGTGAGGTATATTGAAAACTGGATGAATTGCCAGGCCCAAACACTTTTGATAGGAGGCACAAAGTCCAGTTGGAGGCCCATCACCAGTGGCATACTCCAGGAATCAATAATTAGACTGCTATTCGTTAACATCTTCATTAATGACCCTGGTAATGAGGTAGAGAGCACCCTCAGTTCTGGGCTCCCTGGTATAAAAAAGTCAGGGACCTCCTGGAGAGAGTCCAGAGAAGGGCTACGAAGATGATTAAGGGCCTGGAACATCTCCCCTCTGAGGAAAGGCTGAAAGAACTGTGGCTGTTCTGCCTTGAGAAAAGAAGACTGAGAGGGGATCTTATTAATGTTTATAAATATCTTAAGTGTGGGACACAGGAGAAATGGCCAGCCCCTTTTCAGTGGTCTGTGGAGACAGGACAAGGGGCAATGTCTTTAAGCTGCAGCACAGGAAGTTCCGCACCAACATGCGGAAGAACTTTTACACAGTGAGGGTGACAGAGCCCTGGGACAGGCTGCCCAGGGAGGTGGTGGAGTCTCCTTCTCTGGAGATATTCAAGACCCATCTGGACGCCTATCTGTGCAATATGTGCTAGGGAGCTGCTTTGGCAGGGGGGTTGGACCCGATGATCTCTCGAGGTCCCTTCCAACCCCTATGATTCTGTGATTCGGTGATTCTGTGATAATAAAATCAACATTTTAAAGGAAGTAGGAAAATGAAACCAGGCTGTCATTATCTAACTGTAATGGCAAGCAAGATGGCAGTGTGTTTGGTGTAGGGGAAAGGTTTTGAGATTTTGTACATGGATGGTAATACTGTTGGAGCTGTGTATTACATTGTGGCTGTGGTGAGTTGATCTTGGCTGGCTTCCAGACACCCACCAAGCCACTCTTGCTCCTTCCCCCTCCTTAGCAGGACAGAAGGAGAAGATACGATGAAAAAGCTTATGGATCAAGATATGGAAAGGGGAATCACTCACCAACTTCTCTCATGGACAAAACAGACTTGACTTGAAGAAAATTAATTTAATTTATTGCCCATTAATAGTAGAGTAAGATAGTGACAAATAATTTCTAAAAAGCCTTTAAAACCACCATTCCCTCATCCCTCTCTATTCCTAGGTTCTATTTCACTCTTCTACTTCCTCCCCTCTGAGCAAAGCAATGGAATGGGCAATGAGCATTGCTGTCAGTTCATAACACTCCAACTCTGCCACTCCTTCCTCCTCAGACTTTTCCTTGGCTACATCATTGGGTGTATCCCATGGCATACAGTTTTGCATTAGCTGTTCCAATGTGGGTCCTTCCCACAGGCAACACCAACATGGGTCCTTTCTGTAGATAAAATTCATCAGCAACTGACTGTTCCAGCCTGGGTCCCCCCAGGCCACAGTTCCTGCTAGAAAATCTGCTTTAGTGTGGATTCTTCACAGTATGCAGCTTCCTTCAGGGCATCTCCAGCTGCTCTGGCATGGGATCTTCCCTGGCCTTCAGTGTGGATACCTGCTTTGATGTGGGTGCACCCCCACCTCTGTGGGGTGCAGAAGGTCAACCTGTGTCACCATGATCACAGGCTGCAGAGGAATCTCTGGTCTTGTGCCTGGGAAACCTCCCCCACCTCTTTCTTCTCTGGCCTTGGTGTCTGCAGATTTGTTTCTCTCTCATTTCCTCACTTCTTTCTCACATCTGTTGCATGATGTTTTTAACCGGTTCCTAAATATCACAGAGGAGTGATGAACATCACTGATGGGCTCAGATTTTTCCAGGAACAGGTTCATCTTGGAATTGGCTGGAAGTGATGTTTTGGACATGGAGGGCAGCTCCTGGTATCTTCTCACAAAGGCCACTCCTGCAGCCCTCATGCTACCAAAACTTTGTCATGTAAATCCAATACAGGACACTGATAATTCTCAGTGACAACATGCTCTAATATTGATCTGTCAATGTCAGAAGAGAGTGTTGGCCAGTAAAGCCTTCCATTTAGCAACACTGGGCCATACCACAGCGATGCATTAGCAAGTCAATAACTCCCTCCTCCTTCATTCCACCACTCAACATGTGAAAGCATTTCAAGAGTCATATCATATCTTTTAGCATATTCTACAGTACACAGAAGTTTGTATATGGAGTTAGACTGACCAGCTGGCTCCATCCCCCCAGACTTGTGTCTCCCAGTTGCCAAAGCAGTATGTCCAGTCTGACTGACTACCAGAGGTTACATATTCCCAGACTGAATTGATGCATTTTTTGTATCATAAAGCCACTGCCATCTTGTGCAAATCTGAATTAATTTGCTTTATTAGCACACATCCTATTTCAAGTGTTTTATCTCTCTAGACCAGCAATGTACTTAAACATGCATAACTTTAAGACCAAGATTAATTGACTTCCCTAAATAGGACTATTCACATTTTGAAATACACACATATGCTTGAATCAGGGTCAAAATGTTTCAGCTATTCCTCCTTAGATTGTTTTTGGATTGGATCAAATCATGTTCTCATGAGCCTCATGAGTAATCATATAATCATGAATCATGCATTCAACAAAACAGGACAAATCATCAGCTTTATTTGTTATGCAGATAGATCATCTGACTAGCTCTAGATGCTTCTGAATGAATAATTGATTCTTGCCCACTAGCCAGTCTTGTTACTTAGTCTGGGTTTTTTTTTTCCTCTGCAGTCCTCTTTTAACTGGACTATAATGGCCACTCTACCTGATCAAGTTTTATAGATAAAATTATGTCTTCCAAAATAGCAGGAGACTTGATGCTCCTTGCATTTAAACCACTGGAAAAAAAATGGAAAAATAGCAATAACACATGAGGTTTGGCAGATGGGGACATTATAGAAGGATGCCTCCTTTTTTGAGACTTCACAGAATTTCTCTCACATTTTACAGTGAGTCAAAGCTCTACTTCTGTGGGAGAAACCGTTGCATATAGTATACTGATTTAAAAATGCCACAGATGTCAGCAAAGAAATCAATAGTGCTTTGTGCAGATTTTTCTCTCTCTCTGCATTTGCACCAACCCTCTGCCTACTCCTCAAAGAGTTGGTAACTCCCAGACTCAGTTTGACTTGTGAACTTGTGATTCTAGCAAAAGTACCTTTCAGAGTTTTCAGGTCACTGCCTTACATTTTGTGCTTCAAGGGCATCCTTTGGTCCAGGTGTTGTTTTCCACATCCTTGGATGTATCACCCTTAATGGACATGGGTTATTTGTAAACCGTGTCATTTCCTCTAATCATTTTAAGCATTGCTTAAAATTATCATCCTTTATTGATAGATATATCTTTATGCTAGATTTTCCCATCTTCAAAAGCTGTGGGAACAATTCCACACAGAAAAAAAACCCAACCAAAAGAGGCCATGCTGTATGCAGAACAGCCTTTCAGTGCCATGTGAACAGCTAGACTAGTATGAAACACTGACTACCGAGAGAGCACTGCAGAAAAGGTCAGTGCTGCTTTTTTTTTTTTTCCTTGGAGCTTCTTTTTTTTCCCCTTGATGTCCCATTTACCTTTGACCAGCAGCATCTGACAGTTTGGATTTATCAGAGGCACTCAGAGTAGAACAGCTCTGTGTCACAGTGTCTTCCTGCTATCAAAGGAGCTGGGCGTAGAAGAAAACACAGTTTCCAGGGCATTGTGACCATATTTGCGGCTGGCAGTGAGCCAGCAGAGAGAAAAACTAACAGGTCTTTTATTACAAATGCTGCACGACAGTGACGAGCTGCCCTTCTCTATGAAATAGCAACTCCGCCAACATACTGTGCCACTGCTGCATAAATGATTTAAAATCATAAAAAGTAAATATGGAATTGCCCCAACTACTCCTTTCTTTCTGTGTATCTGTGCTAATGATTGATTGCTGGTTGCCCTCATTTATGAAATAAACAAATCTTTTGACCCACTTGCAGGTGTTTCACCTTCAGCCTCGGAGAAAACCGCTAGTCCCTCTGCAGTAATACGTGTGCCATCAGCTCCTCCTACCCTGTCCGTGACAGAGATCGCTCTGGTGGCAAATGTCTCTTCAGCGTGACTGGCTGCACTCTGCTAATTTACAGGGAATCTGTTTTGTCACACTTTGAGTTGTATAAGCTCTAAGGCGCTGTCAGACTGCTGCAGGCTGTAGGTACACAGCTATGCAGAAAGGGTGGCTCACAGCATGTAGGGGGAGCACTTAGGCTTAGGATGCTAATTTTTGCGAAATGTTAGCTGCTGACTCAGAGGCTAAGAGCACCTACACGGTTTCATTTTTCACAGCTTTACGATTCCCTCTCTGGCACACACATGTTCCTTTTAAAGAGCAAAATTATTTTTTTTCAGCGGGTGTATTGCTCACGATAATATGCTTATGCTTCACTACCACTTCTTAAGAGAGTCATTTTTTATTAAACTGTTAATCAAAATATTAATACATGGAAAATTTATGCGATTCAGCTGCTCAGAAGGATGCTGTGATGGATTGTGAAATAATAAATGTGTGGGTGAAAATAGCGATGAATGGCAAATGCTGCATTTAACTTTGGTGTATCAACTATATCGAGGATTGCAAGTAATTCACAGATTATCAAGCACCTCATATATCTGAAGTGTTATTTTTCATGCATGGAGCATTTACATTCTAACTCCACTGTGTCAGTCAGCCTAATGCAAACACAGTCAGGAGGACACCCCTGAGAATGCATGGCTTTGTCCATTTAGTCACTGCAGGGGAGGAAGTGGAGTCTGAGTACTCTGTGATGAGTGACTATGAGCTGAGCAGAGAAGCATCATGTCATCCAGACAACTGCTGTGGAATAATTTGGGTTGGAATGGACCTCCAATGGTTATTATCTGGTTCAACCTGAAGCTCAAGTCAGGAATGCACAGACCGATTTACTCAAGGACTTGTCCAGATGAGTTTATGGTATCTCTAAGGACAGAGATTTAGAGATTTCACAGCCTCCCCTATTTGACTACCCTCATGGGAAAACGTTTTTGCCTAATACTTATTTGGCAATTCCTGCGTTACAACTTGTGACTATTGCCTTTCTTTCTAACACTGTCTAGTCTGCCTCCATCTTCTCTATACCCTCTCAATGTGTAGTTGAAGGCATCTATGAGATATTGCCCTTTTCTTCTTAAGAAGCCCTTAGTGTCCTCCTTTAAGAATAAATCCAGTTTTCCCAGTCTCTCCCTTGTATGCTATGTGCTCCAGCCTCTGTCTTGGTGGCCCTTTACTAGACTGACTCTGGTGTGCCCATGTCTTTATTGTACTGGGAATCCCAAAATGGACACAGTACTCCAGGGCTGAACAGAAATATTGAGGTTTGGAAACAACATTGATTTTGTCTCAAGATATGCAGTCAGAGACAGTGATTCAGATTATAAAGCTCACAGAAAGTAAAAATGGTAGACAGCAATAATCACTGTACTTTGTTAACTTTCATATTGCACACTAAAGATAATTATCTGGTTTTCTGATAATTATGCTGGCAAAGCTAGTCACTACTGGATTTTTTTTTTCACCCATGGTATCTCAAATGGTCCTAAAGCATCTTAAGGATGCAGATAGTGTGAATTGCAATTTATAATCTCTTCATCTAGCTCATCACATCTCAAGTCAGACAATATTTACATGTCTGGTTGGACTATAGGAACTACAATCAGATTAGAACTGATATAACAAGGTTTAGATGTTTCAGATTACCTAACTGAAGGTAGGAAAGGAAACTTTTCAAAATGCATCCATGTTTAGAGCTGAAAGAGGCTGATGTATGACTACAAAAACTGGAATTCTGGCTTTACATGGCCAAACTCATAACTTTGCTCACACAATAGCAATGAAAAATCCAGTTTAATAAAACACTGCCTGAAAAGGATTTGTGTAACGCAGGCAAGTTCAGCTGGAAAAGGGCCATTAGTAGAAACCTCATTTAAACTGGGTCAAGTGCAAGTGACTTTGGAGATTGCTAGAAAGTATTTCTGTATGCAGTTAGTTGTTTCCACTGGAAGATGTTCAAAGAGTGCATTTTGGGACATTATCTCAACAGGAAGGAAGGAACTCTAACACCATTCAAAAAGGACTAAGACCCAGGAAACTATGGTTAGTGACTGCTAGCAGTATAAAGTTGGTCTGGTGGCAAGAGTGCTTTGTGGTCACTTACAAAAAAAAAAGGGTTTTCTAGTAGCCTTCCTCATCTCTTCATAACAAAACCATAGCAACCCCCACGCAAAGTATGTGAATGAACATGCTGCTGAATGCCTGTTTTGTAGGGGAATGGCTGGCAGTTTTAGAGCTGTGGCCCTGGCAACAATGATGCCTGGGCATTTTTCTCTGTGTACTGGAGTTGTCTCATAACCTCTTGGATTGAAGGAGCAGAAAGGAATGTCCTAATCATTTACCCTGACTGCCAGCATATCCCAGAACACAGAACTTCCATCAAATCTTGCCTGGTTTAAGCCTTTAAATTGTTTTTGAGCTTAAAAATCTGCTGCTTTGTAGCATTTATGGCACTGCTGTGAAAATGTGTTTGTGAGAAAGTAAACCTGACAATTCTGTATCAGTTATAAAAACCTGTGACCAAGCTATTGAGACACTTTATTGCCTTTTGTTAAAAAAACCTCAACCAAACAACTAATAAACAAACAAAACCAAAACTAAGAACAAGTCTGTAGGAAATGATTGGACAGTCAAATGCACTGCCTGTTAGAAATGTATCCACACCTACAGAATGCTAAAAAAGGTAGAGCTGTAAAATATTAACGGTTGCTATTGTCATGGATTAAAAAAAAGAACACAAAGGTTTGAACCAGTATCTTTAAACAAAAACCAGAGCTAATGGCTCGTTAGGATCTAAAAAGGGGTAGAAGATGAAGAACAGGAGTTCTCACAGGTTTTTCCATTTATCTGGATCAAAAGTTAAATTGCTGGATTTGGCTGAAATAGGTGAAAATTCATTACATAATTTGTGAAACATGTTGCTGTTATTTTGTAAGATACACTTCTGTGACTACATCTGCACCTGAATGTGATTGACTATGACTAATGATTAACATGATCCTTTCTTACTTTCTGGACTGCTTGTGTTTTTTTTTTCTTTAAGACATAATGGACTTATTTTACAAATAATGGCATTCTCTCTATAAATAGGTACTATTTTTTTACAAAACCAACTAATCATCCAAATAAATAAATAAGTAAATAAATTCCCTGTCTGTCTGTAGTCTTCATGCAGAAGAAGAGGAAAGAATTGTTGTTGAATTCTAAGGAATGGGACTACAACGCAAGACTGAAAGGAGGAGTTAATTTTCATTCTCAGTTTCATCTAAAGGTTGAATTAGGGAATATTTTGAACTACTGTGATGTGACTTTCAGAGGTTAGATGTTTATAGTTACCACCACCTGCGTGTATTTTGGCTGATTTTGTTTGAAATAATCTCTTGTATTGTTCAGATGGCAGTTTTTGAAATCACCTGATGCCTGGTCATTTCATCAAAGTCAGGTGCCTCAGGGTACAGAAGGTGTAGTGTGGATTTTATATACCTTTTAAGTATTTATCTTTAAGTAACTGTGAAACAAAGTGGCCTTTTCTATGTTGGAAGCAGTAGTAACTGTGATCTGCTAATTCCCCAAAGATTTTATTTCTCCTTCATGTATCTTAACACATGTGTGTGTAGTCTACATAGATGCCTATGCCCCTGTTATTTGACATGTGAAATGGACCACAATGTGTAGCACTTGTTCAGAGCAGAATTCAGTGTGAATCTTTCCTCTTTGCTCTTCAGGACACCTCTAGGTAGTTCTCCCCTTGATCACATGACTATGGTTATGATTGTCTTCTCACTTTTGATGTTATGAGAATGCTCTACTTCATTTGGATTAAGACAAACACATATATGTAAATCTTAGCTTGGCTTGCTCATCACCTTAGTCTGACTCCACAGTCTCCTTTGGCTGTGTTTCATTTGTGGTGATGTGCTGATTTTCTCACTCTGCTCTCTATATCCATGTAAAGATACTATAAATTTCAATAAAAACAAACCAAAACAGCTATCAAACTTAAACTAATGTTGGTTTCTGTGAGAAACTTCACTTAAAGTTCAAAGGTCTGGTAAGTACAGAGGGCTCTCCTGCCTTTAATGCCTATGGCTTTGATGTTGATCAGCCACCGAGAGCTATTTATTGCCTTGTAAACTTGGAGGCAATTACTTTTATGCTATTATATCAATTTTCACATAAAATGGTTCTCCTTTATTCTTTCTTTCTCTGTGTTTCTTCTCAGAGTTACGATCACTGGGCAGAAATGTCTCTTGCTCTTGGGATGTCTGCATTTACAGTGTTCCCATGTGGAATATATTCTCTTAGCAGACAAATTACAAAACAAATTACAATTAGAAATAGAAAAACAACTCAGATTACTGAACAAAAGGAATGATTATCCAGTTAAGATTTTTATTAATGGAACAATGGCAGTAATGTTCACTTAAAAAGTCATTTAGGTAACCTAATAGAATCATCAGTGACATCCATTCTCAGCACTTGATCAGTCAAGTTCCCACATAGCAGGTAGGCTATTTTGACAAAAACTACATAGTATCAAAAAGGGAAAGTAGAGTAAATACGCAGATTATGTGTTGAAATCAAGTAGGACAGGTCATCTGCTGGCATCTAAGGATGAAGCTTCTCAAAAACAACTGGCATGTTTTACCCCCGCTGAGGATGTCATGACGGGTCTGTTAGGGTAACAAGAACATCAATGAAGGGAGAATTCAGTCCACTAAAGAGAGCTATGCTTCCTAAGTGTATAGTCAGTGAGCATTTTTTCAAATTACTCCTTTGGAGTGCACTCAAGGGTTTATAAAAGAACAAAGTAGTGACAAATGTGTTCTCTTGTCACTTGCTTGGAAAATTGAGTTCTGTTCAGTGTTGTGAAGACAGAACAGAAAGAACACAGTGTGAACAAGAACATCAAGACCTGAAAATCTGACTTTGATCTCTTTCTTAAGAACTAACCAGGAGCACTGTGACATTCTGTAAGGAGGCTAGGTATTATAAAAGCTGTAGTTGTATATGATGACGACTTTTACAAACAACAGAAAAGTAATCTCATTTAAAGCTCACAGCCCTTTTTTTCCTCTGATACTATTCAGTGTGCATCCCCTTTTCTTTGCCAAAATGCTGCTGGGCCTTATATACTAGGTCTACTGACAAGAACCTTTCACTTCTTTTATTTCAAACACTGTAACTATGAAATTAAGCTCTGTATATATCTCCAGTAACCTACAAGCTATGTGTCAGGCCCTCTTCTAACCCCAAATTTTATTTCTATTGTCTAATCCCTTCGTGCTGAGCCTGTCCTGTTCAATTGTGGACACACCACTTACAAAATGCAAGGAAAATGAAAAAAGTTAGGAAAAAACAGCAAGGCTCAGGTAGGTAATATGTATTCTGACATTGTCAAGAATGGAGCACAGTAGGAAAAATGGGTGAATTGAACAGTTCTCTCTGTAAAGAGAAACAAAGCCAGTAGGCTGGATGATACACCACAGTATATTTCTAAATGCTTGAGTCCAGAAAAGGAAAGAGAATGTGAATTGGGGATTATTATTTTTCAGAACATTTAATTTATGGTATTTCTTAAAGTGTTGGAAAATACTTTGAAGTGATTTTTTCCTTCAATCAGTTTTTCCTCTATATCTGTTTTAAATGTCCTTTTGATTTCTGAATTGTTCTCCATCTAAAAGGAATTTCTGTTGCAGATTATTTGCAAACTCAGTTCCTGCATAAATTCATTGTAAGTTAAGTTCTTTAAAAAATTTGCACTTAAACCAAAGATAAAAGTGAGCTATATGATGAAGAAATTACATCAAACAAAGCAAGCTAGCCTTATCTTTGGAAACAATCTGTCATTATGGGCAGATTTAATTTGAATTATTGAAGTAGAATTGTTAGATATTAAAAAGACTCAAAGTGAAAGAGTCATACTCATTATCCTTTAACTGGAGTCTCCAGATGTTCCTATATTTTCATGTGACATAAAGGTCTAGTTCCAATCTTTTATTGCTAACTTGGATTTATAAACCCTGCAAGAAATTACATTTCAGATTAACTTGAACTTTATTATGCTTTTTATCGTATTTTTTTCCAAATGTGTAGCACAAAGTGAAGTATTAAGACTGTTTAGTCAAAGGACATTAGATAGCCTTCCTGGAAAATTCCTACATTACTAAATTAGATTAAACATTTTGCTTTATGTGGGTTTTAAAATGTCCTATAGAACTTCACTACAGAATGTAGAATTCCATGAATAATTATATAAATCTTTACAAAAAGTATTGTTGCCTGTTATGTTCCTTGAGTCTTGGCCATTTACAATCCGTCAAAGCAGCATAGAGGTCTGAAATACCTAGTTGTGTCTGCAGGAGAATTCACTCACTTATATTGACCACTTGATATGAAACAAGTAGATGAGTAGTCTATGACAGCTTTCAACAATCTTTGTGAATAGGCTGTGACAAAGTTATCCTGCCATCCAGAGAGTGGGACAACCAAGGTATAATTTTAGAGTAAGGCCATACTAAGCAGATACTCTAAGAATAATATCAGTAGGCTAGTCATAATTTTAATGGGCATCAGATTGTGTAAATTAATGGACCTACCCTGACTTCCAGACAACTGATACTGTAGTTTCAAGCCATAGTGTAAAATTGAATTTGTGGTGAATTTCTCAATTCCTCATTATGCCTCTTAGCATGAGGCCTGTAGTAATGTCTTGCACGTTGAATCATAGAATTACAGAATATCCTGAGTTGGAAGGGACACACAAGGATCATTGAGTCCAATTCCTGGCTCCACACAGGACCAGCCAAGTCAGAGCATGGGACTGAGTGTATTGTCCAGACGCTTGAACTCAGTCAAGCTCAGTGCTGTGACCACCTCCCTGGGGAGCCTGTTCCAGTGCCCAACCACCCTCTCAGTAAAAAGCCTCTTCCTAATATTCAACCTAAACCTCCCCTCATAACTGTCTCAGCTTCATACCGTTATACACTCATACACTCATACACTTTTAGTGTAATTGTAACAAAACCTTTGCAAACTGTCTCTTTATGGTTTTCTGTAGTGCAGATAAAGAATTTAATATTAATTAATTTTAATTATGATCTCTGTATTTTTTAAGTCAGTTGCACACATCAGTCAAAGGGAAGCTTTGGTTTTGGGTTTTTTTTTTTTAATAGGAAGGGAAGCCATCCTTTTCCTTTATTGGTCCGTACCACCAGTAAGATCAGAGTTGACAGGCAATTTGAAAGTGGGGCTGAATGGGCTTCCACAAATAATTTCTGAGTTGCAAATTATTTTTGAAAAGATACTTCTAGCAACAAGTAGATTTGCCTTCTTTAAAGTAGAAACTTGAATGACAAACACAGGAATTATGGCCTGGATATCTGAGGACTCCAGATAGAAGATGTCAGACTCAAATTAGTAACTCTCATGGAGCTAAAGTAGTGGTGGTCCCACTCTCCCTCTGCATACAGCAGAGTATTGGTGTATTCTCCAACTACAGATGTCCATCAGATGGATAAATGTTTTCTCAACATGTGGGAGTGGCTGTTGACCCCTGTCAAAGAGTAGTGCAAACACTACAAAAACAAGGAAAGCAAAGACAAGAAAACAATTATTAAACAAGAGGGAAACAAAGCCAAAACAAATCCTCAGACTTTACTGAGGAGAAAAAAAGAAAAAAAAAAAAGAAAAAAAAAATACTGAAGAGAAATTCAGAACATAAAGCCTCTAATGAATGAGGCACAGGAAAATACTGTGAATTGATAAGAGAACTTCATCAAGGTAATGGTGAGAGACAAGGCCCTTACTGTTTTGTCTGCATAATGCTCAAGACTGGAGCAAGCATTTATGTGTAGAGATACAAACTCATGGTGACTAATGGAATCCACAAGTGAACTGGGAAAATAGAAAATCATACAAACTACATATTTTGTTTTTGTTATGATTCCTTGTGTCATAAACCAAACAGTTATTATAAAATTAATTAGGGGAAATACATCTCTATAATGTTATTACCACACTGATATAATATAAAATTATGTTTTGTATTGACGATATATTTAATCATGGCATTCCACAAATTTTGAAAGAAAATGTTGAGTTTCAGTTTAATAGGATACTGATATTTGATATTTTTCTTGATAGAGCTTTACTGTGGAATCTGAAGCAAAATTTTCCCCAAAATTATATAAAACATACTGAGACAATGAATACTTACTATTTTTTTGTCAGTTTATGATTTGACCAAATTTTCAGAAGAGACATAGAGGCTAAATAAAAATGGCAGAATAAAATCAAACCCTTTTTCTTTTCCCAATAGTTGTTCAAATATACCTTGAATAAGTACATTCAAAGTTCATAAAAATCAGACTGGCACAGAAATGGACTGTCCAGAGAATGACTTACTATAACTTAAAATACTATTTATCAGCTCCTTAGTGAATAACCCTTACAAAATTCAGAAACATTTTGTCAAATGAAATGTCAAAAGAAAACTTATTCAAGAATGACCTTCTACGTGATTTAAGAAAATACGAATATCTCCTTTTTTTTTTTTTCATTATTCTTCTCTTTCCAAAATGGTTTAGGTATTTGCAAGGTCTTATAAGACAAAGTATACAACCTAGAATGAATGAGAAATAGTATCTTCTTGGGAAATTTAGCCTTTCAGTTTTAATGCATTAGAAGTCTCTATTTTCAATGGCCTAACAATGATTTATGTTGGCTGAATATCTAGCTCAGACTCCAGAAGCAGTCAAGTCTTAAGCAGCAATATAGTAATGTTAGCCCAAGTTAGCAGTGACACTAAATCCAATGCTGGGCCTATGTAAATTAGTAAGCCTTGTTTACTTTTCAAAGATACATAAATTTTTATTACCTGTATTAGTGATAGCAGTAAAATTTTGAATTACAGTAGCATACAGGGATGTGGCCTCTTTATGGTGAGAACTACAAATGTCCTAAGTAAGAGAACAGGTGAACGTATACTAAGGAAAAGGAAAATCTAGATCCCAATTCAGTTTTTACTCTTGTAGGCAACCTCAAAAAAACCTGTTGCACTTCCAACCTAAGCTATTAACACTGACTAATGCATTTTCTGCATTTTCTCTGTTATTAGTATTTTGCTGCTTGTCCTGCTTTGATAGATGTCCTGTGTATTTTTGAAGTAGCATAGATATTCAGCTCTTTGCAAACCCAACTTTAATTTGGATTTCCATAATGCAAAAATAGTTCTAATTTGCACTATCCTGTGTTGCATTTGTCTGCTGTAATCAGTTCAGTTCAATCAGAATTAAAACGTCTGTCTCCTTCCCTGGGAGAAGGGGATCCCATCTTCCACTGTTGTTGCTGTGAGTGCTTCTTAAAACACCTCTAGCCAGATTCCTACCAGCCTTGAGCACAGACACTGTGGTAAGGGTCTTTTGTGTTAGTAGAATGATGAGGGAGAGGAAACAAACATTGGGGATGTTTTCTTTGCTTCTGATTTCTCTCTCTCTCTCTAATGCAGCTTCTGCTTTTCTAAATCATTCTATGTCTTTTAAGTTTTGAATGCAGGCAGGGATAATAATGGTCATGTTCACCTGATGAAAGCAGTGTATGGTTTACTTAGAAATATGGCTCACTTAGAATATCCTTTCCTATTACATGGAAACCTGAAATATTTCTCTTAGCGACTCATTTTTGAAAATAATTTAGAAACCCTTAGAGCAGATAGGAAAAAAGCAAGCATACTAGTTGATGGGACAATAAAAGTGTTCTTGAATTTAAAATGTTCCGTACTGCATGTGTTGGAAGTGATGGTAAGTTTCACTGAGCCTGATGAAACCCACTTTCTGTAATAACAGCTCATGCTAGGCTGGTTTCTGCTAAGTGCTGACAACTCCAACTGAAGCAAATTTGATCTTAGAGCTTCTGGAGTTTTGCAGAATCCATAAGAAAAGTCAGTGGCCCAAATACTTAGGAGTTCTTAGCTAGCTTAGGTGCCTAAATTAAGTAAAATTCCATTATGGATAATTTATCTATCAACAGGAAATATTTTTATAAATATGTGCTAAACTGCAACTTAATTCTACAAAAACTCAGTGAAGAACATTCTCTGTTCCAAAAGGTTGGGTTTTAGTACCTGAAAAAATGCTGCAAGAAGTGTTTCCTTTTAACTGAATCCACTATAGTGGGTACTGATGGGTTTTGTAAAATATTTTTGAAAAAAACAAGACACATATATCTTCAGTTGTATGTTCCAAACACTACAGTGGCAAAGAGGTAATGTGCATGACTTTTAAATAAATTTATGTGTATTACCCAGTATTTTTCCTTATTTACTCTACTGGAAAGAAATGCAGATTATTTATCACTTAAACTGAAACATATTATGATGGAGTTATTTTACCATTATCTGAATCCTTGGCATTTAACCAAATAAGAAAAACCTTCAAAACACTTGCCTTCAAAGTTATCAATACATTTCTTGGCACACTAATAATGGAAAGTATTGACTAATGGTAAACTACTTTTCAATCATGAACAATTCTTTAAAAAGCTGGAAAATCATGTACAAGTACTCCATAAATCTCTTACAGAATTTTCAGCACTGCTTCCTTATACTTATTGTATATATGTGTACATAGCCATGATTATTTTTTGGCTGTCTTGCCTCTGTTTTCAGTATGTAAAACATTTACTTTGAATCGCTTGGCATTTCTCATTTCAGTGTCTCTAAGAGTAACTTGTTTTCCCTCAGCAGTTCCCAAGAACTTCATGGTTGTTCTTAGCAACTGACTAAAATGGATGGGAATTTATGAAAAAGTGCCAGGGGATGTTAGACACTAATTGTCATTTTAGAAAAACAGTTCAGCAGAAAGTTTAGATGATGTACAAAGTATGGAAAAAGTGTGAATTGTCCACTTAATCCTGATCTCAGAACACTGACAATATTCAGATGTAACAAAATGAGCATACATACCTTGAAGGTAAGCTGCACAGTAACATGTTCTGCAAGCTATTATATTTTTAGTTTGTTGTAAACTGGCAATGAAATCCAAAGGCAAAGTTGGTGTTGAAAGTCAGAAAGACAGACACCTTTTGGAAAGAGTAAAAATTGTAACCATCAAGTAGCGTCATGTGCTTTCCTATAAAAATATTCTTCACTAGTCCTAGAGTCACCTCTATCTGTGGTTTTCCTCTGCCATTGCATAGCGTTGTGCATTGTAACACTACAAGAAACACAAGAAATACCACACTTCTCTGAGGTCATATGACATAAAATGTGCTGTCTGTAATTTTTTTGACTGCTGTTAATGGGGAAGCCGTAGATCACAGCACTGATGATGTATGCTTCAAGTAGAAAGCAGTTTTTGAAACAAAAATTTTACATTCTGAAATATTTTAGCACAATCATAGCAGCATTTTCAAATGAATCCAGTAAATAGCCTGTACTATGATATTTCCAATATCATGTCCCAAATTTTCAAAATATATGTTAAGGACATCAAGTTATGCAACAGAAATTTTCCAGCCACACTCAGCATAATGAGTAGTAAAATGAATCAGTTTCCCATTACTACTGGCACTTGTATAATCTGTAGCAGCAGAGCAGCTAATGACACCTAAATTGCAAACACGATCCACATGTAAAGATATCATTCTAGCTGACCTTATGAATGTATTTTCATTTATTTGATTGAGACAAAAATTGGTAGATCTTAATCAAGTTATAGGTCTGGTTCAGTGATCTGTGGACTGAAGAATGGATGCTTTACATCTGAATCTGAAAATAAATTGAGGTATTATACTTGTAATTATAGCTACTATAGTTTTAATGCAGTCTTATTCTAATGGTATGGTTTAAACAGACATATTTATTACATAAATTTTGCACACAAGTCACCAGAAGTATAGGTATCACAACTGAGGATCACTTTGTGTACATAAATTACCTGAAATAACAAGACCAAGATGGATGTAAAATTATAAAGCTGTTTGCTCTTCGGATGCCTTAAGACATTAACATTATTTTCTCTGGGTGTTGTGCATTGAAGGGAACAAAGGATTTTCAAAGTTGTTTCAAACATTTTTTTCAGATACATATTAGTTACAATTCATATTCAACCTTAATCAAATTCCAGATAACCTAATGCAGTCATTGTAGATACACTGAATTTTCAGTGATCAAAAGATCTTTGATCAACTTAAATTCATAACTCAGAATATTGGTTGGTTTGTTGTAGATTCATATTCCTCATAGCCATGAGAACATATATTGAAATTTTTGGACTTAACTCACACTGTCACCCATGTCTTTAGACTTACTATGGAGTAGTTTGAAGACATTTTTTTAAAGCAATATTTTTAATTGAAAAAAAAAATTAATAAGTTCCTGAAATGTTACGATTACATTTTGTCAAGTTTCTGAGTTCTAGACTATTAAAAATTGACCATTCTAAAAGTTTTTAAAGTACCTGCAGTACAAATATATTATAAAACCTATATCCAGGTTTTCTTAAATTATGGAAATTTGTTTTGGCAAATGTTTCAGAATTTATTTGTAGGTTTGGTTTGTTTTGTTTTGGTTTGGTTTTTGGGGGTCGGGGGTGGTCAGTTGATTGCAGTCATTTCATAGTGTTCTGATTGTGTTTTTCAGTGGAAAATAAATCGATTTTCTAAACTTGGAAAGTCTAAGTGCAAAAAATGAGAAAAATTCACACAGATTTTCACCACAAGTTTTCATTGGACCATTTCAGTTTTTAATGTTTTGCTTGGCATGGATCCTTTTGCCTTGTTCTGTGCTATTTTTCACTGTAATGTAAACTTGTTCTGGGTGACAAATCAACGAAATAATATAAATCATAGCAATTCATGAAATTAAAAAATTATAATGTTAGTATACGTGCATGAGTCTTTCATGTAGTTTAGCCACATATCAATGATATTTTGCTTTATGTTCCAGGTGATTACCTGAGACCATATTAATGCTTCAATGAGATGACTGAGCTATGCCTTTTCACTTTAAGTAAAGGACTTTTTACATTATATCTATTGTTTCTTAACTCTCAGTATGTAATTCCTTGAAAATAATGGGGAAAGGTCTACTGATTTTATTGATCAGTGTGATTCAAGGGTCTAAGGGTCAGATTCTGGTATACTTGTTTGCCATTAGTAGTATTTGAGCCTGTAAGCCAATTGGTTTAATCAGCCCCTCTAACAATTAGAATTGCTTTTCTTATCAGCACAAGGAGGAGTCAGATTTTCACATTCAATCTTTAGTTGCGAAAAGATGTGGAATGAACATTTCCTTTCATAGGGTCTTTTTCAATCTGAATTTTTCACGTTTTCCATTGTAAAAAAAAAAAAGCCCACAAATCAACAAATAAAAACACCCGTGAAAAACAGATTAGGGAAGCTGAAACCTGAGGTAAGGCTTTGCAAAAAGATTAAACAGTAAATATGGTTCCTAATTTTCATTTCTATAGAAACACAGAAATAGCAATCCAACTGTTCAGAAACAGATCTTCTAACTTACACATTTCAAGTGTTGAACCATCAGTTTGACACTTTTATACTGATACACATTTTGCAAAGATAAACAATAGAAATTCTGCTTTTGTCCACCAGTTCTTAAACAGAGAGAGGATGATGAATATGCTAAATATTTTGTCTGTTCTGTCTTATATAGAAAGATGACCAAAACAGACAAGATTAACTGATGTGAACTCTCTGTAACAGAAGAAAGAAGAATAACAGTGGCAATGAGAAATACACAAATGTAATATTGAACTGGGCAATTTTTTTTAAAGCAGATGCATTAAATTCTTGTATCACTCAGGCATTTTATAAAAACAATAAAAATAAAAATTAAAAAATCATAATTTCACAAACCTTTAAATTTACCTAAGTGGAAAAATCCCACCTAAATCTAATGAAAACTGTGTCTCATGCTGCTCATTCAGCTGTTGCTTTGTCATATGTAATGACATGGAGGAAATTTTTTTTTGCAAGAACAAGAGATTCTCCTTTAACTGAAAATAAAATGAAAGCAGAGAACATTGAATTTAATAGGCCTGTGAATGGCTAATAGTGAAAAATGTCCAGCTTTGAGTCAATAAATTCACACCACACAAACTGAAAAACAAATTAGACTAGACAACACATACGTAGGAAAATCTGACATTCACCATAGTTTGGAACCAAAAATTAAGAGGGCAAAGGAATTGTTAGTAGGCTCTTCATACAAAAAATCTTGGGGTTGTTCTGTATGTCCTGCAACTTGTGGAGATACTACACAAAACGGGACTGTTTTACAGACTAGCAGATGCCCAATCCCCAGCTCTGGCTACCAAAAGATGAGAAAGCAAGATTTATCTGAAAATCTGATTAATCTGAAAAGTTATTTTGAAATTCCAGGCTTCCTTGTTTGAAAATATTACAAACTTCTATGGGAAATATCATAAATATCTCTGGGAACTGTGCCTGTGGGACACAGGCCAGTGGTCACAGAACATAGCCTGAATGTTATCTGGCCAGATAGTTAGAGACGGGTAATTTGAAACAGTTATCTAGAAACAATAGGATATCCACACTCCCCCCCTTCTTGTCCATACCCCATAAAACATCCATTTGTTGTCCATTTTCTGTCATTCCTTTGGCAGAAGAACAAACTACAGATTTGGAGTGGTTGTTCTAGTTTTTGTTGATCAGCTGCCATATGGAGCTTAGAAGTGGGTCTATCAACCTATAAGTTCATGATATTGCTTTCCTTCTGGCTGGAAGCAAAAAAAAAAGTCTATAGATATTGTTTTGGGGTCCCCAATGAAGTCTGTGAAACTGACTGTGGGGATAAAAGTTTGGCTGCAATTTTATTGCCACAGCATCACATTTCCAACTCCCAATCCCTGTTATACCACACTTGTTCTTCACAAGAGAGCCACAAAGGAAAAGAAACTATAAATCTAGTAAGAAAGGAGTGCACTTTATCTTTTGAAGATGTGGCATGAACAGCTTTACAAGAATTCTTGAGAGAACTGGAAAATGTGAAGTCACTCCAAACACAGAGATGTGCTAATTAAAGTAATACAAATATTAATACGATTATATTTTAAAAGGGGGGAAAGGAAATTGCTTAATCTGTTCTGTTACCCTGAGATGTCTCAGTGCCCAACTGTGTGAAATAAAGGATAGGTAAACATTAGCAGAGAGGAAAGATAAGGTCATCCTAGGCGGGGTTAGAGAAAGAGCGGGTCACCCAGGGCAGCCATCCTGGATGCTGCAGATAGTCATCTTCAACAATAGGAGAAAGAATGAAGTAGCCAGAAGAGCTCTCAAGGGCCAAGTGTGCATTGTATGGGCTAATTACCCAACTAGATAAATACTGGAACACCCAAACAAAATCCTTATTGTTAAATATAACCTTAATGCTGATTTTTTTTGTCATATCTTTTTCTGACCACTATCTCAACTCATAGTTTAAGTAAACACCATTCTATCCTTAAATTTTAGTTTGAGATAAGCTTACTCCTGAGTAATCAGACAGATGAAGGGGCATTGTATCCTTGTGGGTGTGACAGTCGTTAAAACCAGTACACAGTACAGAGCTCCTCACTCAGTGCTGACACTCCTGATATATTTTTCCACTCACTGAGATTTAGACTTTCTAAATAAGGAATCTGACAATCTTCTGACACTTGCTGTGATTTTCTAGGAAAGAATTTTGGAAGACATCAGGATACCTGAGAAAATAATGAACAAAAAGGTCACAAGGAAGTTTTATGATACCAACATGAGTTAACAGAAATCACTAATGAGTCTAACAGTATCTATCCAGTGTGAAATCATCTTTAATAAAGTAATAACTTGGTCCTTTACAAACACTTAATATCTTCCTTGTCATTTAAAACACTTTTGCTTTGCATATATGTGTTTATAGGTAGCAAATTCGTAAAGTAAAAGTATACAATGTCAAAAACTTTGTAAGGAAAGAGATGAAGGAAAGGGTGACTGAAAAGAGGAGCAAACATGAATACATTGTTGAAGGGCTAGAGACAAGGTCAGCAGAGATTTTTATAGAGCTGAGTGCAGATATCAGGAAAGATGCTTCTAGCTGGGGTGAGTGGGTAGGTAATGTGGATGTGAACTGCACATAACCTATACCAAAAGTTTGAACTTTTCGGAGTGGTGAGAAAAAAAAAAAAGTAATGGAAAAGCAGCCCAGACCCACGTGGCCGGAGTCTTCGAAAATGACAGTCAACTATAAACATCAGAAACTGAAAATTCCTAGCATTATATTCCTATGGATTAAAGACACATTCGTTTAAAGTACATATACTGTAAACACATTTAACAATTCAAATCAGCATTTATGGACTTCTAGTTACCACTCGTAAACTATCCAACTACTTGTTTATTAAAGACCCAGGAGAATTTGTTTCGTTTGCTTAACTACCACGATCTTTTAGATTATATGGTAGCCTGACATTTTAGTATTTGCTTGTCTAGTGATATTAAAGAGAAAGTGCTGCACAAATGCAGCATTCTGTTTGCAAAGAACAGAATCCTCTTGTGTTAATTTAGATAAGGCAAACTGGGAGTGAGCACATAACCGTGTTAAAACAAATGAGTGATCATAAGATAAGATGGCACATTAAAAAGTTTCCATTGTTTATTCAAAACTGTTGTAATTTGCAAGGTGCAAGTGCTTGTCTGTTGTTTAGTATGTTGTAGAGTTAAGAAAAGTATAAACACAGTGAAGAGAACTCCAATCAGTTTCCAAATTATTGAAAGATTACGATGGAATGAAAGGGTCAGAAACCTGAGAGCAAGACTTTCCAGTTCTACTATGACTGACTCATTGTATGGGTTTTTCGCAGATTTTTCCTTGGCTGGAGAGCATGTTCCGCTTGTTGAGGTCTTTAAATTAAAAGCATATGTATTTGTGAAAATGAGGCATGGGTTCAAAGAAATGGAAACCTTGATATGAAATTTCCTGGATACAGCGAAGGAACAGAAAGAGGTATTGCTTTGAGGCCAGGCCTTGTGAACAAGTAGTAAAATAATTATGTGGTTTTTATTGTGCAGCAACCTACCCTGCCATTTGTAAGAAATAACATGCTGCTGTCACACCCAAAGAGGAACCAGGCTTGGGAGATTCTGCTTTTTACATAGGTTATTTCTCATTTTGTGTCTTTTTAGAATCTGCTTTTAAGACATAGTAGGAACAGTTTCAGTGAAGCAGGGAGGATAGAATCTTGCAAATATTGGGGCCATAGCAGGAGAGTTGGATTAGATGATCTCCAGAGGTCCCTTCCAACTCCCACCATTCTGTGATTCCGTAGTACTACCTGAGCAGAAACAGGAGGACACAGTGGTGTTGATACACTGATACTTCTTTAAATGTCCATTGGTTTGAATGCAGATCATTGTTCTAGGTCTGAGACCTAGACTTGATTCCAGTGCAGAGACTCCTGTGTGATGGAGATATGAGTGGTAGGATTTATCTCCACTGACCCATACTTTTATGTTTGCTGTATATGCTAAGTTCTGTTATAGCCTATGCAGAAAAACAGGCATTAGCAGAAAATTATCTGTTCCACCTTTTTCCTTAACTACCTTCCAGTGGAATAAAATGCTTTCTGAAAGGTACCTGTTCTTTCCCTCGATCAGAGTCCATGAAATTAGCTCTGATTTAGGACACTACTGTCAATATAGTTATGGCTTTCTGAGGTGAGACACACGGGGAGATGCCTGATGGTGGGACAAGTAGGGAGAATGTATATTCCTAGGAATCTGTGAGAGTCTGTCCTACTACCTGGATGGCAAAGCACACAAATAAGACAAGGACATTCTTGGAAGCTGCAGTCTTAGCATGAAGCAGGTCTGGGTGAATCATATGGGAATGAAAATTTACAAGTTTTGCAGTTATTTATATTGTAACAGACACTGCATGGTTTGCTGTAGCAAAACCTCTGAGGAAAACCTTACTCATAAAATTGACTCATTTGCTAGCTTATGTGTCCAGAAATGGAAAAATGGACATATAGCATGATTTTTTTTTTTCCCACAGTCCATGCCTGCAAAGTGCCAGAACATGCACTAGAAGTGTTGAAAATCTGGCAAATAGTTAGGGTTACAAAGCAGAGATTCTGGTGTGCAGGAAGTGTCAAGTTTTTATACTTGGAATATTTCAAACAATTTAATAACCAAAATGTTAAAAAATAGTGGAAAAAATGAGATCTGAACAGCCCCTGCAGCTGTTCTTTGAAGCTGACTTTCATATTAGCCTGTGTATATGAGCAGCAAAGTAGACAAGAATATTAATTATATCAAGCAGCGTTTGGGACTCCTTGGGTACCTGGCTCTCGGTAAGCATCCAGGCCACGGGAAGGCAATCTGCAGTTCCCAGACTCTGCAGCCTCAGGGCAGCCTTTCTGGAGTTCAAACCTTAGATTTGATGAAAGTTAATCAAATCTGAGATGTTTCAGACAAAACATTTGGGGCTCATATATCAGTGTTTTTCAATGAAACTACATTTCATACTAATATATCAGATCAGCTCTATTGCCAAGAGCAGTTCTTTCTTTTTCTTCCTTTACTTCCCTTTGCTTTTACTCTCCTTGAACTCCCCATCCTCCTTTATTTTATTGTTTTATTGCTTCTCTTCTAGCCTTCCTTTCTTCCTGTGCTTTTTTAATCTGCTTAAAGCATTCTTTATATCTCCCCAATCTCAAAACAGAGCTACTTCTGTGTCATTTTGCCCTCAAACCCTGTATCTCCTCAGTGAGACTAAGCAGTCTCCTAGCTGTCAAGCAGTCTCTTTTTTGTTACACAGAGGGAAAATATTGGTCAATGCCATGAATTCATTCAATTTTATTCTTGATTCTGCAGCTAAAATAGTAACAATTTCCATCTAGAAATAACTCCTTTACTTATTTTGTGATCAATGTTCTGACTGATGAAAACTTTTTGAAAGAATTTGTCTCAAGAGAAAATAGCTGTAAGTTAATCTTACAGTCCAAATATGCAAAAGGCATTTAAGGGGAATGCCAGTAGTTCTGAGACCAGTTTCCTGACAGTAAGAAGCTTAATGGTATAAGGTCAGCAAAAAAAAATGAATAGGAGCAATAATAAGTTCAGGATGCTGCAACCTTCCTATATGTTTAGAAACAAAGAAAGATCGATTACAAAGACTTATTATTTCTTTTTTCTTAATATCAAAGTCTTCTTTGCATGTTTGTAAGTGAGAAATGATAATACAAGACCTGGAAGTTACATTACTTCAGAAAGAATTTTCACAGAATCACAGAATCACAGAACATCAGGAGTGGGAAGGGACCTCGAAAGATCATCTAGTCCCATCCCCTCCCAGAGCAGGATCACCCTGACTGAATCCCACAGGAATACATCCAGGTGGGTTTGAATGTCTCCAGAGAAGGAGACTCCCCAGCCTCTCTGGGCAGCCTGTCCCAGGGCTCTGTCACCCTCACAGGGACAAAGTTTCTCCTTGTATTCCCATGGAGCTTCCTCTGCTCCAGCTGCACCCACTGCCCCTTGTCCTGTCGCTGCTGTCCCTGAGCAGAGCCTGGCTCTGTCCTCCTGACTCTCACCCTTTGCATACTGACAAACATTAATGAGGTCACCCCTCAGTCTCCTCTTCTCCATGCTAAAGAGGCCCAGCTCCCTCAGCCTCTCCTCACAAGGAAGGTGTTCCACTCCATCATCTTGGTGGCCCTGCACTGGGCTCTTTCCAGGAGTTCTGTGTCCTTCTTGAACTGCATACCTGCAGTTCCGAATCAGTATGGTTGTCCACTCTTCTGCCTGGGTTGAATGAGCACTGCCAGTTATAGCAAGGTCCTCTCCTCCACTCATCCCCTGAAGAGCCTTGTACAGCTTCTGCTGGATGTAACTACAGTTACTTTCTTCCAGCATTGGGATTTTGTGATCCTCTGGAACTTTTTTTAAAGAAGATTTTGTAAAAGGAGACTGGTGCCCTTTTGTGCAGAAGGTTTCCCAGAACCCTTTTCAGAATTTTGCTTTTTAACTTCAAAAATACTCCATTCTGCCACTCTAAAGTGTTCATGTGCTTTTGGCCTCTCTCCCTGGTTTAATTTAGGATGTTGTTTCTGTTACATCTGTGGTTTTCTGATTTCAGCCGCACTGGTGGGTATGTGAGGTACATTCCTCCTATGTACTACCTGCTCAATTGACCCTAGAATAGGATGATCTCGAGTCTGCATCCAGATGTAATTGCAACATGTTGAAACTTGGTGATATAAAAGTGGGAGTTTTCTAATCAGTAATATGCTTTCCCACTGTACACTCTGTAACAGAAAGTGGTGGATGACTAGTGTCCTTACAGAGCTGAATTAGAAAACCAGGAACACTCATTGATAATAAATTTTGATGTCTTTCTTGCATTGAATTCTTCATCATAATGAATTCAATTTTCCAATAGCTCAGCATACATGATTGTATGGTAGGGTAAAAGCAGGAGGAAGGTTTAGAACAAGACTGCAGTAAAATGATGATGAAGGTTAAATTATCAAAGTCATCCTTCATAATCTTCATAACCTTCAGAATTATGAAATCTTTTTATGCTTAAGATTTACTGATCAGTGAAACAGTAAATTACTCACATTAATGACACAAAGTCAAGAATTTATAATAGACAGTTAAGTCCTTTGCAACTTCTTCTAAAGAAATGAAAAAAAAATAATTAATAGTTGTGAAACATAATCTTTATCACTAGTTTACCTTTTGCCTAAGAGTTGTTCAGTTGTTTAGGTGAGAACAGTTTGGAGTTTCATTTCATGTTGTGTTGAATAAACATTGAGATAGAGGACACCCAGTCAAAATGGTCAGGAAACTAGAAAAGTTTCCATCCAGGTCCATAAAAATGTCTGAAGAGAGGTTTCCAAGTCTGGAGAAGGTTTTGGAAACTTACATGGAAGCATCAGGAGCTAGAAACTGAGTTTCAAGCACTTTTATGAAGATACTGGCAAACTTTTGCGAATAGGTTTGTAAGAACTAGCTTCTACTAATAAAAGAATAAGCATTATTACATTTGAGAAATTCAAATTGATGAAGGAACTTTCAGAAATACCAGCTGTTGCAGTATGCAGCTGTACTTAATTTTAAAATATATTTTTGTGATAGAAGAGGACCTGCATCATTAATTAGCTCTGTTCTATCTGTTAATAGTACTGGGACTGTGAAAAAGCTAGGATTTGTTCAGGAAAACAATACCTTAGCAAAACAGGACAAGATATGGTAAGGGGCACCTCATTTTGAATCAAGTAGAAATTATACAAATTTGCATTGAGTGCCTGTATTTTCATCGGTTTCCCATCATTTATTGTCCATGCTATTGATTGTTGATATAAATGTGATTGTTTCTGAGTTGTTTTGACATCTCTCAATACATTGTTTAACTTAGCATGCTGACACAGCCTAGCTGGGCAGCATCCCAACAATACGTCATTCTCAGAACATGACAGAGAAAAAGCTAACAGTACTGAAAGACAAGGGGGGTTAAAATAGACTTATTGAGAGTAATAGCATCAGAGAGCAGTAAGCAATTGTCACACAGACCACAAATCCTGTACAACATGAAAAAAACCCAGTTTTCTGAACTTCACAAAATAATGAAACTAGCCTGTTAGCACCTAAGGAGTTAGAATAGGGATTTTGGGGAAGAAAAAGGTCTATACAAAGACATACTACTGCAGCGACACTATTAGATAAGTAAGCTGTAGCATATATAAAGGGAAAGACGAAGACGCTGCATATTGTGTTAGCACTTGCAGAACCTTCTCTATTGCCCCTGTTTGCTTCTACATCTACATTAAATATGGGAGTAGCTTGACAGACACTCCGGATTAGATATTTCTAAAAATACAGCTGAAGCCCCAAAGGGGATGTCTGACAGTGTTTGGCATGTATAAAAACAACTCAGATTGTAACTCCTGATGTATTTGTGTGGTGTAAGGAGCCTTATCATTGGCTGGCAGCATAGACTGCTACTTAAAACCACTCATTAAATGCCCTGATGAACTTAGTCAAGAAGGTTAAAAGGAGATCTGGCCTTTTCTAACTTCCTGCCTTGTGATCAGTCCACCAGCCACTGTTATATTGTGATTGTCCATAAATATAGCCATATAGTAGTGTCATTCATCTCTACAGTCTGAATGAGACTTTGTGTTGCTGAAACTGTAAAGCCAGATGACACTGGCAGTACCAAAGCTGCAGTTGGAGACTAAAAGCAATGATAAAGATGATGTGAAAGAAACCAGAAAGTGTGCTGCATTAGTATTAAGAATAAAATAGTTTTATATTTAGTTTAGCACTTTCAAAATGTTTGTATAGGGAATCCTCTTGGTATGCACAGAGCTGGTGGAGCAGCAGCTGTGGCAGAGTAAGATTTCCCACGCTGTTTTGGTTCTTAGAAGTACCTGGAAGAGATGGGATAACTATCTTATTGCAACTGTCTTTTTACAGAAGCCTATGGCTCTTTGTTCACAATGACTAAACTGATGTACAAATTTTTCCTCTATCATTTAGGATATACTGTCAAAAACATGACTGAAATCAGTTCATCCATATAGGCCACTTTAAAGGCACTATGACCTTGACTACTAAACCAGAGTAAACAGTGGTGTTTTAAGCAAAATGACAAATAGTCTTTAGATTGAGAAGATGTAAAAATATGGGGGAAAAAGGAGGTATCCTTCCTAGAATCCTTCCAGAGCAACAGTAGTCAAAACAATTACTGCAGGATGTTCTCATCATGTGTTGTTAGGATCAGGATACTGAAGGGATTTTTTCTTTTTTTTTTCTTTTTTATTTTTTGTCTGTAACAGTCAGTCTACTGTCCTTGGAAATCCTTAATTGATTATGTTGGCTTGGTGGTTTGTTTTGGGGTTTTATTTTAGTTCTTTTGTTTTAGTAGTAATGTCATTGAAATTGTGATGATCTAATGATATAGACTAGGTAAGACTGAATAATTTAACTGGGAAAAAACATGCAAGCACTTCTTAAGGTTTTATCAACAAACCCCATTATTTCTTTTAATATTTGAACTTTCTCATATCATCATCGTAAAACATTATTGTCACAAGAACCATCATATAGGAAAGTCAAAGTGTTTTACTCTCAGGATCAGTTTTATACATAATGTATAATGCACAATATATAGTGTATAGCCTGAGGGAAAATCCAAAATGAGACTTAAGTGGGTTGTTGATACTTCAGTTCCAAAACTGCAATTCAATTTCCACATATGTAACATAAACATACACAGATATAAATGCATCAAATTCATGAAAAACCTTTTTTCATCTGAAAATTCACTGGGTGCCTGTTAAAGCTATTTTATCCTAAGGAACTGCTTTCCACATCTTACATTTTGAAGAAAAAACACTCTTCTGACATGTTTACCTATTTAATTTCTTACATAAGGGACAGTAACCACCCAGCTGTATATCTTCCATTTGACTCTTGACTCTAAATGAGTATAAGGGCCTTATGATGCTATTGAAACTAATTCATGGAGTTACAACTATAAAGATAGCTTTACTATGCTGATGTTTGGTTTTGTGGGGGTTTATGGTTTGTTTTGTGGGTGGGGGGTTGTGTTTCTTATTGTTTTGTTGGGTTTTTTTAAAAAGCTTATTGCAAATAGGGAAGACTTCTCCATATAAGTAATTATTAGAGGACTTTTTTATGGTAGTTGTGACTAACATAGTAGTGATAATAAGCAAAAAATTAGGATATTCCTACCAAAATCAACATGGAGAATTCCTGTTCTGTTTTTGCGTCTAACACTCTTACAAAAAATGTCTTATGATAGGACTTACTTCGCTTATTTATCATGATGTAAATATATTGGGATAGTTATTGTACAGGAAGTAGGAATTGTGATGGCTTTTGTTCCTTTGTCTTTTTGTTGGCAATGAAATATTGTCCAGACTGACTATATTTCAACAAATAAAACAACCTCATTGAATATCCTGTTAGTAATTTTGCACAAAATACAAATTTACTGTTCTGGAAGGTGCTTCAATAATAATGCAAATCTAAGTATGTATATTATGAGTATATGTAAACGTTTTCTACTGTAACTTCCCCAAACAAGGGGTTCCAAAACTGAATTCTTTGCCAGGAAAAAAAAGGCTCCTAATGAAAGAAATGTGAATGCAAGACAAAATGAACTTTCCACCACACTGTGAAGGGGAAAAAAAAAACCAGGTATCTTCCCTTACTTGGATTATTGACAAAGGACTATTTGCCCAAAAGCTAGTGTTTTATGACTCACTACCGCTAACTGTTATTGAATTACCTTTTTCCATACTTGTTTTTTTGCTAAAGAATTTTCATAGATTTTCACATCACATTTGATAGAATAATACTGTTTGCTAGCCAGACATGTTTGGAAAGGAAAATCACAGAAAATTAATGAAAATGTACAAGAATCCCAAAGCTTTCCTAGTTTAGGAACAAGTAATTGGTATTTGAAAACTTGGGAGCCAACTAAGTTGTCACTCATTATTCCAGGCTAATCTCCATTGTCCCCTTATTCCAAACTTTTCAGTCAGTCAGAAAACAGAAACAACATGTGACTCGGGTTCTCAGCTAAGTAATATGAATTATAAATCTTTAAAATCAAATAAGAAAAGGTTTAACAAAAAAACCTGACACAGTGAAACTATGAAGTGGACATGATAAAATGCTCAAAAATCTGACTTATTACTCAGAGCAGTCATATATACTCAGTGACAAAAATGTCAAATAATAAATAACTATCCAATTGTTTGGTTTTTTTATTGGTTTTGGGTTTTTTAGAATCATAGAGTGTTTTGGATTGGAAGGAATCTCAAAGCCCATCTAGTTCCAACCCCCCTGCCATGGGCAGGGAGAACCTCCATTAGACCAAGTTGTCCAAAGCCCTATCCAACATGGCCTTGAACACTGCCAGGGATGGGGCATCCACAGCTTCTCTGGGCAGCCCGTGCCAGGGCCTCACCACATCAATCATAAATTTTTTTTACTAATATCTAACCTAAATCTAACTTCTTTATTTTAAAACCATTACCCCTTGTTCTATCACTACACTCCCTGACAAACTGTCCCTCTCCATCTTTCCTGTAGGCTTTCTTCAAGTACTAGAATACTGCAATAAGGTCTCCCCCGCGCCTTTTCTTCTCCAGGCTGAAAAATCTGAACTCTCTCAGCCTGTCTTCACAGAAGAGGTGCTCCTGCCCTCTGATCATCTTTGTGGCACTCCTCTGGACTTGCTCCAACAGCTCCATGTCCTTATGTTTAGAACTTCAGATCTGAATGCAGTAGTCCATGTGGGGTCTCACAAGAGCAGAGTAGAGGGGCAAAATTACCTTCCTCAACCTGCTGGTCACACTGTTTTTGATGCAGCCTAGGATATGGTTGGCTTCCTAAACTGCAAGCATGCATTGCTGACACATAATTGAGCTTCAAATCAACGAACACCCCCAAGTTCTTCTCCTCAGGGCTGCTTTCAAGACATTATCCACCCAGTCTGTAGTTGTGCTTGAAGCTGTGCATGACCTTGCACTTGGCCTTCTTGAACTTCATGCAGTTTACATGGGATCATCTCTCTAGCCTGTCAGGGTCCCTCTGGGTGGTATCCCTTGCCTCCACACAGCTTGGTGTTAGCAGATTTGCTGAGGGTGCAGGTAATTACCTGGTATGCTTCACACTTTTGCTTATTATTTTCTTCTAATTCCTATTTAGTTAAAATGTGCTTGACACATCATCTCTTTTAATAAATCAAATTGCTATTTTTTCTTCAGGGGCCTGTGTGTATTATTGTACTGCTTAACCACCTCTCTTGTTTTGGTTTTGGTTTGGTTTTTTTTTACTTTGAAAAGTTTGAGGGGTTTTTACTTAATCATTAAGTCCTGTTTTGTAGAAATACAGCAAATTGTAACTTACAAGGTTGAACGTAGGAAATCACCTGTCATAACTTCATCGCCACTAGACCCCAGAGAATTAATGCCTTAAAGTCAATAACAGAGTCTTCTAATTAAAAGCATAAAACACCATCATGACAGTGTATGGGGGAACCTTTGTAAAGAACTCTCACATTCTCTGGTGTGATCCTGATATGGCTAATTGCACTGTGACTTGCCTTTATGTTCTTATGTAAATAGCACTGGCTTCTGAAGCGGGGCTTTCAGGCTGCTTTTGTCAGCAGGAGAGTCGTTTCCCCAAGGGCTTTTTCTTTGTGAAACACCAGCTGGTGGGAGTTTTGCATTGTTAACCCTTATCGCCAGTGGCAAAGAGGGGGGAAAATAATCAGGAAAAAGAAAAACTGCCTGATTTTATCTTTTTTTTTATTTTAATAGAACCTTACCCCTTGTCCTCCCCCCCCCCCCCCCCCCGCCCCCTTTCCCCAAACCGAAGCTTTAGGGGCCTACAGCAGACTCCATTTATCCTTTATTCCTATAGAGAGGTCCTACCTCTAAGTCATTCTGCAGCGTGCGGCGGTCTATTTGCTCTCACTTTGCCAATGTGTTCAATTGAAAATTTTACATTCAACCATTGCTGTTGACACTCTTACCTCTTCTTAAAGCCCGGCACTTAATCTGAGCACTTTGTTTTCTGCTAGTTCACAATGCAAAAGAAATACTGATAAAGAGGAAACATTTAAATACATTCAACCACTTCCTCCACTTCAGAAGCATGGGGGCAAACGTTAATATGCCGTGAAATGTACACTTATGAAATGTTAAGGTTACTGTTAATAGGCTAGACAACAAAGCATAATTACATACACTAATTAAAAATGTAATTTTTAATTACATTTAAAAAATACTCAACTTGATTTTTTTGCATCTCTGTTTTAGTTATAGGAAAAAAATACTAAAGAAGGGATTAAGCACCTCTTTTTTTTTTTTTTCTTCAAAATCTTTAAAATTAACCATACTGATCAGATGCCGATGTGGATTTCCTCCTTACAAGGCTTTCAGTCACCTTACACCAAGACCCGATCTATTTAGCCATATTGTGAAAGAGAAATAGCCCAAATCAACAAGCTTATGATTTTTTAAAGTTCATTGATTCAAGGCTACTTTATGAAAACTAGTAATGAAAATAAAAATGAAAGCACAGCGGCCACACATTAAGAATCCATTAATCATGCATTGGTAGAATGACGAAAATGATAAAATGAGAAAGCAAGATGGGGAAAAAAATTTTTTAAAAGATTAAAATTTTTTTTTTTCTACAATAACTTTTGTCTTTGTGTTTTTTCTGGCCAGATGTCTTCTGCATTCTGTGTTGTGCAGAGGGATTTACATGATTGCATTTTGTAGGACTGCTTCACAGAGGAATCTGCCTGTTCACATTTCATTATTTTCATACTTTTCCCTGGTCTCTGTAAACCTACTTTAGAATTAACCTCTAGAAAGTCATTTCACTAGGAAAAGAGAAAAGGCAGCAGAATTAACTCCTGGTGAACAGAGCCAAGTATTTGCATGAAGTAAAGTGGCATCACTTCATCAAAGTGGCATTATGCCAGATGCACCATTTCAGTTATTGACCTAGGAATAATAGTTCCACAATATGAACCTGCATATATTTACTACAGAAATATTTGCATTTGTTACTCTAATTATTCAGTGACAGACTTTAAATGGTTTGTGAAAAAGATGAAAATGTGTATGTGGTTGTTCTCATAAATTACTTAGCCACTGGAAGATTGGTGACGATGTTAATGGTATCCATGATCCACATGGTATCCATGATTCCACTGTGGTTTTTTCTTCTTCAGTTATATTTGTTCTTCAGCTTCGCTTTATTTGAGTTTGTAACAGTGATTTACAACATTTGAGACTGAGATGTACAAGTCCCCTTACTTTCTCACAGCTAAGCACAAAAGAGCAACAAGAAGACAGTGTTACATTGACATGATACTTCCACCTAAATTGTTTCCTTTTGCTGTTCAGAAGGACTTTTTCAGCTATTCAAAATCTTCACTTTTAAGGAATAAAATGAACTATACAAGTCAAATATAGAAATATAAAAAATAAATATATAAACAATAAAATCAAATATATGTATTTTAATCCATGAAGGATGGCTTCCCAAGTAAGCTTCTTTCCACAAGCATTGTGATTGCATGTAAAAACCAATGAATAAGAAGAAAACATTGTAATTTGCTATTGCTTTGTTTAATAGAGTAATAAGCCTGAATAACCTCTCAGAGTTAATTGCAAGCCTATAGTCACTTTTCAGAAAGTGTTGCATACATTTTATTTCCTTTAGCAATCCAGTGGCTGATACATAGAAAAAATACATTGGTTGATTATGCCTTATACTGTTGTTGAAAAAAGAAAATATGTTATTTTTAAGGGTTTTCAAAAAAATATGCTTTTGTTTTTCTAGGCATTTGAATATTCTTAGTGGAGCTTTTTTTCAAAAAGAGATCATGGAACCAGAGACAAATGAAAACTAATGTTGTATCATTCTTGTTTGCTTTCTAGGTTTTGAATGTTCAAAATTAATGTTTTCTACCTTTGCCCCACAACCACAAGATTTACTTAATAAATAATGCTGAACCTTTTTTACAAGTCACCAGACTGCAGTGCTTAAATAAAACACTGACCCTTTAATCAATGCCTATTAATAAGGGTTTTAAATGCTGCAGAATTACTGGTATTTATTTTATTCAGGAAAGGCATAAGGACAGAATTGTATTCTTGTTCAAGTTCAAGCAGAGAAAAGAACATGGTAATGGTTGAACATGGTTAACTGGTTAAAAATCCTGTCCGGAAAGTTATCCTCCAGGTAGTTCCATTTATTTATTTACTTATTTATAAGAATACACAAATACTTATTTATAAGAATACACTTTAAAGTACATTTCCACAACTCATTGGTCTTCATTGTGTAAAAATAGCATTTTTTTAAGGTAGCATATACTTCAAAAATGCACTTTGCACCTCATGAAACCATGATTTCAGTATAGAAAGATCTGCATTAACATTGTCACTTATTAATATTGATTTATTTCCTTACCAACACAGTAACAAAGAGGCACCAAGAACACCACAGAAAAGTCAAGAATTCATTTACACAAGCAGAAGGAAATTTTTTAAATTTCCTATCAACTTAGAACCTCTTTATTTTGCATAACTGCTTATATGTTTCAATAATAAAATTAATTTTAAAAACTGAATATTAAAAGACAACTTGCTGTCCTCCTAATGTTTAGTCACCATATTTAGTAAGCAGTCCACCTGCTTATATATATTGGTGATATTAGATCACACTTATTAGGGTCTAATTAGCGATATGCAACCTCAAAGAATTCAAACAGCCAATAGAGTATTTTTTGAGCTTTTGTTTTTATATTAAGTTTCTGCTGGGGGAAGTTATAAAAGGAAAAATACAGTTAAGTATTATATAACTTATGGAAGAGAAAAAATACTGAAAGATTTTTCTACGATAGAGGGTCATAGAAGTGTATTGGTCATTAGAGTTATAGCTTAATAATTCTTTTCATAGTACAAGACAATAATTCTGTCATTGGATGAAAACCAAAACAAAGGTGTGCATATAGAAAAAAGGTCCAAAGTCTTGAAATTTATTAGCCTCGGTCTTAGTTAGCAGTGATCTGAATTAGAAAGAATAACCCCTTTGTCATTATTTCTGTACTGACATTTTTAATTAAACAGTCACATTTCATTAAGTATGAGGAACAAAGTTGAAAAATGATGCAAACTATTAATCATTTTAAACTGTATTTTTAAAACATATTCTTAAATAAACCTGACCTTCTTTGATCTTATTCACACTGCTCATCTTTCTCCAGTCCGGCCTCAGAGTATTCTGGCTTTTCCTTAAGGAGAATGGATATTTTCTTCAGAATAAATGCCTACTTTGTAATATTGAGTTGAGAATGAAAGAAAGGAGTTTGAGTAAGCTATGCAAATATAAATAAATAGCCAAGAATAAAAGCTTTATTGTAGAAAACACAGGAAAGATCCTCCTGGACTCTTCCTGACTTGTTGATCATAGTTGTCAGCCACTCAGAATAGTTTGAATGTGTATGTAGTGGAAAATAAACACATAAGGCCTATTTTTCAATTGTGGGTACCTAATGCACACATTCAGCCATGTTTAGTAAATAACCTAATTCTCAAAGTTGTTGATAACTGCATTGTGTAGTTGTATGCCTAGCTTTAGCTGGAGACACCAGTCTTTTGTCACTTACATTTGAAAACTGGACACAGACACCCATTGTCAGCCCACAACAAAGTACAGAAAAGAGTGAGAAATATCTACTTGTAAATCAATAACGATAGAGCATCCCAACACACTAACCAGATCAGATTGTGCTATAACTCAAATAACACTAATAGACAGGAATGTGTGATACAGATTTTTAACTACTAATCATTAAACATGAAAATTATCACTTTCTAAAAAGAAGGACTAATTGAATAAAAAATAAATTCTGAAAGCCTATGAATATCCTCTGGATGCAGTTTTCTTGATTTCAGACATCCTTCTAGTGCATACAGTAATTTGTGGCAACCACTGCTACTGATTTCAGGTGTCCCATCATAAGTATGTAAGGATAATGCTCCCAGGACATTGTTCAGTCAGAATTAGAACAATTTGTTTCCCATGTCTGTTTTTAAGGTCACGTCAGGTCAGGTGGGCAGGAAAGAGGCTATAGCCCTACAACGTGATCTGGAATTGGTGATCTGTACTGAGTAAGAGTAGAGGAGGGAACTCAGCATTTTAGTTGTCTCAAACTGTTTTTTTACAAAAGTTTCAGACTCAATCTACCTACTATACATATCTGTGATTTTAGCTTAAGCCTTTTGTGTACTACATTTTATTTTACACTACCTACATACAAAGCAGCAGTTTTGAACCATGAGTGTAACATCTGGCTCCCTGAAACTGTAGTATTACTCTTCACAAGTCTGTGAAATACTAGATCTACATGTACAAAAAAGATTTACATTTTTCAAGCTAAGTATAAAAGCCAATATTCAAACACTCTGGGAGATGAGGAACCTAATGCAGATGCTACGATCCTCAAAAACACATTTCAGTTACTGGGAAGCAACAGGGACAGTATCCAGTTTTCTTCAAGTCTGTTATCTCTTGATATGCAAATTTGTACCACTGAGGTTTACATAATGTTAAGGCAGTAATATTGTAGATCTGCACAGCGACTGAGTGAGTGGGTTTTTCTTCACACATGTAATCCACGAAAGATCATTTAGAAGGTGTCTATTGAATATATTTATCCTATTAACATGCTGAAAGAACAAGGCATGCAAGAATTATTAAAGTTCCTGCTTATGATACTCATATACTCACCTGAGATAAGACTTCTCATTTATATTTGATACTGGCCAAACACCAAGATACCTCCCTTTGCCGCAAGCTGGCTTTCTGATCTGCTATGTAAGCATCTGTGTCTCCCTTTGTGAACAGCTGTATGGATTCCACCACATGTCAGTATTCTTGTAAGTTACGGATTGCAACAACATACCTGAAGATCATTTGTAGATGTAGCCCTAAGTCGCTTGCCCAAAGTCATGTCAAAATTATAGCAGAGCAAGAAGTCCAATCCATATTGCAACACCCCAAATACTCTATCCATGAACAGTCCATCCTCTTGTCTTCCTATGAACTGTTTTCCCCAAACAAGCAGTAAGATGAAAGGAAAATCAAAAGTCTATGTCTCACAACTTATCCAAAATCAGGGTCACGATTGTGGATGACATTTACATATTCAGACGTAGAACCTCAATATGTTTCATTTTGATTTCTAGTCAATTAAAAACTGCATATAAAAAATAAGCACACATTTTAAACATCTCATTGTCTATGGAAAGTCCTCTAGCTAGCAAGACTAACTGCCCTGGCAGCTCTGAGAAACCTGTAACTTTGCTTTTATTCTCAGTATGACCATGTACCTTAAATAAATAAGCTAAGATTTAAAAATACTTCTTTTATTTTAATGAAGTATGAGATGAATTTTATTGTCACTAATATAAAAATCTTAAAATATGGGTCTTCTTTTCCCTTCATGTGCTAATCAGAGCTTTTCAGCACCTTGTACACTGACAAATTAAGAGATCATTTGGACTTCTGCATTTGAAATTGAAAAATCAGTTAAATTATGGAAGTCAGAAAGTATAGTTTTGAGGGTGAAATAGCATCTTTTAGACTGGTGAGCATATTAGGGGAGGTGCACTGATAACTTATAGCTGTCAAGGAAAAGAAACTCTTGAGTGGTGTGAAATTTTAGCTGTTTTGTTAACCCATGATTTTAGATTCAGGGACTATTGGCAAGAAGCCCAGACACTTTGGATTGCTGCTGGCAGCCCCTGTCAAATGCTCTCCTGTTTATTTTCTTTGTCCTATACACAGTTTTGTTACAGAAATGGAATGACCTAATTTTTGAGAACTTTGTTGTTTGGAGCTTTTGATTTTATTTTTACTAATATCAGGAGAAGTAGAGAGTAGGGGGTTTTAACTGGGTTTGGATGAAGTTAAAAGGGAAATCTTTGTGCTGAAGATGTATGGATTATTGAATTATCAAATAATCAAACTCCAGGCAACTGAAATATCACAAAGACAAATATTTTGGCTGTTGATTTGCCTCCAATTTTTATGGTTTTATGTATTTTTATTCCGGTCAGGAAAGGTTCTTTTCTAACTGTGATTCAAAGAGTAATTGCCATGAGGAGGCACTACAGCAGAGATGCTGGACAAGTCCAGTAGCGTCTGCAATACTTAATTTGCATTTGGCAAAAGCGTCAGCTAAATTAATTATTTCTATAAATGTAAATATAATATTAATTAACGAAAGCCTTGCCTACTGATTTGCTTCTTGAAAGCTTCAACTTGAAAAATGTAGCTATTTGCGTGAGTAACTCCAAGGAGTAGTTCCATTGGTTGTTCCCAGTACCAGGTGTGAATTTAATGTTGTCTACATTTGTAACATTCCAGGGAGTGTTAGTCCTGTTTACATAGATCAACGCTGCAGTCTTAATCTCTTTTGTTTCACGATAAACTTCAAAGGAGTGAAAGTAATAATAGAATACAGAGAAATTATATTAATTCTGTAATTTACTTACTGAGCTATTCCGAAGTACTCTCTTGAATTTACCTCAGCCTACACAAACAAATTTAGAGACGGAGATATGTATACCATAACTTTACCACTGTCAACGTGGAAGCATAAATGTTTTGGTGTGAAGCCTACGCATCTGGTACTAGGTTTAGAAAAGCACCACGTTTAACATGCCTTTTTCTGTACCCTCATGTTTAGACAGTTTTAAATGTTATTTTTTTCTGGTTTTGCTGCCTTGATCAGCTACTTATGTCTGCATTTGTGTGGAGTTCTTAGCTCTAGATTTAAAGAAAAAAAGCTGTTATTTGAATGTTTGTGATGAATATGCTTTTTTTGTATATGTGTGTAATGGCAGGAATCTGATTTGTACTTAGTTCTCTCAGAAATGTGCTGTGTTGGGAACTTGCTTGTAATTCCTTGGATCATGCTTTTCCCGTGTAATGATTATGAAGTCTTTACAGAATGTATAGCTAGGCACTTTCTACAACCTGACTTTCATCTTTTTTTCATGAGTGAATGTGTTTATAAAATATCTATTCATCTACTACTCGGATTTCAGTAAAATACCTATTCTTCTGCTCATTCATATGGGTGGATATTTCTCTCCACGGAATACAAACTGTGTTCCCAAGGGTACTTTTGCCTTGAGGATATGAGTTCCTGCCAAGGTCTTTCAGTTAAAAGTGAAGGGTTTTTTGCACCGCGTTTCTCAAAACTGGGTTAGAGGACAATTTCTCCAAACCTTATAACCAGTAGTTTTTAACTACTATCATGCTTACTCTCAATCAAGACCTAATAATTATCTCCATATGCATATGACTATAAAAATGGACGTCAGTTTACATGCTTGTATGAAATATAAAAATTAATATTAAATGTGGCTCTTCACCAGAAAGGCAAACTGTAGTTACATGTCCTCTCTGCAAAGTTGTTTGTACCCAGTTGGAGCTCAACCTTTATTGTTACTTGGGGTTATTCCGTCACAGATTCAGGACTTTGCATTACCTTTTGCTGAGCTTTCATAAAATTTCTATTGGCTCATTCTTCCATCTTTTACAGACCTCTCTGAAAAACAGCCCTACCCTCCAGCTGACTGACTGCTTCCCACAGTTTCTTGTCACGCACAATCTCATGAGGACTGTACCCTACTCCATTTTCCAGATTGTTAATAGATACATCAAATGCTGTTGACCTTTGTATGGACCCCTTAGTGACACCATTTATAACCAACTTCCAGGTGGACTTCTTTTCATTAACTACCATCCTTTTAGGTTGACAGTCCAGACAACTTTCCAGCCATCTAATTATTCAGAAATCCAGACTGTATCTCACAAGGATACACTACAGGAGATCATGAGGAAGACCTTGGTAAACAGGTAAACAACATCCACTACTTTTCCCCTCATCCAGAGACAGCCATCTCTTCATAAAAGGCAACCTACGGGTCAGGCAGGATTTGGCCTTGATACATGAAAGCTGGCTGTTCTCAGTGATCTTCTTATCTATCTGTGTTTGTAAATTGCTCTAAAGAGCCATTATGATCCATAATCTTCTCAGAGACAGAAGTTAATATGAGCAGTCTGTGAGTTGTCAGATCTTCCTTTTCCTGTTTTTTTAAGGGAATGTGATCTTTGCTTTTTACATTCATCAGGCATGCTTCCCAACTTCTGTGATCATTCAAAGCTGATAGAAATTTATCTAACAATTAAACTAACCAGATCTTAGCACCATGGATGACCCCTGGATGAGAAGATCTGGTCCTATGTGTTCTTCTGTGTCTGACTGTCACTGTGATTTGGTGATTCTGTGACTTAAGTGTACCATTCCCTTACTCTTTTCCAATCCTCACAAACTGTTCTGGCAGCCTCTGGGAGGCCAAACTGAAAACCAAATTGCTAAAATATGCAAAAAGCCACAGAGTCCTTCAACATTTTCTGTATTTGATGTTGCCAAGTCCCCTGTGTCATTCAACAGCGGTCCCACATTTTCCTCAGTTTTCCTTCTTCCTTCTATGCAGATACTTACAGCAACACTTGTTGTTGCTCCTCACTTTCGTCACTAGCTTCAACTCCAGATGAGTTTTGGCTATCCTGACATCATGCTTGGATGCTCAGAAAATGTTTATGTGTTTCTTCCTGGTAGCTATCTCAACTTCCACCTTCTATGTATTCCTGTTCTAAATTTAAGCTTGGTCAGAAGATCTTTGTTCATACATGCTGGCCTTCTGCCACACCTCCTGCATATCAGAATAGACCGTTTGAGTTTGAGGGAAGTTATCCTTGAAGACCATCTAATTCTTTTGGGTCTCCTTGCTCTCCAAGGCAGTCTCCTGTGATACCTTGCCAAGTAGATCCTTGAACAATCAAAAATATGCTTCCTTGAAACCTAGGAACTACCTTCTTGTAGTTGCCTCACTTCTCTCAGGATCCTAAATTTCACAAACTCATGGTTGCTTCAGCAAAGGATGCACTCAACCTGCACATCCCCGATCAATTACTCCTTGTTTGAAACAAGTCCAGATGACTATCTCTCCTGGTTAGATCAGTCACCCATATCATGAAATTACAATCCACACTCTCTAGAACTCTTCTAGATTGCTTGTGCCCAGTGTTATTGCCAGAAGATGTCAGGATAAAGTTTCCTACATACTCTGCGAACAAGCTCTGTGAACATGGGGTTTTCTCCAATTGCCTAAAAATGGACTTGTGCATTTTCTCATCTTGATCATTCAGTTTGTAGTCAGACTTTGTTTGATCTGTTTTCTTATTCTCATCTGTTAAGTTTTTTACTCATCCATCACCCATTTCAATGCAAACCATGCATCCATGTTTCCACTTTGTATGGAGTGCAACTGCTTCTTTGTCTCAATAGCTAAAAATAGATAGGAAACTTTCGTATCGTGCTTGGGACACTGTGGAGACAGCCAACAGTTTCAAGAGAATTTTAAACAAGTGACTTGCTAATTACAAGAAACTTCAGTTTTTGTCTGTTTTTCTCTTGCAAATGTTCTAGCAATCACTATTTCTGCTTCTGGTGAGAAAACATTAACAGTGATTGCAGTACCAGCCCAAATCACACTCAGCACTGAATCACCTTAAATTTTTAAAAATTATTACAGCATACCTCTTCAAAATACTTTTTGGACATCCATTCTGACTTTTTTAATAGATTCTTACAGTCTATATATTTCAGTCCCCTAAATGCTCTCCAACTAAAAGTACATTAGTCTACTGAACTGGAATTGATTTATAGCATGCTGTGAAGACATTACTGAAGCAAGGGGAAAACATTGTTCCTGTAACACATGGACATTTACAGAATCACCAGCTCTTAGCAAAAAATCACACTTTTCCTTTTATACTAAAGCTCTAAGAAACCTGATGTTTCTATACTGCCTCTAATTAATGTAATTATGTTAAGACTGGACACAACAGCTTTTTTTTCACTTAACTCTTTTAAAGTTCATTGCTATCATTTTCAAATTCTTCTAATGAGAATATTAAAAAATACAGTAGTGATAATTATATTATCTAGAGTAGTCTAGAGCTTGGATGAGTTCTAAGTTTTGGGCACATCCACAGACCTTCTAAAGTCAAGTGACATCTTCTGCTGGCATTGCAGGCAAGGGAGCAGCTCACAGAATGGAGTTTCTGGAGGGACACAGGTACATTAATAAATCAGATCCAAGATAGCCCTTCAAAACCCATTCTGTACTTTTTTAACTCTGTGCATGTGAAGTCCTAGGAAGGGTGATGGTTCTCTAGGCTATCTGCTTCTGGTTACTGCCTAAGTCTTCAGCAGTACAAGAATTACTTTTCACGTCTTTATCTAATCCAAACTTACAAAACTTTTCTTTTCAGTTCCAGGAATATTTAGGATAGGAAAATGAACCTGATAAGTATTCATTTATATTGGTATCCTACTTTATGAAGATGTTAGATGAGTGTCAAATAAAAATTACCAGCAAATCTGATCTAGATGCCATTAGTTCATTGATTTCCTCTAAAAAATCCCTATGTAGCCTAACACAGGAGTCATTATCTTCTGTCACAAAGATGCTTAAGGGAGTGGAACATCTTCCTTATGAGGAAAGGCTGAGGGAGCTCGGTCTCTTTAGCTTGGAGAAGAGGATATTGAGGGGTGACCTTGTTAATGTTTATAAATATGTAAAGGGTGAGAGTCAGGAGGAAGGACCCAGGCTCTTTTTAGTGATGGACAAGCTGGAGCATAGGAAGTTCCATGTCAATATAAGTAGACTCTTTTTCACTGTGAGGGTGACAGAGCACTGGAACAGGCTGCCCAGAGAGGCTGTGGAGTCTCCTTCTCTGGAGACATTCAAAGCCCGCATGGATGTGTTCTTGTGTGATTTAATCTAGGTGATCCTGCTCCGGCAGGAGGGTTTGGACTGGGTGATGTTTCGAGGTCCCTTCCAAACCCCTAATATTCTGTGATTCTGTGAATCTGCCACTGAATTGTTCACAGAATAGTTTTCTGCTAATGTCACTTAAATCTCACAGTTAAATTAAAAAAAAAAATCTTTCTAATATTCATTACTTACTTTCTTGTTAATGTTCCCCAAATTATTATGTGGCCAGTCTTCATACAGTTTTGGAAACACTGTCTTATAGTTGTTTTTTATCACCTCTGGCCATAGAATTAATGAAAGCTATTTAAATATAGAAGCTCGTTGGCAAGAGACATTCTTAATATCCAGAGCAAACTCTGATCTTCATCTGTTTGTACATTTACTTTTCTGCTTCCTAGTTGTCTCTCTAATCATTTCCCATAGTTCAGTCATGATATTACCTCTTACTTTTTCCTGAGGTTGATTTCAAACAGTGGAGCAATGTGAAGTAATAAAATAGAGGGAAAAAATCCCATTTTGATACAGTTAATTTTTAACACTATTTTAAAAGCGGCTTGTTTGCAAAACTTGATGAACATCCAGAATGCAAACTTATGTATATCCATATATACACAAACATATTTATACACAAATCTTTGGAACTGCTGCTTTTAGTTTTGCTTTGGGATGTGGAGGGTTTTTTTGTGTTTGGATTTGTTGGCGGGGGGGGGGGGGGGGGGAGGTTTATTAGCTTTTCTTTAACTCTCTTTTTAATCCAAGAAACCATACAGCAATAGTTACATAGAGAGCAGCAATAACTACTCCCAGTCTTTCACTTCTTAGTAGTCCGTTCCAACCTAAGTGATTCTATGATAATATGATTCTACATTTATTAGCCAGTGCTATGAAGGCAGCTTGCTATATTATTTTTCCTTCATAAACGAATGAATAAATAAGAGTGAAATTTAAAAATGAAGGAAAAAAAAATCACTGTGGCAACTCTAGAGCCAAAGTTGGCACATCTCTATTCAAGCACCATTGTTAAAGACTGTATCTATGCCAGTATGTTCTAACTTGCCAATCTGAGAAAAACAGTGATACTGTTGAACAACATCAAGGGCCCATTGTGTTATTCATCTCTTTTCCTCTCATTCCTTTAATGACTGAATAGTTCAAAGACTGCAGGCCACTGCAAAACAAGCACAGAATAGCAGAAAGTGACATAACCTGTGCCCATAGAGTTAGAATTAAAATAATTTAACACCTATTCATGGGACTCCCATATTAATGCTCTTTCAGAAGATGAAAAGCATCACAGTTGGCTCAAACTCATGCCAAAGCTGTTCCAAAGTTGTCATTCATATCTATCATAGCAATTGTGTGGTTCTCCAACCTCCCTTTGTATGCATGAGAAACATAAATAATTTAGATGGACACTATTTAGGGAAAAACTGGAGTGCTCAGTAATTATAGTTAGTCTGAACAGACAACTTCTGAATTTCCTCTGATAAGGTATAAAGGTTCACATTTATTAATTGAGAATATGGCTGCAATTGTCATCTCAGAACACTGGTAGAAAGAAAAAAAACCTCTTTGTGATGTAGTATCACGTTATCGGTTATATAGGAATGGCACAATAGTTTATGCTAGTGAAAGATAGTATTAATTTTTAGAGAACATAGAGTCAGATACAGCAAATTTGTAACTGTGCCTGAAAGTATGATAGATTTTTTTTTCTATGAACTGAAAACTGACATATGGTGAAAGTGTCAGTGGAGAAGTTTGGGTTGATAAGACTGTAGTTTAAGACTTAAGAAAATTATTTTCATTGAAATTCACTATGAAAATGACAATTTCTAAAATTGGTCTTATTTTTATGGTCCCAAGGATATCTATTTTAGCGTCAAAGAAGGCACTGTGGAACAAATTTGTAGTGTAAAATCTTACCATGACTAGGTTGTGTTCATTCTAAAGTTCCAAGAAACTCATACATGATTTTATGGACATATTGGATTAATTTATGAAGCATCACTTAATTTTGTCTTAGTGCCAGAAGTACAGAAGAAAACAGGTATTCAGCATTAAACTTAAAAAAAAAAATCTCTTTTTAAGAGAGCCTAGGAAATGGCAGACTGTAGGCTTCATCCTCTATAGTGTGGCAATTAATAGAAAAAAAAATTTGAGGCATGGGTAAATTATATACTGGGGAAAAGTGAATATAGCTTTTGTAGAAAGAACAGTGATAGATATTACATAAGAAGTTTATTAATTCTAAAATTTATTGTAAAAGACATATTCAGTGGGTTTAGTTTGAGTAAACATGATCATCTGGTGTCCTTTTTGGTATGGTGGGATATTCTGCTTGGGCTTTGGCTGCTACTTCTGAGCTTCTCACAAATCTTATCTCATACCTGATAGACCTATACAGTTGTCTGGGATACCCATGGGCATCTCTAATGGCACCCAGAATCCAGCCTTTACTGCTCAGGGAAACTTAAAGTGAAATAAGATAGACATTCAATATTAGGTAGGAAAGGCAGGGTAGCACAATCCATTCCCTTCAAAACAATATTTTACCTTATTCACACCATATGCCCCTCACATAACTTTTAAAGTGAGCAACCTGATGCTTTTTAGAGACATTCTTGAGGATTGATTAGTGTCATTGAACCTCTCTGTATCTCCAGGATTGTTATGGTGACACCAGGTAAAGCAAAGATGATTTAGAAGAGGAGGAGAATAAAACCTTAGTCACAAATCCTGTGAAAATTATTTGGTCCACTTGATGGCCAAGAAAAGAAGTCTGTGGACATTATTTTTACAGATATGGAGACTGATGGTCAAATAGTTGATTGCAAATCATTCTCTTTTGAAAGCTGTATTCATTCTACCTTTAAAAATGGGGACATTAAAAATATTGTTTACACCATATTTTAGAGACAAAATGGAAACCATATATTTATATGACAAAAAGGTAGAGGATATTTATGGACTGTTAGACCTTTAAATATTACACTATGTCACACCTCAGAAGTGTTGGACACCCCACTGAATCATTTCATAACAGCAATGCACCAATGAGCTTTCACACCGATCCTCACATCTTAATACGACTCTGTTTTCTTCACTTAAGTAGGTGAAACCAACTCATATTAAATAAAATCCAGCTTTATTCTAGGAGAAATATTCAGGACCTGCTAATTGGTTACTCAAAAACCAGTCAGGTTTTGAGCATATATACATGCCTATGTGTTCATGTCAGCCATTACAGGTATAATTACACTTGTCCTATTTACTTGGTCAAGGATTTAATCCAAAGGTGACTGAAGACTTTATTCTCAGTTGTACATGTTATATAACTGTTTGCAACTCTGCAAGTTTAAAGGAGCTTCTGGTAGTGTTTTAAATTCTTTTTGCTTTCATCTTGCTTTTGCGTGTATGAATACTAAAGCCACAGCATCCTTGTGGTTTCCCTCTCTTTTCTGTTTTAATTTTCTTTATTTTTTTTTGTTCTTTCTTTCCCAATAATGTGCAGAATTTGAAAGGAGTTTGTGAAAATTTTACTTTTAGTCTTACAGGAGCAAGTCTGGTGGTAATCAAAACAACCCTATAGGCAAGCTAATAGAACAATTTGGTGGATAATTTCTTCAGGTGTGGAGTGTCAGAACCCAGGAGCCTGACAGGTATTGCTGAAGCATTATTAGCAGTCACTCAGGCCACCAGTTGGAATTCAGGAGGCAGCAATGCCTACCCATTTCAATCTCTGCAGTTAACCTACTTAGATTAGAATCTATTATTTATGGTGATTATCAGCTGCTACAGCTCTTGTAAATGGCAGTAGGTCAGGGCTTTGATAATAATTAAGGTATTCATTAGATGATAAAAATGGAGGTCAGCTTCCTTCCCTTTTTTGAAACAGAACTGAACATAAAGAATTGCAAAACTGAAGAAATTATTGCCAGAAAGACATGACATAGATTTTTTCATCTTCCTGATTCTGACGCTGTTTTCGCAGCCTTCTCTATTCATTGTAGCAGTAAAACTAAAGGGTCCCTAATGCCTTCATTTAAGGAGTTCATTAGAAAACTGTTAATGAGGTTTTGTGTATTTTTATTACTATTGCACTACAGAATGAGACGCAGAATACCTACAGGAGTCTGAAATATGGGAGAAAATCATACATGCAAAGCATATAAACTTTGTACAGTTTGCTGTCTTTTTTTATTGCACTGCATGATAAAGCCCCTCGTTGTTTGAGCATATACACTACTTTATTCTTTAATAATGCAACTTAAATGTCATGGATGTCTTACAAAGCTTGTGTTTATAAAATTTATTAGACAGAGATATGCTAAATGACTCCTGGGGGATTTGGATATTGCTGAACATTGGAAAACCAATGAAACATAGGTAGGACTAGCAGATTTCCTGCTATTTACTCACTGAACTAAATCAGCCTGAAGATGTACCGTATTTAGAGATTAAAGAGAAGAAAGGGAAATGTTTGCTTTTTACTGCATACAATTACTTTTATGAAATAAAAGTTTTCCTAAAGTTTTTAATAAACTGTCAGGTTGTAATGGAATTAATTTTAGCTAGTCCCACACTCCATCCACCATAATATCTAGTCATCTGGATACTCCAGCATACAGGTCAGAGAAATAACAAAACTAACCAGTACCTGAACAGTATATAACATTCATATATATTAATGTTATAGAAGAATAAGAAAAATAAGAAAAAGTTGTATCAGGTACTGATGTTTCATTCTTTATTCTCCGAGATAAGAAGTCTAATGGTTTATGTTTTAATTTTGACAAAATTTCTGAGTGTATGAAAGCCACAGCTCAGTTCATCCTATATGCAAAAGAATTATCTAACTCCCTCTCCCTATCCATCCACAACATCCTTCCTAGATTTGTAGTGTCATGGAAAAGTGGAAAAAATAGGCTAGCTACTTGTATTTCCTAGCAAGCCTATGGCAATGGACAGGAGATGGAGTAGAGAAGGATGGTGAATGGAAAAATTAGTAGTGAGCTCTCCACAAAACTGTCTCATACATATCCTGGGAAGGTGAAACTGGTACCAGTCAAGGTCCTCTGCCAGAATAAAATTACTCCAATTTTAGAATCCTTTCATGGGATGTAGGTTGGTCTCAACAGTATGTGCTGCACATCAATGTCCATTAAAGACTGGGTGTAGGTCTTTGGTTATTATCTAGGAATGAAACACATTCTGTGTAAAGGCAAGGACTTAATGGTTGTGGAAAAGCCTTACCTAAAAAAAAAGTAATTTAGGAAATATCTTAGAAACGAATACAAATGTATTTTATTTTTATTTGATTTCTAGAATTTAAAAACTCTTTTGGATAAAATCCCTGCTTTAGCCCCATTCTAAAACTCAGAAAAATATGAAAACCCAACATATTTTGGAAGCGGATGGCTTTAGAACTAGCCTAGAATTTAGGGGGAGGGGGGAAAAAAAGAGATAAGCTGGTAAATTTCTTAATTTGAAAATGTGGGCAGAAAATGGAGGGAGGAAGAGAGGGAGGGAGTTTCTTGATTACATCTGTTAATGAAGATACAGTGCACACAAATGTTTGAATAATATAAGTAATGAAATCTTTGCACCAGTCAGAGTTTCCAACATGTTTGCAACAATTTACCAAGCTGATGTTGTGGTTGCGTTTTCCAGTAATGCTACATGACTTCTAAAGGAATTCTTTACTGATTCTGATCATCATCAGAAAACACTGATTCACTGTCAATGTAACATCAGTCTCTGAGAATTACTAAAATGAATATTTTGGCATGATGAATGATAAGGGAAAAGCATTAATGATATCCTCAAGTTTAAATGTAGTTGCCAGGAAGCTGTGTGTAGTCTTAGACCACTATTAATTTTTAAAGGGAGCTGCTATCATTTTTTTTTTTTTAAGAAGCAATATTTGAGAAAAGCAAGCTCAAAAGAAAACTCATGACAGAAAGTGCTCTCTCAGTTAATACCACTATGGGCAGGTTTCCTTATTTTTTCTCTTTTTAGAGCTTAGAAGAATTCTCATTTGAGTCATTAAGCAGTCAACATTTGATTTCAATTTTCCATTTTTTTGTAGTTAGATTCAAAATTCAGTTATTTGATTCTGAAAACTATTATATAAAGCCTTTAATATTTTATACATAATAAACAGAGGAATGAGATTGATCTGCTGTCTTTTTTTAAAAAAAATATTTCTATCCCATTACATTCTGTTTCCGTTTAATTTTTACTGTTTCCAAATCAGGTTATAATTTTCCTAAAGGAAAAGTCAGAATAAAAGACAAAATATTATAAGCCTACATTCTGATTTTATGTTTATTAGCCCTGCTTGACTTTGGCTAGAAACTCTCTGAAGTGTCCAAATTGGCTTCAATTATTCCTAAGCTTTTAAAGTAGCACAAACACTAGGGACTAATTAAAGAGGGAAAAAAGATTCTAAAGGAGAATTTGTCAAGCTTTTATTCAAACACTCCCCTTGTACTGTATTCTTTCTTCTCCTCCCTGATACTAATTTCCACAATGTTAAGAGGAGTAAGAGGAAGGTTTGTTTCTGTTGAACAGGCTCCCTGAAGACTCATTGTTCTTCTTCCCTACGTTGCAAAACTGCATGACTAGATTATTTTTTTTTTTTTTAATAGCAAGTCAGTTCCCACCTGCAGACAGAGACAGATGACTAAGTTTCCCACTCAGTTTTGCTTATCTTTGGGGTTCATGCAAAAAAAGATAAACGAATATATAAACCTTCAAAAATTCAGTTAGAATTTCTGAGGTTGAAGGGACCTCTGGACATCATCCAGTCAACCCCCTATCAAACAGGGCCAGCTAGAGCAGGTTTCTCAGGTTTTAGACATGTCCAAGGATGGAGACTCTATAAACTCTGTGGAATCTAGTCTGTTGTTCAACTTCCCTTAGAATAAAAGTTTATTTCTCATGTTTACATAGAATTTCCTGTATTTCAGTTTGTGTCCTTGCCTTGAAAAGTTACTAAATACCACCAAGAAGAATCTGTCTCCATTTTTACTCCCTACCATTGGATATTTATACATAAGTTCACCCCTGCGTTGGGTATTTATACATGGTTCAGCTCTTCACCTACCTGGATAGTCACAGCTCTTTCAGCCTCTCCATGACTCAGGTGCTCCACTTACATAATCATCTTCATGGCACTTTGCAGAACTTGTGCCAGTATTTCATGTCTTTCTTACACATGTGATTTAGGTTTGCATGGCAAGGTTTTGGTAGCGAGGGTCTACAGGGGTGACTTCTGTGAGAAGCTGCTAGAAGCTTCCCCCACATCCAACAGAGACAATGCCAGCTGGCTTCAAAATTGACCCACCACTGGCCATGGCCAAGTCAATCAGTGACAGTGGTAGCACCTCTGTGAAAAAATATTTAAGAAGGGAAAAAAAACTAGTGGTAACTTTTGCAGCCAGATAGAGGAGTGAGAAATGTGAGAAACTTTGTAGACTCCAGCATCATTATTGAAGAAGAAAGGGGAAGAGGTACTCCAGATCCTGGTGCAGAGATTCCTCTGCAGCCAGTGGAGAAGACATGGTGAATCAGGCTGTTCCCCTGCAGCCCATGGAGGGTAATGGGAGAGTGGAGATTCCCCTACAGCCTACGGAAGACCCCATGCTGGAGCAGATGGAGGCAAGACTTGTGACCCCATGGAAATGACCCACACTGGAACAATTCATGATAAACTGCAGCCTGTGTGGAGAAGTTGGTGGAGGACTGAGAGGAACCCCACACTGCAGCAAGGGCAGAGTGTGAGGAGTCTGCCCCCTGAGGAGGAAGGAATCTATGATGAAGTGACCACAACCCCTATTCCCGATTCCCTGTGCTGCTTGATGGGAGAAGGGAGAGAAATTGGGAGTGAAGTAAGCCTGGGAAGAAGGGAAGTGTGGGCAGAAGGTATTTTAAGATTTGGTTTTATTTCTAATTGTTCTATTCTGTTTTTCTTGGAAATAAATTAGATATATTTTTCAAACTTTATTCTGTTTTGCCTTCCCTCTGTTTAGCTTGACTCATGAGCCTTTTGTCATATTTTCTCTCCCCTGTCCCATTGAGGAGGGGGAATAATAGAGTGGCTTTGGTGGGCACTTGACATCCAGACAGGGTCAGCTCCCCATGGGAGCCCAGTACTGCACACAGCACCACAGATATATCTCCCCAGTGCTGAATCAAGAATTGCCTTCCTTGACATGTTGGTAATACTCTGCATAGAAGATCTCAGGAGGCTGATGGCCTTTGTTACTTTCTTTGGACTGTTTGATCCCTTTCTCTAAGCTATCTTCAGTGACTTGCCCAGACACACTCTCGTTTTGTTGTTTCACTTCCCTGTAATTATCTTTTTCCTCTAAGGTCTTTCTATTGTACCACTTCCCCTGCTTTTGTATTTCCATGTAGTGTAACATAGAACACCTGGTGCAGAGAGACATAGAAAAAGAATATTTTTCTGTTGATTCTGGCTCAAGCATTGTATTCCAGAACCACACAAGGTTACTCCACCAGTTTTCTCTTCCTCTTGTTCTGCCTGGCTTAGGGACTGGAAAGTGTCCCACACTGGAGCTGTACATGAAAATCCAACACAATGCTTACAGAGGACAAATACTCTGCCAAGCTCAGTGTGCTTCACATTCGGGTTTAAGGACATGGGAGACTTTCTACTTCTACATTTATGCCAAAATGAATCAGTCAATTAGTCACATTTTATACAGAATGGAATTCAAGTAAATCTTTCCCAAAGTCACCAGAATAGTCTTGTGTTGCAACTACCAGTATGCAATGTTCATGAGTCATGTTATAAATGTTATGAAATAAGCTGAAAGTTACGAGATTTAAAAATAGTACATGTAGAGATTTATTTAGTTTTGTTATTTTTTATTTTCTCTACTTCTCCTAAACCTTAATTTTCATGGTTTTTTTGGTTTTGTTTTTTTTTAAATTTACCTCTGAGGAGTAGAAACAGGCTATTTTTATTTTGAAATTACAGACTCTGTTACATTCAAGTAACTGCAGTGTCCAGTCTTTCAAAAGGACTCTGACTATCATGAGGTTTGGCAATTTTGCCACAAGACTTCATTCCTTTAGGCACACTGTCAGACTGAAAGCAAAGCATAAAGCCAATACTTTTTAAATCTCTAGTAGCCCATACTTCTTTTGCTATATTGTCTCCCTGAACTGTTATTTTGCTGTCCTTAAGTTTGACCATGTTACCATAAGAGTAGAATACTGGCATGTATTTTTCTGTCCAGCCCAAAGCTTTTCTAACATGAATAAAGGGAATGAAACCCGCTTGTTTCTGTTAACCAGCCATACTAGCAGCAAGGGAATAGTTCAGAAATGTTTGAAAATGTCAGTTGCTTCATGTGATCCCCATTCTAGCAGGAACTCCATGTGAAAGTACAAACCTCTAGTGCATATGACTAGTTTTGTAGAATGAGCGATTTATCCGTGTCCTGGTTGTACACAATGCTATTTGCCACTTAATGGTTATCTACCTCTTTGAGAGTCAAGTGTCCAAATATTTTTCTAAATCTGGTTCTGTATTTTCTCCCTCCCTGTACCTGCACTGGTGAAATACAAACTCTCAACTACTTTTACAATATTTTAGAGCTTTTGCTGAAAATGCCATGGTGCTCTTCGGTAACTAATATCAGTGACCCTAATGGTTTCAAGGCATTTAACCTCAGATGCCTGGAAAAGGTTAAGAGAATTTAACTTCATAAACCCTAGAAAATCATTCTTCTGTGTGTTTTCAAACCAATACAAACTCTGATCATGTTTTCCTGGTTCCTAAGACTTGTACTGAGCACTGAAGAGGGAAAAAAGGTGAATAAAACAACACTCCTACACAAACAAAATAGAAGGGGAAGGTCCTTTTGTCGCTTGGCAAATTGAACATTGAAGTGTGGTCACTGGGTCAAAGTCAGCTCTTGAGAAAAATCAATAACATTTACTTCCCAGGGTTTTCTCTCCTTTACTAGGCCCTAGTCTCCAATGGCAGCCAAAATCAAAGTCTGTGCAGGCTCTTCACTATGAGGAATACCCAGATACAAAAGAAAATGTTGACATTTCTTCTGTTTAACCTGACAAATCATCATTCAAACTGTGTAGTCAAACAATGAAAATCAGAGAACTACCAGGGAAAGCTTTAGACAGTGCATGATCTCACCTATGCAATTAAAAGGAAAAACAGTCTCCTGTCTCTCTTTCTTTTCTTTATTTTTTTTCACTCAAAAACAAATATTCTCAAATTTTCTAAGAAATTACCCTGTAGCTGTTTCATTTAGACCTTGGCCTTTATAAAGACTTATTTTCTTTTCACATCTTGCCAATAAAAAGCTGCTGAGAAAATCCTAAAATGGGAAAGTCCGGAAAATATCTAAAAATCCAATAAAAGGTGTGCAATCTACTTATTCTAAAGTGTTCTGAAGAATCTATATATTCTTAGATTCTCCTTCTATGATTTATGTCTAGAGCATGCACAAGATTTTCAAAATAATTCTAAAGGTACCTGGAGCTAGACTTTGGGAATTGTTAGTGCCCCACACAGAAAAATAAAGGAAATATCTTCTGCATAGATTACTGTGAACATTAAGGCTGTGCACACATAATAAAGATGACTGCAATATATGTTTATTCCCCCATTTCATCCCCCACTAAGGAGGAAACAGAAATTGGAAGGGAAGGAAATGTGCAGAACCACATTCCAGCCTGTAACACATTAGTCATCAGGTTTGAAATGGTACATGAGAACTGGTAATTTGCAGTGGTTTCAAATATCTGGAGCAAGTGAGGTGATGTGGAATGAGACAGATTCTCTTTACTGACCAATACTGAGTCTCAGCTGTGATTTGGTCTGTGGGAATAGTTGCATAATATAGTCACAGTAGAATGTATTTTTCACTCAATCATGGTTCCAAATTCTCTCTTTCCCTAAGTTATACCACTGTAACAATCATATTAGAATTCCATCCTTATTAAAGTTCCCTATAATTAGTTTTAAAAATTAAACTAGACCAGAAGTATATAATTCGTAACTGATTTGAACTAAAAGATATGTCACTCTATTGGGTTTTAATTTTCAGTCTCCATTTATACAGTCGCTGTTGTGATGTCACAAAATTGACTGTATGATTCACAGGGGGCAGTATCTGCACTTGCAAAATTCTATATGCTCTAGTGTGCACAGAGAAAATTCAATATTCTCATTCATAAAAGGTATTTCCTAGGAAATCTAAAAAGACAGCATGACCAGCAGGTCGAAGGAGGTCATTCTGCCCCTCTACTCCATGCTCGTGAGAACCCACCTGGAGTACCACATCCAGCTCTGAGGTCACCAATATAAGAAAGACATGGAGCTGCTAGAGTGAGTCCCCAGGAAGCATACAATGATGACCAAAAGGCTGGAGCGCCTCTCCTATGAAGACAGGCTGAAAGAGCTGGGATTATTCAGCCTGGAGAAATCTCTGGAGAGACCTTATAGCAGTGTTCCAGTACCTAAAGGGGGACTACAGAAAAGCTGGGGAGGTACTGTTAATCAAGGTCATGTAGTGATAGGACAAGAGGTAATGTGTTTAAACTAAAAGAAGGCAGATACTGATAAGATAGTAGGAAGAAATTTTTTAATGATCAGTGTGGTGAGGACCTGGCACAAGCTGCCCAGGGAAGCTGTGGCTGGCCTGTTCTTGGCAGTGCTCAAGGCAAGGTTGGATGGGGCTTTGGGCAACCTGGTCTAGTGGAGGGTGTCCCTGCCTATGTCAGTGGGGTTGGTTTGAGTTCCCTTCCAACACAAACCATCCTGCAATTCTGTATTTTAAAAGCTTATTAATTTATTATGCATGACCTTCATAGACGTTACAAAGGTTTAAAACCAGAAAAGAATTATATGGACTTGTCCTTGGAGTTGCATCTCCTGTTATTTTTTTATTATTTCCTTGGTGACTTACTAGAATAACTTGCATCTATTTCTTTCTGTTATATGCATAACTGCCCTTATTCATAGACTGGAAAGCTGGACTGTTGGAGATGTAGTTCTTTTGATCAAAAACTGTTTTCAGATTGATTTCCCTGTATTCATAACTATGGAAATCAGTTTTGTCTGTAAAGCTAAAAAAGTTGAATGAGGAAGGGGGTCGTGTAGACACATTTGAGAGAATATCCCTAAACGAGTCATTTCTCCTTGGACTCATCTGCAGTGAGGAAGAAAGCCTCAGAACTGTCTGCAAAAAGCAAACCCTTCAGTGTCCAGAATTTAATTTTTATTAGAAAAAACACAAACAAATTCTAAACTTGATGGATGAAAAAAGAAAAATGAAAAATGAAAAAGTAACCCACTCACATTTTCAAAGTGAGGCCTGTCTCTAATGTAAAATGCAACTGATATGAAATACAAAGCCCTCATGATCTTGTGGATATAACTGGGGGGGGCGGGGGCAGGGAGGAAGTGGGAAGGGCATGACATTAATGCCCAAAGTTTGAGCAACTGGAATTGACAATACTGAAGACTGAGAGAAAAGGCCAAAGTGTTTATTAAAATGTATCATATGATGAGTAGCATGTCTTTTGTTCAGGAGGATGAAATTTAACAGTAGGAATCAGGTTAAATTGGTGCAGGTTTTCCACATACACAGGCATGTTACAGGCAGGGAGTTTTCTTTGGATTTAAAAATACTCTGCTGATTAAAGAATACATTCTTGGATTTGGAAATGCTGTACTGATATTCTAACAATATCATTACAGGTAAATTATGCTCTAAAAATCAACTACATCAACTACTGAATCTAACCTTTATAAAATAGTTTTGTCCAAGAGTGAAACCATAAATCAGAAGGTCAAGTATAGATGTTAAGATTTGGATAGATGACACATGAAAGAATGGTTTTATCTCTTACTGAGTATATACAATTACTCGTAGCTTTATTCCGTGGCTGGTTTTGATCATATGAGCAGATCTTGTTCTTATAGACTGTGCTGTGAAGTCTCTTCAGCTGCTAAGATGAATATGTCACTTTCAAATTTTATGTCTGTGTAATAGAAGTTGAAATTGGATTTTCTTGTAGAAAAAAAAAGGAAAAAGAAAAGGAAAACGAAAAAGGAAAAATAAAAGAAAAAATCATTAAAATCTTTTTGGACTTGGCTAAATTATCTCCATTCCTTAAGATGTTAATGAGATGTCATCTTAGCTTACATGACAAGAACCATTTTCTCAACATTTTTTCTCATTTGGCAAGAGATCCATTTGATTAACAGTGTAAAAATTTGTTGGGAACCTGAGCTCTCCTCTATAGACAGAGAAGATTACACAAATACAGTCAATGAAGTCTTTGCCACAAGTATGTTTTGTATTAGAATATAAATCTCAAATAAATAAAACCCCCTATTTCTTTCCAATCTCAGAGCTGAGGATGGCTCTCTCAGATGTTGACATCTAGAGGTTGTCGAGATACATACTATATTTTATTAATAGTTCTTGCAACTACCTGTAAAGATGGGAAAAACTATTAAAACAGAGATTTTTACTTTCTTTCTCATAATATCTTCTATTTTCCTAGTATACTGCTCTTGTGCAACTAATTCAGTATTAACTTTTGCTCAAGAGATTTGATAAATATTTGTGCAAATGTTTTATTCACATCTTCCTACGTACGTTCTTGTATATGTTTGGATGCAGTGTTGTGTCAGGATGATACTGGATGAAAGAGGAAGTAATATTTTCTATTTCTTTTCTACAACAGATTAAATGTGGTGGGAAGTGAGAGAGCCAATAGAAGAACTATTGGTTTGAGACAATATGTAGGAAGAACTGTCCAATAGGAAGGAGCTTGAAAGGAGGAAGAACTTTATGATGGGAAGTGGAAGAGTAATAGTTATAGAAATAGTATTCCAGAAGGCAGAGGACTAAGTGAGAAAAACAGGTCAAAGATGGTAAATTATATTTTTGAAGGGATAGAGATAAACCAGAAGAATTGGAAGTGAATGGCACATATAATAACAGACAGAAAATTATTGCTTATTGTAAGTGATTTAAAACAAAATAATCGATTTCCACTCAGAAAAGTACTTATGTTAATTCATATGTCACTTTAGATTGTTTTTTTTTTTTTGTGAAGTCACATAAAGTGTTATTGTTGGGCAGATGGCTTCATATTTCCATGACTGACACTATGTAAAGAGTACTTGGTGGGTAGCATGTTGTTCCTTATTCAAAGAGACATTTGACCATAATGAGAAGCATGCTTTTCTTAAAAGGCTTCTGTGGGATATTTTAATAATCGTTATCTAATGTTCAATAAAACCAGGTATTGTAAAAGGGAATACATATGACAGACATGGACCTTGTAGATCTGCAAATGTGGAGTTATAATTGTTTGTTACAGGTCAGAGGCTACGTGCTAAGCTAGCAGCACAGGCATCAAGACCTGCCATGCTTTGCCAGGACTTCTTTTGGCCTGTCTAGGCATTCTGATGGAAATAACTCCAAGCAGATCCTGGAGAGAAGGAAACCACCAACATCAGAACCATACTCCTCCAACACTGCAAACATTTGTCTCACAAGTGTAACAGAGTGGTAGGTATACACTAGAGAGTGTATATATGCATCATTTTAACTATACACAATTTGAACTTAGTATTACAGCTGGACTAATAATAATTCTTTGATTAGATTGATAATACTTCAGTTAGACTAACAGTAAATGATAGGCTTTTTTTATATATGGTGTGTTTCTTTTGGCCATAACCTTTTTAGTACAACTAACTGATGAGAATATAAACAGTCAGTTCTGTAACTTGAGTACAACAAATTGGTAGCAGGTATTAATCATAATCTTTATCAGCTTTGGAAAACTATAATTGTCATACAGCCCACAGAGTTACTCATCTGAAAAAAAGAAAAAAAATCTCTAATATTTTCTGGTTTTAAGTAAATTTCAAATTTTTGTTCATTTTATAATTGTGAAACATTCATTTAGTCATTATTTTAAAACATTGGACCTGGCCAGGAAAACCATGAAATACAGAGTTTTTTTCGATCAGTCCTTAGGGAAATATTATTTGCAATATATTTCTACAATTAAAACTTCTTAGAACATGTCTATAGTAGTTAGAAAATTTAAATTCCAATGACAATCAGCAAGGAGGAACTTTTACACTACATGGAAAAGTTAGTTTAACAGTAAGACGGACAAGGGTTTTCACTTTCTAAGCACTTTTACTGACACTTTTGCAAAAGGTGTGTGATGGAGTATGTGTCATGGTTTAGCTCCAGGCGGCAGGTTTTTCAATCCTCCGACCCCCATGGTGGAATGGTGAGGGAAATCAGAAGAAAAATGTGAAACTCGTGGCTTAGTGTAAGGACAGTTCAATAGGACAGCAATGGCATAGGAAAATAACAGCCTCTGTACTTAGGGCATACAAAATGAGTGATACACAATGCAATTTGCTCACCCTCAGAAGCCCAATGCCCATGCCATCCCTGAGCAAGCAACCCCTTCTCCCCAGAGAGCTCCACTTAGATACTGAGCTTGACATCATGGAATCAAAATAATCGCTTTGTCTAGTTTGGGTCAGCCATCCTGGCTGTTACATCTCCCAGCTTCTTGTGAAAATTAACTCTATCCCAGCTAAAACCTAGGATAATGTATAATAGGGCTTTATAAAGTAACAAATGCCATAACAAAAGGTGAATAAGAAGTCATTATTTGTTATTTCTCACATAGTAGAATCTAAGAACCATCTTCAAATTTAATGTCTCGGTGTGTAATTAAATGGTGGTATTCATTTGCACATAACTTTGGACAAAGCTATGGATTTTGCATCAGTTTTAAAAGCTTGGATTAATTACCTGGAATAAAAATCTGCTAAAATACCATATTTGACTCATGAAGGTACTTGTAGTATGTATTAACAGCAAAAGCTACTTGGGTATATTTTCAAAACAGAGTGAAAGAATCATTGTGGTTTTGCTCAGTTCTTCTTGGCTTTGGTCTCTGGTGTCATCAGATGCAGCCTTTGAGAAATAACTCTTCCAATTAACTCACTTTATGCCGTATTATAAAACAAGGTTTACTTTGAAAATGCCAAGTGTTGTTCTGGCATTCCCCAACACATTGTGACTTTCATACACAGATTAAAAATAGTTTTGTTATGCATAATTTTTGTTATGATAATTATTGTATGTAGTTATTAGTAAAATTTATTATTGTAAAGCACTGTGGACAAAATAGTCTTGGAAATTATTATTTTCTCTGAATCACAGAATCACAGATGGTAGGGGTTGGAAGGGACCTCGAAAAATCATCTAGTACAACCCCCCTGCTAAACCAGGATCACCTAAAGCAGGTTGCACAGGACTGTGTCCAGTTGGGTTTTGAATATCTGCAGAGATGGAGACTCTACAACCTCTCTAAGGAAGTCTGTCCCAGTGCTCTGTCACCCTCACAGGGAAGAAGTTTTTCCTTACGTTCAGATGGAACTTTCTGTGTTCTAGTTTGTGCCCATTGCCCCTTGTCCTGTCACTGGGCACCATTGAAAAGAGTCTGGCCTCATCCTTTTGACACCTACCCTTTTATATTTATAAATGGATATTTACAAATATTTATAAATATTGATGGGATCCCCTCTCAGTCTTCTTCAGGTTAAACAGACCATCTCTCAGCCTTTCCCATGAGAGATGCTCCAGTCCCCTCATCATCTCTGTAGACCCAATTTGAATTACTTCTTTTTAATAGACTGAGGACTGAGATTTGTATTCTTTTGATTAATTTTAAAATAAAGTTTAATATGTTTTCATCTTGTTCAGTTAAAAAAAAAAAAGGCTATCAAGCAGTAAAGCTGTGGGGTGTGTGTGTTGTCCAGCTTTTGAACTGCTCACTTATTTTAACAGATTGCCAGTTGGACAGAAGTCTGAAAAATGTTAAGTTCTTAAGAAATTTGATAAAGTGAAGTAACTTTATCTCCAATGAAGAAGTTGCTCTGAGAACTCAGTCTTTATTAGACACTTGAGAATTTACAAGGCAGCAAGTGGTATTCAATTTTTCAAATGCTGGAAATGCTTTTATCAGAATTCCTGCTTTATTTACCAGAAAATCCAGTATGAATTCATAGGAAGTCAGGCTTTATCAGTTTCACTATTTCCAGAAGGGCTTTTTGTTCCTTAAACTGAATCACTCAAACCCTGATTGTCTCTTTTCTACCATTTCCTGCTCATTAGTCTTCCAGGGTACCTATTCAAGTTTTCATGGGGGTTTTCTGGTGTTGTTCCCCCAAAATCCCACTAGTTAATAACTTCAAAGTTCCATTTTCAGTCACTGAGAAGCAGGCAAAGTAATGACTAATAAGAAAAATATTTTCTTCTCCCTTTCTGAAAAACAATGCAAAACAACATATTGCAGCATCAAACTACATAGCTTTGTTCAGCAGCGTATTGGATCTTACTACTCCAAATATTTTACAGTCTCACCGGGGATTTTTAGTCATTGTTTTGCAAAGTTATTTTCTTTATTCTGTTTTGAATGCAATGATTTATCCAGAGTAAGGCAAGCATAATTCATACCAATCTATATGCCCATATTCAGTGAAGATGTTCAGATACCTCCGTGCTAACACTATTGTAGTATTTTCTAGAACAGCATGCTAGGTAAAACCTTTTCATAGTTACGTGCCTTATTTTTGTTTATTTTTGAAGGAAAATACATTTCTCTCCAGGTTTAGCCAGTGGAACATATGATGTCGAATACTTTTCCTTAGACCTTGAGCAGCTGTGATGGGAAAGTGTCGGAATGATCCATGTAACTTCCAAGACTGCGAGTCCCTTGATCTTAAGCATCTTCCTCCAGCACGGAATGAAAATTGTTCAATTAAATTAGTTATGCTAGATATTTCTCTATAATCTCTCCTCTCCTAAATCCCTTCTGATATCTGCATATGTGGTGGTTTGACCCTGGCTGGAGGCCAGATACCCACCAAAGTTGCTCTATCACTCCCCTTTTCAACTGGACAAGGGACAAATATATTGAGAGGCTTAGGAGTGGAGATAAGGACAGGGAGAGATCATTTTGCAATTAGCATCATGGGCAAAACAGACTCAACACAGAATAAAGGAAAGAAAACTTTCTAATTTATTACACTGCATACACAGTGAAACCAGAGTCAGATAACAAGAACTGCGGCCAGACCTTAAAGCACCTCCCCTCACACCTCTCTTCTTAGCAGATACTTTATTCATTATTTTTCTCCCTTCCTCACCCACTCCATAGTGGCATGGGGAGGGGCAGGGAATGGGAGGATGGGGGTTTTGGTCAGTTCTTCAGATGTTGTTTTCCTTAGTCAGGAAGAGACTGGGGAATGCAGTGGGTGGGGGACATGATGGGATGGGACCAGGGGCGGGGTTGAGATGGGACAGGGGGTTCACATTCCTCACACCCTTTCCCTGCTGCACCATGGGGTCCCACCCAGGGGAGACAGTCCTCCACAAACTTCTCCAACATGAGTCCTTTCCCATGGGGCTTCAGCTCTTCACCAGCTCTCCCAGTGTGGGTCACTTCTGTGGGGCACAGTCATAAAATCATAGAATGTCTCTCAGTCTCTCGAGCCCATACTACTCCAGCCTGGTCCTCCACAGGGTCACAAGCCTCCCCCCCCGCCCCAGCAAACCTGCTCCGGTGTGGATTTCTCTCTCTTGCTCATCTCTGTGTCTGTGTGTCTGTCTCTCTCCATGGGCTGCAGGTGTTAGTAGAGGCTTGCTCCAACATGGGTCACAGCATCTTCTGTATGTCTCCACCTGCTCCAGCATGGGGGCTCTCTACAGGCTGCAGGTGGGGTCTTATCCTTGTCCATGGGCTGGGGGGGCACCCACTCCACCATGGGTTTCTCCACAGGCCGCAGGGGCATCTTTCTCTCTGACACCTGGGACACCTCTTCCTCTTGCCCCCTTCCCTGGCCTTGGTGTCTGCACAGTTTCTTACGTCTTCTCACTCCGTTTCCTGGTGGCAAAAAGCAGCCGCTAGCATTTTTTTCTTCCTAAAAGGGATTCCCAGAGGTGCTGTGACTGTCGCTGATGGGCTTGGCCTTGGTCAACAACGACTCTGGCCTTGAGCCGGCTGGTGTTTGCTCTGTCCGGCCTGCAGAGAGCTTCTGGCTGCTTCTTGCAGAAGCCACCCCTGCAGCCCCCCTTCCCCTTCCTCCCCTCCAAGAACCTAGCCATGCAAAAGTACAATATACAAAACCTCACTGCCTTGGAATGAACCAAAACCGATTCCCTGTGACTGATCTCTCCAATAAGATTGTTGTTAACAAAAGCCTTTAGATCTGACAGCGGGTCTGTGCCATGGGGCCTAAGGGTAAATGCAGTTCCCAGGTCAGGGTTCTCTGCAGTGTGCAGATGCTTCAACTAGCACTGTCTGTTTAATTAATTTCAGTCTGCTTCACCTATTTAAGCTTTTCACTTGCCTGCTGTTTTCCTTATCAATAAATATATGTAACAGATTATAAAAAGGAATTAAGTATAGAGGAGTATGAATCATTTATGCTAACATTATCGGTCTCTTTCTGTCATTACACTTGAAGCTTTATATGCAACACATCAAACAAATTATTCGAGTGTATTTTATTCTCCATAAGGAATACATATATTTGTAAATATAAAATATATTACGCTATATCCCTCTATATACACACAGCTCTGTAAATATAAAATATATTAGCATATAGCCATATATATAAACACAGCTCTCATCACTAGGTAGTTATAAATTTCCTAATTTTATATCAGCATGTTTTAAAATTCAGCATTTTTTTTTTAATCCATCAGATTGTTTTTGTTTGTGTTAGAAATATTTCTAGTTCCAGGTAGACCTGGAACTCTATTTTGTTAAAATGCTACACAAAAAAAATGTAAGTCTATTAAGCTGTATTGGTGGAGGAACGAGAGTGCAAGGTGGTCCTTTCTCAGTGCAGTAAATGATGAGATCAGCACAGCTGGACGTGGAAGCAAGAACAGCATGGGTGTTCTGTATGATCATAACCCAGCAGGTGGGTATAGGGGACTTAGCAGGACAGTGAAGGGTGACATTGTCTATAAGACATGGTGGCAATAATTAGGTGAAGGAATACTGGACAGTTTTGAATCAGCCCTTTTCAGTTTTCTTTTTGTCTGATTTCAAAATTGCAAACATATTAATAATAGCCACAATAACCCATTACTATTTCTTGAGAGAATAATGCTCCTTCCTGTGTTGTAAAACTTATAACCACTAAATTCTCATCAACAATCCTCTCAGTGTGATGGAAAACTGTAAAAAATGACAGCAGGAAAAGTGTTTGTGCTACTAAACTATCAAAGTGTAGGAAGTTATAAGAAAGCTCATTTTCATTACTTCATCAATGTGTTGGAAGTCTGGGGAAAACAACGCAGATTTTTGTGAGTATCTGTGACTTTCAGTTTTCTCTGTTAGAAAAATTATGTTCCTTGAGTATGAAGTGGGACAAAACTCTTGAAAATGCCACCTAAGGCTAAAGACATGAAGAAACTGAGTAAATGGACCTGTGAGTAAGGGACTCAGTCATTTTTCTATTCAAGACATAAAACTTTCAGGAGAGTGACACTTTTTCTAACTCAGAGTTAAACAAAATAATAACTTCTCTACAAAAGATAGCAAGTGAAAACATTCCTTTAGTAAATGTGATGAATTTTGTCACCTAAATGGAGGAAAAGACATGTAAACAAATGTACAACCTTATTCTTTTGTCGCTGAATATCAGAACATTAATTTCTTATTGCTGTTTTCATCTGCAATATGAAAAAAAAAATTCCTAACCTTTAGGTCCATAGATTAAAAAAACCCTATAGTTTCTAAATATTCATGTCATCTTTTAAAAAGAAATGGCTTCACAATATAAATGTGACACATCTTAGGTATCTCAGTAAACAAATAAATACTGTTTAAAAACAGGCATTGGCACTTAGCTCTAAACCAGCTTTCCTTAAATGGCCAGTTAAAATTATTGAATTTACTTTTATTTAATAGATTTATATAATAGAATTTTGGCAGACAAATAATATTTTAATTAACTTTCTTTTTAGTATTGACCAACATGTTTAGCATACATGCTTCATCCCATTCTCATTACTTTTCACGGTTTTTCAACTGCCCAAAGCCACCGACCTTGCTCTGCAGAAATAGCTACCCATAACAAGCAAGCTGCTCTCTGGAAGTCTACTTTTTTTTTTCAGCTGTCGTCTATGTAAGCACCATTTTACTCTAATTTGTCAGAAGAAACCCAATTATCTAAGTGATTGAAGGAATATGCAATAAACTACTTTGTTATTTGCATATTCTAAATAAACCTGCTGCCATATTTCTGAAAAGGTACTTTCAAATTAATAAAACATCATAGTATGACAGGTACATTCATCTACTGTTGATGGATAGCTATAAGATGACAAGCAGCAGTGAAATAGTTAAAAATGTTGGCATTTAAATTAATCTTCAAAGTTAACTACTCCAATTAAGATGAGTGGAGGATGTCTAAAATTATACCAGTGCTATTGTTTCAATCTTTCTATACCCATAAAGACAAAAGAACATGTATTTACATTATTAAGGCTATATTTTCATCCAAATGTTATTAAAATGAATAACCAAACTTTGGATCTTGGAATACTGGATGAGGAAAAGTTTTTTGAACATTTTTTTCCAGTAATAGATTTCTACAGTGCAGTAAAATATGTTACCATGAAAACTTTCCAGCTCTTCACTACTTATATGTGACTCTTAAAAGCCTTGTATTTGATTAATTATCCACAACATTTCAGCTGGAGAAATGTAAGTATAAGAGATAAGGGACATTTTTTCAGTCCCTCTGTATGAGGTTTCTGCAGCGCAGTCTGTGTGTGGCTCCCTTAAGTCTTCTCAGAAATTCAGCTGGCTGGTGCAGAATTTGGCAGTTTGCTAGCTGCATGGTACATCTTTCTGGGAATGTCTGGCATTTCTCACTGCCTCCTGAATTGATATGGTGTACTGCATAAGGTCCTGACTTTTAAAAGCCTGCAGTGCCCTGGCACGGATTAGCCTGAGAGGCTGCTTTTCATCCAGAGAGCCAGGGAGATTCCTCAGCACAGAGGTCTGCTTGGGCTCATGTTCTGCTCGGCCTTCTCCTGCAGAGCACATTAAGAAGCTGGCAGTTTGATTTTGGTCTGGTTTTGTGTTCTTTGTCTGAGGTGAGTGCTAGATTGGGAAGAAGACAAAAGAGGGAAATACAGTTTGAATTCTGAATTCCGTATTTATTCATCATGTGCAGTCTAAGGGTGAGGCCTTCTGGATGCAGGGAGTGGGACCCAACATGCATTTCTCACCATTCCTACCAGAGACAGATTTAGCTCACTCTGGACAGGAACCCAGATCTAAATTAACACATATGCAGTCATAGGACTTTAACACCAAAGAAGAATTAATAACAATGCAACAATACAGACAAACCACAAGAGCTCTGGTTATCCTGCAGATCCTGGTATCTCCATAGTGCTGGATGAAATACAACATAAGAGAGAAACAATTCAACTTCGTATGGCAATGCCTGGATGTACGGGTGAGATGAAGGCCTCATAGAAGCACTAAAACTGCAGCAAGGAATATTTGCTTTCATAATAAATGTCTATGGATATAAAGTAAGTAAAGAACCCTTAAATTAAATGATGCTTGAGGGAACTGAAGTATGTTCTCAAAATGAACACCTAACATTAAGCCTAGTCAGAAAAACATTCACCATGTGCCTTAGAAGTGTTCCAAAATGTTATCTCGTTTTGATCACCTAAGTGGAATTTGCTGTATGCTAGACAATGTAACTTATCAGTGGAGTCAGGCAGCCACCTCAACCTGGGCATGCTTTCCTCAGAGGATTAAACCTTCTTTTAGACATATAACCCCTCTCTGTAAAAAGAAAGAAAACTAGGTGGCTAGCTTGCACCAGAAACTTAGGGGGTAGACAGCTGGATCAGGCTGAACAGAATCCACCCTAAACTGGTGAGCGGCTCCTCTCCCTTGGCCCTACACAGTTCAGGAGAAGCTGCAGCTGTGTTTTTATTTATTCTTTCTTCAGCGTTGGTGGGATCTTGGCTCCATACAACCTTCCAGCAGGTTTATTGAACACAGCTGAGTCAAGGGGTGAAGGGAGGGAGGAGACTGTAATGTCTTCTGGTATTGGACCAAAGTAAATCTGCTATCTCTTTTCACAGCAACAAACTTGGAGGTATATATCTATATCACATCACCTTTCTGGATGACTCAGGAGTCAGTCTAAAAAACACAAGATATTTCTTACACAGAACCCATTTCTAAAAATAATTTTACATGTTTTTTCTTTCCTTACTCCTCAGTTGTCAGTGTTGAAGGATCTTTCTATCTTAATCCTTCTTTCTCTGCATTTTATTTAAGAGGTAATCTGTAAAGCTTTCAGTGTTTCTCCATGCTGCTGAAACTGGAACAAATTTTTCATGTTGGCTGTACTTATTGTTCCATTTATCCTAGTAAGAAGAAAATACTGCCTCACAAAAGCAAACTGCTGTTTTGTCATCTAATTCTTTCTGTTCCTATTATTAAAATAAGAATTTATTTATACTATATTTAATTATGTTCTCTGTATGACTCTTCACTGTTTCACAAGGCTCAGAGGATTAAAAATTTTATAGCATTTCTGTTTATTTATTTGTCTATTTTCATTCTGCTACTCCATTTACTTAGAACACTCAAGTTTAAAGCAAAATATTGTATTTACTTCAATTAATATCTGAGGAAGTTGAGCATCATTTTTTAATATTACAGTCAGGTCCCATCAATGATTTAGATATCTTCATCACAGAAATTATATATTATCATAATTTCTTCTGCTAAATTTCCTTCCATTGTATTTGGAACATTTCCTCTGCCAACAGTTATTAGCTTTAGCAGAAGACTTTGCTCTTTCCTGCAGTTTGACATTGCAACAACTTGTTTCCCCACTAACTAGTTTTCCTCTTTAATTTTGTGAGCTGGATGAAAATAAAACAGTTAATATTTTATTCATTTAAGGATGGAATGCCACAGTGCAGTGCCATGATTATTTCAAGCCTTTCTTTTATTCCATTTAAAGCTATGTCCAGTGGTTGAGCAGCAGGAATTACGGGTGAGGCACCAGGAATTCAATGCCTCTCTCTGGCATGGAGTTTCTTAAATAGGCAAAAGCAGGCTAGTAGACACAGGACTTAACATGAATGATGAGCTAGTAGGGGCATGTTTGAAAAGTAGAAATATAGAATCAAAAATAGATCAATTTGGTTCAAGCAGAGTTACCCATTGCAATTATACTTCCATATAACATCATAAAATCCATGACTCAGTAACATAAAATGGCATAGCACTATCTGCAAGAATTTTATTTGCTTTCTATAAAATCTACATGTTCCCTAAGGGACTTTTTTTCCTGAGGAATACATGAAATAAAGAGATAGGCATATTTTTGACAATGATAGTTGGTATACATAGAAGTAAACTTTTTCACAATCTTGCCTAATTCCTGGAGAGTAAAATAAGATATATCTTTGATATCAGTCTGAAGTGGCTACTGCCAAGTAAAGCTAATTTCACAAGTGCTTCTCTTGAGGACATTTTCTCCTCTGAGCTAGAAAAAGAAATCAAAGCATTTTAGTATGAGAAGTGGATTATTATATTTTCTCTCTTCTTTTCCTTGTTCTCCTCATAGAGATTAAGAGTATAAGGTCAGCAGGGATCATAGGATCATCTCATCTGACCCCTACATTTACTAGTCAACCCTTGGATTCTTCCCAGCAGCACTATTGACTAAAGTACATCTTGACCAATTTAGGCCATTCCTCCTTCACAATCACCTCTTTGTCCCTCATCATCAAACATAGTTCCTGGAGGGATAGTTTCTTTATCCCTCAAAGATTTTTAGTAATTCATCCAATTTTAAAACTTTCTTTTAAAACATGGACTTTGTATCTATCCCTCGTACCAGGTACTTGTCATGGGGGCAAAGGAAACTTTCTAAAAGGATTCATCACACCTAATTTAGATACCCACTCTACATCTACAACTGAGATAGTCAGGCTCCCTTTAAAGCCAACTGACACAAACAGGCACTTTCAGGGCATGACTCATTTAGCTTATTTTAATGGCTATGGTAGGACAACATGAATCAAATGTAAAGAGAGGCTGAAGAACTTTTTCAGATATTGGATGTTTTCTACTCATTGCTACCCTGTTTATGCATTCCAATTGTATTTTTTCCCCTACTCATATTAATGAGGGCTCTTGTAGAGTTGCTTAAGTAGTATGACTCCTAAATTCTTACAGAATCACTAATTTCCAATAAATTATTTCCATTTCTGTAGTTATGGCTATGTAACTTATAACAAAACACATTCAGTGATGATTCCTCTTTGACAGATATTTATAATACAATAGAAGCTGTAACGCTTAAAACTGTTTGACTAGGTCAGATCTAAGCAGGAAGACATATAACTTCAGTCCTGACTCACTAACAAACTAAATATATTTGTAAAGGAGAGTAAAAAAGAAATTAAAACCAATTTTAGGATGAGAAATATGTTACAGAAAAAGTTATATTGATTTTGGTCCAATGAAATACCAAGTAGCCACCTTTTAAGACTTGATCTGCTTTATATCTTTAAAAAAAAAAAATATTCATAGAAGAAGCTAAAGTACATACCAGCTAAATTTTGAAAATTATGAAACAAGAAATTATTAGAAATATTAATGAGGTTTAGTTTTTCAGCAGAAATACGCTTGCAACATTTTTCTATAGCACAAATCAATCCTATTTTTTAAAATGTTTTGGCACATACATTCCAGTACAAAATGGCATGAAAAGTTGCATAGTTTGTCCCTTTACCACCATCTGTTGTGCTTCAGTAAAACTATAAAAAAGGATAAAATTGTAAAACAAAATTAATAAAAATTATAAGATTTTTAACAAAAAATCTAGAATATTCGGTAGAGAAGTGATAAAAAATACTCTGATTTCAAAGTCATTCAAAATCCCCTACTAACATATTTTAAAGTGACTAAGTAACCCTTAGAAGAAAATGAAGGGCTTTTAATGGATTAAAACACTCGTTAAAGGACACAAAAGGGTTGACTATACCTATAGTGAAGGAAAGTCAAACCGGCAGAATGTTAGAGATCTCTACCAGGACATTTTGGTTTAAACGGGCAGCCAGCTGAAACAGCCACACAGCCATTCTCTCACTCCTCTCCCTGAAGTGGGATGGGGGAGAGAATCCAGCTTCCTCCAGCTTGTGTACGGATCACAGTGCCATATCATATAGCATGGAATATCCCTTTGGCTTGTTTGTGTCAGCTGTCCTGGCTGTGGTCTTTCAGCTTCTTGTGCACCTAATGCAGAATGCACATGCCTTCTCCTAGTCAGGGCCTGGGAAACTGGGAAGTCCTGGTCTTAATTGTAAACATTGCTTAGTAACAATGGAACATCTGTGTGTTATCAACATTATTTTCATAATAAATCTAAACCACAGCATGATACCACCTGCTGAGAAGATAATTACCTCTATGCCAGTCAATCCAAGACATGGGACCAGTGCAGTTCAATATACTCACAGAATCTCAGAATCAAAGAATCATTAAATGGTTTGGGTTGGAAGGGACCTCAAAAATTAGCTAGTTCCACTGACATAGGCAAGGACAACCTCCAATAACCCAGGCTGCCCAAAGTCCCATACAACCTGGTCTTGAACACTGTCAGGGATAAGGCAGCCACAGCTTCTCTGGGCAACCTGCTCAAGGGTCTCACCATACTCATCATTTTTTTAAAAAAAAATATATTCCTAATATCTAATCTACATGTACCCTCTTTCAGTTTAAATATTCTTTGTCCTATCACTACAATCCCTGATAAAGAGTTCCATCTTTCCTGTAGGCCCCCTTTAGGTACTGGAAGGCTGCTATCATGTCTCTCCCGAGCCTTCTCTTCTCCAGGCTGAACAATCCCAACTCTTTTAGCCTGTACTCATAGGAGAGGTGCTCCATCCCTATGGCCATCTTTGCACTCCTCCTTCTGCCTCCCTCCAACAACTCCACATCCTTCTTATGTTGGTAACCCCAGAGCTATATGCAGTACACCAGGTGGGGTCTCAAAAGCATGGAGCAGATGGGGAGAATCACCTCCTTCAACCTGTTGGTCATGCCTCTTTTGATGCAGCCCATGCTGTCAGTGCTGCAAGCACACATAGCTGGCTCATGTTGAGCTTTTCATTCACCAACACATCTGAATCATCCTCCTCAGGGCTGCTCTCAATCAATTCATTCCCCTGCCTGTATTGATACCAAGGGTTGCCCCAACCCAGGTGCAGGACCTTGCACCTGACCTTGCTGTACTTCACTAGGTTCTCAAAGGCCCATTTCCCTCCAGCAGTTCTACCACACCACACCACACCACACTGCACCACACCGCACCGCACCGCACCACACCACACCACACCGTTTGGTGTTGTCAGCAAACATGGTGAGGGTGTACTCGATCCCACTGTCCATGTCACCAACAAAGATCTTAAAAGACACTAGTCCCAAAACCAACCCTTGAGGTATGCCACTTGTTGCTGGTCTCCACTTGGACATTGAGCCATTGACCACAATGCTTTGAGTGCAACCATCTAGACAATTACTTATCCACTGAGTGGTCCATCCATCAAACCCATATTTCTTTAAAATATTTTAATTGCTTTAGTTTATACAAACAGTGTAAAGAAGAAGGCTGTCTGTAAGAAGTGAAATCAAATTAAGTGTCTGGGTTTGACTGTTTGGAATTCACTGTATCTGAACTCTGGAATGAATGGAACTCTGGAAAAAATGGCCTTACTTTGGTGACCTGGAACAGTATTTGTACCTGCAGCAGACAGTTTTATGAAAACATCATATGTGACATAGTCTTATATGAACACCAATAAAGCAAGTAGCAAGCTACTAAGACAGGAATAGAGAACTAAATACAAAAGATCATTATACTTCCATACATCCATAGTGCCCCCATTACAGAACTGACTAAATAAACAAGGACTCCTAGGTGGAAAGTGGGAGATGTGTCATGTCTGAGAAACTCTAGGTGACATTGAGAGGTTTAATAAAGATCAGCTGTTCTCACTTCCATTAAAAGAACTAAGAGCTGAAGATCATAAGCAGGATTTTTAAAGCAAAGAGAAAGATAGTTCATCTCAAACTGCATAGTGAAGATGCAAAACTCGCCGACAAAGAAAATGCTGGATGCTAGAAGCTTGCATAGTTTCAACAATAGGCTGGGTAAGTTCACAGAAAAGAAATATATCATGGGATTTACAACGACTCTGCCTTATATTATCAAGAAATTCTTGACCACCAGTCACCAGAAACAGGGAAATTAATCAAAAAAGCACTATTAGATATTCTGCCCTTTTCTATATTTTCTCCCAAGTCTCTATGTGCAGCCACAACCAGGTGCTGTGTTTGATAGAGCTTGTTCTGACCCCTCAGTCCCTAGGAAAGTGATGTAAAACATATGAAATTATATGAAAAATAGAATTCTATGAAAAAAAACTTTAAAAAATATGGAATTTTATATGATTGTATCACTGAATTTTAAAAGAGTGGTTTTTAGAAATTATGAAAGAATAAGTAGAAAAATCACCATATTTTGATATAAAAAATAGGAATACGGTTATACTGTATCTCATTGCATTGAGGTCTTTTTTAGCATCTTTAGGGCAAAGATTGTGTTTTAATCTACAGGCCGTAGTTCTATAAAGTCCATAATATGCATAAATACATTAGTTTAAACAGCGTACAACAGAAATTTAAAAAAAAAAAAAAGAAGGAAATTCAAACATATGTAGAAAGCTCTGCAGAAACATTTGAAGTAGAATGTAAATGACTGTTGGAGCTCTTAACATTCAAATAAGAAAAGCACGCAAAGCCAATGTCTATATATAAAATGTGAATCAACAATGAACTTTAATTATAATTATATATATATGTATTGAAATTCCCTGCACTAGATGAATGATTCGAATGGATTTGTTATAACTTCCAGTAATATAAACAGTGAAGATAGTGAAGATGACATACAGAAAAAAACATGGTGCAATATTTCATGCCGAGATCCTGTGCTGCTTCTGCATGCATAAAATGGTACTGAAAATGTTCATATTAGATGATGAGGGTGAGTGGGTCAGCCTGTGGAAATGCAGCAACACAATGGGACATAAATGCAGATTCAGAACAGAAATAGTCTGAGGACAAGCACAGCTAATTAACGTAGTATTCTTCTCCTGTGTATCTGTTTTATGTCATGATTATTTTGCTTAAATCTTGTACTCAGGAGACCTCCCACAGCTAATTTGACACCTCTGCATTCTGAGGTTGCTACCCAAAGACTGTTTGGAGTGTCATAATGCATTTGTGCTTTTTTTTCCAAGGATTATGAAAGGAAACCATTGCTCCATCCAGTCTCTACTGGAAGCTACTACTATCTGATACTTAGGTGTGTAATAGTTCATTTTCAACTTACTTATTTGTGGTAACTGTAAATATTGTGGATGTAATTAAACATTTTAAGAATGCCTCTATTCAAGGAGAAAAACATACTTTAATTTCCAATCATTAATACATACACAAATAAAAATAAAAATCTGATTATAAATAGAGGTTAAAAAATACATCATAGGGAAAGTCGGCAACCATCTCTCACAGACATACAGTGAGAACTGGGTGCTTAAGTCTGGTTTATGACACCTCACCAAGGCTATACTAAGGCTAGTCATGAGGAAAAGCTTTCTAATGTTACAGACAGTGAAACACTGCAAAAGCCTGCAGGACAGCTGGAGTAGACTGATGACCTTTATTGTTGGCAATTACACAAACATCTGTCTCCGTGACCTAAGATGATCCTGTATTGAGGCAGAAGGATAGATTAAATGAACTTCCCCTGTTCCCTCTAACCTTATAAGTTTGTAATTTTATTTGTTGAATCATTTTTGTGTAACTCAAGCTTTTAAGGTTCATGGGCCTGAGAAGAAACTTATATTGAAGAAAGTAAAGATAACATATTGAAGAGGTGATAAGCAAGAATGATTTTACAACATGAACTGCAGAAGAAAAGACTACTGACAGTGGAACTTTCCGAGATAAAATCAGTTCAGCATGCCAATTTTTAATAAAAAAGACAAGAAAGAAGGAAGGAAGGAAGGAAGGAAGGAAGGAAGGAAGGAAGGAAGGAAGGAAGGAAACACTTAAAATCACAGATATTTGTGAAGCACTGATCTGAATCTGGTGACCACTGTTTTCTGAAAAATAATGTCAGTTTAGAGCATCTCTATTTGTGGATCACAGTTAATTTAGAACCAAGTATCAGGATTTAATTTGTCTAGATGACTTTTGACTCTTTTGCATTTCCTCACTGCTTCTGAGGTGAAAATAGCTTAGCAGGAATTAGTGAACAAAATCCCTTCAGAATGCCTGAAGTCTTGCTAGTATTGCCTAAGATGATTATTCTGGTGCAAAACTGGGACTGCTGTTCAGCAGTTGGTTAAAATGACTATTCGTAATTTTAAAAGGTTATCTGGCCAACCTATGTTGTCAGTGCGATATGTTGCCAGTCTCTTATTAAAAACTACATTATTAAGTAAATCAATATTAGAATAAGATATTAAACAGAAAATATATTATATGAATGCATATATGTCTGCATGGTTACATATGTGTTTATGCACACTACACAAAATGACCCCAGATATGATCACTGAATATGAAAAATAATTTTAAATACCTATAATTTTAAATACCTATCTGAGTACCATTAAATAACTTAAAGACCTAGTTGCTTCAAGTAATTTTACCCAAAATGTGTGTCGAATTAAAAACCTTTGTCAGACTTACAGAAAAAAATATAAAAATATAAAAATAAAAGTCATTAATGGGCTGAGAAGAGAATTTGAGACAAACATAGTTTGGAGAATTTGGAATTTTGTAAGAATTTAAATAGCTTACAATAATCAGACACTTTTTGGAACCTTGCTTTCAATTTAAAAAAAACCAACAAAAACCCAACCAGCAATAATAAAGGCTTTTATTGGTTTTATTCATTTGATATTGAAACTGTATTTAGATTTCATATTAACTTGTATCAACAATATGAAGGCAAAAGGCTAAATAGTGAAAAATAGTAATGATAGGAAATGAAGTGACAAAATGTATTCGAGTATTTCTAGAGTTAACTCTGTTCCCTCTATTCCTAGCAGCATTTAGAGTTAAGACTGTTTGATACATTTTACTTCCCAGAACTTCTTGATAGATAGAATTATCTTTGTTAGGCATTTATATATTGTAAAAAGTAAATACCTTAGTGAGAAGTGCTGCTGTTGGTGCTGAAGTGCTCCTTGCACTCTTCAGACCCCTTGGACACCGGGTGCCATGTATGCAATAATTATATGTAATTTTATAAAAAGTGTCTAACCTCTTTTTCTCCTTGTTTTCTTATTTTGTGCAATAGAAACTCCTGTCACAACTGGAGTAGAGCATTTCAGAGGTAATGTGAGAATTCAGGAATTGTCTGTAACAGGCCTAATCAGAAGACCCTGATGAAAGTTATTGGGTTTTCCACTTATTTTTATTAGGGTTATTTAATAGTGTAATGAATGCACAAGACTTTATTGTATTACGATGCCCAGCAACAGCAGAATTACAGTCCTGAATTCTAGAAATCTATCAGCCTGCAGTCATCTCCACAAGAGTCAAAACTAGTATAAATCACATCAGAAGCTTTTGAGAAAGCCAAGGACGAGATGCTCTGATGACTCTCTTACAGCTTGCAACTGAGAAATTCTTGGCTCAAAATGCTGACTTTTAGCCAAGGTACTGTACAGTAGGTTTACTTTTTGGCATGTTATAATCACATCAGAGAAAGTACAAGGTGGTCATAGAGAAAAGGTTGAGGTAAAACAAGGCAGAAAAAAATAAACCTGTATGATTGAGGAAACAATTAGCAGAGTTCTAGCTGTAGTGAGGATTTTATTCTTAGGTGAAGGGACTTAACTGGATGCTAGAAAAACATTTTTTCTCTATCGTTGCAGATTGCATTTTGTTACAGACCTGTTGTATGCTTTGCAGCTGTCTGAGTAAATTAAGTATGAATAGATGTAGTCCCTAGGATTTGGATTAAACTGCAGTTAGCTTTCAGCGCTGTGCATCCGTAAGTTTTGGTTTCTTGATACTAAAATATCAGTGGACAACAGAACTGTTAACATGTTTGGTCTAAGAACAAACACCCTGCAAAGGCAGAAGAGCTCAAACACCAAAGTCTGAACTGAAATCGCAAGAGAAAATTACTGTTTGTTTAAAGTACATGAATGGAAATATTTCTATATTGAAAATGAAATCCACTATTGGAAATATCTTTAAATTGGATGGTAATTGTACTCTTCACAGAAATAAATACAATAATGTATAAGTTTGTAAAGCTGTGGACTACATAACCTAAATATTTTAAACTAAGATCCAAACATCATTAACAAGGACTCCGCTACCTGACGTTACTACAGTAATGAAATCCTAGAAAGTATTATTTGAAGTTCAGATAAAAGAAATCATCTGTTGGGTTCTTGTTTTTGTTTGTTTGTTGGTTTGGTTTTTTTTTCTGGCAAAGCTTGATTAGACTCATATAATTTTATTGCTTTTTAAAAGACATATCCAAGATATCTTGTATTAAAAATTCACCACAATACAAATATAGCTGTCAGTTGTATTGCTCTCTTATTTTTATTTTGGGAATGCACATAAAGTATGTATGTGCTTCATGAATATTGTTTTTGTTTTTATTTTATGTAAGTAGGAAAGGCATGCTCCAAATTCTGGTTACATGGTTTATTATTTTTGCACATATTTCAAAAGAATGGTTTATGAACAAGATTTTAGAAATAAACATAGTCTTATAGCTAAGAGCATCACCTATTAAATCTTCAGTCTTCCATCACATCTTACAAGCAATCAATTAACCCTTAATGTGTAACTCCACCAGGATAACTTATGGGAATACAGTCAACACCACAGTGCCTTAAAGACTAGTGGCAGTGAGAAAAGTTGAGTTCTCTTTCCATGTGTGGATGCTGAAATGAGGCAAAGCTGTACAAGGAAAGAAGAAAGAACACCCTTAAGCAAACTTTAAGTATGAAGAAGGATGAACAAATATACAAGATCAGCTTTGTCTTGCATTGTGTTTGTATCTTCCAGATTTTTTTGGTCCATATACTGAAGTCCCTGTGACATGTTAGGAAGATACATGTAAGAACTATGGTACGTATCAGCAGACAAACTGTTAATAGTCTAGGATTAAATTATTACTTATGCATCAGTCTATTTCTTCTACAACTTACTGAGAGTTGGGTTTGGGTGCTGAACTTAAATACAATTATGGGAAGACTTTTATGTCTTTTGTCTTAAATATCTGAGCTGGAGTATCTAACATCTAGACTTAAGCCTTCTTTTCAACAGGCACTGAAGAGATGTTCATTGTTATTTATTTCTTCCATTATGCACAGATTTCTTACTGAAATCAAAGCAAAGACCTAAAAACCTATATGTGATCAGAACGCAACATAATTTAGCCCCACATTTGTAAATATGTGTCATTTTTTTATAGGCACAAGTTAAAGGCGACAAAATTTACTGTTTTAATCAGTCATTTGACAACACAGGGCTCAGAAAAGCAATTAACAACATATGAAGCATAGAAAAAGCACACACAATTAGGAAGACAAACAATAGAGTAAAGACTATCTCCTCTGGAGAAAAGTAAGCTGTAATTTCCCTGCCACCTGAATTTGGCTCATTATGGAAGCGAGTGCTAAAGATCTCCCTAATGACAGAAAATCATCAGACCGTAAGGAAAATATATAATACTACATCTGCTCCATTAAGAATGGCAGCTATAATTCTTTTAAACATAAATCTTTAGCTTGAGTCAAATAATTTACTTTCAGTCTATCTAGAAATAATAACCCCACCACTCTTTAAAAGTTCACATGAAGTTTAGCAGCCTGAACCCACTTTAGCTCAGTAATGCTTTAGAAAGACCAAATGTGAGTTAGATGAAGGAATTAAAAATCTCAGGCTGAAAGTGATTTTTTTAAGCTACATTTATACCATGACAAATTAGGGTCCAATCCAAACTGGTTTGTTGAGCATTGCTACTCAATTCAGTAAAACTTGGATTAGATCCTTCTGGCACAAGACTTGCAGTACCAAGATATTTAGACATGCACCTCCACCTACCATTTCCTCCTCTTGTACCAATTCTGTACTTTCTACTTGACCAAAGTATTTTTATAGTAGCATGAATCCTGGATCTGTGCCAAACAGACTGCCTTTACAACTGGTAGATGCCATGGTAGATTCTACAAATGTTGCTAATTCTTCTTAAGCATTACCAGTGAGGAGTTGCTACAGGTCTCCTAATAGACCAGTATTGACTGAGTTCACATTCCTGACCAAGTACTTTAGACCCCAAGTATAACTCTGACACTCATTTCCACTGCTGCTTTATACCATGAAGTGAGTCATTACAGTCAGCAAGGTTGCATGTACAATAAAGAAAACAATATAATCTTTGGTAGTAATGAGCTGATCCTACAACAGTTTTCAAGCAAGGAAATTCCATTTGAATTAGGAATGAATACTTCCTTGCATTAAGTTTCAGTACAGGTCAAATTCATGCAAGCACTAGAAATGTCTCTCATAAAAAGGGAATTTTAAAATAAGTTCTTGCATTGTGAATATGCTGTAACAATAACATGACCTATGCTATTTATCATCTTTAAAATATTTTCTTCATTACTCAACTGTTTAAAGACTTTAAAAAATGTTTATAGAAGTGGGCTGGTTTATTTTGTTGTGTTTTTTTTTTTTTCCCTAAAGAAGAGATCCACCCTGAAAGTTTATCTCAAATGTGCAGTTTTATTCTTTTTAATTAGAGGACATAAACAATTGCCTTTGTAGTCTAGTAGCTCTTTGAACTGCCTTTGAATCAAGATCAGAGACTACAATAAAAGAACTTCCTACTGTACAGTTTTATACCATTCTATGTGAGATACTTTACACGTTGAAAAACTTAATATTATTCAATATTTGCAGCACTAAAAAGAGACAAATGTGGGGTTTTGGCTGTCATTTCACCTCCTGTATTTTGCTGGAGGAAAAATATATTTTCAGCAGCAAACAATTTACTAAAAATAATGCTTTGCAGAAGGGAAACTGTATTTAAGTTTTCTCACCATTTTTCAAAGCAAATGATATATGTATAGTAAAATGGAAATCTAAAATGCAAAACATGCACCTGAAGAATCCCAGTCCCAAAATAATCAGAAAAATAGTAAAATTAAAGACAAATGCAATTTTTTACTACCGGTCCAAATTTATGACCCCTTTCCTTTAACAGATGCTCATTTTCCTTCTCAGCAGCGTAAATATTTTGAGCTCTCAGGACTGTTCATGCCTTGCATACTTTTTTTCCTTGTGGTTTTAATTTGCAGGGAACTGGGCTGCTAATGTAAGCGAGCCCAGGCCGGCGAGCGGGAGATGAAAGGCGCGGCCGTGCCTCCCGTGGGGCGCTTTCCATGACCTACTTCCAGGGCAGCCAGACATAACACGGGAACCACGTGCTCCCACCCTGCCGTCAAAACAAGCCGTTACCCGCAGCGGCTTAGGACTGATTTAGGACCCTCTGGTTTTTAAGCGGTGTCTGACTGGTTTTGATCTGCTAACTGCTCGCAGGTGGATGAAAAGGGATCTCTCAGACAATTAACGGTGAATTCGACAGGTTCACTGGCACAAAGGCGGACAGCTAGAGTTTCACTGAGGAGAGCATTAAAAAAAAAGCAGCGTTCCATGATTGCCATGGCAAAGGCATGAATGAAAAGCAGAGGAAGAATACACACTCCGCTTAATATCTATGCAAAAAAATTCTGCCTTAAGTGTCACATCCTCCTGATTAAATTCTTGCTTCTACCTGTAGTACTGTTGCATTTCAACAGCATTAACTCCTCTCTGACAAATACAAGCACAGCTAAAAATGTCTGGGTAAAACATTGTGCATAAAAAACCCTTTAGCAATGGGGTTTTTGCAACTACCCCTAGCAAAGGAATAATTTTCAGTAAATAAACTAGCTATATCTCGCTCAATAAGCCTAGCATTTTTAGAAAAAGGATTCCAGACTGACTAGGTTAGTATCCAAGGTTATTTCTTCTTTCATGCCACCTGATCTTAGCATTGTACTTATGAAGAACTAAGTAGAGACACTGAGGCAGGGTACCCATAGCAACAATTTTAGAGATGAAGTTTCTTGCAATGGAATTACAAAATAACTGGTTTTTATTAACCAGCTATTGTTATTATTTTGATAAATATTATTGTTAATTTTCAATAGCATCAGAGTACATAATTTTACCCAACAGCCACTGAGGTAGACAAATTTCTCATTTCACAGAAAAAAGCGGTGAAAATTACTTTTTGTTGTAGTTGTTGCTGTTGACCATAGATTTTTTTCTTCCTTGAAATGAAAAGTTGGTACATGAAGTCACTCTTCTTACAGTCAACAGAGAGAGAGAATGACTTTCAAGAATTGAATATAGCTCTCTAATAGATGCTTAGGAGGTTGGAGGCCTAGAAATATGCATCCTGTTCTGTAAAGTACATCACTTGCCAATTTTTCTCTACTGTCAATAGGAAAAAGCAAAAGTAGCTACTACTATCCCACCATTCCTACAAGAAAAAGAATCACTTGCTGCTTCTCAGCTTTCCAAACATGCACCTCAAAATACTTTTAAGAGTGTAAATGACTCTATGACGGTTTCAGGAACTGCTATTTCTCCTGAAATATTTTCCATGTCACCTTTTTTAAAAGTTGTCCCTCTAAAACTTAAAAGTCCTGATGTAGTTTACATATTTTGTAAGGACATTTCAAAAACGCACTATTTTGTATTGTGATTAATTTTTTTTTTTTCAGTGTCCCTCACTTTTTCTTGAAAAACTTGACAACTTGATAGTTGATTTATTCTGTTTTCTGACTTCTCTTTCCTATAAATTGAATTAAGGTTTCTTTTCTATTTTTAAAAGTTCCAGGAAAAAAAATATATTTTTTAACATTTGCATTTCTATAGTTATATAAACGTTACACATAAAAATCTGAGGCTAACTGGGACCATATGATTTCCTCAACATATTTGAATTTTGACAAGATATAGGTCTTTTAAAATGTAAAATGATTGGGATTTTGGGTGAAATGTTAATAGATTCCTCCACTGCAAAGCTGAGGTATTTCTCTGATCTGTGCTTGTCTTGTTTGGGTTCTTCTTTTAACATTACCATCACTTTCAAGTCATATCTGATATAGTCTTTAAAAAAAGTAATATAGGAGAGTAATTACAACATACTTTTTTTTTTAAGAAGGCCTAAAACATTTTTAAAAGATGAATGAAAACATAGATGATCACAATCTCTCCAAAGAGTGCTTTTTCACTTTTTTTTTTTTGATTGCACATTCCCTGTAGAATAAGGGGAAAAACAAGGCACTTTCTGTAGTGCTGGAGGTAATCATTGTTTGTAAACCTCTGAGACTTCTTACTCTGTTCAGTTCCTCATATTATTCATCAGCTCATAGATAATAAATCTCCCCAAATCTTTTTGTTATTCCAATTAACTAAGATCCAAGCTATTGTCTTATTCCTTCTGCCTATGCTGACTTCGTTCTTATCCATATATTTTGCCAAACCTCAAAACACCATCCTTTTCTGCATTTAGGTTTCCTTCAAAAGAAGACCAGGCATGCATCAGCGGAGCGCCGGTGCTTTCCCATTGACCAAATCAAGCACTGGACTGCCTGCCTCCACCTTGAAAAACACCCACTGTCAGATTGCCATTTAATGGAGCACCAGTGAAGACACTGATTCCTTCTCTTGGTATTGAAATCAGTTTTGATTGTTGATAGCAGCTTTCTTCCAGAAAACTCTATGTAAAAAATGTTGACCACAGAATGGCTTCTCATCCATTTATCCTTTTCTCATTTTGGTGCCTTCTTAGGAGATACTTCTGCCACAATGCATTCCAGAGAACAGTAATGTTTAAATGCTAGGAAGTCAGAAAACAGAGGAAAAGTCATGCTTCTTCAATTTACAGAATGAAAGAAAATCAGGAAAATACCCCAAATTTTCATGTTTACAAGAAGTGTAACATTCATATTAACAGGTACATTTCTGCAATACGCAACTTCCCCTTGAATAACCAGTTTGTATAGCAAGCTCTTCTATTTGAGCTGCAGTGATCCCTAAAACTCTTTGCTCACCGGAGATGCTTCCCAGTTAAGATTATTCAACTTTTGCTTTGCTGTAACATACAGAATCACAGAATCACAGAATCACAGAATTGTAGGGGTTGGAAGGGACCTCGAGAGATCATCGGGTCCAACCCCCCTGCCAAAGCAGCTCCAGTTTACAGCCATTGCCCCTTGTCCTATCTCCACAGACTACTGAAAAGGGGTTGGCCAATTCCCCCTGCATCCCATAATTAAGATATTTATAAACATTAATTAGGTCCCCCCTCAGTCTTCTTTTCTCCAGGCTGAACAGCCCCAGCTCACTCAGCCTTTCCTCATAGGGGAGATGTTCCAGGCCCTTAATCATCTTCGTAGCCCTTCTCTGAACTCTCTCCAGGAGGTCCCTGTCTTTTTTATACCAGGGAGCCCAGAACTGGACACAATACTCCAGGTGGGGCCTGACCAGGGCAGAGTAGAGGGGGAGGATCACCTCCTTCGACCTGCTGGCCACACGTTACCATAAGTATAAAAAATATTATTTTGTTCAGTCACTATCATGTGCTGTAACGTCATTGTTCTAAAATCTGTTTTCTTCTCTTAGCATTCCAAATTGATTACTTGTACTTTCAAATTGTCTTTTAAAAAACACGTTGGCATTAAATAAAAGCATATATTGCATTTTCTCTTCTAAATTCCTTTTTCTAAGATGACTGTACTAGATAGAAGACTTTGAAGTTTTGTCAATTTTCTTAGGGTGAAAAAAAAACCAAACAGGCTTGCAGCTTATCATCTTAATCTCTCTGCAGTCTTTTTGGTTTTTAACAAAAAGCGGGGTTTATTTCACGTTTTTGCTTGTTTTGCTGTTTCTTAAATTTAATATTGCATAATTTTTCTTCCATTAGCCTATCTAATGTAATAGATGCAATAAAGAACAATTCAATAACATTCATTATAGAGAAAGCCGTGGATGGTTTTTCATTCTACGCTTATTTTGGGAAATGGCTACCTATTTATTAGAGTTATTTATCTAGTCGGTCTGTTAAAATGTAAATTTTCAAGATGAATGTTCTCTTGCTGATTCATACACAATAAAAGAAAGAAAATAATCCTAATAAAATAAGATAAATAAAACTAATGAAAATTGCACCATTGCCACTGATCTCTTTAAGTTTTTCTTTCCTTATAAACATCTCTTGGACTACTCTCTCCTTTTACTTCTGGGAATGTTTTCAAGTCCAACTATAGTTCCAAGGAAAATAACTAAAGGAGTCAGTTTAGTTTCCATTGTACTTGGCAAGTAAAACTTCTGGAGAACTAGAGGCCTGAGCCAGAACAACAGCTGACTCACTCTGTTTTCTCTTTTCCTTAGAATACAATTTATGTTTCAAGGACATAAACAGAAAACTCAAGAAATAAAGGGCAGTAGTTGGGTTTTTTTCTTTTGTTTATATATTTAAGAAATGTCTTCATGATGAGATATTAATCAGTATTTCCATAAGATTTCATCACTTCTCAAAGAATATAGGACAGTAAGATCAGCAAAACTATGACATCAGGTAAAGTCTCTTGAAGTCTTTAAATAAGTAGCAGCCCTACACAAACTGCAGTGCCTCTCAGCACTGCTGAGGAATACTCGATTTGACAATTTAAATATGTTCTGAACTAACTCAATAATTTTATTGTAATTGATGCTAAGTGTGTATTAATAAATTGTTTAGACTGTATCTCACTTTCTGTGAGGGTATGTTCCAACACCATGCACACCATGAAAAAAATCTCAACAGCCTTTAGGTATCTATGCGGCATGTGCAAGTCCTTAGAGAAGTCATTTTTTTTATTGTCATACTTCATAGTGGAGTCCTAGACTGCCTTAGGTCTTGACTATGCCAACCACCCTGCCCGTCATCCAATTTTCCTCATGTTATTATGATGGAATGTCAACCCAGACTTCCTTGTTTTACTGCTTTTAAGTACCAGTCTCAGACACTAATATCTGCCTCTGTTGTTCTACCCTTTAATTTAGTCTACTGTCCAGGAAGTGGCCTATTTAATACCCTCTCCATTTTAGTTAACTAAACCTGACTTGAAATTTCTAAAAGGAAACAGCTGCACTTTGGTAAAGCACTAGAATCACTGGATACATTTCCCTTTCCTTCCTGGGACTGAGTGGGAGGATAGACTGCTAAAACTGAAGCAGACATTCTGTGTGCAAGCAGGTGGCTATGCAACCTTTTTTTTCACACAGTATCCAGATTTTGCTTTTACCTATGACTTTGTCTTACTCATGAAACAGAAAATCCTTGTACAATGGACCCCACAAGTTGAAGTACTTCAGTTTCTGAAAACAAAAAGTTTAAAATTGAATGGAAATGCCATAAAATATAGTCCAGATTTTGATTTTCCAGTATTATTCTCCTTGCCTTACCCAGACCACATAATATATTTTCCAGAAAAAATCTGTTCTTGTCTTGCTTGAGAGCCAAGCTGAGTAACAGAAAACTGTGGCAGTGTAAAAACAAGCTAGCAGGCCCAGTATGTCTATCACGTATTGAGAGAGCAGAGCATCTGAAAGCAACTTCTGACCTCTCTCCTATTATACGTTAACTTTGGGTTTGGGAATGCCAGATGCATTTTGTTGCTGCTTTTGCTCAATATCATCACAACTCTGAAGCATCATTCTCAGAAAAGTGAGCAGTTCTTGCCAATAGGGATTCTGGGGAAGGTGAAAAGTTCTCCTTTTGCTCCAATAACACATGACCCGACGCATAAAGTGCTTTTAAGAGAGCATGTTTTGGTGAGGAAAAGCCTTCCTGTCCTGCCCTCTCATCTATGGCTTGTAACTGCGTTGGATGGTACGTGCGTCCAAAACCACCTTTCCTTGCACTGAGCTGTCCCTCCATTATGAGTTCTTTTAAAGGCTGTACACCTCACACTACACTAGCATTTTTAACTCGTTTGCTAAAATAGATCTAGTTCTTCTATATTCAGAATATCCTTCTGAGGCCCTTAGAAAATGTGCCCACGTTTTTGTCAAACAAGATTAGTTGAAAAAAAGGCACCAGTTTTTTAGGAAATATCTTGACCTATTGCCTACTTGTTCTCATCAGAAGAGCATACCACATTTTTTCATTGGATTATCTGAACCCTTGTCTCTCTCAGCAAGCTAAGATAAGTCATGATTCCAGTACCTTGTTACAATATGTGAGACTGGTAGCAAGGTGATTTTTATTAATGGATTTCATACCTAGTGTACATTCACCATTGCAATTATAGTAGCTTTATACACAGGATGATTTTGTTTTTTCATTTCAAACCTAACATCAATGTCAAATTTCTTACAAGCCAAAATCCAGGGAAGCAAGTTCTCTCTATTGCAGTAATTCTCAGAGTCAAGTGCTGAAAATACAGTAAGAAGAATAATAGAAAAACTTTGCAGTGCAAACTCAGGATGTGCATCGAAAGGTAATACTTGATTGTACCTTACTCTTGGATAGTATGTTAAGACCAGCTTCCTTGCTTGACATATTTCTACTGTTGTCTGGCAGGAGTGGGCAGGGAGAAGACTGTTCCTTACCACTGCACAGCTTTCTCTACCACTTCTGCCACTGGCCCTGCAGAGTTGAAGAGATGCTGTGTTGCAATGGAAAGGCAGGAATTCCCTACACTCCTTTATGTGTAAAATCGAATATTGGTGAGATAAATCCTCCTGGACCCTTCAGTAAATCGCAGACTCTAGATGAACAGCTGTTTAGCTTCTCTTCTATCGCTGTCTTTTTCACTAACCGGCAGGCACAATTCACTAAAAGATGTTTAGTTCTTGCCTTCTACTCCCTTAATAAAGAAATAGAAACTCACCTCAGACGTAGTTCTTTTTTAAGCCTTGGACAGGCTTTTTTTCATTATTGTTGAAATTAGATTAAAACTGAGAATGCAAGAGGTAGGTAGAGGAACACTTGGAATAAATTCATTCCAGGCAACAGAAATGATAAAGGGCAAATGTAGCAGACAATATGGAAATTTTACAGAGAATATGACCAGATACCTCATATCTGCTTGGCTATTAAGGTGTTTTTCCCTGTGCCTTCCAGTACAAAATAACTTCTTTAGTATAAGTCCTTGTGCACAACTGTAGTACATTGAAAACCATTGAAATTTTGTTCTGGATTGTTGCTAGCTATAATTTTCCAAGGGTGACATTTTTGCTACCGGATTTTTGGACCTTTCTGTGATGAATTATTAATACAGATGAAATATCTATCCACTCTGCATAGCACATCTACCTTCTTTGGATGTTTTGGACAGTTTAGAAATGTTGATAACTGACAGCAATTTCTCACCAGAAGCAGAGCAGAGTATTTAATCATGAAACATTAAAAAAAAAAAAAGAAAAAAAGAATAACAGAAGGAAGATATGGGGAGCATTCATAATGTTCAACTTCAGACACCTTATTCAGCCAGATGAATTAGCCAGATGGCTGCATCTACCATAGGAAACAACATAGGAAGAAAGAAGACTCAAGGCAAAGACCTGTAGTTTTTCCCATTGTTTAATTCTTAGCTCATGCCTGGTGTGGCTTAAACCCACTCTCCCAGGTGACAGAGTGAAAACCGTTCCTGTAGTCATTGCTATTATAGCTGCAGGCTATAACGTCCCACTCTGATAGACTTCAACATAGTTTTCTTAGTAGGGTAGGCTTATTAAAGTGAGAAAAATACTCACAAAACAATTATTGTATAGTTATAACTACTGTAGTTATATCTATCAGTGATGGTAATAACTGGCCTCCAAGGGATCATTTACTGCCCAGCCAAGGCCCAAGGCCAAGAATTATTTAGTGCAGACATACGCAGCACTGTCAGCTTAGTCTCTGAACCAGCTATCAGTTCCTGGCCTTGTTTCATTTAGCTGTTATTAGCTGTTTAGGTGTAACCATAGTCTCCCTTTTTCTCTTTTAATGTCTGTGTAGACACATAGGGTCCTCCAGGGAGTGACTCAGGTGACTTAAAATAGACTCACTCTCAACTGTCCCATTGAGAAGACTTGTTTCTGTTGGCTGAGGAAACTAACCAAGGTAGATACTGTAGTAAATATGCAGCTCTAGACTAGGATGTCTCATTGTTCATAGTGGTTGCAGAATGTTGTCCGCTAAGGTAGCTGAGGTTCTGACTAATATAAAGGCAAGATTTTGCACTGTGCAAAGCAACTGTTAGCAGGTGATTATGAGGACTTTAGAGATAACTATATACGTCTGGGTGTTTGTGTAAGCAGAAAAAAGTGCTGCCTGAGCCCATGTCAATAGCCAAAAGTTTAAAGTGAAATTATGAATAACTATGAATGAACAGCACCTATAACCAAGGGTTCCTGATAATTTCTTGTTGCTTGAATGCAACTACTACACTTGGAAGGACTCCTGAGCTTCTTACAGGAAAAGAATGCAGTAATGATGCCTTGCATGGCTGAAAGGATGTGTGCAAATCTTGTGCCATAATCTTGCTGCAGAGATGGAGGAAAGTTGCATCCTGAGGTTTTGACTCTTAGAAAAATTTATTCATACCTTTTCCAAAACATTGCTTCCAGCAGTTTTAGATCAGGCCTGCACTGATTGTAATCCCCAAGTTTTGTCCCTTGCTTTGGTATCTGTATTGAATATTGACCTAATATTCTGAATCCATTTGATTCAAAACAATTTTATAATAAAAATATATTGCTGAATGCTTTCACAGGTACTGCAAGTGTTAGAAAGAACATTTTCTTGTTCTTAACAATTCATTCCTAGTCGAATTTCAGCAAGAACCAAGTCCTTCCATGTCAAATGCAGCTAAAGTATATATTCAGACAGTTATACAGTGTGAGAAAAATGACACAAAACGGTAATTACTTCTGATATTTATGTATTTCAAATATATCTTTCTGCTCAAATTGTGGGAATGAAATATTTACATACTTACTTTTGAATTTCAGTATGAAGTTTTCAGAGGTTCTACTCTTCTTTTTTCCTTCACCTCCAAGGCACATATATCTGATGTTAAAAAACCACAAAATTATTTTGCCTACAAAATAAAATCATATGGGGATCACTGCTGTAATCAGCAAAACATGCATTGGGAATCTAATTTTCATGTTACCCAGAACTCAAATTTAAAATTACTCATTTGATCAACAAAAATATCTGTTATCAGAAGCAACCTGTGACAGTGAAATATGTACAGCACATATTCTTTTTTTCTTTTCTTTTTTTTTTGGGGGGGGATTAATTTCCCAACAATTCTTTCACCTTCCTCCAAAGCAGAGTTTAAATGTTTTCTGAATGGTTTATGAATATGCTACCAAAAGATAATGTTGACATTAGATCCTAGAGAAAAAAAAAAAAAAAAAGAAAAAAAGTGGTATTTACACACAGCATTTTTTAGCTATTGAAAAGAATAACAAGATATCCATCATTTCAGTTGGGCGGGCATGATAGTCTTGAAAAGAATCAGTCTTGAAAAGAATCAAAGTTCACATTGAACTAAAATTTTTATGCCGTTACTTAAAGCTATTATGGAAAATATTGTTTCCCCACATGTATATAACCAACATTGTATCCAGCGTTTCTCAGGGCTGGGCAAGGAATACATCACCGCTAACACAATAGCTGCAGCACAATTGTCTGTCTTTGGGGTGGGCAGAAAGTTGTGTGCAGCAGCTGGAGCTTTAGAGAAACTGACAAGTTACGTTTTTATGACCTGCTTGAAACAATCTGTTTCGACATTTCAGGAATTACCACAGCTTCTGGGAAAAGCCAAGCACGCAGTCTGAGCCCAACAAGCCAGTACTCTGCGTTGAAGTTTAATTAAGCCACCTACTGAGAAAACTACCATAGGGGGAAGCTCTTCTCTGAGCGTAGGATTTTCAAACCAGCGGAGAGCATCCAGGGAAGACGGCAGTTTCAACACCCAATATATTTGCCCCAGTTCCTATGAATTACACGCCCTACTTCTTATGAATTATGCATATTGAAGGCTTAGTTAGGAATAATGTTCACGATTTTGTTGGTTACAATGCTGAAACTGTTAGTATATCAATCCGTAAATAAAGCATGTGTTTTTACACACCCTAATGTTTCAGTTTTGTAACTGAGTGGTAGAGTTACTTTAATTAGTTTACAGATTGGCATTGCTACAGTCTATTTAACTTTTTAAGCTGCTTCTGTTTCAGTTTTAATCTACTAACATCAGTGAGTTTTCAGAAGGCTTTGTTACATGCTGCAGTACGTCATTTGAGTCCTTAGACAGCATGATAGCAGAATGAAAACAAGAACCAAGTTGAAGAACAAAGATCATTAGATGGAATTAAAGAGTGTGATGTAATAGGTGTCAGTTTATGTTAAATTAGAAAATGAGCTAGTCTTGACCATAATTTGTTTTCAAACATTTCAGCTGTATTTTCAAAGAATTGAACTTTCATTTTTTTAGATAGTACATAATGAAGAAATTACGAATTATTTTTAAATAGACATTTATTAATGTCAGTGGGATAGCTCCTGCAAGTTAAACTTCCTAAGGCTGGGGCCAAATATGAAAAGTTTATGTGAGGGTTTTTTTAAGTGCAAGTGCAGCTTAATACTCATTGGAATTTGTTAAGATTAGATTTTGGATCATTCAAGGAAGTCAAATGGGTCTACCCTCCTCTCTCTTCTTGCCTTTTCATCTATCTTCCCACTTATTCCTGTCTTCAGAACTGGCCCCACATTCTACCTAGCCCATGAACATTGCTGGGATTTTAAAAATTTTGAATGGCAATCCAGCAATATTAGTACTTTGAGAGACTTCTTTAAAAATATCTTACCTAGAAAATTTCTGTGTTATTGTTTCATCTGCTTCATTCTGTGTAGCACTTCTTTAAAAGGTACACTGAGTGCCAATTTGTTACAGATAGTGCCTTATTTTATGTGAAAAGGAGATAAGTATTCTATTCAGGAAAGCATGCTAAATTGCAGATATTTGGATTAGTGTCAAACTGTAGCATTTTAGTTTCACTTTCAGTAGTCATCCATTTTCTAAAAGTGAGGAAAAGATCACAGAATCACAGAATCATAAGGGTTGGAAGGGACCTCAAGAAATCATCTGGTCCAACCCCCAAAAGATGGGATTTTTGTATTGATCTCACATTTAATCTTATCCTAACAAACATCCCAGAGTTGTTAGAGAACCATATTTTCACATACAAGTTAAATAAATACTTAGAGGTCATCTTTCACTAGCATATGGAGTTCACCCATATCAGCTACTTACTTGGGGAGCTGGAATTTCTAAAACTGAGATATCATATACGGAATGTATAAAACAGATATACTTTCCATAGGTGACTTCTGCTGCTTGACAGTAAAAGTAGTGATGCCTTCAGCTTTAAAGAATTAGTAATTTGTGCAGAGTATATGAAGAGGAGTCACAGGGTTGTCCAGTTTGCTGGAAATACACTGGTATTTTAAGTATTTATTTTGTTTAAGTATGAAGAAACTCAATGGCCTGGGAGCTGTTTTCTGTGACAGCTTCACTCCCTTGAAGACTGTAATGATATTTCTCTATTTTCACTTTAAAAACCGGATTCAACCTCCACTAAAGTCACAGCAAAAAAATTAACTCTGGCTTCTTTGAAATCTAGAATGCTCTTTTACTCGTCTGTCTACTACTGATGTTCAAGTATTCTCTAACCGTTCTAAAAAGTAACTTCAAAGACTCTTTATTTAAACCAAGTACTACCCAGAAGTGTTTCCATTGAAAAAAAAAAAAAAAAAGCAAGATATAATGCAGCAAGCACAGCAGAAAAATTACTAGCCTTAAAAATTACCTTAAATTTATAAATATTATACAGAAAATGCTTGTTCTTCATAGTCAAATTTTAAAAGCATGTACTAAAGAAAATGAATAAAATAAATGCACAAATGATACATACAGCATGTGCAAATGGTAAATTTTAAAATGACATGACTGTAATTAACTTGCTGGAATTTGGAAATAATAGCAGAGTATTAGAATGAGATATCAGTTTTATGAATGTAAGTAACTATTACTTTTATAGTTAAAAGCTTTTTTGGATTAAAAATTTCATAGCTTAATAAAACAAGTGGTTTATATATGGATGCAAAATGTGCTCACTGCACAATGTATATGTCTTGAAATAGTTAAATAAATACCTAGAACTAATAAGATTAAGATACCAAAGAATGGAATATACACGCAAAAGATTCCCAGATTAGTTTGGTCAGACACACAGAGGTTCTTAGAAGAAGCTGCCTATAAGCTTAGAAGCCGGAGCATCTGACAGGCAGCGCAGGAAAAACAACACAACACATGGGATTGCTGGGCTCTAAGTCACATTTAAACACCCAATAAATGAATCTTTGCAAAGCTGAAACTTTAGCATTTGAAGGCTTTGTGACATGTGTCAGATGAGGCGGGCAGCAGGGATTGGAGCAGGGCAAAGGGAGCAGCTATGTCACAGTCGATGTTCAGAGTGCCATATGTTCTTCCTGGTTGCACAGTGTGCTGTGGCTTGTAGCCACAAAAAAATGGAACTAATAAACTAGGTGAGTGATGACAATGGGAGATTCACCATAGAATGCCATGTCTGGATTGGAAGAACTACTGTGTCCCAAGAGGAACGGTGCAAGGGACAGCAGGGGATGGGCTCCACCAAAGTGGGAATCTATTGTGAGTCAACGTCTGAGTCTGACAAATACTGGTTCTCCTGCTTTAACCTGTGCAGGAAGAGTGACTGACAGCATCTGTACATAAATAATAGGAAGTGAAGCACTGACCCAGTTTAAGTTGTTGTTTTGATTTAGTGTACAGACACTTCTTTACCGGGCTGTTCAACCAAGATGAGTTACAGTCACCTGACTATGATCATCTGTATGAGAACATTGATTGGATTAATTACTTCAAGGTTTCTTACACATGACCCTGGTACAGTTTAAGAAATGCTCTTTATCCAGTTATAGATATTACTACCAACGATACAAATAACTCGGAATATTCTGTTCAAAATTTACAAATTTATTCTGAAGGTGCTATAAATGTAATTTGTGATCATTAAAAATTAAAGTCATAAATGTTACTTATTTGCATTTCAGTTGAAAAAGAGAGAAAATCATGCTCAGGCTTTTTTGGTTTTGTTTTTGCCATGTACGAGATTAGGGCAGACTCTTAGGTAACTTGGATTAGTGTCCTTGTGTAGTCTGTAAATAGGATATCTATAAATAACCTTAAACCTTGGTTTAGTTTGTACTTTTATATGTTCCAGGATTACAAGAACAGGACCAGAATCTTCTATATGAGGCAAGAAGAATCACCTGAAGATGTTTCTCATAAAGTTGACTTTGATTCAAGGCTGCCTTCTATTCCATAGTTTTCTTCAGAGAATCAGAGAATACTTTCTTGCCATTTTTATTCCAGTTGGCCAGTAGCTTATTCCTGGAGCACCCTCACTCTGAATTTAGAAAATAAAATTACAGGTAAATTGACACACCTATGAAGAGAAGGTGTAATGACAACTGACAGTGTATCAGATTACTCAATGTGTAACAACATGTAAAAAGATTCAGGTGAAGGTACAGAAGAGGGGAGAAGGTTAAAGAGCTGTTGGGATTGTTTTGGGATGACAGCATGAATGTTTGTTTGCTTATTCAATTAGTTATGATGTTCAAAGTCTTACAGGAATAAAAGTATGTAAATGTCAAAGTAAACTTTCTTCAGAAGACCATCAATACCAGGAATGGTTATTGCAGATTGTCTGAGTTCTCTTGGAGAAAGGAGGACACATGTAATTACTAGATCATTTGACTTCACTGATTTTATTTAAATTTTTTTTTTTAAATCAGAATTTAGTATTTCTTGAACAATATTAACTTCATGCAGAAGGGATTGATTTGGTAGTCTGAAAATCAGATTTTGAAACTCTCTCCCCACTTCAAAAAATAAAAAGTGCAAGAGGGAAACCCCAGGAAAGCTTAACTGCAGAGATGTTTACTGGGACTTGCAGCACCTCAGTCACAGTTCCTGTGAATTACTGATGTGAAGTGTCTGAGTATCTAACTCTCAAGTACTCCTGTCTACATTTTCTTTTATAAAAATTACTAGTTAGCATACATTTAATGAAAAGTTCAGTACTTTTCAATACTATGCAAAAACATGTAAGAAAACTATTTTTTTCAGCTATAAATAATAAACATAAATATGTTTTAGCCATAAGTAAAATTCAGTTTTGTCTCAGATTTTCCACTGGTTAGTTTATATTTATTTTCAGTGTCAAAGAGAAACCTGAAGGAAGAAAATCCCTTAGATTAGAGGCCAAATGTGTTTTTTAAAGTGATAGGATGAGAGAAAGTGAAGAAGAGGAGGAACAAAGTCCGAAAGTTATACAGAAATCTCTTTACTGTATTAGAACTCACTTTGAGAAGCTTTAATCTCAGCTCTTCACACCGATTTATTCTCAGTGCCAAGCGAGTCACTTAATCTTTTTGTCCTGTATTGCTATTTCCAGACTCAAAATGCTGTTCAGAGATTGTAGATAGTGAGTGACAATTTGGATGCTCTGGATAAAACTTTGTACTGGTTATGTGATCCTAAGTGTGGGACTAGGCACCCAGTGACAGTGTTGCAGGCCAACCGTAGCAAAGGGAGTAAAACTGCAGTCTTCTATGTACTGTGTTTCTCTAACAGCATATATGGTTACAAAAATAGACCTGAAAGCAACAATTCAAAGCCTTATCTCATAAGGAATTGTCCTAGGAATTATTTCTTATGAGTTCATCTCTGCAATGAAAATTTCTAAGGGAACTTACCAACATCAGAAGAAATACTCTATTAGCGTGAGGGTGCAAGGATGCAAATCTAACTTGATCACAGTGCTCATTAAATGGAAAATGGGGAGGGCAAAACTAACTACAATTAAAGCAGGCAAGGACTGTGAGGAGATTTAGCCAAAAGCACCTGTACTGTATGATTAAATGATTATTTTTTTTTCTGCTGTTCTTCAATTTTAAAAAAAACACAATTTACACAGATAAGCTGTTTTTCAAATTGTAGTGTATGATTCTGAGAACTGGCACAGCTTTGCTCACTTGTAGTGTTTAGAGACCACAAGAACATAACTAATCCGCTTTAGTCAAGTATACCAGGCTTCTATGTGTGCTCTCTTCCTGGTCTGCTATAAAGTTTTGCTTCTCACCCTTCTTTGGGATGCTTAGGTTCGGTGACAGTGGAATGCTGTTGTTGTTGTTGCTTCAGTTACCCGAGGTCATTTCAAGTTTCATGTTGCAAGCAGTTTCATAAAGCTAGGAGGTCTGAATAAATAGGTCAGTTAAATTCGGGGTCAGTGTGTGTTCATTTGTACATTCCTGAGTCCAACAGTCACTAAATGATGAGCTCATAGTCAGTAGCTTAAAAAGGGAAAAAATAATTTCTGTTAACTGTCTGTGGCTTAGTGAGTTAGCAAACAGGATTGAATAAAAATAGGACAGTTAATCATCTGTAGTACAGACAGTAAAGCTGTTTGCAGCTGGGACCAGGTCATTAAGTGCTCTGTCATTTCTCAGTTACTGTTTGTTGTGTTCATGTAGAGCATCAGTGAAGCTATTGCATGACTAGTCAGGAAAGCTTTCTTTTTCTGCCTGTGGAACCCTCCAGTCTCCCATCCGTGCCAGATAAGGAAAATGTTTGCTCCTTTCTCCTTGGCATACTGTGCCCAAAAGCAGAACTTAAGGATGTAAAACCAAACACAGCGTGGCAAATCAGAAGTACAATTTAGATGAAAAATCAGTAACGGCACAAACAGACTTCCAGGGATTCAGTCATTCTCCTGGATAGAGGGTCACTTCCCTCTCTGCCCACAAGAAAGTGCAGAGAGAGAAAGAAGCAACTACAAAGTTTGTGTTTTGTGAAGTAGAAAAGATGCCCAGCATTTCTGGTGCCATGGCTATCTTGAACTAATTTGTTTTCAGCCATTCACTTAGGGCCTGATTCTGCCTCACTTGCCTTACACCAGGGACCCATGCAGGATGAGACATGGGGAATGTATTTTGAGATCAACATCGTACTGTGGACTGAGCCCTGTGCTAAAGGCTCAGCATAACTAACCAGTCTCAGGGACATAAGTACTGTTCCCTCTCCAGAAAGTGGGCCATTACTATTGCTTAGTGTCTACCTGCCTTTCACCCCATGCAACACCTAGTTTCAGGTTTCTGTATGTACACATGTAAACACAGGTAAGTGTTAGCTGTTCCTCCCTCAGGGTATAGTAGGTGCACCTTATCAGGATGATGGAAGGCCAGTGATCATGAAACCATCCTCCTGTTTGTGTCACAGGGGGCCTTTGAAGCAAGGATCATGCTTTTGAATCCTGTCTGTCCAATTAATTCTTTCCCAGCAGCATCTTCCATGAAGTATGCTGTGCCACAGGTACCATTCTACTATAGCTTCCAAGGCAGTGGTGTCACTGTCTGTCTTTAGGAGGCTTAGATTGTGGAGGCTTAGTTCTATTCAGCAACTGATTGAGTGTTCAGCAATCAAACACAGGTCACTCATGAAAATGAAAACAAGATGTTGCTGCAACCCAGCCATAAATGTTGAATATTAACTTTAAAAAAAAAAAAAAACAAAACAAACAAAACCAAATGAATGCAAATGTTGAAATTCCGCTATTTCTTCTCCAGCCCTTAGTCTTCCATCATTTAGAAGACCAAAACAATAACCTTGACTCCCTAAAAGCATCATAAAATAGTGCAGTAAGCTGTACTATAACAAATATCAAAGATGCTTCCGCTCCCACTGACTGTGAGACCTCACTTGTTTACCATGGTCACTGATACATTCCTTCCTTCCCATGAGATAATCCATTTGATGTTTTGAAGCAGATATTTACTACATCACTTCTGGGCCTCTGATCATGGCGACTTTTTATTTTTTCTTAATTTTTCCTTTCTCTCACAATAAAAACTACACAGAAAAATGCAAAGGTACAAAGGTACTTTTATAATTGTTATGTGACTTTATTCATTTTCTTCATTGGCACTTGGCCTATACTGTAATTTAATTTATTTTATCCTTCAGTAAGTTTTCAAAGAAATATTTTGATTACTAAACAAGGAATTAAAAATTACTATGTTTTTTTGTTGCTATTGTTTATTTTTATTTTGTTATTTTTACAAGATGAAGAATAGTCCTGGAAAGCACAGGAGGAATCCATCTATGCAAATCCTAGACAATACATGCAGACCAAGGAGATTTTGCAAGTCCATTTGTGGAAAAGTTTCAAGAGGTTCTCTCTGTTAAGAGACGCACACCTTTGAGTATATAACTAACAGGAATACTTCTTTTGAATGTCTGCAGTATATTTATGATGGTATGTTAGCTATTGAACAGCAATTTTTTTCATGATGATCCCACTATGATGTTAGGATTACTAAAAAAGAGTAAATTTCTTAGAATCTGAGTGTATAAGGTTTGCACACCTTTTACAATCCATCATCTTTATTCTAAAATAACATTTGGGGTTCTTATCATTTAGCTTTGAGACAGAACTATACGTGCAGTTCAGATCCTTACAAAACCCCAAATCTCAGCTGTATTTTGAAAAACAGATGTCTCCAAGCTTTGTCACAATCTTTTGGAATGATTGTTATTCAGGTCTTCAGGAGGCCCATAAACTGAAACTGAACGGATAACATGTCAGTGTAGAAAAAATCTGTATTGAGAAAGTGTAGTAGAATAATGGTCTAAAAAAATATTAGTTTTAATTCATGCATAAAAGTGACCTGATGGCTCATAAAAGATGATCTATGATTGGGCTAATTTTCTTTCAAGTAGATATAACTAACAGGAATACTTCTTTTGAATGTCTGCAGTATATTTATGATGGTATGTTAGCTATTGAACAGCAATTTTTTTCATGATGATCCCACTATGATGTTAGGATTACTAAAAAAGAGTAAATTTCTTAGAATCTGAGTGTATAAGGTTTGCACACCTTTTACAATCCATCATCTTTATTCTAAAATAACATTTGGGGTTCTTATCATTTAGCTTTGAGACAGAACTATACGTGCAGTTCAGATCCTTACAAAACCCCAAATCTCAGCTGTATTTTGAAAAACAGATGTCTCCAAGCTTTGTCACAATCTTTTGGAATGATTGTTATTCAGGTCTTCAGGAGGCCCATAAACTGAAACTGAACGGATAACATGTCAGTGTAGAAAAAATCTGTATTGAGAAAGTGTAGTAGAATAATGGTCTAAAAAAATATTAGTTTTAATTCATGCATAAAAGTGACCTGATGGCTCATAAAAGATGATCTATGATTGGGCTAATTTTCTTTCAAGTAGATTACAAATGAGACCTTATAAATGTCTAGTTAATAAATCCTTGTTAAAATTAACCTGATTAATTTCTCAAGTAGGGTAGATAATTCCAATTATGAACATGCAAATATGTTACAGGAAAAAAAATCATATTGCAACTTATAAAAACAGCATTAATTTACTGACAGTTAACATTTCAGAGTTAATAAAGGAGTGGTGATTATATTTTTTTCATTTAAATTACGCACTTGTGCAGATTTGTCAGGTATTCATCCAGTAGATTGAAGTGCCCACCCTGTAACATTTATGCAGTCATAGGAAAAACTAGCAGTGCGATTGTGGACCTTCCTAACCAAGATCTGGGACGGATACTTCTTGACATTAAAGAAAAATCAGATACTTCAATTTTTTGCACTTTTTTATAATTTATGTTTAACTCGTCAAGGAATTCGTGTTTTGAAACTGCAAAGAACGTAGTTGCTCTCCAAGGAATGGGTAACTAACTTTATTCTTTTGGCAATTAGTGGTACTCAATGTGCCCATCCTACCAAGAACAATTAAGAAAGACTAAAAGAGCTTTAATTAGCTAAGGTGTGATAGATGCTCAGTCCATGATTCTGTTTTATGATAAGGTCAACATGGACGGTTGCATTTACTATATATTATTAATTTCATTGCTGGGAACCTCATAAAAACAAGCTGACTAAATTCACAATGCCATCTGAGAAAATATTAGCACTGTATTGGTAGAGAAGGTTAAGGTAGACTGGTTAAATTCATGCAGAAAATCTCCTGAAAAACAGCTTCTAAAGAAAACTCATGCTATTTCAGAGGTAGTCAATTGCCTGAATGAATGAATAACTATCCCTCCTTACTGAGATTTACAAAGTCCTTCCACTGAACTCACTTGAATTACATGCTGAAAAATCAGTGTGAAAAAAAATCAGGATTGTTGACTGCATTTGCACTTCAAATACTGAGATAATGGGGACTCTTGGCTATTTAACCCTGTCAGTACCTAGTCTACCTACAAATCGGTCATACTAATAATTTCCTTGCCCCTGCAGTTTATATGCTTGGATTTTTAAGATTTTTTTCTTGATTTAATGAAACACAGCATTCCCAGATATTATGAAAGAGGACTGAGTGTCAGAGAAGAAGAGTTCTTTTTGTTCTCTGACACAGACCCTTAATAAGGACTCCCATTGCAGTTCTTTCATTCAGACTAGTGCTTCTTTCTTCAGGCTGGGTAATGCTTTCATTATGATGGTTTTATGTACAAGGTACAATTCAACATAATGATATCACTATCTAGCTTATGTATGCTGCTCGTTTGCAGTTCCTAACCTGTATAGAAAATTTGTAATAATCTGTTGTAACTTAAAAGAGTTAGGAACCATGCAAAATCAAGGGCAAAAAGATAACATTTCATGGCTTTGATTCCTCTGTTAATGGCTTTACACCACTAAATGGAGTAAGTCCTTACATGCACAGGTCTAGTTTGAATCTAAATGAGCTGTTCAATGTTGGAGAAGGTGACCAGTCTTCTGCTCCCATTTTTCCTCTTGATGTCTTTATCCATGTGAATTGTCATGAGTTTAATGCCAGATTTGTGTGAGGAATAGAATATCAGACACGCAGCTTTCTAGAGCAGTCATGGCAGTCATGTGTGTGAATTATTCAAGCCACCGATGGTGTGCCACAGTGCCTGTTGCTACTGAAGTGGAAACAAAATTAATTGTGTACAATATGTACAGTAATATGTACAGTGTGAAGGGAAAGCAGATGGCAGGGATGCATAAAACTTTAATGTCCTCCAATCTGTTTACTTATTTTAATCAGCTATCCTAATCATCACCCACTGTGTGCTTTGTTTACATGGGGAAACGCTGGTGTGATCAAGCAGAAGAAAATCCAGAGAAATATACCAGTTCCAAACCCTGGTAATTAGAATTAGAAAGCTACTGTGTGCAACAAAGGATTAGAATAGACTAGAAGATACGATGAAAAGTCACCTTCTACTTAAGACTGTGTTCACTCACCCCAAACCTGAGGTGAAATCTGGGCTAGTACAGATTTAGGAGGTGACACACATGGAAATATGGTATATTAGCGCCAAACTGTAAGGACCATATTTCCATATCCCTTGAAATGGTAACACCAACTTGTTTTCTAGGTGAAGCATGTGTTTTCCTCAACCTTTATCTCCTTCATAAAATACATTGAGATTTCCAGCTGAAAAATGCAAGGTGTAATCTTCAATATATTTCTAAAAGAAAATGTGACATAGAGAACATGGGGCTTTTGCAGATTTTTTTTTTACATACATGAAATTGAATAAGCAGCTTGTATCTTAGATGAAAGAATCTGTTTTCCAGTGCTGGAAGAGAAAGAACCATCCTTAATATTAAGTCCTTCTGAGATTTAAAGTGCTCATTTTTGCACAAGCCTTTAAAGCCCCAGTACAGACTTCAGGAGTGTGCTTGACAAATGTCTTACCCTGGAGGTATGCTCATGATGACTAGGGTGGAGGAAGCCTGCAAATAGGTTATAGCACATAACAAGTGTGTATAAATTTGTGAATGACACGTTCATTTTAGATTTACACGCTCTGCTCTGATTCTCAAGTATTTGTTATGATACCGTAAGGATTTTTCATATCTCAGCCTTGCTGCAGAAGCCTTTGCCCAAACAAACAAAATATACTGGATGTAAGAAAGAGAATTGCTATTCACTAAATAATAATATTGTCATGACCGATGCCATTTTGTATTCAGTTTAAAAAAAGAAAGGGAGGGATGACAGAGATTAATTGCTTATATTTGGCACAGAAACTGTTTTCAAGTACTAAACATATGTTAATGAACCACTGCACCTATGACACCTAATAATAGAAATGTACAGAAAGAAGACTGTCCCTCTTAGGGGAAGGAAGTGCTATAAGGGAAAGAACTGGTATTAATCAGGTTAATCAGGGACCCACGAACACAGTTGCTTCTCCAAAGTCAACGGCAGTTCATTCTTCCACTTCAGCAAGTGGAAGGAAATAAATCTACTTTGACACAGATTTTGTCATTCTTGAGTTAGAGAAGTCCTAGACTATAATTAAAAGGGAGGTAGCTAATAAACTATGAAGGAAATAATCTTGCTACAGGAAGGATCACCTGTGGACACGTGACTGCTGACCTGCAATGCACTGTTCTGTGGGCTGCAAAAATGTCTGATGGGAATTGAGGATATGCATCCGGCAAAGAACCTGATGACAAAACTAATCTTTGAAAGTCATGCTGGGAGGGATATTCCAATTTCCCTCCTACACCGACTATTTCAGGAACCTTGTCTATGCCCTTATTTCCTCCTCTGTAAAGTGGGCAAAATAATAATTACCTTCGAGAACTAATTCCTGTTGGTAATAATATCAACAATACATGCAAGATGCATTCCTAATAAAGGTATTTAAGAAATTAATATTAAAACATTGAACTTACTTGAACAAAGAACTAAAAGTCTGTAAAGTAACAAACAAGTCAGTGACTGTGGTTGGATGCCTGTTCTTGATGTGGAATTGTAGCTGGGACACAGTTCTCCCCAGCTGAAACTCCCAGCAGCAAAAAGGCAGTGAATAGAAGACCTTGAATTCATTTCCTTTGTCGTCTTGTGTTCCTTGGGTAGAATGGATGCCCTCACTTAAAATGCATCAAATTATTTCTCTTCCCTAAAACCATAGAGTGGAGAGAATGACAGCAATGTTTCACTAGCCTCACTGGGCTGTTTCTGTGATGGAACAGTTCTATGTCTCCTTTTAAAGAAGTTAACCTTTTTTTTTTTTTATAATTGGGTAGAGGTTACTATTATACTTTTGTTTAATATTCAGAGGATTCCAGTGAGGGTAAACATTAACACCTCCAGTATGTAAAGGTATTTTCTCACCCTCAGATGACTCATGTTGAAGAGCCAGGTAGAAAATGCCAGTTGGAAAGCCCAAAAGTCTTTCAAATATCAATAATATGGCAAAAATGGAGTTATACTCTATTCAGATACAACTCCTATAAGCAAATTATGTCACTTTCCTGCAACTGTCAGGTATCTACATGTTCTTTTACGTTTCAGTTATTGCTCTACTCATTAACACTTATGGCAAATTATATTTGAAAGAATTCTTGTTTGTCATTATGCTCAGCTCGTTCTGGATCCAACAGGGTGTACTGATATTGCGGGTCAGTTGAGGTAACTCAGTGGATCCTATCTTAGCAAACATAGCTGAAGAATGAAACAGGGGACTTGAAAGCCAAACACAGACATCTAGGTCCTGAGCATTCATTTCAGTTCATGTGTGCCGTGAGATGAACGCAAGCAGACATGCAGCACCTTATCAAGTAAACTTCAGTAAGTATGGTGAGAAGGAGAAATACAAAGCCAGACCTGCCTGTCTCAGCTGAATAATGGCTTGCAGAGATTGGCGATGGGCAACACGCAATTCAATATGAATTAAGGAGAAGCCATTTATTGAGCAATATCACACAGATTATATATATTTGTTACTGCAAATGTGGCAAGCTAAAAAACTGCTAATTGGTTACACATACTGTTCACACCAAGCTGATTGGTTAGTAATTATAACGGGTTCTGATAAGCATATCTTATAGCTAAACATTGCTGGTTTACCTTTGATGTCTGAAACTATCTGCATACCTGCTGTGTCGACCATATATTATGGATGGTTCATGACATGTTCACTTACTCCCAAATAACTTCCCACAACTCCTTCTTGGTTTAGGGCAGTCTGTACCGCTGTCTTCAAGGCTGCTGTGTTTTGAGAATGTGATTATCAAAAACCTCTCAGCATGAGTAACTTTCCTGTCTCACGGGAATGCAAGGATATTGTCAAGGCCTATGTCTTCTGTGAGGACAGTCAGGCTGCTGGCAGGCCTGCTGCCTTCCCCGACAATGGCTCACTGAATTTGATGTAGTCCTCTATAAAGCAAGGGTAAGGCTTGCAAACCTCTTGCTCAAACTGAAGGAAGAAGATCTTAATATTTAAGTTGCACCAGTTGACCTGTCCTGACACTGAACAAACCAAAGAAGCCTTAGGAAGTGACTGAAGGACATGTTTGTTTAAATGAGGATTCCTTGGTTATCAGAATTTTATTCTAACCTTGCCTGACTCCTTACCTAAGTATCAGGCTGCATCTCTTCACTTCTGTCAAGTTTACATGTTTAGAAATTTTTGAAATGTTGAATCACAAAGCATTTCAATCACATACACTCAAATAAAAACCTAATACTGACCTGCCATGACATTCAGGCACAGTTTAAAATCAGCTCACACGAAGACAAAGTTATGTTTAGTTCAGGGAGATTTTTACATCTACTTTATATAAACTAACAAAGCTGTTAGGAGTGAAGGGAAATGGCTTGAGAGCAAAGTAAGAGGTCATGTCAGGCAAAGCTGAGTTTTTTCTCTTTCTTTCTCTTTTAGTTAAAACAGATACATTTAACCATTTAAATACAAGTCTGTTGATGCTGATGTAGACATATTCATAGCAATCTCAGCTGAGTAGAGGGTTTAATTGAAGGAAGAAAAGTCTTATGTTTTCTTTGATTTTTCTTTCTTAATTTTGACCTAGATCTCTGTCTGGTGCCTTGCTACTAACCACATGACCAAAAGTAAGATAATTAAAAATCTTGTAATACTATAGAAAGCTGGTAAGGGGCTGTTTGAAAGGGCATGTAGTGATAGGACAAGGGGTAATGGCCTTAAAATGAAAGAAGGTGGATTTAGATTAGATATAAAGAAGAAATTCTTCCTTGTGAGGGCGGTGAGACAGTGGAACAGGCTGCCCTAAGAAGCTGTGGCTGCCACCCCCCTGGCAGTGTTCCAGGCCAGGTTGGATGGGGCTTTGGGCAACTCTCTAGTGGAGAGTGTCCCTGCCCATGGCAGGGGGATTGTGACTAGGGTTGAGGTCCCTTCCTACCAAAACTAGTCTGTGATTCTGTGTTTCTATGTGTTAGAATTATGAGTTGATATAGGTCCCATGTACAGCACAACACTGTTGTGTTTCAAAGAGGAAAAATACAAGATTTAAAACAATGACATTAAAAGACTTATAATGTATTCAAGAACTTGTTTTATAATGATAATGAATGCCATGTGTCATAGTCTGTTCTGAATAAAAATAAAAATCTGCTGAAACCGAAGTAAGTAGGTTATTACACAAGCTTTTTTATAAAAAAATCCTATCAGCAATGCTACATACAGTTGAAGTACATGATGCAAAATTTAAGGCTGGAAAAAATATGTGCATAAATTACTATACTTTTGCTGTATTCAGCAGGAATATGATGGATATATATGAAGTTGCAGCAGACACCCTTTGCTTCATTACACCCTGTGACATCAGTTTACAGATGGAAGAGAAATCAAATGTACACTTATACCCAAATCCCAGCCTTCACTTTCTATTTTCCACTGGAGTTCAATTGTTAAAAGATACAAACCAAAGTGAACTCAGCTTTCGTAGAAAATCAGGCTGTCAGAAAAGACAGGGACCAAAACCTCATCAGATGGGCATTTCTCTGCATTTAATGACCAATTCATCTATCAACTGTTGTTTACACATAATAAACAAATACAAGGAAACTCATGAGCAACACTCAGAATAGCCCAATGTTGCATTACTTTATTAAAGCAGCAAAATCATACATCTGAATGCTAGGAATAGAGTTACCTGGGTACTATGAATACAGCAGTCCTTTGTGAAGGCTTCTGATTTGTATGAATTACAACGCAATTTTAATTAAATGATTATTTTTTTTTCCAAGGGACCTCTGTTTCATTCACAATACAGAGTGGATGATGCTTACTTAATGAGCAGCTGCTCAATGCTTTGTTTTTGTTTCATTATTCAGCATGTGTGGTCCCATTTGTTATTTACTAGACACTAACAATCCAGATTCCTATTGAGAACTATTCATTTCCTCACAGACTTTTCTTTTCTGATTTCACTATCATGTAAGAATACATCACATAAGCCTTTTCAGCACCCTGTGATACTGAGGATAATGTCATTCCCATCAAAGATGGAGATTTGATATGTGAAGGGATTCAAGTCCAACATTTCTATTGCATGGCCAGCCTCAGACAACTTTGTAGACTAAATTGTAGACTAAATTTAGCTTTGTATGTTAGCTCTATCTATTAAAATGTATCTCCCACTATCTTCTACTGTACTGTATGTAACTGAAGTAGTCAACAGAGTAGATTCCAGGAAATCTGTTTAGGCAACCAGAAAATGGACAACAAATGAATGACCTAAGTTTGGTTTCAGGGACTTTAAAAGCATCATAAAGCATCATTTTACTGTGATAGAATATGCATTTCTATGAGGAAGCATTCAGCTCCCATAAACGAGAGACAGCTTTTCTTGGCTAGCAATCCCTTATACCATCGACTTCCTACATTTGTAGGAGTTTGACAATTAAACAGCTTCCATTGCCTCTATTTGATACCTGATTCAAATACCTGTAATGTGTGAAAAAATACTGAGCAATGTCATGAACAGTTAGCATAATGTATACTTGCAGTGGGGAGGGTAAATTCAGCTTGCGTCATCAGTCTTAATCCTACCATCTATCTCCTCAATTTTATAATTTATGATATTCTTTCACCATTCATTTCATATATAGCTAAAAAGGCAGAAATCTTAAAGCAGAATCTACCCGACTCCTTGTCCCATTTGCATCTGTGCATTGAAAAACCTGTGCCACTTTAGGATTAACAGATTGTGAAAAATCTTATCCTTTTTGTGGTCCCTCTTTTAGTTCCCAGTTGAAGCCTCCTTGCCCAGCTGTCGAAACACAGTAATTGACAACCCACGGCAGAGCTGGGTGCTGGGATTTATTTAAGAATCATCAAGATTAGCACTTCTACCCTGTTTTATCATCTCACTTGCTTCCCCACAGTGCTATGTATGCTAGGGCTCCACTTTGTTTGGAGGGCCCTAGGAGGTTGGACAGAAAGCTGTTCCAGTTCATGCTGTCCAGCTGCTTGCAGCTACCCATCCAAGGTGCTATCTGCCAAGGTCCCTGGGCATTTCCAAGCATTGCCTCAGATCTCAGATTTCCAGAATCCTTTCTGACTTGCAGGATGTTTCCTCCAGTCACGATCATCACCTTTTCCTTTCCAGACCCTCTTTTTGTTTCTGAGATCACTTTTCAGTAACTCTCCTTTTTGGCATTCACCTCTTCTTTCAGGAACTCAGTTTTCCCACCTAAATAATGCATGCACAGATGCACAACATGTGACCCACTTCCTAATTACTGGATCTGTCCCATGTTTGGGGTTTTTTTAGTTAATTGCAGGATTCAAAAATGCAACACTTTTTGTTTAGTCCAGGTGTTACCAAAATTTACAACCAGCTGGTATTAGTTGCACCCAACAGGGAGCAGATTTCTACTTTAGGGTTCAGAAGTTCAGTTTCAGGCATTCACTCCCTGACACACATGTTCTCAACTGTGTGCCACCTGTTAGCATTCACAATTTAAACTATTTCTTTGTCTGTAATTCTAGCCTATACTAATTTTGTTCCTTTTTCTACTTTCAGGTGCCATCAAGCTCCCTGTTTCAATACACCTTATTTTTGTTTCGGGTCCCTTGCTCAAATAAGATTACTGATTCTCATTCTCCAAAATCAGAGGGAGACTACTCAAGAAACCGTTTGGAACCATGCAGAAGGCCTGTCTTAAAATGAATTATTCTGAATAGATGACATATTTTAAAACAGTTAATCCTGGAAACTGTGAGAAACTTGTCCATATTCAATGATGATGAATTCAGAGATATGATTTTTCCTCAGACCTAAAAGTTTCTGCCTTGCATTTATGGATGACAGTTTTTCACATTATTTTAATTTGAATTCACAGAGATTACTTTATACAAGTGACGTTAAGTTACATTCTCAACAGAAAACATTTCCTTTCTCTTACCGGGGCCCTTATTCTACCTTTTTACAGAAATGGCCATCCATTAGTTTGGAGTTTGTTTGGTTACCTTTTTTCCCTCACTGGCCAAACTAAATGTTTTCCCTCAGCTTTATTTCCTTAAACATTTTAACCAAATTGTCTTCTGATGATAATGATAATGGTAATTGACATTTCCATTGGTATCTTTCTTCAGTTCCAATTAAAATTTCAAGATGTCATGCAGAAGTTTTCATGCTGAAAAAATATGAGTTATTGTCCATGCAGCAGGCTAGCAGATGTTCCCATTATTATTTTAAAGCACAGGGTATAGACTGTATGTGCTCTGCTAAGTATTGAACATTTTGCCTAAAGAAACTGAACTCAGTCACAGATTTTTAGTGGTTTTCTACGGGAAAAAAAGACTATGTCAAGTCATTGTTTCAGTTCAGTTCTGTCATTCATCCATAGTGTTAGTGTCGTGGTTTTGCCCCAGCCAAGGGCCGCACCCCACACAGTCGCTTGTACTTTTAAAAGGAAGGGGGAGGGAAAGTTGGGGGAAGGGGAAAAGGGAAGGAAGAAAGGAGGAAAAGAAACCACAACCTAGAAACCAGAACCACGCAGGTTGGGATAAGGATAGTTTACTAAACAATAACAGAAAACTAGATATAACAATAACATAAGTTTAAAGCACAAAACAGATGAAACTGGTGATACACAATGCAATTTCTCACCAAACCACAGAACTCAGGCCGCACAGCTTAGAGCCCGTCCCGGACAACCCGACCGCCCCAGAAACTGCACGTCCTGGCGTTGTCTCCCCCTCTTCCCCCCAGTCCCCCCTTATACCGAACATGACGTAACTGGTATGGAATATCCTCTTTGGCCAATTCGGATCACCTGTCCTGGCTTCGTCCCCTCCTTTCTCACTAGTAAGGAAGTATGCAGAGCTGAGGAAGGTCCTTGATTGCCCGGCAACAAATCGGAGACATCAGGGTGCTATCAGCACTATTCTCATGCTAACACCCAAACATGGCATTCCATTCACTGCTAAAAAAAAAAGTTTAACTCCATCATAGCTGAAACCAGGACATTATCCACCCCTTATTCCATACCATTTACGTCATGACCAGATCCAACAATTTTCTTTGGGTACAACCAGTTTCGTGTTTCACACACCCATATATGTATGTACACATGTATGCACACATATGTGCATACAGATCTTATTCCCTCAGTCTGTGAATCATCCCTCTGAAGTTGTTGAGTTCATTTAGTCCATGATTTCCAGGCTCCATTTGTCGTAACAGTTTCTCAGGATAGTTGTATGTTCCATTGGCTCGTTGCACGCTGCACCTCAGGCTCTTGACTGATACACCTGGCATGGTCCGTGCTCATAGTCTGTGGGTCAGAGTTTATTTTCAACGGGAGCAAAAAGTTCTTGAGAGGCCAGGCTTTAGTTCCATCATCATAGCACTCATTCTTCATTAACTTGTATGACTCCGGCTATAATGCTATGGTACAACATACAGCAATCATAACAATAATGAATATACAATAATGGGTTATTTGGCAATTATTATAATTTCTACTTTATTAATTATATTGGCTATTCTCACCCAAAATCAAATCCCCTTGAGGTACACATCGAACTTCTCCATCCCTCTGCATTACCCACCAAGTACAGCCAGGTCCTTGAGCAAAAACAATTCCAGACATGGGTTTACCTTTGCCTGAAGCAGGAATGACCCAAACTCTCTTTCCCAATACACTCTTCATATGCACTACTGGCACTCTGTCTCCCTCTACAGTACGTGGAAATTTTGACTGGGCAGGGCCAGCCCGATTGGTAGATCCCCTAGAGTTAACTAACCACGTGGCTTGGGCCAAATGTGTATCCCAATGCTTGAATGTCCCACCACACATTGCTTTCAGTGTAGTTTTTAAAAGTCCATTATATCGTTCAATTTTCCCAGAGGCCGGTGCATGATAAGGAATGTGGTACACCCACTCAATGCCGTGCTCTTTGGCCCAGGTGTCTATAAGAGTGTTTCGGAAGTGAGTCCCATTGTCTGACTCGATTCTTTCTGGAGTACCATGTCGCCAGAGGACTTGCCTTTCAAGGCCCAGAATTGTATTTCGAGCAGTGGCATGGGGTACGGGATATGTTTCTAGCCAGCCGGTAGTTGCCTCCACCATTGTAAGCACATAACGTTTGCCGTGGCGGGTTTGTGGGAGGGTGATGTAATCAATCTGCCAAGCCTCCCCATATTTATATTTCATCCACCGTCCTCCATACCAAAGGGGCTTTAACCGCTTAGCTTGCTTGATTGCAGCACATGTCTCACATTCGTGGACAACTTGTGCGATGGCGTCCATGGTCAAGTCCACCCCTCGATCCCGAGCCCATCTATATGTTGCATCTCTCCCTTGATGACCCGAGGTATCATGGGCCCATCGAGCCATGAATAATTCACCCTTACGTTGCCAGTCTAGATCTACCTGAGCCACTTTAATCCTAGCAGCCTTATCTACCTGATGGTTGTTTTCATGTTCCTCCATGGCCCGACTCTTAGGTACATGGGCATCGACATGACGTACCTTTACAACAAGTTTCTCTAACCGAGCAGAGATATCTTGCCATAAGTCACCAGCCCATATAGGTTTGCCTCTACGCTGCCAGCTGTTCTTTTTCCACTGCTGCAACCACCCCCACAGGGCATTCGCCACCATCCATGAATCAGTATAAAGGTAGAGCCTTGGCCACTTTTCTCTCTCAGCAATGTCCAGGGCTAACTGGATGGCCTTCACCTCAGCGAACTGGCTTGATTCACCTTTTCCTTCAGTGGCTTCTGCTACTCTTCTTATAGGATTCCATACAGCGGCTTTCCATCTCCGATGCTTACCCACAATGCGACAAGACCCATCAGTGAACAGGGCATATCGCTTCTCATTCTCTGGCAGTTCGTTGTAGGGTGGGGCTTCTTCAGCGCGTGTTACCTCCTCATCCTCTGGTGACATCCCAAAATCTTTGCCTTCTGGCCAGTCTGTGATCACCTCCAAGATTCCTGGGCGATTGGGGTTTCCTATTCGAGCCCGCTGTGTAATTAGTGCAACCCACTTGCTCCACGTAGCATCAGTGGCATGGTGTGTAGAAGGAACCTTCCCTTTGAACATCCAGCCCAGCACCGGCAGTCGGGGTGCCAGGAGGAGCTGGGCTTCAGTTCCAATCACTTCTGAGGCGGCTCGAACCCCTTCATAGGCGGCCAGTATTTCCTTTTCTGTTGGAGTATAATTGGCCTCAGATCCTTTGTAGGCCCGACTCCAAAACCCCAGCGGTCGACCTCGAGTCTCCCCTTGTGCTTTCTGCCAGAGACTCCAGGTCGGGCCGTTCTCCCCAGCTGCAGTGTAGAGCACATTTTTAATATCTGTCCCTGTCCGGACAGGCCCAAGGGCCACTGCATGGACTATCTCGCGTTTGATCTGCTCAAAGGCTTGCTGTTGCTCAGGGCCCCATTGGAAATCATTCTTCTTTCGAGTTACATGGTAGAGTGGGCTCACAATGAGACTGTAGTTTGGGACATGCATTCGCCAAAAACCTATAACACCTAAGAAAGCTTGTGTTTCCTTTTTGTTGCTTGGTGGAGACATAGCTGCTATTTTATTAATAATGTCCATTGGGATGTGACGACGCCCATCCTGCCATTTTATTCCTAAAAACTGGATTTCTCGCGTAGGCCCCTTGACTTTACTTCGTTTTATAGCAAAACCGGCTTCTAAAAGGATTTTAATTACCCTGTTTCCTTTTTCAAAAACTTCCTCTGCTGTGTTGCCCCATACAATGATGTCATCAATATACTGCAGGTGCTCTGGTGCTTCACCCTTTTCCAGTGTATTCTGGATTAGTCCATGGCAGATGGTGGGGCTATGTTTCCACCCCTGGGGCAGACGATTCCACGTGTATTGGATGCCTCTCCAAGTGAAAGCAAACTGTGGCCTGCACTCTGGCGCCAGTGGGATCGAGAAGAAAGCGTTCGCAATGTCGATTGTGGCGTACCACTTGGCTGCCTTCGATTCCAATTCATACTGGAGCTCTAACATGTCTGGCACAGCAGCACTCATACCTGGAGTGACTTCATTTAGGCCACGATAATCTACTGTCAGCCTCCACTCTCCATTGGACTTCCTCACTGGCCATATGGGACTATTAAAGGGTGAGTGGGTTCGGCTGATCACTCCCTGATCCTCCAGTTGACGAATCAGCTTATGGATGGGAATCAGGGAATCTCGGTTAGTACGGTATTGTCGTCTGTGCACCGTCGTCGTAGCAACTGGCACTTGCTGTTCTTCACCCTTCAACAACCCCACAACAGCAGAATCCTCCGAGAGTCCAGGCAAGGCACACAATTGTTCAATTTCTTCTGTTTCCAAAGCAGCTATTCCAAAAGCCCATCGGTACCCTTTTGGGTCTTTAAAATACCCTCTACGTAGATAATCTATACCTAAAATGCACGGAGCTTCTGGACCAGTCACAATGGGGTGTTTTTCCCAGTCCTTCCCAGTTAGGCTCACCTCAGCCTCTAGCACAGTTAGTTGTTGGGATCCCCCTGTCACTCCAGAAATACAAACAGGTTCTACCCCTTCATGATTCGATGGCATTAGAGTACACTGGGCACCAGTATCCACCAGAGCTTTGTACTCTTGTGGGTCTGACGTGCCAGGCCATCGGATCCACACAGTCCAATAAACCCGATTGTCCCTCTCCTCCACCTGGCTGGAGGCAGGGCCCCTCTATTGCTGCTGATCATATTTGTTTTCCACTGGTTGCATAAAGGACTTAGAGGTCCCTTCAAAAGGATCAGGCACATCAGACATATAGGTAGGCCTTCCAGTTGGTCTAGGGAACTGCCCAGTAGAAACTGGTGCAGCCTTCTTCCTGGCAGAATCTCGTTGTGCGAATGTTTTACCCCGCAGCTCATTTACTCGTGCTCGAAGGGCTGAGGTGGGCTGCATATCCCATTTCCTCATGTCCTCTCCATGATCAAGCAGGTAAAACCACAATGTACGTCGTGGTGTGTATTCTCCCTCTTGGAACGATGGACGCTTTCTCCCAGTAGCTGCAACATTGCTCCATACGGGTTGGGAGTTGGACACATTGTTGTCAAGTCGTTGAACCAGTTTCTCTACTGCTGCAATGACGGAGAGGGAAACATTGTCTTGGTATTTCCGGAGTCGGCAGGCCACCTCATTTACGGTTGGCGGATTCGTATCATTCCAGTCAATTGCTGCCAGTGAATTGGTATACCCTGCTGGTGCACTTCGTACAACCTTACGCCACATATCTGGAGTGCATAGGACTTCATCGGGATCAGCGGGAAGCCGTGAATTGTCCAGATCATAATAAATTATCTCCCGTACAGCTAATTCTCTCAGGTGCTGGACAGATGTCTCTATGCTGTTACACTTAGGTGTCTGGCATGTAATATATTCCTTTATGGGATATCTTTCCTTCACACTTGACAGTAGTCGCCTCCAGAGGCTGAGGATTTCCGGCCTCCTCCCAATTGCTTTGTCAATTCCTCCTTCTCTAGCTAGGGATCCCAACTGCTTGGCCTCTCTGCCTTCTAATTCCAAACTACTGGCCCCGTGATCCCAACATCGGAGCAACCAAGTGATAATGTGCTCACTTGGGTGGCGAGTGAAATCTTTTCGAACCTCACGCAGCTCACTCAGAGTCAGGGATCGGGTAACAATCTCTGGTTCTGCCTCATCCTGATATCCTCGAGATGATCCCGGTTGATCATCATCCTTATCCGTCACTATACGAACTGATTTCTTTGTGCCTTTCCTCTTTTGTACGGGAGCAACAGACACTGGTGTGGATTGGTTTTTCAGATCATCTGCAGTGTCTGCTGTAGAGATTACAGTAGCTGCAGTGTCGGTCACAGGGGTTGCAGTAGCTGCAGTGTCAGCCCCAGTGGTTGCAGCAGCTATAGTATCTGCCAGTCTGTTTCCTTTCCCTTCTCCCTGACAGTGCTGACAGTGCTGCCTGCTATCAAGCAGTGTTTGATAAATAGTGGCCAGAGCCCAGCACAGTGCAGTAAGGTGTCCATCTCTGGGAAACCTACAGCAATTTTTCCTTAGGTATGCAGTCACTTGATCGGGGTCTTGTAGCTGTTCAGGAGTGAAATTCCAAACCATCGGGCGTGAGAAAGTACCTAGGTACTCGCCCATACTTTGCCACATGCCCTGCCACTCGTGATTATTCTGTCTCGGAGAAAGCTCTTCAGTGGTATTCATAAACCTATGCTTGATATATAACAAAAACTGAACCATCTGCACCAAACCTACCAATAGCAAAATGCTAGTTTGAATATCCCAGAGATATTGAAGATTTTCAAAAACTGCCCTAAGAGCTGTTGTATTTAGCCCAAAGGAAAAGAAAGCAGTGCCCCCACCATACCGGCTGCTGTTATTAACCCCTCCCTGTCCAAAGAATGGACAGGACAGCAAAACCTCATACAGGTACCAGCTTAAGCTCATGATCATCGATATTATTGTATCATAGACCGATATCATAAAATACACTATAATGAAGTATGGGAACAAATACGGGAGCCACAGACCTGAGAGAGTAAAGAATCCTGCCAGGATTGTATACAGCATGCGGTGGTTTTGCTGCCACAGCCTTGTAAATAAATACCACAACATCGTGACCAGAGATTGCTTAAACAACAGTGCTTATCTTAATTGCGATAGTTAGGGTCAGATCTACCCTTATCCCAACCGTTCGTGCCCCACGTTGGGCGCCAAAATAACTGTCGTGGTTTTGCCCCAGCCAAGGGCCGCACCCCACACAGTCGCTTGTACTTTTAAAAGGAAGGGGGAGGGAAAGTTGGGGGAAGGGGAAAAGGGAAGGAAGAAAGGAGGAAAAGAAACCACAACCTAGAAACCAGAACCACGCAGGTTGGGATAAGGATAGTTTACTAAACAATAACAGAAAACTAGATATAACAATAACATAAGTTTAAAGCACAAAACAGATGAAACTGGTGATACACAATGCAATTTCTCACCAAACCACAGAACTCAGGCCGCACAGCTTAGAGCCCGTCCCGGACAACCCGACCGCCCCAGAAACTGCACGTCCTGGCGTTGTCTCCCCCTCTTCCCCCCAGTCCCCCCTTATACCGAACATGACGTAACTGGTATGGAATATCCTCTTTGGCCAATTCGGATCACCTGTCCTGGCTTCGTCCCCTCCTTTCTCACTAGTAAGGAAGTATGCAGAGCTGAGGAAGGTCCTTGATTGCCCGGCAACAAATCGGAGACATCAGGGTGCTATCAGCACTATTCTCATGCTAACACCCAAACATGGCATTCCATTCACTGCTAAAAAAAAAAGTTTAACTCCATCATAGCTGAAACCAGGACAGTTAGATATTTCTATTTTATTTCTAAATTACAGCATGGCACCATTTTTTTTGAATGAGAGCAGCTCAGTGTGCCTGTATATAATTATTAGAATACATTATGTACTGCATCCTCCATTTATTCTAAAATGTATATTTGAATGTCCAACCATTATCTGGTTCCTAAATACCATACAGCAAGTGAAAGAAATTACACATTTTATGGAGCTGGGAGGGAAGTCTGTACCACAAGCTGATCCAAATGTATACTTGGAGTTTTTATAGGGATGGTCAAGGACTTTTTTTTTCACGAAGCGTACATAGCACAATAACAATGTAAATTTATGTATCACTGACATCAGTGCAGTGTCTCTGTATCCACAACAGTATAAAAACAGAAGTTTTGATCTGGTTACAAGGGAGAGAAAGAACATGATATTAATCACTAGCATGGTAATACTGAATTCTTATATATGCTTACATGTTCACATTAGGAACTCAAAAAATGCCTAAATGGCCAAATCAAATTTAGGACAGCATCTCTACAAGCAATGAGATGCGTTGCTGAGGTTCAATTTTGTAGTAGGGGGCTATGTGCAGATCCTCACTTATTGTTTATTGGCAGCATAAACTGGAGGTTATCCCGTTCATGCCTGTAGTGTCTTCAGTAAACAAAAAGATGAAGGGACTGAAACATGGAAATCCACCATAAAAAAGTTACACACGTTCCCATGCTAATAAAAAATTGCTCACTAGAATAAAAATAAAGAAACACACTCTGTAGATAAGAGTGCTGACTATCCCACTATTTACCCACTCCCTATTGATAACTTACCCAGGAGAAACTGACTGTGAAAAGGTATCATTCACCTCTGCCAGTACTCTGATGTGCTTTTGTCCTGCACTTTCATAACTGGACATACATAGGTTCTGAGTAGACTACTAGCATCAAGAAGGGGAAGAAAGGACATCTGTTTGCATGAACCAACATATTTTAACATTACATATCAACTGTTGCCTGTGATCTGGCTCAGTAGTAGTCTCCAGACTTCAGAATAAATTAAATCAAGTTAAGTAGGGTAAGTCTGTGATGACTTAATGAAGTAAATTGGCATAGAAACCTGGAAAACTTATAATTTTTTTTAACAGATTAACTTCACTGCTAAATAAGAGTCATATGAGAGAAGTACCACAGAAATCCAGGTCTACTATACTAGCATTGGTTACTGAGATGTATCTAATGTAGTTCAGCTCAGGTAAGAGGCAGAAGTATTGACCTAGAGGATCTCTTAAATATTTCAACACAGCCATAAAAGAAGGGAAAGAAAAGAGCAAACTTAACATCACTAAAGATTTTATTTAGGTAGAAGATTGTGCAACTATGTTTAAAACATATCATGTATTTATAGATGCAATAAATGTTTTATTTTCAAATATTTTTAAAATGCAAACTCTAGCTGCCGCTAAATTGAAGTTTGCCAACCATAAGCATACAGCCACCATATGTACTTTTACATCAAATATAGTTATGATAACATCGCATATCACAGTTTATGAAAGAATCAAATATTGACTTCTTAATGGTTATCAGTTTAAAAATATTTAAAACGTATGAGAAGCAGCCATTTGTCATCTCTGCTTTTTGCACTTTATACTTTGCACTGTTTATGAAAATAACAAGAGATAAAACCAGTAACACTTAAAAAAACAAAGCTATTTTTAATTTTCACCCATGAAAAGTCAGTTTGAAGTTACCATCTAAAGTGTTCCATTTTCAATACAGACACAAAGTACCTTAATTGGAAGAAAAGCACATCTTACCCGTTTTTCTCCATCAGCTCTCAATGTATGAGCTGATTTCTGTTTGTAATTACAAGGCTATCTGTAGAGAAAATGGAATTTCCATTGGTTAGTTATAAACATGTGGTACATGCTTAGATACAGCTAGTGTGAATTTCATTGACAGTTAACACAGAATGGTATGATCCTGCTTGGACTTCACCAGCTGCTGATGTAGAGGTACCAAACTGACCCAAAATTTTGAACAGGCTTTAGACAGACCTTGAAGGATTGGCATAAATTTGCAGTGAATTCTTATCATTCTTGTGAGTTTGAGATAAACTGAATCTTCGCATGTGTTCATATCTAAAAATAAATCTGATTTCTGGGATTTGTATGACCCCCTGTACTATGCTTACATAGTGGGTATGATGCATCCAGAACAAGTCAGTGATCTTTCACATGCACCAGCATATACAACGCACGTGTAGGAAATAAATTCACAGTGATTTTTTGCCGAGGTATTTTGGTGTCTATCACCCTGGTGCTGCTGTCCAAGAAACTAACCAGAAGCACTTTGTGTGTCTACTAATGGGCTGCTATTATTCTGAACCTTCTGCCTCTTCGTCTATTTTCCCTAGTTTGCACATGTGTTGAAATACATCAGGGAACCGTACTGGACGTTGAGCATGAATTGCACACTGAAAACAGCCCAAATGCTTATTGTAAAATTTTAGACTAGTCATTTTTAGATGTAGCTCCATAAAAGATCGGAACTGCTTTACTTGTCCAGAATCAGATATATCAGCACTACTTGTTTTGTAGATTGCTCCACTAGTTCTTCTTAGCCTAGTTACCAATGAACTCTTTTAATACATATTTTCATTCTTTTTCCCAAGAGTTGATGCTTTTATACAACAGATCTGGATAGCTGTTTGGGTGGTTTGAGGATTTGGAGGTAGTTTTGTTCTGTTTCATTTTGCTTTTCCTGTTCTGTATCTGGAAGTTCACTGTCCATTACAGAAATCTACAATCATGTATTAGAAAACCAGTCTCCTTATGCATGAAATACATAGCAATAGAAAAAAGATTTTATTTTCAGAGAAAAAAATCACCTGGAGACAGAGGTGTGTCTTGTCCAATAATCCACTAATTAGAATCCATACCAAAGGTAAGAGCAAATACCACATAAAGTGACAGCTCCCAAGAGAGAAAGATCAAAAAATAATGTAAAAAGATGTCAAAAATACAGTGACATTTTCCTAGAAGACTTCATGGTTCAGGAACTTTGTAAAACGTGTATCTGTATGTTTAATAGTCCTTTAGAGATTTTGTTTTTTTGACTATAATGGATAAAATTGTTCTTGTTCAGGCAAGGATTTGAAGTTGTATTGCACAATTGTGTCTTAATAGGAAGTTGCAGGGTCTTTAATGACCCTAAGAGGTTTTTAGTTTTTCTCTAAAGGATTTTTAATGCACTTTCCAGTAATTTTTCATTAGATGAAGTACATCAGCAGTCTGGGAAGAAGAGGTGGGAATTCTGGACACTTTTCACTAAGGAGAAAGTTCAGCTAGGCAATCAGGTTCTCTTTAGTGCTCTCCTTCTGGTCTCCAGAAACTTTAATTATTCTCTTCATAATAGTTCAACTTCACCAAAAGAACAGGAAATACTTTTCCGACCTATTACAATGCTATATTATGGTGCAGGTAGGAGATGTGGTGTTTGAACTTGTCAGGCTGAGTGATTCCAACCTGTGGCTTTGTCAGTGTGAATAAATGTTTTGATGTTTGTGTATGTGTGCATATGCACACATGGTGTATGTGTATAAAAACATGGTTACACCGTACTCTCAAATCTATAAAAATGAATAAGATTAAGCAACCCTCCCTTTATCTTACAATGAATTCTTTTTCTTACCCTATTTCCCAGGTCATAAACAGGGTGGAATCATAGAATCACAGAATGTTTTGTATTGGAATTGACCTCAAAGACCATCTAGTTCCAACCCCACTGCCATTGGCAAGAACACACTCCACTAGACCAGGTTGCCCAAAGCCCTGTAATTTCTCTCTTTTTCATGGTGTGTCTCAGTTTCATAGCCAATCATTTGACAGTATGCAAGTTAGATCTGGACTGACAGTTCTGGCAGATGTTAAAGTTAGAAACAATGATAGAGCCGGTAGCAACAAACTGAGTGATTCAGTTATTGCTTTTGAGTTTTTAACTCACTATGAAAATTTATCAAAATGGAATAGAGAGCATTCAGATCATATGAAATAAATTCAGTTCAGTATTGGGAATATTATAATACACCATTGGCATTCTAATATTTGCTATGATACACTGAAATGAAGTGTGTTTGAAATGATAGCATATTTCTCTCACTTATGACAAACAACAACAACAACAACAACAAAAAAGGAGTATCTCTGATAGACTGTAGGTGTTGTTGCAAGCCCTTGAGCCTTTCATTGCCAGTTACAAAGAAAATAAACTTTCTAGGAAATGGAAGTATCGGCAAGGTGTTAATCTATTTTAAGCCTCAGGCTATTTGAAAAATCACAGATTTACCACGTTTCTACAGAGCTAAGAATGAAACTAGAAGAGTGCTGAAAATCCCATTTTGTGCACTGCCGGCAAAAAGAGCAGAACACACAACTGTGCAGATTTGCAATAAAGCATAACAGGGTGCTGTTTTCTTCCCTTCAGCCCATTTTTTTTCATAAATGAAACATACTTATTTTGTCAGCAGGAAATTGTTCATCTTTTCATAAATAATAGGTATAAGAAAAAAACATTGGTCATTCCAGCCCATAAATAGAAATTCAACAGACATGTATACATAGAAACATGCACATGCACATGTAAAGACATATGCAGGTGACATATTGCTGTAAGAGCTATTTCAACAGTAAAAATTCCAATTAGTGTCTGTGTGATGGTGGCCAAACAATTTGTCCAGAGAGGCTGTGAAGTCTCCATCTTTGGAGATATACAGATCTTGCCTGTATATCTCACCACCATGACCAAACTGATCTAAATGATTTTGAGTGGGGAGTAGATTATCTCGAGCAGTAAATCATAACCTTAATATTCTATGATTCTACTGTTCAAGGAAATAAAGACCGAAATCCTCCAAGATAAGTTAGCAAACAGGTTTTACATAATCTTATTCTTACAGAAAATATAGAAATTTTTGGTTGGTCTTATATTAATGTCACTGAGTGCTCTTTAAAGCATTCATTTGCATTACACTAAAAGGGAGAATCTACTGGCACACATTTTTTCATAAATGGTAATGTTTTTAGTCTATGGCACTACAGCCCTATAAAAGTCCTTTTCTCCTTTCTTTTCCACATCTCTTTCTGTCAAGGGAGTATTTTTCCTTTGGTTGATAATTACCAGTAAAATCTTTCATGTTTTTCTTCTTCTAGCTTTTTCTTGGTTAGCAACTCCACAGGACTATCTTCCAAGAGCAAACTATCTGGCCTGTCATTTAATACATTTTTCCCAAAATGGGACTTTTTCACAACAATTTTAACACATTTCTGATATCGATCTTAAAGGTTTCTTATTGCCATGATGGTTCATCTCTTGGGGCAGTATTAACTGAATCTTCTCACTTTGGAGGTGGAAAGAATGAAGATGTGATCTAAAAATAACCAAGAAAAAGGACTAATTTTATAGCAGCCTTAATGTACCACTTCAACCCATTTGATCTTTTTTTGTCTCATGTTCATGGAGAATAGTGTGACGTAGTCAGCTAATACAGTTTTTACTCTAATGGTTCTAGGCAAGGTAGTATGCAGCAATACCAAGTCCAATCTGTTTTTAAACTTTCAAAATTAAATCAATGTGTTGTGACAGTAAATATAGAAGTTAGATTCAAAATGAATCTTTGGCTTTCGGCCAAAGAAGATGGGGGGGAATAAATATTTTCTAATTATGTCAGGGTTTTGGGTCTACAGATACCCCAAATTCTGAATTGAAGAGAGAGAAAAAAAAAAGTTTATCTTTTTCCTTTTTAAAAATTATTTTAACTGAAAACCATAGTGTCAGATTATTTTCTTAATGAGGTAATATTACATAAGAAATAAAGAAAGAATTGTCAGGGAGTACACCTATAAATGAGAGGTTTAAAAAAAAGCTGTTAGCCATTCTATTTTTTACTATGTCTGAAACATGATTACTGTTTTTTAACAATGTGTGAATGTGGTGAACTGGAAATAGACAAGCTCCACTCAGAATAATTCTACATTAAAACCTCTAGAATTCTACACTGTGTCTTACCATGACACAGGAAGGGCAGTGAGTGTGTAACCATGCTATAATAGTATCTTTGTGGCTTTTTTTTTCCCTGTTGAGCTATTGAGCACTAAGCCCTGTTGCCATCAGGAGGTGTTTCTGGGTACTTAATGTTAGAATTGATGTGGTACATTTAGTAAAGTCCGTCTCACTGTTGCACAGTTGTCCAGGCTTTGCTATGACAGCAGCAAATTCCCATTTTCTAAAGACACTTGAAAACATCTTTAACATTTGTATTGATTGCAGTGAGTTTAGGATGATATGTTGAAATAAACAAATATAAATACTAATAAAATTCAACAATACAAGAAACAAGTGCTCTGGTGATTATGGACTCGGTCAAAACATTTCAGCCTTCACATTGCAGACCCCTGTAGCAGAGATTTAATCTGGTTTGCCTTAAATTGTAAACTCAGCACTATAAGAGATATCAAAAATGGACTACTAAAAAAATGTCCACAGCAAAATTTTTCTGGGATTAAAAAAATCCCAAAACTTCTGTAAATGCATATTGCTAAATCTTCCCTCAGACTGCTCTCAGGCTAAACTAAGGAAAATCCCATTTGTAATAGAGTTATTGTGTTTCTATCACCAGGCCAAACTGTTAATTTATACCATGATTTTTCCAGAAGGCACGAATACATGAACCTAAAATATTTCATTTTGCTTTCTATGAAATTTGTGTTAAGGAAGCAAAAATACCTCCTACAAATCAATGTCTTATTTGTCTTAGTTTCTGAAAAGATCTTTGTTAATGCTTGGAAAGCAACTATATCTGAAATACAATGGGTGTCTTTCTTTGAATTCTGTTGTTGTATTCTAAACAATTGTATTTTTTGTAAACTGAAGGAACTTCAAAAGTTTGGGAGATTTAGGTCATTTGAATACCTAAATAAGAATGTTTTTCCCTGATCTTAATCAAAATTTTTTGATCTGCTAAACTAGGTTGAACTACCACAAGAACTGCTTATGGAGGAATTTATGATGCCTCTGTTTCTGTTTAGATGGGTAAATTAGAGTAACAGGCTACAGAGAGCAAGTACAGCATTTTTGGCTTGACGGAAGACAGGAGATTGAGAACTGTCATGCCTGCAACTACTGTTTCATTTCTTTTTCTGTGTGTTTTTCCCATTAAATTTGCTTTCCTCTATATTCCTATCATTAAGTCTTTAACTAAAACCAGGCAGTTTAAAGGATAATGCAGTTAGCTAGCTTGTCATACAGATCTTTATTGATCCCATACAGTTGTGGAAATGGCCAAGGCATAGGGTATACTGTATTAACGGACAACATCCAGGGAATTATGGTGTTAATTGTCATGACAGACACTACTAAAGTAGTAACTTTTAACAAAATTCTGAAAGATAATGTCCTGCAAGAAAAGAGCTAGAAAGCCTTATGCTTATTTGGCTTTCGTATAAAGTTAATCTTTTCTACCATCCTGTGAATAAGGCTAAATACCCAGAAGGTAACAAGATTCCCAATGCAATGCATCATTTTCTTTGCTATTCTTCTGGGGTGTAAAAAATTTTAATCCTGGAAATTAATTTAAATGAGATTATTTAGCAGAGAGGCCTCTGATTACAAGGGAAAAACAGAGCAGCTGTTAGTTGTAGAAAAACTTTGCTTTTCTAAATCACATTGTCACGTTTGTTTTGAAGAACTCTGATCTGGCTGAAGTGCTTTAAGTGACAATTACAGCGATTTTCCAGAAACTATTATAACAACATTATCTCTATTATATACTACTATCTATTCCAATAGCTTCCAGACAGTTTTACAGTTAAATGTACACAGCACTACTGAAAAGCTATTACCAATGAAGTGGAAAGCTCAGCCATCCAATATTTAACACAACACCAAAAAGTCAGAATGTTTGAGCTAAACAAATATACTGAGTTCCGGGAAAAAATAATAAGGCAAATCAGCAAATCAGACCCTGTTTTAAGAAACTCTTCTGAAAGATCTGTTTATAAGTGCATTTTGTTCAAGTTATGTATTTAAATCCATCCATCTATCCATCCATGACCTGTCCCGAGTTGTGTGCTTAACTCTTGTAATCTTGGACTGCTGATATTTTGAACCCTAAACCATACCATGAGAAATCTCTGACTGCTTGGCTGAGTATTATAACCAGTGTTAACCTGTGAGCCAGCAATTCTATTAATACAGTGAGACAGTGTAAGTTGTGCTGTTCAAGTTTCATGGTGTTGCCCCAGCTGAGAGCCAGGCACCACACAGCTGCTTGTTCTTTAAGAGGGGAGGGGGGATGGGATTGAGGGAGGAGAAAAGGGAGGGAGAAGAAAACCCAAGGAACCAAAGCCTCGTGGGTTGTTTACTGGGCTATCAGAAAGATAGATAAAATAATAATAACAGGACTTGATAGCAAAACATACGAAACTGGTGATACACAATGAAGTTTCTCACTGAACCACGCAACTCAGGCCATACAGCTCAGAACCATCCCAAAAATGGATTGTCCCCAAAACCACAGGACCTGGAGCTGCCTGCTCCTCCCCCCACCAGCCCCCCTTTTATGCTGAGTGTGACGTAATTGGCATCGAATTGGCCAGTTCAGGTCACCTGTCCTGGCTGCATCCCCTCCCTTCTTGTTAGCAGGGCAATATGAACAACTTGAAAAGTCCTTGATTGCTTGGCAACAATTAGAAACATCAGTGTGATATCAGCACTGCTCCCATCCTAACTCCTAAACATGGCATTCCATCCACTGCTAGAAAGAAATTAACTCCATCCTAGCTGACACCAGGATAGCAAGTCAGCTTAGGTTTAGTACAGCTGTATAGTATTAAACAGCTTCAGTCAAATAAAGCTAATTTGACTACGTGGTGTAGTTGCAATTGTATCAGACTCAGCCCAGATTTATAGCTCATGTTCACTAGAAGTTGACTCCACACATGAAGGATGGTGCTTCTTCATGTTTCCAGAAACGCGGAGCTCAAACATAGATACATGAGGAGTGCAGACGGAGTTCAAAACGTTACTTGCTTTTAAAGTGGATTTGCCAGAAACCTTCTGAAGGGCCAAGCCACCCCAGGGAAAATTTCTTAGCACAGTGCTTGAGTGAGGTCTGGTGCCCTGCTTGGAACCTGGCAGGACCTCGCTGTAGTAATATTTGTGCTAATTGCACAAATTGTGCTGTATTTCCCCAGACAAGAGAGAGCTGATTATAATCTACTAAATGCTATTTATAATGATTCTATCTCGAATCTTTAAGGTCCCTATGCTTCCAGACAACTAGAAAGTGCATCTTAGAGTGTTATTCACCACTTCCTCCTACAAGTTCAATTGTTCTGTGCCGAAAACAATGAAGTGTTTCAGAAACAAACCACACAATTAGAAATGAATGAGCATTTCAGAACTGCAGCAGCTCATATTATGCTATCCTAAATTAGCACTTTAAAATGCTTGATTTTACCCTACTGACATTAATTAAGCCCACCATGTGCTCATATATGACAAATTAAGGGAATTATTTTTTTTTTAAAAGAGCTCATCTAGCTTTAATTACAACATACTGTACATTACACAGAAAATGCTACTCCAAACTACTGCTTTCAATTCACATCTGATATATTCAAATTAATTAATGGATATAATTTAAAATGATTAACAAAGAAACAAAGATAGTTAAATCGAATAGTTTAAATTACTGTATGTCCAGCTACTTGAGAATGAGATAATTATTGTCTCACAACACTCATGGGAGACAGAAAAAATATCATTGACTAAATTAATGTGGCATAAGCTAATTTTATATTTCCACACTGTCTGAATAATTCTTTTTCAAATCTGACAAAGTCTTGTGTGGCATATCCGGTCTTAATTTAGCAAATCGTTCTAATTCATGTAGAGTATGTAATCGTTTGCATAGTAGAATGAGAAATTAGATTCCCTTTTTTCCTTTTCATTTGTGTACCTTGTTCTCTTTAAATTAATTTATTCCAAGAAAGAATTTAAACATGAACTTTAATCCCATTTACTTCAGAGCTTTAAATTTGAAAGGCAGTTAAGTAAGACTGCTTTCCTGAATCAGGGCCCATTTCACTCTAATCTTTCACTCAGAGAGGTGAGGGACTAGATTTTTTCTGTGGATGGTGTTTAACAAAGGCCAATGCAAAGACCAGTTAGGTTTTCTTGGATACCTTAACTAGTAAAACTCAGCTAGTCTGGTGGTCCATACAGTTAATAACCTGTGGTCACAGGGAGCCTGCTTTGGCAGGGGTGTTGGACCCGAAGATCTCTCAAGGTCCCTTCCAACCCCTACGATTCTGTGATTCTGTGATCTCTACCTAGCTCTGCATTTGTCATTCACATGTGAGGAAGAAGCTTTGTGGATGGCTTAGTTATTATATAACTAATAACTGTGACCTCACTGTCTCCTCTTTAATTCCTTTAGGCTCTCCTTTTCTATGAAGACCTGATTTTAGGATGATTTTACAGACCCAATCAGCTGTGAATCATAAGAAAAAATTTAGAAAAACAGTAGAATCCCAGTTATATTCTCCCCTCACCTTTCACTTAAACACAGTTCAAAGTAGATTCATAGAGGACAAAAGGCTTCTTAATACTCACAGGAATTGTTCATTGTGGCAGATCAAAAATAAATTAATTTCTACTGCTTTGACTGAGTTTTAATACATCTGTAATAGGACAGAACTTCCTATTTGAAGTCCTGTCCCATAAAGTAAACTTCCTTTCCTGCTTCCCCCCTCCAAGTACTTGAATGGACTGTTTGTCCTTATTTAAGTCTAAAATCAGCTGCTTGAATCAATGGGGTTAAAATGCTGTCGTTTTAATTGCAGAGAACAAGGCATGTCCACTGTCCCTTTTGCTGTTGGCACCAACCACAGAACATTTTGAAAAGAGGGTAGGACCCAATGAATCCATCATAGGGATCCAACTTGGAAGAAGAATAGAGAAGAACATAACCTTTTATGGTGATGATGTAATTTTTTTTTTTCCTAACCTGAACAGTTTCTTAAATGCATAAAGCAATGCCAATACACTGATCTATCAAACAGCCATCCTCTGAAGTTCTGAGGAGAAACACTACTCCTCAGTGTGTATTTGTATTTCTGCGGGAAGCAGTCATAGTTAAGTGAAGTTTCCATCAAGTTATCCTTCTTGTTTCAATTTTATCTAATAATCAACTCAGATTAAGCTTTAATAGGTCCAGGTAAATTTATGTAGAATCCAAAAAGATCAAGAAGAACAAGGCGATTATTTGTCCTAAATATTGTATATTGCTATCAAGGGAGAAAGCTCAATGTGTAAGAGGAATCTACATTTGAAAAAAAGAATATCATCTAGGCTTTGTTAGGAAGAAATCATGCAACAGACAGAAATTACCTCAGAGATTTTCTTTTTACATTTAGAGTTACCCCACTTGCAGGAACAAAAGAAATTAATGAGTGGTTAGACATGGCAATCTTTCTTTCACTCCCTTCTTTAGCACAGGATAACACAGAGCTTTCTGAACGAAGTTTAATTTGAACTAGATTGCTTATTGAACAAGTAAGCCATATAGACCTTAGAACTATTAGTGAAGCTACTAGAAGCCTGGGTAAGTTATTCACATGGCTAATTGCCCTGCTAAATATGTACACTTAACTCAGCCTGGATTTATCTATCATACTCCTCTGGCCACTAGACACAAAACTTCAAAAGTATCCCACACTGGGCAAAGGCAGAGCAAATACAAGTTCACCTGAGATTCTTCAGTGTATGTATCCAAAGATGATATCTGATGTCTTAATCTTTATGACATTACTCCTTATGTCAGCCATTATCATGTTTTTAGTACATCTGTTGCACATTTCCACTTATGGAAATCCATTAAATTATAATTCAGTGGTTCCAGTGTCTCTGTCATCCTCTGCTGCACCAGGGAAGCAGTGTTCTGTGGACAGCATCAAACTTTGTTTAACCTGAATGAGCACCTTAATGTATTTTTTTCTACTTCCTGTGGCAATGAACAATGTCCAAAGATCAAGCATTTTGCTTGTAGCCATGAACAGGAGGAGCCTGTTCCTAATATTTATGTGTCCACTGCAATTTGCAGAATTCAAATGTTGCTTTTTTGAGAATTAGGATACTGAGAGCAGTATATAGAAATAAATCTACTTCAGAATATTGTGGGACTCATAACATTAGGAAATTGAAGAATTCTTCTCATTCTTCATAAAAAGAAATATTGTTCTTTGCTTCCAGGTTAATCCTTTTTTTAAAGTGACTGTCCTGCCATGAAAAGCTGCTCTTAATAAAATAAAATAAAATATTTAAGGAATTAAATTCCATGTCAAAACTGTTTAATAAAAATATTCCAATACAATGATAGTTATAGTAAAGAAATCAGAAAAAATGTCATATAAATACAGAAATCAGAAAAAAATCATACAAATACCTGTCTTTAATTGGGACAATTTTCTGCTTCTGGTTTTTTGTTCTCTTTCTTGAGTTAAATGAAAAGAAGATCTTCTACTTCCCTGGCATCCCCCTTTTATTTTAGTTTTAGGTGGGCAATAGAGGGGGATTCTCACAACTTAATTTAAAATGTGTCTGTACTTCTGATTTGTGGGAAATTCATCTTAAATGGGTACACCTCTTCAGATCATATTTTTATTTTCTGAAACCAAAAGTGTCTTTTTTTTTTATAAAGAAAAAAAAAAGGTCTGCTGGTAATTTAACGAGATTTTCACTGTGATCTTTCTCCACCCACCAGACTCCTTTCCTGAAGAACATGGATTATGCTTCTGGTAAACAATTAGACCTTCTCTGTTTCATCTTCCATCATAGCCTCATAAAGCCCTCATCTTTGCTCTTTTTTAGATTAAAATCATAATGAACTATTAGCTACAACATTCTGATTCCACTATAAATAATCAAAATTGTTATGGCTGACTGCATCTGACTTTGAAGATTTTAAAGTGTGTGTAATCTGGCTGGGGTTTTTTGTCATGTTAAAATAGATAATAGTCATTGGCACTTTTTACATCTTGGTTTTTATCCAGAATGATCTGTCACTGATGAGATTACCAAGGATGTTCTGCAATACAACCTCAATATTTCTTTGGAAATTCCACAAATGTTCTGTCAGAAGAATTAAATATTTTCTAGTGAGCATACATCTTTTTAGCTTGTAAGATTTGTGTTGTGTGCATATGTCTTTTGCTATTTCCTTGAAAATTACTATTATTCTATTTTTCTAGTTCTTTGATAGCAGGATATTAGTAGCATTAATTTAAACTTGAAGATATTTCTTATTTTACTTAGAGAGTTCAACCTACACATTTCATTTCCTATATGGAGTCATTATTTTCTCCTATGTTTTATATATCTACTCCAGTCATGGTCTTTTTTAAGCCTTTTACTTCATCTTGGTTTTGCCTGCCTTTGATATATTTATACATTACTTATTTATACAGTCCATTACTACATTGCATCATAGAAGATATATAGTTACTTATCACTTTATTTTGTCTGGGCACACTTTAGATATATTAATTAAGGTCACAAAACTTCCAGTGTTATAATATAATTTGATCACAATGCCATGATTTTTTCTTTCTCTAATTTTTGGATACAGTTGTATAAAAATGAATTTTTGTTGCTCACAGTTTCATAATAATGATTCATACTTCTTTTTATTTTTCCCTAATTTGCACAAGTTGCTTCTATTTCTATGAACAGAAATATGTTTTTCCATAAATAACATTTTGCCATTCTCACCTTTCTTTTAAACCACTTCTTAAATTATTTTTTCCCCATTTCAAAATACACAGTTATGTGTAATTCTGTTGACTGTTAATTTATACGGCAAAATGCTATGACTTGCATAACTGAAGTGTACACCTTGAAATAAAAAATAATAATTAAATGTTAGGTACCAAAAATGAAAGAAAAAATAATAAAAGATACTATCTCAATAACACCCTGTCCGCTGTCTCCTGTTTTCTTTTCCCAATAGTTTTTCTGTGGAGAGTGTAAAAAATGAAAATTTACTTTTCACACCTTCTTTTTACTCCCTATACAGTGAGCTAAAAAGAAATCAAAATATTTTGAGAATTCATATTTGTTATTTTGGCCAATTTGAAACTAGAAAGCTTAAAAGCCATTCATAGAATTATAGAACATCTTGATTTAGAAGAAACCTAAGAGGAACACCAAGTCCAACTCCTGTCTCCACGCAAGGAAACCTAAATGTTAAACCATAGATCTCAGAGTACTGTCTAAGCTCTTCTTGAACAACAGGCTTGGGGCCATCACCTCTTCCCTGGGGAGCATGTTAGTGTTTGACCACCCTCTCAGTGAAGAACATTTTCTTACTGTCCAATCTGAACTTCGCCTGATGCAGCTTTTTAAGCCATTCCCTCACATCCTATGAATGCACACCAGAGGGAAGATATCAGCACCTCCTTCTCTGCTCCCCATTAAGAAGAAGCTGCAGACAGCAATGAGGTCACCTCTCAGTCTCCCCTATTCCAAGCTCATCAAATCCCTAGCTGCACTGCATAAGTCATGCATCTAGTTCTTCTATTATTTTTGTTGCACTCCCTTGGATACATTTTAGCATTTTTATTTATTTTTATTGTAAGTCAATATGAGGAATAACTTGGAAATGAGGCAACTACCAGTGGTGATCTGTGAATACTTACACAGAAGCACCTACATCCAATAAAATTATTAAATTATTATATATGTGTGTTTCTGTGTGTGTGTGTGTGCTATAGGCATATATGTGTATTGTTCTTATATATGGTACATACCTACATTTATTTTTATATGAGTTGAAGAACATCCTTAAGGAAGATAAAAAGAATTATAAAATGAAAATATGATTCGTGAATCATGGTGTTCCTAGAAAGAAACCTCAGTCCATCCCCTAATCAGCTCTTTAAATACTTATAATTATTGTATGTACAGCCAAAACCACAAGAAAAACAGTATGTTAGCAAGAAAAGAAAAAGAAAATAACAGTTTTAATCTTCATTAGAAATGAAGAAAAAGTTTTGTTTCTGACACTACCAGTTGTTCCGCTAAACATTGTTTTTTTCCTCACCGAATAAAATGAAGTAAAATGTCTATGTCCTAATTTTGAATTATCAAGGTTATTAACCTTAAAATGAGGTCTCTTCTCATGTATGTGAAACAAAGCAAGATTTTTTGGTTAGTAACCAAATTAATCAGTTCAGTAATAAGTTAATTTAGTTCCTTAACGGAAAATCTATGTGAAATCTGTCATCTGTTGTCTTACCAAAAATGTCCAGAACAGTCTAAGATATTAAGTTTTAAAATCAGATTACTTATTCGTTATGTTCAGGAAAACTTGCAGGCAGTGAGTCCTTCCACGGAGAAAACTGCATTGAAGGGTCTTTGGGAATCCTGTTGCAATCATAAACTGGTGCAGTAATTAATAGATTTCCAGAGGGAAGGAACTATAGTTCAAAATATTAGCATTATACATTCTTTCCCTTGGTTAAGAGAAAGAGTCTGCTTTTCCTTTGGAGACACCTCGCAGGAGAGATCCAATGAGTAGAAATAATGGTGCATCTGTGAGAAGTGAGAAGCAGCCTCATGGTCATCATGATACGTTTGAGGATGAAGACTTCTAAATATAGAGTTAAAATGTGTTCCTTAACAACTGAAGGATACACAGGGCAGTCCTGTTTTTGGCAAAAATAAGATGTCTACAATTATCTTAGAATTTCTAATAAATTAGCTTTAGTGTACTTTTGGTTATAACTCTGAACTGCTAATACTGGGCTGGTAACCTAACAATACCCTAACAGTGTATCATGCATCTCCAGTGGAAATGATAAGGAAAAAAACATCATATGTTGAAGAACGTGATGGAGACAGTGAGTCTAATGGCTTATCTTTGACTGTGTATTTCATCTTCATTTGAAGACTTGGCAATATTTTTTTATGTGGTCCTTCCTGATAGTCAGTTGAAATTTTCAAGTTAAATAAGGAAGAGTTGAGACTGCCCCTTAATTCTGGAATTCCAGAGCTTCAAAAGCTTAAAATTGCTATGGGGTGTTTTTCACTGTTTATTAGCAAAAAAATTTTAATTGCTGTAGGTACTTCTGTGTAAACAGATCACTCCTGGGAGTTGCCTGACTTCCAAGTTATTGCTCCTATTTGGTTAGAGTTTTTTTCAGGATACATTTTTTATGTTTTTACAGTTGTCAAAACTTATCAATCAACAAACTGCTTACTTGTGAGTGTACTAGTGGTGAAATTTGGTATGGAACACCAAAATATGTCATCCTCTAGTATGGAATACATCTTTCTTCCCTGACTCAGCTAAGGCATTCTTTTATTTCTAAATCAGTTTGTAACATACAAAGGAAGCACGGGAGAAAGTATCAAGTTACTAAAGTTACTTTGCAAGTTAACTTGCAAGATACCTTGCTAATAGAAAAAGCAGCTGAATGTCTTGTTTGTTACATCCTTATCAGGTCACATTCCCATGCTGTGACGAGACTGTATCCTCTTTTCCCTGGCAGTGAAACTGTATCTGGATATAGCTAGATATAAGCACATAAATTATGGTCTTGCTTAAGTAAATGAAAACAGAAGACAAACAAATTACCACTTGCAACATGGGCTTAACATCTCTGTAAGTTTTCTTTCTTGCATCCCTGATACTGCTTTTGAGAAATTCTTGGGTAGTGTTTTTTTGTAGAATGAAAAGATCCTTTAGGATCCATTATCCATCTGGACTAAAAAACACTTAAAGTCAACCATATCAGTAAAGCTCCTTCAAGACAATTTTTCAGAAGGGTAGTTTAGTTTCCAAAGCTTTGGGCAACCTTACAACCAAAGAAGTGTTTATGTTTTCAAAATCAGATGTTACAGACCATTAGATCATGATGTGAATGCTTGCCTTTTGGCTATTTTGAGGAAATCTGTTATTTCATTAGAGTTATGAAGGAGTTCTACTGTTTGTGCTCTGTATCTTCCTATCATCAAAAAATCATAAGGCATTTCAATACAAAGAATTAGTGAGTATGTATAAATGCTCTTTGGCCTTAAAAGGCCTAATGGGCTCTAGAGACATTGAGCTATAGACTAAAAAATCTTGCAGCAGATACTGACATAATAGACCTTAATGGATTTCATTGACTCAGCCATATACATGAACTGGCAAGGAATATCCATGTAGATTTTCATGCTGAGACATTCATAAAGAGATTTATCATTATTATCCAGGCCAGCAGTTCAATCTTGCAATACCTCTATGTAGAGTAGATACTCTGAATAGCAAAAGAACCACTTTGACCATTCAATTTTCATGTACTTCTGTGAGGATTTAGGTAGAATACACATTTGTTCTCTATCTACCTATACAACTTACAAAAAAACAAAACCAAAAAAAAAATGCTAGCCTTCCAGATTACTTTTTCATATGGGCAAAATTAATTGAAAAGAACAGAAATTACATGCACAGAATTTACTAAAGTTTTTTGGAAGCAAGGCTAGTATATGCCAGGGCAAAAGAAGGAATACTGAGGGGAAATACCCCCCCTCCCAACAAAAAAAGGTGACATGAGCTCCCAGAAATAAGCTTGCTTGTGCTTTTTGTCAGCTGTCATACATATTATAGTACTGCAGTGATTTGTCTTTTTACCGTCTCTGTTTTCATGCATCTCTAAAATGAATATGCTAAGAAATCACAAAAGCTGAATACTGGTCTAGAATGTCCATTCAGCAACATTTTGTCAGAAATGGAACCCATATTTAACCTTGATCTCATTATTTGTGGCATGATGCACCTTTGCATAGTGAATTAGGCAAAGTACACACAAATGAAAAAAACCTGACAAAACCTTGAATTTACAAAATCTTCTAGGAACAAATAAACATAAATAGTAAGTATCCCACAAAAAAGAAATTGTAATAAGTATCATTTATAGAAGAAGGGGGGGAGGAGAACAAGAAATGTCAATGAAGATTCTGCAAATCACATGCTTTTTCTCTTACAGGGTTTTTTTCGAATTTTTTTTAAGTATTTGGTATTATTCCAAGATTTTGGGGGTTAATAATTTGGTACTTATTTATAACATATTTCATTCAATGGAAAATATAAATATTATGAAGGTATGGTTTTTTGGTCTGCTCCTTGCTTTGCACAAGGGAATTAGGAGACCTAGAATTGCTAGCTTTCAGGATTGGGATATATTCTGACAGAAATAGAGCTGTGCTTTGGCACAAACTATCTCAAACAAAATGATTCTTGAAATATCTGAATTTAACAACATGCTTCTCCTAGTACATCAAGGTGGAAAATTTCTCACCGATGCATGAGTTTCTCTAATCAATTAGAAATCTCTCCTCAGAACTGTAGCATGTTTTAGACCCAGATTTCTTGGGTTGGCACAAAGAAGCACATAGATAATTTCCATTTAATGCTCCATTTTCAATAGGTACTCATTGCATACATTTTTTCCAGGATTTTTGAGTGTGCCAGAACTATGAATTGTGGCTGAATTTTTTGAGCACCTCCATTTGAAAGATTATGAATGAGATCTTAAAAAATTTAAAGGCTGAAAACGGAAAGGGTTTATGTTCACAACTGAGGTTTTAGAGCCTAAGGGAGCATGGTGCGAAGTGAGGATTTGTGAGGGTGAGACTGAAGTTTGATCACACTTCTTCCATTATTCTTCTTGAGCTTCAAGAGCTAACACTTGAAAAGGAGCCTGGATGCTTGTGTTAGACCTTGCCTTTCACACTGGGCCCTGAGAACATGATCCAGTCAAATGGCAGTCATGAAAAAGAGCTGATAAAGCAAAACATACCAAGGAGTCAAACTGATTCAGGGTTTTATTAGTAAAATGAATACTTCTGGATAACCTACATCTACTTTTAGGCAGTCTTTAATTATCCAATATTAGCTTAAACCAAATGCAAAAGCACCAAATATTATTAGCCAGAGTTGTACTCGAGTATATGGACATATGATAATAATAAAAACCTACCATTAAAAAAAAACTATTACTGTTCAGATTTAAGAAGTCAAGAAAATCAGACATGTGAAGATCTGACATTACTAGTACAATTCAAGCAACACCATAGCATTGCAATCCTAACATTTTCTCCTGGAGACTACCAACTCAAAATTACACATTTTATGTTTTCTTAATAGTTTTGGCATTTAATTTAACATTGATTTCTTCATATTCTGACAGTAAACAAAATCACTTCCTGAAATTCATGTAAAGAATGAATTAATTTCTTTTCCATTAGCTCTTAAAAGCAACATTTGTAATGTGGAACTAGAAAAGAACCATTATGAATTGTCATATGTTACACAAATTTCTGAAAAAGATAAACCCCGAAAAATATAACAGCACAAAACCAGGAAAAAATTAAGCCCTATCTAGTATAGGATTTGACTGGGTTGGATATCTACAGTCATTTCTCTATACAAATTAACATTTAAACTTTCTGTGGATCCTTCCATACTGCCAAGAAATAGCCCAATTTAACTTTATGTACCTACAACGGCTAAGGCAGTCCAGCAACAGAAATAAGTTTGGTTATTTTCCGGGGATTTTTTATATAGCACATGTGGGGAGCTGGATCTGAAGTAGCTGTCCTTCCTTGAACACAACATTAATAGTGATTTCAGATACCACCATTTGCATTGCAATGGAGAAAGAGTAATTCACAGATGAGAGACATTTTAAGAAACTATAACCTCTCTCCTGTAAGATGTCATTTTCTGGCTGAGAAACTAGTAGTTGATCTTCTAACTTCTTGTCTTGGTTCTGCTCAGGCCACAGTTAACTTCCCCAGGCAGCCAACCCAAGTGAGCTGAGTTAGCCAGGGCTGTTTTCCACACCCCCTGACATCACTCCCCCATAAAAGGGGCTGGTCAGAAAGGGGTGCCCCTGGGTGTCACCAGGGCAGTCTGAGTGTGGTTGGGGTGTTGGGTCAGTCCTTGTATTGTGTGGTACTCTGTGTTATCACCAGGTGTAAGTGAAATTTGCTGTGGGCTGTTATTGTTCTACTTTCACAGTGATTTGTCAATGAACTGTCCTTATCCCAACCCATGGAGGCTCTGTCTGTTTCTTCTTTGGGTGTGAGAGAGTGACGAGTGATGTGGTGCTCCAGCCACTGGTTGAGGCTGAGCCACCACTCTTTTCTATTTTTAAAGAATTATGTGATCAACAAGAATAGGACAGGAATTCTTTGCCACAATACAGACATTTCCCAGCCTTTAATGGTCAGAGGCAAAATTATCAAAGATTAGCACTAAAATAGTGCAGCTTTTTAAACAAGCAATTACCATGCTAGTCTACTGAAACTTATTTTCCTAAAGCCAAAGAAAGAAACTTCAGGTGAGTGTTTTGTACTGTACTTCAACCACATTGTGCAGCACTGTCAGCCTGGGGGGTCGGAGGGAAACTGTGGTTTCCTAGTCTCTTCAGGGTGATTAGTGGGTCTGGTTTAAATTTAGTTGGATAATTCATATCTCAGTTCAATCTTTTCAGTTGAAGACTCAGAAGCCTGAGCTCCATATTCATACTTACAACCACTGATGTCCCCTTTTTTTTTGACTTTGCAAGTTCCCCTCTGGCTAAACCTGAGGCTTTTAGATGGTTTTATGGCATTTGAATGTTTTTACTAAGAATTACAGGGACTGAAGAAATCATGTAAATCAAATTATAATAGCACATACCAGACATTGCAAAATACTAAGTGAATGCTTGTGAGTCAGGGAATACAATAATGTAAGGTTGCTTAAGGTGTTGCCCTGTCATGTTAGCGTGACAAACCTGTTGTAGTATCTTTCTGCTTGAACAACATGAGGGTATGACACTACATTTTTCACAGAGGAGTCAGTATAGGGTAATATGTGGCCTTCACAATGTGCCCACACACTTGAATAAATCTTAATCTTTCACATCCTTTTACTGAGAGTGCTCTTGTAGTTCACACGGAGATACTAGGGGTGGAAAATATATTTCAGAATACTACACGTGACAGCAATTTGTATTCTTGGATTTCACAGTGTTTAGAGTAAACATTTGGTTGATTTTTTATTGACAAGCATAGCAGTTGATTAAGCATTCATTGGTTTCCTTATAAAAGAGATATGGTTTAGCAGGTTTCTTCTAAAGGTCTTCTAATCGAGATGTTAGACTTTAGACAGTTAACATTTAAGTACATGCTTCAGGGTCAGTTCTGTGATCTTGTCACAAAGAAAGACCCACTGGTTTCACCAGCAACTGAAATGGCAGGTTAAATTTTCCGACTTGAAAGACTTTCAGTCTTTTAATCAATAAATGCACCATATCTGTCATCTTATTTTCATATCCAAAATTTGTAAACATATTCGTAACTTTGAAGAGTATTTTGAACTGATACCATGACAACTGTTCCAAGAAACAGAAAACATTTCTGGTAAATAAAGTAATTTAGAATTAAATGCGTTCAGTAGACTAGCGAACCAAGAAACGTGCTTGCAAATTCTATTGCAAGAAACTTGCTTGCTTCTCTCCATATCTGAACTTAGTCCAGCAGCTTAATAGACTTTGAGTTGCAATCACTGTGTGATGAAGTTATGATTCCAGAACACCTACATGAAATTAATGTAAGTAATTAGCTGAAACCTAACTAGATCATTGGCAAGTGACAGTAAACAAGAGTGATCCTGTTAAATGAGTCATTTCCAGTAGGAGTAGACAGCATGTCTGTACTTAACAAAGATGAGGCAGGAAAGGAAACCACATCAACCATTATGCAGATAGCTATTAGTCACAGTTTAAGACTAACAAGGATTTTGTCTCAAGTATACTGTTGTACTTCTCAGCCTAATATGAAGTCAAAGTGTAATTTTTCAGTGCTTGTTGGAATACTAGATTTTTTTCTATTTTCTTCTGCATTTGAAAAGAAATTCCAAGAGGATCTAACTCTGTTATACTGGTGCAACAGACTTAGACCTGTCGTTCCTTACAATGCCATTGACAGGACAGTGATACTTCAAGTTTTAATAAAAGAAATTCTCATGGGTTCTTTAGTCCTCCACAGAGGAATTCTATATTTTTGAGGAAAACTCATGTAAATTAACACTTTAAATTATGTCAAGAGATATGATCTCTGTACTAAAATCAAGTGAAGATACGATTTTCAGAAGTCACAACTTTGTTCTGATCCCTATGAACTGCTGTAGTGGCTGGCTCAAACTTCTTGTATTGTTTTATTGATAAAATGGTGATATTTATTAGAGTCAGAGAAAAACTGCATTAATACACAACTTTGATCTTGTTACACTGAGTGATATTTCTTCTATAAAAATTAACGCAATATTGTGAGAAAAATAAGCAGGTGCTGAACCACATATGTGAAAGATAAAATATTGATAACTAATGTTTTTCACTGTATTTATGGTAAAATATTCCAACCTGTTTGAGAAGAGGAAAAAAAAAGTTTGAAAAAAAACTTTTAAAAAAGTTTTTTAACCTTAAAAACAGAAGAGCTCTGGCAAAAGCACAGTTACAAGCAGACACTAACAATTTTCCCTGGAAAAGCCCAGTGTCAGAAATTATATTAAAGAAAGTTTGTTCTAGTTTGTAGCCAGATTAGCTGCGTGGTTCTCTTGGCTTGGTATTAAGCACAGTGATACATTAAAGCTCGTGCTCTGAAGATACAGCACGAAGTACAACCAAAATAGCAGAATAAGAAACATTCAAATTAAGTTCACTTCTGTGCAAAATATCCTCAGAAAAAGATTCTCATTTCTAAGAACAAACATCCCAAAATAAAAGCATTTGTCAGTATCTACCAGCTGATCAGAAGGAAATGGAGACCTTTACGTCTCCTACTTTTTGAGATTCTATGAGGAAACAAGTCCGAAGCCTCTGTACAGCATCACAGTCTCAAACAAAACAACAGAAATCATCTGTGACACCCATAAAAAATGAAGGAAAGTCCTTGAGGTGGGTAATCTGAATGCTCCCATATCATTTCTTCTTTTAAGAAAATAGCATGGCACAGAATTTACAATGTGGTAGAGTGAACCAAAGGATGCTGTGTTTAGGTTTTACTACTGGCAGTGTAATTTTGCCTTCCTTCTATTTGTTTGTATTTCACTTTGGAATTATATGGGTGTTCATTATATGATGATTGAGATTTTAGCGTGAACATATTTACATAAAAACTAGGAAATTAGTACTTCACTATTTTAAAGATATTTCTCATCATTAATTTTCCCTACTTTTCTAACTAGTTCAGACAGTTAAAAATACACATATTTCACTTCATGCTCAATGTATCTTCAATCTACAACTTTTTTCAGTACTTAATGTCCTACTAAATTTCATAGTAATATTTTAAGTTATGAAGAGATTAAATTTAGCCCATATGGTATTTTCCATTGATTTATCACTTTTACAGATGATGTTACCCACCGCTATGTACAATAATCTCCTTGAGAGGTGCTTGAGGCCAAGCTAATTCCCTGAGAGGATGGTAAATAGGGATAGTACTGAAGGAAGGAAAGTAGACAGAACTTTCTTCTTTTGTATTCCTCCAAGGGTGCTGAATCAATGGGTCTGTGATACCGTGATAATACCTATATATAAAATTGTTCATATTTGTGATATAATTAAAAAACCCACAAAACCCAAACAAGCCAACAAAATCAAACAAACAACAACAACAAAAAATCGCACCAACAGGCTGGGATACTGTTTTTTCTCAGTTGTTGCTACTAAAGTTCATATTCTTTGTTACATTCATAATATCTTTTATAATTTGAGGGGGTAGTTTAAATAAATTTTCTAGGTCAAATCACATACTATTTGCAATCTAAGAAATAGGTGTAACAGTCTGTCAAAAATGACCTTCTGTACAAAATCCCAGCCACTGACATGGGCATCAACAGACAGAAAGAGTGACATAGTTTTAAGGGAAAAAGAAATCTGCCTAAAGGAAGACAAATATAGATATGAAAGCAGAGAGTCTTAATGCTGCTGGTTCTACATCCTCCCAAAGTGAACAAAAATCTCTTATCATCTGAGGACAGAACAAAGCAAATGAATGTGTTACTGACTCAAATTGGTTTGAGACACAGTGCTTACTGTGAAAAACTAGGCAGACTCGGTTCCTGTGTAAAATGAATGAAGCAATGATGAAAAAATAGGAATGTTCTTACATTCTGAAGAATAAGAAATATCGAGTAGACTACATAGAAATGAGTCTTTGGAGTTTGCTGAAGATGTTGAAATGTCTTCCAACCCCCTTACATTCTTTGAAAGAGATGCAGTCCATGCAGAACTCCTGCTAGTATACCAAGACACTCTCAGATTAGTAATAGCAATTTTGAGAGTAATAACTGACACAGGTGTTTACTGCAACTCCAAAAACAACATATGTACCGGTGTCATGTAATTCCTTTGCTCTGGCCTCATCTGATCACAACAACTAAAGGAATAAAAGCAGTGAAGACTTTGTATTGGGGGGGTGTGGAGGGGGACATGTCAAAGCCACATCAGGATTCCCGGAACGGCTGCACTGGACCCACTCACAGCTGTTTCCCTTCCCATCAGAAGCTTTTGTCTTTACTACAAAGACTAACACAGGGCCTGAGCTAAACTTCATGTTTTGAAGCCTGGTATAGTAACCTGAAGTGGCATTTGTTCTGACTTTCCTTATGCTAGGTCAAGTATCTGTTATATGAGCAGCAAGATTTTCTCCTGCAAGAGAGAGAGAGAGAGAGGCAGAGATGGCACTAGGTAGCAGGAACTACAGCTGTCCCAGGGCTGTCTACATTATGCAAACGCCAACCGGATGGAGAACGATTAACAGCAGAGACAGTAGTTCTCCCAACACTGGTCCTCTGATTCACAAGTGGATGAGCTTCACTGGCTCATAAATTCATAGCAGCTCATGACCCCACTCTATATATCATAAAACAAAAGTTCACACACTAAAACTGTCCAAGACTTTTTTTGTGGCAGAGAAGCAATTATCCACTAAAGCTTTTGATAAATTTTAGCTGCTTAACTGAATTTCTCTTCACTCTGATGTTAAGCAAACTTTTCTTTCATCTTAGCAAATGTCCTGGTTTCAGCTATGATGGAGTTAAACTTTTTTTTAGCAGTGGATGGAATGCCATGTTTGGGTGTTAGCATGAGAATAGTGCTGATAGCACCCTGATGTTTTCCGATTTGTTGCCGGGCAATCAAGGATCTTTCTCAGCTCTGCATACTTCCTTACTAGTGAGAAAGGAGGGGACGCAGCCAGGACAGGTGATCCGAATTGGCCAAAGAGCATATTCCATACCAGTTACGTCATGTTCGGTATAAGGGGGGACTGGGGGGAAGAGGGGGAGACAACGCCAGGACGTGCAGTTTCTGGGGCGGTCGGGTTGTCCGGGACGGGCTCTAAGCTGTGCGGCCTGAGTTGTGTGGTTTGGTGAGAAATTGAAATGTGTATCACCAGTTTCATCTATTTTGTGCTTTAAACTTATGTTATTGTTATATCTAGTTTTCTGTTATTGTTTAGTAAACTATCCTTATCCCAACCTGCGTGGTTCTGGTTTCTAGGTTGTGGTTTATTTTCCTCCTTTCTTCCTTCCCTTTTCCCCTTCCCCCAACTTTCCTTCCCCTTTCCTTTTAAAAGTACAAGCGACTGTGTGGGGTGCGGCCCCTGGCTGGGGCAAAACCACGACAGTTATTTTGGCGCCCAACGTGGGGCACGAACGGTTGGGATAACGGTAGATCTGACCCTAACTATTGCAATTAAGATAAGCACTGTTGTTTAAGCAATCTCTGGTCACGATGTTGTGGTATTTATTTACAAGGCTGTGGCAGCAAAACCACCGCATGCTGTATACAATCCTGGCAGGATTCTTTACTCTCTCAGGTCTGTGGCTCCCGTATTTGTTCCCATACTTCATTATAGTGTATTTTATGATATCGGTCTATGATGCAATAATATCGATGATCATGAGCTTAATCTGGTACTTGTATGAGGTTTTGCTGTCCTGTCCATTCTTTGGACAGGGAGGGGTTAATAACAGCAGCCGGTATGGTGGGGGCACTGCTTTCTTTTCTTTTGGGCTAAATACAACAGCTCTTATGACAGTTTTTGAAAATCTTCAATATCTCTGGGATTTTCAAACTAGCATTTTGCTATTGGTAGGTTTGGTGCAGATGGTTCAGTTTTTGTTATATATCAAGCATAGGTTTATGAATACCACTGAAGAGCTTTCTCCGAGACAGAATAATCACGAGTGGCAGGGCATGTGGCAAAGTATGGGCAAGTACCTAGGTACTTTCTCACGCCCGATGGTTTGGAACTTCACTCCTGAACAGTTACAAGACCCCGATCAAGTGACTGCATACCTAAGGAAAAATTGCTGTAGGTTTCCCAGAGATGGACACCTTACTGCACTGTGCTGGGCTCTGGCCACTATTTATCAAACACTGCTTGATAGCAGGCAGCACTGTCAGCACTGTCAGCACTGTCAGGGAGAAGGGAAGGGAAACAGACTGGCAGATACTATAGCTGCTGCAACCACTGGGGCTGACACTGCAGCTACTGCAACCCCTGTGACCGACACTGCAGCTACTGTAATCTCTACAGCAGACACTGCAGATGATCAGAAAAACCAACCCACACCGGTGTCTGTTGCTCCCGTACAAAAGAGGAAAGGCACAAAGAAATCAGTTCGCATAGTGACGGATAAGGATGATGATCAACCGGGATCATCTCAAGGATATCAGGATGAGGCAGAACCAGAGATTGTTACCCGATCCCTGACTCTGAGTGAGCTGCGTGAGGTTCGAAAAGATTTCACTCGCCACCCAAGTGAGCACATTATCACTTGGTTGCTCCGATGCTGGGATCACGGGGCCAGTAGCTTGGAATTAGAAGGCAGAGAGGCCAAGCAGTTGGGATCCCTAGCTAGAGAAGGAGGAATTGACAAAGCAATTGGGAGGAGGCCGGAAATCCTCAGCCTCTGGAGGCGACGACTGTCAAGTGTGCAGGAAAGATATCCCATAAAAGAATATATTACATGCCAGACACCCAAGTGTAACAGCATAGAGACAGCTGTCCAGCACCTGAGAGAATTAGCTGTACGGGAGATAATTTATTATGATCTGGACAATTCACGGCTTCCCGCTGATCCCGATGAAGTCCTATGCACTCCAGATATGTGGCGTAAGGTTGTACGAAGTGCACCAGCAGGGTATACCAATTCACTGGCAGCAATTGACTGGAATGATACGAATCCGCCAACCGTAAATGAGGTGGCCTGCCGACTCCGGAAATACCAAGACAATGTTTCCCTCTCCGTCATTGCAGCAGTAGAGAAACTGGTTCAACGACTTGACAACAATGTGTCCAACTCCCAACCCGTATGGAGCAATGTTGCAGCTACTGGGAGAAAGCGTCCATCGTTCCAAGAGGGAGAATACACACCACGACGTACATTGTGGTTTTACCTGCTTGATCATGGAGAGAACATGAGGAAATGGGATATGCAGCCCACCTCAGCCCTTCGAGCACGAGTAAATGAGCTGCGGGGTAAAACATTCGCACAACGAGATTCTGCCAGGAAGAAGGCTGCACCAGTTTCTACTGGGCAGTTCCCTAGACCAACTGGAAGGCCTACCTATATGTCTGATGTGCCTGATCCTTTTGAAGGGACCTCTAAGTCCTTTATGCAACCAGTGGAAAACAAATATGATCAGCAGCAATAAAGGGGCCCTGCCTCCAGCCAGGTGGAGGAGAGGGATAATCGGGTTTATTGGACTGTGTGGATCCGATGGCCTGGCACATCAGACCCACAAGAGTACAAAGCTCTGGTGGATACTGGTGCCCAGTGTACTCTAATGCCATCGAATCATGAAGGGGTAGAACCCGTTTGTATTTCTGGAGTGACAGGGGGATCCCAACAACTAACTGTGCTAGAGGCTGAGGTGAGCTTAACTGGGAAGGACTGGGAAAAACACCCCATTGTGACTGGTCCAGAAGCTCCGTGCATTTTAGGTATAGATTATCTACGTAGAGGGTATTTTAAAGACCCAAAAGGGTACCGATGGGCTTTTGGAATAGCTGCTTTGGAAACAGAAGAAATTGAACAATTGTGTGCCTTGCCTGGACTCTCGGAGGATTCTGCTGTTGTGGGGTTGTTGAAGGGTGAAGAACAGCAAGTGCCAGTTGCTACGACGACGGTGCACAGACGACAATACCGTACTAACCGAGATTCCCTGATTCCCATCCATAAGCTGATTCGTCAACTGGAGGATCAGGGAGTGATCAGCCGAACCCACTCACCCTTTAATAGTCCCATATGGCCAGTGAGGAAGTCCAATGGAGAGTGGAGGCTGACAGTAGATTATCGTGGCCTAAATGAAGTCACTCCAGGTATGAGTGCTGCTGTGCCAGACATGTTAGAGCTCCAGTATGAATTGGAATCAAAGGCAGCCAAGTGGTACGCCACAATCGACATTGCGAATGCTTTCTTCTCGATCCCACTGGCGCCAGAGTGCAGGCCACAGTTTGCTTTCACTTGGAGAGGCATCCAATACACGTGGAATCGTCTGCCCCAGGGGTGGAAGCATAGCCCCACCATCTGCCATGGACTAATCCAGAATACACTGGAAAAGGGTGAAGCACCAGAGCACCTGCAGTATATTGATGACATCATTGTATGGGGCAACACAGCAGAGGAAGTTTTTGAAAAAGGAAACAGGGTAATTAAAATCCTTTTAGAAGCCGGTTTTGCTATAAAACGAAGTAAAGTCAAGGGGCCTACGCAAGAAATCCAGTTTTTAGGAATAAAATGGCAGGATGGGCGTCGTCACATCCCAATGGACATTATTAATAAAATAGCAGCTATGTCTCCACCAAGCAACAAAAAGGAAACACAAGCTTTCTTAGGTGTTATAGGTTTTTGGCGAATGCATGTCCCAAACTACAGTCTCATTGTGAGCCCACTTTACCATGTAACTCGAAAGAAGAATGATTTCCAATGGGGCCCTGAGCAACAGCAAGCCTTTGAGCAGATCAAACGCGAGATAGTCCATGCAGTGGCCCTTGGGCCTGTCCGGACAGGGACAGATATTAAAAATGTGCTCTACACTGCAGCTGGGGAGAACGGCCCGACCTGGAGTCTCTGGCAGAAAGCACAAGGGGAGACTCGAGGTCGACCGCTGGGGTTTTGGAGTCGGGCCTACAAAGGATCTGAGGCCAATTATACTCCAACAGAAAAGGAAATACTGGCCGCCTATGAAGGGGTTCGAGCCGCCTCAGAAGTGATTGGAACTGAAGCCCAGCTCCTCCTGGCACCCCGACTGCCGGTGCTGGGCTGGATGTTCAAAGGGAAGGTTCCTTCTACACACCATGCCACTGATGCTACGTGGAGCAAGTGGGTTGCACTAATTACACAGCGGGCTCGAATAGGAAACCCCAATCGCCCAGGAATCGTGGAGGTGATCACAGACTGGCCAGAAGGCAAAGATTCTGGGATGTCACCAGAGGATGAGGAGGTAACACGCGCTGAAGAAGCCCCACCCTACAATGAACTGCCAGAGAATGAGAAGCGATATGCCCTGTTCACTGATGGGTCTTGTCGCATTGTGGGTAAGCATCGGAGATGGAAAGCTGCTGTATGGAATCCTATAAGAAGAGTAGCAGAAGCCACTGAAGGAAAAGGTGAATCAAGCCAGTTCGCTGAGGTGAAGGCCATCCAGTTAGCCCTGGACATTGCTGAGAGAGAAAAGTGGCCAAGGCTCTACCTTTATACTGATTCATGGATGGTGGCGAATGCCCTGTGGGGGTGGTTGCAGCAGTGGAAAAAGAACAACTGGCAGCGTAGAGGCAAACCTATATGGGCTGATGACTTATGGCAAGATATCTCTGCTCAGTTAGAGAAACTTGTTGTAAAGGTACGTCATGTCGACGCCCATGTACCTAAGAGTCGGGCCATGGAGGAACATGAAAACAACCGTCAGGTAGATAAGGCTGCTAGGATTAAAGTGGCTCAGGTAGATCTAGACTGGCAACGTAAGGGTGACTTATTCATAGCTCGATGGGCTCATGATACCTCGGGTCATCAAGGGAGAGATGCAACATATAGATGGGCTCGGGATCGAGGGGTGGACTTGACCATGGACGCCATCGCACAAGTTGTCCATGAATGTGAGACATGTGCTGCAATCAAGCAAGCTAAGCGGTTAAAGCCCCTTTGGTATGGAGGACGGTGGATGAAATATAAATATGGGGAGGCTTAGCAGATTGATTACATCACCCTCCCACAAACCCGCCATGGCAAACGCTATGTGCTTACAATGGTGGAGGCAACTACCGGCTGGCTAGAAACATATCCCGTACCCCATGCCACTGCTCGAAATACAATTCTGGGCCTTGAAAGGCAAGTCCTCTGGCGACATGGTACTCCAGAAAGAATCGAGTCAGACAATGGGACTCATTTCCGAAACACTCTTATAGACACCTGGGCCAAAGAGCATGGCATTGAGTGGGTGTACCACATTCCTTACCATGCACCGGCCTCTGGGAAAATTGAACGATATAATGGACTTTTAAAAACTACACTGAAAGCAATGTGTGGTGGGACATTCAAGCATTGGGATACACATTTGGCCCAAGCCACGTGGTTAGTTAACTCTAGGGGATCTACCAATCGGGCTGGCCCTGCCCAGTCAAAATTTCCACGTACTGTAGAGGGAGACAGAGTGCCAGTAGTGCATATGAAGAGTGTATTGGGAAAGAGAGTTTGGGTCATTCCTGCTTCAGGCAAAGGTAAACCCATGTCTGGAATTGTTTTTGCTCAAGGACCTGGCTGTACTTGGTGGGTAATGCAGAGGGATGGAGAAGTTCGATGTGTACCTCAAGGGGATTTGATTTTGGGTGAGAATAGCCAATATAATTAATAAAGTAGAAATTATAATAATTGCCAAATAACCCATTATTGTATATTCATTATTGTTATGATTGCTGTATGTTGTACCATAGCATTATAGCCGGAGTCATACAAGTTAATGAAGAATGAGTGCCATGATGATGGAACTAAAGCCTGGCCTCTCAAGAACTTTTTGCTCCCGTTGAAAATAAACTCTGACCCACAGACTATGAGCATGGACCATGCCAGGTGTATCAGTCAAGAGCCTGAGATGCAGCGTGCAACGAGCCAATGGAACATACAACTATCCTGAGAAACTGTTACGACAAATGGAGCCTGGAAATCATGGACTAAATGAACTCAACAACTTCAGAGGGATGATTCACAGACTGAGGGAATAAGATCTGTATGCACATATGTGTGCATACATGTGTACATACATATATGGGTGTGTGAAACACGAAACTGGTTGTACCCAAAGAAAATTGTTGGATCTGGTCATGACGTAAATGGTATGGAATAAGGGGTGGATAATGTCCTGGTTTCAGCTATGATGGAGTTAAACTTTTTTTTAGCAGTGGATGGAATGCCATGTTTGGGTGTTAGCATGAGAATAGTGCTGATAGCACCCTGATGTTTTCCGATTTGTTGCCGGGCAATCAAGGATCTTTCTCAGCTCTGCATACTTCCTTACTAGTGAGAAAGGAGGGGACGCAGCCAGGACAGGTGATCCGAATTGGCCAAAGAGCATATTCCATACCAGTTACGTCATGTTCGGTATAAGGGGGGACTGGGGGGAAGAGGGGGAGACAACGCCAGGACGTGCAGTTTCTGGGGCGGTCGGGTTGTCCGGGACGGGCTCTAAGCTGTGCGGCCTGAGTTGTGTGGTTTGGTGAGAAATTGAAATGTGTATCACCAGTTTCATCTATTTTGTGCTTTAAACTTATGTTATTGTTATATCTAGTTTTCTGTTATTGTTTAGTAAACTATCCTTATCCCAACCTGCGTGGTTCTGGTTTCTAGGTTGTGGTTTATTTTCCTCCTTTCTTCCTTCCCTTTTCCCCTTCCCCCAACTTTCCTTCCCCTTTCCTTTTAAAAGTACAAGCGACTGTGTGGGGTGCGGCCCCTGGCTGGGGCAAAACCACGACAGCAAAGTACACCAATTCTTACATTGATTTCTCTTCTGAAGATCTTTAAAATTATTCTTAATCACTAATATTTTTCCATCCTTCTGACTGTTGATCTACTGATCTATTGATCAAAAGATAAAGATAGATCAATTGATCTCTCTTTTAAAAATAGTGGATAATACGTTGTCTATCCCAAACTTCATGTTTCCGTTTTGTCCCACCAAAAAGAAGCAATTTGTTCCTAAATGTGTTTTGCATTAAATTGTTCTTTTCCTTATTTTGTTAAAGCAGTTCTGTGCCTTTTCATCAGTTGTGGGGCAATTCCTTATGTAAAGTGTTAAAATACAGTCATAAATACATAAATCAGAAATACATAAAGAATGTGGTAGAACTGCAACATAAATCGAAATGGCATTCCTGTTCTGTAACATATTTCCAATCTGGCAGTTTATCAAAAACTCTCCTTCTAAAAAAAGAACTTCTCATTTAGCAAGTCTGGAATAAACTTCTACCCAAAACCAAAAAGGTCTGACCCAGCTGTTGGCATTATTCATATGAAATATTTCACCGGCATAATCAAAAAAGACTCTAACGTCTTCTTTCAAGTATTGTTGAATGCAAATACTGCAGGCCAAGCTCTTTCTTTCAAAATAAACGAGCAGTTGCAGAACAATAAAAACAGTTGAGGCATTTATGCTAAGACATGAAAAGCGGGATGCCAAGGCGGGTTTCTAAACCACATTCCAAGCATTTTAAATGCCTTTTGATTGTTACCACAAATCCACAGATTGTTGTGAAAAGCCTATGTGTCATCAAGCCACAGGCCAGGCCTTGAATGCATCTGGCTCAGGGTTCATGGCATTGATGTTAAAACACCGCACAGTCACGGTTAAGCAGCAACAGTCCCACATCAGCACCCTTTTGTAGGAGCATGTCTGCCTCTCTGCTAATGGCATAAATTAATTCAGAAGGTCAAGATGACTTCAGGGACTATAAATATAGTGCATTCTTCTCTACATGGAAAACATTTATTTATTTTTAAAACCTCACCACACAGTGCAACTGCATTCTATCATCAGCCACTGTGTTCTCTTAAGGCTTCAGATCATCCTAGAATTTTCCTGTCTATCCCTTTTTGTTTGATACAGCATGGAGGAATCCTGTCTCTTCATATTTTAAGATGCTGTTTTATGCCACTCTGAGTATCAAGACTGTAGATAGTTTAAACTGAAATGCTTCCTGTATAAATTGCTGTCACTCTCCAAGCTAGTAATCATGACACAGGGTTACTGGGGAGGATTTCATAGGTAAGACTTCCTTATCCATTTTTTCCCAAATATGTTTTTTACTTAATCTCAAAATTTTGTTTGGATGGTAAATGTAAAATTTATCTAGGGTTTCGTTCAGGCAGAATTCTGTCCAGAAGAAAATCCTCAGTAAATAGCTGCTGCACACACACATTGACTTAGCTGCTGTTATGCATTTGATCTTCAGTAGAGGATGTGATGCCTCCTGTTCAACAGCATCATTTCAGTTGGTCTAGAGAGTCCATCAGTGTGTGTTTAGAAATACATATCACTAGTCCAGTGCACTGTGAGTACTTCATGTCTAGTATATCCCTAACTCTGTTAAGAATTTCCTGGATCAAAATATAGAGGAAATAAAATAAATCACATTATCTTAGTTAATCATTGTAGATCTGACCCAGGGAAAAAAACAACCAAACTAAAACACCCAACAGCAGAATGTGATGACATTTTCTGCTTAAGAAATAACATTAAATTACATAGTAAAGCAGAAAAAGATGATAACATACATTGCTTTCCACTGTGGGTGCAAAAGATGGGGAAACTAAGTGCCAGCTGTAGGCATTCATCTATACACAATACTTCTGTGATGCAGATATTGCCTTTATCCTGCAGAAAAGCTTTCTCAACATAACATGACAGAGATGAGATTAAACCTCAGGCAGTTGATTTCCTGTCCTCTCTACAGACATCACTTGGCTTTAAGAAGTAATAGAAGAAAATCTTTAATTTCAAGTGGTATTGGATGGACTTCAAAAGATCCAGTAAGCCTTGATATTTATCTGTTTGTCTTTGATGAGATGTCTGGAGGAATTTCCTGCTTCTCCTGTGATTGAAAATATTGAGACACTATCCAGCGTAGTTTCATAACTTTTCACTACTGATATGCTTACAACAAGGAAGAACAGTCTTTGAAAAACAGGGGAACTCCCTCATAAAAAGTTCCAGGAATTTTCTAAACTTCCTGGAAGTTCAAAATTTGTCCCAGTCAGCATTAGCATGGTCTTGAGTCATATATTCTTTTTTTTCCTGACGTGTCAGATCTTGCTTGTGTTGTCTTCACAGGTAATGAAAGAGCAGATGAAGAATATATGAGACTGGAAACAACACAGATGTCCCGTCATGGGCTTAAAAGTTCAACTTCAGTCTTCTTTCAATAGCCTGACCTGACAAGATAGAACAAGTGTGTGCTATCCAGCAAGTAGAGAAAAGGGCATAGGAAGCATAAAGGGGTGAGATTATTTATATATCAGTTTAGTGATATGCCCATATTGTTTTGGGGAATTCTTTTCCTTTGAAGACATCCTTTCTGTCTAATAAGTTATTCTACAGTATGTGCCAACATGGAATCTGAATGGCCATGGAGCTTTTGTTGTCTGTAGAATACTTGGTTCTGTTCTAAACTCTATGCACTTTAGTCATGCCAGAAACATGACGTTGTGAGCATAAATCATTCTTTTGCTTTCAAAAACACTTTTAAAATTACTTTTATTTCTGTTATTAATAACTGAAATATCATATACTAGGGTTAATGGACTCTACTTGCTGTTTCAATCCATGACGGTTAGCACAAGGTCTAGAATTATAAGGACAATATTAATGCTTCTGTTCTCAAACCCTTTGCAGAAATTCTGTAAACTGGAGAAGAAAAAAGCTACTGTTGATTTTTTCAAGCATAAAAGCAATTAACAATACAAGAAAAAAGTACAATAAGAACTGGAATCTGATTGCTCATCCAGGCAGTGTAAATGCTACCTATGATAGCAATAAGATGAAGGGAGGAATGTCAACTCTAGAGAAAACAAATCTAGGAAACATACTAAGTTGTAAAAACTCCTCTTGCAGGCAAGGTGAATAATGAAATCAATACATATAATTGGGACTACATGACAGAAAGGAAAACTCAGAATAGTATAGACTGGAAAGAACAGGATGAAGGGGTCAAACCCAATATTTCTTGTTCAAGGAATGGAAGCCAAGATGACAGCTTCTGCTGAAATACAGAAGATGACCACTTACTATAGCTATCAGAGAGAGTTCATATGCTGGCAGTCAGATTGGAAAATTTAGTGGTTTCAGTCATAAAAAGGATAAAAGTGACTATATTTAGTGACCAAGGTGATATTTTTTTGGATAGAAACTGCTCAGGGGACTGGCATGTTTATTTTTTTTTTCTAACCTGTAATATTAGACAGCTACTTAAAAATGTAGCCAAGTATAATTATGCTATTTCAAAAGATTGTAAATTAATATTAAGAAATACAGAACTATGTTTTTCTGAGCAATCTGAATTCATCTCTTGTTTGTATGCACATGTTGACAATCTTTAATTATATCACGGTCATTATTTTTCATCCTCGTTCAGTGTTCAGAATGCCTATGGAAGTGAATCAGGGTTGAAAAGTGAGTAGTGAAAGGACCTGCTGCTTTGTTCATCAAAGACCCTGCTTTGTTCATTGTTTGCTAAATAAAACAGAATATGAATGGAAGATCTGTGACTATCTTCAGTTAAATCATGACAATCCTCTGGAACCCAAGCCTCCAGCAAATCTAATGTTCTACAAGCTTCTAACAGTCACTCACTAATTTGATGCTTTCCATTTGTCAGGTCCCCACCATAACATACCTGGGCCAGATTTGTAAAAATACTGAGCATTGACATTTTAAGTGTTTAACAATGGATTTATCTGAAAAAAAAACCCAAGCCCTAGACTGCTTGATGAGGCACCCTAAATTAGGGGAAATGTTTGACCCTTATTTAACCTTTGTGATATGCAAAACAGTGAACTTATGAAATGGAAAAAATATCATGCCCCTCTGTTGAAACATTTCCAAGATGATTTTCTCAATTTGTGAAATATTAATACATAATTGTAATAAATATGATTGAAAACTCATGAGAAAAGGAATATTCTTCCTTCAGAACAATGTTTGAATAATGTGCATGAAATAAGATATTGGGCCACCCACTGAACAATAAAACAAAAATATTAAATAGTTTCTCATTTAGAAAAAAACAATCTATCCTCTGCACTTACTGAGGCAGAGTCCCCATGAGAGGAAAAATTTATATGATCATGTAATTGAAAACTATTAAAAACAGTTCTTTAATGTACCAGGAAATGCATTAAGATTTCAATCTTAATCCTCCACTTTTCTCAGCACTTGAATGCTTCTCTCTTAATACTGTTTTACTTTTTAGTTCTTTTAATGTATTTTTTTAAGTATTTTGGTCAAAGAATATTTTACCAGAACCACTTTTAATGTAAATTTTGTCCCTGTTAAACTCTTCTGCTCCCAGTGTCAGAATTTGTATTGACATAAATAGCTATGTCAAGATGACTTGTCAATATGTTTTTCTGCTTGTTCACTCTCAGATTATTGTAATCTTCTCTTTGTGACATCCAAATCACTCACATTGCATAAGACTGCAAAGTCTTTAGGGGATTATGGCTTTTTAGTTCATACAAGCTGGGGATGGTAGAGGAGAAAGAATAAGATAAGCTATAGGAGTATTAATTAATTTGCCACTGAAGTATCTTTGCACAGAGGAAAATGTTGGATGCATGGCTGCTGTCTTGATGCAGTAAGGACTTAACAGGCACTTCTGAAGCACTTGCTTCAAGCTGTTTGGTCAGGGTCTGTAAAGGTATATTCTCTTCAGCCCTTCCTTGCCATCTGAAGCAAAACCAGCTTCCAGGAAGCTTATGGACTCAGTAATCCAAAGGTTAATGTGGTTCAGAACTGCCTGAGGTTTTTCAGATCTTTCCCAGCTCTGTTTTTGGTGATCCTGTATGGAAAATTCCTCTTGAACAGGCGTAAGTAATGAAACCATAGACAGCCATTGTGTGAACCGTCCTCAAACCAATGCCACAGCATGGGTTCCATGTGTGCAAGTGTAAAAGGTAAGTGAAAAATAAAAGGCAGCATTTTGACATTGTTGGTAAGCTGAAACAGCTGGAATGTGAAGGGCATTTAAACGTTCCTGCGAAAGGTCAGGGCTAGACTGAGAATTGGGTCATGAAATATGTAGCTAAGCCAGCTACACATCCCTAAGCTAGATCATTCACTCTTTCTAAGCCCTTTAAGAGATATTTACAAGCTTAGTATGAGGCAATATCAGCTGATAGGATTCCTACCAGTGAGGCAAATTCAACAAGCAAACTGCTCCATTTATGCTTTACGGTAATGAATTCTCATGTAAAGACAGCTGTTTGTGATCCAGAGAGCAGACAATTTAAGCTTCTCCTCATATATGTCATCTAGATTTCATACCAGGGTAGGATATCAGCAAAGCAGAAGAGCAAGTAGCCATTTCTCGGATGCGCAGTAGGGTCAGGAGCCAATACCGTGTGCATTTGTAATTCTAATGACCACTAAAGATCAGAGTACTGTGCACATTGCATCGCATTTACTTTTGCAATTTACAGCAAGCTAATCAGATAACAATTTTAAAGCTTAAACAGAGAAGGAAGTGTTTCCAGAAGATAACACTTTTTATAGCTATTCTCATAGCAAAACAAAATAAACTCTGGAATGTTTCCAGTTTAGAGGAATGCAAATGACTTCTTCTGAAGATATCTCCAACAATTATGATGACTATCATAAAAGCATTAGAGGCATTGTGATAAGTCATGTATTGAGAAAAGTGACTACGGCAGCAATTAAAATCCACCCATGACAAAACAAACCAAAGACTGAACTGTGTCATCTTCTGGAAATGGAGAAAGGTTTGACAAGTAGGCTCCTATTTAATTTTAAACCTCTTTGCTTCTGTCTAATGGTGGTTGCATGATGACTACTCAATCAACTCACCCTTATTTCAGCTTGAGTATTGCACCAGTGTCCCTTCCTAATATTATCTATTAATTTCTCTGATAATAGGACTGTATTCCAAATTAGACTCCAAGAACTATCAGAATAAAAAGAGTATATAGCAACATTTGTGCAATAATTTGTGTTCCCACTGTAGGTGTTACCACAGTATCAAAAATAATCAAAGCACTATTTCCCTCAGTTGTTGCCAGTGCCTAATGACTTTCAGTTCAAAATTCCATGTTCGGTGTAAATAAAAAAGTCTGGAAATTCAAGAAGCCAGGGTTGGCTTCTCCTCCAGTTTACATCACATAAAGAGGCAGATGAAAGGTATGTGTGTGAAAAGTTGTGAACAGTAATGACAGTTTGTTACATAACTTAGAGAGAAAAACTACACTGATTTGTTTTAATAGTTTTCAAAAGAATTCCTTGTAATTCAACGTTATTTCAATGCTATTCAAAATATACTGATATAAGTCAGAGCTATCTCAGCACCATTAAACTACCCTCTGATAGCAAGGAGGTTGCCAAAGGGCACTTGTGGCCATTACAAGAAGCAAATTTTACTTTTGCATTCCAGACAATTGTGCAGAACTGTTAAAAACCTACTGAGGCTGCTTTGAGAATACCACTCAAATGCTGATCCACATCTCTCAGCATTCCAAGCAAACTGTGCACTAGCTCAGGATTTTTCAGTAAATCACAAAAGAGCAATCACACACAGAGAAGTATTGTGGTTATCAGTCATCATCAGTTACATGAGGCATGCGTCTATGAGTGTGTTTAAAAGCAAAAGTAATATCCTAATTCCTCACTCTGGGAATACTCCAGAAGGGAAAGTTTGAATGGTTTTTCTTCGCTATGAATTCATATTGCCAAACACTCTGTAGTACAGCTGTATGTATGTAGACCTTTTTTTTTTCCCCCTGTTGTTTCCAGAATGTCTCAGATCATATTCTGTACTCTTCTCCCTCTCACAGTACTTCTGGCACATACAGAACACAATTTAAAACTGCCAAGAGACCTACTCCTGGCAGCGATCCCTGTGTTCAGCCTTAACATTGTTCAGACTGCTTCCACTGAAATCATGCAACTGCACAGGTATGAGGCAGAGACAGATGTCTTTGCAAGAAAGGAGTAGTTTTTCATTTTATTCCTAAGAGCAAGAAAATAAATGTTTTCCACACAGAACTAATGCATGTATGTTTGCTGAAAGACATTTCCTCACTCCTGGTTTATGGTTCTGAGGAAATGTTTTGTTTAAATAAGACAAGTGATCATATTTTCATGTTCTAAGAAAGGTTATCATACATTTGAAGAAGTAAAAATCAGTCTTGTGGAAGGCCTTAGTTAAAATATTTCCTACATGTCTCTTAGGCATATAGGTGTGAGGGATCATCAAGGTAAACTCTTCAATGTTAAATCATTATCATACAGAAACTGGGACATCCCTTCCTCGGAGCTCTTCCAGAAATCAGAAGAAACAACTCAAATTTTTCAAATTATTTCTGAAAGTTATTGATCAGGCCTTTAATTTTACAAATTTCAGTCCATGGCCTGTAGATTTATCTTGGAAATAGACTTTCCCCATTTTTTTCACTCTGCATGCTGCTGTCATCCTTCACTGATTGTCTTCCTCTCTTTGTGGTGCTTGCTTTCCAAGGGCAACCTTTTTGGCACCTTTTTCCTCTGTCCAGGATGTATTGCAATGTCTCCACCCCCATCTTTTCCCAGGAACCAAGCTTACAAAGCCCAGGGAGTGACAAGCTTGGATACACAAGCAGGAACAAGTAATTACCAACAGAAGGTGGGGAAGGACAGGGAGGGAAATCATTTAGGAGTGCCTTAAGAAAATATTGTTACCCTATAACAAGCCTCATTCCAATTATCTTTGTAATTATATGCTCGAGGTCAGCTCAAGTTAGCTGAGTGTATGAATAAAATTTCTGTCCCATTTTTAAAAATAGTATCTGCATCTGTGACTGAGGAAACTGTGGAACACAGGAGGAGTTGAACTGGTAGTCATTTACACTTGAAAATTAAGTTTGATTTAGCTTTTCCCAAAGTTTATCCTGAGTTCGGAGAACTAATTCATGGAAACAGAATTCTTGGGTGTTCACGACAGCAACTGCAGCACCCTGCATTTTCTTGTAAGCATTTAAATTTGCTAGTTCTTGCTGCATTTCTTAGGTAAATTGCTGTCCCAGTTTTGTCCCACCTGGCAACTAAGCATCACACAGACACTTGCTCACTCTCCCCCCGGGCAGGATGTAAAAGTGAGAAAAGTTGTGAGTTGAGATAAAGACAGTTTAATAGGTAAAGCAAAAGCCCAGCACACAAGGAAAGAAAAAGGAATTCATTCTCCATTTTCTATGGGAAGGCAGGTGTTCAGCCATCCCCAGGAAAGCATGGCTCCATCACATGTAATGGTTTCCTGGGAAGACAAACAACATCAATCTAAACATTCCCTGCTTCCTTCTTTTTTCCCCCAGCTATATATGCTGAGTATGATGTCATATGGTATGGGCTACCCCACTGGTCAGTTGGGGAGAGCTGTCCCCTTCCAACTCCTTGTGCACCCCCAGTCTCCTTGCTGGTGGAGTGGTGTGAGAGGCAGAAAAGGCCTTGGCTCTGTGTAAGCGCTGCTCAGCAGTAACATCCCTGAGTTATCAATAATGTTTCCAACACAAATCCAAAGTACGAACCCATACTATCTACTATCAAGACAATGAGCTCTATCACAGCCAAAACCAGCATAATTATGCACGTGGGTAAGCAAATTTATGTGAACTGACCTAAGTAAATAATCAATAGACGCCACAGGGGTAAATTTTAAAGATCATGTACCACCCATTCGCTCATCATTAGCAGCCCAGTTGCTTTCTGGAAACACATAGAAATAATGTTGTGGGACTACATTGAATATTTTATAATCTCTTTCATTTTTCAGTGATGAAAAAGTTTTGAAGAACTGCATGGTTACCTTATTTCAAAATACAAGCTGGAATGTGCAGGAATTATATACTATGCATACTATGCGTTACACATTAACACTGTCATAAACAGTGAAGTGCACTACATTCAATGCTAATCCACATCTGGGTTAAGTTTATATAAGGTTTCTAACAGATACTTCAAATTTTACGTTATATCAGTAGCACAATACCAAATTACATCCTTATACAATTATATTTACATAATAAATAAACTATTAAGCCACATTGGACAGTGACCATAATCTGTTCTTATCCTTGTCCAGTTAGTCTAGGATAATGAGCCCTAAATTAATGAGCAAATACAGCTCTCACCAGCATAGTTCTGAGTAATCCCTTTGAGAACAAAATTTGCATGCTGACAGGCACTGAGGTGAAACATGGTAGAAAATAAGGCTGAACATTTATTCAGAAGAAATCATTTGCATACGTCTGTACTGGGAAAACATGGGGATTATTTTCTTTTTTTTTAATGGTAGAACAGGTTACTTGTAAGAACAAATATTAAATATTAGCAAAAGAAACACATTTTCTAGAAAACTTACAGCCCCATCCAGCTTAACATTGATAAATTAATGGCATAAATAGTAGACCATGTGCTGCTAATTTGCAGCAAATTGTTCAATGGTGAACAAACACACTTTGTTTTGGTGAATTAATTTACATTTTTGCTGATATAAAGTCAATGCAATGGTCTGCAGTGTTGCTAAATAGTCAAATAAGATTCTTCATCAATAATTTTCTTTGCACATCTATACTTCTTTATTTTCTCCAGTTGTTGATCAGCAAAATGGAACACCAGGATTTCTCCCACCTGTCGAGTAGTTCTTTCTGTCTCATTTATTTAAAAGAGAAACTTATCCAGGATAAAGCCCTCATGCCGTGATTATATATCAGGAAAAAGGGGTTCTGTGCCTTTGTGTGCAGCTCATCGCTGTGGAAAGGATTAGAAATGAGTGAGGAATAGTGGGATTAGGTTGGATTCAGAGGTTTTGTGTCTACTGTTCCCAAAGCTTCACTACTTCATATAGTGACATAAAACCTCCCTATGATATAAAATTATCCCGTGTGCCACAGTAATGTTAAGCCATTTTGGCCTTATTAAATCTTGGACTACTTTCTAGTATGCTTCAATGAAAGGGACAGAGCAGTACAATTATATGATTATTACTGGACCCTAACATTGCAATAATGATATCTGTTTAAAAAGATTTGAAGTTCAAAACTTATCCAGGCATAATATTGTTAATGGAACCATGTGTCTGAGCATACAATCACCCATGATATCTTACACTTATAACCTAGTAAATGACTAACTGCTGACTTTTTTCCTTGAAGGCAGAAGTTTATGAGTGTGTGTGTAGATAGTTTAAAAATTACTATTAATTTTTAATGTTAATTCACTACTAAACCCCTACCTTTCCTTACCATAGACCTAAAAGAATTCTATAAAATCTTCAGACACTCATTATCATGATGCCTGAGACTTTAGAGACTGCAGGCAGGCAGGATGGAGTTTGCTTCCATTGCCTAAATGTAGCCTCTGAAGTGTACGCTGAGATGCCCAAAGGATTATGAGACACTCATGTGTTATTAATAATTATGACAAAGGACCTACAAGTGACTGATGGTCTTCTGTTGTGGCAGCTGTGGGCTAGACAGGGTACCCTAGAGAATGTCAGGAGGGCTAGACAACTGTCTCTTGGTATTGTGTCTAAACTTATATGTAGTCAACGGAGTTTAGTTGACACAGTGGCATCCATAGAGGTATCCTCATGTCTTATCTGAATGCCTCAAGCAAACTTGCTGGAATTCCAGGGACATCTCATGGACCACTGCTGTCTCTGTGGAAAAAATTAATTGAATCCTGGATATGTAAAGTTAGGTGGGGTTAATCCCTTCCTCAACTTCTAAAATACATCAGAAATGTTTACCTGGGACTTGTCCTCATACTTTGGTATTCCTGAGGAGTCAGAAATATTTTAATAAGCATTCTACAATCAAATCAAGTAGTATGCAATCAATATTTAAAAGGCAGACTAAAAATCCCAGAATTCCAACCAAAACTTAAAATCTCTTTCTAGTTTTGGATGCATTTTAATGGTGTTTTGCTTGATAGAATTAACTGATGGAGATTTGAATAACTACATAACTGTTTAAATCATTATGGTTTTAACTGAATTTAACAAATTTCAATCTAAAGGACATTTGGCTGTGTTGTAAGAAGCTATAGCTGTCCTAAATTCCTATTTATTCTACCTTAGAGTATGAGTAATATTATGCAGGTTAGAAGTAAAGCTAACTTTTTTACACAAGAACGCGTTTTTGGAAGCCTGTTCAGTCATTCCAGTGAGCTTCACTAAGAGAAATACTCTGTTAAACATTCCTGAATTTCATGAAATGATTACTTGAAAATTGACATCGATATTCAAATAGCTTGACTTAGATGACTTAAAAGCAAACATATAAAATGATCCCTCTCCTTTTTATCTTCAGAGGGTAAAAACAAGTGTCTTTTTAAAGAGGTTTTCTAAAAAATGCTACCCTACTTACAGAATATTGTCTGTTGGAAAGTGTGCATGTCAAGTAAAATAATTGGAAATTAGTCTACAAAACTGTGTCTAAATAATTAATTTTGTAATTTAATTATATAGTACTTTGTATCATAGGTCTTATGGTTTACAGAGTTTTGGTGGGATTTCTCTCTCTGTCAGATAGGTGCATTTAAATGGAAACATGAATTTCTCGAGGTTTTTAGTGGCTTGTGGTAGACCAAATTCTCTCAAAAGCAAACACAAGCCCTATGCCCTACTTAATAAAGCAGCATGTTATTGAAAGAAACTGTTATATTCCAATTAGAATGCCAGAAATTGTAGAGTTAAGGTTTAACTGTCAAATAACATATTAGTCCAATGGTATTAAAGATATTGAATAAGCTAAGAAAAAACCCAAACCATTATCTGACCAGCACAGTGGTGTTTTTATACACAAGGTTCCTCTGAAAGTTGCATCAAAACAGCATTCAAATGTGAAAGAAAAAATTAAAAGTATGTTCTAAGACGATGGCATTAGAAACATGGAGGCATGTGGGTAGCCCTACTGAAATCAATGAAACTGCTAGATGATCTCACAAAAATACTGTCAGAAAACTGGAAATGCTTCCATAGAAATGGAAATAGCTTCCATATGATTAAGTAGGTCTTATCAGGTCCCATCCTGTGTTTTTGGGGTCAGAGTCTGTGCTCTCATGACCACGTTTTGGAGCTGTACCAACCTGCCCCTCTTTGTAGATGTGATTACAAAGAGTTTTCTAATGTAAATTCCCTGTGCTCACTATGACAGAATTCATTACTCATTACTTAAAATGTCCTTACATAGGCCTGACATTCCTCTGTGTGCACCGTTGTTATTTCATCAATTTTCACATACCAACATGTGGCTGAATATATTGAAAGTTACTTCAGAGATAAAATACTTTACTAAATCCCTAGATTATATGTCCTATTGGCACTGGAGTGTTTCTTTTTAATAACTCAGATTAGAATAGGATTGCTGTTTTACCAGGTATAAGGCATAAATGGATGCCTGAAGATTCCCTTTAGGTAGAAGACTATTTATTTTTAGATACCTGAATTACAACATTTAAAAGGAAAAACCTCAGAAAGCGCTCATATCCCAACATTATAAAGGAAAACAGAACTGTATTTGTGTTTGCATTATGCCACACTGTCACATTGTGTGCCTTTATCTATACCGTAACACCTTTATTGAGACTATACTATGACACAGAGGATTTCTTTTTGTTCTTTGCTTCAACTTTACTCAACAAGTTGGCTTCTAAGCAGAAATAACAAATAAAAATATATACACACTAATAGAGGACCTAATATAATAGTTCACCTTCATTTCTTTTCCCTCAGATACCACTGAAAAAGATAGTAGTAAGATTATTATTATTATTATTAATATTATTATTATTATGTTTTAATTATAAGCTCAGGAAGCTCATTATTAAATAAACCCAAAGTATACTCTTCATTTTTTCCTTGCACAAGCAGCTTCTCATAAAAAAAAATCTTTTTCTCTTCACTTTGGCCAGTCTCTCTTAACTCCTTTATGTCATTTGCCAAAAGTCTTACAAAATCATATCACAAATGAGGGACCTTTATGTTCTAAATGAAGGGATTATAAAGAGGATATTGTTCCTTGTCATGTCCCTCAAGATAGCTATTTTGATGTAAAAAAACAGGATAAAAAAGCAGGCAGTTACCACTTCAGTGCAAAATTCAGTGGTCCTAGAGTATGCTAGAGATATATTTGACTTTTCTCAAATTCATAAATCATGTTTATATTAATTGTGGGTATATAAAATATTCTGAAATTGCTTTAAAGCTGGATGATTGTACCACTCAGCTGGTTATCTCTGCAAAGATCCAGTTCTTACTAGTTGTAACACAGCACTATACAAGAAGGACTTTGTTCCAGTCCCCAACAAGCCCTCAGAGATGATAAGAGCTGTGACCAATTACTAATGAGCAACAGTAGAATCAAAGCTAGCTAGCATACAGGTCTCTGCACTGGGCTCCACAGATCTTGCTATGAACAAAGGCAATCAAGGATATCATAAGCAAGACTGAAACATACAATATAGAGGTACTAGAAAAGACGTAAGGATTTTAAAACTCAACCTTCTAATGAAAGCCCATGTAACATATGTATGTTTAGAGACTTATATTTCCAATGACATCTGTTATGTTTAGCACTCTTGTCTTCATGTGTAGACCACAGATGGAGTGGCAGGCAAATATCATCTGTGCATAGAGGATTTATTTTTGATATATTGTGATGATGTATAGGGACAATACACACATTTCTGGAAAACATCAATCTCCAACAAAAATGGCTTGTTAAACATATATCAAATAACTCTTTCCCTGTTGATCTGCTACAAGGAGGAAGACTAGCATGCTTTTGGTAGATGCACTGAAAGGAAGGACAGACAAACCATTGGATTAGAACTTGAAAGAACAGGATACCTGGCTCTGCCACAGGATTCCTTGCATGATTTTGACCATGATGCCCATTAAGCCTCAGGAAGGCATCAGCAAAATGTGGTAATGTGTCCTGCAAAGCAAAGTTGCAAAGAAAAACAGCTTGAGACTATGAAGCTTGAAGACACTTGTACAGAAAACAGTCTTAGAATCATAGGGAATCACAGAATGATTTGCATTAGAAAGGTCCTCAAAGACCATCTAGTTCCAACCCCTCTGCCATGGCCAGGGACACCCTCCACTAGACCAGGTTACCCAAAGCCCCGTCCAACCTGGACTTGAACGCTGCCAGGGAGGGGGGGGGACACACAGCATCTCTGGACAACCTGTGCCCCACCACCCACACAGTGAAAAATTTCTTCTTTATATCTAATCTAGATCCACAGTCCTTCAGTTTAATACTTTTAACTCTTGTCCTATCAAGGGATCTTGCCCACTACCTCCCTGTTACAGACATTAACATTATACACTGTGAATGCATCGGTCAGCCTTAACTCTACCCAACATGAGGCTCTAATCATCAATATTTATCAAGTGTTCAGGTGCTTTCCTGATGAAGGAAATACTTGTATAAAGAAAATCCTTTAACACTTTTGGGCCTTCATTATTTCTGAACTGATAAATACTATGGCTCAGAATCTGTTCTCTAGCCCTGCAGCCAGCTGAAAAAGCACAGTTCATGGTGATAATGTCTAATCTCTCTTATCTTTCAAACTGTTGTGAACAGTCCCTGGCCTGTGCAAAATCTACCACTGTGCCTAGGAATTGTTGTGAATTAGCAAGAACCATTAACAAGCAGGGGTCTTAACAGCTTAGTGCTCTGGTCCTTAAGCTGCCTTCAACTGGTAGGACTGTGAAAAAAAAAAACTTGACTGAGGATGAAAAACAGTTGTTATTATATCACAAGAGAAGAAAATATGAAACAGTTATATTTTAAGGAAGTCCTCCAAAAGCATTTTGACACAAATTTTGTTCCCCTGCAATGTCAAACCTCACTGTTTCCAGTGTTTGGCTTGAGCTTTGCCCATTAGAAAGAAGTCAGCATGAAACAATCAAGTATCTTAAGGGAAGTGCTCTTGAGCAGAATACCTGGTGTTAGCTAACTCATGGCAGAAACTGTTTTAAGGACATGACTTTTATCCACCTTCTTGAATCCACCTCCTTACTTACAAATAAATTATTGTAATTTGCTTTTACCAGTAAAATTTTGCTTGTGCAGTGTTTTCTGTCATCAAAATACATTGAGGAGCTATGGGGGAGGATGAATCAAACTTTATTTTCTTTGGGTTTTTTCTCAAACAAGCAAAAACTTCCAAGAGTTACTATAATATAATTTGCCCCATTGTTTCCATAATTTTTGATAAGTCAAGTCTGATGACTAATTATTGACAACTAAATCAACAGAGGAATAAAAATGAATGTTTGTATGCTCTCACTTCACAAAGGTAATTTTCTTCTTCCTATTCTTTTTCTTTTTCTCTGTCTCTCCCTCTGGCTGTTAATATATGCCACATCATTGCTGGCTGGATGCCAAACACAGGTCTGTGGGACTGTGGCTGCCTGATTCATTGCTCCAGCATGGCTTCCCTGGCTCTATGCATTTACTTGAATGCAGTAGCTTTCAGGCACTGTATTTGCATTCCTCAGTATTTTCCAATCCATTTCATTGGAGACAGTAAATATTAATTAATGGTCTTGGAACTTGTCCAATAAATTGCCAGTGAGATACCTCAGGTGCTGTTAACAGTCTGACTGTAACACATGGAATACGCAGTATGTGACATTTCGAAATCCACTATCATGTCTTTGAGAATTTTTTTTTTCAAAAAAAACTAAAGCAAATATTTTAAACACGATTATTCCTTTCCAAGTCTTTCTCTCTTACTCCTTTCCTAACAGTTGTTCCTATAGAAAATTCACTTGTCAAATAAATTTCAGATTTCAGACATTTCAGTCAACTACAGTTTACAAATATCTAAAAAATCATAATTAATACATGTATATCAAAAATATATTTCTATTTGATGAGAAAAAAATCATGGTACAGACACCACTTAGAGATTAATCAATAACTTTCCATAGGTCTGATTGATTGAGAACATAATGCAATATGAAACCTGGCACAGGTTGTGTTACCACATACTTCCATGACAAGACAAAGACAAGTGTTACCCCACCAGTAACTGTACCTCCAGGAGCCTTCTCCAGTTGTCATAAAATACCCATCCTGTTGATTTTCTGCACACAGATGTAACAATCTTTTGAGAACTATTACATGTATTTAGTAAATTGACATGGAAGCTAGCACGTCAGCTGATCTCTAAAACCATTGTCTTATGAGCCAAGGATGTATTTTAGAGACTCATGGTAATTATGGGTAAGGCTCCTGAATAAATTTTCTGAGGTAGTCTGATTTCCATTGTCATATTGTAGCAATTTGGTTCACTCTTGTAGAATCAACCGCAATATTTGTTTCTAGCAGTACTTTAATTTTTCTAATACGATTAGCATTAGATTTTGCTTCTATTTTCTTACTTGCCAGCAATACAAAGCAACACAGTTCTTCAAAGTTTTCTTTGCTTACTCCATTATAATCCAAATAGGGATTGCCCACATAACTTTTAACCTAGTATCTCTTTTGGCACACACTTTTAATACAGAGTTTCTTTGAAAACTCTCAATCATTACAAAGGACTGTTTATCCTTCATGGTGGTATGAGTTAGGAGAGAAGTTTCTGTAACTCATTACCAGTTTAGTCCATTTCCCATCCATTTGAACCTGAGACCAGAAGCAGATAGTGTCTTTGCATTTACAGGAGAAAATACCCAATTTTTTTCATAGCCCTTTTGGCGAGCTGTTGCCAGGTGTTTCTCCTTCCTCACCTCCTTAATCCATGTCAGACTGATGGTGCATAGAGATTCACAAAAGATGGCTTTCCAAATACATCTGTGAATGCTACATTGATCTGTGCTGTTTTACCAAATTTGACCTCTCTCAGGGTGCAGCCCCTCCTCAAAAATACCTCTGTGCTAGTTCTCTGTCTGGCTAGTCTGATGTAGAGGAAATCATTCCTAATTCCTGCTTTTGTATGAATGAATGCTTCCACATAGGCATAATCCATGTTCTGTTACCTCATCACAATACCATGTGAGCACCTCACACTCACTAATGAACCTTATCATCACAATAGTCCCGTTTCTAAAGATGAGACACTGACATACAATGAAAGATTAGCCCAAGGTCATCATGGGAATGATGTGTGTCTGCACTACATATAGTACAAAATGGAAACATTCAGGGTAGCCCTACTGCTCTCAGCAGGATAAACATTCTGTGTTATTTGCCTCTGGCCTTATGTGCACTGGTTTAGATATTTGTGAGGTACTTTGAGTACCTCTAGGCTTTTCTGCAAACTTATTTTTGGATTCACTCTAATATGGAGTTACTCAGAAATATCTGCTCCTTAATAATCCTCTTTGGACTCTATTCTGGAGCAAAAATTGTAAAATTAATTAAAATTAAATTCATTAAAATTAAATTTAGAATCCAGTTTATCTTAAGGGTACATGTAATACTTTAAAACAATGCAGAAAGGTAAGAAGTAAAATAAATAGTTTTTTAATAAAAGGAAAAAAACTCTGCATATCCAGAAAGGCCTGGTGTCTCACGTCCTTTTAAACTATCCTTACTTTATATATTTTAAAGTTGTATGTGCTGTTAATGCATGACATGTTAGTTGTGTAGGTTCTGAAGACTGGCCAATACTAACAGCTCAAAACTATGGCTTCCCAACGAGGGGGAGAGAACGGGCAGGAGCTGATCTCCTCTCTTTGGCAACCAGTGATAAAACCCGAGGGAACGGTATGAAGCTGTGACAGGGGATGTTTAGGTTTGATGTTAGGAAGAGGTTCTTTTCTGAGAGGGTGGTTGGGCACTGGAACAGGCTCCCAGGGAAGTGGTCACAAAACTGAGCCTGACTGAGTTCAAGAAGCATCTGGACGATGCGCTCAGTCCCACACTCTGACTTGGCTGGCCCTGTGTAAAGCCACGAGTTGGACTTGATCCTTATGGGTCCCTTCCAGCTCAGGATATTCTGCGATTCTATGGTTCTATACATAGCTCTGATTATAGTAGAATTTAAAATTTTGGGGTACAAATATGTAGAGGGAAGCTTCAGGGCACATAAGATCAAAGTCTCGAGATAAAAAGTAAGAAAATGTTTCTTCTCTATGGAAAAATTCACTGAACAAACCAGAATAGCCATTGGATACTGTGATGATCAGATGTTCTCTCCGTGCCTCTGACGTCCTGAACTGAGTCTTCTCAGAATTTTGCCACTTTCCATGCATGTGTTTTAGATGTTTCTTCCAAATCTAATTAGAACATATCCACTCAATCACAGAGATTTTCCAGAGTGCAATATCTGGGATTCTATTGTAAAAGAGACAGCATCACCATAGGAATCCAAATCTGATTCTCAGTGTTGCCTGAAATTTACAGATAGCCTTTGAGACATTAATTTGAGCATGAATTGCAAAATCAAGCACTAACTTCCAAACAATTTCCAAAGTTTACAATTTTTGTGTTTACTGTTAAGCTCTATAAAGATATTTCTAAACAGTTGGGGGCTGTACTTCAAATAGAAAAAGTGAGTTTTAATGTGTTGGTTAGTTTAACTAATGCTACAGAATAAATTACCTTCTCTTTCCTGTTATTCCCTGGTATTTTTTTCTGGTTTCTGTTTACTTCTTCCCATCTACACTGTTCATAATTTAAAATTCTAATAAGAATTCAGATGGGAGATGGAGTTGCTCAGAACATCTGAAAATCCAGCACTTAGTACTTTTTGTAGGGACAAAAGCTCTTGGAAATTTTGGTCTTCACTGTCTTTATCTGCCTTTTAAGTCAGGTATGAAAAACATGTATGGTAAGATCCTCAGCAGGAGCAATGTCACGTGGCAAAACTAAAGAGGGAGAATTTGATGGAAGAGATGTAGCTCACTCAGTGCACAACACTGATATTTGGAAATGCTGAAAATTCTAGTACTTTCTGTTATGTTTTGAGAGAAAAGGAACCTATTCTCTGCTTTCTTTTTTTTTTTTCCTTTTTTTTTAATGAAGATGTCATGTGCATCCTTGTTTGCATATAATTCATATACTCATAGAATGGTCTGGGTTGGAAGGGACCCCAAGGGTCACAGCTTTCCAACCCCCTGCCACAGGCAGGGCAACCAACCTCCAGGCCTGGATCTACACAAGGTTGCCCAGGGCCCCATTCAGCCTGGCCTTGAACACACCCAGGGATGGGGCATCTACCCCCTCTCTGGGCAGCCTGTTCCAGCACCTTACCATTCTAAATGAATTTGCCCCTAATGTCTAATTTAAACCTTCCCCCTTGTCCTGCCATTGTCTACCCTTTTGAAAGGTTGATTCCCCTCCTGTTTGTATGCTCCTTTCATGTACTGGAAGGCTGCAATGAGGTCCCCCCACAGCCTTCTCTTCTCTAGGCTGAACAAGCCCAGCTCCCTCAGCCTCTCTTTGTAGGGGAGGTGCTCCAGCCCTCTAATGATCTCCATGGCCCTCCTCTAGCCCTTTCCAACAGTTCTATATCTTTCTTGTATTGGGGCCCCCAGATCTGGACACAGTACTCCAGATGGGGCCTCACGAGGGCAGAGCAGAGAAGGACAATCACCTCCCTATCTCTCTTCTGATGGAGCCCAGGATGCCATTGTCCTTCTGAGCTGCAAGAGCAATTCTCTAATTCTAATAATTGGTACATGGTGAAAATAACAGGGCTGCTGTAAATAACACAACTCTATTGACTTCAGAATATACAATCTTTGGATCATTCCAAGATGTCTACTCTCTGCATCATGTTGCTGGGAGTTTGAAATCAAGACACATAGTGATCCTTTACAATTTTTGCATGAAAGGGTTTACAACACTTTTCCCTCTCCACACTGCACCTTGATGCTAAATAAATGTTCAGCAAGGTGACTAAAGGAAAAAAATACTCTCACCTTACAATCAACTTGCTTATCTTTTATCTGCCTTGGTGGAAAAAAAAAATTGTGTACATTAAATGTGCAGGCATTTGTGCATATTATATAAATATACACACATATTAAGTAGCATCTCCTCTCTTCATTAACACTTATGTGTTTTGGCAGGCACTACAAAACAAACAGGTGGTCTGTTATGAACTAATAGTGTTGTCAAAGTCTGAAGAGCTGAATGAAAAAAGTCATGGCTTGCATTCAGCCAAACTCAGTGTAATTGTTATTGGCACTTACTGTAATGAAACCTGTCAGGGATGGAAAGAAAGATGTCACTGTGTCTGGCCAAACACAGGAAAGAAGAGAACAGAAATGTTTATAACTCATTTGTATTTAAAGTTCTTCCTGGTAGAAAGCCCATCTTCTTTTCTTCCATGTTTGTTTTGTAAGGCATTCATGCTTTATGAATTTTAATAGAAGCTAGCCAGCTATTTTACAATAATGTATGAACATCTGATGGAACACTCTGTCAGTCGCCACATGTTGTGTCTGGATGCTCTCTCTTGTCCTATATCATCCTAATATGAAATCTCAGATTCTTCAATGAAGGATGAGATCCCTGAAACTTGTTTAATGGAATCATTCTATACATAGCATGGAAAATTCTTCCTGATTCTAGGTGTTCAAGCTGTGCCCTGGAACATCTCTATAAGTAGTACCTGTAGCACTATGACTTCAGCCACTATTTTTCTATTTCTCATTATGATACATTTAAGTGTGGTTTTTATTCTTTGTTAAAATAAGAATTGACGTCTCAGAAGGGAAACATTAGTGTCACATTAACTTATCACAGACTTCATGAGTTAATTATATAGTGAGTAAAGAAATTACTCCCTTTAAAATACTTCTTAATTTCATTGATCATACAAAGTCTTATACCTTCTTAAGACATCACACCACAGTGCAGTGTGTGTGCCAAGTGCTAACATCACAGGCGGCAGTGTATCACAGGCAGTCTGTGCACAGCCTTGATTGTGCCAGTGAAAAGGAGGGGACAGAATGGAGTCAGTACTTGGAAAAAAGTGATTTACATTTTCTCAGTATGACAAATGATGGATCTCAACCAATAACCTGAGAAAAATACACTTGAAAGATTTTAGGCTGCATGTCATATACCCCCTATCCTTTGCAGTGGGCAAACCTCAGGACTGAAGTTGAGACCTATACTTACTTTTCCTAGAAAACACCTTTAACACACCCTTGCTAGCTGATCTATTGGGAAGTTTTGAACATATTCCTTCACGTGTTTTGTTGCTGCAGAGTAGTCCACAAAGAGTGCATTTTTTACTCTTTCCATAAATTAACATGCTCTTGTTCACAGAGTATCAGGATCATGGTTGGAGCTTGACTTTGCTTTTTGTACTGTTCAGAGATTTGTCAAGGAATTAAGAGATGCATATTTTCACTTTGGACTCCATACTGACATTTTTTAACATATGCTTATGTCTAGCATATCTAGTGTTAGTCTGCAAAGCAGCACCATGAGTGCTAAATTGCCAGGAACTCCTCCCTCAGTTACATATGTATACATGCAACTCCATGTACGTATAAGATCTACACTCAAAACAGCCCTATAGGATACCAAGACCAGCATCTCAGATACTAATTTTTTTAGTTAAAATGTTATATATCCATACACCACCAAAGCAGAGTGTCTCAATCTTTGTGCATATGATCATGCATTCATGGCAACAGGCCTTGCTACTAATTTCCCAACAGAGAAGTTCTACAACAATATATATACACACAAGAAGCCTGCTCAAGTAGAATCGTAAATGCTGTTATATAAATATTTTCACACTTACTCAACTTTAATGTAATACTAGTTTATTAGCACTTTAAAAAAAAAAATTATGTGGAAATACTGCACTATTAAGTATTTAATTTCACTAAACCTGTTATTCTTTGTACCCACCCTTCCTTTTGTTCCCTCCTAAAAAAAAAAGTCAGAAAAAAATCAAAATACAATGTGTCCAGTGGACTAAAATTTTATCTGAATTTTCAAGTAAATGAGAAGTTGAGAGCTGGTAAAACTGGTGATGCAAAATGCTGGAATTTTTTTTTTTTTTAATGGAAAACCAATATTTGAAAGTGACAGGCATTTAAGGATAAACAAACATCCACAGATTTCCATAAAATACTTCCAGGTTACTGTTCTACATTGCTGGTTTGGCTAGCTTTTCTTGTACTTGATGATACAGGTGTATCTGGTGACTAATGTTATTTTCATGCTTCTATCAATCCAAGAGCTTTCCCAGACTTTGGTCTCATCCACCTCCTCCAGCCAGGGATCCATAAAAGTCTTGTTAGAAGGAAGAAGAAAAGAATAAGGCACAAAAGATGAGGGTTTTAGTTTGTAGGGGTTTGCAATTTACAGTCTATTATTTTAGGAGGGAAAGCACACATCGTCTGACTGCAGAAGTGCCTCTGCTTGTTCTTGTGTGAGCAAAGAAGGGTGCCATTACCAGCGTGGGAGTTAGTCTAGCACAGGCGTCCTTGCAGAAGCGCCCTGCTACTTGTAACACAGTTCAGAAACACAGTGCTGTCCCTGTCCCTCTGAACCCCACCGGAGACAGAAAAGTTAGTGTTCAGGAATACACTGGCTGGTTTATGAAATACTCCCTGCAATCATAAACAGTAATTTTGTTCTAACTTAGGGAGTTTGCACAAGGTAGCAATCTCTAGTACAGACTTGTGCCATGAAAGCTGGAGAATCATGAAAAGAAAAAAAAACCAAAACACCTATGTATATATAATTCCAAGGCATGACTATCGACAAGGACAGTCTTGGTGCTCAGCTGAACTTCAGAGTAGCATATCCTGTTTTTATCAAAAGGGAATCAAACATTCATGGGGGTCAAAGGCCCATTTGTTAAGCAAATACCAGTTACACAGAAACGCTTGCGGAAAAAGAATTCTGGTGAACAGGGGAGGAACTGGGTGGATTCCAATGAGTTAACAAGCTAGAAAATGGCTTCTGGCTGGTATGGGTTTTTTAAATATTCACCTGAAAACCCAGTACCAGCCTCTCAATCCCAGTTGTTCTAAACACTGGGATATTGAGGTTACAGCCACCTTAGCGTTGCAGTTTAGGTCAGGGGTGTGCTCTTGAAGTGAACTACTCAATCGTCCTCGTCATACTTTAGTGCTCATCATGGAACTCAAAGTATGCAATTTGGATCCTTTCAGATCAAGCTAGACTGTACACAGAGCCCCAGGAGTATGCCCATCACGCTGCTGCCACTAATGATCGCTCAGCACGCAGGGCCAGGCAATAGCCAGGCCAAAGTAAACCCCTGGAACATGTTTGACATAGTTTTGAGGGCTTCAGCAACAGCTGTTTCCCCATCCAGATCAACTGCGTGGCACCAGTTGCTCATGTTGACATAGTCTGAGTGAACCCCTACTTTGTCTGAGCAAGTACGGTGAGGAAGGTCTGGCTTTGGTTCCTAAATCAGGGGGAAAAAATTACACATGGGCTCATGCTGAGAGGAGAGAGACGCTTCCCTGCACCTCAGGCGTAGAGACAACTCTGTGGCTAGAGGATTAAGATGCTGCATTCACCGTAGGCTTGGCAGCTGTATTAGTGTCCTGAATTTTATGGTTACCATTTTTAAGTAATGAATTGACCACACGCAAGATGCAAACAGCTGAAGCACTTGAATCAGCACTGATGATGCCACAAAATGCTAGGTACCTAAAATTTGGTATTTCAGCTAGTATTTAGTACTTCTGAGTACCAACAACAGAACAAGGTGCACTCTAGAGTTTTCAGATGGCACTCACAAAGTTTTCTTCTGAAAGGACTAAGCATGTCTTGGGACTTCTTTAGAAGTATTCAAAGAAATGAGCTGACACCACTTGTACTACCTTGCATTTGCCAGAGGCTAAGAGCATACGTGTAAACAGTGACTGTAAGTCAGCTGATACTCTTGCTACCTTATGTTTGCTTGTTTGTATGTCTGCATGTTTGCAGAGGTATTCAAATTAGACAACTGTGGTTACAATGTTTTGCTGCCCGGTATCGTTGGTTGGTTGGTTGCAGGACGTGTTTGTGAAAATATGACAGATGAGGAAAGATCCCTAAAAGCTAAAGACTAACACAAGCCCACGCTTTTGCTGCTGGACTAGTACACACTAGCTAACTGCTTTTTAAGTATATAGAGCAGTTGGTCTGGTCTGAACTCAAAACCATCATCCCATAAACACTCAGAGCTGCAGCAGACATTTCAGTGCTAAACTTGATGTGGATTTCCCTGGGCTATAGCAGTCCATGACATGACCACCCAGTTTCTCCCTCCAAAGAGAGATGGTAGTTTATAAACAGGATTTTAATTTTTTTTCCTATCCACTTTAAATTAAGATGTGGAAATTCTCTTAATTACTAAAAATCAAGAAATTAAGGAAAATCAACACCCAGATGAATGAAAAAACTGGCTCAATTTGTTTTCTACTGCATTGGCCTCCTGAGAAGCAGAGCATGAACTTGTACAGGGTAGAAAGGATAGGGGTTCACATTCAGAAAGACTGGGTTAGAATGGTGGGTTGGAGCAAAAATCTTTTTCTGACCTTTAGACCTTCTCTAATCTGGGATCCTCTGACTTGCTGCCAGAAATGCTCTGAAGACACGTCAGCTGGCTTTGGAGAATCCGAGGGCTGCTACCTAGAACACTTCTTTCCTAAGGCAGTCACATAGCATGCCAACTCCCTGGAAAACAGGTATATCCCTAGCAGCAGCTACAAGCTGGAGACTGATACAGGTAATAATGACTCAATTCTCAGAGCTTGAGTTCTCTTCTTCTGTGACATTGATTTAAAAAATCACTGGTTTTATTTTCTACAAAAATCAGCAGTGGGAAAAGTGATCATACAAATCCACCTTAACCTTCACAAATACTCCACTGAACATCTCTAAATCACTGTCTGGAGAGGTGTTAGGTTGTCTTCCATCAGTATTCTATTCTCATTGCCCACTGTTCACAAACAAAGTTCTGAACATCAACTATGAAATTGCAGCAGCATTTCCTGCTGTTGGGAACTATGCTAGAACACGTACAGCCACTCCACAGAACATCTCCTTACTGTTAGGTCACCCATTGTTATGACAAATAAGATTTAGGGGTGATTCCAGACAGATAGAGGAAGGAAGATTTAGAGGTCAGAACGTGCTCTCAGTGAGGGAGGTTGGAAATGAAATTCTATGGGCTGAATGCATGTTTTTAGAAATGTCATGCTTTTCTGCCTCGGTTATCTTGTAGACATAGTTGTTGAAATCTATAATATAGAGACCAGAAAATGAACCTCAAATCAAATTAATACAGTATCTTCTTTTACAGTGTGACTTGGCTTTTTGCTCATTTTTATGCCAGATTTAAGAAGTTGCATAAACCCTGATTTGTTTTCTTCATTTTCTTTTACTGCAGCCTGCTTTTGAAGTCAGATAATCCAAATCAACATTGGTTCTATGAATTTACACACACACAAAAGAAAAAGAGAGGAAAGAGCTAGACAGTGGAGTCTGTAATGTCTTCAACCAAGCTATAAATTTACATTGTTTAGAAGAGCCAAACCACAGTCACTGCTGATTTAAAGGAACTCTTGTACTTAGTGATCATCTTCATGAAGCAGAATGCACAGAAAACAAACATTAAGGTTTATAAACAGAAAGTAAATAAATGGTGCCCAGTGTTGGTCACCACCGATTCATTTATAGACTACTCCACTCAAACCATGTGCCTTTAGAACAAAAAAGCACAGAAGTCCTTTGAAACTGCAACTTTTATTACAGAGTATGAAAATATCCCAGACAAGCTGAAATTGAGACCCCTTGTCTTTGTGTGTATGTGTGTGCATGCACATGTGCTTTCTTGTTGACATGTATCATTATAGAGGTGAGCTTTCTGCAGACATTGGACTACTCCTTTACACCAGCTATTTTTGAGACCTAAAGTGAACCAAGTAAGAGTTTGCAAAAATCATCTCATCCTTACACAGAAGGTCAGCATGGACATCCAGTACTTTAAAGACCACTTGAATTTAAGTGGTGCATATGACTTGTGCCTGACCCTAACTGTCCACTCTCATTTCTGTAGGTGCTCTTTAGTTCTATTAAAAAAAAAAGAATCCCTGAAGAGTCATCTGGAAAGCAGTGTAAACAGTAATCACATCGAGGTGTCTCTGATCCTATGGGCGTATAGCAGCAGGTTATTGAGAGGTGTTATTGGGTAGAGCTAACATCAGCCACTAATTCTATACACTTGTCTATACTGAATAAAATGGAATAAAACAGAATAGTGCATATGTTTGCAGCAAAATGTATTAACAATCCAGTTGAAAATGTAACATATTTCATTGTCCTTTTACTATTTTTAGTGAAGAACATGAGAAAAAGAGTGTGCAAGTATTGAAGATCAAATCAGAAAATGTATACAAACAAATCTCTGAAATTATTTGAGACTCCTGTGGAAGGTCTACAGTCAGAAACTATAACAAAAGTTCCCATTGACGTCAGAACCCTGTTAGCCAAGTTCCTATACCTAGTGGGTTTGCCAAATTATGAATTCTCAAATAATTTTAAAAATGTATTTTAAATTGGTTTAAGTTAACAATAATTACTCTGCAACTAAATATGTGGTTATTCCTCATGGAATGCCTTTTCAGCCAAAAATAATTTTTATTTCATTTCCTTTCTCTCCTATGATTTACCAGCTTCAATGGTAATGTGGCTTTTCTTGTAACTCCCTGTCCTTTATTTACATCCCAAACAGGGATGGTATTAAATTAAAGTGTTATGTGTTAAAAATAACTCTTGTTTCATTTATAAAGAGCTGCATTTGTTTGTTGTAATCTGGGGAAAAGTGGGCACCTATCTGCCTTAACGTTTTTTGAGATGGAAATGCAACATGAGGCACTCACAAAGGCACACAGAGCACTTGAGATGTTCGGTGGTTAACCGTGCGGAGGTACTTAGCAGAAAGAATTGTCATTCCCCAAGGGCTTTCTCTTTCACTTGGGTAAAGGGTTTCTTTCCCCACCCCCCCCACCCCCACCCCAGAAACATGGTTCCTAAACTCCACAGGTACTGTAACAGTCCTGGAGAAAGCGAATACTAGAGCAGTTGACTAAAGTTCCCTGTGCGGAATATTGCAAACTGAGGGTTTCTACCTTCTCATACTGCAAATGCAGGGTTGTCTTTTCTAGATTAGAAGATGATTTCCTCTAAAACAAAGTTATGCATAAGAAAAGCAACAAATTACTTTTTTCTGTGGAAAAGGAAAGTGTTTGCTAATAACAGTGAAGTTAATAATAACAGACCATGGCAAGATACCACCCACTGAGTAAAGAGCAACTTGATAAAACACCTAAAGTGTTTAGAAAAAACACACAGGGACTCTGTCCAAAGTAAATTTAGATGTTGATTGCCATCTAAGATTTGGAGAAGGAACAGAATCTGGTCTCATGCTGTACAATGATGTTCCCTGCTAATGAGGGGCTAAAAAAGCATACTATGTGCATTAACTATTTAATGAAAAATACCTAAGCACCTTTTCAGATAAAACCAGCAGCTTCTTTGTTGGGTTTTTTTTTCCTAAAAAGGTGCTTTGCCACAATTTAAAGCCTAAGAATTTTTCTTTGAAACGATCTAATAAATACTGTATAAGACACATACATCTGAGTAACATACTGTTCATGATCAATTGAAAATCAAAAAGGAAAGAACCTTGACAAATTCATTATTACTGCAAATTATTATTTCAGATACAGTTTCGATGTTATCATTTTTAAGACCTTTCAACTGCATCAGAATATCCTCTTTTGGTTTACATTGTATTCAAATTAGTTTAAGGACAAATTAAAAAAAAAAAAAAGGTCTGTTAAAGATCTTCAGATATGTGAAAACTGAATATATTTGGATTAAATGTAACACGTGGAAGCACCACCTCTTTCATAAGATCTCCTTCCTAAAACTTAGCTGAGCATTTGCAGAATGTTTTGGCATAACTTCAACAGTCTAGAAAAATCTTTGAAATGTCGAAGCCCAAGGAAATGTTATACTGTAATATTCTCTGCTGAGTAGCTAAATAACAACATACAGAGAAAACATCTACTTCTCTTTGGCTAGGTATTCAGATGAATATAGCTCTATTGACTTTTTTTTTCTCCTTCGAAAGTTGTTGCACTGCAGAAAAAAATACCAGGAATGCCAGCAAAACCAAGCCCAAAAGCCTGATCTGAAAAGACCACTTTGTATTTTGAAAACAGAGCTCTAATAAGCAATGTTTGTGGGCTGCTAAAAACACCCAAACCCTCAAGAACTCACTTTAAGGGGGGGGAGGGAAACCCCAAAACCAAAAAAACCAAACCCAAAACAGAGTGTTGGATGGTTCTACATCTCTCGCAAACTACAGCATGGCTCATGAAAATCAACCAAAAAGCTCCCATATGCTTGTGTGGGCTCAAAGTCCTTCATCCTGAAAAGATTGTGATAAAAAATAAAATAAAAGGGAAAAAAACAAAACAAAACAAACCTAAAAAAGAAACCCCAAAAAACAAAAAACAAACCCAAAAAGCTGTGAGGAGCAAGGATTTCTGACTTCATATTCATTTTGAGCTCTCCCTTCCATTGGAAGGGGCATGCAATAAGGCTGTCAGCAGCAGTCTGCTGAATTCCTGTGCTTCAAGCTTGTGAAAAATCAGTCATGAGGAGAAGGCTTTCGATGTTGCTATAAATACTGATCATATTGTTCTCTCTCCCTGACACTGTACACAGATGAGAGTCAGAGAGTGCTACTCATTAAAGGGATAGATGAAGAGCAGAAGTCCCCTCTTTTTCCATGGTTTCTCAGGAGTTAAGGTACAGAGGATTATAACCCCTGCTCGTTTTGTTTGGCAGGGCAAACCATTGCCATGGGGCAATTGTTGCTGTGAAGGATTTAGGCCTGTCTTCTACAAGTCAGTTCTTCGGCTTTTAGGGAGGCTTGCCCTTGAGTTAAGTGAATAATGAATGGTAAACAGAAGAATTGCATCTGTGTATTCTCACAAATAACTAAAGAGAGTAAAAATGATTAGGTGCCAGAGGAAAAGGCAGGTGATTAAATGATACTGCTGCAGCATTAACCCTAAGAGATGCCGTTTATTTCCAGCAGTACCTGAACCTATTCCAAGTACTTTTATGCTGACTGTATCCAGTTCAAACATTAAGAAGCAAGGACTGGTTTTAGTCAGTAATAATATGATGCTGAGGTGAGAAAATGGTGCCCTAGAGAGGATTTTTCTCAGAAAACAAGAACCTTGTGACTTAGCTAGTACTCCATAGCTTTTAATGACCCAGGCTAAGGTTTGGGCCTCTGTCTTTGTGTCTAAACTGTAGCTTGCTTCCCTGCAGGAATGGGCTGGGGGATGAACTAGAATTTTCTTCTTGACCATGCTTCCAAATCTCTAAGGAAAGCCAGAGCACACAGGAGAATATGTCATGCCCGTATCTTAATCCCAAATGATACTGGGACTTCACAGGGCTTGGTACCCAGCCCTGGGCATCTTGAAGAGCTGCATAGTTGATCTGCATTTAGGAAAGGTCAGACTTGTAGCCATGGATGTTTGGGGAGTTGACATTTCCCTTTTATGACAGTAGTCACTTCAGCCTGTGCCAGAAAGCCAAATGCTGCTGTCCCACAGAACGTGAGGCATGGAATAACCCCACCACTCTGGGGCTTGTGCCAAAATAGAAAACATCATCTAGACTCACCTGAACAAAAGTAATCATTCAGAATTTATGTAATTCTGTACACTGCTAAGTTAGGACTTGATAAAGTAAAGAATTCACAGACACTTCTGCCCTAATTTGGGCCTCCAGTGAGGCCCAGTCTTTGCCTGATAGGTGAAAAACCACAGGAATGTTTGGCTGCATATTTCAACCTGCAATAGCTAGCTGCAGCCTATTAGGGAGATGTTAAAGATCGCTGACTTGCTGGAACAGGTGAGATCCACCCTGAGTATAAGGGATACGAAAGCAGCCATAGGGAAGAGGAAGTTAGCATCTGGAACAAATATTGTGGAAAAATGCCTGCTGAGTAAGTTTTCAGTGCAGTCAGACTGTTTTGAATTATGCTTCTTCATGGTAAAACCAAATTCCAAACATGGTGACTTATTACCTCACTACAGTGAGTGTCAGGGTGGAGATTCCTTTGGCTCACCCTATTCTGTTAACATTACCATATTCAGTTGAGAATGGAGGAAGAAATATAACCCTGCAAGGGGGGAGCGGGGGGGCGAGGGAGAAAATAAAGAGGAAAAAAATCCTGTTTGTAGTATTTCCAGCAGAGACTGAAGCCAGAAAATACTGTAAGATTCATACAAAATATTGTTTGCATGAGGTGTCTAACATGAATTCCATGACTCTGGGAGAGTTCATTTGAATGCTAATACAAATCAGGTCTGGAAACCTTTTGTCAAATGCTTCTCTGATTATAAATCTGATCATAATACGACATCTATCTCTTAAATATTCATTACTAGCATTCAGTATGCCTGTGCTACATGAAAGAAAAAATGGACAGTGGCCAAAATGGTGAGTGGCTGGATTCCTGTCCAGTAATTGGCAGCCTAATATGTAGATTTTTTTCTTGAAAAATTGACACCAGCTTAGAATCTAAATCTGTTCCAAAAGTGGAGTTTTGAAAACATTCCTCTTCAAATCAGGTTTTCCTTCTTGTTCATTAGAAATTTTATCCATTATCTTGTAATTATCTCACCACTAAAAATCTTTGAGAGAAAATGGATTGATATCTTCTCCTCTGGTGATACTGTTCCAGTTCCTGAGTAACAACATAAAGTCTTAATAAATAATCGCTATTATTCATGTCATTGCCTGGAGCTAGTCAGAAGTTGTGGAAAGAGGGGTTCAATTTATTGGTCTGTGAAATACCTTGATGAAAGGAATGTATGCATTTAGAGCATGGCTCAAAAAAAACAGCACTAAAAAAAAAAAAACCAAAAAACCCCAAAACAAAACAGACCAAAAAAAAACCCCAAAAAACCTCACAACCATGCTGTTAAATACTTCCTAGAATGGGGAACAAAATCAAATGAAGTTCCATTAATCTATTAATCTGTCCCAGGGCTGGAGATAGCATCATCTCAAATCCTAAATCACTTCTGGCAAGCCATCAGCACAAGATTTTCTTCTGTGTAGAGACTCTTACATTGTCTGGGGACTTCCAAATGGCATTTGGCCCCAGTTGTCATCCATTATACATCTGTTCTAATAGGAGCACTGAGTTACAGATAGCCCAATGTAAAACATACAGAAAATCACAAAATGCTTTCAGATGTAACCTGGAGTCCTACATCAGGACACGGAGCATGTTATTTTTGTACAAATACTATGCACTACTCAGGAGTGGTCTGTTCTTAAACCCATTGTGGTTATTTTACTCTAATGTAAATAGCAACAGACACAAGTGTTTACAAAAGAGACTTTGCTCCCATATCCTTGTAAATGCCTTGCCAGCTTCCTGGAGGGAAACTCAGTGACGCAGACCTTTATTCACTGGAAGGCCTGTGTGTTTATTTGCAAACAAAACATTTGCATGTGATTCGAGGCCTATGATTTGCCTACGGTATGTTGTCATCCCAACCATGTTTGTTAACACCAGAGTGAACAAATCGGAGGCAGTACAAATGTCAAAAGTTCAATGGCAGACTGAAAGTCTGGGTGTGTCTAAAGCATTCACTATTGTTTATCAACAAAGTCACATATAATAGCATGATATCCTTTGTGCCTATCCAGCAAATGAAGATGGAGAGTAAGCGATAATTGCTCTACTTATCCATGGTGAGCTTGTTAAGACTCTAGGGCAAATCTTTGCTTTCTTTTCGTCTGTAATAAGAGAAGCTTTTGAAATAGCTTTTCTGATTTATTTGAATACTTGTGTTGTACTACTTAAATTTTACATTGTTAAATCACTCCTTTTTTAGGACTTAAGATTTTCTTTTCTTTCATCCTATGAAGAACTGGCTGCAGCACATTGCCCAAAGGATCTTATGGGTAAAAGCATTAGTTTGCTAAGCCGCTTTACCTGCTTCCTTCTTTCATTTATGTCTCACTCCCCTCACAGTCCATGTATAATCCAGACCATGCATTTTACAACTGCTGTTTTTCAGCAATCAGTGTTCTTGCCATTCTATATGAGCATGAAGTCTCCTGCTGAACATCTGAGAAGATCCTGTCCTACAAGCATCAATAAACTGTCAAGACTGTCAAGAGCACAGCTCACATTTTCATGGCATCAGCCAGGCGAAGCATGTTGACCCTGCTCTGGCATGGAGCTCTTGTGAGACAGCTTATATCAGTCTCTCTCCTGTTGCTGGCACGAGAAAATTACTGGTGATAAAAGGCACAAACCTTAATCTTCACAGTACCTTATCATTCCTGACTACTGTATAACTAACAGCTGTTTGGGGTTCTGAAGACTACTGCCAAGTAAGCTTTTCTAATTCACTCTCAGTAGACTGGGTCAAGAAACCTGATCTAGTAAAGATGCCCCTGCTTACTGGGGGGACAGGGGGGAGGAGGGGTTGGACTAGATGACTGTTAAATTTCCCTTTCAACCTAACATATTCTATGACTTTATGATTCTGTGTTAAAGATGCTCCAACAGGGATCATGTGTGGAACACCTAACTACGTTTAACACCTAACTAGGGCTCTAGACTTCTTGGATGAAGGACGTGATCAATGTGCCAACAGGACACATTGACTACAGTTGAATTTCAGGCAGGATTTGTGAAGCACCACACTTGGACTGAGTTTAACCCACAACTGGAAAAATAATATAGTATTGTCAAGGAAGCACTCAGCCAGAAATAGTCTTCCCAGCTACTTAGCCATAGTAAGAAAATTCATGCAGCATAGCACTGCACTAACATAGTTATATTGCTCCCAGGACCCTCTGCAGAGAGCTGTACTGTGTCATAAAGACATGAGATACTTTAAAGTAGCTCAAGTATCTCTCATGTGCTTATGCCTTCTGAGGCACACAGATTCCCAGACTGTGGACACAGTAGATGGTCCATGACACAGTGGGATTTCTGGAAGTAGGGAGATAAAGTCAGTTAGAACTCTACAGTGAAAGAAAACTCTTCAAAAACATCTTTTAAGCCTCAAATGTCTTGGCAGCTTCAGCTCAGTCGCACACAGATATATTGTGATTCCAGGAAACACCCTGTTTCTATTCCAGCATTTAGGCCAAAAGTGGTAGTGATAAACAAAAGTAACAGCTAACTTCAGGTCCCCACATATTCTGCAGAATTTGAATTGTGACTTTTCTTCCCTTACCAATCTTTTTCTGAACTGTCACACTGCAGTATAGAAACCTTTATCTAACCAGTAAAAGCCATTCTAGCAAAGAAAATAGGAAGAAAGGATGAACCTGAGAGAGGCATGTCTTTCCAAACCTCCTGTTCTGTACTATCCCTCATATCAGATCTAACAAAACTAAACCTAACCAGAAGAATAGACGTGAAAGATGGGTTCTTCAAGGAGTGAAATGTTTTTAACTGTGGTATTTTCTTACTTAAACTTGCATTTCACATTGCAACATCCTAAGGGTCCAAGAGAGAGTCGAGAGCATTAACTTTCTGCTGTGTTTATACACAGTAATACAAAGCTTTTGACTGTATCTTTGGACACAGCTAAGTAACAAAGGAGATTTATAGAAGTCTTCAGGAAAAAAAAAGAAAGTATAAATACGGAAAAAGAAGAAAGTATAAATACAGAAAAAAACAAAATCTAGAGAAACCGGAATATGTAATCACCTGAATCTTAGGCAAATATTCTCAGTATACAGCTAGCCTAAAGAAATGGGACTGCCAGGGTATCACCCCACCACCTCCCGTAGCCATCTTTCAAAGGTATCCAGATACCACAATTACATGTGCAGTGTTACTTTGACTGTTGAGATGTTACTGTTCTCGTGATACAGGTGTCTGATCTGGCCTCACTTGGCCGCCTGAACTTTTCATCAGGGAAACACTATTGGATTTTGGTGCAAAGCAGAAGCTAAGAGTAGTTTTATCCTTGTCAGTACCATTGTCATAATATCCTGGCACTTCACATTAAACAAGGTAAGATATCTATGGATCTGAGGTAGCTGTGGAGAACTAAACAAATTCATGAGGTGTTTCTGGACTGCCATTTTGAATTTGAGAATGTATTTCATCATTCTGAACTTGAAACTTTTAGTTTATTCTTCTTATATTGCGTCTAGACCTGCATCTTCAGGTTTCTTTTCAACTTGTTTCTGCTAATGTTTTTATATTATTCTTGTTTCTTCCTCCCTGTTTGCTGATCACCATCTCTCTTCCACCTACTTTATTAAGTTTTCAACTGACAGAATGATTTTCAGGCCTTGCATCCTGGAAGAGGTTTCTGAGCACTTGAAAAGATCCATCTTAATTTTGCTAGGCTATGAAACTATAGACACACATATGTGGAGAAGTGTTAGATCCTCTTTTATCCTTTCAGCCAAGACGTCAATTTGTATAGGTCAGTCAGATCCTTTAGTAAATCATTGCTATTCTACATGTCCTAATAGAAGTAAATTTCATCGTGTATATTCTGACAGGTCCTTCTGACAAGACTTCCTTTTATCTACACTGCCTATTTCAAAATAAATAGAATTGTCTGGAAATTAACGTACCTTTCTTATGAAGCTATTATTCTTAACATTTCCAGAATGAAAAACATATCTACTCCAAGTTCTACTTGTGTACTTACCCACATTTCAGATTTAGATCAAATCAAAGGAAAGTCTAAGTATAAATTCAAAAACCACTACATGTGTTTTTTGTTTGGATGGAATATGTAATAAATTCTTATGAAGCTTCTACTGCTGGAGCCACTGAATGAAAAAAACAAGGGGATGGGACGGGACACAGGCACTTAGTTTTGATTTTTCATAAAAGCTAGAGATAAAATTAAATCATAAATACAATAAACATTTGGCAGGCTTAGAAAAGCTTTAGTCTGAAGAAAAAAATCATACATTGATAGAGACCTAGCAAAACAAGCAAGCTACTAATGTCTTGTCAGTTTTGGGCTACTGCAGCTGTCCAACACCAGTAGTGTGACAGTCTCTAGAGCATGCAGAGACTGATTGTATCCAGATAATATCAGGTGGTGTCACTCTCATTGTTTTTTTCTATGGGAAAGTGAAATAGAGCACAGTAGTAAGTAGATAATGACTTTAAGCTACTATACCAGGAATGTCTCCATGTTCCTGGCGGTATGTTGATGGCCAGACTCTGCTCCAATTCCATATCAAGAAAGGTATTGTTATATGCAATACTTGTTTTCTTATTTCTATGCAAGAGGGCTTCATGCAGTAGACACTGGAAATGACAGCCTGCTCCAATTGCTCCTCCTTTGGAATTGTAAGGGGGAAAGTGCTGTGATGCATGCCATATTTGCATTAACAGCTGTTTAATGTCTTATAACAGGTACTGCAATATGAATGATCTAATACAAATAAATAAGAATCAGGATAAAATCTAACCTAAAGTTTTTATTTGCCATGAAACCATAAAGCTAAACAGAAGCTGACTTACAAGTTATACCTTTCAGTCCTACACCTACATTACTGAGTGTAGTACAAAAAGGAAAGGAGTGGGGTTTGGTTCACTGCCATCTGTGGCAATTCTACGACTATATGTCTACTTCACATCTTTGCTGGCATTGAAGTTCCCACCAGTTGCTGGTAAAGGTCATCACTGTCCATGCAAAGAACACACACTGCTAAAGGACCTTACATCCACAGGAAGGGTGCTACTCACTCGAAGTGCTATCTTCCTCTGTCTCTGAAACCTTGTTTCCAAAATGTAGGAAAGTACTTGGGGCATGGCCGTGCTGTCCTCAGGGACAGATCTCAAGACTTGATGTATAGACGTAAAGCAAACACATAGCAAAAAGAGGAACTCCTTATTTGGACTGAGCTGCTGATGTAGATGCACCCAATGTACCCATCACCTGCACCTAAAGAGAGACTACAGTCTAATATATTGGATGGAGATGCTGTCAGAAGGTATAGTCACTGTACTGTGGGCATGGCCTAAAGTTGTTATATGTGGTGGGAGCTGAGTGTTACAGGGTTAAAAAAAACCTATATATATATATGAAAGTTTAGGGCTTTCTAGGCACTACAACTTCTAACTTATTTGTGGTTTTATGAGGTCAGAAAAAGAAGCTGTTGGGTTGGTCTACATAGAGCTGCAGATTATGAGGTACCTCAGTGGATGGGCTTGAACTTGCTGATGTCTTCAGATTCAATGCTAGATCTAGTATCAATTCTCTGAAAACATCAGTTGCAGTATGAGTACATTCTGTCAGTCTGCATGTCCCCTGGGGAAATTCAGACATCAAACTGTTCCTGCAGTTGTCTTGCAATGAAATTCCTCTCATACAGTTCTGTTTGAAGATTGGTAGAATAGGATGCTCATTAGAATCCATTCTCCTTCTCTCCTGGCTGACCAATTTTCAATCATACCAGGGTATTCTTCCTGTATTTTCTGTGCCAAGCTTATCTTATCATTTTATAACTTCAACTATTTGTCCAACCAATGTCAAATGTCCTTTTTTTTTTATTATTTTTTTTTTCTCACACAGAACACAAATGTCTTTCTCGATCTGCTCTCAGGAAGCTCCAGGTTATTCCCAGTACTTTTGCAGGGTGATGGAATTTGAAGCCTGTAGGAAACAAACTGCCACGGGGCTCACAGAACAACTGCATCTTTTGGTTATCAGAAACCAAGACCTTCCCATCCGTCCTAGATTTTGCTACAATATGTAAAAAAATTCATTTTGTTAATATTTGAGCTACATCTGGGTGCAAAGTAATCATTAAATCCCTAATTAACTTATCTGATGAAAGTCAGCACATCCTAATTGGGAATTCTCGGGTTCATTTCTGGGTCATTTCTCTTCTTTTTCTTCTTTTATTTTTTCTTTCTTTTTTTTTTTTTCTTCCCATGTCATTAGGATTACTTGTTGAATGTAGTAGTGTGCTCTGTGAATAATGGCGACATGATCAGGACATTGTGGATGGAATATTTATGTCAGAGACTTCTGATGCCAAATGTCACATAGATTTCTCTTTTAATCTGCTACAACACCAATGGCTGAAGTAAATTATGTTTTTATGGTTTTAATCTTGGTAAGGAAAAGATTACAAGGCACTAATTTTTTGGAGTATATTGAACAACAGAATAAAAGTCTAATAAAGACCAATTAACTCATTTCATAGTATCAAGCAGTTCCTTTCCTGTAGCTCCAGATTTGACAATGTTATCTCACAGAGATGATAGACGCCAACAGTATAAAGGGAAACATAACCTTCCATATGATTAAAAAGTTTCTCATCTCATGTTTATTCTTTAGGTATCAAAGCTTAGTATCCACTAAAAATATCCACTTAGAAAGAGGCTTTCTTAACAAAACATCACTGTAAGTCAATCTCTGGCTTACACAAATAAAGCGGGGAGAGAAAAAATGAGTTCCAAAAAAGGATTTTGCAGAGATCAGTTTTATGGATCTTGGTAGTGAACCCAACTAATTAAAAAATAAACAGAAATAAAATAGTGTTGAACTATAATATTGCTAGTGTATTACCAACATTTTTTTAATTGAAAAAAATCACACTTCAGGAGACTACAAACATGCTTTTCTCAGAGCAATTGTTCACTCATCTGGAACTCAATATTTTTCCTACTTTTCTTCAGTGCACCACACACCATCATGGGAAATCCCTCCTATTATTCATGGTACTTCTTTAACAAGAACATCTTCCATTGGAAGTCTAACACTTGCAGCAGCAGAGACAGGACTTTAAAGAGCGAGAATAATTACAGGAGGAGAAAACATTACTGAACATACTACAAAATGTTAAGTAGACACACTACTATAAGACATCCTTGCAACAATGCAGAGGCTGATGCATTTTGAAAATAGCTACCCAAATACTTCTCTCTTTGACCCAGTTTAATTATCCTGAAAATTCATACAGAATAAAGAATTTTGATACTCACTTGTGAGAGGCATTCATGGAAACCTATATTCTCCCTTCCAATTGAAGTTCCATTTCCTGCCAGATGAACCATGAAGTGGTAACAGCTTGGGGCAACATTTTTGATATGAGAGCTCTCCTAGAAACAAGGCTTTGAGACAGAGTGAGAACCAGAGAGACCAAAAGAGAGGAGTGTACAATAGGAATTGATATAATAAAAGACATATTTTGTTAGAAGATTAAAAAAATTATTTAAAAGGAGTTAATATATTACACAAATAAAGCTGATTGATTGCGTTTGCAGTGCAGTGAAGCAATTTGAAGAGTGCCAGATCAGTATTCTCATTCTATAATGGCCATGATAACTCATCATGTTTGCTTTCCTACTTGTAATCATATTTTATTTTCTTTACCAGAATTCTACAAGTAATTGCTGGTGGCATATAGACTAAGTCACAGATGTTAGAACAAAAGATAAAACAAGTACATTGAATGTACATTTTGCATTTACACCAAACAAAGGTTGTCAGCTGCTCCTTCTTTGCAGCTGCTTAAAGGTCTTGCTGTCCTCTCCCACTGGAATGACTATCTGTTGAGAGACTGCAGTGCAACAATGCTCTTCTTTATTATTTCATTCTGTTTAATTGTAGTTAACATCAAGCATAACAATCCAAAAATATGTGATATTAACTGTATGGAGTATTTTTCCCAAATGCAGTTTTCATAAGGCTGGTAAAAGACTTCAACATTGAAAAACTAGTCTGAAAAATGTCTATTTCTCACATCAACCCATCAGAATCTACAGGAGAATGACTTCAGTTTATCCAAGTGGTGGCTAGGGCTAAGTGGAGCCTTTCCTTCCCATCTGTACTAAAAAATGGATCAAGAGTGATTTCTAATGCAGTTTTTATGTTTTGAAGTTTCACCAAGCAGACATATTTAAACACAAATTACTTCATTGATAGTCAGGAAGCAATCCAGAATAGATGTGCCCAGGACATTCCCTGTCAGTCATTAATCATCAAAACGTGGTCTTTTACTTAATGGGCACTGGGTTCAACAGAAAGACTTCAATGCATCTCCTCATCGCTTTCTACAGCAGCTGTCCTTCCCAACAGAGCTTCCACTGATTGTGCCTAAGCCAGGATTCCTGTCCCTGTGGATCAGATATGGAGAGGGCCCAATGTAGAAATATTCAAGCACCATGACAGCGTTGTGTCCAGACACATATGTCAGGTCTATATCCTTGCTGTTCTGGCCTGGCTGAAATGATCCTAGAAATAGCAAAGCTAGCAGCTAGGTATCCTAGGAAAGTATAATAAGGATGTGATGTTTGGTGATGAGAGTGTGGCGGTGTAACTTCACCATCTCTACACACATTGGTTCAAACAGGACACTGTCTGGCAGGTAAATTCATTTCCACAATTCAAAGGTAGCTCTGGAGTCCCCAGCAGTCCTTCATCACACATCTGCTTGCCTTGATTAGTAACAATTTTCCTCAGGGGTTAGTAATTAGCAAAGCATCTTCTAGAAAATACAGTAATGAATCTCACCTCATTTTGTACTTGGGGATGAAGTGACAACCAGAATTCTGTCTTCGGTCATAGCATTGCATACTTCCACTTAAATTAAGTCAATAAGAGTTTTAACTATGACAGTACCTCAGGGCTGGACCCATAAAGTATATGACAAGCAATTTAGAAATCAATCTTGGTTTACCCCTGAAAACTGTCACTTAAAAATCATCAGTCTCAAGTGAAGGATAGGTTTTTAAATGCAAAGTTTATATTAAACTTTCATAATAAAGCACTAGACAGCTGGGTAGCAATGAACATTGATTTACACTTTAATGACAGCATCATTATCAGAATACTGAACTAAAACCCCTTATACAATAGTCAATAATTTAGCTGAGAATAGACCAGCAGTAGAAGAGAGCTGGCCTGATTATGTGAGATCTCAGATTGCTTCTGCTGTGACAGAGTCTGAAAACAAGTTTTCAGAGCCATAAACTAGAAAATTCAAGGTTTCCCTGATTCTTCATACAAACTTTAATAGTAAAATGTTCCCAGGGTTTTTTCTAAGTCATACAGTGACTCCTGAGGTAATATGAAGTGAATACTGATTGAAGAGGTTTGCAGTGAAATCATATGGTGTCAAAAGAGGGAACATGCACATCTGCACTAGAATGGAATACTGAATAACCGACTTTCAGCTGGATACTGATAATGTGACACAAATTATATCAGGTTTTTTGCATTCATGGATAGGTAATGAAGAGGACTGGGGAACCTTAGACACCCAATCCCTCTTGAAAGAGCATTAAAGTTGTATAATTAATGTCTAATTCTGAGTTAGCATTTTCTTTGGGTTTTTTTGCTTGGGTTTTAGGGTCTTTTTAGCCCCACAGAACTTCAGTAACTTCCAGATTAGATGTGCATATTAATTTTTATGATATTGTAAATTCTTCTTATACAGTTTTTGCCAAAATGTATGAGGGGAAAAATAGTTATCCATTTAAAGAGTCTCTAGAGTGATTTTATCTTTCGTCAGGCACATTTCACCCATTTTTCCATTTGCATATTTTTCACGCAGAGATTTAGAAATTCAGTGTGTTTCTCTTGTTGCTGTTGCTTTTCATTGTTTGACAAATATATTGTTTGAACACATTTCAACATTTTGGTAATCAGAAATTATTTTTAGCTCACACGTTTGTCAACTACTGTGTGTGCAACGTGATAAACCCATTAATAAGATGCATTTGATATCAATGAGAAGCATTGGGTTAGGACAAATAAAGATATGCTAATAGTCAGGTAAATCTGAATAAATATAGTCTGTCTAGTCATAAATAGTTGGAAGACAGGCTAACTACTTTGAACATTTAGTCTGACAAAACATAGAACATTACTTTTTTCCTAAAAGTATGAGCTGAGTTACCTTTGGTCAGCTGCCAGACACCAACCCAGCCACTCACTCTGCCTCTTCAACACCTGGTGTATGTGGAATCGTGGTAGTGGTCAGTCCATAACAGCTCCTCTCTGCTTCTCCTTCCTTCTAAGACTTTTCCCCTGCTCTAGCATGGTCCTCTCCACAGGCAATTCCTGTAGGAAATATCTGTCTGATTTGACTTGGGGTCCTCCGTGGGCTGCAGTGTAGATAGTTGCTCCATCATTGTCTCCTCCATGGGCTGTAGGGGAATACCTACTCCATGATGGTCTCTCCACAGGCTACAAGAGAGACTCTGCTCCAGCAGTTGGAGCACAGAATCACAGAACATTAGGAGTTGGAAGGGACCTCGAAAGATCATCTAGTCCAGCCCCCCTGCCAAAGCAGGATCACCCAGACTAAATCACACAGGAATGCGTCCAGGCGGGTTTGAATGTCTCCAGTGAAGGAGACTCCACAGCCTCTCTGGGCAGCCTGTCTCAGCGCTCTGTCCCACTCACAGTGAAAAAGTTCCTCCTTATATTCACATGGAACTTACTCCTCATCCCTTTTCTGTTTATGTCCTTGGTTCAAGCACCTCTTCACTCCCCTCCTTGAAAACAACGGATGCAATGTAGATCTTCATGGCTGGTACAATAATGAATGCTGCTACATTTTTAACCTAGAAAAGGTAACAGTCACACACTAAACCAACAGAGGAAAGGAAAAGAAAACTTAAGTAACAGAAGGCCTTCTATCCTTCAGATCATTTGTCCAAAAGGAGAGTAATAGCTTGTCTCTTTATGGCCTTCTCTAAAACATGCATAGATAAGAGCGCAGTTTTGGATATGATTCATAGCTCTGCTGGGTTTGTTTGCTTTTCTATCTGACGGCTGGCTTCCTCCTAAAACATATTTCTTATTAGACTACTTGGATTGTAGGAAGTTTCATTTTCTTTCACAGGTTAGACTCAGTGACATGGTTGTCTAGAATGTATAAAAGACCACAAAGTATATAACTGAACATGAGCTGAAACTTTCCCATTCCTGCGTGTGGCCAGACCCAAGCTGGGAGTGGAGTGACTATCCCAGTCTCCAGGCACCCTGATCAAACATCCTTCTGGGTGCCTGGGAAGGTACTCAAAGCTAACTTAGACCACTCATAAAGTCTCCACAGGGCTGAGGTGAGAGTTGATAGGCAAATGAATGTAAACAATGTGCCATATCTTATCTATATCTGTCCAGTCCGCAAATCAAGTAGGGACTAGATTAAGGGGCAATGTAAAACCAAACTTTCTTCCCCTGAGATTAGATTTATATCCAGTCAGCTGAACCCCAAAATTTAAAATGCACCATAGGTGAAACCAGGAAACTATTTAGAGACTGTTTTGGATGCTCTATTAAAGGAGCTGAAGAGATTTCTCCCACGAACCATGTTGTTTACAGTCCTGATGAACACCTGGCTGATGCTTGATGACCGTGAACAAGAACTCACTTCAAAAGATCAAGGCAACTGTGAAAACAATGTTTGAGATGCATGGTTGTGTCTTTTTTGTTTTTCTCATCACTTGATCAGATAAGTGTAACTCAGTATTGAAGTGGGTGACATTGTCAAGAAAAAAAATAGAATTACTGCATGACATTGGAAAGGATGTGGACAGAACAGTTTTGACTTCTGCCTTAACAAGTCACAAGGCAGATATTCCCTAGGAAACACTGACAGAGAAGAAAAAAATATATTGTAATAATCTCAGCTACATTATGTACACTAGACCCAGGTCTCTAGACTGAGGGTTTGGGGAATGTAGGCTACCCCTGTGATGCTGTTTATGTTGGTACATAGGATCATAGAATTACAGAGTGCTTTGCATTAGAAGGGACCTCAAAGATCATGTAGTTCCATCCTCTTGCCATGGGCAGGGACACCCTCCACTTGACCAGGTTGCCTAAAGTCCCATCCAGCTTGGCCTTGAACATGACAGAAGGAGCATCATTATAGGCACCAGATAACTTTCCCCTGCTGTGTGCTTAAGCCAGGGTAGATTTCAGGAAGATCTAAAACACATTAGTTGTTTGTCAGATCTAGTTGTCTAAATTTAGTGTTTCTGCTGCTGGTGGAATATAAGTGTAACCTATAATGTGTATTTTGCAATGTTGCTTTATTCACTTCATTCTGTTAATCATGAAACCATTTGTTCTGGAAACTATTTAGTCTGGAAACCCATATCCATCAGCAATATTAATAAAAATTAAAGAATAATTTCCACAGAAAAATCATGTTAAGAATCAAAATAATGTGATTTAAACAAATATATATTTTAACATGCAACTTTTTTGATCACTTTACTCTCAGCTGTACGTTAAACTGCTCTGTTAGCATGTGTTTCTCACACAGTTTTTCCTCACTCATTTATCACTGTCTCATGCTTTACCCTTTCCCAGAGGTGCTGCCATCATGACTGCAGGCCTCAGCCATACCATGTCTGTTGGAGCTGGATGTAGCTGGCTGTGTCTGGCATGGGGCAGCCCGGGCCTCTCCTCACAGAGGCCACTCCGCAGCCCTGCTTCCAGCGCGTGGGCACTGACACCCAGCACCTCGACACAGGGCACCAGAGAGCCAGAAGGCAGCTCATGCCTTGCTGGTGACTCCCTCCGAGATTTCTGCAACCATGAGGGTAAGCACACTTGTGGAAACTGGGCAGTGCCACCCAAATGACAATGAATTTCTGAAAATGCTGGTCCAGCACCAGATACCCGTACTGCAACTAGGGCTCACAGTTATTATAGGCTCCCCAGTAAAGCAAAATACCTTTTGTTTACTGCTTATTTTGGTAGGATGTTACACATACTCAGTGGGATGTTACATTTTATCCCACCAGTGTTTTTTTCTGTCAGAAGAGGGTAGCACTGGGGAGCAGCTCACAACTCCAAACATGTTGGAAGCACTTCTTCTGATGACAATATATTAATGAGATGTTTTAATATGACAGAACGGGGACATCTTATCTGACTGATAAAAGACTGATTATATCTGCTCCTGACTGTTCCTACTGAAAAAGATGGAAGATGAAGTTTTAGATAAGCCCATATATGAAAAATCATTTACTTTGCTCTAACAGAAAGTGAGCATGAGGGATCATTTACTCCTGGTAATACGGAAATTTGTTGGTCTTTGAAGAATGTGCATCAACCCTCCCCACTTCCCCCCCCCTCTGCCACCCCCAATCCCTCGTTACAATTAATTAAGAGTGTAATTTATGAGAAATAATTTATATAGCCATCAAGCCACATTTTTTTCAAGTAGTATCTCAGTATTTAGAGATAGGTGTCAAAAGAGATTAAAGACTTGAAGATGGATTAAGAGATGAATATTTTCTTTCCTTTTTAATGCTCAGTTATTACAGAAAATGACCGCAACAATTCTTGTTGTTTAACACAAAGCACAATATCCCTCAATAAATAAACTAGAAAAAAATAATATAGCATTCCAAATATGAGTAGGTAATGTTTGCTTTGAAATGTCAGGACTCTCTGCTTTAAAACTCAGGAAACTCTTGGAACACTTGGATCCTCAATTCTCTTCCCTGATCCTCACAAGCTTTGCTTTGGGCTTCCATTTGGGAGAGCATATAAGCGCTACCTTTGCTCTTAATTTTTGGATTTTTTTTTTTGACACATAAAAGACAATAGATCTAAAGTAAATACTACAAGGTGAGAGAGTACCTAGATATTCTATGGAGTACCTGATCATCAACATTCATAAAAGAAAAGGGTGAAAATAAAGAGAACCTAGACTTTCTGCTCATTAAAGCTAAACACCATCAATTTCAGATACCACTAGATGACAATCCCTGTCATATGTACGTCAATTTCCATCTTATAAGCAATGATGCTATGCAACATAACAGCTGCATCTGAAGACTGCTTTGGGACTTCTCTATTCTCCAAAAACTAAGAAAGTTTCCTTAATCTCCATCATTGAAAAGGAGAAGGAGAGAAAGTGCTCAAGAGTTATTGTGTACAGATAGTAAATATACAAAGAAGATATTTTATCTACTCTCTAAGTGACAACTGAACTATGAAAATAAGCCCATTAAATGCAGAAATTAAATTAATTTCCTTGCCAGCCTCTTTCTCTTCTGTCCATCACTTTCCACCTCATTTATTTTAATTCTTTCATAAATGACAAGAGTATTGAGAAACCTTGATTAATCTTGGCGACAAAAATTTATTCACCTGTCCCCAAAAGGAAGAGTACCTTTGACCCTTCCTACTTCACGCCACCTCTCCCCACTCTCTAGGAACATATACATCTTTTTCACTCAACCGAAGGTAAGAGGGCAACTTATCTATAAGGAGGAATGGATAACAGTCTTGGACATTTTATATCACATTGCTCATGACTGGGTATTTAGTAAAGCTACAAAAAAATCAGTAGTGAAGAATGACAGGGGGAAAAAACCAAAAAACATCATCTGGGAGAAGCACAATTATAGAATCCAAAATCAGTGGGAAAATACGTATCACAACACGCATCATGGAAATATGTATCCCAAAGTAATCATAGAAAAACTTTGGATGATGGGAAGTTTTTCCTATTTATTCTAAACAATTACAATGCTTTCTGGCTTTCTGTCCTCTTCATGGAGTAGCGTGAAAGGAAAAGCAGATTTGCCCTGAACTCAGACTGTTTGGATAGACCCTTATTGCTTTGAGAGCTCCATCTCCAAACCAAGCACACATGTTGAGCTCTGTGTTTTGCATCACCAGGATTGCTGTCAGAAACCCTGAAGACCTGGACATGCTAGGGTCTCCTAGGGTGTGATTCATGGCATGCTAACTTGTTTCAGTAGTTCAGCAGTGTCATGAAAACATGCATATAGTACATCCTGTAGTATGTTTCACTGCATCTAGAGTACATTACTTCTGGGCTTGTGGTAGTTTTAAAGCATGGGTATGGTTTAAAGCCCAGACATTTATCAATATTTGGCAATATTTCCATTAGTATTTTGTTTCAGAAATGTAACCTAAAATATGAACATAATTACTTTTTATGTTGTTTCACAATTTTCTCTAAACACTTTTTCTTCGATGCCTGCTCGGTTTTGTTGCAGTACCCAGTGGCAAAGAGCCATATGCCATGCAAATTTAATCAGGTGTTTGCTTGCTTGATAGCAACCTGCTAATTCCTCCCTTAGCTACCCAGTAATTTGACTTGACACTAGCAGAGATCAAGGCCATATCTTTCTACCCTCTGGAACTGTACTGTCCTCAAACCTGCCTTACCTAGGATCCTGACATCTGCAAATAACCCAGAGAAATTAATCTTTGGGGCTTACAAAAAGAATGCAAATTGAACATTCCAGATTTTCCTTCTCCCTAAATCAAATCTGCATTGCTAGTTTTTCCTCACTTTCTTCCTGCTTTCTCTTCCTCTTTATGATTATATGCATTCCACATATGGAAACATTGGCATAGAAGAAAACTTGCTTGGTTCCTAGCATTTTCTTCAACCTATCTTCAAACTACATTAATACAGATGTAAACTTGATTTTTCCCTGTTGGACCATTGGGAATCTGGATGTCTGATTTTGTTGTTTGTGGGAGATGCAATCCTTTCTCTATACAGAAAAGCTAATGAAAACATTAAATATTCATATTGCATCCCTAACTGTGTAATAAAACGAAACGTGCAGTTATAGCTAAAAACCACCAGTCTAATTAGCAGTAGTCTAATAAATGCTTAAGTGAAACAGAGAACGTTTACTGCTACCCAGATGAATCTGTTTCCTCACTCAATTGTATTAATAAGGACACTAATAAGATAATGTTAAAAAGAAAAAAAATATGCAAATATATATGCTTTTTATAAATATCTGAATATCAACTAGGGGAAACCAAAGACTGGCTTTTTCTACTATTATTTCTAGTACACATTCTTTGTTGATGGTGTTTTCCTTGCAGCTTTTTTTTTTTGCTACTGTTTAATTTACCATCAGCCAATATTATTTTCTGTATTGTGGAAATACAGTTGGAGAAGTCTATTTCAGCTCTTAAGTTACTCTGTAGGCCCAGTAAAATAATCTCGAATTTCCCCTATTAGAGAATCCTAGAACGGTTTGGGTTGGAAGGGACGGTAAAGATTATCTAGTTCCAACCCCCTGCCATGGGCAGGGACACCTCTCACTAGACCAGGCTGCTCAAAGCCCCATCCAACCTGGCCCCAAACACTGCCAGGGAGGGGGCAGCCACAGCTTCTCTGGGGAGCGTGTTCCAGTCCCTCAACACCCTTATAGTAAAGAATATTTTATACCTAATCTAAATCTACACTCCTTCAGTTTAAAGCCATTACCCCTTACTTAAAGCCACTACAGTCCCCTGTAGTCCCTCTCCAGCTTTCCTGTAGGCCCCTTCAGGTACTGGAAGGCTACAATAAGGTCACCCTGGAGCCTTCACTTCTCCAAGCTGAACAAGCCCAGATCTCTGTCTGTCGTCATAGCCCTCCTCTGGACACACTCCAACAGTTCTACATCTGTCCTGTACTGGGGATCCCAGATTTGGACATAGTAGTCCAGGTGGGGTCTCAGGTGAGCAGAATAGAGGGGCAGAATCACCTCCCTCTACCTGCTGGTCACACTGCTGGCAGTGCAGCCCAGGATACAGTTGGCTTTCTGGGCTGCAAGCATGAATTGATAGCTTGAGTTGAGCTTTTCATCAATCAATGCTCCCAAGTCCTTTTCAGGGTTATTCTCCTCAATCCATTCTCCACACAGCCTGTACTTGTGCTTGGGATTACACTACCCTGTGTGCAGGACCTTGCATTTGGCCTTGAACTTTGTGCAGTTCACAGGAGCCCACCTCTCAAGCCTGTCAAGGTCCCTCTGGATGGCTTCTCTTCCCTTCAGTGTGTCAACCACCCCACAAAGCTTGGTGGTGTTGGCAAACTTGCTGAAGATGTACTTGATCCCACTGTCCATGTGTCAGATCAAGATGTTAAACTGTGCTGATCCCCTGTGGAATGCTACTCATCTCGGTTTGGACACTGAGCCATTGACCACAACTCTTCAAGTGTGACCATCCAGTGAATTTATTATCCTCTGGGTGGTCCATCTATCAAATCCATGTCTCTTCAGTTTAGAGACATAGATATCATGTGGGACAGTGTCGTATGAGTTGTGCAAATCCAGGTAGATAATATGAGTAGCTCTTCCCTTATCCAGATCATAGATAGCTACCAAATCTTTTAGGTGTGATTTGCCTTTAGTGAAGCCATGTTGGCTTCCCTATCACATCCTTAATTCTCATGTTCCTGAGCATAGTTTCCAGGAGGATCTGCTTCATGATTCTTGCCAGGCACAGAGGTGAGACTAACTGGCTTATATTTCCCCCAGTCTTCTGGTTTTCCTTTTTTAAAAATGGGGTTATGTTTGTCTTTTTCCAGTCAGTAGGAACTTCACTGGACTGCCATAACTTCTGAAATATGATGGAGAGTGACTTAAAACTTCATTTGCCAGTTCCCTCAGGACCCATGGATGCATCTCATAAGGCCCCATGAACTTGTGCACCTTCAGGTTCATCGGATTTCTTGAACTTGATTTTCCTCTACTGTTAGTGATTCTTTATTCTCCCAGTCCTTGCATTTGCCTTCTGTGACCTGGGCAGTGTGCCTAGAGCTCTTACTGGTGAAAACTGAGGCAAAACATATATTGAGTACCTCATCCTTCCCAATATACTGGGTAACCTGGTGATCTGTTTTGGTCTGGAGGGGGACCCCATTTTCCTTCATCTTCCTTTTATCACACACATACCAATAGAAACTTTTCTTGTTGACCCTTATGACCCTGACTAGATGTAATTCTGTCAGGGCTTTAGTTTTCCTAACCTGATCCCTGGCTGCTCAGACAGTTTCTCTGTATTCCTCTCAGGCTACCTGCCCTTTCTTCCGCCCTCTGTGGGCTTCCTTTTTGAGTTTGCGTTCACCCAGGAGCTCCTTGCTCATCCACCTTGGCCTCCATGTATTTTTATCTGACTTTTTGTTTTTTGAGATGAATCTAATCAAAGGAACAGTTTTTGAACAAATAAATCATAAATATCATAAAGTCTTTTCGTTTTCTTTTTCAAAAATCTCTGTTGAAACATAAGTACCATTTTTCCAGGAAATACTTCTGAGAGAGTTAGGAAATAACAGAACAAAGCGACGCTGTTACAAACAGCTTCTGTGGAAGAGTCAGCAGTGCAAAACCGAAAACATGCTTATCCATTTTCTCAAAAGTTACACATGGTTCCATATTAAGAGAAGAAACTTCTAGCAACAACGTGAAGGGACTTCTACCTCTTACATATCACAGATAGAAAGATGAAGGTACGTGTTTGAATAACCAAAACACCTCCAAACTAAGTAAGAATAATTGAGACTTTTCTTATTTTCTTCATTTTTCTCTTCCCCCCCTTGCTAATTTAACTGCTATTGGAGCAAAGATTGAACAAAAACTTCCCTTTGATCTGGGTTTTCTACAAATGCCCATTACAGGGATTCTTCTCTCTTTCTCAAAAGTTGCTGACGTCAACCTCTGAGACATGATTCCAAGAAAAATGGACCCAATGTAACAGACTAACATTTTTTTTTTCACTGCAATGTTTCAACTCAAATGTTTCATAAATACACGGACTAGTTGCCTCCATTGTTTGTCCATAAAACTAATGGTGTTAACACTATAATGATGTCATAGAGGTAGTATTCTGTAAGGCACTTTTTTGGTTAATTTTGAAGGTTTTATATGCAATAGTAACAAGTCAAATGTTAGCACACTTTGGAACTGTTGACATTTCCCTTCACTTTCTGCTCTTACACAAACTGCAAGCTTTAATTATGCAATCACAGTAAGTTGATTGAATTTTAATATTGTCAATTTATTGACATTCCTTTCCAATTTGTTTCCCTTTTTCATGCACTGTGGACAACTGTATCTCAGTGTTGAATTATTTATTTGTAATCAGCAGTTGTTTGAAACGGAAACGGTATACCACTCTATCTAAATGAACAAAGAACAGATTGATGAGGAAGTACATTTACGTAATGAGCATTTAATCTATACCTCTGAGAAATGCTTTAGGATTACTTTATCTAAAAATCACAGTGAGCATGACACATGCATTTTTTTTCCATTGCTTTAATGTCTCAGTTAAATTCTGTGCAACTTGCACATGAAATTGAAAACAAAATATTGACTTTTCTTTCTCTAGAATTTCCACAGGTGCTTTCCCTCCTTCCTCTTCATCACACAGAACCTATACACATTGGATTTGAAGCTTTGCATACCAAATATAAACACTGAATTCCACTACAGGATAAAGTCCTGAATTCAGTGCACACAAAATCCTCTGCAGGACAACTGTTTTGTGACAGGTTGTTAACAAAGGTCATATTTCCCTAGAGTGCCTTTTCTGTTAGTTTCAGAATGAATAACAATATTTGAGGATTGTTAATCTCTTTAGTCTTAATTTTTTACATGTTTATGTAACGATGGTATCCCATAACAAAAAAAAATAAGTGTTACAAAAAAGACCTACCACACAATAATCTAGTTCAAGACACCAGGAGAGTTCAATTGAAAACCAAAGGTAACATTCCTATTATAATACAAAATCATACCAACTTTAGTTGCTACTATTGAGGTTTAATCAGATTAGAAGGTCATGAATGCACCATGTGACAAACAGCCCTTGGATGTTTAATTGTTTAAAGGATCCCTATTCCATTTGAAGCTAATTTTCTCTGAAGATGAACAGGAAGAAGGTTATTAGACAGACACTATAACAATGTGTTTAAAATCTAGTTGGTAATTTATAGTGTGCTCCACTGAGTCCTATGTGCAGACCATTCTCTGGGACTCTCAGAAGCTGGGGACGCCGCAATAAGCAGCTGCTACCCTCATCTGTGCCTGCTCTGCACCAGGGTGACAGCAGTTCTGGTCAGGGAAAGAAGAAAGGTTTCTTGACAAGCACTGGCAGGATGTTTAGAACACTAGTTTGAGATGCAGTTGAGCCAAGGCAATGCCTACCTTAATCAGGTGAAAAGGGTATTAGGACTGAGAGGTACATGTTCTGGGTGAGTTATCAAACTGGTGGTCCAGGTCTCGCCATTCCTCTCTGTTCAACTACATATAAATTTAAAATAAGGCAAATCAATTTCCTGCTCAAAGTGGCTATTTTCCTCTACTGGCTTTAAAAGTGGCCTAAGATGATGACCTCAGGTTAAGGTGTAGACACTGTAGACTTCTACACATGGTATTGTAAATCCCACAGAAATTCTTTTTCATGGCTTTACACCCCATCAGCTGAGCACCACGTGGCTGCTTGCTCACCCCTTCTTCCTTCACGGTGGGATGGGGAGGAGAATCAGAAGAAAAAGGTAAAACATGTGGGTTGGGATAAATATCCTATACTGGTATAGAAAAGGAAGAGGAAAATAACAATAGCTATGCTTACAATGGCATATGCAAAGTGGGAGATAGACAATGCAACTTGCTGACCCTGAGCTGCAGCCACTCTTTTTCAGCCAGTCCCCTTTATAATTTGAGCGTGATATCATATGGTATGGAATAGCTGTTTGGGTCACCTGTCTTGGCTGCATCGTCTCCTACCTTCTCATGAAAATTAACTCTGTCCTTCAAACACCAAGACAGTCTAAGCAAATCTGAATCTTCCTGAGGAGGAAAAGAATATTGAACAGTTTCTGGGCAGTTTGAGTCATGCAGGGCTGTTCCTTACATTCTGCACCTCTTCATAACTCCACTTCTGGTACTAGATCTATCTTGGTCTCACAAGGAAATACCTCAACTCATGAATACAGAAGTCTCATCTACCTACATTATCTTTCATCTAACAGAATCTTTCTATTATCTACTGTCATGACTGAGCCTCTCTTTTTCATGTTTTTCAGCACCCAAATCATTGTACAAATATTACTAGTCATAGTCGTCACTCTACACTGCTTTTCTTGTCCTAAAGTTCATCTGGCTTTTTTAAGCTGCTCCCAGCTTTATGTCTTCAATAGCATACGCTTGCTTTTGAGCTGAAGAATTGACAGCTGCAATCACATGGCACTTTGTAGCTATGTGCATGCAGGCACATATGCCCCAAACCTATTATCAAACCTTTTTTTTTTTTTTTTTTGAAAAAGACCTATCTAAAAACTAATTCCTTCAGAAGGCTGTCTCCTTTTCATTATTCACTGTAGGGAAACGTATCCTTTTCTCATCAATCTAACTGTCTTTGCTTTATCCAAGAGGATTCAGTAAGATTGCAGCTCACACTGTTTCAGTTAGCGGGTACATATTTGTTCCTTTACTTCACAGTCCTTACAAGCAGCTTTGCAATTAATCTAGCAGTGCCTAAAGAAGCACTTAAGGAGAAAATAAACTCTCCCAGTTCTTCTACATATTAATGTTCTACTTTGCACTATAAATTTTGCAGCAAAAGGAAGCACATATATCTCAAAAGATAATTATAGCATCACAAGTTAATCCCACATAAATCCATTTTTCTATGTAAGAAACAGTAAAATACAGTAATACTGTGTAATTTCACATGACATTTATCCAGCTGCTAACTGGGCATAAATTTTCTTTAAAGATAGATTTGTAAATGACTTGTAAATATCTAATATATGCTTAACGTGTTAATAAATGGCTATTTTAAAGAGATGGCTGCAGAATTTGACAGGTAACTTTATAATTTGTAGCCATAGACAGCAAGTGAACAGAATACACTTTACTGAGGTGTTCATAATCATCCATGGCACATACCATACACACCTGTAACACACTCAAAATTTTTATTTATAATTAATGAACCCTAAATAAATTATGTATAAATTTACCTTTAGTGTAAAGTACAACCCTGAGGCTGATGATAACCATGAAGAATCAAGTACAAATCCTGTAACAGTTTTACCTCTGTTAATCCAAATTTCTTATTAAGAAAATGACTATTTTAATTGCAAGTTAGGTAAAACAATTGTAAGCCTTTATTATTTCAACAATGTCTCCTTCAGGACTTGAAGATAATGATGATATTCTCATTTGCAGCCAGCTGCTTCCCTGAGATTGCTGTGGTAGAAAATTTACTTCTTTATGCAGGTGAACATTTGTAAGCAACAATAGCAGTCTGTAGATGCCATACTGAGCTTAAATAATTCTGAACATCAATGTTTAGGAATCACAGCTGCATATTATCATTTATCCAGGAAAAGAATAGTGAAGCAGATCATTATGACTGAAAGATACTTCATTAAAAAGGTTGTTCACGTTTCTTTATCAAAGTTTTATGTTTCACATTAAAAAATAAATCATGGATACTTTAAATAGTTTATTTCCTCCCTTCAGTGACTGGTACTACCTGTCTTGAGGAGCTGACTGCCGTGCAGACCCACTCAGTTTCTGATGCTTACTTTACAGGCCCACCTGCTACCCCACACCTCAGTCATTTTAAGAAATGAGACACATTGGTGGGTCCTACCTGCTTCATAATAAACCAGGGTTCAGGATCTTGCCACTTTGCCCATAAAGGCCAACTCGGTACTCATTTTTCCTAATATTCTCGTATACCTAAGTTACGAAAGGTTTCTCAGCTTCCCCTTGCATGCAGTCATATACCAAGGAAGAATAATGGTATTCATCCAGAATCACCCTCAAGGCTTTTACCATGGTGATGGAAACCAGCTGTTAGACTCCTGAAGTCTCTGGAGACAAGCATACTTATTTATTTAAAAGGTATCTTGATTGCAGAAGAGTCAGAAAGGCTGTTATAGCTGATCAAATAAAGCGAAAATGATTTGTTGAATAATTTATTTGACAAATATGGGCAAAATCTGGCAAATATATTGTTCATCAAATAGTGCTTGCACAACTGAATTGAAAAAAACAACCCTTAACAATCATATGCCAACATATATAAAAACCTGTTTCTGGGTCATATTGAAAAGGACTTAAAGGAATTTCTTTCATGGGACCAAGGGAGAGGTTCACATAATTTAGGCATTTAAGCTTATCAGTGCTATCCTCAAATCCTCTCTCAAAACCTCTAGGTAGTCTAAGTCCATAAATATCCTAGCTTTCATCAGTATATTCCCTCAGCAACTAACCTCCTTCTTTTACACTTGTCCAGAACTAATTCACTTTTATCAGATCTAATCACCTTTGTATATATTTCACATATAGGATCCACAAACAAGGTTTTCCATGCTTATTCATGCTGAGGACCCTACTCTTAGGACATACTTAATGAATTCCTGTAAGGACAGAGTCCAAATATCTTGAAGGCCTACAATTTTATTCAAAGCTGAAGGGAAGGAAAGGTGACCCCTTTAATATGATAACCTCATATTTTAAGGATACAGGAGAGAGCATTTCAGATCTTTCTTTCTGGAGATTTAAAGCACTTGCATCCTAATTCCCAGGAAAGGATCTGCAAGTACTCTTAACTTTGCTAGACTGGCAATGAAATAAATTACAGTAAATCTACACAGTCGTTAAAATTACTCTTCAGCCTTAGTTTGTTTCAGTGTGAATATTCTGAAAGACTCTTCTATAAATGTTCAGACAGGGTCAGATGCTGCTGTGATCTGAGAAAGGGGCAGAAAGCAACATAATATGACCATGATGTAAAAATGCAACCAGTAGCCACCTGTGCTTACATTTCTCTCTCCCTCTTTCCTTCAACACTGTTCTCCTCCCTCCCAAGTAAATCTATGACTCACTAAGGTCTCTTCTTTGCAGAACAGGTAAAACCTGTCTAGCTTTTCGCTGTGGTGAAATTGCATACTTTCTGTTGGCAATTCCTCTTAAAAGCTGAAAGATATAGTGGAGAAACCTGTGTGCTTGCTAGCACTGGCCTGGATGTCTCATGTATGTGATGGAGGGAACATTAAAATCTGTGAACTTTTTTCATCCAAAAGTAAAAAATTATAACCTGGGTTTTTTACCCTTCATTGCTTTAGATAGGGAAAGCCATTATTTCCTGGCTTGGTCATGAGGGGTACTTTGAATATTACAGAGAAATAAGAACAGAGCTTTCTTTTGTGGTTCGTGTGGCTTTCTCTGCCATATAGTCCATTTTGTAGACTATAATCTTGCCTTGGCTTACTTTTGGTGATGCAGAGGGGAGTGCCAGGCAGCACCTTTCTGACCCTTCAATCTTCGAGGAGCAAGAGGTTTTGTGGAGCTGTGGTACATAGCTATGTAATTAAGACCAGGAAAACAAGATGAGTCCATAAACTAGCCTGTGTAATGCATAGGTTTTATTTTGAAAGGGAGACTGACCTTTGTTTCTAGCAGCATGACAGCTGTTGAAGTTCTTCCTTTTGCCATCAGCTGAGATAGAAGTGCTGCAAATCCACAAGGTTGAGTTTCAAGACCTATGTAATGTAAACTGCCATATATAAATACATAAATTTTCTGTTCTCTGTCTCTGGAATTGAGATTAGTATCTCATTAATTAAAGGAATAAGTGACACTGGGTTAAATTCAGTACAGGACTCTTACCATAAGCAGTGTAAGAAAGGGAGGAAGGAGAATTGGAGCTACTTACCTTGGAGAAAACATCTTTACAGTCATCAGAAGGGAGAGTTTGATATATTTAAGAATACATCTGGTAGCTGATTTTCTTATAAAGGAATATATATTAGGCAATGACAGATCACTAGCTGAAAGTAACCTCCTGAGCAATGTTTGGCTTCTCAACATCTGTGTTTAGTTGAGGATTCCAGCTGAAGATAGTTACATTTGCAGTCACTAGAGGCTGAAAATTGGGATTAAATGATTAATAGCTTTCTTTTATTACTCAGCTAGATGATTCATATCAATTGCACTAATGCAAATTTGCATACAGTCCAGGTTTACATAATGATTTGATAAAGGTATGGTGAGTATTTACTTTAAGGGAGGTCTATGGCAAGTACAGCTGCATTTTCTCTCCTTTCTTTCCTTCTTCCTATCATATTTTTCTCCCCACCTTTCCACACACATGCAGGGGTTTTTTCAGTCCCACTTCCTCTCTTTCAAAGCTTGTATGAATACTTAGAAAACATGCATTTCCAAAACAGGGTACCCAGACCTGGGTCCAGCATCTGCTGCATTTCTGTTAACCACTCCAGTATCTAATGTGACATGGACCAAGGGCAGGAGAAAGGGAAAAGAGTGAATACTATTAGCAGAGGTGGTCAATTATTCATTGTGAATAATTAATCCAAAGAATTTGTTCAAATAAATTATTTGCATTTTTTTCATTACACCACAAACTCCTAGCATCATGCATGAAATATTCAAACATGGCAGGAAAGCTACCATATAAAGCTATAAAAAGTGAAATCACAGATTAACACTTGAAGAGACCCTATAGCCCAGGAAAAGGAAAGCACTGGTAAACCTAGTAATTTCTGCTGGGTTCAGTGACAAGAGTCGTAGGTTTAATTGTTATTCCTATATGAAGTTCTTTTTATTCAGAATCAGGACTTTTGCCTACTACTGAGGTGACAACGGCATTTCAAATACCTGATCACACCAGTCGGACGGTATATATCACTTCACCTGATGGTCTTCCTGCATAGCTTTCAATGTGAGACCATTTCTCTAGTGTACCAAAACTGAGGCCTCAATTCAGCCTCTCCTGTTGTTTTGCCCTCTCTGATCTGGCTCTTCTCCTAGAAGAAAATACGTCCAACTATCTTTTATATGTGTCTGCATGGCATATTGCGGGTAGTTGAAAAACAGTGAATGTGGTGAGGCCCGTTGCATTGCTGATCCTGAAATAATATACCCTAAAAGGATCCCATGCTTGTGTTGCTACAGTAAAATGTCTACATGATTTTTGGATTGATGTCACATTGCTCAGATCCTGATGGCTCAGTGCCTGGGCAAAATGAGATTCTTTCTGTTTCCTATGTCCCATACAGACGTGCCCTTTGACTTTTTTCCAAGACTAATTTCAGTGCAATTTCCTCTATCACAGACTTCAGTGGGCTGCAGTTTTCACGGCATCTGTTACCCTTTGTTCCTAGCTTCTCTAAAGTCTGATTATGGTGCCAGCTCTCCTGGCATAGCAAAGATTAGTCTATGCCTGTTCTACCACTTTACACAGAATCACAGAATCACAAGGTTGGAAAAGACCTTTAAGATCATCAAGTCCAACCATTCACATACTAAACTAAACCATATCCCTAAGCACTTCATCTACCCTTTTTTTGAACACATCCAGGGAAGGTGACTCGACCACCTCCCTGGGCAGCCTGTTCCAGGCCCTGACAACTCTTTCAGTAAAAAAAAAATTTCATAACATAATTCCAATAAGTATTATTAAAGAAATCATAGAATGCTTTGGGTTGGAAGGGACCTCAAAGATCATCTTGTTCCAACCCCCTCTGCCATGGGCAGGGACACCCTCACTAGACCAGGTTTCCCAAAGCTCTATCTAACCTGTACTTAAATGCTTCCAGGAATCAGGCTTCCACAATCTCTCAAGGCAACCTATTCCAGTGCCTCACCACCATCATAGTAAAGAATTTCTTCCTAACATCTAACCTACACCTACCCTCTTTGAGCTTAAAGCCATTACCCCTTGTCCTATCACTACACTCCCTGGTGAATAGTCCCTCTCCCACTTTCTTGTATGACCCCTTTAAGTATTGGTATGCCGCAATTAGGTCACCCTGGAGCCTTCTCTTCTCCAGGGTGAATAATCCTATCTCTCACAGCCTGTCTTCAGAGAAGATGTGCTCCAGCCCCTTGATCATCTTCATGGCCCTCCTTTGGACTCACTCCAACAGCTCTACATGTTTTCGGTACTGGGGACCCCAGAGCTGGAAAAAGTAGTCTTGGTGGGGTCTCAGCAGAGCAGAGTAGAGGGGCAGAATCACCTCCCTTGACCTGCTGGCCATGCTGTTCTTGATGCAGCCCAGGACATGGTTACCCTTCTGAGCTGCTAGCACACACTGTGGCTCATGTTGAGCTTGTCATTGATCAGCAACCCATAGTCCTTCTCCTCAGGGTTGCTCTCAATCCATTCTTCACCCAGCCTGTAGTTGTGTTTAGGATTGTGCTGACCCACAGGCAGGACCTTGCACTTGGCCTTGTTGAACTTCATGCAGTTTGCATGGGCCCATCTCTCCAGCCTGTTAAGGTCCCTCTGAATAGCATCCCTTCCCTCCAGCATGTTGACTTCACCACACAGCTTGGTGTCATCAACAAACTTGCTGAGGGTGCACTCGATCCCATTGCCTATGTCATCAACAAACATATTGAACAGTGCCAGTCCCTGTACTGACACCTGAGGAACACCACACATCACAGACCTCCACGTGGAAATTCAGCCATTGACCACAATCATCCATCCAGTTCTTTATCCACTGAGTGGTCCATCTGTCGAATCCATGTGTCTCCAATTTGGAGAAAAGGATGTCATGCTGGACAGTGTTGAAGGCCTTGCACAAGTCCAGGAAGAAGATGTCTGTTATCCTTCCCTTTTCCACCATCTCTGTTACTCCATCATAAAAGGCCACCAGGTTTGTCAGGCACAATTTGCCCTTAGTGAAGCCATGTTGGCTGTCACCAATCAGCTCCTTATTCTTCATGTGCCTGAGCATAGTTTCCAGGAGCATCTGCTCCATGATCTTTCCAGGCACAGAAGTGAGACTGACTGTTCTATAGTTCTAAGGATCTTCCTTTTTCCCCTTTTTAAAAATGGGGGTTATATTTCCCCTTTTCCAGTCAACTGGAGGTTTCACCAGACTACCAGAACCCTTCAAATATGATGGAGAGTGGCTTGGCCACTTCCACCAGTTCCTTCAGGACATGTGGATGCACTTCATCAGGTCCCATGGACTTGTTTACCTTCAGATTCCTTAGGTGTTCTCGAACCTGATCTTCTCCTACAGTAGGCATCTCCTCATTCTCCCAGTCCCAGCCTTTGCCCTCCATGACTTGGGCAGTGTGACTTGAGCTCTTGCCAGTGAAGACTGGGGCAAAAAAGTCACTAAGTACTTCAGCCTTCTCCATATCCCAGATAATAAGGTCATCTGTTCCATTCTGAAGAGAGCCCACATTTTCCCTCATCATCCTTTTCTCATTGATATACCTGTAAAAAATTTTCTTGTTTCCATTTACATCCCTGGCCAGATTTATTTTTAACAGGGCATTAGCTTTTCTAACCTGATCTCTGACTGCTCGGACAGTTTCCCTGTATTCTTCCCAGGATACTTGTCCTTCTTGAGGAAGTCAACTCCACGCCTCAAGACTGCCTCCACTAGGAAAGACAGAAAGGTGGTTTTGGTTGGAGATTCTCTTCTCAAGGGTAACAGAGGGCCCCATATGCAGGCCAGACCCTACCCGTAGGGAAGTGTGCTGCCTCCCTGGGGCGCGGATTAAGGACATAACTAGAAAACTCCCGGATCTGGTTCGTCCCTCTGATTACTATCCATTACTTACTGTTCAGGCAGGCAGTGATGAAATCTCTCAAAGAAGTCTGAGAAGTATTAAAAGAGACTTCAGGGGTTTAGGGAGGTTGATTGAGGGAGGATGAATGCAAGTGGTGTTTTCTTCTATCCCATGTGGGGCAGCAGAGAACACGAAGTGGGCCAGGAAAACGGAGGTGTTGAATAGTTGGCTGAGGGGCTGGTGCCGCCTTATGAACTTTGGGTTTTTCAATCACGGGGCCATTTACACAGCGCCTGGCCTGATAGCAGCAGATGGGTGCCACCTGTCTCCAAGAGGGACAAGAATGCTAGCTCAAGAGCTGGCAGGCCTCATTGACAGGGCTTTAAACTAGTTAGGAAGCGGGGAGGGGATATAGTGAGCCTTGCTAGGGTAGAGCAAGTAGCCTGTAGCTTTATACTAGATTCGAAGGGTGAAGAGAGTGAAATTCAACAAGATAGAGAAGGGCTTGGGGATGCTGAAATTCTACAAGACTGTAGGGAAATACCTCTAAAGTGTCCCATAGGAACTTCTGGGGACTCCTCAGAGGAGGTAGTATTGCTGACCCCTCTTCTGGAACCTTCTAATATCCCTCTAGGAGGCAGTGGGGGAAAACTTCAGATTCCTCCCAGAGGTTTGAGGGAGGGCTCATCAAAAAAGGTATTGAGTCAGAAAGCCCAGCTGAAGTGTCTTTACACGAACGCACGCAGCATGGGTAATAAGCAGGAGGAATTGGAAACCGTGATGTCACTGGAAAACTATGATCTAGTTGCAATCACGGAAACATGGTGGGATGATTCCCACAGCTGGAATACCCCTGTAGAAGGGTATCGCCTTTTTAGAAGGGATAGGCTAGGAAGGAAGGGTGGTGGAGTTGCCCCCTATGTTAAAAAGTGGATAGACTGTGAGGAGCTCTTTCTGAGAAGTGGCCAGGAGCAGGTTGAAAGCCTGTGGGTCAGAATTAGGGATGGGGCTAATAAAGAGCAGTTGGTGATAGGGGTTTACTACAGGCCACCTGATCAAAGTGAGACTACTGATGAGGCTTTCCTCCTTCAGCTGCAGGAGGCATCACGGTCACAGGCACTCGTCCTGATGGGGGACTTTAACTACCTGGACGTCTGCTGGGAAAACCACACTGCGAGCTGCAAAAGGTCCAGGAGACTCCTGGAGTCTGTAGATGACAACTTTCTGGTTCAAATAGTGGATAGACCAACCAGAGGCGATGCATTTATGGACCTGGTGCTCACCAATGTGGGGGAGATCATTAAAGGTGTTAAGGTTGGAGACAGCCTGGGCTGCAGTGACCATGCTTTAGTTGAGTTTGCGATCTCAAGGAATGTGGGCCTGGCGAAGAGTGGGATCAGGACACTGAACTTTAGGAGAGCAAACTTTAGGCTGTTTAAGGACTTGTTGGCCAAGATCTCCTGGGAGGTGGCCCTTAGAGACAGAAATGTTGAGGACAGCTGGCTACTCTTTAAGGATGCCTTTCTGAGAGCTCAAGGGCTCTCTGTCCCTCTGAATAAGAAAGTGGGCAGGAGGCCAGCATGGCTAAGCAATGACCTGCTGGTCAAACTGAGGGAAAAGAGAGGCAAATACAAGCTCTGGAAGCAAGGGTGTGTTGCCTGGAAAGAATACAGGGATGCTGTTCGGACTTGCAGAGATGGGATCAGGAAAGCCAAGGCGCAGATGGAACTGAACTTGGTGAGGGATGTTAAAAACAAGAAGGGATTTTACAGGTACATTGGCCAGAAGAGACAGGCCAAAGAGAGCGTACCCTCCTTGGTAAATGAGAAAGGAGAATTGGCTGCAACTGATGAGGAGAAGGCTGAGGTACTGAATGAGTTCTTTGCCTCGGTCTTCTCTGGCAGCCAGGTTTCTCATAATTCTCAAATCCCAGAACCTTGCATCCCTAGAACTCCAGGTGGGAACTGGGGGAGGAAATCCCTCCCCACTGTAAGAGCAGAGCAAGTCCGTGACCGCCTCATGAGACTGAATGTCTACAAGCCTATGGGGCCGGATGACATGCATCCCAGGGTCCTGAAGGAGCTGGCTGATGTGGTTGCTGAGCCGCTCTCCATTATATTTGAAAAGTCGTGGCTGTCAGGAGAGGTCCCTGGGGACAGGAAAAACGTCACATCACTCCCATTTATAAGAAAGGGAGCAAGGAAGACCCAGGGAATTACAGGCCGGTGAGCCTCACCTCTGTGCCTGGGAAGATCATGGAACAGATCCTCCTGGATGACATGTTGGAGCACATGAGGGAAAAGCATGTGATCCGGGACAGCCAGCACAGCTTCACCAAGGGAAGGTCGTGCCTTACCAATCTGGTGACCTTCTATGATGGAGTGACAACATAGGTAGATAAAGGGAAGGCAACCGATGTCATCTACCTGGACTTGTGCAAGGCCTTTGACACAGTCCCCCATCACATCCTTATCTCTAAATTGGAGAGATGTGGATTTGATGGGTGGACCATCCAGTGGATAAGAAACTGGTTAACAGACCGTAGCCAAAGGGTGGTGGTCAATGGGTCTATGTCCAGGTGGAGGCCAGTGACAAGCGGTGTCCCCCAGGGGTCTGTCTTGGGACCGGTTCTCTTTAACATCTTTATCAATGACATCGCTGATGGAACTGAGTGCACCCTCAGCAAGTTTGAGGATGACACCAAGCTGAGTGGTGTGGTTGATACCCTAGAAGGAAAGGAAGCCATCCAGAGGGATCTTGACAGGCTGGAGAGATGGGCCCGGGTGAACCTAATGAGGTTCAACACTGCCAAGTGTAAGGTGTTGCACCTGGGCCGGAATAATCCCAGACATAGATACAGACTGGGAGAAGAGCTTCTTGAGAGTAGCCCTGCTGAGAAGGACTTGGGGATTCTGGTGGATGAGAAACTTAACGTGAGCCAGCAGTGTGCTCTTGCAGCTTGCAAAGCTAATGGTATCCTGGGCTCCATTAGAAGAGGGGTGGCCAGCAGTGACAGGGAGGTGATTGTCCCTCTCTACTCTGCCCTCGTGAGGCCCCATCTGGAGTACTGTGTCCAGATCTGGGGCCCCCAATACAAGAAGGATGTGGAACTGTTGCAGAGGGTTCAGAGGAGGGCCACAAAGATGAGTAGAGAGCTGGAGCACCTGCCCTACACAGAGAGGCTGAGGGAGCTGGGCTTGTTCAGTCTGGAGAAGAGAAGGCTGTGGGGGGACCTCATTGCAGCCTTCCAGTACATGAAGGGAGCTTATAAGCAGGAGGGGATTCAACTTTTTAAAAGGATAGACAATGACAGGACAAGGGGGAATGGATTAAAACTAAAGGAAGGAAGGTTTAGATTAGATATTAGGGGGAAGTTTTTTACAGAAAGAGTGGTAAGGTGCTGGAACAGGCTGCCCAGAGAGGTAGTGGATGCCCCGTCCCTGGAAGTGTTCAAGGCCAGGTTGGATGGGGCCCTGGGCAGCCTAGTGTAGATCCAGGCCTGAGGTTGGTGGCCCTGCCTGTGGCAGGGGGTTGGAGATCTATGATCCTTGGGGTCCCTTCCAACTCATACCATTCTATGATTCTATGATTCTATGATTCTTTCCACCCTTGATAAGCTTTCCTTTTTTTGTTTCAGTTTTCCCAGGAGCTCCTTGTTCATCCATGCAGGCCTCTTGGTGTTTTTGCCTAATTTCCTCTTTGTTGGTATGCATCAACCCTGGGCTCAGAGGAGGTGACCCTTGAAGCCAGCTGCCTTGGGCAGGTCTTCCCTCTAGGGCTTTGTCCCTTTGTACTCTACCCAGCAGTTCCCTGAAGAGGCCAAAGTCCACTCTCCTCAAATGTAGCATAGCAAGGTTGCTGCACACCTTCCTCCCTGCCCTGAGGATTTTTGGCTCCACCATTTCATGGTCTCTGTATCCAAGACTGCTCTTGATCCTCACATCTCCTACCAGCCCTTCCTTATTGGTGCAAACAAGGTACATCATAACACCACTTATTGGCTCCTCCATCAACCTCCTAGGTTGCTTGTGCTCAGCTGTGTTCTGGTGAATTTTAGATATGGCACTCCTTATGTGGCATGTTTATCTTCCATATGTGTCTTTAAAATGGTCTGTTTTCATTAAAGTATGTATGTTCACACAATTGTCACATGCTATTTTTACCTATCTCTTTTTTTTTCAAGTCATACATCTTTCCTCAGCCATCGGAGTGATTCAGGACATGGGATAGGAACCTGTGATCCCTCAGCGTGCTCATGCTTAGCACCAGACCTTAAAATAGAGTCCTATTTTCAATAACTGAGGCATTCTGGCATTAAGAACTTTCTTGGGTTTTAGGTTCTGTTTTCAGGTTTCCAAAGTTCTCTTTTACCTGAATCATTACCATCTCTCCTACCCTCAGCAGACATGTACATGCTGGGTCTTGAATGAAATGCATGTTCTCTCCTAAGTGAGGACACCTCACATGTCTCTTTCAGACTATTTCATTTCATGGCCATGCAGCAGAGGGAAAAAAACCCACAACCCCCCCAAAAAACAACTATCTATTACTGAATATCTTAACCAGGAGTCCTGTCTGTGAGCTTGTAAAATGTGATCTAGTTTCTAATGGTATCGCTTTTCTATTTGGATATAGTCTTGGCTAATTTATGAAAACTATCAGAAAAAAAAGCATCAAGACATTTCAAAGTGTTTGATTTCAAAGTACACAAACTAGTAATATTAATCTGAATGACAAAACCTAATCTGTAACTGGTTAGAGATTTTACTTCTTTTAATATGTTCATTTTTTTATTGCAAGTTATTTCATATTTTGGGATCTATGTGTTACCCTACCCCATAATACCTCACGGAAACAGGAAATAAATGTAAAGTTACTCATTTTATAATTCACTTAAACATCCAGTGTGAGCAGCTATCTGCCAAATCAAGCAGGCTGATAAAACAAGGTATCCCATGTTTACTCAGGACATTAATTTTTCAAATCCTGCCAGAGAAGAGAGTTCAAAAAGCCATATTCCCATCAAAGAGTCCAATACCTTTATACATAGCTACAGAGCAGAAGGTGATGACCTTTTGGGTTCCAGACTCTTTTTCCTGTGTGGGTAATTCTGAGTCTCTCTGGCTGTTGCAAAATTAACCTGTTGGGATGTGTTGTGTGCCCTGTGGTTCCTTTGTATGGAAACCAATAAATTGATGTGGGAAATACTTTATTTCTATGCCTTCTCCTGACATAGAAGTGACATGTTCTTTGCTGTTGCAACATCCATGCCATCTATATTTTCATTTCTTTCCTATGACTTTACGTATGAGTTTGGGAATCAGCTTCATTATGAATTTCTTACCACAGATATTGTTTTCTACCATTTCATTTTTAATGTTTGTAGAGGAACACTTTGGATGCAATTTTTGACATAAAACATTAAGGTTTTTTTGTTGGCATTAAATCAGGAGTCTTTTTTTTCTGGAAAATTGATGATTCATTGATAGGTCAACACTAGAATTAGTTTAGGACACGTAGCAATACATTAGGTAGATATAATGTAAGACAACATTAAAAATGAGCAATGGTTCTTGAAAATTGTACTAAAATATTTTCAACTCTCATACTGTAATCACAGTTTCCATGCAAGGACCTTATTGAAGTGGTCATCTATTCCAAAGTGCTCAGTGTCCAACTGCTCACGGAGTACTTCTGAGATTTTCACATTTGTGTTAGATACCTAAATGGAATTTGAATACTTAGGAAAACCTAACTACTATTCAGAGGCTTAAATAGCTGTTGATAAATCATAAACCTTTTGGAAAAACTAGTTGTTAGTCTACCTGTGATAGATTATCCAACAACTCTTACCTTGCAATTTTGAACTGCATTTGCCCAAAATGCATAATAGAAATTATTACAGTTCATTTACTAGCTGTATGTCCTGGTTATGGCTGAGACAGAGCACTTTCTAGTGCCTGGTATAGTGCCCTGTTTTGGATTTAGTATGAAATGATGTTGATAACACTCTGATGTTTTTTGACGTTGCTAGGTACATGCAGTGTCAATGCTAAGTCAAGGACTTTACAGCTTCTCACACAATGCCAAGTGCACAAGAAGCTGGAAGAGCACATCCAGGACAGCTGACCCAGACTCGACAAAGGGCTATTCCATGCCAAATAACATCAAGCTCCATATATAACTGTGAAAGCTAGGTTGGAGATGGAATTGCTGCTATGAAACAGAGTGGGCATCAGTCGTTTGGATTATTTTCCATGTGTGGTGAGCAATTCAATATGTGCATCAATTGGCTTGGGTGTTTTGGGGTTTTTTTTAAATTATCTCCACCACCACTATCATCATCATCATCATCATCCTCTTCCTTTATTATCCTATTGAACTGTCTTTATCTCAACCCAGAAGTAATTTTTCCTTTCTCCTTCCCATCCCCTTCAGGGGAGGGGTGAGCAAGCAGCTGGGTAGTGCTCAGTGACCATCTGGGGTTAAACCATGACAGTATATCATATACTGAAAGACCCTGAAAACATCCTTCAAAATACTGTGGTGTGACAGTGGAAATTTGATCCTCTCAAACTTGCACTTTTTGTTTATACCAGTTGACTACACAAATGAAAATCATGATGGCTTTTCACAGGCTTTGTGATCCTTTCAGAGTAACAGAATTTCTGAGCTAACTACTTAGACCAGAGTCAATAAAACAGCAAGTTTCAATCCTCGCTTCATTGTTCACTGCTTCTCAGAGATGCTTAGTTAAGAGGATCAAACTTTCCCCATGAACACCACAAAAAAGTACAAAAGGATTGGGTTTTTTTTCTGAATGGTTAACAATGAACAGAGTATGCACAGGACCCTGGTCAAGGATAGTGGTTGTCCTGGTGTGAGAAAGGAGGAAGAATCAAAAGGATCAATCCCTAAAAAACAGTTGAAAATTAAGGAAAAGTCTCTTCAATCACATTTTTTGTTTGTATGTGTAAGAAAGGACACTTGTTTTAGAGGAAAGACAAGTGTAGAAGACAAAACCAGTATAGCTACTCTTCTTTGCAGGCCAATTAGTATCAGGAGGCTTTCTGAATTGTCCTCTGTACCTTGTAGAATGGGCGGTACAGAACTAGTTGGTTGGTCAGTGAGCTTATTTGAGTGTGTAAAGGAGGGATATACAACCACCAAGATCTTTTCAACATATTTTTTTCTGCCAAAGGGAAATACTGTTACAATGAAAGAATGCTTCAAAAAGGAATATAGAAAGGAGCACCACTAAAACAAAGTTCAGCACACCAGTGGACATTGGAGCACTTAGTGAGGTAGGAAGATTCATCCAGAACAATTTTACAGTGTTTAGATCCTGAGATGTACTTAGCAACATACTTATTTGATCAAATTTTCCACCAGTAAAGCCCTTTCCTGCTCTCCCTGACACTAGGAGAGTCTTGCACAGAACAATTTTCTGACACAACTTGACAAAGAACCATTTGTCTTGCTATGGGTTTTTATGACCCAAAATAATTAACTTACTCTTGACTTTAAAGCACCTCTCAAAAAAATACCAAAATCCAAGTAAATAAATCAGCCAATATCTTCAAAGTCCTTATAGAACTATGTAGAGTTGTCTCTGGTAAAATAGAACAATTTCTTAAAATAGCCCTGCCAAGGAAAAAACACTTTCTATAAATAATTCCTAAGGGTGAAGTTACACGAGACAGCTAAGTCAATTGCTACCAAAAGAAAAGGTCCTGCTTCCCCCCTCCTTTCATCTTCTTTTCTGGCCTTTTTTATTTTTTTCTTTTTTGCTTAGCCAATTCAACACAATAATACAGTAGCTATATGCTTCTTTTTCAGGGAGTAAGAAGGGGGTTTTGTTTGTTTGTTTATTCTCTACTGTTTTCATTACTAATCCACTCACAGATGAGCTCCAAAGACCTTATAAGGAAAGAGGACTAGTAGACTGCTGAAAGCACAGGTGAAGACACCTGCCCTACATTTCATATAACTGCATCCTAAGTATCTCTGTAGCTATAATATGCATCTGTTTGCAATACTGTATAGACCTGACACCTTGTATGTAATAGACCTTTAAACACACTTCCCTGAACTACCAATTATAAACATCTCTACTCTCCACCACATCACGCTTCTCCTAGAACATCTGAATGTCAGCAGTGTCATCCTTCTGTATTCCCTCTTTTAGTGAGAAAAAAGGTCTGACCCCCTCATTATACCATTTGCTTTGATCAAAGAGATGAAAATATAGCCTTCATTATGTGATCTCAGCCTTTGTTAATTGCAGGCATCTTCCTGACTCCTCCTTAAGGATATACCACTTAAATAATTAGTCATGCTAAGGGAAGGAAAAGTATGGTGCTTTGGTTGGAGATTACTTATGTGTCAGACAAGTGCAGTTCTCAAATGAGAAAATAGTGAGGTATAGTGGAATGAAGAGCTCCAGTATTTATTTTCAGAAGGTTTCCACACATTTTTCTACCATTACACTCAATATGGTTTTGAAATTAATTTGTGTTAAATAATGTGTGTTTTTTTTCCATAGGACCACCTAGAACTTGATCTGGCTCTCATGCAAAGCCATTATTAACTTTAATTGGTGATGGAAACTGATTATCAATTTTGTCTCAAAGTTGACTCATCCAATTGCTTTTAGAAGAGGCAGGACTTATAGACCCCTGAGTTTGAATCTTTGTTTACAGCTGATAGGAAAAAAGAATCCAAGAGTGTCTTATTCTTACAAGGGGGAGAAAGGTTAAAACTGACAAACACCTATGGGTGGCCCTGTCCATTTTAAGAAGATGGGAGAGAAGAAAGAAAATATACTCCAAGGGTGTGGTTTCATCATTGGATTAACTAGTTATAAAACTGGGCTGCTGCCACAAATAATGTTCCTCCTCCTTTCTTGAGCTCTTGCACTTGTACAGCTACCAAGTCAGATCAACTCTCTGACTCAGGTGAAAAACAAGGGATTTATTTATCTGCCGTCAGCTCTCTGCCACCTTGACTCACTGAGAAGCTACACAAACGCAGTGCTGATGCAAGTAATGATTGTGAAAACTACCCTAAGGGAATATGATGGAGTTTCAGAAGGTCAGAAACTCTCAATATTATTGTCCAACACAAATAAGTAGTGTAGTGCCTGCCCTTAGGAAAGTACTCATTTGTTTCTTTAAGAACATTTATAACCTCATACAACTCATTATAATGATTTTAATTTCCTTGCATCATTTTGAAAAATCTATATTGTTGTTTGTTTTAATAAAAAACGTTCATAAACCATATTTATGATTTTTAAGGATTTTGTGTTTTCCCACCTGCTGTGCACAGTTTAACAATTCTAGAAAATCTGGAAGCCACTCAATTAACAATTTGAGAAATTTATTTAGACCCACACCTTTCTTTAATGAGCTCTGGATTCTGTGATGTCCTGTACCACATTTGTCTCAGTGAGAGTCACTCATTTGAGCAGGCCAAAGAGTAATTTTCCCATCCTAGAGGAATCATGTACAGGAGAAAGATCCCATACATATTGCTATACTACTGACCTTCACAGAGGCAGGACTGTAGAAATGTAACAATGTGGAAATTCCTTAATGGACAGTTTAAATAAAAAATAACCTTAGAATTACATTAATTAGCAATTTTGCCCATGCTTCTAGAAGCTTTAATTAATTATGGATGCCAATAGGTTCAATGAACTATTATGAATGTCAGTGACTAGCCCGATTAAAGGATGCTTTAAATGTTTGCCCCCCCTTTTTTTTCCTTTTTCAATTTGGTCACCCTGTTCATTCTGTCCTGTACAAAGAATTTGTGGTGAAAAGGTTTTGATAAAAATATTTATTATTGGCAAAATGCTCCTTCTTAGATACTAACTTACTTATGCATGGAAAAGGATTAAATCAATACTAATGCCACAGGGTAATGATAGAGAAAGTAGACTTTGAATAAATTTCCCAATTAACTAGGAGTCATAGAAGGTGATGGCTCAAAGCCACCTTCACAGCAACTGAGCAAGCTTATGCAACTCAGACGATGTCAAGCTACTATCTTGAAGGCTTTTTATTAAGATAGTCTTAATATTATTAACTTCACAAATCCAGCTGTTGCCTTGCTCTGTGTAATATGCTTCCAGCCTTGCAAATTTGTTTTTTACAACAAATATACTTATTTTTCCCTCACATGTCCTTGTTCAAGAAATTCTTCTGCTTCCTTGTGTCTATCTGAGACTGTAAAGAGGTCAAAGTCTGGCTAAATACTTTGAGTTAATGTAAGTTAATGGTTATGTTTCACTGCTGTTGTGACTTGGAAGACCAAGAGGATCACACCACGAAGCTGCACTCACAAGTCAGTTCTGTTGATGATTCATTTGTCTGAAGTTTTCTTATCTCTGAATGCTTTTGATCTGGTAGTATCTTAAATCTTGAAGAACTTAGACCAGTATGGATACTCCAGGTCTTATTGTGCCTAGACATAGTCACATCTGGACTCCCAAATTTCCTTAATCTTGGCCCTAGTATACAATAGGAAATCACAGTGATCTAGAGACATTTCCTTGGCCACTATGCCCCTTGGCATTATACTATCATTTTTTTTTTCCCTCTAAGTGTTCCTCAGTGTATTTTCTTCCAGTTCTCTCTCTGTTTTCTCCCACTAATTTGAGATCTGGAAAGACTACAAGGACTTTATTTTTTAATACCAGAATGAGTTTACAAAGTGTATTTTGTTTGTCACTATAGAAACAAGCAGTTCTTTAACAGAGGCTGTGAAGCAGTTGTTATTTCATAGTTGATTAGTTGTGAAATATTTGAAACAGAAGAACAAGAAGCTCCAGTGCAGCTTAAGAATATACTGTCTCATTCCATTCATTAGCACGGAGTGATGCCAAAAAACTGGCATCTCAAGGCAGCACTATCCTTCCAAGTGCATAGCTGCAGAACAACAGTATGCAAATAATAATGGAAAAATAAGCTAGTTTTAATTAGCACAACATGGGCTGCAAATATCTTTAATGAACTATTTTCAATTTGCTAATTCGAACTTGCAGCATGACAGGAAGTTATTTCAAACTCTTAAGTATATTCTCAAGTACTTACTAGTAGACCAGAGAGGAAAAGTAAAGTTTGTCTCTGCTTCCAGTGCAGCCATTTCAGGATGAGATGGTTGGACAATCTGAATGTTTTGTTGTCTTGATTCACTCTTTCCCCAACTCAGTGAAGGCCTATGCTGAAGGATTGTCTTGTCTCAACATGTAAATGTCCCAATGGAAGGTTTCTACAGAGAACATATTGATATGAGGCAATTGATGTAGATAAACCCCTGTGTGACCACATAATATAAGATCATGTAGATATATGAGGTAGTTCCAGATGACCTGGCATGGTTCTTTGGTGTGCCGTAATGTGGTAGACCCAAAACCTGTAGAGGCATCACTGTGATGCTCTATCTGGCCTAAGTAGCATGGATTTTAATTTGTGCAGGCTAGAAGCCCTCATCCAGTATAAGACCTTTAAAAGAGAAGAAAAATAAATTAGATTTGTCTATCAGGAGAAGCTAAAGCTATAAGAGGAGTAAGTATTTTGGGTACAACAAATGAATAAGGCCTAGTTTCCCACCGATTTATACCTTCTGGTCTGCAGTGATCTGATTAGAGATCTTTTTCCCTGGGTGGACAAAATCTGAGTCTCTCTCCCACTCTCATAGTCAGTCATACATAGCAAATAGAGTGTTCATCCTTTCCCTCTATAGAAAGACATCTATAGGCTATGTCTTTCTTTTATTCGGCTCTCTATTTTCACAGTTGTCTTCAAGATTCCTACCACTCTGACAACTTTACTGAAGTCAATTATCTTTTAAAGGAGTTTATTTTGTTTGATTTTTTGGTTTTTTTGGTGGTGGGGATGAAAGAAACAGACAGGCATCAATACAGAGGTTATTTACATAAGCTGAATCTTCTCACAACTTAGGACATAGCTTTGTTTTCAAAAAAAAAAGTCCCTTCTACTCTTAATATTCAGGATAGTTCTAGTGTAGTGAGCATGACATCAGTACATACAAGCAACTGACTAGTCAGCAAGTTACATCTGAATTGCCTATTTACTATGGTAACAAGCTCAAATAAATCAGTATAGGCAAATAAACATCCATTGACATGATAGCATGAGCATAAACTGAGCTGTTCAAACAGAGGAAAGATGTTACAGACTGGCATTTACACAAAAAACAAGGGAAAACATGAAATTGATGGCAGTCAGAAAACCAATCAAAACAGAAGATGGCAAAAATTTGGTAAAATTTGAGTTAAAGTCATGTCTAATTTAATGTAGTAAACCTACCTAGTTTGATATTGCCACACCAGTGTAGTCCTTTCATAATACTTAGAGCTTTTATTTATTGGTATGAAATATATAAAAAGTAATAAATATGATGTGCAGTCATCTTTATTGAAGAAGATATTTCAGCTCCACCTACATTTTTTTTTTCTCTTTTCTGCTTTTACCCTGACATAAGATTTGAGAAAATCTTCAGTCAGGAATCTGAGCTTAGTCTCCTCTGACAGTATCTTAAAAGATCCCTGAGACTTTTTATGCAAACCAAGCTCTACCAAGAAATTCCCAAAGGCTGTATCTTATTTTCAAGGTACCTAGAGCCTTTAAGATTCTTAGATATAGGAATGGGTTCAAGGACTCTCCAGAGTCTTGTGGATGCTCAGTTTTTAGGCATTGCTGAGTTGTGAGACACAACACTTAAATGCCTTTGTGTGTTTTGCAGCTCTTTTAGGAATTTACACCACTCAAAATAACAGGAAATTCATTATTATATTGTCTGCTTGATTTATTAATGTACAGTGGTGGATTTTATTTATGCTACAGTAGAATTTCTCTTCAGACACTTATAATATTAATAAATACTGCAGGCAAAGCAGCCATAATAATGGGAAAAGAATATTTTCTGTTATGCTAAAATTGGAAACTGGATGAAGAAACAATTTGTGTAGAAACAATATGGAAAAAATTTTGCACCTTATTGCAAAAACAAAACTAAAACATTACTGCAAAATAATTTATTTGACCTGAACTTAGTCATGAAATCCCACTTGTGCATTCCATTTAGTAAGTTAATTTAGCTTAATTACCATGCCAAAAAAACCCTCAACCCAAAACCATTTGTTATACACATGATAAACAATTAAATACTTAGTTTTACTTAGTTTAAAAATATACATTCTTAAGGTAACTAGTCAGGAGTTTTTCACAAATATTGAACTGTAGGTCAAAAAGATGGGGCGATGAGGCTAATAGAGAACTCTGCAAGCTTCTTGTCAGGGAAAAGGGGAGATTTCATGGATCTTCTTGACAGATAAGTCTAGAGAGGTTTTGCAGATAGACCAAACCTCAACCCTTTCATGACTCTTGAAGACTTGAGGAAGATACATTCAGCTAGGTGCCATCTGGTGAAGGTCCTTATTACCACTCACTTCAGCCTGTTCTAGAACCTGCTATCAGTTATTGCAGGCTTCTTACCTTTTTACCTTCCTTTTAGCCACACTCTGAGGTGTTTGGTGTTTGTGGGTGATAAGGGAGAAAGGCAAAGTTAGGGAGTGGGGAGAGAGAAATAAGTTAATCCTTTTTCTATATAGAACTTTTCTCTCCACAAAAAACCCCTCCAAACTGCTGCAAAGTATAAACTCTGCCAAGACAAATATCTGAGTGTCTTCTAGCATATAAGGGTTCCCAAGGCAGAGTGGTAAAGGCAGTGGCCAAGGATCAGCTTCATTATCTTAGTATCACCGCTGTAACCTTGGGCATGCTGGCAATCACTAAATAAAATTAATTATTTAAAATGTATTGTTAATAAATTGTGTATTTGTTTAAGGAACTCCATGAAGATAGTAGAATGAGGGTCAAATTAAATCTATAGCAGGAGGAATGTAACAAAAAAGAAACATGCATTTTGTTGACAAACACAGAACCCAGGACCATGGCAACTTGATGTAGGTAAGGCCTCTGTAAACAAATAACAACTACCATAATTATCAAGTCACTTATCTGGGATCCCTGAAAACAATTAGTGAATTCCAAACCCACAAAATGCAATTTAGCAGTAACACAGAAGTTCAGTTTATGGGACTGGTTACATCATAATACTTTTGCTTCACTCTACAGTTAAACTTGTCACAAACATTCTTACTTTCCCACTATACACCCAGAATGGAACTAAGACAGAGGTTCAATAATTACTAATGATGAGTAATAAGCTACAGCTTATTTTCCCAGGTGATTTACTTCTTTTATGTGGTGATGAGGAAGAACTTTAATTTTGTCACTGTCATTACCAAGATTTCAACAACAACAAAAGCACAAAAAGAAACTTGCCTATATAATCAATCTGATCTTTTAATATGCCTGGGTTGGCACATTTAACTTCAATGTATAATCTTGAAATAAAAACAAAGATGTATTTTATTATATAGGCTTCAAATATCCCAATCTGATGAAGGCTGAACATCTAAGATTTTTTTAAAACATATTCCCGAAAGTTTATAACATATCATAAAACTAAAGTTCATAAATTATTTTTAAAGGCAGCTAATTTGTTTAAGAAATTAAAAGTAGGCAAAATCTGGAAAACCATTTAGGTGGCTAGCCCCAGTCTCAAATGGGGCCTGGTGGTATTCATGCCAGGGTACTGAAAGAGTTGACCAATGATACTGTGAGACCTCTCTCAGTTATTTCTCAATGCTGTTGGGAATCTGGAGAATTCCAAGTAAACTGGAAGCTAGGAAATGTCAATCCAGCTTTCAAAAACACCAGGAAAGAAGACCTGAGTAATTATAGGCCTGTCCATCTTACTTTGATGCCTGGTAAAATTATATAAATTATTCTGTGAGCTATTGAAAAAGACTTGAAAGTGCATTCACTGGTCGAAGCCAATGCGGGTTCATGAAGGGAAAGTCATGCCCCATGCCTTACAAAGTAAGTATCCTTTCATGAAAAATTTACCTACCTAATAGATGAAGGGAAGGCAGTAAGTGTGAGTTTTTTCATATTTTAGCAAAGATTTTGATACTTTCTTTCACAGTATCCTCCTGGAAAAATGTCCTGCATACAGCACAACATGTACACATTATGCTAGGAGAACAATTGGCTGAAAGATCAGACTCAAAGTGTTTGTAGTAAATGGACTATCAACTGACTGGTGACCAGTCACTGGTGGGATTATCTTCATTGTTTTTATCAGAGACCTGGACAGAGGAGTTGAGTGCATATTAAGTAAGCTTGACAATAATAGTAAATTAGGAGGAGCTGTGGATTCCTCTAAGGGTAGAGATGTCTTACGAAAAGATATTGGTAGATTAGAGCACTGGACAATCACCAGCCATATGAAATTTAACAAGGACACATGCTGGATTCTGCACCTGGAACAGTATAATTGTGGATATATGCATAGAAGGGGGGAAAGAGGCTGGAGTGCAGCCCTGCAGAAAGGGATATTGGGGTTTTGGTTGACATTAAATTCAATCTGAGTCAATAATGTGCCCTGGCAGTCAAAAGGTCCAACTGTATCCTGGAGCGCATGAAGTACAGTATAGCTAACCAGTGGAAAGAAATTACTATCTCCTGATACTCAGCATTGGTGCAGCCTCAACTCGAGTACTGTGTGCAGTTTGGGGCTGCATAATATAAGAAGGGTATAGAAATGCTAGAATGCATTCAAAGGAGGGCAATAAAGGTGGTGAAAGGTCTAAAGGGCAAGACTTTGGAGAAATGGCTGAGAATACTTAGTTTGTTCAGCTTAGAAAAAAGGAGACTGAAGGGCAACCTCATTGCTGTGTACAGCTCCATAATGAGGAGGAGCAGAGAAGGGAGTGCTGATCTTTTCTCTCTGGTATCCACTGATAAGACATGAGGGAATGGCTTAAAAAGCTGCATCAGGGGAAGTTGAGATTGGATGTTAGGAAGAAGTTCTTCACTTAGAGGATGGTCAGTCATTGGGACAAGCTCCCCAGGGAAGAGTTGATGTGGGAAAGACTCTATAATATGCTATTATAATCTGTAAATATGCTATCCGAATTAAAAGAGAATTGAGACAAAGGAAGAAATGCAAAAGCCCAAGATCTTGATCTGGAAAGGGAGATCACTTTCTTTCTATCAAGATTGACAAGAAACAACAACCTCATTGCACGGTGAAGGCAACATTAAAAATACAGAAATAGAAAAGAGCTTAATCTAGTTTACAATTCCTTCTGGCAGGCGATGTGGATTTCTCTTGGTCAGTTTTGTTTACAGGATTATTAGGTACCTACAGGGATTTAACTCTTCCCACATGATGAACAAGCTTTTAATGGCACAGGGAAAGTTCAGTGATGCGTCACTAGCCATATCCCAGGAACTGATAATTTTTAACATTTGGTTCCTGAGTCACAAATTATTCAGTCAGTAACCAAAAGAATCTTGAAATCTCTTGCTCAGCTGCAGATAAGAGACATTCAAAAAACACAAGACTTATCTATGAAGTATTACATACTTCATCAGTTCCTCCAATCCAAATTTAAATGTAAGAGGGAGACAGAACTTCTGTCTCAAGAGACAGTTTCACACTCTGATAGGTAACAGAGACTTGAGGCACACACTTTGAAGCAGAAGACTTATGATATACACTCAATACCATAGCTTTTCAGAATTTTTTTCTTGTAGGTTTTACTTCATGCCCATTTTTCACTGTTATAAAACATTCTTTATTTTAAATAACCTATATTTTGTTATCGTGTTTGCATCTTATAAATATTAGTAAAGTCTTGTCACCTTGTTCTGTCTTGATTATGATTTAAACTTGCTAAATATATTATAGTTCTTTCCATCTTACCCCATGTATCATCCTTTCTATTTTTTTATCACTTGTGCAAAATTTTTTTCAGTTTCCTTCCAATTTTTCAATCTCCCTCACCAGTGGAGACCCACAACAAATTGTGCTGGTTAAGGTGTGTGTTCTAAACAGTTACATATTGAAGTAACTATTAACTCATTGGTGTAGGTGCAATGATGCTTGTCAGGAAAGGATGGCACAGTGGTTCACATGCTAGCCTGGGCTTCAAAAGATTTAGGCTTATTTCTTTGAAAAAGCAGAGATATTCTCTGTAATTTTAGGGAAATTCTTTAGGGTTAAGTGCAAAAAAAAAAAAAAGTCCTTAAGGCCAAGCTGCACTGGGCATTGTTGGGCAGGGCAGTGACCACTGAGCAGCCCATGGGGCTACAGACACCACTCCACAACAGCATGCAGAGTTCCATGGTTGGAGCATGGTTCAGGATAAGTATTGTATTCAGTCTAATTGGCTGTTTTTCTATGTTTCTAATTTGCCTGTGTTAGGTGAATTAGTAAAACCACTGCACTCTGCTAAGATGGCTGTTTAGTTCCCTAGAAGATCCAGAGCCACTCTCATTGAGCATGTTACTCACTTATTTTAGAGTTATTGCAATCTCACTGCATCTGTGTGGATCTAATGGCTCAGTGTCCATGTGGTTTCAGAAATTAAGATGGGAAACTGATTTCAAATCAGATTAAAAGTATCGGTCTCTTTCTGGCAGCAGCCCTAAGTCAGTGCTGTGAATAACACAAACATGACTTAAAAGATTCCTCCTACAAGGTTCAGGTACTTAATGAATACCACTCTTGGGCCTCGGTCCCCTATTCTTTGGGCATGTAGTTGATGGCATGCAGGTGTGTGATGATCAATCCCTTGTCAGAAGTGTAGGGGGAGGGATAGGCAGTTATGCCAGAGGTAACACAAAGCATAGTACATATCTGAAACCATGTTCCTCTCTAGAACAGACATTCAGTTCAGGAAATGAACTGAACCCTGGTATCCACAGTCCTGAATGCTGCTTCTTTTTATAGGTATCTACAAATATTCTTTTAAAGAAAGATCCTTTAATAACAACAGCCAAATAATTAGACCACTTAGGAAAAGGGAAACACAGGAAAGGGACCTTAACAGCATTCAACTTTAGGCTTTTAAGCATGACTAAGATACAAGGCCAGTCACCTTAAGCTTCCTATATAATTATTGCAAAAAGACAAGTTCCTCCAGGGAATTATTCAGAACAGGAATTTAACTTTGAGAGACAAGTAAATTACATGCCTAAAGTTAGGAGGATTGAATAACCCTGAGTAACCTTGAACAGCGGATGCAATTGCTCGACTTGAAGAGTTCCTAGCCAACAGTTTGGCAAATGCTCAATGTGAGACCAAGACCTCCTCCAGCCCCTTAAATAAACACTATTCAATTCAGTAATAGGTAGAATAATGCTGGTAAAGTTCATAAAACTATGTGAAATGAGAACAGTTCAGAGTTCAAGACCTAGACTCAGCCAGGAGAGCAGAAATTATAACAATGTGGTACAGAAGAATCTCAGATGAATTCTAAATATATTTTTTGCACTGTAACAAAGTTTTGAACTGAATCTGATCTGGATAATGACCTCCTATTACCAAAGATGGACAAATTCATTAGGCCTTTGAACTTTGTAACATCAGCTATGATGGTGAAAAGGTAAACACTGATCTCCACAGAACAGTTGAGGTCGGAGGGACCTTTCCTCTTGCACAGGAACAGTCTTGTACTGAAGATATTCATAAGCTCTTAGGTCAGGTTTTTTTTTTTCTTTTTACCAATTGTCAACAATTGCTGCAGAACAAGTACTTTCCTTCAAAACATAAGTGATGCAGAAAGTAAACACATCAGTACGAAAGCTTAGAACATTTTGGATCTCAGACCAGAGTTGATTTCACCTACAAATAACTCTGAAGTTTGTCAGCAGAAATCATAAGTTTTATAGAATTTGCATATAACTAGTAGAAAGAAATAAGGAAATAACTAAGGATGCAAAGAAACAAGCTTAACAGGAACAAAGGAGAAAGATCCTTTAAGATCACATAATTTCTATTCACCCGGAAAACCCATCACAGGTGTGAGCTTGCTTCTCAAAAGATAAAAAGAGAAAGAGGAAAGGATTTCCAAGAATCTGTATGCAGAGAGAGACACTGATGACATTAGTGTACAAATATTACAAAACCTTCAAAGGTATATAAGACCACTCTTCCACAATCAGTAATAGATGAACATTACTAGATCAGGAAACAGTACGAATCTTCTCTGGATCTGGTCCTGCTGACCAGACTATAATTCTGTGTAAATGAGAAGGAACACACTCCATGGAGTTTATTCTTTTATGGCAGCTCAAAGAGGACAATGTTATACCAATGATATAGAGTCACCCCAAACAATTGACTGCTTATACAAGAAAGGTATATGACTTTTCTGAACGAGTTGTATTTACACTGAAGCTGTCTTTTGTAGCACATATCAAAAAGAATTTTAAGTCTATGAGCCTTAAAGATAGATTAACAGTGTAGTTAAAGGCTGAGTTCTGGTAGGTGAAGAGGAAGGTCATCAAGATCTCAGGAACATGAAAGCTAATCATGATAATAATACATTTTTAGGTCAATGCTGCTGTATTTACAGTTTTAGGAGACAATTGCTTTCTTATGGATTCTTGATTAAAGAGGTTAGGCAGTTGTAAATGTAGCTGGCTGTTAAGTTTTTTAAGAATTGTATTTTATTATAATACTCCGAGCAATGGAGAATGTCATTTCTGGTATCAACTACATTTTACATATTGCATTTCCTAATCCCCTAATTCCCATAATCTTTCTTTGTTCTCTTTTTTCTCTGTCCTTTTTTTGGCCAGTAAATTTGAACTCCCTTCTGCAGTTGTGTCTAAGACTAGTACTAGTTAAATCACTCAGCTAGGAAGTTCTGCCTACACAGAGGTGATCAAAGATTGGTTTCCTTGCTGGTGAAAATGTTCCCACCATTAAGTCAGTGCAGCCTAGAAGAGAGACATGGCAGGAAGCAGAGTTGATTTCTGGCATTGATTCATTATAATCACTTCAGGTCGAGTGACTATTGCATTTAATATTGTTACTACTAGCAAAGCCCTTTATAGGTTCTAGTTACTGATCTTCCTGTGTCTGATTTCCTATCTATAAGATAAAAATAACAGTATTTTCAAATTATTGTCTCCAAAATATTTACCTTACAGAACTGTCACATGGCTGAATGTTCTGGAGATTTTGAGATACCCACATATTATGGCATGAGGGACAATAAAGACCCTTCAAAAGACAGTTAGGAAGCCTAGAAGTCCGTGGTTTTCTGTGCTGCTTTCCCTTAAACCTGAGGCAATTTCCTTTACTGCTTTTCAGTATTACTCATTCATGCTCCTCTCTCATTTTATATATGTACACACACACGTACACACTATATTTGTGTGTACATGTACAAAGTTACTTATTTTCTCTATGAGACAAAACATAATTTCCTTAACTGCATTTTGCCATTCTAGCTTACATTTGCATGTTATCCCATCCCATTATTTTATATATACCTCTCTGAAACAGATCAACAGATACTCATTTGTGAGTTTCATTAACATGCCATTAATCCCCTTTCCAGATCATTAACAAAGATGTTAACTACTACAGGACTTAACATTGATTCCTTTCTATATTATTATTTGCTTTCTCCCATTCAATACAATGCCATTTACCACTAATATTCATTAACAGACCTTCAAACCACTTCTTTAATCCACATTTTTGCATGCATTGTTTAGAATTAGATTTAGAATAAGGATATCTTGCTTGCTTGCTTCTTCTTATGAAGACTGAACACTTGCCTAACATCAAAACTTATTTCACATATTGCATTTGCTCTATCTTATGATATTTGTCCCACTTAGATAAGGTCAATTGTATAAAAGATGGTTATAGCAGATCACAGAATGGTTTAGGTTAAAATGGACTTCTGGAGGCCAAGAAGCATCTGGACAAAGTATTCAGTTACATGCTCTGACTTGGCTGGCCTGTGTGGAGCCAGGAGTTAGACTTGATGATCCTTATGGGTCCCTTCCAACTCAGGTTATTCTGTGATTCTATGATTCTAGGATATTTTCAGGTAGTTGTAGAGAGCTATAAGGTCTCCCTTCAGCCTTCTTTTCTCCAGAGTACACAACTCCAGTTCCTTCGGCTGCTCCCCATAATACTTGTGCTTTGTTGCCCTTCTTTGGACAAGCTGCAGCATCTCATTATCTTTCCCATAGTGAGTGACCCAAAACTGAACACAGTAGTCAAGGTGCAGCCTCACCACTGCTGAGTACAGGGGATGATCACTTCCCTAGTCCTGCAGGCCACACTGTTTCTGACAGAAGCTAGCATGCTTTTTACACTCTTACAGAAACACTTCTCATTGCTAGATTCAGTGCCAGGTGGGCTTTGGTTTTCCTAACCACATGTCTGCATGCTCAGTGTCTCTATATTCCTCACAAGTTGCCTACTTTCTGTATACACCCCATTCCTTTTGAATTTTGCCAGGAGCAACTTGATCATCCATGCAGTCTTCCTGACATTTGTCCATGTTTTGGTTTATCCCCAGCCAACAGCTAAGCACCATGCAGCCTCTCACCTACTCCAACCCGATGGTGGGATGGGGAGGAGAATTGGAAGAAAAAGGTAAAACTTGTTGGTTGGGATAAAGACAGTTTACTAGGACAGCAAAGGATGAGGAAAATAACAACTGTACTTATTAGAGAATCATAGAATGGTTTGGGTTGGAAGGGACCTCAAAGATCATCTAGTTCCAACCACCCTTCCATGGGCAGGGACACCCTCCACTACACCAGATTGCTCAAAGCCCCATCCAACCTGGCCTTGAACACAGCCAGGGATAGGGCAGCCACAGCTTCTCTGGGCAACCTGTGCCAGGGCCTCACCACCCTCAGAGTGAAGAATTTCTTCTTAATATCTAATATCAATCTCCCCTTTTTGAGTTTAAAGCCATGCCACTTGTCCTATCACTACAGTCCTTGATAAACAGTCCCTCTCCATCTTTCCTTTAGGCCTCTTCAGGTAACTGGCTGCTATAACATCTCCCCAGAGCCTTCTCCAGGCTGAACAAGCTCAACTCTTAGCCTGTCTTCATAGGAAAGGTGCTCTAGACTTCTGATCATCTTTGTGGCCCTCCTCTGGACTTGCTCCAACAGCTCCATGTCTTTCTTGTACTGGGGACCCCAGAGCTGGACACAGTATTCCAGGTAGGGTCTTATGAGAACAAAGGGCCATAATTCCCTGTGTATTTCAACAGAATACACAAAGTGGGTGACAGACAATGCAATTTGCTCACCTGCTCACACGTCACAATGATTGAACACTCAGACACATCTTGAAACCTTTGATCATCCCTGACTAGCCCCCATTTATGGTGAGCATATCACATAGAACATCCCTTTGGCTAGTTTTGGTCACCTGTTCTGGCTGTGTCCTCTCCCCTCTTCTTGTGAAAATTAACTGCATCCTAGCCAAAAACCAGGACAGCCTGACAGATATAAAGCAATATGTTGTAAATAAAAGATTATCTTTAAAAATGTGCTTGATATAAATAGAGACTACTTTCTGTTGACATCTTTGCCTTTTGAGTAATATTTTTGTAAGAGAAACTAACCTTTATGATGAATTTCCAGTAGATATTGACCCATATCCCTGTTTTGATTGTACACTTATCATCGTTCTGTAACACATTTGTTAACTACTACACAATGTGTCCAATAAAGAGTGAACAAGTGAAATTCTATAGCATACATTCTACCCCAGACTAGTGTATGCCAACCCTTGACTCCAGCTCAAGAATCATTCAACAAGAGTCTGGCTAGATTTAATATTTAAATTCTGAGAAAAAAATTAGACCTACTGTGTGTTAAGAAAAATATAATTAGTACTAAGACCATTTTGCTGTCTTTCATTAATGTTCTTCACATCGACAGGTTGAATAATTGACATAATACAGTGACACTGTCTGATTTATGCAGCCCTCATAGCTGAGTGAACAGCTAACTCTACTGCTTTTGGCAAAGCATTATGACTAAAATAGATGGAATTTTTGATGAATTTTCACCAAACGTTTATATATATATATGTATATATATACAGGACTAATAATTTCATACTAAACTGTTTCACAGAGGGTTTTTTACAGCTTGGATAATTCTGTGTGCTTTTGACAAGCCTTAGTTTATCTGACACTTAAAGGAAAGGGCAAAAAAACAGAGGAATATCATTCGTGTTTTGGTTTGTGTGTCAGCACACATAAATTTTATGGAGAGTAAAGCATTAAAGGTGAAAATCAAAGTGGAGTAATATTTTAATGCAATTACATACAGCACAAAGAAATGTCTATACATAGAAAAAAAAGGTAAAGCTGAAAAATCTCTTTTCTTTACTTTTTTGGTTTTTTAACAAGCTCCTATGCATAGAGGAGCTTGTTGATAGGCTTGCTTCCTCTGTTAGATCTCTCTGTCAGCACTGCTGTAGTTTCAGAGTTCTGTGATGTCATAATATAAATTCTCTCTAAGGGCAACTTTCTGTTATAATCACTTCATCAGCTGGCAGTTTTTAACACTGCTCCAAGCTCACTTTAAATAAATGAAACCTTAGTGCCATGGAGTCACAGGTGCTTGGGCAGAGGTTCCCATGTTGCAGTTACCATGGAGTTTACATTTTGAGTATTTCCCCACAATGGGAATTGTAGTGACTTTGAAGAGCTGGATATGGTTTCTCTTGCTCAACCAGTTATCTGCAACTGATGTCTTGATTACAGCATAAAGGTATCCTCAGGACATGAACATACTGGGTAAAAGTAAAACCAGCTTCATCTAGCAGAGGAAGTCTGGAAGCTGAAGCCAGGCAAATTTGATTTGAAATTAAAACGTGTGCAAACAGTGATGTTGAATTACTGCAATGCAGTACCAAGGATGTGTAGGCTACATCCCTGTATGTCAGTACATAATAGTACAAAATATTCAGTATCCAGAAGAAAATGAGTGATACTGAAGAGAGGTAACATTCGGGTTAGGAACAAGATGCTCTGATGGCTTGTCATGATATGAATACAAGCAAAAGATTCTGCTAGAAGAACTCAAAGATCTGCGTTAGCAGTTCTGACTGAAAAATCATTGAGTTCTCTGAAATACTAATTTCTAAATGTTACAGCAGTTATAATTCCAGAAGAATTTCAGTCTCCTGCAAAGATGCAGGGATTTATTCTTCTGGAAAAAAGACAGTCCACTTTTAAAATGCAATCTCACCTCCCTGCTGTGTCATGCCATACCCGACAGTGTCTAGACATCTGTTAATGCTCATTGCTTTGATGACAACTTATTCCATATGTGTCCTGTTTCAAAGAAATTACACTGCCTGGAACTCTGGCATTTATTCAGGTTTCTGTCTTTCAGAATGCATGTGCTCTTATTTTGAACCTGAGTACCCCACTCCTAGCTCATGACCTGGGAACTGTTTGAAATTCTGAAGTTCAGTTGCCCGCAAACCTGACCATTTTAATGCTTTGATTCCATTTTCACCACTCTCACACCTGTATCAGCTGGAGGACATCGTAGCTAGAGGTATTTTTCTGACAGCTCTTTTCTTCTGTCTATACTGACTTTCTCTCTTGCCCTCCTATGTTCCTGCCTTGCTCCTTGCCATCCCAGCAATCTTATCTTTACTCCTGGTCTCTGTGTACGGGACCTCTCCCTAGCATTTTTGGTTTAATCTCTCCTTTGATATGGGCTGGGAGGCTGGCATGATAGGTGTTTCAGGGCAGGGGATCTGTGAGGGTGCAAATCTTCCTGTCACCTGCTGAGCAGTGGATGCTGCCTCCAGAGGAGCTGCTTAGGCGTGATCCTCTTGCCACTTGCACTTGTTTTGCTCTGGTGCCCTGATGTCTATGAAAGAGAAGCCAGGGTGGAGAAGGAAGAGAATCCAGGAGATCTAGCCCTCAATTTGCTGGCAGTTTGAAAACAGCAGTGTGTTTCCTGATAACAGCTCTGCCATCAGCTGCAGCTCTCACCATTGGATGTATTTTCAAACAGGGAAGGGCAGTGGATGCTAAACTTCATCTCTCCCCTTCTGTCCCTCTCAACAAGCCAAAAAACCCTTCCTGCTCTTTATTTGTAAGTCAACCATTTTATAGAGGGATCTGTATTTATGCAATGACAGCAAAGATGTAAAGTGAGCAACTGTTCCAAAAAGGATTTGGTGGAAGCTTCTCAGCATTGTTTGATGCCCTGGAGACATTTCTAGTGCTAACGTAACTCCAACTCCCTGAGTAATGCTTTCCTTAACAATATTGCCAAGTGTTAATTAAAAAAGAAACGAGAGGCAGTTCTTCGACCTGGTTGTAGATCTGTATTAGAATTTTAAGTCATTTTGAATTTTAAAGGGAAAAAAAAAAAGGAGGAGAGGGAGAAACCCTCTTGTGCTTTAAAATCACACTGTAATTTTATAAATTATGTATCATGCCTTGAAAATGTCTTAAAAGACAAAAAAAAAAGAGAAAAGGACAGGCATGACCCCTACGCTGACTAATACTTTTCACTGGATATTAATTTGTGGACATTAGCCCCTTTTAATTGACCTTTAGATATATGATTAGACAGACAGTGAGCTCTGCTGACCAGTGCATATATAATTAGCAAATAGCAAGGTGAGGTAGAATTGGTTTAATCTCATTTCATCCCTGAGACTTTATCACCATTTGGCCTAGTTCTCTTTATCCATCCAGAGATAACAACAGCTTTATTTGGCCATGAATTAAAGAACCAAGTAGCTTTGTATTGTAATATAGGTCAAACAAAAACAGCACATTTGGTGTTGGGCTGCTTGACAAGGAAAATGCTTGGAGACTGTTGGGGGTGGGGCTGAAGCTGTTGCAAAGGACTCAAGAACATTCTAAGTCTGTAAAAAGTGCAAAAGATTTGAAAAATTTTAATTGGAGCCAGCCAGATGGTCTTGTGGCAGTTCATTGTGCCATCGGGCAGGAGATCAGAGTTTAAATTCCAAACCAGCTGACAAGGACTTGGAGCAATATGAAGACAGGATGTTTGGCCACTGTCCGGGAGGTTTCCCCTCATGATAATTTTCAACAATGATTCCATTTGACTCGGGAGCAAAAAACTGGTTAAGAAGGAAAGTGAACCCTGTTTCCTTTCCTGTTTCCACATGAGTAGTAGCACAGCTAATGCTCATGTAAAAAAAGAATAGATTATATCAGAGATTTCTCCCCCACCCCAAAATATCTTTTCAATAGAAACAGCTTGTTTTCAACAGCTTTTTTTCTCACCTTCAAAAAGCATCTTAGCATTAAGTTATTAGAAGCCTACTGGTCACCCTGATTTGCCACCCAATTTATTCACTAAGTAGACCAGAATTGATTGAATCACTTCCATGATTTTCAAGATTCATAAAGTCATCTTTCCCTGTGGGCTACCACTGTACTAATTCATTTGATATTGCACCAGGTTATTTCAGGACACGCTTCATCACATGAAACTAAAAATATCCCAGTGCCTCATAAAGCACTTAGCAGGTTTTATTAGAATTTTGACCCATATAATTTCTTTGAAAGTGGGTGGGTGCGGGTATTATTTGCGAGTAGCAGGTAAGGTACAATGCAATCCCACTAGTACAAAATCTTGAAGGCTCCTTTTGTCCTGTAACTGTACTCAGCAACCTGACCCAGACAAGAGTGCTGCAAATACCATTTGGGCTTTCTCAATATGATGCGTTGCTCACATGCTGACCTGCAGGAGTGGGTCAGAAAAACAGGGAAGGTCGGACTGTAAGTGAAGTAGGTTTGGAGGTCGTCTTGTTTTGATTTGATTGTTAGAATAATAAAACCAAATTTATTTCTGGTATGGGGAGAGAAAGGCAAATAAGAGTTTATTATCTTTGACCTGTTGATAGAACAAACTAATTAGTGGGACTTATATCAATGACCACTAAAAAGAACTACCTTTTACCCAGTGGGAAAGCACTCCTTACCTCCACTTTCCCCAAAGAAGTTCTTGGAAAGAAATCTTCAACGTGATAGGTAAGGAGCCAATCACTGGCCCAGAGCTTCGTTAGGGAGATTGCATATAGGACATATGGTTCTGTGGAGATTAGTCCTTTACTGACTGACAGCCAGGAAACTACCTAGTGACCTTAGCTGGAAGGGATGCACTGAGTCTTTCTCAGTCATAAAGGCTGTCTGGCACTCAGTGTTACACACGTTTGTACGGATGTGAAGCATAAATGTAGGATTACAGTGCAAGACAATCCATAATGGCGGTTCTGAGATCACGTGGAAAAACATTGATCTTCCCCACATCCAGGTCCACTAAAGGAAGCAATATTAGCTTCCTAAGTTACACTGGAGCTGCTAAGTAGTGACACCTTCACACAATTGATTACATGGATGGAAATTTGTGGGGCTGGAGGTTCTGTATCTAACTCTTGAAGCAGCTATGAAATGGAATAGCCAATGTTCTGCGGGTGTACCATGCATTGCAAGGAGTCAGCCTGTTGTTTCACTGAAACCCCTATAGACCAATTTAGCAGAAAAAAAAGAAAAAAGAGGGGAATACTTGAAGATTCCTTCATGCATCAATAGATGCTTTCAATACAGAACTAGGCTACAAAAAACACCCCAAACTGACAGGACAGGAGCAACAGAAATAAATTTATAATGGAACTTTAACTTGTAATCACAGTACTGAGACTGCAAAAAAACACAAACAAACAAAAAAAGCATAAAATTCGCCCTAGTCAGGCAGGAGTAGTAATGTCATTCTTAGAATCCAAGGAAGCTGAGTTATTTTGATTGATTTTCCTGTTTCAAGAAATGATGATGTTTATTTGACCAAGTCTGATATTTTGCTGACCTTTGATATTTTAGACTAATCTTTACTCCCATATGTATTAAACAAAAAACCTTTGGAATATATAAAGTTTTTTTAAATTATTTTTCCAATAAAGCACCTGGTTTTTCAAATTTTTCTTCTACTGTCAAGAATTGGGGAGCAAAGTAGTGTATATAAGGAGTTCAGTGGATGGTAGCCTCTGATAAGTTATTAAACATTAGCTCACTAGATCTCAGAATTAGGTTCTTCAATCAGAATAAGCAGATAGGTTTAGGCTGATAGTTTTGATACCACATACACATAATCCAAGGGGTTTATGTAGCTTCTTACATTGACCTGTATAAATACGGTGTAAATACCACTCAGCAAATGGCACATGTTTTGAAAGATGACACATACAGATACACATGGTAGTAATAGATCCTAATTGTTTTTCTCCAGCAAAAGTGCACATTTATGGTTTATATGAAAATGTCATATGTAGATGGAGATAAATTTACGATATTGACATCCTCAGAGACTAAAGAGAATCAAAGAAAACTACACTACAGTTGGACTTGCATTGAAAAGCTAAGAAATGTGTCTGATAATCTGAGTTTCTATATTTTCTCTTTCTGAATCTATCAGACAACGTGAATGGAGCTGCTGCATCAATTCACTCAAAAGTAGAATTTGAAATATAACTTTAAGAAGAAATGTAAACAGAGAGAGAATTATTACACACATACATAGTCATTATGAAAAGAAAGAATTGACCAGATCAAACATGTCTCCAATTATTAAGTTAAACTCTTTTTGGACAAATTTTTATCATTCATTTTGCTAACAGGTAAACTACATGATTTTAAAAAAAAATCAGATCTGCAGATTTGCATCATAGAAAAAATATATTTCATAATATGAGAACCGTATAACTTCAGAGATGTGGTTCGACTTTCAGACTAAAAGACACAAAGCCTTAAGAGACACTGCTATTTTACATCATTTGGGATGCCTCACAGCATCAGACTGCGCTTCCAATCCTATAGGAAACAGGACTTTCATGTAGCTAGTTCTTGAAATTGTTGAAGATGACTTTTGTGCTTTTAAAATGCAATAGTTTTGAGCATTACTCGCACAGGAAAATTTGACTACATCTGTTTAGCCCTTATATAGTTGATTGGTAAGTGTGTAAATAACTTTTAGCCTCATTTTATTGCACAACATGAGAACAAGACAGGGATATCACACATCTACCCTTCTGAATCCAGTGCTTGGTCCTGTAAATCATCTGACCATGTGGGTCTATAGTTTCACACTCCAGTCCACAGAGTGGTCTGCTGCCCTGAAGGGACACACATCCCTAGTCCAGTGTGACACTGTTGTGTCCACGGTCTGCTTCCTGGACAAATTCCTCACTTCTAAAACTGAAGCTCTGAAGTGTCTCCAAAATAGGGTTGGGTCTCAGCAGTGTAATTTAGGCACACCTTTTTTTCCCATAATTATTCATACAGAAGCATTTATTATGAATCAGCTTCAAAACACAATAATTCATCTGACTCAAAAGAAAGCTGTTTTTATTAGGAAAGAGACATTCTTTTGCTTCAGTCAGGAAGTGGGAGGAAGAAGGTAAAGTGATATGATGTAAAGTGGATACAGACATTGATAAGAAATTTTGAAAAGATCCCGAGAGAAAGAAGTGCAAGAAGTGCCTTGTAATAAAGTGCATGTTGAATTGGATAGGCTAAGGTAACTAAAGTCCAGATTTTTAGACATGGCTGGTAATTTGCAATACCTTCATTTTGGTACTCAGCTAGCAAATCTTACCATGGGCTCTGAAAAAGCCCATGTAATACCCCAAACTACTGTTATATATGCTGTACTTCATAAATAGCCAAAATGTGCCTGCACTACTCATGTATTTTTCTTGTATGATGAATTCATGTCATCATATGATTTCATAGAATCATAGAAGCAGAAACGGATTTGAGTTGAAAGGTTCCTCAAAGATCATCTAGTTCCAACCCCACTGACCAGGGCAGGGCACCCTCCACTACACCAGGTTGCTCAAAGCCCCATCCAACCTGGCCTTGAACACTGCCAGGGAGGGGGCAGCCACAGCTTCTCTGGGAAACCTTTGCCAGGGCCTCACCACACTTAGAGAAGAATTTTTTTCCTTATATCTGATCTAAATCTACCGTCTTTCACTTTAAAGCCATTACGTCTTGTCCTGTCACTACACTCCTGGTAAACAGTCCCTCTCCAGCTTTGCTGTAGGCCCCTTTTAGGTACTGGAAGGCTTCTATAACATCTCCCCAGAGCCTTCTCTTCTCCAGGCTGAACAAGTCCAATTATCTCAGCCTGTCTTTGTAGGAGACGTGTTCCAGCCCTTTGATCATCTTTGTAGTTCTCCTCTGGACTCACTCCAACAGTTCCATGTCTTTTTGGCACTGGGGACCTCAGAGCTGGACACAATACTCCAGGTGGCATCTCAGCAGAGCAGAGTAAAGGGGCAGAACCACCTCCCTTGAGCAGCTGGTCACGCTGATTTTGATGAAGCCTACAAGAATATAGTTGGTTTTCTGGGCTGTAACATGATGGCTCATGTTGAGCTTTTTATCAATTAACACTCTCAAGTCCTTCTCCTCAGGGCTTCTCCCAATCCATTCTCCACCAGGCCTGTATTTGTGCTTGGGATTGCCCCCACCCATGAGCAGGACCTTGCATGTGGCCTTCTTGAACTTCATACAGTTCCCATGGTCCCACCTCTCAAGATTGTCAAAGTCCCTCTTGATGGCATCCCTTCCCCTTCCCTTCCGCGTGTTGAGCACCCCACAGAGCTTGGTGTTGTCAGCAAACTTGCTGAGGGTGCACCCTATCCCACTGTCCATATTTCCAACAAAAATGTTAATCAGTGTCAGTCCCCATAACAACCTCAGTGGAATAATATTCATCTCTGGTCTCCACTTGGACACTGAGCTGCTGACCTTGACTCTTTGTGAGAATTTCTATATTTCTTCCTTCATTTCTTCCAATGTCTTAATTCAAATCTTGCCAGGTAGTTCAAAACACAAATAATAATAATAATAAAAAAGAGGGGGTTTTGTTGTTTGTTTTCTAAGAAAAGAAAAAATCTCAGAAAAAAAATCACAAAAAAAGAGAAACCAAGAACTTTGAATTCAGAGTCTCAGAGAAAGGAAAATTCTTTTAGGTGCATGGTCATGTTAAATCTGGGGTACACTGCCACTATTGAGTGTCTGTTCCTACCAGTTTTAAATAATTGATTCATCCTTGTGAGTGGTGTGAATATTTTATTCATATGTACATCCAAAACAAAACAAAGGGGAAAAAAAAATAATATGATGTGCAAAGAAGTCAACTTTGTAGAAAAGAAGATAATCATTGACCTGAGTAGTCCATGTTGCTCATTTTTTCCAGGTAATCCTCTACCTTTTGCCATCCTTTGGATTATAAAGTTCACTGATTCCAACAACCACTCTTGGAGCCAATGCTGCACTCTGAAATATGTCACATCATTGAAGATGTTCAGCATAGATAATTAGCAGGTGACCTTTAAAGTTATCTCTAAAACTGCTCTAATTTATTTTAAAAGAAAAAAGTAATACCGCATGTGTAAGTCATCCATGCATCAAAACCAATCATCTAAAGTAAATTCCAGTTCACCTTTAAGTATCAAAAGCTTTAAGCCTATTTACAGCTTGGATTTACTAATATTTAGAGAAAAAATATAGTTTAGCAAATCCTGTCTGAAGTTACAAATCACATAATACAATGTTTGCTTTCTAAATGTCATACTGAAGGAAGCTTCTCTGCCAGACCAGAACGTAGTACGGTTATTGAATACAATTTCTTAAGAATCCTTGGGAACCAGGATAGAGAGATGCAGTGCACTCATTCTCATGTTTAAAACACACATTTCAGTAAATGCTTGTTTGCCTTCCTTTTAACCACAACTTTTGACATGACTAAATGCCCTGAAGAATTATTTGTTTGGATTGCACTGCACATGTCCTCTTCATTATTTAAGATCCACAACATGCTGAGGGAGAGAAATTTCTTTTGATTTCCTGTTTATTAATCAGTGCTTTAATTTTATATATTTTCCACTTCAGCAAGTTATACTAAAAGTATAAAAGTGAATGTAATAATCGTTTAGTTTCTGTTAAAAAATGGAAATAAAAAATTCAGGCTGTTCTTCCTCTTTTCCTCTCATACATATTGAAACAGTCACCATACAAATATGAACACATAAAATCATGGGTTTGTTTTCATAAACCCAAAACAGCTCAGCAAACAGTTCAGTTTTTTGTGCCTACATCTTAATTATTAAAGACCCAAAGTATGCTGGAAGATGTACTTTTTCATACAGGACAGTTTACATACTTTAAAACTAGTGAAGATATGAGATGCTGTAAATCAGAATGTGCTTTTCGGAAGGTGGATACTGTGCCAGAGAAGAACAATGAAAATTAAATTGTCCATGTCCCTTATTAATGACACCTGAATCTAATATCTTCTGCTTTTTTCACACTATCTGGATCTCAGGTAAGAAGCTGCAGCAGTTCTGTATAGTTGTGGTACAAAAAGCAAATATCAGAAAAAACCCCATAGTTTAGCTAGAGATGGTATAATGGTATAATTTTATTATTTTCTTTTACTTTTTCTAGTTCATATCATATTCAGGTATTATGTGTATTTGAACACATAAAAGAATAAGAGAAGTTAATTTGTGTTTTACAGCTATTAATGTACTTCAAGTATTTTTAATTTTAAGTGATTAAAAATGCATGGAAAAGAGTATTAAATCTAAGACTAAACTATAACAACCATGACATACTTAGACCCACTTGAATATGGCATGGGGATAATACTTAAAATGTGTGCATCTGTTATTAATTTGGTTCTATGCAACCCTGATCAAAAGCCCTGAGGAATCAACTCAAGTTTTCACTTGACTGGAACAGTCCTTACAGTGACCATGGCAGGTCCTGAGCACTGCCAGGCACAGCTCTGCAAAGGGCATCCTCTTAGGGCTGGAAATTAGTACTTTGCATAGCCTGCACTGTGCACCTGGGCTGCACAGTTCACACATGCTTAACTTTGATCTGAACATCAACAGGATTATTCATCTGCTCTGAAGGTAAGCAAACTCAAGGCCCTTCACTTGGATCTCCCCTGTGAGTGCTGACGGGAAGGTCACTTTGAGTTTAGTCAGGATCTACTGGTTTATCCACCTTCGCTTCATTTCCTGTGTGGATATGGACCATTCTTGATCTTGGAGGAAATATACCTTGGAGGAAATATACCTTGAAAAATACCAGCTTTCCTGTAGTCCACTTCTCTGCAGTACTGTCTCTCACAGGTTTCATCCAGGCAGATCCAAGAATAGGAAAGAGTCTGCTCTCCTGAAGTCACATATCAAAGGGTGGATAACCATCTTACTTTTAAAAAACTGATACACTAAGAAGATGGACCCGTAACTGAAACTTGTAAGCTCAGAGCTACTCTAAGTTAATCTGGCTATTGATGGAGTCACAATGGCTTGTGTTAATTGGACAAAAGAAACAAGTCCCTGGGTAGGTGTCTTTTCCAGTAAGGACTGGGTTTGGGGTTTGAGTTTCGGTTTCTTCAACCCTCTTCATTCTGAAAGGCAACTGGTGATACGGTTAAACTATTTTCTGTGTATGATGTGAAGCACTTGCTTCACAGACACTGAAAGTCCTGATAGTTTGTAGAAAACATGAGCCTATACAAACTAATAAAAATTTATGTTCTCACATAGATCACATATAGAATTCTTTTCCTATAGTTACCTCACAAAATGTAGATAATTAGGGTAATTCTTAGAAAGAAAGAAGATATTAGATTCAGGTGTCATTAATAAGGGACATGGACAATTTAATTTTCATTGTTCTTCTCTGGCACAGTATCCACCTTCCGAAAAGCACATTCTGATTTACAGCATCTCATATCTTCACTAGTTTTAAAGTATGTAAACTGTCCTGTATGAAAAAGTACATCTTCCAGCATACTTTGGGTCTTTAATAATTAAGATGTAGGCAATACTACTACTTCTAGTACTACTACAACTACTACTAGAACTAATCATAACAACAATAATACTATCTTGATCTCTATGATACACTATCGAGATAATTACTATGAATATTATTTTTTATCATAGTTATCTTCGTGACTAATCAAACTGTTTGATAGGAGACAATCCAGAGAAGAGAGGCTTCTTGACCCAACTAGCAACTAATATTGTACTGGCGGAACACACAATATTTCTGAACACTGATAAAGTGTCTGCTGAGATGCCTCGAACTACTGTGCTTACTTTTTACACGCTAGGCTTTACTAATTACTTAGAGCTGATACTTGGATGTTTAATATTCACCAAACTATAACTATCACTTCACTATCTTAGCTGGATGATTTGTTGCAATATAAACTTGCATTTCATTTTGCATCCTTGCAAAATAAAGAAAAAGTATTTCAAGACAGTGCTCTACTATTTTGGTAAAGTATATTCAAATATTTCATACTTAGACCTTTCCTCCCACTACCCCAGTGATGTCAGTTTTAATTTCCTTTCAGAGAACTGACATTTCTGGTTCATGAAGTGCCAAACACATTCTCAGTTCTAAACAAGATCTAAAATACATGACACCAAAGTAAGCAGTAAGAATAATACCTGTAAAAACAAATGAGAAGGATTTTAATGGAAACCTGTGCATACATTTCAGCATCTAAGAGCCTTCCTAGGAATTAAATTTGCAAAACAAATTCTCTAGTCTCGGTTTTCAGAAGAGTTAATTATCAACTAGCAGACCAATGTCTCACCACATGCAAAATGCTAAGAAAGTTAGAAAACAACATTTATGATGTAAATATTATAGCTCATGAAAATATGGATATATGTTGTGGAAGTAACTATTTACAAAGCTCTTTTTTTCCTCTTTGGCTATATAAATATCAGATGGATTTTTTTTGGTTGTGGTCTTTTGATGTTTAATAAAAAGAACAAAACTCACAACAGCAATTCAGAGCGATGTTTGCATTGTACTTCATGTTGTCTATTTTCAACATAAGATATCAAGAACAGTTGTACCCACTCAAACCAGAGGGCTGTTAGTATAGGATCCTGTATCGGTAAGGTAAACCAATAATGGATACTCAAGAAAAGCATATATAAACCAACTCAAGTACACAGAAGGAGTCTATTCCTCTTATGCTCCATCCAACAATGGTTTAAGAGCTTCCTGAGCTGGTGATTGCCTGCAGACTATCATCTTCTATTTATACTAGCAGACCTGTTACCATGAGTTTGTCTAATTATTTTCTGAATGCCCCAATATCCTGTAGCAAGAAAACCTGTAAATGCATTACGAATTGTATAAAAAAAAACCTTTTTCATTTTATTAAAATTTTCAGCCTGACGATGTTATTGGATACACTTACTATTGAAGGGAAAATGATTAGTGCTTATTTCCTATTAATTCTTTCATTTTATAGCCTCAATCGTCTTTCTACTAAGTTGAAAAACTAGTTTATTTTTCCTCCATTCACAAGGAAGCTTCTCATGTATTTGAAAAAGAGGTTGTTTAGTTTTAGTTCAGCAAGATGCTCATCAAAATATTTTCACCCTGACCTCTTAAGATTTTACATCTAATCTGCCAACGTTTCATCTTTCATTACATTTTTTAATACTGACACAATTTATAATTTCTAAACAGGTTTTGTATTTGTTTCTTTAAATTTTGGAGTGGAGTGCTGGGGTTTTTCTCAGTCAGGGATATGCATGAACACTGTGTTTATGCTGCTACTACATTTACTGCCTTTGTAATTAACATTCTCATTTTAATAGAATTCTCTTTTTGGTTTTTTTGAAGATACATAATACTATGTGCATTTTTATATGGCTCCTTTCATCCAACTGAGTTAATGGATTTTACACTTTATACTCACTGACAGAATGTTTTTTTAATAGTTATATCTAGCTAGACCTGTGCCCCTGCACTTCTGTTCATACAAGGTTTCTGCGTGTTTTCTCCAAGTGACAACTGGGTTTTGTTATTCAAAAGTGTAGTCTCAGCACTGTGCCTCTAAATGATATTTATCTTCTTTACTTGGAAAAATCACCTACCTGAAGGACCAAATTTGCTATTGCTGTTCCTTTACAGCTTTGCTAATTCCCCTTGACATTCTGTGGTCATAACTGCTACATGAGTCAGTTGTTTCCTGCCGGTTGTTTCATTCTCTGAACACTTCCTACTTGGTCATGGAAGTTCAATTAATTTAAACGGTGCAGTACTCGTTGACAGTATTAACTTACTTGCTTAAATTAAATAATCCTCTTTCTTAGTATATACTATCCTCTAGAATTATATCAAAAAGAAGTAGATGTATGTTCATGTCAATTGATCTGGAACATATATGGAACTTCCCCTGTGAGGGGGAATCCCAGCCTGGATTCTGTTGTGCGTAGCTACCTTGAAGGTTATCCTTCTGATGCCTCTTCAGACAGAGCTACCTTCTGGTGGTTAGGAAACCTGGAAAGGGTAAGACTAATGCTGTGCTTCCCCACCCAATGAACTTCCTGTAGGAGACTGTTCAAAGGCCAGTGCAAGTAGAAGTAGTTCTTCAAGTGTGATGTCTGGAGACAGCATACAAATTGTTTGCTCTGTGACACATGGAGCATCCATGTGGTATAACAAAGGATTTGGGTCTTTGTTTATGTCTTTAATTAATAAATTTAAAATATTATAATTATACTGTGAAAGGATCAAACATACACTTTGATATTCCACACAGACATTTGGAGTCCATATATAAAGAGAGGGTCCAGAGATGTTTTCTCCTCTGTGTATACGGAAAAGCACATCTCATCATGTCTTACAATCTACATTAAATTTTACTGAACAGAAGAAATATTTTAATGTTTAAATCTGGTTCCTTTATGGGGGACAGAATTTCTTGGTCATCATGAGAAACCAAAGCTAAAGGTGCTGCCCAGTATATTTAATTTCATCCTTTGCAATTTTTCAGACGTACAGTTTTTGTTTGGTTTGTTTGTTGTTTTTCCCCCACTTTCTATAAAGGAATTGACCTACAGTGCTATAATGGAGGAAAAGGGAAAAACAGTTCTCCACCAACACAAATCTGGTGGTCAGTAATATGCTGCAACAAAAACCTTTTAAGAAAACGAAGCTAAAGCAATCTGCTTTCTGAGCATTCTTTCCTCTCCAGAACCCAGCAGTTAGAATCATGTTGAAAAATCTGGACCTTCCTGATTCATGGCTTCCAGTTTTGAGGCACACCCGTGGGTTTCTAAAGCCTCATTTGTATGCTAGACAAATTACCTGATTGGAGCTAATCACATGTACAACTTTCAGTGTAGTTCGGGGTGCCAGACTGAATCTGGAGTCACCCAAAGCCAAATCATTGTAAATGACTCAAGAAGATGATTGGGTGATTCTTACTTAAATGAAGCTAGAACACATAATCTCAGATTAATCTGTAATATGCATAATCATAAGCATTTTGGAAAACCAGGTTTTTTTCTATTTGCATTTTAATGTACTGAAAAAATAGAATACAGTTCTACATATTGTTTGCAATTACATACTATTTTTAATAGTGCCTGTATATATTCTAACTGGATTTTTTTAATTATTATTTGGTTCACTTCTTTTACTGTTTCTTTTTTTGAGGTTCTACATCACTCCTGGCTAGGCTAAAGCATGCAAGTTGTATCGCGTGTTTGATTTTCAGACTCATTTTTAAATTATTTGTATAGTTTGTGTTCCTCTTTGACTAAGCTTTGTTCATACTTTTGAAAAGCAGCAGCTGCCCGGTGGTGCAAGGGCCCAATTTCGAAGCAGAGGCGAGCGGGCTGAGTGTTGGAATGCTGGCGTGGCTGGTTGGTGTTCCAGCCAGAATTCAGACTATTTACTGACAGCTGAGGTGACTATGAGTCTGCCCCACATGAAAGGGGTCTTCTCATATTTCTTAGAGAAGAGAATTTAGCATGTATGTGCACATGTCTTCAGCAATTCTCTTCTGAAAACCAAAGAACTTTCGCTGGGTCAGAAGACAGTGTGCAGACTACACAAATGTATTATGTATGAGCAGTGCTCAGGGTGGCCTTTGGGAAACACACAGGCAAACATGTGCAAGGCCCTTAGGAGCTTACAAGTCTAGTAGCAGACCTGACAAAACCAGTGGGAGCTGCAAACAATAGATAGAGAAATGAGAAAACAGACAGATGTAGTCTTCAAGATCAAAGGTTAATAAGGTACCTTGTCATGTGCCTTCATCCAAAATATTTCCTCACTCTGCTAAGTAATCTACTCGAAGCCCATGGAATTTCCTCACATGGCAAAAAACCTCTGAACTACTTTCACAAACATGTCATCTTTTTTAGTCTACAACTTGCACCATGTCTAAGACCTCCCATACATGCCTTCCTCCACTCCCCACCCAGTCTTGGATTTCACATCCTACAAAGACTAACTCTTTGTGGATCCCCAGTTCTTCACAGAGCTAACATCCCATGAGTAAAAGAAAAAGATACCACTCTGAAGAACATCCATATCTGACCTCAGGGAATTTTGATGGCTAAATTCCCCTTTCTATATTAAGATGTGTCAAAAGGCCAAATGACTTCAGTTGAAAAGTAATGAGGTTACAACACTTTCTTGTCATGTTAAAGGTTCAGGAAGGCTTAACTTTCAAGGTTTTTCTTTTTTACTAGAATTAATACTTATAATCTAACCTAAAACTGACCATTTCAAAGGCAAAAATGTATAGATGGTTGGTAACCCTTTAAATTGTATAGACATGGGATAGATACAGTAGAATACAGAATAGTTAATGTTGCCTTCACAATAAAAATGGAATGCTTTATGGAAAATTATGTCTAATATTTAACGTAGTGATGGCTCTTCAAACGTCAGTCACCAATCAGAAGGCTTATACTATCACTGAAGTCCCATTAATAAATTTGCAGTAAAAATTCAATGCCTCTTAAACTCCATGAAACATCTGAAAGACAAGGACACTTCCCTTAGTAATTTATCCACTGCTGCAAGAATAGGCATTAGATGCTCTAGAATTTAGCTACTGATTTTTATTAAAGGTAACTAAATAACAACAACATCCAAAACCTGTTCTTCATCTTACCCCCTCTTTTGGTGCAAGACAAATTACTTATATTTTTAAAATTTAGGCCTGAATAGCATTCTACAGACATTCCACAGAAAACATTGCACAAAGAAAGAACAGCTGTCTGCTGTGTCTTCTGAGCAATGTTATGATGCAGAAAATGTCTATTGGTTCTTTGCTGACAGATTATTGATCATATCTGTCTCCTGAATCACTTCAAACTATGGATTTTTTGCTGAGACCATTAAGGGACCAGCCTCAAGCCCTCTGTGCCCTGTATACACACAACATTCTCACATTTGAATTTATGTGCATGCCAATAATGGCCACAAGGAGAAAACAAAATCTTAAAAAGACATTTTTGAAGCAGGTCATTTCAGCACAGGAAATTAGAGACAGATAAAAAAAATCTTATAAATATGCAAATTTGTAGCTAGTCATTCAAAGAGCAAGCATGAGATGAATACCCAGTATGGACACAGTATTTTTAACCGATAACTTAACATTTAGGTGTCATACTGAAAAAGAAAGCAATCTTGCTAAAGCATGTTTTTAATTCACAGGAAGGGCTTTAATTTTGAAAACCTTTTTGTTTATGGACAGAAACTGTTTCCGGCTCTGTCATCACTAAACCACTGGACAGGTGAGCAATTAAGCCCCCTCTACTAAGACTTGGGTCAGGAGAAACAGAGAACCAATTCTTATTTATGTTCTTGTCCCACTGTGATCCTTGGACTTCCAAACAGCACAGAAAGTCATTGACTGTCCCACAGGTTCTGCTACACCTGAAGTTCTCTCCTTGTTTTAGCAAAGAAAAGAAAGATAGATTTTCTTCATTAAGTTATAGAGTTCATTTTCTTCCTAGCAACTGATATAGTGCTATGTTTTGGATTTAGGATGAGACCAATGTAGATAAAATACTGACTTTTTTGGTTGTTGCCAAGCATTCAAGGGCTTTTCAGCTTCTCACACTGCCCTGCCAACAAGAAGGCGAAAAACATCGTGTTCAGTATATAACTGGGGGTTGGCTGGGAGATAGGGCAGATTGGGAACTAGCTGAGCATTGACTTTGGGAGGTGGAGAATAGTGCTGTTCATCATTTGGGGTTTTTTATTATTATTGTTGTTCTTATTATTAGTCTTCCTTTTCTGTCCTGTCAAACTGTATTTATCTTGGCCTATGAGTTCTAATTTTTTTTTTTTATCTCTCCTTTTTGATTCTCTCCCCCATTCTGCTGCCTGGAAGGGAGTGTGGGGAGAGTGAACAAACATTGCGGTCTGAGCAGGCATATAAGAGCGATAGAATCTGGGGGGGGGGGTGGGGGGAGGTGTGTGTTTCCTTCACATTCTCCTTTATTTTTTCATTCAAACAATAGCTGCTAAAATTTAGCCTATGGTTCATGCAATAGGACAATACCATGTGCTGAACTGTCATCTTGTATAAATGATGAGCTTGAGTATTTCTATCATGAAGTCCCGTTTTCAGTTGTTTATAAACTTGCCAAATTTTGACTATTTATGCTGAATATTTCAATGATCGGAAATTTACTAAAAATATTCCAGTTACTTCTCACAGTAACATTCAAGGAAGGATGTGTTGCCAGTTTCTCCTGGAAAGAGGAGAGGCAGCTGTGGGAATGAAGCAGAAGGAAGAAAATGCAAGGTAATTTTTTGTTGATACCCTATTTCTTGCCTGCTAAGGAGCTATCCACCTGGAGGGAGAATCAATCACTTAACATTTGTGGAGCAGTCACTGCACACTTCTGTGCAACAATATACTGAAAAGTACCCAACATTGCATCTCTTGAAAGTCTCAGGTCATACAAGCTCAGTAACTTCTAGTAAAACTCTCAGAGCAGTCTGTCTTCATGAACACAAAGTATTAAAATGAGAGTGGAGAACACTGCCAGCAACCAGCCTATAGGAAACTCTTGGTGCTTCTGAGACCTCATTTCTTCTCTGCCTTCAGTGCCCTCCCTACCTAGAGAATCACCGCAAAAGCATTTGATTCAGGTAGAAAGATTAAATATAATCAGAAGAAAGGGAAGGATACTCAGGAACAGGAAGGGATGTTGGGGACTGACTTGGAGAAAGGATGAATGAGTTAAATCCATTGTCAGAGAATTGAGTGATGGGAACAATCACTCAAAAATATGAAAAATGTGGGAGATTCAGAAAAAAATATATCAGAAAGTAAATGGAATAAGAAGCTGGGGTCAGAGCAGAAATCAAAGGAAAAGGTAAGGAATGGAGGGGACTAGGAACCTACCACAGGGAAATCCTGTTCTGTAGCATCCATAGGAGTTTGATATCCTCCTCCATCAAGACACCTAAGACAGGGGAGAGAGGGTCCACAGTAAAGACCTCATGCTGGATGACACTTTATGGGATTGGAGATCAACAGAATTAACTTCACCAGAAAATTTATTCGGTTATATGAGCACATCTGCTACAACTCAAACTTCACAACTTGTATCTTACATTCTCTGCAATATTTTTGCCTTATTTAATCTTATGTTGTTTGGGCTTTATTTATTTATTTACTGTGGCATGTTAATTTTATTTGTGGGCAAAGCAAACTATAATTTATTCTTTGTTTCTTTCTGTCATGAACAGTTCTTTATATTAACTGCTGGTAATGAGGTCTCAAATAGTTAAAATTGCCTAAAACTTTTTAACATGGATATTCTTAAAACTTTTTGTAAACCTATCCTGTTTACGAAGTTCTTAGAGACTTGCAGACTGCTGTTGAAAATTGGTGAGTATTGGGAGTTATTTTGGGGTAAAATTTTATTTTCTCATGATACTATTAACATAGTATTAGAAATTATATCACACGTGTGAGATGACAAGCCTCGAGTAGACATAGTTGTGTAGGAGGATCTTCTTTAAAATGTGAATGTACTTGTCTCACCCCACCAAAACTAGCGTACTGGATAATTCTTTGCTAAATTATGCAACACTCTTTCAAAATACAGGCATTTGGGAATCAGTTCCCATGCACAAGATCTTAAGCAAACACTCGTGACATCATCCTGCAAAAGGAAACTCTGTAAAAATTAAAGTCTATATACTGTTTAAGGAAACTTTACCTAGAACATTCTTTTATATTTTACTAAAAAATAGTCTACATAAATATGGTATTAAGGTGCATGTGCCCTTCACATCCTGGATGGTTTAAGAGAGGGTAATTACAATTTCTAACTTTGGGGGCGTATTTTATTGCCTGCTTCCTCTAGCTTTTTTTCTGATTCCCAGGCTTTACAGGCTTTCAGAAAGAGAACAGACTACCTACATGTAAGAGATTTTAGATAAGGCTTCAACTGTCTTCATTCTTTGCATTTTTTGGTCTGTATTTCCTGCTAATGTGATTTGAATAAACCAATTACACTGAAATCTGTTCCTTCGTCATGCAAATCACTCCATGAGTGTGGATCTCTAAGTCTTCCATGGAATTACACAAGGAGTAAAACTGGTCTGACACTTGGTTGTACGAGGGGTCTGCAGAGGATGCTTTGTGCTCGTTTCTGAGGTTACATTTGCACTACGTTGAAGGAAGATTTCAGGCAGATAGGACATTTAAAGAAAATAAATAAAGCTTGTAAAAAGTCCTGAAATACGAAAAATATAGGCTGAAGTTTGCTTTCTAGGTGTAGGCTGCAAACATGCAGTTTAAATATGATAATTTCTTAAAAATATTGCCTGGGAAAAATATGACTTGGAATTTGATGAAGGTATCCCCAAATGCCCGTTCTGTGCAGTTTAAAACTGGTCAAAAGTTCTATTATAAGTGTTTTATTTAACTGATAAATCTCTTTTTATCAGTGGGATCATATGCACAATTAAGCTTGATTCACACCTATTAGGAACTCCAGAAAAAAAGATCACTTATTTTTCAAAGTCATGGGACTCCTGGATGCTCTTTAAGAGTTAGTGACCTTAGGAGAGAATGATTTTTTTCAGCTACCTCTTCACACGCTGTTGCTGGCAGCAGTCTAACTGCCAGGTCTCTGTGTGTCACATTTGCTTTTCTGCTCTGTAAGGATGCCGGGTTTCTTCAGGAAAATGTGTGCCAGGCAAAGAACAACAGTCCCTATTCTACTCAAAGGAGACATTCCTGAGACGACAACTCTGTAGGGTTCTGTGTGCAGGGTGACGCTCACAGCTGCTGAATTCCACAACCAGTCTGTAAGCAAAGGATATGTGGGCTAAACAGAGAGACTTGCCAAATTTGCTGAGGTAAGGGTTGCTGGAAAAAAACAGGAGTAAATATATAAATGCCTTGGTATGTGCACACCTACAACAACAATTATCCACTCCCTCCCAAGTTTAGCTGGTTGAGTTCCCACATTATAATGCTTCTAGTTTTGGGAGAAAGCCAGGTATCAATTTCTGTTCTGGAGAGGAAAGAAAAAGACCAAACCACTTAGTGCCTGAGATACTGCATCAAAAATGGTCCAATGACATTTTAACTACAGATACACAGCCAAATGCCGCACAGCATAAAGCAACTGCTTACATAGACATGCAAGCTGTTGGAATGAACAGCCTTGGGAGTATAATCATGCTCATATTGATGCAAATATTAATTTTATTTTTAAAAATCTCTTGCAGACAGTACTAGAAAACTTTGGAAATTACATATATACCAGGAAAATAGTGTTTAAAACATACAGTTGCTTGACGTTATTTTACCAGATCTAAATGGCTGTAATAATGTACCCAAAATAAGAATGACTATAAAATGACCTTTATGGCATCATGACAAAATCAATTCTCCTCCCATACACTGTAATATTAAGAAATCAGAGGGGGAAAAAAATAGAATCAATAAACTCCTTCAGAACTCAATTGTAATCCTTCATGAATATGACTGTCACTTTCCTTTATTTCTGAATGAAAATAGATTCTTTCTGAGCCTCCAACCTTGATGCAAGATCTTTTCAAATTTCCTTTAGGTAGTTATGAAGCACCCTAGAAAATCTGTGTTTACCAAACAAGCCTGTTATACATAGGAGGTGTTCTGACACAATAGTGACAACAATAACACAAAACCTCAAGATAAGCAGATCACTGTTTATTTTCTCCGGTTTCCTATTTGTTCTTTGTGGGAATTTTATGTCATCAAAAGCAGAGCAAGGCATAGAGGCATAAAAACACCAGTAGGAATTTTTTACAAACACGAAAGTTATTTTTGCCTAAAGGTTGGGTTTTTTTACCTAAATAGGTACTTTATATTTATTTTTGTCTTTTTTTTTTTTAAACAAAACTTATTTTTCAGTTTCTTACACATGTGTTTTGTGATGGTAACAAGTGAAGTTTTCCAGGAGATTCAAACCCAGTGTCTGAACTGTTAAACACAGACCCTGAGACTGCAGGTGTGAACTCACAGGCTCATATATGAATGCATGTCAGAAGTCTGTCCAGCAAGATTTCTGTGCATGCAAAAGGTAACTGTGATAAGCATCACTAGCCTTTGAATTGGGACTCCATTTTCAGTTAGTAAACTGGTAGGAACAATGGCTCTGTATGAACTCAAGATCTTAGGAGAACACACTACTGCAGTTGGATCTCATAAGGAGATCAAGACCAAGGAAGAGGACATTTGATCTTACACACACTTTTACTGAGCTTCCCATTGACTTCTGCTGCAGGAAATACTCATATTCAAATCAATTGGATTTCACACATGCTTAAAGACAGGCATGTGCACAAGATGGCTATTTGAGCTCAAGGCCATCATTTAATTTTTTATTAAATAAGAGAAGCTTGTCATCTGTTATTAAATAGTAGGCCAGATCTCAAGAACTACTCAGCTTTTACTCAATGTGACTCTATTTGACTGACAACCTCAGGGTTTGACAAGCCTGAATTTTTGTGAAGAAAAAAAAAACCAACAAACTTCCTGTACAGTATGTCAAGGCTGGTATGTCCACTAGTTCCGCTGAGAACACAGATGATGGCCCTGCAGGCATGAGCAGTAAATCAGTTGCAGATTAGGGACAGGTTCACTTATGTGACGCACAAAAGCTGTTCGTAATGTAAATGTCTGGGAAAAGTGCATACAGAACAACCCAACTAAATAACAAAAGTTCTTCCTCCTTGACAGTGACTGCCACACAATTTATCAGTAATGCAAGGTACATGATACTCTTGCTGGATTACAATTCAACATTAAATACTCTTACATGATAAGTTGCAAAAGGACAATACAGTGCATAAGTTTCTTATTTTTTCTCTGTAACGCAATTCTTTTGGTGTTTGTTATTTTTAATGGTGATAAGAATCTTTTTTTTCCCAATGAACAACTTATTACTTACCATGTTTATGAACTGAAGACATGCTTAATTAAAGCGAGTGTCAAGAATAACTAATGTTCATTAGTACTTTGGGGATCACAAAATATAAGTCTATCAAGATACGAAATATACATTTAGTTGTGTAAATATTTTATAAGCCAGTTTGTGCTCCTACCCACCTTTTTTCCTCTCTGCTGCTGCTAGTTTCAAAATCAATTTAAAGTGCTTTTTGCATCTGAATAAACTGCCTCAGAACTGGCATTTAAATAATGCATAACTTCCTACTGAAACTAAAAATATTTATTTAAGTCATGTAATGAAAAAAACCCCAAAACATTTAAAGTGGGTGGAGGCTGTCCTGCAGAACTCTGGAACAAGTTTCTTACCCAGAAATGTAGCCCCAATATTTTGGTGAATACCTTCCACTGGCAGCACCATACGAACCTCTTCGCTCTCCCTTGTAGTCGAGTGGAGTGCATTGTGTCTTGCAGTCTTTCTGGAGTGGGGACATTTGCTCTGCTCAGGCAGGCTGGGTGTTATATTCATTCTCAATCCCACCTCCATGGGAGCAAGACTGTATTTCGCAATGCTGCTTACAGCCCATATGCAGTTTGTGTGTCTGTTTCATTCACCAAAACAAACAGATAACAACAGTACATAACAACAGACCTCTCTTGGACGTAGTTATTTAGCCATACCAAAAGCTTATGCTGGACAGTTTGTAGGAAAAGGAAGTAGTAGAGAAAGGAGGTGAGTGCTGCGTTTGCTCAGGTTAAATCTCTGGGCCCTGTCAAGGGTGTGAGGGCAAATGTAAACCAAAAGAAACCTTCTCTTGAGGAGTGTTTCCTCTTGCTCATGCATAGAAAACAGAAGCTCAGCATTCAAGCAGCAGAACGATACCACAGAATACACTTTCAGTTCCATACCTTAGAAAACAAATCTTAATTCCTTGTGCTAAAATAAGCAACAAAACACACCCCACTACCAGTGTTATCCAAACCTTGCTACATATCACTCATGATTATATCCAAGCCCTTGGACATCCTCTTTTCCTTCCCTTTCTCTCTGCTCCCCACAGGGATCCAGTGCCTGGAACCTGTCCCTTCTGCACCTGATCCGGCAGGTTTACATGGGAAACGAAATAGGATACAGCGGCACGACAGGCAGGTGCTTTCTCTAAAAATTTGAATAACGTCAGTGAAGCTTCTTTCCCAGTGAGCAAATCACAATCAGCTCTCAGTGTCATAATGCAAATAGCACCTTACATAACAGCCATGCAGTCCACGGTGGGGGACCGAGGTCTTACAGTAAGGGGACGTGCAACGTTATCTCATCAAGAGATTAGCACTGAGATTTCTCCCCCTGCCCCCATCCTTTATTTGCATTAAAGCCTCAAACTATCAAAACCTTCCCATTGTTACAACTTCAAGCAACACAAAATCACTTCACATCTCTTAACCAGCAAATTGTACCCACCTCTTCCCTTTTCTCTCCCCGTTCTTGGACGTGCAATAACATCAGGAGATTATGTTTAGTTTAATCAAGTCAGGGATATACAAATATTCCTGAAAATACATTCATTCCTTCCTGCTCAACAGATTAATAGCATTTGATTTGACATGACTGTAGGTTTACACACTTCAAAGAATTTTTAAAGCGATACCTTCTAAAAAAGGAAGGAATTAAAAAAATGTTGCTCTGTATTCGGCATGACTGAGTGATGCATTGTTGGGTTTGGGGTTTTTTTCAGTATTCACAAGCTGTTTTCATGCCTTGGTGCTAACAGTTGTGAACAAAAATCAACTCAAGTATTGTAGCATTAATGGGGAACAGTCTGGCCTCCACCTAACCCTGAAGATAATTATGCTAAAACAATAGTGATGAGCATTCAGCTAACTAGCTCTAACAAGGAAAGACTGCTGCTGCCATTCATCAAAAAGGCCATTTGGATAATGAGGAGAGATGGCTACTGACATATTTCAGCAGGAGAGGCCATCCTGCTGGGAGCTTCTTTCAAAATGCCAAATTCTATCAATTTAAAAGGCAAACATTACACTCTCTTTGGTTTGTCCAGTGATCTGGGGAGCAGACACAGAAGTCATATAGTACTGCCCAAGTTGGAATAAAGAGCTGGAAGAGATACCTAAGCAGAAAAAAATGAAATGCCATAGTGTACATATCATTGTAATCTTCAGTCTCCTGAAAGGACTAATCCTAATTATGAACTACATGACTGCTGTCAGTCAGGGAGAGCAAATCCCTTGCTTTCTGTAAGAAGCTCCTAATCTGATTATTGATTTACAGTTCTGGTGATTAATTAAAGAATGTGCCTCTCAAGGAATCTGAACATCCAAACTGGACAGACTGTAAAGCAGCCTGTAAAGAAGGTGTCTTGTCATAGGGAAAAGGAAACAAAGGAAGTGTGTGCAGTGTTTTCCAGTGACTTGCAATTGCAGGCAGCAAAGTTGCTGATACCTCCGATACTCTAAACAATCTTGATTGGTAAGGTTACTGTAGGTTTTCTTGTATTCATCTTCATCACCAACTTAACTGAGTACAGGAAAAAAAATGCCATCATGAACAGAGATGCTTTACAGACTAACTAGTAAGAACCATATTCAAAATTTCTCCAGCATCATCCATTGTTGGCCTCTGAAGGTTCATCTCTGCTGCTGGGAAGTTAGAGAGGGTCTTCTCTCTCTGCTGACTTGCCACGTGAAGGGTAATATATTGACTCTCTTAAAAAAGTCACTAACAAGTTCAGAACTGTAAGACAAAGAAGATGTTAATACAACAGGTGAAAAAGAAAAACACCTGGAGGAGCAGGAAATTCGATGGGACATTCATAAAAGTAAACCTGAGCTTGGTGAAATTAATGTCTATCGGTTTCTTCCACAGTCCATAGAGGGTGTGAAGTTCCTACATGGAGTTATTGAATGCAGAAGCTTGGGAGCTGTTTCTGGAAGGACATATCTTTCCCCATAGACTGTATAAGAGACCTACAGATATTATCTTCAGTAGGTTAAAATTCACCCCTTGGTATACTCTGTACAACGAGCACACTCCCGGATGGCTGTGTAAAGGACGCAGCTATTCTATCCCATGTCCAAAGCACCAATTTCAGAGGAGCATTTTGAGATGCTAGAACTTACAACTGAAAATTGGAAAGCCTTCTGAGGGAAAAAAAAGATCCTTTTTGCATTGTGCTGGACCCTGGTGTCAAACAGGGGGTTTATTCCTTGCCTAGCACTCAAAAAAGAATGTATTCTTCCAGTACTTATTGTGAAGTCAGTCCATGAGTCTTTTAAGGTTCCAGTCATTATACTTTCTAGAAATGGAGTATGACATGTAAACCAGTTAATAATTTTAAAATCTGAAGATTTTTGCATGCACCTATATCTCAGTTCCATTAATTGGCCTCTATCACAGAACTGTGTACTGATTTTTCTCTGCTTATGCCAAAGTCATTTCAAGTCACTTGGTTTCTTTGATGTGTTTGAAGGCAGGAGAGATCTCCACAGGTTGCTGGGTGCCATTAGGCAGCAGATAACTAATACTACATACAGCTCATGTAAAGACTGTTAGTTGAAACCAGTTACAAACTCATCGACTTCTTTTGCCATGACGTGGTTTTTGCTATGTACATTTCTTAGTTGATGATCTCTGTGAAAGATAAGCTATTAACAGTGTTTGTATTGTGTGGTTCTAGTACTGATCTATGTTTTTCTAGTGCTACATGAAAAACGAAGAAATAGAAACTGAAAGTTTCTTTGCCTTTCCTTGTGTCATGCATGATCGTGTCTAATTTGGTACTAGAACTGGAATCAAAAGAGCATAGTAAAAGATCCCGTACTTAATCCTTTCCCACGTTCAGCCTTACCTTGATCTCTGAAATGTTTTCGTTCTCTCCTTAGGGCATGAATACTTGGTATAAAATTTGCGTGTCTGTTTTTTCTTTGTAGGAGAGGCAAATAAAGGTGAAAATTCAAGACAACAAACTTCCATAGTGAAGATAGACCATTTCGTATTTCTAGCCATGCTGAACTATGGGAAACCCAACCTCACTGCAGCTATGTGTAAATGGTCACAGAAATACATCTTGGCTCAAAACCCAGGCATGCAGCATACTTCTGCTTTAATAAAGCTAACCGTCTCTAATACTTGGAGCCAGTAACAATAACTCTTTTACTGTAAGCATGGCCTTTTGGACTATATAACTTTTGAATACAAAACAAGCCAAACCCTCCCATTTCTCCCTGAGCTAATGATAAAACAAAAGAACAGGGTGGTGCCATGTTGGCAGCACTGCCGGATCGCACCGATCTCTGTCATTTTTGGCAAATAATGAATCGACTCAGGCCCTCTAAAGACCTCATGTGAGCTTAGAGATATGCTATTAGTGTAGAGCTAAAAAATACTGCTGTGGTGTTTACAGAAGGCACTCACTCAAATTATTCTATTTGAAGTCAATTAGAAGAATCCTCTGATCTTACTGGCATATCTTCTCACAGCAAACACTATGCAGTTGTTATCGCTAACCCTGAAGAATGCAGCTATCCTGGGAGAATGCGAAGGCCAGTTTAAAGACCTATTCACTATCTTTGTTGATGCTCATGGCTTATATGTCTGTATTGCAAAGTCAGATCAAAATGATTGCCTCTAGCCATTATGCAGACAAGCAAATGTTGTCAAGTGCCTGCCAGTTTTCACAGTGCATTTCATGTATCTGCTGGGCATTGTGGTTCCACTCAGTTATTCATTCCCAGTTTACTTTCTGAAACATTACCAGCGTCCGACACACCACTGCTTTGAAGAAAGCAGCAGCTCAAACATAGAAAGAGAATGTGGGACAGTATGATATCGCAGGTGCCAATCTCCTCTCTTTGGCAACCAGTAATAGAACCAAGGCAATGGTATGAAGCTGAGACAGGGAAAATTTAGTTTGGATATTAGAAAGAGGCTCTTTTCTGAGAGGGTGGTTGGGCACTGGACCAGGCTCCCAGAGAAGTGGTCACAGCACCGAGCTTTACTGACATCAAGAAGCATCTGGACAATGCACTCAGTCCCTTGCTCTGACTTGGCTGGCCCTGTGTGGAACCAGGAGTTAGACTTGATGATCCTTATGGGTCCCTTCCAACTCAGGATATTCTGTGATTCTATGATTCTTATTTATTTTTAACTTGCTTCTTTTTGCCTGTTTTCATTGCTCCCACAAACTCAGTTATGTCCTGTCCACTTTGGTGATATTGAAAAGCACTTCTCTCTGAAGCTTTCATTTGTACTAGTTGCTACATCAAAACCAGGTTACATCCCTGTATCAGCATCTCTCTGCCTCACCCATATGAACACGGTAAAATATCATACCTAAAATCACCACAACTTTCTGATAGAAAAGGATAATCTTAAGATCTCCCACACTGGGTTGCAAGCACTAAAATGTATGTGCAAGGGGAATCTGAAAGTATTCTGAAGTAGAAGGTATATCCTCTGTCATTGCCTGAGTTTTCTTAGGCATGCTGCTCCTTTTCAAAGTGTTTCTCTTCAAATGCTGCAGTCCACCTTGACCACTCAAAAGAACATCTTTAGCTACAAGGCTTCAGCAGGAGATGGCACATCTGCTGTCACCTCAATTACTTCTGAAAACATCTGCTAAGATTCATCATGTACATTCTAATTTCAGTCTTCAGTTGATATTTCTCTAAGCCCAAGATTTATATTCATGCTGTATTCTTTCTCTGTTTAAGAACACTTTATTATGCTTTCTGATACAGAATACCTCTTTCCTAAATTACTGTGTTTTGAGAGCTCTAATAGGGCACCATCATACACAATTTTTTCTATATACCACCAGACATCTCTGAGCAGTAAAACTGAGACATCAGCCTGGAGTTTGAATGTAAACACAGAAGCAATAAGGTTAGTAATACATTCTTTTTAGGTATAGTATAATAAGATACAATTTTGCAGAGGCAACACTTTTTCACTGATGTTCACAAGCCAACAAACGTGCAATTCAATCTGTGTCTCAGATACACATGCACACACATGTGCAGACATCTAGCATAGCATTTACTATTTCAGATAAAGCACTTATAAAATGAATTTTTATCTACTACATGGTCAAAGTCTCAACATCCAGTGTGTTTATAAATAGACGTATGACTTGCTTTATTGGTTCCCTCTTGAATATAAGGAGTTGACTTTTTTTAATTGCAGAAAACATTGTGCATCTGCTTTCCAAAATGGTATCTCAGCCCTGGTTTTCAATATCACTAGTGATTTCTGGAAATTTAGGCAAGTGCTATCATTCATATTATGAACCCAGGATGTCCACTTGATAAATTATCATGTCCAGAGAGACAACCATTCACCTGGCTCCGGAGAGCTGATTGAGCAATGAGATACTCATAAAGACTTATTTAGTTAGAGCATTAATTCACCAGGAAAGAAATCTTTTTATCTTGCAGGGGATTATTTTAACTATTGACTAAAAATTTAAAGTACTGATATGTTTTAAGACTAACGATGTATTTATATTTCTGATTGCTGTAATCTTGTGATATAATTAACTGAACATAGTCATGAATCAAAAGCAAATATTTACTTTATGCTTTTATTCATCATCACAAATAGAGTAAATGTTGGGTAAAACATATCAAGCATATATCTTCAGAAGTTTATAGCAACACAATTGTATAAAACTTTTCCTCCTATCCAGAGCATATAATTTTTTGAGAAATAATAATATGATAAACTTTACAAGGCAACCTTGTGTGTTTGTAAAGAAATCTATTCAATGTTCCTGTCCAGACTACATATAGCAAATAAATATTGTATTACACAAATTCAGATTCAAAACACTCTACTGAACCACTTTTACCCACAGCTACCTACTCCTCCTCTATTCTTGCTGACAAATAAATATATCCTTTGATATCAAGGTACAAAAATATTTCATCACTTGGTACTCATTTTGCAAACATTTCATATATTTGAGTATATAAGTGAGGATTCTAAAAAAACCCCCTTGTAAATAAAATTTTTTTTTTTTAATTAAAACTAAATTCCTAACTGGAAAAAAACCACAAATTTAGTCAGAACATTGATGTCTTCTTGAGTCTGCAGGCTCTGTGGAACTCTGGTCATAGAATTAACGATGAAGCTTAGTTATGGTGATTTAAATGACTCTACTGCTAATTATTTCACTAATTGTTCCAGGAGAAAGAAAAAGAAGATAAAAAATGCAATTAATGTGATCATTCTACAACTACTCCGAAGTATTTTTAATGTTGTCCTTGTTGACAGAAGCCAAAAGGCATCTTTTTGGATCAATAATATCAAAGCTTTCATCAGGTCAAACTGGCATAGCTAACACAGGTTTCTGCAGCTCCACTGATGCTCCCAAGTGTGCATAGAAATCATGCATCCAGCTAAGAAGCTAGAAAAGGTGAGACAGACCCTTGTGCTTGTTTTGAAAGGCTCTTCTCTTCACTAATCACAGTAGGATTTACATCAGCCAGGATGTTCATATCTGTCTGGGGACAGCCAACAGTCTGGTTTGCTGAGACCAAATATACCATCAGAGAGCATGTTCTCTCCTTTCCACCGGACATCACATGAAATAACCTACAAGATCCTGCTCTTGTTCGAGTTTTTTGGTTGGTTCTGTCCTTTTCTCTTTTCACTCAATTCAGTAAAAACATATAAATTTGTCACAGAGGTCAAGGCAGCGTTTCAACTCTGGAATGCACTGGGTCCCTCCCACCCTACTGAGATGCCGGCCTGCTCCATATTTGCACTGATTTGTATCTGGTAAGACATGAAACCAACTTAACCAGTTGTTTCCTCTGCTGAGACTCGTTGCCTGAATTGCGTGGAAAAAAACCACATCAGGGAGGTCAGAATTAAATCATAGAAGACAGTAAGAAAAATATTACAAACAGATGAAAGATTTAGATATGCTATAAAGACTATAAAGGAGGGCAGTTAAAGCCAAATTCAACCATCTGACAGTCCACATTTAAATAGTGAAAAGTAGATCCAATTCTGTATGAAGTCTGTTTATAAAGTGTTAAAAAAACCTACATATAACTTATTTCAGAGACTACATTGTAGAGATTTGAAGACATTGGGTAACTAGTAATCAAAGATTACTAGTGAAGACTGGAAACTCTGTTTTGTGTTAGGCTTCTCAGTTTCAACATTTACTTTCAAAATCTCTATTTTGAGTCTTTGAAAATATTACATTCTACTAATGTTTAACATTTTGTTTTGATTTTGAATATGTTAAAAGTATGCTGTTGCTGTCGTGCAATCTGTTTTCTTAATAGAAGCCTATAGTTTCCTTCAAAGGAAAAACTAAATCTTTTGTTTCAAGAAGGTTGAAACAGAAATCATTTTATAGACTGCTCTTGCCCATGTTGCATTCTCAAATGAGCTACATGAAAAAGGTAATCACTTATTAAATATCAGTTTATAGTGCTAAAATTTTGCCATTGCAAACACATACAGGAATCTTCTTGTAGACAATAAGTGAGATTTGCAAAGACAGTTGAGGGATGTAGCTCTACAAATTTAGTTAAATTCGATTGAAGTCATGTAGGAAACTAGTTCTAGACATCTTTGAGCATTTCAACTGATGTGTGTACTTTTCAAAACCAGAACTTCCCCCACTGAGTTTAACTAAGGAATGAGCAGGTGACCCTGAAAACAAAATGAGACTGATATGGCAAAGAGACAACAGATGTCAAGGATAACAGACAGCTGGAAGGCTACTTTGGATCCTATTTTAAAATAAGTGTACACCAACCTGATTCTTCAGATCTTTTTCAGTGATCTGAAGAAAAAAGATCTGAAGAAGAACTTAAAGAAATCTTTCTAATGTCTCTTGACAGTCAGAAAGCAAACAAACAATTCTTCTCAACCTTCAATAAATATGTTAGCAATGATCTCCTAAAATCAAATGGTAAAAGGTAAAAAATGTGAGATGCTCTTGAGAAAAATGATTCGATCAAAAGACTGTAGAATGTATCTTCTTTTTCCTGACCTTGTTTGTCTGATTTTCTCTAGAGTTACGCCAAATTATCTGAAGGTCTTTTATATAGTCAGAGACCTTGAGAGGCTCTTAGTTCAGAGATGCTGCAGATATGGCCAGCTATCCACTGCTACAAACACAGCTGCATCACACCACCCTGGATCCTCTGTCTCCAACAGTTTATGAAAAGTACATAAAATTACTGAATCTCATTTCCACAGCATAATGGACATTTTTTTAGCATGTCTGCACTCATTCTTTTGAATTTGTTCTATGTAAATCTTAGGCAGTCATCACATGAAATAGGGCAAAATATTTTTTGCTGTCTAAATAATGATCAAAAGAGGTAAAATTCTGATCATTTTCAGAAAGGTAGAGCTGCAGTATAAATCCCATTACAGTTCTAAGCAGAATCCTGCTCTGACAAATACATCTCCCCAGTGTGATGGTCTGAATATTATCTTCTCTCAAGAATCTCTGCAGGTACATTACTGAGTCAATACATTGAAAAGCAGGAAAAGATTTTTAAATGGTTCCTATCTACACAGAAGTCTAATACATCTTAAAGAGCCACGTGAAAGAGCAACTGGTAAACAAAAGCTCTCTTCAAAGGCTGGTGTTTGCATAGCAGGTCATTGCACTTTACTAGAGTTCTCGCAGCACTGACGTGCATGCAGTCAGTGAGAGAAGTTCCCATAAGAGATTATCACAGGAAAAAAATCATTCGTGTATGCAATTGTTTGTTATCAATAGACAGTGTGTACTCTAATTAATTTTGACTTGTTGGATTTGATTCGCTGCTCTTGCATATGTTTATTTTCAACTGGATGATCAAATCTGGCTGTGTGTGAGCTGAACTTTCTGTTTCTATAAAAATATGCATTGACCATTCAGTGGCACTTCTCCAAGGGGAAGTGCACAGCCTTTCTCACTTGACCCTTCCACCTTAGTTTCCCTTTCTCAGAATAACAGACAGAAATTTTCTTTGGAAAGCTCAGCAAGTAATGCACCCTTCTCTAGTCAGACTGGAGAAAACAATAAGGCATTTATTGGTATTTTTGTGTCTTTGCCTAAGGAAACAAAGCATATGTAAACAATTCCAGTATCTCTCTCCCTACCTTGGAGGAAGATGAAGTTAGTGATAGGTAAAGGTCTGAAGGACAATGAAAATCTTCCAACTGTGAAGATAAATGGGCAGGGGAGTCTAAATGTATCAGAACTTCCCATATATAATCATGCTAGAGGGAAAGGTCAGGGCAACTCCAGTACTGATACATGCTGGGACATGAGGGGATTGAGAGTAGCCCTGCCAGGAAGGATTTGGGTGTCCTAGAGGATGAAAAGCTGGACATGAGCCAGCAATGTGTGCTCCAGCCCAGAAGATCAACCATATCCAGGACTGCATCAAAACCAGAGTGATCAGAGGAAGGCTATTACCCCTCCTTCACTCCACTTTCACGAGACCCCAGCTGGAGTACTGCATCCAGCTCTGGAGTCCTCAGCATAGAAAAGACATGGAGCTGTTGGAATTAATCCAGTGGAGGGCAATGAAGATGATCCCAGGAATGAAACACCTCTCCTGTGAGAAAAGGCTGAGACAGCTGGGCTTCTTCAGCCTGAAGCAGAGACAAGAAGGTTCTTCTCTAGGAGTAGACCTTATTGTGGCTTTTCAGTTCTTAAAGGGGGCTTATAAGAAAGATGGGGACAAAACTCTTAACAAGGCCTGTAGCAATAGGGCAAGGAATAATGATGTTAAAATAAAAGAGAGTAGATATAGACTAGTTATAAGGAGTAATTCTTTTACAGTGAGGGTGGTGACACACTGGGACACTTTGCCCAGAGATGTGGTAAAGGCCCTGTCCCTGGAAACATGCAAGGTAAGGCTGGATGTGGTTTTGAACAACCTCATCTAGTTGCAGATATCCCTGCTTATTGCAGGGGGGTTGGGCTAGATGATCTCTAAAGATCAAACTCAAATTGTTCTATGAGTTTATGATTTATGGATTGTAAAACTCGTCCCTTGGAGGATACTCAGCATCCTACTTGTAACAATGAAACAAACTTCTCCTTTTATCATCCTGATGTAAGAAAAGGGGTTGCAGAACTCCAGGACTGGTGTCTACAAATCTCTCTTGTGAAAAATGTACCCTCTTGAAGAAGTTTAAGATTTTTATCTCTGGAAGCTTTTCCAGGAGGTGTTGGTGAAAAATCCTGCCTGCATTCTTTCTGGGGTTCTGGCTGAAAGGTAAAAAGCCCTGAGCATAGTCTCTATAAAGACAGGTTTAGTCATTAGGATGGAGTCAGCAGCAAAACCCTCTAAGCTGGTTCTGTAATCATGTTGCAGGATCTGTATAGCACTGGCTAAACCTGCTGCATGGGGGTAGAGACTTCCTAGCTTATCTCCGCGGGCTAGCTTCATCTGTGCTTTGCCCTGTCAGGGTGTGAATTGCACGGATGAGACAACTCACCCGCTGTGGGCCAGGTGACACTGAGGGAGCCTTTGATGCGAAAGTGTCACAAGGCACAGCACATGCAACCTAGGAATTAAGCTTCCCAGATGGGCAGCAATGGATAGTTAACTAGAAACACACAGAGAGACCCCCACACTGACCGTGCTACCAATTCATGCTTGCTTTAGCAATCCATTTCATCTCAGTTTCCCTTCTCTGTAAAGCAGAAGTACCGCTAAAGGCTTCCCATACACCCCGCAGGACTATTATTAGACCTAATGGATTTCTGATATCAAAGCGCACTGAAGATTCCACGTTATTAAAAGAATTGGGTATAATTTTAATGCATTTTTTGTGTTATTAGATACATATGCATGACACTATTACTGAGTATGTACATGCACTTACTAACAAGCCACTTCTAGTAACTATGTAGTATTAAATCCTGAACAATAGAATAGTGTCCAGAAGACCCATGGAGAGACCAACTGCATAAATTTCATCATAAGATGATTCTGTGCTATAAAAGTTAATCAATTTTATCTGCTGAAGCTGGGAACAATATATGAAATGAATTATTCCATTATTTTTCTGTTACTACACAATCTCTGAAATAAGAATAGTTAAAATTCTGTTCCTGGAATACATGTATGTATTACAAATCAATGTTTTTTGTTGTCCTTTTACCTTTATTTTTATTCTTGCTTATCTGGTCCAATACCCTGAAGCATTTTGTTGCTGCTAATTAGTTTTCTTTTTTTTTTTATGTTTTAACTTGTTTGATTAATTAAAGAAGGATAATAGATTTTTTTTTTTTTTGACAGTCCTCATTACAAAAGTAGGTGGACTAGGGATAATTGATACATTGTATTTATAAAGCACTTTTCATCAATTGTCATTCTGGCCCTTTCCAGACAAATTCTCTGTAGTCTCCATTTTACAGATGGAGAAAATGAAGCATTTCTGAAGAACAAGTGTAGTAGGGCAAGTGAATGCTGTATAGCTTCTATCCTGAAGCAAAAAAACCCCGCCCCAAAACAGTCAAGAAGTGACACCACAGGTATTGTTCACTATTTCACTGACTAGTAGTTGAAATCTGAGGCTTTGGAAAGTGATTTCCTGTACCATGTGTATGAAAATTTTCTTGATAATTTTTGAGAGAACCTATATGATTGGTAGTAGAAATAATTTGCATTTTGGGCTTTCTCTGCCCTGGCTCATCAACAGCTGTCCTGCGTCTTGCGCTGCGAGGACTCCCTGCCGGCTGCCCACGCCATCTCTTACACAATGGGAACACCCATTTTTCAGTTTCAGGCATTTCTTTAGACAACATGGTCTTGTCAGGTGGCAGTGAGTTTTGGCTCCTGTGAATACAGCTGGTTAAACTACTTAAGGTAGTTGCATGCTTACTCCACCCATTAGTTTAATGAGAAATGTAATCAGCTTCAATTCCAATAGGTCATTAACACCTCTCCCACAGCAATATGAAGCCAAAATTGGGCAGGTTTGTTATGCCTGTTGTAGCATGCAATGGAGATACTTTCTGCAGGCTTTAAAATGTCTTTATTATAATTCATGTTCATAATAACTACAGTGAGCCATCCTCCTTGCTATAGGAACAACGAAAATGAGTAACTCCTCTTGTCTTTTTTCTGTATGATTATGCCTTGAAGTGTGTATCATTCTCCTCACCTTTGAATTCCATTTCATAAACATATCAACCAAATAAATGCCCTTCTGGGAATGGTTCACAATTTTTGGTTCCTTACAAGAAAAAGATGCCAAGGATTTATAAATACATAGGAACCTCATCTGGCTTAGAAAGTTCCCTCTTAGTAACTGGTGGAATATAAAGTGTCATAATCATCTGTTCTTGTAATCGTCTGCCAGTACCTGCTTTTGTCCTTCTCTGGGAAAAAATGCTGGTCTGGATGAATCCTGTATGGTCTTTCTCCTGTTTTTAAAGGGCAGGAAATACTTGCTATTTCAACAGGTAGAGTTCAGGTGCTAAACGTACCTTGCTATAGCATGTAGCACCAGGGAGCTGGTGTTTCCAGAGAAGAGACTTTACCTGTGATTGACACACACTTTCATTCATTTTTATTGTTTGTTTGTTTCTTTCTTTTCTAGGAATGAAGACGGGTTATTACCATGATACACACAAGTGAGCGGGATGTGGAGAAGGACAAGGTATGTATTCCATAAAGTGATCTGTTCAGTAAACTACACCACAGTGTTAAAGCAAGAGCATCGAGGTAAGTCTATGTCTTCACAGTTGCCTCCCCAGTGGTATCAGGCAGGCTTTTGCATGGCTCTTACATAAAGAATCAAGCAGCCTAATTGATAAAACTGAAGAACTTGGAAGAACTGTAAGCTTACAGAGTCAGGGAGCTGTTTCACAACGTTTGCATCTGCAGATTCTAGCATAGTGGTTTATAATTTTAGCTGAGGCTTGTAGACATTGTCACAGTATAAATGTAATCGGTAAATATAAAAACCAAAAATCACCAGTAGAGTGCCTGTATCACCTGTAACATTCTTTGCTTCCTTCTAGTAGACTTAAGGCTGTTTAATGGAATGGTTTTAATTGAAAAAAAAATCTAATTTTTTAATGTCAGAATGAGTTAAAAAAGTTAATAATGGGAGGTTAGATACAATTTGTTATTATACAATTCTAACTCTTCCTTCAAGCTTCTGAAATGACAGCATTTCAAGAAGAAAGTCTGAGCCTTGAGTTGCATACTTCAGCTGCCACAAAAATGAAGTGACTCAAATGAAGACGTACTTTTAAAAGGATACAGATGCTGATTGCACTGTTTAAAATATTTTATGGGCAAGACTATACCAGTTTAACCATACGGAGTGGCAATGGCCCAAAAATACTAATCAGCAAAGGCAGAAAATTTACTTAAGTTGGGTGTAGATGGTTTGGTTTTGCATGATGCTGCCAAGCTATTTTTATCGTTGTAGTTTAGGCCTTGGCCAAAAGTTAGGAACAAAATATAAGCACATGTAAACTTCAAAGATTTTTTACATTTGAGCTAAACCCAAACTATGATGACATTCCATGTCTGAGTTCAGAAGCTATCAATTTTATGGTATTTTAAAACCTTTGCATAAGTTTGTGTCTGTAAATAGCACAAGAAACAAAAAAATAAACAGAAGTCCAGAGTGAAGCACCAGGATTCTGGGGAGCTCTGAGGAAAATCTTAAGAGATTATTTTTCTGCTCTTTCCAATAGTGGTGGAAGTCTAACCATGCATCTGGTTAGCCATTTGGTAAATAACTAACAAGGGTCTTGTTCCCAATTCCAGGAGAAGAATGCTGATCTATACACAGTGAAGATCTATTTCTCATTTCAAAACTTCACTTGGAAGCACATTGGTGATTAGCAGGGAAGCATTGTCTTGGTTGGTAACAATGTGATATTGAGAGTAATCTGTATCTATTTACAACTGATAGATTCTGTTTGATTCTGGTGACTCATGTCTCTATGAACTGGCATCAGGCTATAAATTGCATTTGAATATTGGGTTTGCCTCTTTGTGTGATATCACTGAAACTTCATCTGGGACTGAAAACATACAAGACTGATCACAGAGCTAATGAGAAAACTTAAATGTTTTTGTGGCACTCTATGACATGGAAGAGCCCCCTAGCAAAGAGTGGGCAACTGGTCATGACCAGTCCTTTGTTTCAAGGCTGAACTGTGGGAGGCAGGTAGCCAGGCAGAGGGACATTGAATCTGATACAGCAGTAGTAGCAAGGCTATGCCCTGACAGAATCTTGTGCTGTTTTTAACAGAGAAGGACGTTTTGTGAGAGAGAAGAAATTCAGTGCGAGAAATAGTGCTTCTTTTGAAGCACTTTGTAGATTCACTGCAAAAATCCTGGTGAACATGAAGGCAACTAAAATCCAACTGTGGCCCATACTGCACACTCATCTTGCTCTGTTAACATCCAAACATATGCTTCTTCCATATACATGCAATTTAGTGACTGAGTAAAAGTGCAACTGTGAAGAGATTTCAGGACATATAATAGCAAGTGTGGTTTACAAAAGTCTGAAATAGAAAGTTGCAAAATTTTACTTCATATTCATGAGTTAGAGGGTCTCATGTGATGCTTATGAATAGACAGTATGGATAAATTATAGGATAAGGTCTAGATTCTCCTAAATAATTCAGCAATTATTCAGAACAGGTTTTGTCTCCTAACAGCACCTTAATACATGAATTGGTGCTGGAGTCACTAGGACTATTCCAGTCTTTAAGGGTTTTATGCTATATGATAATCAAACCACCAGTATGGTTCACAGTAGTACTTTCGTCATGTGTTCATTGACTATATATATTGTTGCCCAGTACAAAGGTATCAAAGCTTTGCCCCTTTTGGAGCACTCTTTTTAAGCTGATGACACTTTTGAAGAGAAAAAAAGACAATTCGCTTTGAATTAGTATAATGGAATACGGCTCTCATTATGGGAATAACCTCTTTAATCTTTTTTTGTGATCTCCCCAAGGGTACAGTGTTGATGATAGGGGAGGGAACACATAGAGATTGCACTCATGTGGGAGAAACACAGCACACAATGTCAGAGACAATCTCTAAATAGTGCTCCAGTATCCCTATAGAAAAGCACAGCTCATTCAGAATGCAAATCTAACAGACATAAACCTCAGTACAGCCACTTGTCTGTGAAGGGAGCAGAAGTGTTTACTTTTTTTTTTCTCTGCTCTGAGGAGTAATTTATAACAACAATATTCATTCTGTCTAAGCAGTCTCTGGCACCAGAGTATGCATATCAGCAATTGTAATACAGTCATTCACTATTGGCACTTCAGGCCAGTAAAGTTTATTTCACTTAGAGTGCTGACATGGCTGTCTGCAAACAAGGCTCTGAGAACTAAGACAGCTGGAACGTCATTAAAGAATATTGACTTTTTTCTCTTCTTTTTTATCTTTTTCCCTTTGGTGGAACTTTAGTGCATTTAAGAATTCTAGTCACCTCCCAAAACATGAAAGTAAACTGGCAAAATCTATTTTTATGTTTTCCTCCATGTATATCCCAAGTTATGTAAAACAGTCGAGAAAATTAAACTGTTCAACAGATTGGGGGAAGGAAAAATAAGTTTTTATACGTTGCCCAGATGGTTGTACCAGAGATTTCATAAAGGCTTTTGGTGAGTTTAAAGCTGGCTGTGTAGGGAGGGGCTTATAATTAATAATTTAGTACCTCTGGCAGGATCAATATGACTAATTTGTTATGTCTGCAGAGCTAATTCTTATTCCTCTGTGAGCTGAAGACTTGAAAAATTGAAGTAACAATTTAAAAGGAAAAGCATTTATAGGGATTAAGGGGAATTGATTGATTCTGTTTTAAGGTTTAGAAGAATAGATAATCTAACAATAAATATAAGAACTTGTACAATTGTAGCATGTGCACCTGGAAGAACTTGCTACTTCACTTTTTTTCCACCACTAGAAGTGATTTCTGAAAATTTGCCTTCATGACAATTGCATTTTTGAGTTGTTTAAAAAAAAACCCAACAAACTACTCTTGCAGTAGCACCCTTCTGGTCTGATTCTGTGACAGAATCTCTGTAGAAGGAAGCCTAAACATACCCTACTGTGAATTTACATGGGTTATTACAGACCAGAGTATTATGGGAAGTTGAGTTACAGCCAAAGGTGAGGGAGTTTGCAAGAATCTGGTCTTCCTCTCCCTCTCTTTCCTGAACTTTTCAAGCCACTGAGCAAAGTTCAGCCCAAAGTAATAATGTATGTTCTTCATAGAGGTTTCCGTGCTGGCTCAGACTCAATAGGAAGAGCCTTGAAGAGCAAATGCCACAGATAAAGGCTTGCAAGGTCAGAAAGCAGCCACACCCTCTTGCTTAGTGAAAGGTAAAGGACCAAGTACAAATCTATGGTGTGGAAATACCAGTCACTGCTAAGATTGCTATTCCTCGCCATCTGCTCCATCTTCTCCATCTGCTTCATCTTCTGCCTAAAGCACTCTCACATGCCCAGTTCACAGGCTTTGGTGTGAGAACCTTCCCCAAATGACAGACCCTTCAACCAGCAGTCCTTGCTATTTTTCTGATGGCATTCGTCACAGTTACAGGGCAGGACCAATTTGCTGGTCTTTCTCATTGATCTGCATTTTCATGATCTTTGCATTAGCATTTCATGCCTTCAAGTCATTCTTTGTAGGACAGAATGGTATTGTCTGTCATATAATGATGAGAAAGCACATCTCTGCAACATGGATTAAAAGGAAAGACAAAAATAGGATGTTTTATGCAGAATGAGAACAACAACGAAAAAGCTCATGAAAAATTGGATCACACTCAAGAGGAGATTTCCAAGAGAAATTAATGGTGAAATTGATGTCTTGTGATGTTTGCAGCTATTAAATAAAGAACAGAATATTATATTTGGCTATAGCAAATACAAAAAGCATTATTACCCAAATGTCAGTTTTTAGATTGTGCTGGAGTGGGTTCCATTTCATACAAAGGGGAATCAAAGCTGAAGAATTAATGCAAAATCTTTAAATAATATAGTTTAAATAACTATACTGTGCAATTCAGGGGAATTACAACTTGCAGAACACAGCTTGAAGAATATAGTGCTTGCAGCATTTGGTGCAAAGAAATGTATTATACCACTGAAATTAAAATACATGTGTAGGATTTAGTCCTCAGTCACTGGCAAAACTCTGTGAAGCACAAATTATTTCAATGTTCAATTAACATCTGAACCCTGGAAAGAAAGTTACACTAAGAACAGTCCCTATTAACATTTTCAACAAGTTGCTCAAATCTTTTTGCAGCAAGTTGTTTATTGGGGTTGTTTTGGGGTATTTTTAATTGTTTTTGTGTTAATAATTGTCACATTTGTAGGAAGGACTGGGCATTCAAGCTCTTTTCTATTTCTTTATACACTTTGCTTTCACGTGCATCACTACCACAAAGGTATATACGTCCATGTCCTAAAAAGCAGTACAGCCAGTTGTAGCTCAATATCTGGTTTGTTTGGCTTGTAAAGTGTGTAGAACAGCATTCTGGAGATTAGGACAGTTGTGTGCTCTTTCATGTAGTGATAGTAAATAAATAAGTTATTAGAAGAACTGGAATAGGCACCGGAAAATAAATCTACTTTCATTGCATATGAAGTAATTTCATTCCTAATTGCAGCAATATTGGGTTAAATAGATTTCCTAAATAAAAGGAACTCAATAAAAAGTATTCTTTACAATGGTACAAAAAAATCTGGTATTGCACAAGTATAGCTGCAATCCTTGGATTATTTACAAGCAGCAATCTTCATGCACATGTATGCATACAATTTAATCCTTTGTATACAGGTGTAAGATGTGCAGGCGTTCTGCTTTTCACATACATTTTGAAATTATACAAAATCATATAAACAATAACACCAGTCAAGAAAACAGGTAATCTAGGTCCTCTGTCTAATTTTGAATTTTAGATAAGGGTAAACATGAAGTCTTTCTCTGACAGACACAATGAAAAGGATGGTGGAAAACCTGCCCAACGTAATATACCAATGAATAAATGGCAACTATCAGAAGTACCAATCAAAATGGAATTATCTTTTTTTCAATGCTACTCAATGGTTTTTAATTTATAGTTTCAGAATGTTCCCATGCCATTCACTGGTGACTTCTTGTGGTTTTGGTCTTACGTTACATTATTTTTGGTTTTTAGTATTAAGTTATTAAATAAAGACATTGCCAGGAAAGTTGGCAGCCTTTTATTCAGGGTTAAAATTCGGAGCTAATTTTATACAAACTGTTTATGCTCCAGGATTATTCCTACCTTTTAGGCAGCTAATGTAATATGGAAGCAACAGCACACTTTCACAGTGTTTCTAGTTTTTCTGCGGTACTCTATGTCAAAACACTAATATTAACTTTTAAAAAATTGCCTAGCATTTTCCTTAGGTCTTGAAGCACTGAGCAACAAATTAAGGCTACGTTTGTCAGACCAACTAAGAAAAAAAAAATTCCATGCTGGGTTCTTCTCCTCAATAGTACTATATTAGCAATTTTTTCCTAATTAAAGGGCCTCAGCTGACCTGGTACTTCAGGAACCACACCATGGAGATTTATCATTTTTTTAGAAAACCTAATTACAGCAAAATAACTTACCAGCAGGAATAAATTTATTATTAACAGAAGTTACCACCATCCTTGCATTCCAAATAGAGAAAACTAAATGGCTGAAATAAACCTTCTGGTGAAAATATTTCTGGCTACATCTGAAATAAAATATAACTTACAGAGGGGTGACAAGGTTGTAACAAAACTCTGGTCAAGATTTTCCAATTGATGCTGGTTGTTAGTAGCAAAAAAACTAAAAAAAACTCTCAAGTTGTCCCAAATCCCAAATCAATCCACGATACGTTGACTTTTATATTGCATTGACTTCTGTTTGGGGTTTTTTTTGCATTGGATATAATGGAAAAACCTCTGGATTGCAGTGCTTCTAGAAACTCTATTTTGTCTGATCTAGTCTACAGGTATTGTTAGGAGAGTCAGTGTTGTTTTTATATAGTATATTATAGATGGCAATAACGAAAATACAAAAGCCACTGAAGTAATTGTATGTACCTCAACACTCAAAGGGAGATGTTGTAATTAATTCTTTTCTTTCTGGAAAATACATTACTGTGTTAGTTGGTTCAGGAACTTTTACAAGGCTACTTGCAAGTAGGATTACTGGATAAAGAGGAGTAATGATAGCTTGAAAATGAGCCATGAAATGCACATTTTGTAAGTGCAAGCCCAGTCTGACTTCATCATATTGAAGTTCTTTTCTGGCACCTCATTTATATCCTTTAAATACCAAGGAGTAGCTCCCAGGTCTGTATGTAACTCGAAGGGAGTCAATCACGCTTATGCCTTACAATGTGATAGAGCTGGGTGCAGGTGACTAGGGAAGGTCTAAAAGGAACAGGAAAGAGTTGACTGTCCCACCTGGAAACAGAGCAAGAAGAGCCTTGCAGAGGTGGTGTCACCTCTTACCTACGAACAATTTCTGGAGGTCCCCTTCCTCTAGGTTGTGTGTGTGGATATGCCTCTCGCGTCTCAGCTACGCCAAGATTTTGCTGTGCAGCCCATAGGGCAAGTAAAGCTGCATTACCGTGCTCCTTCTCAAAGGAATCTCCTTGCAACCCCAGTTTAATTTTAAGTTATGCTTCGTTTCACCTCTTAGGAAAGGCCCACAGCAGATTGTTAGCTAATTTTGCTTTGTACTATACTGTATGAGTAATTATGTTGAGGCACAACATATTTATCTTGGTGGAGAAAAGAAATTATTCATTACCAAAAAGATTTAATTGCATTTCTTTTAAATCAATATAAAATATTTAAATTATTTCTATTATCTCTACCTCACAAAATTCTTTAACTTTCAGTCTATTTCGTTAGCTTTTTCAATTAGTTTGGCAGAGCTAATCAATAGATCAGTTTCCACACATGAAATCAGCAAAGCAAGGTCTTCTAAATTACACTAGTAGCTGAAGAACAGCCCTTTTCAGCTCATTAGACTCATTTAAGAAAATTGTGCTTGATTCACGGGCTTTATAAAATTTTTCTCAGATGACAGAATTTTCCACTCTATCAAATTTAGCTTAATACTAGGTTATTTAGAGATAAGTAAGGAAACAATCTCCAGCTTTCCACCAGAGACTGATAAGCTAATTTGTTTCACTTAGCTCTGAGTGCACCGAGAATGTCTTCACACTTTTTAAGGACCTGGATTGTGCCATTTAAGCATAGTCCTATGCTGAGTGAAGCTCCAGAACAGAAAACACACTGTGTGCAGCTGTAAAGGGGAGGAGGGGATACGGGGCAATTACTGTAATCGTCACCCCTTCTTTCTGCTTTTAGAGTCATTGTCTCCTGATAAGAAAGGAAGACAGATACTTTGTCTAGGAACACTGGGCAGTCTTTGTCCATTCATTCCTCATCATGCACATCTAGGTAAGGAACAGGAAGGTGTTAGTTCTGCACACCACAGTTATTTTTTCTTTTTCCCCATTGTAGTTTTATTGCCTTAGTGACTTGCAAATCATTTCGTGTCCTACCACTATCCCACACAGTATAGTATATACACATCCATGAGGCAAGAACATTTTTCACCATAAAATGATTTTTCCTGATAGAAATCTTCATTTGTAAAAATACCAATCTCAGGGAGGATACATAATTTCCCAAAGAAGGAAGCCTTTTTCTCTAATAGAAGCTTGGAAAATGGCTCTAATTCTCCTGAAGGTAGGTCATTTCATCTAACTAACTGCTACTGCAGAGCTGTAGAAAAGCAAGTATTTCTGGGTAACTTGACTAGAGGGAAAACAATTAGGCTACATTACTGAACTGTAGTAATATGTTTTCTTGGCAGCAGACATGCCTCTGTGGTTGCCGCCACATATAATGTACCCTCTTTAAAGACCAGAGGCTGGAAAAACAAACAATTCAGAAGTGTACAGTACCCAGCCCCACACACTGAATACATGTTAGAAAACTGTATTTCAGTTGTGGATTCATAAGCTTGTTTTCCCTCATTTCACACGTACTCAGACCTGCTGGTTCAGATACTCTATTTTAGATTAAGGGAGGATTTGGTTATTTTTCAAAGCTCAGCTAAATCGTTACTGAATTCCCCTAATTCATTGGCAAAATGATGGAAAGAGAAGCAGCGAGGAAGCGTGATGAAAAGATCAACCTAAAAAACAGATATTATGGATATACAAGTCACGCACTTATGCAGCTTATAAATACCTCTTCTATGCCTAAATGCACATGCAATGCTGTTAGGACTTTATTAAGACTGAAACATCCATTGCTCGGTTTAGAATAAGCAGGTTTAAGATTACCTATGTGACTTTAATTCAGCCTTCTTGTGTATTTACATTAGGACATTAACTTTAATTACTTGACTATGTACTCATGTTTTTAAGGGCCCTTTATTGCCTAATGCAAATGTTAGAATATGGTTACTCATTTGAGAAACTGTTTAAAATAGTGGCTTAGATTAATCAAGTGTAGTTATCAGTGAAAAAGCCCAATGTCCTGGGTTTATCTGCTTCAAGAATCCCTACCTTACATACAGACAGAATATTAATTTTAAAGTCAGTATCCCTTTTGGTGTTTGATACTAGACATTAATGCTTGAAGGCTTCACAAAAATTCCTGAACTTGTTTCTGAAACGTTGCTATTAATCAAGGGCGTTGTACCCTCCAATTTGCAAATGGGAGAGCAGGGTAGAGGAGAAGGGTCAGATGTTTAAAGGTCCGAGCATCTGTGGTGCTTTAAGGTTACCACTTGGGACTTTTATTTCATTTTCCTAGAAGCTGATGTTACACAGCTCTTCATGTTTTTCGAGTTCAGGTTCCAGTAAGTTCAGTCACAGTTCTGAGAGTAGAGAATTTCTCATAGGTCCTTATGCCTCAAGCTGGACATGTAGGACAGGAAGACATGCAATTAGTGATGACCTCAGAAAAGCTTGGTTTGCATGACTCGCTTACCAACACATGGGGTACCTTGGGAAGAGGGAGGGAAGGAATGAAATTCCTTGGAACTATATTCAAAGATCTCAACAAGGAAATCCTCCCTTTTCCTTTTGATGTACCATTTTAGTCACAAACAGCCTCTCTTAATAATAAGACCTGATTCACCCTTTGAATAACCCCTACAATTCTGTGATTCTGTGAATACACCTCTTTTACACCAAATGCACCAGGATTCTTGTGGAATGATCACATCACTGAAGTCTATATCATAATGCATATGTGCAAGGACATAGGATTAATAGTACCTGAAAAATTTTATCCCAGAATCTTGTAACTTTTGAGTCCTTTATGTTTTGCTTTTGTTTTCTTTTTTACATATAGGTATGCATCTGTGTACATGTGTTGTTTGTGTATGTGTGATTTCCTTTCAGCTGCAACCTGAAAGCTCACATTCATCTCAGGGTATCACAGTACGTCCCATGCATTTTGAGCTGAGAGGTAGCAATTGCAGGCTTTAGTGCTCTGTGTCCAAGAAATAAATATAAATCTTTCCCACCTAAAGTGTTTCCATCGGCAGATAGAAGAAGAAATTTGCTGATAGAAGACATTTGGAATTAAAAAAACATCAGGGGTGTGTGTCCTGGATTCTAGTAGTAGCCTCTGTTCACCCCTACCTTGAATTATTTTGCTTTGTCCTCTCTAATCAACCTACTGCTATTTCACCATCCTGGGCTTTTGACCCCTCCTATTTCCCTCCTTAGTCTGTCTTAGTCCCAACATGGTCTTTTGAAGTTACCTAAAAAGAAAGAAAAAAAAAAAGATCTCTTTTACTGTTCCTCTTTTACTGTTCCTACCATCTCTTGGTCATAGACTGGTTTTTACAGTCACTTCCCACAATCTGTGGTCTGTTCCATTCTACCTCTGCTTTCCTACTTCCAGCCTGCTGTGCTATGTTCCAGTTTTATTCTTTGCTTCAGAATGCTATCTCATCTTACTGGTCATTCTTTTCCAGCAAACCAGATGTCATTTCCTCCACTGCTTCCTTGATTTATTTTATTTTTCTTGTCAGAACAATCTATACATTGTCTCTTCAGTAGCTCATGGATCCAGTCGCCCACGCACCAGACTCCCGTCTCACTCTCCACAACAAACAAGAACCCCGTGCAGCTTGGTTTCCCTCAGGCATCCAGTCTCATGCTTGATCAGCCTAATTTTCCATCTTTGAATTGTCAATCCTATTTCTCCTCCCCCCCCCAATACTATTGTCACCTGTATTGTCTTCTTTAATAGAACCTTATTTCCCCTTCAGTCTCCTGCGCTGCATTTCTTCTTATACTGCCAGCGGAAGAGCCTGAGAGAGGGCCAGGGGCAGATAATTCAGGCTCCGGGATAGGCAGGTTTGCTGTCTGTGGTTGTGATGGTAGGCTTGGTATTCATGCTAGGATGTTCATGTAGGTATGGTCATATACAGGTTTTCTAGAGAATTAGTCAAAGTAGGCACTGAGGAAGATAGATGCAGCAGGCAGATGTACTGTCCACACAAAAATGTGCTTACCAAGTAAAGAGTCTGTTACATGGTGACCAGCCTTGCTAATCAGCAGACGTAAAAGAAAGGGACCAAACAAAAATGTATTTATGGAGTATGAGCCATATGATAAGACAAGGTATGTAAAAATCCACATCAGGATTCAAGTGTAATGTCTATTAACCTCTATTTAAAAATTTAAAACAAAAAAAAGAGTAAAGAAACTTGCAAGGCTTTCTTGGTCTCAGAAATCCTTGTGCTGTTGTGCCAATACATGGCAAAAGCATGCATGAGTTAGCATGTGTCTGTTAGAGTGCAAGCGTGTAAGACCTGTACCCGAAAGGCTGGACTTAGCCCGTGGTTGTTCTCTGAAAGAAAACAGTGCTGGAGTCACTGGACAGCAGATTCACCAGCCCCAAGGTCTCTAAGATTGCAGCAGTGGCAAAAAGATTGAACTAGCTAATGCTAAACAAACAGGTCCAAGCTCAGATAAAAGCCACTATTGCATTTAATGCCTGTTTTGAGTTTTCACATTTGACCTGTTCAGACAGACTTAAAACCCTGACAAATCTGTACAGCCTTTCCTGAGGGTGGCACGAGGCACATCCTTGATATAAAGGCTTTTCCCTTTTCCTTCAGATAACTTTTACTTTCAAAGGAAATATTTCTCTTGTTTAATATGAACAAAGCAATGTATTTTTCTCAAGCTTCATTCTCAGAAATACCCAAATCATTCTGACTTCAATTAAAATATATACAAAAATAATGCAATTCTGCCTAAGAAAGGCAACCAGCTTTTGAAATGTCAACTCAATTATTTAAAATGCAACAAAATTATAGGTGACAGAATGCAGTATCATAAAATGGGAACCTTAATGAAAGACATCGCTTCCATCTCTAACACTGAAACTAATTTATAGTATTCTTTTCCTAGGAATGTTTTACTTGTTCCAGAACTGTTTCTATCTTTGTTTGGCTTTCTATTTTTTTATCACTATTGAACAACCCCCGTCCCAAATCCCAACACCCCCCCCCCAAAAAAAAAACCTCAAGAGAAAACAATTGACTGCTTAAATTCAGATTACAGGGGAGGAAAAGTGTTGCAAAATGGATCACAACTACTGAAAGCTGATCTGAAGGAATAATCAGCAGCGACAGCTGCCTGCTTGTATGGCTACAGAAGGGATCCCTCTTTACAGAACAGATTGGTCTTGGGACTCTCTTCTAGTGAATCTACCCACCCAAACAATTCAACAGTAGCAAGAATCCCCAGCATCAGCAAATTCACACATACTTTTTTATAGATTTTTCAATCAAAACCTTTCCATTTTGAGCTTAATATATGTAAGCATTTCCAGCTCCCAGCCCATATAGGAAATATTTGGGGACAGAGGGGGTAGGCAATGTTTCAATTTCTTTGTTTTCTCTTCTAAAATATTCTAAATGCTTCTGGAATCTCTTTCAACAATCCACATTCTAAGATCTTGTCTACAATGGGATTTACTGAATGGCATAGCTCTACCCCTTTCATAGACTCACGTACAAGTTTCCCCATTGTGTCTCACCCTGGCGCAGCTTGTATTCCAACAAACCCTCAGCTGTAAATCTCCTGTAAAACTTTTCAAAACACTGCCTTGCCAGCACACTGTTTCCATTATCACGCTCCTGTTCAAACCTTAGCATGGCCTGGGTTATGGGACCTGGTCAAGCTCTAACAGCTGGATGTAAAACAGCTCAGCAGAGAGTGGAAAATCAAACAGTAGGGAAAGATCTGAGGAATGCTGGGAAGCTACAGGTGGCAGAGCTCTCACAAGTCGATAACCTTGGAAGGATCCTTACCCTTTACCTGTCTAAAAGCTCTTTTATCAGTTCTGCTGAGGGATTAAATACTTTGTTTTGGAAGAATGAAATCAGAATGAGATGGAAAATAAACCAATGCCATTTGGAAGATTAGGACACATTTAAATGCCAGACTTTCTGTCTGCCTAATTTAAATACCTGCTTTCCCTCTCAAAATATATGTGTGTGCATACACATGAACATATATACATATATGTGTATGCATTACAATTTTGTTTATGTAAACCCTGATTTGCATACTGATAGCATAGTCAATCATTTCCAGTGAGAAGTGTTTGAATTCTTTCTTTCAATTGTAACTATTTGCATGTGATCTGAAGCCTCACAATATTTAGTCATCCTCAAAACACTCCTTAAAGGGTGGATGGAACTGGTCCCGTGGCTGGAGAACTAAAGCACAGAGAGAGACACAGTCTAAGTGATTTACAAGAGTGATGTCTTAGATGGAGTAGGAACTGAAATAAGATGGGCAAGGGCTTCAAACACTTCCTGTCTTTTGATATTAAAATAAAGGCACAATGAAATATATCTTTTAACTTAAATATTAGTAGATTGAATATCAAAATGAATATTCAATAAATTAAAAACCTTGTGATTCAAAGTGATTCTTAAACCCTCATTTTTAGAGACTTTAATCATAGTAAATAAGTAGACATACTTGCAAAAGCCTCTGAAAATTGTAAGAGTTTTTTTGAAGAACCTTTTTTGTTCTTTTGAAGACAGAATTTAGATACTTTTTTTTCCCCATTTGTATCCCCAGATACTCAAGCTCCATCCAAATTTTACTCCTTATCACTTGCAGGAAAGTTCATTATTTTAAATCTTGGACTCTCTACTTCTGTGCAAATCCATACCAATTACACTGTTCAAATTGTATTTCACTGACACTGAGAACATCAGATAAAAAAATCAAACTGTTGCTGAAAAGGGCAACAGCAATAGCAAAGACAGGAGTAAAAAGGAAATGAGGATGACAGAGAGTTTAAAAATAAGTTTCCAGATGTAAGCCTAATTTATATATTCCTTCCTGTAATGACTGAAGGTGTTAATCACTTTACACCAGAGGTTATATTGACCATTGCTACATTTGTAAAGGTTCCTATTTCAGCTTAGTTCCAGAGAGTTCCAGAGAGTTTTGCTGTACTAGCAGGCACCTATGGGCATCTTTGTATTTTCATAAGGGACAATGGTATAAGCTGCTGTCGCTGTGGACATTTCCAGTACTGTTTTGGTTCTGCTTGAAAGCTCTGTACCTGGATTTTGAACTTTTCACCTTGCTTTTTCACCAGAGGGAACTCAAGTACAGAGGGTCAAAGACAACCACAGCATTCTTAGCGACTGGGACCTAAATGCCCCCAGAGAGGGACCAGCCTGAAAATTAAATAGTCTTATGGTAACAGATGGTCTTTCATGTGGTAGATGAAACATATGGATAAAGGAAGATGGAGAAGTTTAAAAGGCTGTTGTCTCTGATGAATTATTTCTGAGGTACATAGAGCATTTCACTTTATGATGCTCTCAAAAGTATTGAAACACTTATGGAAATAGAAATTTAAAAAAACAGAAGGAGAAATGCTACTGCCCATTTGTTTTCCCTTTCTATGACATGCTTTTCTGTTGCAGTTGAATTTACCTGCACTTTTAATCTGCTACAAAAGCATATCGTTACGTTTTCTGCATATTTTTAGCACTTATCTTTACTATAAGATCTGTACACAGAGTTTATTTGGTACTTTCTATTCTGAATGAGTCAGCTCAAGAAATCCTATTCTTTCATCCTACATAGATCAAACTGGTTAGTTTCAGCCAACTGTTCAACGACCCAAAGGCCTAAAGTGAGGTTATCCATCTTATGTGAAGTTATGCAGATACCTCTGCTGTCACCTGTCTTGTTCAGTGTGTATATGAGGTTGCCTGGGTAATTAGAATGAAAATCTGTGCTGCACTGACATAGCACACAGATCAATGTTTCTTTCTCAGCAAACCAGAACACCCAGATGTCACAATGTCTTTGCTTTCACAGTGTCTGGGTGCGATTGAAACTTGGCACTCAGATCAGACAAAAGAGGGATTATCGAGGGAGAGGGGAGGGGGAGGAGGTGGGAAGCAGAAAGGAATGACAGGAATTGGTTTTGCTCCTTTAACCATAACTATATCTCACCCTTATCAAAGATGCTTGTGGCATAAAGCTGTCATGTAACTAACTGATCTTGGTTCTTCCAGCATCACCTTGGGTCAAAACCACTCCTTCAGAAAGCAAGATAGAAAAAGAGGGAAAAAAAGACCACAAAAAACCCCAAAACAGGTTATTTTCATAAGTGCTTCAGCATGCATCCCAATGTGCTGATCCATATCAGTGCATACATGGGTTGTAGTTATATGAGGGACAACCCTTTCCTGCATGTGTCAGGGCAGCAGTTCATTTTAGACGTATCACTCACGAGTGTGATGTCCACATATCAGACCAGCAAGAGCTTGGTTTGGAACCCATGGAAGGTGCGACCCACATGTCCTGTCACCTCTCAAGGGCTGAGGTGATGGATAGACAGCACACTAATCAGCAGACAATGTGTGTTGCTCCTTTAATATAGTTCAGTATGAATTTAATAGTTATTAAGGCTTTATATAAGCAAATGCTCTTGATTCTGAACTGAATATAGCCCATGTAGAGTCAGCCTTATCTCATATGAAGTGATTTTTGAGAAACATGTTATCTATGAAAAAGTTAGCTCATTCCTCTGGACATTCTGAAGTGACTAAAACCAGAGAAACCTCAGTTATCGTGTCAAGGCGTTTGAACTACTAATCTTTCTTCCCAGCAGCACTTACATATTCAGTCTTGACACTGTTGTAATGCCATCACATGGCTTGTATCCTGCTATCTGGGGGCTGTCATAAGCAGACAGGCTCCTGTCTGCTAATACTGTAGTGATTAGAAGTATCCTGAGTACACCATTAGCCTGTGACATAGCCCATATCACCCTCATGCCTATGGATCAGTAGACAGTCTTCATATGTATATCAAAGACAAAAAAATCATCATCCCTGAGCATGAAACTAGACTTTTCTGAAAGATTAAGTTGATTTTACTGAAACACTCCCTCCTGAACAAATTATGAACCAGTTTTGAATCTTACCAATTCAGATTCAATGTCATTAGTCAAAATTAGACATTAATCTATGTAGTTGATATTTATGCAGAAGAGTAACAGTAAAAATACAAGCAATCTGTTGATCTTGCCATTCTACACTTGAAATAGTTAAAAGAATTGTGTGGAATAACCCAAGATGGAGGGACAAAACTAAAATATATCAGTATAAAGTACTTTTTTGTATAACTCTATACTCCTCATCCAGGGTTGGGCTTTTTTTCCCCTATACTACTTTTCAGGTTAATTATCTCTCTTCTAGACCTCTAATAAACCAAAAAGGATAAACATCTGCATCAGCAAATTTATTTTTTTTTTCCTTTCTATGACTTTTAGCTAAATGTATGCTTATTATGTAGAAGAACCAGAGGATGTTAATTTCTTTTGGAAAAAATGACATTCAGCAAACAAGACAAAGACATGGATAATGATGTGCATATATCTGCTTATTAATGCTCTGCACACCAGCATGCACAAGCAGTATTTCTGGCAGTCCTATGTGAAAGTTACTGTTGGTGCACACAAATCTGAGGTACAGAGCACTTCCAATTTCAGTAATTGACTACAAGGTCTACTTCTCCAATCCCTCACGGGAGTTCATGAGGACACACATCTGGCACAATGTTAATCATATTTGTTCTGACACACAGCAGTATACCAACTATTTCCCTTGGCAGATTACTTTCTATTACCCTATATAAAAATGGCTGACATCTTCAAAATGCTAATGAGAGATATATCAATTTTTATAAGAGCTTGGATGGCTTCCAAATATTTTTTAATGTACTCAACAGATTGTGAAATATACTCGGTATATGGTTATAAATACAATATGTTAACTAACTTGGCTGTTTCATGCCTTGTAATCTACACTGGCAGAGATTAAATATAAGAAGTTGAGCAAATGTCCCTAAAATATTGGTTTATTTTTACTTCTTTTGCCTAATTGCTTGTTTTTATTCAGTCATTTCTTACACCCTAATTGAACAAAATATAATATCTTCATGGTAGCTACATCAATTTGCACCAATGAAAATTCTGGCCCACTGCATCTTAATCCAGAAAATGAAATTATGATTGGATTACAGAAATAAAACTCCAAAGCAATTGGAGTGTGGAAATATTCCTCTCTTATTACAGTGATGAAAATGCTCTAAAATTATTCCTCTACCTATTCTTTTTTAAAGATTTTCCTAACAGAATAGCTCTGATTTAAGGGTAATCTGGCTTTATCTCAAGATTTATCATAACTGAGCCACCAATATTCTCAGTTGAGTATAGAGACACACACTCATGTTCTATATAGAACAGATTTGTCTGCCGAGATGTACACTCTGGATTAGATCTGTGATATATACACAACAAAATTATCCACAGACACAATGATACCACAACAGGAGTTTTCTTCTTTACTCCTTCTAAACTGACCAAAGCTAAAAATACACCAAAAAAACCCTGAAGCAAAAAAAGCAAAGTGAGGAGAGAGAGAGGAAGGAAGGAGTGAAGGCAGAAGGAAGGAAAGGGAGGAGGGAGGGAAGAAAAGCAGGAGGGGGTGAAGACAGGCAGGAAACAGGGAAGATGGACCAAGCAGAGAGCAGGTAAGGGCATGATTGAGGTGAGTTTCTGAAGATTCTGATAGTTACTTTTGAATCATGACCAATGATTAAGAAACTTATCTATTAATGCTACAGTTAGCCAGTAGAATATATATCCCTAAGTATTTTTGTTATTTATGGGCCAAACCCGTTTATTACAAGTGGAAACAAATTAATTGAATAAATCCAATACTACTGTTAAAAAATATAGAACTAAGTATCTTTTTTCTCTGAAATACTAGACGTGCAGTCACTTCAAGGTGAGATCCAACACTCATGAAAGTGAGTGGAAAAATTCTTTCTGGTTTTAGACTGACAATTTATCTTTTCAACAGTTTCACCTCTCTTCTTTTTTTTCCCTTGCTATGTGAAGGAAATAGAGGTCCCGGGAACATCCATCTATCTAATGAAGAACACTGTAAACAGATCAAAACATTACAATTGGCATTGTTTTGTGGAGGATCTTGTTGCAAGACCTACTGGTTTTGCAACATGGCCAAAAACGTGATGGGATATTGCTTGTTGTAACATTAGTTCTACCAAGAAGTGGATTATTCTGCATCAAACTCAGTCCTAAGAGCTACGCTAATGTATCTTCTAAGTCTGATGTTATGAACAAAATATAATAATTCAATTAAAATAGTTTTCTGATAGAAGGAGGTACTTGCACAGTTTGCAAGGCAGTGAATATGCTCAGAAAGTCTGTACCTTCCTGGATAAGCTTTAATTATCATATACAACTCTGGCAAGTGTTTTACATTCTTCTTTGTAATAAGCCACAACAGTAATGTTGAAAACGTCACAAACTGTAGAGTACAATGCATACATAGCAGAACATACAACATTACTTTTAGCAAAACAAATGAAAGATAAATGCCAAATCCACAAAATTCTTAGCCAAGGTAATAATTTTGAACAACATCGATAAAATAATAATTGTGCCTATGAAGGTATGCAGTAAACTAAAGAATTTATGTCCTGAAAGTATCCTGTCTTTGCCAGGATATAATTATTAGTTAAGTTAGTTCTTTATTTTATCCACAGTAGAATGGCAATATTTTGGAGTGCTGCAAATGAAAACTATTCAATTTAATTTCTTTTATTTTATGCATGTGTTCTGAAAAGGGCTAGTTATTAGCAAAATTATTCTGCTTTATTTCTAAAGGCTCATCTGTAAATGCAAGGACTTTGACATATCTACATTGCTGGATTTAGGTACAAAGTTGTGATGTTTCTGCTCTCAGCCTTTTTTGCCAGTCTCCCAGAGGTTTCTGCATCAGTAACATCTTTGGAGAAAATAAATGGATGTCATCACCTTAGCCACTGTAGCTCACGTTAGTTTGAACCCAACGTTAGTTCAAACTCATCTTCAGTTGTGGCTTCAGCTGTAACTTCATGATGCACTCAGGCATCGCTGTGGGGTGGACAGGTTTTATTGATTCTGCTATGGGAGCAGGAAGTTAAAAATGGTTAAAACTTCACTCATGTTGGTAGGAGTCTTCAAACCTTCCCTATCAGTACATCGGCCTTGCAAATCTGTTAATCAGTGTAGACAAAAGCTACAGTTTTCTGAAGTAGCCATTTCCTATCATGGTCATGGACACTTCAGCAGTTTTATGAAGTCATATTCTAATAAACAAAGCATTAAGGAGATATTCTGCCAGAGTTGAGGAGATGAGGGAAGGCATCTTGCTTGAAAGGTCTCCTAGACTCCAGAGCGGTGACTTGTCATGAGGAAAGTGCGCAGCTCCCATCCTGGGAGCATTTTCCCTGCACTTGTGCTACTGGGACACAGAAGTCACTGAGCAGACTGTGGGCTGTGGCATGAAGGAAAATACTATAAATGCACTATAAAGAGGTATTAATAAGTAATAAATAGTGGCTTGAGAACAGAAAGCATACAAGATGACTGAAATCTGTAATGGTAAGAACAAGATGATGGGGACACCTACCAAAAATCATAGCCTTGGCTTGAAAACGTTATGCTGATTGGTAAGATATTAATTGGTCAGGGATGTTTCCAGTTCTTTGATAGAAATCTCAGTCTTCATTTGTAGTTTAGATAGCTTGAATCTGAATCCAGACACTAATGAGTTATTTCATCCCCAGAAATAAAAATAGAGCATATCCATATTTGAGAAAGACTAATAAAAATACACTGATTTATAATAGATGAAGACAAAGCCTGCTCTAAAGACTTTTTTTTTTTTCCTGCGCTCACGTGAAGGGTAAATAACCACAGCAATAACATGAGATTCCAGTTCACTGAGAAGTCCGATGAAAGAGCTTCCATCCAAAAATCTCCAGATTTCAGGCAAACATTCATAGCCAGACACTGAAACAATTTTAAAATATCTTTCAGAACACCAGGTTCCATGACAAGATGAAGTGGTTGAGGTTAAAGCAAACAAGCCCTTGAAGAAGTGTTTATATTTTATATTATTTCTATTACTTATATTATTATGCTTTATAAACTGTTACTCTGATTCTCACAAGCATCTTGGTGCTATTTTAGCACACATAGTCAACTAAAACAATAATAATGACCTATTACCTTATATAACAATACAAAAATAATTTGCTTTAGTAATTGGATTATAACTGATCTTACATATTAATTTTTGCTAATAAAGAGCTGGTGCATGTCAATTTTTTTTTAATCAGTTTCACTCTTTCTTTTCCTGGACAAATTAGGCCAGGCACACAAACCATTATAAGTCTTTTCTGACAAATATCACTTTGACATTGCATTGCACAGTTGTGGGCATTAAAAGAGTAGCATACTTGGAAGAACTATGCCAGGAGATGTGTAAATATAAACTGCTGGAAAAATAAAAGTAAGCTGTTGACCCTCACACTAAGTTCAACTAATTTACTGATAACTTGTTCTTAAACCCTGTACCTGTTGAATGTAAACCTTATTACAGCCACAAGATAGACAAATTGCTGCAAAAAGCAAAAGAAATCTGATAAGGGAAGCCAGTTGAATCAGTGGCCAGCTAATTACTTGTGATGGGACCTCTTCCAGTTCATAGCGGTATCAGCCTGTGGATGAAGTACGAGAAATGGTTATCAAGATAATATGAGAAAGCTGGATGAACATTTTTTGCACTAGTTATATTGTTCAGTGAAGTCTTCCTCTCTGTATTTAATAAATTAAGATCACTTCTTTCATATGCAAATGTATCTAATTAAATGCTGTTCGTTAAATAACATATTTGAAGAGTAGTAGCATCCATTAATTGGATAACATGAAAAAAAATAAAAGTTTTGCAAATACTTGAGCAATTTTGGCTCCAGTCCTGCAAAACCTGCTCTCTTCTGATGGCACTTAGATTTCTGTGGATGCTGAGAGTATATAACTATATTAAAATAAGTCTACAACTGTTCTCTTTCACCAAGGCAATTAGGTACAAAATGGTCAATTTTCATGCTACCAAACCCACTTAGGATCCATAACAGGGAAACCATATGCAAATCACCATAGTCCTGGACTACATGCTATGGCCAAGAAAGATTCAGATTTTCATGAAGGAAAAACTGCAATATTGTACACATGGTCTGTACAGCGTATGTATTAATGACAGTAAGTATCACGTCTGTGTTTACTGAAGACAGAATGTGTTACATTCAAGATGTATTTTTATTATATTTCTGAGACAGAATTAGTACATAATATTTAAGATACCATTTGATATACGTGCTTATGGAGACAAGTAGAGATATCAAAGCTGTGTCTTTAGTCCTTTGGGTGTAAGTGCGGGCATCCTAATCCTGTGGGTTTTAGAGCATTCCTTACTGTGTCAGTTATTAAGGCCTCCAAGGAGAAGGAAAGCATGACAGAATGCCTATAACCATCTGGACGAGTATGTGACATGATGGCAAATGAACCAATGGAACAAAACATGAGGAATCTGTGCTTCTTGGATGGGCTTTACTCGTGCTTTTGTGCCTGGGGGTCCCTCCTGGACAACACTAAATAAATAAATAGAATGCAAAGTTAAGCAAAAGCTTAAACTAGAGCACTGGGCCGAAGGAGGAGTTTGTTCACGCCAGGCTTTTTTATTTCATTTTCTTTAGTTTCAAAAACCTGGGAGAGCAATATATAATTATTACACAGAGGTGAGACAGGATAACACAGCTTATATGAGAACACTTCAAGTGTAGGACACCTACCAATAATATATAGAGGTTGATAAATCTGGCAGAAATATAGTGTGTTAAAAAAAAAGAAAAAGCAATAAACTGGCATATTCACCCAGTAATCTCAACACGTTGTGCAAAGGAGCTGATATTCTTACCTTAGTTTTACAAAGTGAGAACTTAGAACCCAAATATGTGTCCACTTGACCATCTGATGCTGCTAGCTGCCATTCTAACATCAGATCTAAGATTTAGATTTAATTGGTTTCCAAAATTTCTCATATTCCACTTGTTCCGTTCTCCGTCAATAACTGAATACAACTCTATGATCCTTGGGGTCCCTTCCAACCCAGACCAGTCTATGATTCTATGATTCTATGAAATTTCTGTTTCCATAGGAAGAGTTTAGAAAAAGTTCACATCAAAAGCCTTTCTTGACACAGTTAGTTACAACGCATTTCAGTGTCTGCTTCAGATCAGACAGTTTCTTTATTTCAATCTGAATAACTTATCTGCTAGGTGCATACAAACTTTCATCACTGTCCTTTTTAGAAAGGATAGTGCCCTTACGCTGCATAGGAACTGTTAACCAGATCAGAGAAGAATGACTTCAACATTTGTGTTTTAAACAGGAAAGACAGTTGGGTTTCCCGGCTAAAATGAGAAAATGTCAAAAGTTTCAAAGTTCAAAAAATTGTTTCAAAATGAAGGAAAAGTGTCTGCATTCTGCAAACTATATAGGAAAAAATGCTAAAAGTCATTAGAAGTTTGTTCCTATTAAAATTACCATGAAAACCTTTATTGACATAATGATTTTTCAACAATACTGACTACCCAATGTCTATAGATTTTCTAGATTTAGCTACATTAGCTGTGGTATAAACCGTATAAGAAAACAGATTAAAACAAAACCTGTGAATATTCTTCATGGAGTTTCACTGCTTTGTTATTTTAAAACAATTAACTTTGTTCACACTTATTTAGATTAAGCCATTAAAATCACCACCAAGCGTAGATAATCCTTAAAAAGGAAGAAAATAAGGGTATCTCAATCTTCTTAACTGACCTGCAGAAGCCTCTGACACTGTCCCCACACTACCTTTGTTAGCGTGACTCGGTGGGAGCCATGACTGATCACTCAATTAACATTTCGTGTTCTCACTGCTGCACCAGACATCCAGTCCCAGATGTTCCATGAATAAAATAATTGTAGTGTCCCTGAGAGTGTCAATTTTTATTTGTCACTTCTCTTCCTGAATCTGCAAGTGCTCATCCCAACTGCTTTTATTCTGGTCTGTCCACTTTTTTCTCTGTGTAGAAGACCCAAGAACAGAGGACAAAGCCCTTCAAAAAGCTGTTGATTTCAAGGCCATACAGATGGAAGGAGATCAGCCCCAAACAGATTCGCAGTCAATAGACTATTTCCTGTTTACGTTTTAATAGCAGCAAAAGCCTTAAAATTGTTAAGCACTTAAGATTTGTTAGTGCCTCAGCCTTTTTAGGATTCAGATGCCTGTACTTGTAGAATATAGAGCAGTCCAAATGACAAATGTTCAAACTATCCTCAAAGGTCCTGAGACAGGTATAGTTTTTGTTTCTGTTCTCTTTTTTACTTGATACTTTTCCTTTCATAACAGGCAAAATGAAAATAAATGCAATGCAAACCAAGCTACAACATCCTAAAGACTGGCACTAAGTAATAAACTTAAAATTGCTCCAAATAAAACATTCTCTTCACAACAGATTCCTGTTCTGCCATTGACTAATATAATTTTGTTCATGAGAATTTTTTTTCTCAGATTTCTGTGTCTGACTTGCTGTGAGTTATATGGAGGATTGCAATATCATATTATACAGAAATCCACAATACGATGAGTTAGCATGTTACTTTCTCTCTTCCAAAGAACTTAAGAGAATCATAAACAAGGGAAGACAGAAAAGCTAGGAATTCACATTGCTGAACAATAGAAAGGTCTAAATGGGACAGAATTCAAAGATTCAAAATATATGAACATTAATAGTCAAGAAATTTGATTCTTGAGGATGGACATGATAAGGAAAGAAAATAGAAGAACTTGGCACCACAATGAAAAAATAGAAAGCTATTTAGTGGAATTTGTTTTAACAGAGTTTTAGTAGAAATTTTAATGTGTCCATTTACATAAGGAAAACCTGTTACTAGTGGTGTAAAGACCTCTTAAGTGGAAAAACATAAAGTGCCTATATGATAAGCCTATAAGATAAGCTTTACTGTTGTTGTATTTGAGGAGGGGTGGGAAGTGTTAGAAAAAGCTTTCCAATTACAGAAGTGTTTATTCTCAACTGAGGCTCACTAATTTAAATGTCACAGTTGAAGGTTTAGCTCTGTGAAAAGTTCAGGCATATACCTCAGGCAGGCATTTCACTTAATCTGCAACTTGTTTCTATGTAATGATTAACCTGGGTAAAACTTTAAATAGTTATTGATCATTCCATTACCTAAGCAGCTGATAGAGCACAGGTTAAGTTTATGGAAAAGTAGCAAAGTTTTGCCTTGTTTTATCCTTTAGATTCTGTGCTCTGAATACTTGGGCCCAAATCTACAAAGCATGTGTGAACTTGTTTAAGAGTGTAAATAGTGTCCCTGAAGTCAAGGGTAATATTTTCTTACTTAAGATCAAACATATTTAAAAGTCATGATAGATGAAGGTCATATCTGGTGCAGCAAAATCAGGTTTCAATGAAGTTAATCTTTATATTAATGCACAGTTCCTACACTAAGAGAAATTTTACTTTCATGAGACAGTATTTAGAGAAATAAATTTGATTTTTTTTTTAAGTCTTGTTAGGTTGTCTCCTTTTAGCTTTTCAGTTTTGATCAGACGTGTTTTAATGAGGCAGATGATAGCTGAAGAGCAAAAAGCATATAGCCAACATAAACCAAAAAACTGTATTAGAAAAATATAAGGACTTTTTTGCATCCTGAAGCCATGATGTTCACTGACACTGTGAGGATATTCTCATTGCTGCAATGCTACTGGGAACTCCTAGTCTCCTTTATGTAATGAATAAGGCTAGATTTTATTCACTTGCAAAATCTTCTATTGACTTTTGCACCCGAGTAGGGTGAAGAAAGTGCCATAGTATATGAGATGTATCTCAGCCTACATTCAGACATCTCCAAAAAAAAGATTCATCATAAAGCAGACATTTAAGAATGTCTGCAAAATACCAGTTCCTTTCCACTTGTTAGAGAGTTAGTAAGCGGCTCCCATTTAATCAGCTATATATCACAGGCATTTTAAGCTATACAGGGTAAGTTCCATTCAGAACATACCATAGCTTTTCTACAGTAATTATTTGTTTAATTGCAGGTAATAGTGAAGGGGATAGAGCAGTCCTCAGTGCTCTGGCTAGTACATTTGTGCTGATATAATTCAGTTCTACTAGCTTAGATAACCAATGGGTCACTCCATTGCTGAAGAAGGGAAGTAGAACATATTAAGATTTAAGGTGTGATACATTCTCCTCTGAAAGCAGGGTTGCGAACATGCCGTTCTTCTTCAGGGCAAGTTGTGAAATGACAATCTAGTTAAAATGGAAATAGGATATATTTTAATAGCTCCCTTTTATAATCACTGTATTCAAAATAGTTTCTAAGCTAGTCCTCTTACTGTTGATATACTGTAATCATGTTTTACATAGGAATAGATACAGCTGTAGCTATTAAGGTCCTTTATCTCTCTGAAACACCTATCGAGTAAAACCTGCTTCACTGAGTAATGATAAAACACTAGGAAACCGGGCTCCCTTTCTAATTTTAGTAACGACCTTCTACACTACAGAAATAATATCTACGGCACATGAAACAGCAGTATGTCAATTTAATGCCTCTTCCTATAAGGACAAGTTAGAAACATCTTAAAAATAATTGGAGGTACCAGTATTAACATCTAACTTCAGTACTTTGGGCCATTGTGCATTAACTCTCTAAATTTTACTTAGGTGTAAGAGCAGGAGAATTAAATTGATCCAATCCATGTTGTCTCCAAGAACTTTATTAAAGTTTAACAATACAAAAAATATGCACATGTCTTTGTTTCCACCTTCCATCTCTTAACTTCTCTGTGCTTTACATCAAGACAGGACAGCAGTGTTAAGTACAGAATTGGTAAAAGTGATTGCTGTCTGTGATCCAGTCCAAAAAGGATTAGCAATCCTAGATTTAAAATGAAATGAAAAAGGTTTTCTAACAGGGTTTGTGTTTAAATCAGTTTAACTCGGTGCAGGTAATTCAGGTATGTTCAAATCATCATTCGGATTATCTGCTGTATTGGGAAGGTTTGTATGGACAGAAAGAAGACTCCTGGCACCACTACAGTATTCTAGAATATGAAATGTGAGCTATTCCAACCTGCAGAATATCTGACATTATGTTTGCTCTACATGGACCTCGAATTACAGTTCACCTGTTACTGAAGTTACTGTAATCAATGGACTTTCTATCTATAATTTAGATTATTCTGTTTCTCATTAAAGTGACTTGCAGATTTTGTAAAATACTGCAAAGAAATTATAACTGATCTTCACTAAGTGCAACATGACTCGTGCCAGCATGAAGATATTGGAATGTTACTGCTAAAACTGCCAGTTCTTTTACTCCTAGAGATGGAGAGTTTTATTATAACACACTGCAAGTACGTGTCCCTTTTGATTTCTAGCTTGATCTGATAAATACTAATTATCTAAATATACTTTTCTTACTCAGGATTAATTATGCAAAAAGAAAGAAGAAAAAAGAAAACTTATCTCTTTTTGATGGGTTTTTGTTGCTATTTTCCCTATGGTTTAAGCCACTTATAAATCTTACCATGATTACACTAAATATAAGTAAAATATATAGAAAATTCAAGCAGCTCATCTAACTGGGAGCCTGTGTTTACTTTCTCCTTTCTGCTTCCTAGCAGTCGCATGTAGCAGTTACATTTTATATTTTAGGCAGTAAACTCTGGAGCAGGAAGGGTGTTGTACTCTGCCTCATGGGGCCGGGCACAAGGCAGCACCTGCTTGATTTAATCTCCACCTACTCCTGCAACATAAGTTGCTTATAGCAAAGTTCAGGTGTAAGAAATAGTTACATGCAGTTTTGGGAAAGACATGTAATTATCCAGTATGTGGCAACTCTGTACAGTATTTAGGTGGTGCTTATTTCTGGTTTTGAGAAAGTCATCCATATATAAATTGTTGGGGATTTATTAAAGGATAAAGTAAAACGTGTGCCAGATAGCCTGACTACCGATTAAGTATATTTCATGAAGCTGTTCCAGTTATAGAATGACAATAATATGTTGTAATGATGTCACCACCTCAGCAGCCTCAGCTCCCATATTTGCCCTTGTAAGCACCAGATGAGCACTGGATGTATAAAGCTATCTGAGCCTGGGCTTCCTTGCAGTAGACAATTCTTGCTTTTAAAAATCTTCTCCTTTCATGAAATAGGAAACAGGTTTCAATTTGTCCCCTCTTTATGGGCCTGCATGCTAACATGAGAGTTTTCCTTCCACTGCAAGATTTTGAATATTTTCTTCTCAGATTTCATCACTACATCAAACCTTTACCAATGAAGCATGTTCCACACTTCAGTAGGGCAAAGTATGCATGAAGTACTGAATCTTTTTGCAGAATGAAGAGACTGATTGTGATGAAGGGACTGCCTGTGAACTTACATTTTATTTCCTACTTCTTTTTGGACTACAGAAGTTGATCTAGTAGAGGGCATGTGTTCTTTCAGCTATCAGATCACAGAAGGTCCTAAATTTCTTGTATGAGCAATTTCATCTGAGGTATCACTAGATCCAAAAGCACTAAAAGCTTTGACACAGGTCACATATTTACAATAAATTTACAAAAGATGTGCCATATTCTTTGAGTGTTTTTAAAGATGGCAGTAGCATTTTTCAACGCTCCAGATTCACTCAAGAATCAACTCCATGTGCACAGGTGATGTTACTAACTGCGTGCTGATAACTTGGAGGCGTTCATGATCAAATTTCTCTAGAACACTCATTTGCCACTGCCTATCCTAATAGAAATTATAATAATTACCATGAATGCTCACAAATTCTGGGTGCATACATAAATTACTTTGGAATTAAGACAAACAGCAAGATTTGCATTTCTCTACCTGGTCACACCCACAGCAATTTACTCTTTAAAGCCATTACCAGAATACCCAAATCAAGGCAAAACAAAGGTACCGCCCTTGACATTAGCTACCTATTTTTGGAAAGTAAGCACAGGACTGCTCATTTAACTCAGAACAATGTCTAGGGCAGGCCTGATGCTTGGCTTAAGGAAAACAGTGATAGTATATGGCTCAATCACTTGAATATATGTGCAAAGGTAACAATGTGTGATGCAACAAATAATCTTGATTATCTGGCTACTTGATGCAAAGAAGCCATGTTGAACAACTTGTTCATTCTTTTCTTTTCTCAAAGTAATGCCAAACTGTTTCCTGTTCATAATAAGTCTCTGACAGGCAGTGAAAATGGGAAAAGGTAGCCTCCATTTACATATGTCAACATTGTACTGCCAAATGAGAATAGAACTACTTTCTATCACGAGTCTGTACAGACATCTGTGACAACTGAAGGAATAGGAAAGCTGGACATGTTATCTTTCTGTCTCATTCTCTTACACAACACCTACCAAATCACCTAATCAGAGTGATGAATTGAATGGAGTGAACTCCTGTCAGGTTTGCAGATGACATCAAATTGAGGGGAACTGCCAGTATACTCAGAGGCATGGCTGCCATCCAGACGAGCCTGGACCTGATGGAGTAACAGGCTCAAGAGTAGCCTTATGAAACTCAAGGACAAATGAAAACCCTTCCAACTTTTTTTTTTTTTTGCAAGGAAGATCTCCTTTCAGCCACACAGAATGGCACAGGAGGTGACTTTTCAGAAGAGCCCCTGGAGGTACTGGCAGACATCAGGTCAAACATGAGACAGCAGAGTGGTCTGGCAGAAAAGAAGGCTAATCACAACGAATATTTTTGTGGCATGCCCTGTCAATCAAGGAAGTAATTATCTCCCTGGACTCAGCACTCACTGGGATGTTTCTTGACTACTGAGTATCTCTCTCCAGTTTGGGCCTTCCATTAAGGAAGACATCAGAAAACTCATCTGAGTTCAGCACAGGGCCACTATGTTGATTAGCAGCAACAGCATTTACCTTGTCAGGACAGGCTGAGAGAGCTGGGTTTGTTCATCCTGGAGCAAGGGTATCTCCAGGGGGAAAAGACAGCAGCCCTACAGCTTCTACAGAGGAGGATGGAGCCAGGGCCTGTACAGTGGAACATGGGATACCAAGAGACAGTAGACATTAGCTGAAACAACAGAGCTATGATCAGATATAAGAAGAAACTGTTTCATGATGACATACCCAAGGATATACAATCTCCTTGCTCCTTGATATTCCAGACCAGTTTTACTAAAGCCCTGATTAATCTGTCTGGCCTTGCAGTTCGCTCTGCTCTGATCAGGAGGTTGAACTACAGACTTCCTGAGGTGCCTTCCAACCTGTAATGTCCTATGAACAACTTGAACTGATGGGTCTTACATGACTGATAACCATTCTCACCCCAAGAAAAGACCATGGACTTCAGAAGACAAGAAGAGTGCATAGCTTTTTGTTGGGGCTTTATTTTGGGGGGATTTTGTCCCCAAATGATACATTTAGGTTTCTTTTCTATGGAAAACAGCATGGGAAATACTGTGTCCCAGACTTTTTGGCCCCAGTATGGAGATGATAGGTACCCGTGATATGCCCCCAAACCTACGAGCTGGAAAGTGCTCTTCAGTCTAAAAGTTTATACACTGAGATAGAAAGTAGAATGGTGTGGCAAACGAGTTTGTGAACTTGGTTGATAACCTTAGTGCAGCACAGTAGCTGCAATTCAAATTATTATAATGATTAGTAGAGAGATGTGCAAGACACACACACGTAATTTAGGGAGGTAAGTCCTGTTGCCTTAGCAAATTGCACACCTACCTACAGCATAAACGTATTTTAAAACATGAGCCATAACTGAACTGCCAGACTTTCAGTGAATTCACTGAATGCATATTGCTTGATCCTCAGGAACACTCTCCCTGAAATTTGGGCGCTTGCTTATCAGTATGGTTCTGGCTTTGAAGAAGAAATTTTATTCCCTATTTTTCTCCTTGTGGGGCAGGGAGTGGCAACTGGTGTAAATCAGGCAAGAGATTACTTCGTCCACAAAACACATTACAGCATAAGCATTTTTTTTCTTATTATAACACTTAGTTTTGCTGGGTTTTTACAGGTAAGGCTAATGCAGCAACCTACGCTGTTTGTGTGCAATGCAGGCACACAGGCTTAAAGCTAGTGCATTTAGTAGTTTGATTACACATGGAATTTAGTATCTATCACTTCTGCAAGCAGTGAATCAATTGGCTTATGGAATTTTCAGGACAGATTCACAATAAGCAAAGTGTATTTCTGGAAAGATGAAAGGGATGAGAATTGTTTTTTGCAAATGCAGCAACATGGAATTACAGAGAAACTGACTTGAAAATACAGAGGTGGTAATCCTAGAACGCCATCAGCATTGGGTTGTGCATCATACGTGGGATAATTAAATGATGCCTGTAAGTAAATGAAGCAATATGTAATAAGTTAGCAGAGACAATGTAATGACTGACTTAACAGTATTTTTGCAGACATGAAGGTAAGTCAAAACGCATTTAGAGGTGGCACACCGCATGATTGTGTCATTAACAGTAATATTGACAAGTTTTTTAAACTTCTTTCCAGAAGCTACTTTTGAGCTAAAACCAAAAATTTGAGTCTGATGCAGGCATTTCTGTATAAATGTATCCAACCTCATGATTGTGTGATTCTGTATCATCTACATTACATGAATGGTCAGGTTATTTGATTAGAATGGTCCCTTCTGGCCTGAAAACCTGCAACCTTACAAAGGCATTGTAATTAATATAATGACTTGCTTGATGTGTGTATCATAGTACAAAGCCAGGCTACGTGTGAGGATGCAGAGAGTTGATGACCATAATGGTGTGTTACCTTCACAAATTGCTGGGTCTGGAGATGTGTTGTGGCATAATAACAGATGACAATTTGTGAGCTGTGAGGCAAGTGTTTCTAATCCACTCAGGTTCTTATCATTTCAACCTGCATATGTGGTGGACACTGACAATTTCTAATGAAGTCAGTAGAAGATGCAGATACTTGGCAGATAGGAAAAATGATGCTCATAAATGTTGGTAGGTATCTATTTCCAGAGATAAAGTTGAATGACAATCCCATAGTTACATTAAGAACTGCATCCAGATTAGCTCTATTATGGCACATATAAAACTAAATGGAACAATAAACAATTGACCTATTTTATTTAATGTTGCTGAGTATCTCATAGAAGAAACTGCTATTTTGGAGGCATTTATGGCTAAGCAAATTACTAACCCACTGTAGACAGCATACAGACTTTAGCCACTAGTTTGTTCTAATTTATTCTTGTAATGGCCTCATACTCTGGGTTAAAAATACAAGTTTATATTTCATTGCAAGTTGTCCACAGGTGATTGGATGTACTTTTTCTTATGCCCAGATAGGAATACTTTGCCTGTTAGATCTTAATTATTGAAGTAAACTGTACTGAGAGCTGATCAGATGAGAGTAGTATAGGCAAAGCTAATGTTCCTTCCCTAGGCCTTGTTTTAGAAAAATCTGATATCGAGTAAAATATTTAAACAGATTAATTAAACTTTGCACATGTTTAACTTCATCTAAATAGAAGCATTCTTTCTTTAAGGAACTCTTTCAGTGGATATATTGGAATCATCATTATGATGACTTCTCTTTTTTTACAGTTCAACCAGTGTTAAAAGCTGTTGGTTGCCGCAGAATTTGCCTGAAGTAAGCATGGATCAACAAGCAATGAACTCATTTGTTTATGGCAGTTTACAGTGTTTTCATTTCACTGAAACTTAAATAATCCATAATGGGTTTTATTAGCTATTGCACTTTCTTCTTCATATCACCATGTTCTTCAGATTGACCTGTGGACTGCCATTTTCCCACTTGCAGCACAGGGTAATAATACTTGTCTGATCCTTTCCAGGCAGTTGATGTGGGTATTGGGGCAGAGGGGAAGACTGCAAGAAGGAATAGGCTCTGACTGAGCAGAACATTTAAGTACTTGCTTAAAGTTAATTCCCATTTAAAGTGGATTATCCAGAAGTTATCAGCTTAAGTATATGATTCAAGATAAGCTTTTTCATATGTGCTGAGCTGAATCAGTGCTTCGAGGACTTGCAACTGCTTTTGTCTATACACCATATACATATGGCTTAATTTATTTTTGCAATATACACTTACTCAGTAAATACTGGACTGTAAATAAAGGATATTCTGTATTGTCATGCCAGATATGAAAAGACAGAACCATAAATAAGACACAGAAAAATATTATGTTTCTGTAAGAGACTTGAATTTATAATGTACTTGTTGAGCTCTCTGTTTTGGAAAGTAACTCAGTTTCCCATAACAAAGTACTTAATCCTCCAGGTAAAGAGAGGACAAATATCATTCCAAATTATTTTAACTACAAATTTACAATCTGATATACAACTATGAAGTCCCTGGGACATTAACATTTTGGGAGCTGAAAGACATTTTGAAAAGCCACAATTCAGTAGCAGTGTTTAAAATCTTTGTTTTTTAATTAATAACCATAATGCAAATCAAGAGGTAGTTGTATCCTTTAGACTCATACTCTACCAGATTCATGTGGTGTTGCTCTAAGGCTGTCAGAGAGGATTTATTCTTCATATACACAATGGAAGAAGAGAGGATTTAAATCCCATAGTGTAACACATAGCCCTGGAACCTTAAATTTAATATTTTAGTTTTATTTTTGAATGCTTAAGTGCATTACCACTTCATTCTTTCTTCTTCAGTGTATAGTTCACGTGAGCATGACAGAAATATTATTCCTCTAGGATTCCACAAGAGAGACTATCATAGCAGGAGACTGAAGAGTTTTGCAAGCACAGAGAATATGGCCGAGTTGATAAACATTACATCCTTCCACATAAGATTAAATGAGTACCCCAGGTTTCGCAGGTTGTTAATATCATGCTACAGTCTTGATCAGAAAGGCATGAGAAACACTTACTGATTTTTCCTGCAGGACCATAATTACTGCTCGTCTGCTTTTTTTCTATCCTGCAGGATATTGTGGTAATGATTTCACTGCACACAGCCCGTTCATTTCTAGTGACTTCTTCATGTGAGATTTGAATGTTTTCAGCCATATTCTTTCCTTTTTGTGTGATCTTAAATAATACACAACATAAAGCACACAGAATATATATTTTAAAACTTAAATGGAACTTAAGTGGTACTTACATTTTGAGATATCTGCCAGATCAACCCATAACTGCTCTATTTCCTAACCTTGCTAAGTACAAACGATCACATAATATTTTCTCACTGAAGAAATAGGTCAACACTCACCTCTGCAAACTGGATGCAACCTTATATTTATTTTAGACTGGATAGCTGGAAGTGATTTTACATGGGGTGCTAATCTTCTGCTACATAATAGTATATGAAAACCTGCTCCAGCCTGTGAACTGGTGTTTCCTTTAACAGGTGCCCCACTGAATTCTGCCACATTTAGTATCTCAAGAACATATCATCAGCTTTGCCCAGGGAAAATAACATCCTGCTCTGTGAGCTGTCCCCTTTATATCTATAAGACTGCTATGGAATAAGTTATCACTAGGCAGAAGTGAAGATGACAGATGTTGAATGTATCAGTGAGAACCATTTATGTTCAATGAGAAACATTTATTTCTTCACTGAGAATTTTAAAAACAATGTGAGACCTCTTTTCTTATCTATGTAGAAGTGCATCTGGGTTACAAACCAAATAGTAAGTGGTAACATAACCTCTACAAAATGCTGATTGATAAGAGCTTTCACCATATCTGGGTAAATCACTGCACAGGATCCCATTTCGCATATGTACAATTCGAAAAGAATAGTTACAATTCCATACTTCATAATACAGACAATAAAGTGAGTAGATTTTTCTCAACTTGGCTATTTGGCCTGAAGACTGGAGTTAAAATGCTGAAAAAATTAATGTTCACCTTGACTAGCAAAATCAATGATTACCATTCACCCTTTCTATGTCAAGAAGGTGCACTCCTATCCAGCTTACATACACCAAGCAAAAAGGATGAAGTTTGATGAAGAATTCTCAAGTTCTTGACTTCAGCCTGGAGTATGCAGGGCATAATTTTTCACAGGATTGTGAAGAATGAATAGCTACTCCACAGGTGAATTCAGACCATTCTGGTCAGCCTTCTGGTCCTCCCTCTTGGTGGAGTCATCTACCTTCCTACAGGACCACAAGTGACCTGCTAGCTAAATTGGGCCTCTAAGCATAAAGTTATACAACATAAACATTCCACCATGCCACTTCATTCCCTTACGTGATACATAAATTCTAATCCAAATATAGATAGAGACAGAATAGAAATCTGATGCAGTTTTAGCTACCATGTCATTTATTCATTGCACTCCTGTTCAGTTCTATCTTTGTCCAGTCTATTCTACTCCATTTTATTCTATTATGTTCATGATATATTATATGCATATTCATGTATAATTACTGCATAATTAATATATAATATACTTTTTATATCTGTCTAAATATACATTATATATTTTTATTCCTATATGTTGTAATATACATACCCATAGATATATGTGTATATGTGTGTGTGTGTGTGTGTGCATGTTTTGCAATATATTCTGCACACATACACACCCTAGTACACATAGTGTGTGTTTGAAGTTCCAGCCTTTGTGGAGACATCTGAAGAATCAGATCTCAGTTCTCTAATTTCACCCCTCCTACCAGTGAGAAGAAATCTTACAGCAGAACGAATTGGTAGAAAAACACCGGGACTTCAAAATTAAAATAAATTTATCCTGCTCATTATCAACCATTATAATACAGATAGCTATATCTACAAAAATCCCATCCCTTAATGTTGGGAGGATAAAGGTAAAAGAAATTATATCACATGGATGTGATACATGTCTTCTTTTAAACTGCATCTGTTAAAACAGCATGAGAAAGTAGAAGACGACATCCAGTTGAGAAACTGAAGCTAGGAACAGCAAAGTGAAACAGCTATTTGACAATAAACAAAGAACAGAGGGAGGAAGTGAATGAAGCATCAATGAAAAAAAAATGCTAAAGCAAATGGATGCCCCATTAGTGATAACGCTTACAGATGTAATCTCTCAAAATGACATTCTCCAGAGAAAGCTTTCCTCCAGTAATAACAGCCAGGCACTGGTTAGGAGAACTGTTTGGATTAAAACATCCTTCTTTGTCAAGGCCTTAGATCTTCACAAGTTTTCTTTGTGTGGTACAGAAGTTGGGGAAAGGACACATGATGGTCATACCCCTCTTTATTCCCAAGACACAAGGTATTAAAGAGGTTTGTGTATTTTGCTTCAGAAAGGGAAAGTACATACAAGTGTAACAATGACATTGCTGCTGAATGTTCAAGCAGTGTAAGTGTCCCACATGCCCTTGTGAGAAAAAATGTAGGCCAGGACAAGAAAATGGGGAAAGTTATGCCAAATTATTGGTTATATGGAGAGACAGATGATAAATACCTGAAGGGAGAGGAAATGACGAAGAAAGCTACTTCTTAGCACATAAACCAGATGTTTTGCCTGACATTCTGTGGAATGTATTAGTTTGAATGCTAATTGTAAACAACCTGTTTCACTGAAATGGTCTTATTGTGCTTTGTAAGTAAATATACTTCCCTGAAAAGTGAGTCTTAACAACACAACAGGTGATTCATTAAGACATTAATTGTTGGCACGTTCTGGCTATAGGACTAAAGATGGTGGGAAAATGAACCTAGACTATTCCTAACTGCCAAGTTGTCTCCCAATGTCTTAGAAACATGCCCAGAAATGATGAAATCATAATTTAAAAAAAAAATAACTTAAACCACAAAAAAGCCCAAAACCCCCAAAACCAAACAGGTCATCATTATGAATGAAGACTATGTTGAACTAATACAGTGTTCGAAACATTTGACACCAAGCTGAGTGGTGTGGTTGACACAATAGAAGGAAAGGAAGCCATCCACAGGGATCTTGACAGGCTGGAAAGGTGAGCACGGGTGAACCTAATGAGGCTCAACACTACAAAGTGTAAGGTGTTGCACTTGGGCCAGAGGAATCCCATATATATATATATATACATACAGTGCCTGGGAGAAGAGCTCCTTAAGAGTAGCCCTGATGAGAAGAACCTGGGGGCTCTGGTGGATGAGAAACTTAGCATGAGCCAGCAGTGTGCTCTTGCAGCTCACAAGGCTAATGGTATCCTGGGCTCCATTAGAAGAGGGGTGGCCAGCAGGGACAGGGAGGTGATTGTCCCTCTCTACTCTGCCCTCGTGAGGCCCCATCCGGAATACTGTGTCCAGATCTGGGGGCCCCAATACAAGAAAGATGTAGAACTGTTGGAGAGGGTTCAGAGAAGGGCCACGAAGATGATTAGAGGGCTGGAGCACCTCCCCTACGAAGAGAGACTGAAGAAACTGGGTTTGTTCAGCCTAGAGAAGAGAAGGTTGTGGGGGGACCTCATTGCAGCCTTCCAGCACCTGAAGGGAGCAGAGAAACAGGAGGGGTATCAAATTTTTACAAGGGTATATAATGGCAGGACAAGGGGGAATGGATTAAAGCTAAAGGAAGGAAGGTTTAGATTAGATATTAGGGGGAAGTTCTTTACAGAGAGAGTGGTAAGGTGCTGGAACAAGCTGCCCAGAGAGGGGGTAGATGCCCCATCCCTGGGTGTGTTCAAGGCCAGGTTGGATGGGGCCCTGGGCAACCTTGTGTAGATCCAGGCCTGGAGGTTGGTGGCCCTGCCTGTGGCAGGGGGTTGGAACTCTATGATCCTTGGCGTTCTTTCCAACCAAGACCATTCTATGATTCTATGATTCTATGACTTCCATTTTATCTTTTAGATATGGCCCAGGCTGGAAAGCATGTCCTAGATATTCAACTGTCCCAGTGTTTTTTTAAATACAGGGATTAAATAGGAGGGCTGCGAAAGAAATAATTTTAAAAGGAAACAAACCTGAAAACCTTATCACCTCCAATGAGTGGATGCTATCTCCAACACAGATTTCATTTTTACAGTTCCTGTTCTTCCTTAGGAAAACATTTAATTAATAAAAGTAATGGAGAGGCAAATGACACAGTGCAGTTTATTCATTCACAGGTTGCTTTAAAAATATTTCTATTTACAAAGTTCTGTGGTGCAAGGAGAGAGAAAAAAAGCATGGTTAGTTTTTTTTAAAATAAACCCCAGTGTGTCGAGGTATTCATTTATATTTTATAGGTCAATTTCAAAGCTAAGGTATACTAACCACATTCTACTTCAAGGAAATGTGGATTTTGTGCAAATGATGTGACCTTCTTCAGATCCAGACTCCCAAACTGTGATCTAACAACAATAATGATCTCTGGAAAGTAGAAAGTTGTTGACACTGGCTTCTTGAAAATTTCATATGCCCTTAGGCTTTGCCTTGAGGCAACCCCTTGGGTAAGCTACAATCACTAACAATCATTTCCTTCTCTTCCTACCTTCTTGGTCAAAGCCATGTTTCACTGTAGCATTTATCAATTTGTACATCTGATTGACAGGCTATAGATCTATATTTTTAATGAGATTTAAAATTTATTCTGCTTTCACAGGTGAACTTTGAACTCTCGTTATGAACATCAATCCTGCAAATACTCCCACATATGAAAAGTCTTCATGCATGAGTGGTCCCATGGCACCGAAAAGAGACCACTAGAATGAAGCTAATCACATGCATAAGTGTAGAACATGAGCTAACGTGAGCTACTGCTTCCAAGAGCAAGTATCCCTTGGTACCCTTTCCACACACAAACAATTGGCGATTCTAACATTGCCTGGCATTGTATACATACTAACAAGGTGACTCGGAAAGATGCTTACTCCAGCCATATGCCACATTTAAGCAGAACTTTACTCTGCATTACAACACCTCCTGCTCCTGGGACTACTTAGAAAATATTTACCTGGCACAATATGCCTACTGCACTCTGAGCAGGCATGAACTCACATCTCATGAGTTCCATGCAAACTGAAATCTGTGTAACTGCTGACAGAGCACTGCTACACTTGCTGTCAAACCCAGAGCTCAGGACTGGTGCAATATGGACACAGTCGCATGTCTTTTGAATCAGGGCCAGCTTGAGTCCAGCTGCCTTGGAGGCCAAGCAGGAACACATATTATAGTTATAATGCTAAAGGTGCTATGGGGCACCTTTAGGCGTTCTGCCAATGCTCTGCACCAGGGGCAAGCACAACAGACCACCCTGACTTTCCTTACCCTTCCTGACCTGCTGTGCCTCCTCCCCACCCGTTCCTGGTTCATTGATACTCTAGGTAGGAATGCAGAGGCAAAGATCCAAGAGATATACCTATGTAGGGAATTCCCCTTAACCAGGAAATTGTCTTTCACTCAGTACCTCTGACGGGTACTTCACACTGAAGGTTAAGCTGAAGTTTGACACATACCTCAGAGACTCACTGAACTCAGGTACTTTGTGGAGAAAGGTGAATTAAACTGTTCATATTACTCTTCTGCTTAATTAGAAAGGAAATAATTGTTGTAGTGTATAAACAAATCAATATATTAAAAATATTGCACACTGTTCCTGTTCCTGTTCAACTAAAACAAACTAAGTTAAGCTAACATTAAACACCTAAGTACTAAAGTGAACCTCTGAGTTACTCACAGAAATCCCCTTTGCAATAACAGGCAAATACAGATAGACCTCTCCATAGTGCAGTTCATTTAATCTTAAAATATGTTAACTGTTATATATGCGCAATGATTCTTCATTGACTCTGAAGTCACAATATGATTAGGCTGGCTAATAGCTTTTAAAGATGGGAATTATGGTAGTTGTGCTGGTATTAGACTTTAATAACACACAGATTTTTAAGGTTAGAATGACCTGTTATGATCAATAAGACTTACTTCCTCCACAACAGAAGAAGGATCAGTTAGGGAATATCAATTGAATCCAAGATGTCTGGTAAGATGAAATAATCAAAATATCAAAATAATACTCCAATTATCTGGAGGTTTTCTCATTGACTTACCTATAGAAATTTACTTTTTATATTAGGGACTAATGCAAATAAATCCAAAGAACCAGACTGCCTCTAATCCTGAAGAGAGAGAAGAATGGGGAAGAAGGAATGTGATCCAAATGACCCATTTCACTGACTGTTTGCTCCATTCCATGAATTTCACTCACACAAGGCCCAAAGAAATTTAGCACCTATATTCCACATCTATCTTCCACACTGGCCAGGAGAGATGAGTATTGCTCTAACAAAGTACATGTACACTTCCCTTAGAAATGGTGCTGAAACAGAGAAAAATCCCTAATCTGGTTTTATTCACTTACCTAGCAGGGTATCATTCCCTCAGCCCCTATATAAAGAGTGCGAAAAGGACGTGAAGGCTTCTAGCCTTGAGCCTTCTGGAACAGAAGCTTCTCAGCTGTCTGCATAGTGTTAGCCCTGTGACAGCATGACAAAAAGTCAGTACGAGGTCACAGTAAAGTGACAAAACCTGACACTGGTAACCTGCAGGATGGTGTATGCTTTAGTCTGTGCAAATGAACCAAATGGATGTGGGAGCCTATATTTTTTCCTCAGTGTGCTGTTGACTCCAGACAGGCTTGCATCAACGTAATGATGTGAAGAAAATTTGGGCTTGAACCTGGCATTTGGCTTTCTCCTGTATAGCTTTCTCTGGAGCAGCTAAAGCTGTGTTCATGACCATAAATTGCTCTCTTTTCCTAAGCATGAAACTTTTAGCAGCTATTATCACTGTTGATGAACTCCTCAAAGTAATGCCAAGCAGTAATATTAGCAAAGCATTTATTTTTCTTCTTTTTCTTATTTTTTTTCCCTCTGTCTTAATTCTGCATGTATTTTCAGTAACACTTGTAAATGAGCAGCTATAAACGATAGCTTTGACCTGTGGGCATATCTATCTACAGGGATAAGGTAAGGTTCTTCAGAAATGCATAGAAATCCAGCTTTGACAAAAATAAGTGTCCATGCTTGCTCAGTCATAGGCACATACTGCTAAAATGTGCGCCGATCAGCACAAATCTTTGTGTTGGCTGTTTTGTCACATGAATGTGTTTCTGCATGATCCTCTGCTGTGATCACCAGCTTTTTCCAGCAGGATCAGCTGATGCCCAGAAACAGGGACTTTGAGGACCTTTGCTGCATATTAAAGACCGCCTCAGCTGTTGACATGTTTCCACTGCTATTTTACAGCCATACATTCAGGGCTTGCTTATTCACTGCTGTTTGTAACCAGAAATTTGACCGTTAGTTGATGGTCCTCAGAAGGCCTCCTGTTTGTCTGTGATACATGTTCTAAAAGGTCTCAGATGGATATTTTGCTAACTGTAAGCTACTGTTCTAGGATCCTGCTATTGTCACATAGGACAAAAATGAAGTTTAATCTTATTTTCTTTAGTATGAAGCAATGTGAGAAATTATTTCAGATTAAAATTTCACTGGTTTCTAATAATTTTTTTTCTCTTTTTTTTAATGATAACTTCTCAGTTATATGTTTATCAGTCTCTGCACTTTTTAAAAACTAATTTCATGGTCAATTTAATGTAAGAAATCTTTACCTTCTTTTAACCACTGCGGGCTGGGTCCTTGACAAGATGAGGCATTTCAACAACAATCTTGACCCCCTTGTGAAACAAGGTTTCTCTCAGTATGACGCAAATCTTAGCCTCTTCATCAGCACTTGTAAAACAGTTGACTCATACACCTGACTCTTCCCATACTTGTTCCTCATAAGATCAGAAGTTTTCTTCTCCCAAATAAAGGTCAAGGTAAACCAAACAAAACAAAATCCCTAACACTCCAGGCAGATGAAAGCCTGCAAAATGCAGTGTGCAGCCAGGCACTTCCCTGATTTTTCTGAATTGCTGATGTACTTTATTTTCACTCAGTTTACTGGACTAGATTTTTCAGACTGGTTGCTTTGTTGAAGCATTGCTAGCACTCAAATTAATCTCAAGAATTCTGCCATAGATCACCTATAGGGTTTGGGTTTTTTCCCAGAAAAAAATTCTGCCATTAATGCTTGGCCCTCTTGCAAGTGTATAACATGGCCTGGAATGCATTCAGGTTGTTCACATGGTTGCCAAGCCAGGGGTCATTTAGTAGCTTTCCTAATAAAGAGTAAAAAGACAATGCTAAAAAAGATCACTTTCCAAGGGGACCTGGCAGAATCTACCTACTTGCAAGGTAATTCCTTCTTTCTTCTCGTTCATTTTCACTGTTGAATCTAGCAGAATTCCCTCATGTAATCTCAGGTTAATTTCAGTATTTTATTTTCAGGGTGGAGCCCTACATGATTATTTTCTGTAAACTGCTATAGAGTGGGATTGTGAAATAGAGGGTGAGAGAGCTCAGCTGTGTAATTCTGGCACAATGAGCAGTTTCAAGGCATCAGAATCTTTGTTATGATTTAGGGTGAGTCACTTTGGAAACTATCCCAATTTAAATAGAAATCTCACCCCCCCTCACCCCCCCGCATTATTCATTTTCTATTCATTGGGTACTGCCCATTGAAGTTCTGCGTCTTCCCTATAAATGACATGAAAGACAGCTCAAGGAGCAGGGTCCTGCCTGTAACCCTTCTTTCTCGAGAACAGGAAGTATTAATTCCTCCTAATTTACAGGATATTTGAAATAGTATAAGTTAATGAACTGATTTCCTAAAGATCTGGATCTCACTTTGAAGTTTAAACTCGACCAATATAACCACAAAGTACTTCTATTGCTCACAGTGATACCATGCTGTGGAGTATGCCTTAATAGAGGTCTACAAACACTTACCCAGGAAAAATGTTGCCCGAGTATGTTTTCCTAAGTGTTTTCACTTTTTCTTTCACTCAGTGAAAAATCACGTGTTCCCACTACTCAGTTTAGGGCAGCTACATTCCACCCTAGTAACTTACTCTGGACTGTGGGATACTGTCAAAACAAATACAAATCTGACATGTAAACAGGCTGCCTGCAGTAGAAAGGAAACAGAATATGTTAAAGCCCAGGAAGAAATGCACATTTCTAGAAAAAAAAACCCAGAGAAAAGCACAGTAAGGGTTTATAGAACAACCATTAAAAAGTTCAAGTTGTTACTGGCTGATTAACATTTTTGAGAAGCTAAACCACTATAATGCAAAGAAAACTTCAGGACACGTGTATCATTGAGAATAATGGAAACATTTAAATGGCCATTTGATCTAGTAGCTCTTTAAGGGAAGAAAAAAAAAAAAAAAAGAAAAAGAAAAGAAATTACACCAGAACAGAGTGTGCTGTCCCAATACACACCTGGGAGTAGTTGATCATTAGTTACACCAACTTCAGCGCTATTATTTATGGCACCAATGCAGCCAGGTACTTAAAATGCCGTGTAAGCTTAATAGTAGGAGACAGGAGTGTGGACATCCTCAACATTGTCAATTACACAATCATTATTTCAGGTATGTTATTAAACACTATTTCATATTATTAATATTTGCTTCCCAATTACAGTAACTTTCTGTCTTGACTCTTTCAGAAAACAAAATTGAACTGCATTTTAAAGGAAGTTTGTCAAAAGAGGTTTCTACACAAAAGCCACTGCAATTAAGATAAATAAATGTCTTCTTGTCCCTAACAGAATCCCACTCAAAGCAGCCCCTTTCTATTTTTGCTTAGAATCACATCCTAATCAAGAGTGCCTATAGTTCAACACTTCAACTGATTGCATTCTCAGTATTTAAAACCAGATCTTCCACCTGCCAGCTTGTTTAGCTGAATGATTTGTTCATATTATTGCACTGCTCGTACTTACTGTTTTGTGGGGAGTTTGCTGTTGATCAATACAAACTTCATATTATCATATATCACTGTCACCTTCAGAAGCAATTTAAATAAATGTATGTAGCCATGGGAAGGATTGCATTGTGCACCCAGCCTGGTTATAGAACAATTAAACTCACTCTGGAAGAAAAACAATAATGATTTGATTAACTTACAGGAACAGATGTCCAACAGCATTTCAGCTTGAAATGAATAGCTGGATTTCATGTAAAATACCAAAATCGCAGTCACCCACCCCAACAAGATTCAGTTAAATACATAAACAACTGTTTTCTAATTACTGATCAAAATATTTTAAATGGCCTAGTATTTATATTATTTTATTACCACTATTGCATTTAATTATTTTTTTTCAAAAGCATTTCCCTTTGTACAAGCTACAGTTATTTTACAGGACTGTGTTTGAGACAGCACATTTTATTTCTTTTGACTGACAAGTGATTCATCTTTTCCAAAAATTTTAAAGTTCCACTTTGTGGTGAAGTAAATTTTCCCTATATGAAAGTATGTCAAATCACTTTCTCTTTCAGAAAATCCTGCAATTTTTGTTGGACTGCATGTTAGTCTTGCAGGCTGCAGTGATTTCTATCACTGGTGATCTCAGGAATCTCAGGAAGATCTTTCTTCCTTACAGAGATTTGAAGACTGTATCTGTCTTACAGATTTGCATGATTCTCTTGGTTATTTCCATGATTCTCTTGGCTGTAATGCTCTCTAGATGTACTGCTACAGAAAAAAAAAAAAGGAATTATGAACTTTATTGAGGCAACCTGATATAAGAATAATTATGATGAAAAGAACATGAAAATTAAAGGAAAAGAAGACAGAACAATAAGTAATTTAGACTGCTTATTTTAGCAATCTTTGGCATCTTAAGAAGTTGCTGAAGAGAAGGTGCCATGATGTCTATTAGACCTGCCCACTGTAGACAGTCTATTTAATTAGCCATTGTAGTGTTTGTATACCTCCTGCTTTCATTCTGTTCCATGTTCCAGATTTCTTAGAGAGATATTTCCCATTATTTAGCACAGTGAGGGATATCTATGGTCCTCTGCATAGATCCAATAAGAAGTTCTCATGGAAGGCCAGACCACAGGGGCAATTGAGCAGAAAGGCGGCATTAAGCCTCTAACTGCAACTCGCCCAAGTCACTATGGAAAACAAAATCCTCTGTTCCCAGTAAGAAGGCTTTGGAGTATGATATTTTTCATATAGTTGCAAATTCTTACAGGAAAAAAGTATGAATTTATAAATTGTCCTGCTCAGAAAGAGGGAGAGAGAGAAAAAATAATAAAAGTGAGGTACAGAAGTACCTCAGAAGGGTTTTTGAAAAGACAAAGTTCAGGCTGGAAAAAAAGCAGTCACACAGTCACAATTTCCCTCATCTCCAGAAAGCTCAATGCTGGGGAAAAAAAAGGTTAAAAAGTTTCAACAATATGAAATATTCAAATTTTTCAATATGAACAAATACTTCAACAATTTTCACTCATGTGGCATATTTCAGAAACATTTATTTTTACTGACATTTCCTTCCTTACATCTCACATGTGCAGACATGGACATAGGCACACAAATCTGTAGTGAAATGTAATAAACTAGCATTGATTTCAATAAAAAATAGCTGAAGTGAGATAATACAAAACCAGTAGTTACTGAGGTCAATTGTACCTGTGGTCACTAATAGGGCATTTAAGAAATAAATTCTTGCTGAGTAGTTCTGTAATAACTACAATCCATTCCTATTTGGGGGAAAAAAAAGAACAAAAAAAAGAAAATCAGCAGGTCTTTATTCATGTGCTGCAGTGTTTTGGTGAAAAAGTCATGTGCCTGGCTTTTAATGTTTTCATGGACCTGCGTAGGAAAGCGTCATGCCCAACTTTGTATCCCAGGTTGAGTGGTCACAGTTCTTGCTGGCCTCTTACGTTGGTGACTGAATTCATACACGTTTGCACCTCTGAAAGCCTTTGACAAGGCCCGTCAGTTCACAGGCCAGTTACTTCATGTCATCAGTGTAATCAGTGTTACATAATAAAATGTAGTATAAATGTTAGACAAAAGGTTGCCCAAATATACAGAGCTTTAATCCACTGAAACGTTAACCCGACAGAAGGCATCAAAAGAAAGCGTCCGCTACAGAGAAGGGTGAATGTTACTCCACACTGAGATGGTTGAAACAAAAAGAGCCTTAAGTGTAGAGCTGCAAGAAATCTGGATAACTAAATGACCCAGGAGCTTGTGGAGATTCCCAGAAGTTGTCTTTCAGGCCCACACTGACGGGATCATCTAGTAGAAGATGACAAATTAACACATATGCTATACGTTATCTGTGCTGTTCACACAAAAGGGCCAATGATTTTCACATGAGTTATAATGTTTACATTTGCCCACTAAAGGTTTGCACATGCTGTACCCAGTTTAATTTATTCTGACCTGGGAAATTCTGTGAACTGAGAGGAGGAGAACAATTAAAGCATTAATTGCCAAATCACTTTTAGCTATCACTTAAAGCTGTTCCAGAGGTCAGGTCTACCCAGCATGCCCTGGCAGTGGTGGAGGCTAACAGCATATGGGGCTGTATCCATAGGAGTGTAGCAAATAGATGAAGGAAAGTGATTATCCCACTTTACTTGGCACTTGTTAGACCACATGTGGATTCTTGTATCCAGTTTTAGGCCCCTTGGACAAGAAGAATGCTGAGTTCAGCATAGGGTCACCATGATGGCTGGAGCACTTGCCCTGTGAGGGGAGACTGAGGGAGCTGAGCTTGTCCAACCTGCAGCAGAGTTGGCTTTGGTGGGACAGAACAGCAGCTCCCATTGCCTGTAGTCATCAAGGACATGAAGTCAGACCCTCCAGGGTGGGAAATGGATGAGACACAACATGTACAAACCAAACAAAGAGAGGTTCCAGCTGGATAGAAGAAAAGGATTTCCACTGTGAGGGTAACTAAGCATTGAAATAGGTTGTGTGGAAAGGCTCCAACATTTGGTGGAGCCAGTAAAGTCCTGAGCAGCCTGATCTATATTCTGAGGTGAGAGCCATCCAAGGTCCCCTCCAGACTGAATGACTCTCATTTGGCAGTCTCAACCAGAGAACACAGTGGGTTAAGTAAGAATGACAGTGCATACAGCAAAAGATAGATGGATAGACAGCAATACATTGTTGCTGTGCACTGTATTTTTATGGTCCTTTTTTTAATCATCATTTTTATTAATTCTGAATGAATTACTTCAGTGCTAGTGCTAAGAATTAAAGGTCAGTTATTCTCTTCTTAAAGAGAGGTTTGGGAGTTGAGGGGAGGAGGGTATATGTAGTAGGAGCTTAATACTATTCAGAAATATTAATTGGCCAGGATAACTTGGATTTAAAGCTGTTCAAGAAATCTGTTGGAGCTACAGGGTAATACAGAATGAGTTCCCTTCATTCTGTTTTAAATGGATTAACACAGGCAGGATTAAAACCAGCAAACTCAAGTAAAGATGGAAGAGGTGTAGTCATCTGTTGTTTTACCTCAAGCAAAAGTTTTGGCAAGACCTGGTACAGTCCAAGTTTTAAATTAAAGTCTAGTGTTGCACTCTCTGTCCTTCTGCTGCATGACTATAAGATGCATTTTTTTTCTATTATTTATTATTCGCTGATGTATTTTTCACTAGCTCATTCCTTCCTGGTTTAAATATTCTTCCTAGTTAATTTTTCTCCAGTCATCTGTGTTTATAGAAAACCATCATTTTAAACATTATATTCTCTGGTCTTCAAGCTGTTAAACTCCTCCCCTCCACCCCAAAGGAAAAAAACCCCAAACAAACAAAAAACCAAAAACCAAACAAATGAGGATTTGTTATTTTGTTACAAATATAATAGTTATTGACTATTGGTAGAATGACTAGAGGGCTTCGATGACACTGAATCTAGACTAGTTTAGAAATGACTGAAAAGCCCACCTTGTCTCAAAGAGGTGGTAAAATTCATGAGTTTGACACACAGGTGGGATCCATGCAAATGTGTGGCAAATATAATGTGCTTGTTCTGCACTTTTAAAACAAGCTATTTCAAATCTGGATTTTGATCCAAGTCAGATGAAGTCATAATGGTTATTCGGTACCAAAGACAAAAAACTATTTTCATTGCAGTCCAAATCCTCTCTCCAGATCATGAAGCAACTAGCAGTACTAATTGGCAGCTAGGGTATATGTACACGTCAGAACAAACGTGCAGTAAGCATTGCCACTTCAGGTGCAACGGCCAAGGAAGATAAAAATAGACCTGACAGCACCATGCCATAAAAAAACCTGCATGGGATACAAATTTGAGCATATAGCCATAAAACTCCAACATATGGTTTCATAATGTGATAAAATTCTGCACCTTCAGCCTGATCAGAAACCTGTGGCAACACCTCTTGGCTGCTATTTTTATCTTATTCCAGCTACGTTCAAGAAAGCAGTCAGACTTTGGCTTGGATATAATAGCCATACCCCACTACAGTTTCAGTAGAGAAACAGAGGACTGGGTTTGCATGGTGAAAACTATTCTCACCTGCTGAGACTGGAATAGAGGAACATGGGCAAGAAAAGCTGGAGGAGGGAAGCACTTGTGCAATACTAAAAGCTGAGGAGGTGGGAACCTCATGGGACATTTTTGATGTTAAATTTTCATAGTAGTATAAGTATATGGTATATACTACAACTCAGTTATGACTAGACCATCTGGTAGACATGCCAACAAATTTTCTGAATACTGAATTCAGAGATAAGGAAGGGAGGTCACATCTCTGTTAGGCTTTTTTCTTACTTGTAATGAAAACCAAAAGTTACAAGGTATTTAATATTGAAGGAAAACACACACACAAATCATTTTAAAGGGAGCAAAGGATTTTTGGGGGATAATATTTAGAAGTACAGAGCACATCATGCTTTATCATACATAGAATATTTGCTTGCAACAGCTAATTCTGCTACTTTGGTTTGAAATGTGCAGAAGGAAGAGAACGTTAAAACCTGACAAGTTTTGTTGTTGGTTTGGGTTTTTTTTTCCTTATTCCCTGCAATGAGTTTTATTGCCAGGTGAGCTCTTTTGTCAGGATCTCTCAGCCCCATTTAACAGGCTTCTACATGTTCCAGAACTTGAAAGACGCACCCAACATATCATCAGTGTTCCCATCATTGGTCACGTTGACACTGGCTTCCTCCCAAATCAAACGTGAATGTCTTTTTTTCCCTGTTCTCTTTTTTTAAAAGTTTCAGTTAAAAGAGATTAGTCAGTAGTGTACAACACCACCCACCACCACCCCCCAAAAAAAAACCCAAACAAACAAAACCTCAGTTTAAAATAGTATGTAACACACATTATTCCCATCTTAAGTATTCAAAGTGCCCAAAGGAATAAAAATCTAAAAGGAGCAAGCAGGAGGCTCATCAGAAACAGTGCAATGTGGTTTTTTAGGATAACAGTTTAAACCAAATAAAGGCATGTAGTTCAGATCACTGATGCTGATTAAATGTATTGGGGTTGCTCAGCAATGTCTTACTGGCCCCTATTCAGCAAAGAGCTACATATGACTAATTAGGAACACAGGCATGGAAACGGGATTTAGGCTTTACAACAACCATATGGGTGCTTACAGCATCTTACTAAATAAGGGCTTGAAGCCTTAGTTAGCAACTTTATTCGTGTAGGGTTTTACACTCAGTTTGCTGGAGATGTCACCCCATCAATCTCATGAATTTTTTTTTTTCCTTTTGTGCTCTTGTATTCTACATGGCAGATTTTCCATTTCCCCCTATATGGGGGGAATTTGAGGGGAGAAGCCAGTCAAGATGTATTTGGTTCATTTCTATGCTTATGTTTGACACATATAGAAATAGACTATTTCTTTGTTTATATAATTCAGTTACGTCTTGCAGAGTTTGGTATCCCAGTAAAATAAAGTATTGTGAATGCCTGCCCTTTTATGAGTGCTCAGTATCAGATTTGAGGGCTAGAAATGAGAGGAACAGTGCTGTACAGCAACAGACTTCTAAGCAAGAAAATGCTCTGCATTAAAATGGCATCATATAGTTGTTTATTGTTTCTAAACTATTTCCAGATGAAACATGCAAACAGCGAGAGGGTTTTCCTAACTGCCAGCTCTGCAAACAAAATGTGGGAGAATCAAGCAAGAGTTATATAACTAATTAAAACCAAATTAATTTAATCAAAACCATTAGGCACTCTTCACCTGTGCAGCTGCATTATCTTTTCAGTTTCACCTTTATCCTCCCCACCCCCCACTGTTTTGGTTACAGTCACCTCTTATTTCTTGACTGGAAAGAAACAGTTCTTTTGGGAAAGGAAATGTATCTCTGCGTGTGCTGACACATTACCTGTCCTAGTCTAGATCAGACTCAGTTGCAATGCAAATAAAAACATCAGTGGAAAAAGACAAATGTAAACAAAGTAAAGTACATAGGTAGCATGCTGGTTTTGTTCATTATTCAAGGCAACTAATTTGAATCTTCTCAGTCACTCATTCAGCAGATGAATACTTTCCTAGGACTTGTGGTCAGCCAGTTCCTCTCCATGCAAAAAACCACAACTTTTAGGATGACATAAGTTTACGACTCCAACAGGTGAGTAGTTATTTTATTCTACCAAGAAATCAGCTTCTGAAATCGGACACCTTTGAAACTGGGTGAGGTTTTTTAAGGAGCATTGGGAAACTTCATATTGCTTCAGAACTTTGAAGATTAGTTTTATTGCAATGAAAGCCAGAGGGTTTACAAGTGAACATTAAAAACAGACAACGTTTAATATAAAGAATAAATCTTGCAGACGCTGTACATAATTTCTACTTTGGTATTATTATTTAATGACATGATGGAATGAAAGCTTTGCTTTTATTTGTATGATATTCTCTCTTAGAACGGATGCTCAAGGCAAAATCCTGGCTTGCAGTACAAGGTGTGCCAAGTAGGGAAAAGAACACAGGCAGTCTCTTCCTTTTCCTCATGCACCTGTACAGGTCTGGGGCAGGATGGCGCCACGTGTACCAGGAGACTTGAGGAGCAGAGTGCAGGGGTGGCCTGCAGTGCCTAAGTGAAATTAAAGATGCGGTTTACCATACAGGTTTGCAGAAAAGGCCCCCTCCCTCCCTTCCTCCACATGTGCCTGTGGAGGTCTGCCTCAGGCTATGTCTATGCCACACAATAGAGTGCCATGATGGAAACCTCAAGGTGAGAGGCCTCAACTAAATGCACACCAGGCCACAGCAGGTTTTATGGGCCTGGAGACACTACAGGTACAGTCGTTTATGTTGTATCCAGAGCATTAAGACTGACAGAAGATCGTCTCTGAGGAAATGACGAGCACCTCATTTCTGCCATGACAACAAAATGTGCATTCTAGATCTAGAACTGGAAGCAGGGGGCTGTGGAACATGGAGCATGGATGCCTGATTTGGTTGCACGCAAACTTGCAAATTGGAAAGACAAGAGCCAAAGACTGACAGCTAAGAAGGTTGGGTTCTCCTTGTTGCTATGCCACTTCCAGAGCCAAGCGTGCTTCCATGCCAGCTCAGAAGTCTCTGCATTACATTCAGAAAAAGCTTCAGGAAACTTTGGAAAAGATGGAAATAGGTTTGTGTCTGTGCCATCAACAGTGCAATTACATATAAAGTCGTGGAAACCTAAGGCAACCCCAAAACTAAACTCCATTAAAACAGTCCTCTGCTTCTATTTTAGGCACTTCAGAATCTCCTGCCGTTCTCATTTCATGCACTGTATGTAGCATGTCTGCGTGAGACTGGCTAAAGTGGCTAAAGATAGGGGATGTTTAGGAGACCTGGGGCCCTCTAGATCAACAGCTTACTCTGCTTTTACACTGGGGCTTACACTGGTTAACACAGGCAATAGCCTGCCCTTTTATGAGTGCCTCATTGGATTTGAGGGCTAGAAATGAGAGGAACAGTGCTGTACAGCAATAGCCTGTGTTAAGGTGACTGATACTTTGCTAGATATCTAAAGGTTGAGCATATAGCCTCTAGTAAAGGGAGAGAGACAGGGATGTCTGCAAAGTGGTTCATCTTACTGAAAGGTACAAGAAAATAATTTTTGAGGTACATATCTCTCTCCCAAAACAAAATAAAAGGAGACTGCTTGGCCTCCCGTACAAAAATTTTAGCTAACTGAACAGAGATGAATCTCACAGTACTAATTTGTAAATCCCTGCTTTTCTCGATAAACCAGAATAGTAACCTCAGCATTTTACCTTATTTTGTTCTTGTTGCCTTTTTTGTTCTCTTTCTTGAAGGTAAAGATATAACAAGATTTTAAAAAATAATTTAGAGGTAATATCAATTATCAGTTTAGTGATATCAGTAATAGTGAATTAGCATTGGTTTCTTTACAGGCACACATTAGAAAGTAGTATTACAAGAGAATATTAAAAGAAAAATATATAAGAAAAAGAAAGTAAAATTATTTAATATGTAAAGAACACCCTGACCATTATTTTAAGTACTTACCTTGGTGAACATGAAACAGTCTGGATTCATTATGAACAAAAAAAATAGGTCTCTTTGTGAAGAACAAACACAATTATTTGAGAGAAAGAGCAGCCTGAACTTCTGCTTTATTTACTTAATTTTTTCTGCAACACTTTTATGCACTGTTTGATAGACACGAATGTTAACCCTAATGTGATCGCAATTACTCAAATGACTGCTGTGTCGCAGACACAACACAGTTCCTGCTCCATCCCATCAGAAGAGCTCCAATTCAGAAAACTCTCACATCAAAAAAATGTAGATATGTAACTAAGTGAAAGCTGAGGCTTATCTGTATAATAAGAGTACAAAGCCATCCGAGATATTCTGACAAGGTACAAAATCAGTAAAGAAACTTGGATAGCTGGACATCTTTATTCACCTCAACACCTGTATGGAATGAGGGAAGATCAGGCTTATATTTGCCAAGAGATTTTGTAACTGGAGAGTCAGTGAAAAACCTCACTGCATCACTGGAGCAAGGCTGCTGTAAGACCAGCCATACCTCTCATTTGGAAAGAAATTCCAGAAAAAGGAAATAGTTTCCCAGGTTTATAATCCATATTCACTTAAATTTTCTTGTTTGTGGGAAATAGAAGGAAGACACAAAAAGGAGCATGAGGTCTTTGAGCTGTTAGGAACCAAACTCCTACTAATTAGTGAAATACGGCCCTGATCATCATGTTCAAGAGAAACACATTGATAATTATTATACTCCCACCTACAAAGCATATGCTTATGGCTATTTGTTTGTTTCATTTGCACCTTTTCCAAATCTTACTGAATTGTATCATGTACCACTGTCATCTGATTTCATAGAACCACCACAATCACAAAGGAGGAACTACTTTCCTTATCTGTTCTTAATTTCTTCATCACCAAATGTCATGTCTGTTCTTGTAATTAAATTTATTTAAAAAAAAAAAGAAACAGGGGAAAGAGCATAAGAGAGTACTCATAGTTCTTTCTTTTCATTGAAAGGTGGGAAAATAATTTCACAGGAAGAAATCACCGTCTGTTAACACAGCTATACAAGCATACAGCTCATATGACCCAAAAGACAATCCAGCCCTATAAGTCAAGCAAAGTAGATTATTAACCCTGTTTGAGAAGTAAACTGAAAATTAGTCTAAAAGTGATGTCTAGGCAACAAAAAAATATCCAAATAGGAAGTTTGAGCTTATGCTGTATTTACCCAGATTTTATTTGACAGTTTTTGTGCTAGTGAGTAGTAGCAATACACCAAAGATGGCAAACTGATGTGGCAGAAATCCCTGGGCAGCTCAGAGGGGACACGAGCACTAACCACAAGTATTGTAGTTGGCATCAGTGATGGATCTCTGGCTAACATAATTCACTAAATCACAGCTGAAAATCGGGCCATACTACTCCTTGTGCAAAAAATATTCTTGCCTTTTTTCTTTTGGTGGAAACATTGTAAACACTACAATGGAGCACGCAGAGACATGGACTGGAAGATTATTACTCCCAGCATATAACCAATCGGTAGCGTTTCCCTGATTATTGATATTCCATCATACATACACAATGTTTTATATTTCCCATATGCTTTACTAAGTCCACAGTGTAATAATACTGTGATGCTCTTTTTCTAGAGAGAAAAAAAGACGTCTGCGAAAATAAATCTTATGCAGGAGCAGTGAAAGCAACAGATGGCAATGCCATCAGGACCTATGACTTGCTTCATGGATCTCCCTTCTGAATACATAACACCCTTAAAGAAACAGAAGAAATGGAAGAGAGCACAAAATTCTCTGCACTCATGGAACTGAACTTCCTCCTGTTAGCTATCAGTATATGTTTAGGATCTGCAAAGCAAGTAACATCACTTAAGATGAGACTCATGGAATGATATTCATGGAAATATATTTGATGCTGTTTGTGATGGGTATGAAATACAGTAGTTTGTGAGTTTCTTCCCCTTCTCATACTTCATGCACTTATTTACCCTTTTGCTGCCCTACTGTATCACACGTATTATGAAATAAATAGAAAAAATAGGTAGAAATTAAAGAAACAGGAATAAAAAGTGTGTCCACACATGCTATGTTGGCGGACATTATGAAGCATTCTCCAGTGTAACAGCAACAGTGTAATCTTATTAACTTCTTTGGGTTCTAAATGATTGAATATGACATGTCTGTTAGAGCTCCATAATCATTTCCATGCATGTAAGTTACAGACGTTCCTCAGATATTTTTACCTGTATCAAGTATCACAAACTTTCAAAGCCAAACTGTTGGTGTCTCCCTCTACTACCAATTCTTCCAGGAAAACACAAGCAAAGTTTTACAACTTCCATTTGTTGGTATGAAAATTAAGGATGATAAATAAATGTGCAAGAATTTGCTGCACTAACTCATGCCAACTCTGACAATATTTTTTTTTTATCATGTGATAGAACTGTTCATTTCATCCAAAGTCTCTTGAAGGCCCCAAACCAGCATTTTAAATGTCAATAAGAACATTTCCCTTGACTATGGAGAAGAATCTACTTCTCCATACAGCTTTTCCTCTGACTTCAGAAAGCTGACAGTGTTTTTTCTCCTTTTAACATTTGAACACCTCTATTTTTTCATGAACATAGAGGAAAAAGAAAACCCCAAAATAAATCAGATTCTATACTATGAAGCCATAGGGAGGAACTTTCATTTAAGCTTAAGGGGTAGCAGTGGTTTTCCTCTGTAGTTTAAAAGCAACCTTTGCCCAAATATTAACATGTGGGCCACCTAACTTACAAAATGTCCAATTTTTCATCTTAGTAAAAACTATTACAGAGACTCTCCTTAGAATGTAATTGCCTAACATTTGCTTTTGACAGATAGTGTTTAATATATGAGTATTTTTTTCATATATATATCGGAAAAAAAACTTGGAGATAAATACAAAGTGCAACAAACTATGATATATATTCTATATTTATGTTATGGATTAATATTATAATATATAGACAGACCTTTATACATCTACTTTTAGCTATATACATAGATGCATATATTGGCCTGAGTCTTCAAAAGCAGAGTTGAGCTGGATGCTGGTTGACACCACTTGTCAGGAAAATTACCATGGCAAAGCAAGTATCCTAGGACAGAACAAAGGACAGCAGCTATGTGAAGTAGAGGGAACACTTACTTGGAAATCATGACGTGCAAATGGATTTGAAGCCCTCTTAGATGAATACATCTTCTGAAGGGCTGCAGTAGTCTGGCTTTATTTAAATGCAAACAGGATAGTGAGTGGACAGACATGCTCTGCCAACAACTATGTTACAGTCCTGCCCCCTAACCCCCGGGTAATTTGTCACCCATCCCCTCCTCACCTCAGTTCTATCTGCTGATGGGGCTGTTAGAGTGCTTCCGATGCTGTTGTGATCTAACAGGCTGGGCTTGAAAATATCTTGCTTAGGGTAAGAGCAATGATACCTGCCACTGACAGAGACCACTGTACCCAACTCTCTTTAGCATGGGCTACTGATATATAAGGAACTGAGCATGCCTGGAGGGTTTGTTTCTGGGATAGTCTCAAGCTTTCAAGCTGCCTGCACTTCTCAGGCTTCTTGTGCTGGTGATTGTAACCAAGCTATGTTGTTTAATGTTAACTTATCCACCATAACAGCCACTTTTCAAAACAGTTAATACCTCTAATTTATACAACATCATGCAACATGAATACCATTATTTAATTGGGGGGAGTGCATTTATTTTTTTGCGGAGGGGTGGGGGATGGTGGTGAGATTTCTTGCTCACTAAATGCTGGTTATCATAGAATTAGGTTGGAAGGGACCTCAAAGGTCCTCTAGTTCCAACACCCCCTGCCATGGGCAGGGACACCCTCCACTAGACTAGGTTGCCCAAAGCCCAATCGAACCTGGCCTTGAACACTGCCAGGGAGGGAGTAGCTTCAACTTCTCTGGGAAACCTGCTCCAGTGTCTCACCATACTTATCATAAAAAAATTATTCATAATATGTAATCTAACCTCCTTCAGTTTAAAGCCATTACCCCTTGTCCTATCAGTACACTCTCTGATAAATCGTCCCACTCCAGCTTTTCTGTAGGCCACCTTCAGGTACTGGGAGGCCACTATACACAAAGCCTTCTCTTCCCCAGGATGAGCAAGCCCAACTGTCTCAGCCTGTATTTGTAGACCGATGCTGCTGCCCTCTGATCATCTTTGTGACCCTCTTCTGGACTTCCTCCAACAGCTACATGTTCTTGTGCTGAGGGCTCAAGAGATGGACTCTGGGTGGGGTCATAGGAGAGCAGAGTAGAGGGGGAGAATCTCCTCCTGTGACCTGGTGGTCAAGTTGCTGTTGATGCAGCCAAGGATACAGTTAGCTTTCTGGGCTGTGAGTGCCTATTGCTAGCTCATACCAAGCTTTTCATCAATCAAAACCCCCAAGTCCTCCTCCTCAGGGCTCCTCTCTACCCATTCTTCACGCAGACAGTAGTTGTGCTTGGGATTGCACCAACTCATGTGCAGGACCTTATAAGGGATTATAATTAATTCATCAGTGATAAAGGATTGTAATCCATCTCATGACACTCTTTGTGAATGGAAAGCCAGTAACCTCTCTGAGAGAGGGAGTACTGAAGGTGGTTGCCATCACAAGAACTGCAAGATTTTGGAAGGTGTTTTTTTGCTCTCATATTTACTTAAATCCATTTTAGGCACTTAAATGTAGCAGAAACAATCTGATAACCTATCCATATAGAAAACCTGTACCAGTAAATCTTCTGATCTTTCCATTCATACTAATTCTCATTTACTCCAATTTCAGTTTGTACCTGAATAACATAAACCTTACAGTAAAGGCTTTTTTTTTTTGGTGTATCTATGCTACCATTTTTCAACAAGGAGAGTGATGTAGCTTAGTACTACGATTTTTAATGTGCTTAATTTACTTAGCTATGCTGGCAAGAAATTTAGTATATATACTTGTATTTGCAATCATTTCTTTCTTCATATGTTTTGCTCCATTTAGTTCAAATTTCCTCTTAATTTACCTAAACCAAACTAAAATAAGCCTTATGTACTTAAAAATAGATATTTATTTATTTATACTGTTTTAATTAACTTGTTTCAAACAAACACTAAATTAAAGAAGGATGTGTCGTTGTAAAGTACACAGCAGAGCATCTAAAAAAATAACTGCAATAGGAAGAACTTTGTAAAAGGTGCCATGAACACAATATAGAAGAACCACTATAACACTGAGCTTTGAAGAAGCATGGTGACTTAATTTTATAGGAGGCTGGTTTCATTATAAGCTAAGCACATAAAAGAAATATAAAACTGTAGCACTGCAGTGAGTCAGGTCTGGAGAGATGCTGACATTAGACATCAGGACTGCAGGCAATAAAGCCAGCACACTGCCCACAGAACGTATCAGGGGAACAGGACACGCCAGGGGGAAGAGATGATGCTTGACAAACAGAATATCCCTCTTCTTGCGTATATATCAACAGTACCTTTTGGAACTGTTTTTTGATGAGTTTATAAAGATATAGCCTGCTGGCCCTTAGTACACACACCATTATCTATTTTAAAGACTCGTCTCCATTCCTACTCTTTCTTTCTTCAGTGCTGGACTTGCTGCTGTAATTACTGTAACAACTGTCTGCGTCACAGACTGTTTCTGTAAGTTTGCATAGTATTTAGCCAAAATGGGGCTCTGGTACTTCTTGGGGTCATTAGTATAATACAAGCAAAGAACATAATTAAATATTTATGTGACTCTTCCTTGCCATGTTTGATAAATTTTATTTTATTTTTTAATGAGATCTTTGAGCCTCAGTTTATAGCTTCAGTAAGATCACTCCAACATGTTCCTGGAGGGTAACAGCCATTTGACCTCTTGTGAAAGGCAACTAGAGAGAAAACAGCATTTCACCCAGAGACCTCTGGCTACGACTGTAGACCAGAGGAGTATGTGAAGAACTGGTTAACTATAAGTATTGAAAGAATTAGGGAAAAGTTATGTTTATGTTACTTAAGGATCTTTTTTTAGATAGTACACGTTATTACACCATGGGAAAACAAAGCTCTGCAGTACTGTAGAACTTTCTAATAATAAGCATCCTGTTCTCGTCTCTTGTTCCTCAAGATCAGTTGCTCAGACCTCTATCTCTGATTGCTCCTTTTACATTTGTTCAGAGAAAACATAGGGCTTTTCAGGAGCGTCAGAGATTTGGGAAGTTTCTCTGAACATTAAGGATTATATTTCTATAGTAAAATTGTCTACCTGTTTAATTAACAACAGCCATTAAAATAAAATATTTACACTTTTGGCTTGCAAAATAAAGTACTTCTATGGTTATTTCTTTACTCTCCAAGTTAGGTGAGTCCTATGAGTTAATAACTTACTTTTGCTATTACAGCAACTGACTTGCTTGCCCTTCAACTACCTTGAAGTACACAAATAACAATTAGCTTGTGTTAGTCATTAGCAACTCACCATTTCTGGCCTTTTGTGCTACCCTGAAATATATATATTGGGAAACTATTATGAGCTTTGAATTCTTCTAATTTATGTCATTCTGCAGAAACTGGAGATGACTTGTCATTTCTCAGTCACTATGTATATTTGGTAACTCTTGGCTTTCATGACTTAATGAAAAAGGAAAAAAGAAAACAAATTTGTATTTCCAAGCATATGAAATCTGTGCTGTGCCCCCACAATTAGCTATACATGAAGACACGCAGCAAAAAAAGTACTTGTATCATAGTTTATTTATGACCTTCAGAAACACTGATATAACAGCATATATTCAGCCTCAAGTACAAAACCGCCCAACTTCTGTTGGACTCCTTTGGCCTGAGGACTATAAACATAATGACTATGTACACACTTGATAAGGACACAATTATACCATTTGTACCAATATATGATTATATCAGTATAAAAGTTCTTTCCATATATACAAATTATAAGCAACGTCTGTGAAAATCTTACAAATAGGATTTCTGACAGTGCCCAGCTGCCAAGACTGTAGGGTTTGTAGGGCACATGTGCTTTGCTGCTTCCTGTCCTTCCCTGTCCCCATCTCCATTCAAGAGGTATGGAGGCATGCAATGAGTCATAGGTCAGTACCTCCATGTTAAACACCTATTTTAAAGTACACCATGGGTTCCCAGACTGGTTCTCAGGAAATGTAAGGAAGGGGATTTCATTTCTCACAGTTTCCTTTCTTCTACCTCTGAAGTTTTGAAGTACTTTTTCAGCAGCCATAGCTCCTTTTGCCAGTTTGCAGGATCTCTGCTGTGCTTTTATTGTCAGAAGCAGGCAACGGTGTGATGAATACAGTTCTTTTGTCCCTTTTAGATTTGGAGTGCAAGGTCCTTCCATATTTGCAGAATATCAATGCCCACCCTACTGACCTATAGTACTACAATAAAGACAGATAAACTAAAGAAAAAAGCAATGAAAATCAGCATATGCCATGGGCATTTACAAACCAATTTCAAATAGTGATCCTGTTATCTCCAGTCCAGGAGATGAGGAAATGGGTTTATACCATGGTATGCATCTGGATTAAATATCTGCTACTGCAATTTTTTTTTGTTCTTGAAAACCCCTTCCCTTATTCAGTTTATATACAGCTTTGCAAATTTTAAAAAACTATTTTAGTTTAGGGGTGTAGAATTGAAAGAGATCTCTACTGAATTCCAGTGCTCTGCTCTTCAAACTATTTCATATGATCCTGTCATAAATAAGTCGAATTCTATTACTTCTCTGATTTCCAACCTCAGTTCCATACACACACTGTATAACTTTTTCTTTTATTTTTGTCTTTTTTTATATCATTATTATGATGAAATATTGACCACACAGTTCTTGAGTGTAGGAGGTGGGGTTGGTTTTGGTTTGTTTATTTGCTTTGTCTCTCCCTAAAGTTTATTTCACTGGTATTTCAAGAGATCAGTAGTCTTCCTATTGCAAAGTTCATTTAGTCAAGCTAAGCAACTGACAGTCTGCCTTTCCAACTTTAGGGTAAAAAGCTTCCTTAATTATTCTGGTAGCTAGCTCTAATATGAATATTTCATTCTGTAACATGTCTAACAAAAAAGATGTACAACTGACTGGTGCCTCGTATAATTCCTGTCTCAAATGTAAATAATTATTTGCCTGCAGTTTTCAAAGGCAATTGCAGTTGCTTTTTCAGTCTCACTTCTAAATAGGCTGAGGGATAAATTTATTTGACTATACTGCTGACTGCTCTCTGTACAGACTATCACCTTATAAAGATCCCTATAACCCTTGCCTTCTCCTTCCTTTTTTTTTTTATATTGCAGACCTTCTTTTCAGTGGCTACTATTTCACCATATACTAGCTTTATATTGTACTATTACTATCAGCTGTAAATATTTATTACTAGTTTTGTAGTGTGTGTGCACTGATTTTTTTTCATTATGATTTATTTTACTTTGCTAGATCTGGCAAATATATCACAACTTTATAACATTCCCTTGTTGGATAGCAAACAAACAACTGTGTTAAAAGCAATGCATTTTGACATGTATCATCACTTACAAAAACATTGTTATTGAACCTCAATTATATTCATTAAAAATGCACAGCAACAACTTCTAGCACTAATTATCTGCCATTATATTTAGAGTCATAGCACTTGTTCTTCTCTGCAGCCCTGTTTAATGTGGTTGGGATTGGAATGCAAGTGATTCTGGCATCTCGTTAGGGGAAGCAAGGTGCTGTAATAGTTGCATGTACTCATGTATACTGGTGTATACTGATGAAAAGCATCTCAGAGTTTTACATAGTACTACTCTGAAATATCTATTTGCATAACTTCATGATGTCTTTCTGGATGTAGTCTTTCATTTCCTTTGTCTACAGTTAAGCAATACTTCTTATTCCCTTTCTCATTGCCAGCGGCCTCTTCAGATTAGAAAATCTATGAAAACTTGTTCTCCCTTGCATGCTCCTAATGACCACTTCTGGCAATGATGTGTTTATGAAGAACACTCAAAGCTATTTATTTGTTTGTTTGTTTACATGCATTCAGGGGTTGTAAGGCAATAAAAGATGTTTCTGAACTGTTTAAATCCTTTCTAGTTGAGTATGCAGCCTGTTAAAGTTGCTTCAAAAGTTAAGTTGACCAAAAGCTAGCTTTGGCGTGTCTCGTCTGGGGAATAGGACTAAACTACTGTGAAGGTCTTCAGACATAAACAGGGAGAACTGGCCTGTTGGGCTTCTCTAGGATAGAAGTAATAAACTGTTAAACTGATTAGAAGCAATGGTAGTTATAGGCGATACACCTGCTCAGTTCAGTGAGTAAACTCAGAAGCGCAGGAGACATTTATGCTGTTGTGGTGAGTTGACCTTCTCTGGATGCCAGGTGCCCACCAAGAAGCTCTACCACTCCCCTTCTCAGCTGGACAGGAAGGGGAAAAAATAATCATGAAAAGAACTTGTGGGTCAAGGTAAAAACAGTTTCATAGAGCAAAAGCAAAAGACAGCACATGGAAGCAATGGAAAAGCAAGAAATTTGTTCTCTCTTTCCCATCAGCAGGCAATGTCCAGCCATTTCCCAGGAAGCAGGGCTTCAGTGCACATAGTGCCTACTCCATAAGATAAGACAAATGCCATAAATAATGAATGTCCCCCTGCTTTCTTCCTCCTTTCTCTTAGCTTTTAATGGTGAGCAGACATCGTATAGTATGGAATATCCCTTAAGTCAGTAGGTGTCAGCTGTCCAGGCTGTGGCCCTTCCCAAGATCTTACCCACCCCCAGACTACCAATGAGGGGGGTAAATGTTGGAGAGACAGCCTTGATTTGTGCCAGCACTGCTCAGCAGTAGCCAAACACTGTTGTGGTAACAACACACAACACAGCACTGTGAAGGTGCTGTGGGGAAAGTTCACAGAATCACAGAATCACAGAATTGTAGGGGTTGGAAGGGACCTCGAGAGATCATCGGGTCCAACCCCCCTGCCAAAGCAGGCTCCCTAGCTCATATTGCTCAGATAGGCGTCCAGGCGGGTTTTGAATATCTCCAGTGAAGGAGACTCCACCACCTCCCTGGGCAGCCTATTCCAGTGCTCAGTCACCCTCACTGTGAAAAAGTTCTTCCGCATGTTGGTGCGGAACTTCCTATGCTCCAACTTGCAGCCATTGCCCCTTGTCCTATCCCCACAGACCACTGAAAAGGGGCTGGCTGATTCCCCCTGCATCCCCTGCTTCAGATAATTATAAACTTTGATTAGGTCCCCCCTTAGTCTTCTCTTCTCAAGGCTGAACAGTCCCAGCTTACTCAGCCTTTCCTCATAGGGGAGATGCTCTAGGCCCTTAATCATCTTCGTAGCCCTTCTTTGGACTCTCTCCAGGAGATCCCTGTCCTTTTTATACCAAGGAGCCCAGAACTGGACACAATACTCCAGGTGGGGCCTGACCAGGGCAGAGTAGAGAGGGAGGATCACCTCCTTTGACCTGCTGGCTACACTCTTCCTGATGCATCCCAGGATCCCATTGGCTCTCTTGGCCACCGAGGCACACTGCTGGCTCATGGCCAACCTGTCATCTACCAGGACCCCCAGGTCCTTCTCCACTGAGCTCTTCTCCAGCAGGTCATCCCCCAGCCTGTACTGATACAAACAGTTGTTCCTTCCCAGGTGCAAGACTTTACACTTGCTTTTGTTGAACTTCATCTGGTTTCTCACTGCCCAGCTCTCCAGCCTGTCCAGGTCTCTCTGGATGGCAGCGCAGTGCTCCTGCGTGTCAGCCACTCCTCCCAGCTTTGTATCATCGGCGTACTTGCTGAGGGTGGATGTTATTCCCTCATCAAGATCATCAATGAAGATATTAAACAGGACTGGACCCAACACTGAGCCCTGGGGAACACCGCTGGTAACAGGCCTCCAGTCAGATTCTACTCCACAAATCACAACCCTCTGGGTTCGGTCCGACAGCCAATTCTCAACCCACCTCACTGTCCACTCATCTATCCCATGCTTTCTCAGCTTTGCTATCAGGATGTCATGGGAGACAGTATCAAAGGCCTTGCTGAAGTCAAGGTAGATGACATCCACTGCTCTCCCTCCATCTACCCAGCCTGTCATGAGATCGTAGAAGGCTATGAGGTTGGTCGAGCACGATTTCCCCTTGGTGAATCCATGCTGACTACTCCTCATGACCTTCTTCTCTTCCAATTGCTTGGAGATGGCATCCAAGTTAACTCCATCTCAGCCAGACCCAGTAGTGCTACTCTTCCCTATAGGTTACTATGAGAAAATATGCTTCCCAAGGTAAAGAAATATCATTAGCCTTTCCTAAAAAAAGTATCAGGAAAATATAAGAAACATCTCCCATACATTTTTATCAATAATGTGTCCAAGGACAGATAAAAGAAAAAAAATACTTAGTAACAAAGATTTGTTATGAAATACTGATTCTGAAAGTTGAAGAAAAATGCAATAACCTGAGCAAATACCTTTTTTTTAGTTCTGTCTATTCTGAACAGGGCATGCTTTATTTTAGGCTATGTTGATCAACTATGATAACTAGAATACCATTTTTTATAATTTTTGCAGCACATGGAAAGAAACGTTTGCAGAGGGAGTAAATATTTTTCCTAATATCACTCCAATCAATATAGCTAAAGAAATTAGAGACACTTTTGGACTCTGGGGTTCTTTTATGTGTTCTGAAGTTTTTATGAGCCATTATCTTGCATGTCTGTGAAATAATATCCATTGGCCTAATTAAATATATTATCTTTTAATAAAAGATATCTTTGGTGGTAGCTTCAAAACAGTATGCTACAGCCCTCCTGCTATAACTTGCCAATGAAAGTGCTCTTGAAAGTCTAGTAGCTTCAGGAATCTCAGTTCGCTGCAAGGTAATATTTTAAACATCTTATTTTTATGATTAAAAATTAAATTTGGTACTTTTCCAAAAGTAAGGGATCTTCTAGCCAATGCATAGATTTAATCTAATTTTTCTTCATTATAACAAAATGCAGGTATCTAGATTAACTCAGATTATTTAGACTATAGCTAAAATTAATGTTAAAAGATGGGAGATTTTAGAGTGTGATTCATCCCATCCTAAACTGTCTACCTATTACAGGGATGACTTTTCTCTAGGGGTGCTTATGATTTCCCATTGACTGCAGGGAGAAGCACCTAAATATTAGTTTAAATTATCTGTCTTTAAGTGGCTGAAGTTACTTGAGGTGAATGTTGTCATCCTTTCCATCATATTAAGATATCAGTAAACATTTCATCAACACAGAATATTGCAGTCGGTTCTTACATTTGAATTTCACTTATTATTGATATTATCTTTAAATATGTCTTACAAACTCTCCTTGTAATACACTGAATACCTTCAGAAAGAAAAACAAAAGGAGATCTCTGTTTTTATAAAGCCGTTTTTTCTGTGTATCAAATGGCACAAATTTAAATACAGTAAGTAGTTTCAGAAAATATTTCTCTGGCAAAAGGAATCAAAGTAGATGAAAAGTAAACATGAAATACAGACAGTCCCGTAGATTGGCATAATTCCATAGAAATCAGTATAGGTCAATGTCCTTGTATCAGCCATTAAAGTGGTATCTCCAATCAAAGTTGTAACTCAAGGCTGGGCCTTCAGTAGGATGGAGAAGGTATATTAAGTACACCACGGTTTACTACAGTACTAGAGAAGTAAATGCAGTGAAACCACTGCCTCCTGAGGAATGTTTTGAGCATGTCAGCTGGTTTGGAATGTGCACTGAAATTGTGTAGATCCTGAAGGTTTTATGCTACTTCACAAGAAATGATGAGAGTGTATATTGCTTGTAGCTTCCCTCTATGTCTGCTGCAGAGATAAAGTCATGCAACCATAGCATAACTGCAGTTGGAGGATTCCTCTGAAGGTCACTTAGTCCAGCCTTTACCTAAAAGCAAAACTAGTTGGTATGGGTCTCCAGGTGTGGAGCTGTCATATGGCCCTGGTCATCTTGGTGGCCATATGACACCAAGTACATGCATCTTCACATCTTGTACTTGGGGTTCCCAAAGACTGGATGTGGTCTCACTGTTGTCCCACGGTGCATTATAATTACTGCTTCCCTGGACCTGCTGGCTGGGTTCCTGTTAATGCAGGCCAATGTACAGCTGAACACCTTCTTTGCAAGAAAGGCACACCGCTTAATCAAGTTCTGCTTCCTGTCTACCTTTCCATCAGCCACCATGGATGAAAACAGAACTTCTCGCTGAGTTCAAATGCAAAAGGAAGTATAAAGGAAGTAGAAGTAGGGATGGTTTACTGTGAAATTCTTTGATTGCTTGAAGTTTTAGGCAAACCATTAATCCAACTTTAACTTGTATATTTCTCTTACCACAAACAAAGAATTTCAAGCTCGTTGCTCTAGTTCTTCAAAGTATTTTAGTGTTAGCTAGCAGTTGTAAAATACACCCTGTTCTGCATACTGATCATCTTCACTTATTTCTATGTTTATTTTTCCTCCTACTTCCTTCCCACAGGTTTCTGAAACATTTGACTGGAATACCATGGGAACACCTGTGTTGATAGTGTTGGGAAGAGAAAGTTCTTCCCCTTTTCATATATGAACCACAAGATCTGCATATTTGTATAGAGTTATGGGGAAATATAATTAGCAGCTGAAAAGCTCCATACAATATTATTTGTAGTCTATTTGCTTTAGTTTATTTTTAGTGATCCATAGAACAGTGATATTACACTCTTCAAAGAGAGTCGACCCAGCCAAATTCAGTCCAAAGGAATTATCTCTTGTAGGAAACTAAAGTGCATTTTCCTATCATATTCTGTGTATTTTCATATCATATTCAGAATTATTAATTCTGTGACTGAATATTTTGTCTCTATGACCTATGTATCTTCTGGATACAGTCATTTGAAACAATTGGTTGTGGTCCACCAAAACTAACATTTCTGAAAATGCTGGAATAAAAATTTACTTGGAGTCTTTTTTAAAAAAAATATTCAGTGAATTAAAATGGTGACTAAATAAATATTTTTTTCATTTGTTTCCGTTTTAAGACCATATTTTCAGGGCATTTGACAACAAATCATAGTTTCAAATTACTGAAATCAATTATATTTAATGCCCTTTTTTTTTACTTTCAAAAAAATTACATTTTTTTTGCCAACCATTATGTACCCCTTTGGGTGAAGAAAAAATTGTCCAAAAAATTTACTAAACTACACATTTGGCAAGAAAGCTACCCAAATTTTTGAGCTTCCAAGAAAACAAGATACTTCCTTCAGATATCCATCTGTTAGTTAAAGATGTTGGGCATCAGGAATGAGGACTGACTAGATAACATTCTTCCTCTTCCCTTGACCAGCGTTCCCAATAGAGGTGTTTTTCACTATTTATTCTTAAGATCTAAGAAGAACACAAGGTAAGACAAGACATTTGTCAGTGTAGTTTAAAGATCACAGTTATGAAATTATAGTAATATCAGCTTTGATAAATGTGAATTGTGATAGAATGAGAATGTGTATGTCTTTCTTCCTTTTCAACTATAGCTACCTAAATATCTGGGTACATATGACAAATGTGTGCCACGTGGAAAACATTCCCATAGCATCTGAAAGGAAATTCTCACAGAGAATTCCTCACAGCTACACACATTTCCCCACAAGAAAGAGTAAGTGGTCTTGATGTTTACAAAATCGTTTTTCATGTATTCGTAAAATCAGTGTGTGAGTAATATTTCACTGTGGCTAAGGTAAAGTTCATAAGCTGACCAGCAAGTGTTGCACTTCATTAGATTAAGCAGTACAGATGAAAAATTTTGACAGCGTTTCAGACACAATTCATTTTTCAAACCTAGAAAAAGTACTTGAAGGATTTCTGCAACTATAGTTTTGTTTTTATTTGTGCTCTTCTATTAAGTTATGTAGTCCTATACAAATCATACAATCATAGAATCATAGAATGGTCTGGGTTAGAAGGGACCCCAAGGATCATATTTTTCCAACCCCCCTGCCACAGGCAGGGCCACCAACCTCCAGGCATGACCTAGACAAGGCTGCCCAGGGCCCATCCAGCCTGGCCTTGAACATCCGCAGGGATGGGGCATCCACCACCTCTCTGGGCAGCCTGTTCCCTCACCTATTAGATGCTATTTCTATTTATAAAAACTTCTTGCATTGTGCCTTTGAGTTCTACTCATAATCAGTTTATTGAGGGAGAAAATATTAGGATACCTCCATGTATTTAGAAAGTTACACAAATGAATCTTACATTTCTTCAGGTGGTTATTCGTTTCTGGAGCACTGGAACAGGCTGCCTGGATGCTATCCTGTGCAACCTGCTCTGGGTGATCCTGCTTTAGCAGGAGGGTTGGACTAGATGAACTCAAGAGGTCCTTTCCAACCCCACCATTATGTGACTCTGTGATTCAATGATTTCTCTTTATAGGATGTGGTATAAAGGTCAACATTTTTTGTTGTCCAGGACTGTAGCCTCTTAACACTTTGTCATACTTAAAAAGCAATGTTGGTTTTGTGGAGTTCGGGTTTTTTTGGTTTCTGGTTTTATTTTCTATAGCTCTTCAGTTTTCTTCCTAAACATTTTTACAATTATTGTGCTCTCTGCACTTTACTTGAATCAGTACAGGCTGGGGGATGACCTGCTGGAGAAGAGCTCTGCGGAGAAGGACCGCGGGGTCCAGGTAGATGACAGGTTGGCCATGAGCCAGCAGTGTGCCCTGGTGGCTAAGAGGGCCAATGGGATCCTGGGATGCATCAGGAAGAGTGTGGCCAGCAGGTCGAAGGAGGTGATCCTCCCCCTCTACTCTGCCCTGGTCAGGCCCCACCTGGAGTATTGTGTCCAGTTCTGGGCTCCCTGGTATAAAAAGGACAGGGATCTCCTGGAGAGAGTCCAGAGGAGGGCTACAAAGATGATGAAGGGCCTGGAGCATCTCCCCTATGAGGAAAAGTTGAATGAACTGGGGCTGTTCAGCCTTGAGAAAAGAAGACTAAAGGGGGACCTAATTAATCTTTATAAATATCTTAAGTATGGGATGCAGGGAGAAATGGCCAGACCCTTTTCTGTGGTCTGTGGAGATAGGACTAGGGGCAATGGCTGTAAATTGGAGCACAGGAAGTTCCACACCAACATGCGGAAGAACTTTTACACAGTGAGGGTGACAGAGCCCTGGGACAGGCTGCCCAGGGAGGTGGTGGAGTCTCCTTCTCTGGAGATATCCAAGACTCGTCTGGACGCCTATCTGTGCAATATGTGCTAGGGAGCTGCTTTGGCAGGGGGGTTGGACCCGATGATCTCTCGAGGTCCCTTCCAACCCCTATGATTCTGTGATAACATCATTTGAGTGCTTTTTCAATGTTAACAGTGATCATCATGTTAGGTAGTTATTAGAATTTTTAATTGGAGACAAAAATAGAAGCCAACTGGGCTTTCATAAAATATGGGTAATTTAATTAGCTTATTTGTATCTTATTCATTCTGTTATAGCAATCATTTAGAATATGGATATTAAGATTTTTTAAAAATGTATTTCTCTTGCTGTGAGGTCTAAGTTTAACATTTCTACCTGGCTTTTTTGTACATTTTCTAATTTTTTGTGTTAAATTGTGTACACTTGATAAAATGACTTGAATAAAGACTGACATGAAGTTGAACACAGATAAGGAAGAAGTCCTGCAGGTTACTGAATTCAGAGCACTGTCATACAGCAGTGTGTTAAACTAGCTAGATTTTAATTATGAGACCAAGGAGCATTTCCCACATCCCAGGTCAAAGTCAGTTTTCTCCTGACCTTACAGCGGGGCAAAACTTTGGGAATTAACCTTTCTTCCTACTCTCAACAATGTCTTGGTCTCTAGGAAAGACACCTTGATAGAGGAGCTAAAGGGAAACTTGGAAATGCATTATTTCTACTCTGGATCATGGGAGACTAGCAACACTGGATTTCTTATGAAAAAACACATGCCCTGCAATCTAGACTTGATCAATGTGACTATCACAACTTACAATGCATCTGCAAGCCTTATAACTAGAAGTCTACACTAGAATTCTTTAAGGCAAGGACTGCCAATTATTTATATTGTGATTTCAAAATAAAGTCAGTGAGTGACACATGACAACTTTTTGCATCATTTTGCTAATTTACAGGTTGGTCTTCATAGGGAAGACTGAAGAAAGGATTAAGCAAACTATTACCCTTCTTTTAGCATCACTCAGGGTAGCGTAAATACAGTTTTCTTACGTGATACTGTAAAAGTTCAGGACTATAAAGGATCCTTACTCCTTTCCCCCAGTATGACAGATGCCGTCAACTAATTGTGATCCAAGTCTTATCAAACACCACTTACTTGGGTTTTTTTTTTTGACTGACTACCTTCAGAGAGAACTTATCTTTCTTTTTTAACATTTTTTTGTTTGTGATAAAAGAGTGGAAACCTATAAAGAATTAAACGTGTCAATATTCCAAGGGACTATAAATAGAAAATACTTTCAGCATATCTTCAAGAGGTGGAGTTCATTTTCTACTGTGAAATCTCCCTGGATTTGGAAAATATCTTTGCTATTTAAAAAGAATAAATATATTTGCAGCTAGTGACATTGTAACACACAAATAAAAGAGTACAAATGCAAGCATATAGGATAATGTTCACTATGCAGACACCTGTAATTTTCCTGATGGACTGACTAGTATCTTGCCAAATTGTACAATAATATGGAAAAAAGAACAGGACGATCTAGCCCTGTCAAGTTCCAAAGGCACACAGAAAGGGAAAAGAAGATCATTTTATTATCATTTTATATACATAGCTGTCATGTTATGTCACCACACTTCAAAGTAATAAATCACCAAAGCATATTATGTCAGAAATTGAAAACTGTAATACATTGATGTTGATACTCTAGACCCTTAAGGCAATATTACAATCTGCATATATATATGCTCTGCAATAAAGCAGGAATAATGAAAGCTCACAGAGCCTCATGCTCTTTGGCTTCCTGGAGTTTGGTAGGCTGTTCATCCACCTGACACAAATAATCCCAACAATTAGACAATATAACAACAGAAACATATGAACTTTTTCTGAGAATCACTTTATCATATGCTGTATAAAAATATTTGAGGGCTGGGGAATGGTCAGACAGAAAGTTCAGTTCATGATTATTTACAATACAGCATACGTTAGTGTAAATGGATTCTATGAACAGCTTTGCCATCTGTTGTTTAAAAAAAAAACAGAAAGAAGGAAGAGAAAAATGAGCTTCATTTGCTTCAGACAGCTATGGGGTGGTCAAGCTAGAATACTTGGCACAAAAGTTGTTTAGAATTGAAAAAAAGTTTACATCTGGGCTCTGCTCGTAGCTTATTTAACTCATCTGTAGCTTCCTTTGTTATCCCAAGCAGTAAAATATACTATTTCTGCTGTCCTCCTTTGGGCTCACTGTGGCTAGTAAGAAGGGTCAACACTGCCCTGTCCCTTTCATGGCTGGGTTAGGCAGTCTGGGGCAGTTGTTTCTGTGAGCACAACCTTCCCTGCAGAAAGTCTGCCAGAGCTAACTGGGCTGCCAAGAAGGCAGCCATTTCTCCCTGAATAAAACAATAGGGAGCAGGACTCCTGCATGTTAAGTGTCGACCAAGTTCTCAAGTCAAAGTCTCTCTTTTGACTTGAAAGGCAGGCTAGTATGCTAGGATAGCTTTTGTATTTTCAACAGAATCAATTTTTGAGACCAATGCTAAGACTGTGAGCTGTAGTGGCTGCTGTCACCAAAAGTTCTTATCTTGGTTGTGTCTACAGATGAAGGACTCATCTGACACCTCATCTGGGGAGGTTTCATCAATGGTGGAGCCCTACACACCATCAAAGAGTGATTTGGCCTTATCACTGATGATAAAACATCATTGGTATTTGTACTGGAAGAAAACGCAGGACACGGTGCGACCAGCATGGATCTTTTAGACTCATGAAATAGCTTACCATGGACTTCTGTCTGAAGCAAGCAGTTTTGTAATCTGCATGTAAAAGGACTTTTACAACTACAGATTTTCATGGATTTTTCAAAGACGTTTGTGTTGATGAGGCATATTCTACTCCTGAGGAAAGCCAACGCTGCATGTCTTCACCTATACTTTATTATTATTATGCTATCAATAGAATATGGTGAGGATTCAATATCTTATATAAAATCACTAGAATACACAATATACACACCTTCTTGCAAAATTAATGAAAAGCTCTCTGGCTGCCTTTAAATTTACCTGGTTTTCAACTAACTTAGAAGTCTAAGAAAATCAAACATTTAGTGAAATATTTGAGACACTTTCTGAAGACTTTTCACATAAATCATCATACTTTTCTTTATAGACATTTTTCCTCAAGTGATAGGTACAATAAAGACAATAGTCTTCATTTATCAAGTAATTCGAGTGTAATGTAATAAAGGTTACGACTACAAATTTAAACTTTTTCTCATATTATTTTATAGACCTAAGAAATCAGAATACTGATAAAAAACTAACAAATTACTTGAACCTTTGACCAAGTATTGAACTGTTACCATATAGACAGTTTTAGAGACAAAAACTAAAGTTTAATATTTTCCAACCATGATGCTTTTCCCTCCTCCCCTCCTTTTTTTATTCACTTACTGACCTGCTTGGTTATGGTCTGAACTGAAAATAAAATCAAATGATACTTACTGATGCAGGCAAACATTTCTAGCTCAATTTTTGCAGAATTCTTAAGCTTAATTCTGATAAGATTTGGCAAATTCTCTCTATACCTAGGCTGACATGAACTGTTAAACTTACCAAAGTTTGGCCAGTGCTAATAATCCTGGGCAACAAATATGGAAGAGCTGGAGGGAGATTCAAATCCCTACAATGATTTGTTCACACTACTATACAGCTTGGAGGTTAGCTAATGCTAGTGTAGCTACTCCCCCCTCCCCATCGCCCCCTGCCAATCTGTATTCAGTTGCATCTATGCCTGCTGTGTGGATAGTAAAAGTAGGCATCTGTGTGAAAACCATGTAAATGTGGTGTAGGCCTTGACTAGCTAAAAGAAAAACAGCTTGGTGTAATTCTCTTTTAATCACTGAACAATGACTTGGATGGAGCAATATCTATTTACACCATGAAATAGTCTTAGTTTACAATATTTTGTTCTGGAGACTAAACCCGGCAAGAGATTGCCAGTGGAAACAGCCAAGTGCAACTCACTTTCCAGGGACGTTCAGTCTCTGGAGTGAAGCCACGAGGCAAGAAAGCAGAAGAATCATGTCATTTCCCTTTTGCCCCTCTAAGGCATAAACAGGGATTTTAGTCTCAGACAGGGCCTTCAAGTGAAATCAACCTTCTTGTAAGGCAAGGAATCTGAAGCCAATGTCTTAGACATTTTTAGATGCAGACTGAACCCATAAATTAAACCAGGCTTGTATTTTTAAATTGCATTGCTATAACACATTATTGTGCAATTATTGACTTACAACATTCTCATCCGACATTCAGCATTGTTGGAACCTGGAATAAAAAATACGTGTCTCAAATCCAGCTGGGCTGGTAATTTTCTCATTGCACCTGTGTGCTGGATAAGATCTATAACTACGTAAGGTGTTCCACACATTTTTAAAGACTTTATTATATCTTTCAAATGCTCTGTTCTTCTTTTCATGGATTATTTCTAGACCGCTTCGTGCTTTTTTCCCCATTTTTACAGTTTAAGTAGGACTTGAGGGATGTCTTGGCCTCAAATGGGAAAACTTAGATGAAAAATCTGCTGAATAACTCGGAGATACACAGCTGGTGTAAAAAAGCATTACTCCTTTGCAGTCATTTTAGATATCTGCTGTTAAGATTCAACTGAAATATCTGCCCTAACTTCAAAAAAATTAATTTGATGTGGCTTTGTTTTAAAACTTGCTTTGCTTTTGAAGTTGCTATATATGCCTCTACCAAAAAGAGAAAAAAAAATAAACATCTGGCATTTTCTTCCTATTTTGCTGCATCTTGTCTAGGAAGATGAATTCCTCAAATCATTGTGCAACCTATGTAACATCTATTACACATAATCATTACCCGCTGCAATGCTTTGGCTGCAACATATCTTATAGTTTGGATGAGGGATTGGCCAATTACACACATGATGTGAGTAGGTGTGCCAGCTCTGAACCTGACCTGAGGTCTCCAACATATGTTTCATGTTTCCTAGTCAGACTGGGGACTGTGTTGTTGGATGCTTTATTTTGTGTTTTCCAACTGGAACAGGCAATCACAGGATAAAAGAAGAGAAGCCTTGGAATATTATTATCCTCTATCTGTCACTATCTAGAAGTGATTTTTCTAAAACACATCTTTTTCAGACTTTCATCTAGTTTTAGAATTCATACATATTACAGGATGATCACATTCTTCTTCCTGAGATTTTTCTACTGCCTGGTATTTGTTTGAGCAAGAAAAATATTTTTATGTGCAAAATATCTTTTTTTTCCTATGTCGCCACATAATTTCTAAATATTTATCCTGTAGTCTACCTGTGCTCATACAGCTCATGCAGCTCACACAGCTCCACTTCTTTTAATGCTTACTAAAATAAATGAAACATAGTATCTTTCAGATGTCAATTTTTCTCAGAACTTTCACAGCTTTTTGTGGAATTTGCAGTCAATGCATTTCTGACAACAGCTCCATCACTGAATGAATTCATGAAATAATTCAGGTGCAGTGGTCCAAGTGAGGGCAGATGATGCTGTCCTATGATATGAAACCTATGCTGCTACAATGCCTCTGTGTTTTGCAGAATCATAAACTAAGGATAAGAAGGTACTTAGAAAGGTCATCTAGTCCACCTGCCCGCCCCAAGGCTTGATCTGCTCATACCTATGGCAATCCTGGCAGATGTTTGTCTAACCTTTTCGTAAAGGCATCCATTGACATCCACAATAAACGGTTCTTTATTTCTCCAGTGCAAGTGTATGTCCATATTCATGCCTGAGCACACACAAAGAGGTGCTTGGTGAAACTTTTTATTCCTCACATATTAAATAGCTAATTTTTACAAACTCTTTCATGTGAAAGCAACAGCACCTTAAAAAGTACAGTTCTAACAGATGAACGTTTTTCCTGTGTCAAGAAATCTACACGTTAGTGAAAGAATTAATGAAATAAAATGAAAAGAGAACACAACTCTGCAAAGGCAAGTAAACATGGAAAGCAATTAGGAGTTAAAAACTGGCACTTCTTCATTAGATTGCTAACCAATTAGTGATGGCTGTGCTGACCAGAATGGGCCAGATTTTCATTTAGATTAGGTTACATTGGTCAATACAGTTAACACTATTTGTATAACTGATTCAGTATTTAGCTCCATATATAAAGAGAAAAATGAGTTTGATATCTTTTGTGTGGCAGATGTCATTTTGAAATATCTTTCTTTGAAATTCAACATATTTATTTATCAAGATGAGCAGCATACATAGTAGCAAGTACTGCATTCTTTGCAGTATGTCTTTGGAAACTTTCATGTCATGAATGATAGGGAAATATCAGGCAAACTCAGCAGAGAAGAGCACTAATAAAAGCAATTATTCCTGTTGGAGCAAGTGGGATTGTTTCAAGTCATCCATAGTTTAGATGCAATCAGTGCATATCTAACTTATAGCCAGACCCTTCCATCCTGTTCCATGCTTCTGGACTCTCTGACTGTCTCTATCATTTGTGATCATGACTGTGTAAAGAAATGGACAATCATGCCTTACTTAAAAGAGACATTCAGCTCTGATTTGTGTTTGCTTACCACTCTGCAAAAGTGACCACTCACAGAAATCTCTCAAGGGAAGTGCAGTGCAGTTGTATCTTGGATTCTTATCTCATATTAAGCCAAGAGACTTAAATAAAAAATCTTTAATGGAACAGATAGGAAATCATTGCCATTGAAAACAGAGCACTGTTATTCTTGCTTTGACACTCTGTGACTACTCCGTGACTTTTCAACAAATGCTTTTCATTTCTGATGCCAATGACATCTGATAGTACAATACCGTGTATGACAAGAGCTTAATGCTTTATAGAAAATACATCTACAAGCCCATCTAAAAAAATTCTTTTTATTCCTGTATAACACAAATCCAGTCAATCAAAGCCTACGGCAAGTTCCTGTTAATTTGGACATAGAGTTAGCCAGAATATAATTGTGTGTAATGCAGAACTGCATGGCTGTGACTGGCCTAAAATTTATTGTCAGCAGGAAGAAGATTAATTTCATTTACTCTCTTTGTCATGTCTCACTGGCTTCCTGTCTTTTTTGCTTGTTATCTCCAGTGAGCTGCTGCTGTCACTCTCAATTCACTTTCTACTCAGTTATTTGTTATCTGACTGATCTGTCTACACATTTTCCCAATATGACATTTTTCCCCCTCCTGAACCAGAGCTGTTATCACAAAGCCTACACTATGGGAGAAAGATTACACTCGACTTAAAAATGTAAAGAAAGAAAGAATAAGATTTATACAATTCCACAACAATGCTCCTGCCCAAGTGCTCTGGCTGCCTGAGGAAAACAGTCTATTTTCTTGTATTTTTTTTTCATGTAAAGAAAAGAAGCAGTGATAAGGTACGAAAGCATGTATTTATAGGCTCCAGGCCTTATGTCTCAGTCCTTGCATCAGTGGAAAAGCCCAAGAATAGCAGGAGTACTCCACTATGTTCAGAATAATGATGGTACATAGGTGAGGAATTGTTAAGGGGGTGTTTGGCCCACTACCATATGTATGAATCTGTTTGCAAAGTGTTCCTGAATCAGATGACGTGGCGTGTTCTGGATCTGCACAGGATTACACACTGTAAGGGGACACCCACATTTCAAAATGTTTATGTGTCTATATACATGTGCATGTGGACGTGGGGTTTCAATTACATTATCTCCACCTGACCTGATGTAACAGATTGCTCTGTAACACAGTTTTGTTTGGGACAAAATGGGAGGACCAGGGTCAGACTGCCTTGTTCGTTCCCCAGGGGAGCAAAGGAAAAGCTGTTGTATCATTTCATACCCTCCAGCTACATATAGGATACGTTTAAGTAAGTGCTTTGCTAGATTGCCTTTAACAATTGGGCTAACAGAATGAGTATAGATTGCCAAGCAAGTGACAAAAAGGTGTCCTTGGTGACTAGTCTCATAATATGCAAGGGTCTTAACTCTACAATTTCTCCAAGGCTAAGAAAATTTCAGAACTGAGGGCCACCTTTTAGTATTCTTAGAAACCATCCAGGTTTTGTTGTAAACATGACTTCCCAGCAGTACACCAGAACAAAAAACATGTTATCAGAGGTGTCCCTGTCTTCTCACACCCAGCTTTGGTGTAGAACAGAGGCTGTTCACCAAGGCCAGCTTTGGTGAAGGACCCAAATTCTGTAGGCTGCCAAGGGAGATAGACTTCTGAAAAAGACAACCCTGAGAACCCCAGCTGGACTCCTATCCTATCTGAAATTGTCTTTAGAACTCCTGTTCTCACCACTGTCTATAGAGAGAACCAAAGGAAACCACGCTTCTTTTGATAACATTGGTCTCCATTAATTCTCTGCAAAAGTGTTCAGTGCCTTGAATGCTCTTCAGCAACATGTCATTGGTTTCAGGTGAATTAGAGATTACATTTACTTCACATTGCCAGAACAGGAGAAAAGCTTCATTGATGGTATGAGGTCTAAACCTGGGCAGCAGACAACAGCTAGAAAATACAGGGACTAGGTAGAGATATAGTAATGTTTTCTCAGGATATACCACCTGATCTTCAAGTGATTCATGGCTCAGGGAAACACAAAATCACTAACAGTAAATACTTCTTCAAAGATCAGTCCTGGAAAATGCTGTGACAGGAGCCCTCTCTGCCAGCTTCCCTGTTAATAGCCAGCCTGAAGTTTTTCTTTGGGTTTACTCCTGTGCATAAACTCTGGCAGGACAGAAGAAGACTCAAATCATGATGGATGCAAGCTCAGTGAATCACCTACTTTTCATGAAGCGATAAGAATTCAGATCAAAGTGAAGAATGCAGATCATACTTTGGCTGTTATATGGGAAGATCAGCTTCCAAACTTAGCCATGACCTACAGTGAGCAGTGTGCTATGTTGAGAGCATCTCTAAAGGGAAAGTTACTTATCACTACTGAAATGCAAAGGAAAGATCTTTCGTCACTCCTGGAGGGAGTGAGATGGCAGTGAGGAAAGTCCTTACACTGTTTCTGGAAGGATGAGCTGAAAATACATTGCCACTTACGGACAGCTGGGGCAAAGCCCTCCTAGCACTAGTCTCATAAATTCTTGCTGTTGCCCAAGTCAGCTGTAATTTTTCTGCCTGAAAGTTGATTTTAGCAGTCTTTAAAAGCAAACAAATGAAGAAAAAAAAAATCTGGTAACTCTTCAAATAAGAGACAGATGTTTTCTATTACGGGGAAGTGGTAGCTTTACTACCTTAAAAGAATGCTAACTTGATTTTTTTTTTAAAGCACTACGTATATTTATCAGTGAGAACAGGTACTACAATCACTTTTTTTTTATAGTGTGCTCTGTAGGTGAGATATAGCCCGTATACTGCCTTTTCCAACACATGTCAAACACAGAAGCTCATCCTCAAAGTATCCTGGAAGGTGATCTAGCAACCACCACCAAACAAATGGAAAAGGAGATCGTTTTTCAGCAGGAAGAAAATAAGAAGCTATAAAAGCTAAAGCATTAGTTTGTGAAGTAAAGCAAGGGATCTTAAAATAGAGAAAAAGTATAATCTGAAATTATCTCACAACTAAATGCATATAGCTGGAGATTTTAATAAATCGTGAAATAAGGGTGTGCCATTTTCTTTCCATTGCTGAATACAGGAGTTGATGTTGATGATATTACAGAATACCGTACTGTGACCAGAACTAACATTTTGAACTTTAATGTACTATTCAATTTCACTTTTGTAATCTCTGTAATGACTTTAGGTGCCATTCATGCTGTTAACCCACACAGAAACCAACCGCAATATTTTTTTCAAATTATGGTTGGCAGGCTGTCTTTGTTTTGCAGCATTTAAGGAGGCAAGAAAAAAAAAATCATAATTTTCCAGGATTTTTCCAAAACTGCCTATTCATTTGTTTTCCCTTTTCACTTGCCATCAACAACATCATTGTTTAGTGGAGTAGACCGAGGATAGCATGGTAGCTAATTCCTGAAACATCATTTTCATCACACTTGATGCAGGCACACATACAAATCTCTGATCCCATACAGCAGAAGGTTTTGCTTTCAACAATCATCTAATTCTAGTTTAGGTCAGTTATAGTGTTTTTATTTTTGTTCCCACTGTATTTACTACACTCACAAAGAGATGAAATAAAGCATTCTTGTAGAAAATCTTTTGCCAAATTTACACTGCTTGGTATACGAGAGAAAAAAATATCTGAAAGTAACGAAGATTACTTTAAAAATAACTGTTACATGATAGGAAGGAGAAATCCACAATATACATGACACCAAAAGACAAAAAGTGAATTTAATTTCTTACACATAAATTTCCCATATGAAAATCAGTCTTTTTCATGGTACCTTAAGCGCTTATGAAAGGACTGACCTGAGTTGAACAGCTAAGATTATTTTCATACAGGAAGCCACACATGCACACGATACATTTATATATCTGCCTATAAATCACTGTGGACAGGCTTCGTTACCTTCCAACTGGAGACCCAAATTACTGCCAATAAAACATTACACTAGAGCACTACTATATGGGTGGCAAATGCCACCTTTATTACAAAAGGACACTTCAGAGTACTTTAAAGCATTAGCATATTTTATCGTGACTGCCTGCTGTAGCCCTTCATCTATAGAAATTATTTCCCTAGATACCATCAGGCCTGTTTCTAAAACTGTTACCCAATATAATAAAAACCTATTTAAAATATTATTTTTAATTTCTTTAACTGTAAAATTTTGTGCATTTAAAATCTGGCATTTCTGGGACATCCCAAGGCTAAAGGTGAATATAAAATCCCACTGAGAACCTGGAAATCTCTTCTTTCCCACAAAGGGCATCTCTACTAGCAGATTAAGGAGACGGGACATGTTTTTTTTACCTTTAGTTGCTCAAGGATACTGCATCACGTATATGTGTTTTGGGGCTGTTGCAATTTAGGGGAGTAAGAGGAAGGCATTTTTTTGCCAACAAATTTAAATAAATATATGTGCATTTAGGAATTTGGTGATTATTTACAACCACATAGAAGATTAACTAATGAAGGGTACAGAGGCAATAAGCGATAGGTAAAATAACAAGAAAATTATATCTAGCACAATACAAAGGTTTATGGTATTTATATCATCAACAAAATTGTATAAAAGTTTTACTACAGGTGTTTCAGTTACTGGTCTGATTTTTATTGGATTGAGCCCATCTAAATTTTGAATATAAATCAACATTTCAAGATCGTGGTTGTTTTGTGGGTTGCGTTTCGGGGGATTTCTTTTGGTTGTTTTCTTTTTTAATATTAGGAAGCACGGGGATTATATATTAATAAAAAAGTAAGTTGAAAAGTCCAGTGTAGGATAATTCAGAGACAACAAAATACTATTTTCTGCATCTCTATTTTTCACATTTTGCACACCATGAGTGCAATAGAATGGACATGTCTCTGGAAACTAGGAACGCATTTCTCATCTTGATGTGGACTCTAAGTTTGGCTTTGGGTGAGTCAGTCAACATCTCTGTACTTCAGTATACTCAACAGTAGAACAGAGATAATAAAGCTGTATATACACTGTAAATCCCTGAGAGCCGGATTACAGCATCCTAAAGAAATGCTTTTGGAAAGGATAAAAAAGCTCTGCAATGTTCTCCAAAGCTTTCTGTCTTACCACTCCCCTACAGACACAGCCCCCACATTTCTCAAGTGCTTCAAGAAGCCACAATACATTGCAAGAGCTGTGCCTCAGATTTGGCTGTAAGACCCCAGTTAAAAGTTTTTGCAGTGCCTAGTATTAAGGTTTTAACCAGTTGTCTATGGTATCAAGAAAAAAAGTCAGGACCTTTCCCCACCATTATAAAAAGAGTAGCTATGCCTCTAAATTGAGTTTGTGAAGTTGCCTGATCCTCCATGCTTCCACTTTCTGCATCTGCCCTCACACAAGAACCCTGGGTTCAAGTGGATGTGCCATAACCTCGGTGTGCTCCCACCAACACCTGAACCCCAGCCTTCCAGATCTTGGTTCGCCCTTACCTCTGACTCGTCCATTTTCTTCATAGATATGAAGACCAGCAGACAGGGCAGTGCAGAGCCATCCTGCCAAGAATTAGGGTCATCTTTTTATATGACCCTAGGAATAAACTTATTTCCTTTATAAATTTTGCATGAATAATATAATGTAAATGGAAAATACAATTATCTTCTCTCACAGGAGTACTGTGACTATTAAATAGTTAATGACCATTGGGCTTTGTTAAGTATCATTTTGCAATTCTGATTTCTCAATTCTGAAGTATTATTCCAGCATCTAATTATCAGTCACCCCTGTCTGGAGCAAAGATTATATATTTTAGCTGAACTAGTATTGCAGAATCTCCTTTATCTCACAGCAAAACTGTTACCTAATTTGGGATTAAACAACTGAACACTGAACGTTCCTTTCAGGTCCATTTACAGTCTTCATGGTTTGAATCAAGTCTTTTTGGCATGGGATTCCTTTACAAATATGTTGTTTGAACTTCTAACGAACTTCAGGAACAGTAACAGGCTGATGCTTCTACCACCGTGACATCAGTACAGTTTTCCTTCCTAAGAACTGAATATTCCGAGGAACTGTGAAGTGTTTAACTAAGCAGGTATGCATATTAAAGATGCTTTAGATATTTGGCAGGAGCAGAAAAGTAAATGCTTACATTATGTCAATGAGCCCAATATTCTTTGTAACTTTTATCTTCTTTTATTGAATTAAAACCTCCCCCCAAACAAAACCTTGCTCTGACACTTTTCCCCAGTTAACTTTTTGTTATTGATAACTAATCCTGACCCTACTTACAAAATATAAATTAAGGCCAAGCTGAGTTTTAGGAATATCTTGAAAAGATCAAGTGTCCATGTCATAGAATTACAAAAATAGAGAATTTATTTACAAAACTATAAGCTTCAAAAAATAAAAGCCTGGATTCTCTGCAATTTAACAGAGGAATCAGACAACTAAACTATATACTAGGGAATGTATTAAAAAGTTACTGAAGCAAAAATGTAATGGGAAAAACAATGAATACAAAACAGTATATTCTAATGTAATTAATCCTGTACTCTAATTTAAAATAATTGACCTAAACAATTGTTGTAAAATAACCTGAACCTAAAAGAATTGGAAGAAATTGTATAAAAGCCCTTTTTCATGGATAATTACTTTATTAAGTAAAATTATTTCTTGCTTAGTCTATCTAATGTTTTTTTCTCCCTGAATTTAAGAAGCAGTTTATTTCCAAAATAGGATTCCTGAATGTAAAATTTTGTTTGGTGGGTGCATGTGTCATATTTGCTCAATGACTATGTTCAGATTTTTTCATGGATACTGCTTGCAAATAGCTTAGTGCAATTCCACATTAACACTTCTTCCATAAAATATATTTTTGTATATATGTAAGGATATTTCTATTTGTAAATATAATGGTGATTCAAAATACTATTCAGGTAGAAGAATGATGAAGGAATAGCATCTAAGAGCTTAGAGAATGAAGTCACTGATTGCCAGAAACCAGAAAGGGCTTGAATTAATCCCCAGTGAGAATCCTTTCATTCTCCTATGACGAAGACCAGTTCCAGTTCTGAACCCAGCTATTAAAACCAGCTCTCAATTTTAAACTAAGACAAATTTTGGGGGGAAAAAAAAAAAATCAGATGGTGACTAATGAAACATTTTACAAAGAGCTTTGACTTGGCTGTTCACCCTCAAAATGGGAATAGTATGGATATGTTGACCACAGAGGCTTATTTTCCAGGGCTTAGCAGTGGGCAAATCCTACCTTACTATTTTTGGGCCCCCCTCTCAGAGTGATGAGCAGTGTGGTTTGGAGGGATGAGTCTCTCCAGACCTATGAGAGTCTCTGCTCCATGAAGGGTATATATGCTCTCACAATTTTCACATGTAGATTGGTTGGGGCCCTCTCCTTAAAAACTTCACTGAACCCAGATCTTGGATCCTACTCTGTTCTGAAGTACAATGAAAAGATAGGAATGCTCATTTCCATTTGTTGTGCAGATTCTTAGAAATCCCAGACAGATGTTTTAATTCACAATTAAAAGACATGCAAAAACTAAACCTTAGTGTGTTTGCAAGAAGAATAAAGAGCACAGCATTGACCTAGCATTTCAAGCTTGCTTTCAGACACTATACAGTTGTCATTCCACTAGAAATTTATTTTTAAAACTCATCACGTGGAACTCTTCAAATTAAGTTAACAACACTATCCATAATAATAACAATGGCCAACATCTGCTATTTAAGCAGTGTTTGTCCTCTTCAAAGCATTTTACAAATATTAATTGGTGATAAGCTGAAGAATGTGAAAAAATTGGATGGAATATTTTAGTGCATTAGCCTCTGATTATTTAATATTTATAGTGTCAGTTTTATCCCTGGCAGAATTCTGAAGATTTACTTGGAATTTTCCTGGAAAGATTTTGGATGACTTTATTTGCCTGCCTTTCTGGGAGGTAACAGTACAAATCTGAAACATTAATGTCTGGAACAGCATTTCTTTTCATAGAGTGTTTTACATTTTTATCTCTTGGATACAGTGCTCTGCAGATTTTGGACAGCCAACTGAATGCAGTAACATACAAATGCATCGTGGCCCATTGAAAAATTAACTTCGCATGGCTGATCGTCAACACTATGGGAGATGGAGCCTTATCCTCTGCAGCTCTCCAGAGACCACGAGTAAGGGGTGAGGGCAGATGGGAAGATGCGTGCAAACAGTTTACAAGGACAATTTATAGTTTGAAAATTCTTCAGAATAGAATAGCCAGGGAGATCATGGAGCCAGAAAGTGGGCAGTGCTCCTCAGTGATCATCGAGAAGCACAATGGTGATAAGATTACAGGAAAGATTTTATCACCTGCGAAAGCCAGGTCTTGAGACAGAGAGTCATTGTAGAGAGGTCCCAGGGAAAACTCTTGGATAACAGCCAAGCAGGCTGTTCCTTCAGGAGCTCCTAGGCAATCCCAGGAGCATAAACCAGGTAGGTCAAGTTTCAGGGTGTTGTGGTTTTAAGTGTCAGGGTTCTGGCAGAGGAGGGGGGCTGCAGGGGTGCCTTCTGCAAGAAGCAGCTAGAAGCTTCCACTAGGCCCAACAGAGTAACCACCAGCCGACTCAAGGCTGGACCCAATGCTGACCAAGGCCGAGCCAATAAGTGATGGTCACAGCTCCTCTGGGAATCACATTTAGGAGAAAAAAAAAAAAGCAAGCAGCCGCTTTTTGCCTCCAGAGGAGGGAGAAAGATGTAAGAAACTGTGCAGACACCAATGTCAGTGAAGAAGGAGAGGGGTGAGGCATTCCACGTACCAGAGAGAAAGAATCCTTTGCAGCCTGTGGAGAAGACAAGACCATGGTGGAGCAGGTGTCCCCCTGCAGCCCATGGAAGAGGACAGGGAGCAGAGACCCCACCTCCAACTTGTGCTTTGATCCATTTTTTACCCACTCACAAATACTCCTTCTTTGACATTCCCTTCTGTCATTGAACATACCCCATTTAAGGGTATACAGTGATCTGGGGAAACATCAGTTCACTGTAATCTTTACTTGCCAATACAAAGACAGCTAATGTATCTTTCTACCTCTTTACATTGCCTATGTATACAAAGCTTTTATCTGGTTTTAGTTGTGAGGATTCTTTTTCATTGACGCTGATGATTGCTTTAGAGATCATATGAACTAGGTCAATTACTGACTTAAGAATAACCACCATTAATAACCTGAAAAAGAGGTGCTTATTTTATCCTCAGTAGAGCTGCGCTACATCTCAAATGTTTTGTAGTGATTTTTTGAACTTTGGCTAAATGATTCTTCTAAATAGAAGTTGTGTTGTCTTGGTTTAGCTGTTCTGCCCAAATACAGTATTTTAATGCAGGATTTAACCTTATAGCAGCCTTCCAATACCTGAAAGGTGCCTATGAGAAAGCTGGGGAAGAACCATTCACAAGGGCATGTAGCAATAGGATGAGGGGCAATGGTTTTAAACTAGAAAAGGGGAGATTTAAGTTGGATATTAGGTAAAAAAATCTTCATTATGAGAGTAGTAGATCACTGGAACAGGTTTCCCAGAGAGGTAGTGGAAGCTCCATCCCTGGAGACATTCAAGGTCAGGCTTGATGAAGCTCTGAGAAACCTGATCTAGTAAAGATGTCTCTACTTACTGCAGGTGGGTTGGAATAGAGGACCTTTAAAGGTCTCTTCCAGACTAATACATTCTATGATTTCATGATTCTATAAGAATTTTCAATTAAGTAGTGCACCTCTGGCTTTCTATAAGGTGGTTTGGTATGTCACTGCATTATCTAGAACTTTTTGCTATTCCCAATGATGAAAATAGTCACCTGACAATTGAAAGATGGACAGAGTTCAAAAGCAAGATAAAAGGTATGAGGCATTGGTACCTTCACTAAGTTCAGGTTTCCTTAGGAATTAACACAGATCCTCTCTTTTCTTTGGCATTCCATCTTGTCATAGTGTCCTTATAAGCATATATAGTGATATAGGGAAATGACTGTTCAATCTAATTTTTGCCATCTCAAGATTCTCATTAGTGCAGGTTTATTCAAAAAAGGAAATGGAATATGTTATCTCAACAGTATGGAAACATCAAAAATAATTATAATTAAAAAAAATCCTGAGTATTACTCCATATTTTTAAAAGTATTTTAAACAATTTTCCCTTCTACATATTGGAAGTGAAGACAGACAGTTTGTATGTAAATGCTCTGTCTCAGTATCTTACTAAGTCTTCCTTCAGATGGAGCATTGCCTGCTTAATACTTTTGCAGAATCCATTATGCAATGTTTTTTCCAGCTTCTGTTCTCAGATCACAAAATCACGAAGGGGTCTTCTTCAGCAAGTTAAAAAACCCAGACACAGCCTTCATCAGAAATCTCTCAACCACAACTAAACATCAAACAAGGGCCAGACAGTCATTAGAGAAGCACCCCTTTTCCTGGCTCTTCTACTGAATTAGCTGGAAATTTCACAATGTCTTTGGTTGCCAGATTAGAGCACAGAGATTCTTTTTCTTTATGGCTTAGTAACTATTGCAAAAGATTTATACCTATACTTACCCTGAAAGTATCTGTTGCTCCATTCCAAACATGCAATACTTGTCTTGTTTCTTACACTAATCTTTTTTTTTTAATCTCTCCCTGTTAACTGATCAGTCTAACTGAATTGATTGAAGAGATTTTATTTTTCATCAGTTAAGTTTCTTTCTCCACACTCTTTCATATAACTGAGACAACAGATAACCATAAGCACCCTTCAAACATTTCTTAACTAATAAAATTTTTGTATACCTGCCAGCTACTGTTAGTTCCAACAAAGGCAATTATTATTTTATGGCACAGAAAAAATAACGTACAAATCTTATCTATACTGCAGATAATAAATTTATAAAGATCCCTTTGCAGTTCAAAAGACCAAATTAATTTTTAAAGTTCCACGGCTGAACATTTAATTGAAGTTTGGTTGACAACTTGGTGGTCTCATCAGAATACTTGTTCTAATCTCGAATATTCATCATACATATGTATTTAGGAGATACCAGGCAAATAAGTATGTAAGAGCTTTGTGCTCTATCATCATTGATGGTTTCTGGCAATAATTCTGTTCCTGCAGCAAGATCATAGAATCATAGAATGATTTGGATGGGAAAGGACCTCAAACATCATCTAGTTCCAACCTCCCTTGCCATGGGCAGGTTGCCCAAAGCCTCCTCCAACCTGGCCTTGAACAGACAGGGAGAGGGAGAGGGCAGCCACAGCTTCTCTGAGCAGCCTGTGCCAGGGCCTCACCACCCTCAGAGCAAAGAATTTCTTCCTTATATCTAATCTAAATCTACCCTCTTTCATCTTAAATCCATTACCCCTTAGTCCCATCACTACATACCCTGATAAACAGACCCTCTCAATCTTTCCTGTAGGCTCCCTTTAGGCACTGGAAAGCCAGTATGAGGTCTTTGCAAAGCCTTCTCTTCTCCCAGCTGAACAAGCCCAACTCTCTCAGCCTGTCTTCATAGAAGAGGTGCTCCAGCCCTCTGATCATCTTTATGCCTCTCCTCTGGAATCCCTCCAAAAGGTCCATGTCCTTCTTGTACATTCTTGACCTGCTGGTCACACCAATTTTGATGAAGCCCAGAATGTAGCTGGTTTTCTGGGCTGCAAGTTCACATTGATACCTCATGTTGAGTTTATCAATCCACATCCCTAGGTTCTTCTCCTCAGGGCTCCTTTCAATCCATTCTCTACGAAGCCTGCAGTTGTGCTTGGGACCTTGCACCAACTTGTGTACACAATGTTGTATTTGGCCTCATTGAACTTCATGTGAATTGCATAGGCCCACCTCACTAGTTTGTTAAGGTCCCTCTGGATGGCATCTCTTCCCTTGAATGTGTTGACTGCACCACACAGCTTAGGTGCTGAGGGTGCACCTGATCCCACTGTCCATGTTTCCGACAAAGATGTTAAACAGTGCCAGTCCCAATACTGATCAAGGCACAATGTCACGCATCATTGGTCTCCACATGGACATTGAGACATTGACTGCAACTCTTTGAGTGTGACCATCCAGCCAATTCCTTATCCACCAAGTGGTCCATCCAGACATGTTGTCTGTCACCAATCACCTCTGCACTTTTACATGTGTCCCAGCATAATTTCCAGGAGAATCTTCTCCATGATCTTGCAGGGTACAGAGATGAGACAGACCAGTCTCCCTGGGTCCCCCTTTTTTCCCTTATTAAACATGGGGGTTATGTTTCCCCTTTTCCAGTCAGTGGGAACTTCGCTGGACTGCCACGACTTCTCAAATATGATGGAGAGTGGTTTAGCCACTCCATCTGATAGTTCCTTCAGGACACACGCATGCATCTCATCAGGTACCATGGACTTGTGTTCCCTCAGGTTTCTTAGATATTTTTGAACCTGATCTTCCTCTACAGCGGATGGTTCTTCATTGTCCAAGTCCCTGATGTTGTTTTCTATGACCTGGTCAGTGTCACTAGAGCTCTTGCTGGTGAAGACTGAGGCATAAGAGTCATTGCATACCTAAGAACTTCTCCAGATCCCCAGTAACCAGTTTTCCTGTTTCCTTCTGGAGGGAGCTCACATTTTCTCTTATTTTCCTTTTATCATTGACATGCCTATAGAACGGGGTTTTTTTGTTGCTCTTGACATCATGGGGTTTAATTCTATCAGTGCTATAGCTTTCTTAACCTGGTCCCTGGCTGTTCAGTTTATCTGTATTTTTCCCAGGCCTACCCTCTGTAGGCTTCCTTTTTGACTTTGAGTTTTCCCAGGAACTCCCTGTTCATCCATGCAAGCCTCCAGGCATTTTTGCCTGACTTCTTTATTGGGATGCATACATCAAGGTGCTATGCCTGATCCTCTTGTCAATAAATCTACAGCATTTCAGACAGAGGATCATTTCCTTTGCATCTCATATTTGGTGGTACGAAAATGTCAGAGGTCCACCTCTGGAATGAAAATAAAAACACAAACCTAGCCAATGCAGCAGAAAGTAGAGAGACGGAAGAAAACTCACCCAGATTTCACTGAAATTTAGATTTAAAGGTATTCGCAGAGACTAAATTTTCCCTGTGGGAATTTAATAATTCTGAAATGCTTCTTTATCTCAATACAGTCTACAGAGAGAATTGATGACAATATTAGTTCTCATTTCATTCTATTCAGGTAGTTAAAATCAAGGATGATGAATCAGGAATTTGGAACTGAAAATTTTCTATTGCTCATCTTATAAAGAAAGTTTTGGAAATACAGTTATATTTCTCTCCTTTGACAAGCTACAAAAGAGCTTAGGCTTCAGCTTCTAAATGGTCCAAAACAGTATTTTTCAAACTTTCCAAAGTTTTTCCACATGAGTTTTTTCAACACATCAACCAGATGTTCCTATGCTGAACTTTCCTTAAAAAAAAACCAAAAAAATCACTCCACTGAACTTTCCTTAAAAAAAAAAAAACACAAAAAATCACTCCAGCTTATTATGAACATGATCTGAGTTCCTCTGGAAAGATGGTCCTGATTCTAAATCCTAAGAGTATGACCTTTAAGATCCATGTCCCTAACTTGATTTGTTTGTAGTATAACAAATGCTTACAAGGCAACTGGATACAAGTCAGAAGTCCATAGATGGATACAAAATTTTATTTTAGGTAACAAATCTTATTTAAAATTTCCCATCTGGAGGAGTTTTTAAAATAAAAATCATCTCTCAGATTTCCTTTCCCCCAGTGGCCTATCTACAGAGACTGTTATAATTCACCATAACCTTTTAGATCACTAAAATGCCAGAGTTACCTTAAGAAAGATCAGAGTGTTCCTCACTTCAAACACCTTGGCAATGTTGATTGCACAGCTCAACACTCTGTTCTGCATCCGGGAAGAGAGTGTAACAGAGGACTTGCCATCATTCACCGCTGTGCATGCAGAGTGTGCCTTCTACAGACACCTCCTTGGACACAAACAATAGCTTGGTAATCCTGCTTACTGTTTTCTTCATATATACACAAACTCTAACAAAACAGGACCGCTAGCTTTAGTGCCAGCCCAGATGTGTGTTTCTAAAGGTCAGTTTAATTCATCAGAAGTAGTTGAAAATATGCCAGTTGAAAAGATGCCTTTCTACTGGGTCTTTTTGCTCTTGTGAACAAATGCTTCTTAATGTTGAATACCTAGATAAAGGGCAAGTTCTCCCTGCAGAACTGCACCACACCTTTATTACTGATACTGGGCTCTCACTCCATATATGGACTTTTCTGTTGTACAGGAATAACAGTTTGAATATTAAACTCACTACATTCCACGAGGCACTGAAGATACGTGTCCCTTTTTTCCAAAATACAGAAGTGGTAGTGTCATACCCTTTATTGAGATTTAAAGCTAGCACTTTAGCAACACTCATAGCATTCACAGTCTGTCCTGCTGTCCAGTAAATACCCGTTACAGAAGTATGAAGGGGACTCGGACACCCAAGATGAGCACAAGCTGGCTGGGTGCTATGTAAAGGAGGACACAGGCTGGAGCCCCTCATTTTTGACTCAAGCTTCACTTTGATGCACTAAAACTATACCCCTGTATGAGAGAAAGGTAACATATGAAAAGGCACGGGGAGACAACGAGCTCATGTTATCAGCAGTGTATACATGGAAGTTGGCAATCTCATCTGCTTGGTATGTATGAGAAATGAGCAAGCTGCAGGGTGCCCATGAACCTGTTTAACTCTGAAGGAGGAAGAAGTCAGAGCGACTCCGAGTCTGTTTCTGAGCAAAACACGGGAATGGTGATATCAACAGAAATATGAACAGGACAGTATTTATTTGGACATTCTTGTATACTTTGGATGACAGTGTATTATAAACACATTAATTCGTAAAATTCAAGGGGGGTTTTATGTTTTGTGAATATGCTTAATAGAATCTTTTTGAACAAACAGCATTTTTTGCATTAATTTGCTGTAGATCTTTTTTTCAAAAAGGTAGATCATTAATAAAAAATTAAAGAAAACTTATCTTTAATCAAAAAAAAAAGTTATTCTTTGTTTACATTGGATTTTTACATTTTTCATCAATTACCACAGCAACAGACCATATAAAATAGCTCTGGTAATAAGGATACCTCTAAAATCTAAGAGTGATGTACAAAAGGGTTAAGAAGAAAAGTCCACGCTGAACTACTGCCATTTTTTTTTTCCAATGGGTAATAAGTAAATATGCCAACCGAATATCAACTACAGAAAACAGGTGCTGTTAGGTTTAACTACACAGTTCTTCATATCAAAGGCTAAAATGGGCTACGCATTGCATAAGATTCTATTTTTAACTCAAAACTCTCAGAAGTAGCAGCATTATCTCTAATACATAACAGTGAAAGGAAGGGCGAAAGAATTGCATAGAAAATAATATTTATATTAAATTTTTTTACAAATGTAATCATATAGATTCCCAGGTATCGTGGTTGACAGACAGGGGATTGGTTTGAGACATATTAAAATACTGCTTTGCTGATTGAGTTTAATACCAAAAAGGTCTGAGACTTACACCAAAATGGGATGATTCCACAGTTCTAAAATTTTGGAAAAGAGTGCTAGAATGAACACTGTATTGTATGAAGCGGTGTAATAGCCACAAAGAAGTATCCCTTCTAAAGTTTTTGGTATCTTCTTTGCACGTTTCATGAACATACCAAGTTTGTCAGACTACTGTAAGTTGCGAAAGTTGGAACCTAGGTTTTCTTAGAGAGGACTAGAGAATGTTAAAAGGAGACAGTTGAATTCATCACTCAGCTCAGGTCTTGTTCTTACTAGAACTGTTTTAAACACATTATGAAGCAGATATTCAAGCCAGGCCAAAGCATTTAAGTGCATAATGACCAATGAAAATCAGTGGTATTTATGCATCTATATTACTGAAATATATTTGAAACTCTTGAGAGAAATAAAGTATTTTTATATACATCACATGCATTCATGTTAAGAATACACATGCACATATTTACTGTGTGCAGGTAGCTACTACCTAAATGACTGCAAATGGCGTGACATCAAACCAAGCATGCTTCATGCTTTGTGACAAGTTGAGTGAGGAACCAAAGACCCAAAAATCCTCAGGGTGATATCCTTCCATTCCCCTTTTGACAACTGCAGCTAATGGCTCTGGCTTGTATAGTACTTCTCTGAGTAAAGCAGCCTTTGTCCGATGCACAGAAGTGTACAAGGAATTCAGCTGAAAGCTTATGTGACTTCCTGATCATTTGCAATTCAGAAGCTGTCAGCAGAATTGGTGTGGAAACAAGAAGATCAAGAACAAAAGGAAACAATTAAAGAAAGAAAGTAAAAATAATGCATCTTCCAGATTGAATAGATGTGGAGTTATATATTTGACAGATGAACAAAATAATCACAGATAAACCAAAAGATTTTATCAGTTGGTAAATTTAAATGATGCTCACCTAAACCATATATTCCTTTTCCTTCTAATTTCTTGTCCTTGCTCAACTTTAGTTTCTTATAAATTTATAGAGTACACTGCTCAGAAACTTTGAAACAAAACACTTTTCTGAAGACCTCTCAACCTTTTCTTTTCACCTCATGAAAAAGTTTCACCTTTTTCCTAGTTTCTATATATATTTCTGAGCCAATGGGCACACTTCTGGGCTACATTTATGTAACACACAAGGAAGCATGCAAGAGGTGGAAGCTGGGACAGGTGACCCAGGAAGAACACAGAGACACTATTTAAACATGTAGGGATGGGGTAAGTAAAGCCAAATCTCACCTGGAATTGAAGCCCATCTGGTGAGGGACATGATGGACTACAAGAAGGGCTTCTAAAGGTGCATTATCAATAAAGTGAAGTCAAAAAAAATGTCAGCCTGCTCTTGAATGGGGCATGGAAGCAGGTGACAAAGGACACAGAAAAGGTCAAAGTACTCAATGCCTTCTTCACCTCTGTCTTTACCAGTAAGACTGGCTTTCAGGATACCCAGGCCTCTGAGACCAGTGAGAAAGTCTGGAGCAAGGAAAACTCATCATCAGTCAAGGAGGCTCAGATTAGGGAATGGTACGGTGGAGTATGGTGTCCTGTTCTGGGCTGCCCAGTATGAGAGTCATGCACATGCTGGAGAGAATCCAGTGAAGGGCCACAAAGTTGGTTTTGTCATTGAGGCATCTTTCACACAAGGAAAGGCTGAGAGAGGTGAAAATATTCAGCCTGGGTAAGACAAAGGTCAGGGGAATGTTATCCATGTGCCTAAATTTCTGATGGGAAGATGTGAAGAAGACAGACCCAGGCTCTTCTTGGTGGTGCCCAGTGACAGAACAAAAGACACAAATTAAAACACAAGAAATTCTATCTGAAATTTAAATAAATAAATAAAATTTTACTGTGAGGGTGATCTCGGGCACATCGTGCCCAGAGGTATTGTGGAATCTCCATCCTGAAGATACTCAAAAGTCGTCTGGAGTGGTCCTGGGCAACTGGCTCTAGGTGACCCTGCTTCAGCAGGAAGGCTGGACTAGGTCACCTACAGAAGCCTCTGACATTGGCAATTTTGTGATTCTGTGATTCTTCAATGCTAGAGTTATATTTTAGGGCTTTTTCCTATTTTCTTGGTTCTTTTTCTCTGTCCCTTTGACTTATAGAGATGAATTTCCTAATTCTTAGAGTTGTCTTTTTCATTCCTTGTTTCTCTCCAGTGACCTTAAACCTCCGTGGCATGTTAAGTAATATTTTTGTACCAACAATTTACTTCTTTCAACTTCAAATTAATTGGCACATGGATAAATATTTCTGCCTCCTTTGTGTACATCTTTTACAAAAAAAAAAAACCATTCTTCTGTATTTTCCTCTGCAAACAAGGCAGCTAATAAAAATTTCTTCTCGAGCAACAGAAATACCTAAAGACATCGAGTAGTGAGCGATCACAGGTTAAACCTCTGTTGTATCACCTTCAGCAAAGGTGGCCCAGAATGGTTCACACCAGCCCTGAGGTGAGGAATAAACACTCCAGTGATGCAGCCAAGCATCGCTGCTCTTCCCAGCTCTTCCCAGCACCTCACCTCTGTGTCCATGCCTCCGGGGGCATGTCTCACAGAAACTGCTTTGCCTGAGTTTGTGTTTTGCATTATTGCACAAAGCACTGGCACTGCAGCCAGCAACACAAGAGTAAACACCACACAGTGACACCATGTATGCTAAGACCTCTCAGAGCAATTTTGTCATAAATGTAAGCTTTCATAAGGATAACTTAGTGCAGTGGTTCTCTTTCCTGAGCTCTGTGATTTGGCATATCACTATAACTTTTCAAGGTATTTTGAGCATTGAGTATTTGCAAAGAAAACACTTCATAAACAGAAATAGGTGATGGCCTGGCTGGAATATCAACATCTTTTAGTGATGAGTTACCCTGTAGGAATCCTAACGAGGCAATTCAAAACCTAGACTGAAAATTATTATAAGTATGTTTTGGTTTCATTGCCTTTTCTGATTCTTTAGCATAACTTTATTAATATGTCTATTTATACTTGTGAACATGTCCTGGAATAACTTTGCAACTATACTACAACATCCCCATTGTAAATACTTTCCAGCAGGAACAAGAGAAGCCAGTTTTCCAGCCAAGAAACCAGACTTCAGCAGGAAGTGATCTCAGTAGGCATATCCTTCATTTCTGGAGTTACTTGCTTGAGCCAAAAGTCAAATGAGGACACATCTAAGCATACAAACTAGAGTAAATAAAATGTGCTACAAATTAAAGGGAAATCAGCCAAAAGAGGACACACAAAGTACATTAGGTTCTTTTTCTTTTGACAGTGATACACAGTCCTACAATTAAAATAGTAAACTCTTCTAATTTACATACTGAAGTGATAAAGCACCATTTAAATCTAACAGTGCTCCATAAATTCTACTGTGATTTATATACATATGCAGATTAAGGGCTATGTTAAAAAAAAGTCTGTCTTCAGACAAAGAAGGGTTGTAAAACCTTATAAAATGACATAGGGCATTGTAACGCTCTCAACTAAATTTCATCCAGGAGGCAAAGAAAGTGTTTTGTTTTCCTGCTCCTTGTGCTCAAGACAGTATGTAAGCTTTGTAAGCATCTATGTTTTTTTAAGGATTTTTTTTAGTACCATGAGGACAATAATTTTTCCATAGGACATCTACTTACTTTCAGTTATGATGGAAAGTTATTTTTAATACTGTAGTTCATACTTTATGGTTTCTGTCACTCAGTATGGAGCCCTATATTTACTGTACATCATTCGCCTCTGGATACATCATTACAGAATCACAGAATCATAGGGATTGGAAGGGACCTCAAGAGATCATCGGGTCCAACCCCCGATGTCCATTTCCTTCTTGTTTTTTGTGCTGCTATTAGTATAATGCCCGGATATACTAGAGATGGTAATGAAAATCTCTTGGCAGCATCTGTGTGAGATTTACTGGCATTATTGCTTCTAAGGGACAGTAGAACTGAGAAGCCCAGAGATGTTATTAGAACCCAATTCATTCCTCAGCAAAATGTTCACCTTCCTCCAGCTTTCACCTAACTCTTCACCCTAATCTTAGTATTTATACCCCTCCTTTAACTCTTCACCACTGTTCATTCTACACATTGGTGTATCCTCCCTTTCTAGGGAGTGACACAGGTAACAAAAGACAAGTTCATAGCCATTTTTCAGGATCTAGTAGGACAATAGTCCCTCATAGCTGAAAGCAGCAACCCAAAGAAAAACTGTGTTCAAACCTTCCAGCCTTGGACTTAAGCATGCCCAGCTCAAAAGAAATCTTTGGATAGTTTCTCAACACCAATAACATCTATTGTCAATGTGACTCTAATGGGCCTCTGAGATTTAAGAGGGCTTGCAATTTGGCCAAACATTCACATATGTGGCAACAAGTGCATTTCTAACATCAGAATGACCACACTGTATTTGTTGCTAGACAGAAAATATCTCTCAGTAAAATACTTACCAGCAGCTCTGACATTGGCAATTAAATACATTTTTCCTGTCCTTAAAAAACCCAGACAAATCACATTTCCCCCTTTCTTCACCAGTGAAATTACACAGGAGGGAACATTTCAATTCAAACAGTTAAAGTTTGGCAACCTTATAAGCAAATGAACACTAAATGCTACAGTGGAAATCATTGGGCAACTTTATGGGGCTTCTGTGTGTGTTCTCCATGATACATAATGAAGTAACTAAACCAAAAAAGCTAGAAAAGCATATAAAGTGTCAGAAAAAGTAAACCTTTCTAACAATTGTAGAGAAAATAAGTCAGGAGACAGTGAAGAAATTAATAAATACATTTTACTGAAGTCTTTAAAGAGAATAAAATTCCCAGTTGGAACATTATGATTTTAAATTCAATTTTCTATCTAATTTTTACTCTATTGTTAGTCTATAACACTTCACTCTTAGGGACTCTTATGAAACATGTATGCATTTTTTTAATACATTTCATGCCTAATAGGTAAGACATAATTGTAATAACACATTTAATTATTGAAACTCTTTAGTGAACCACTATTCATTCAAAATATTAACCTATTTAGCATTAACTTCCAAACCTGCCAAAGAACAGGGCAAGAAAAATAAAAAAATATATTGAACTACTTTTCAACTTGTCTTCCTTTTTTATATTTAATGAGAATTACTTATAAAAATTAGCAAAGAAAAAAAAAGATTACAATATTACAGAGTGTGTCAAAATACTGAATTGTGCTATAAGCACTTCTCCCTGCTGATGGGTAGTCATTTCTTCAGAATTTAAATTTATCAAATATGGAGTTTCTTTTTGATTTCCGTGACTTTGATCCAGGCTCTCAGTGGCAATGAAATAGTATACTAAATCATTTGTTCCACCAGCACTTTCCAATCTGAAACGTGTCAAGGGTTACTTAAATCTCACACGTGTCTATTAAAAGCAGAAAACAAAGGTGTATTTTAATCCTTCATGCAGGAGTTGTGATGGCTTTTTTCACACATAGGTTGGAAATATCTATTGAACATCTGTACATAGTACTAATGAAATATTTGGGGTTTTGTTATATGAATGCAAGAACAATATTTTCTTGTGGTTTTAGTTCCAGTGATAAGAATGAAGTAGAAAAAAAATAAGGGGGAGGGTGTGTAGATGTGTGAAAATAATTCCCAGAAAGAAATAAGTAACTCTTTATTTGGAAATTAATATGTATTCTAGAAGATTTAACAGGGAAACAAACAACCAAACAACAGAAACAAACACATACACGCACACCCCCCATGTTAAATCTTCTCTATTTATCTATTTAGTGGGAACAATTACTATATATAATGACATTTTATGACTTCACTCACTATTTTTATTAAACATCCTTGTATTCATTCAGAAATCTGTTTCTTTGCATAATTTTTAATTTACATACAAACTTGGGATGGAAACAAAGTCAATATTCAATAAATTATTACATCCTAAAGGCTGTCTTTTCTGGAGATAACTTTACTAAACAATGGAGAAATTATTTAGTACATGAATGCAACATATAGACAGGCAGAAGAGATAATATTAGATTAGAATCGTGGAAGTAATCATTATCCTAACTAATTGAAAACTAAATTCACAAGAGCAAGAAAATTAAAAAAAAAAATCAAACACACCAAAGAATGGAGCTAAAGAAGTAAGTTTCTCAAGAATTAGACTCCTGTTAGTGAAGCTAAAATTAAAGAAGAAAAAAGGAAAAAAAAAAAAAAAGACAAGTTTCCTTCCCATCCCATGGAAATGCACATGAGATCCCTGAAAGTTTAAGTATACATATGGGATAAATTTATTGAAAAGATTCTTGAAACCAAAGCAAAGAAAGATATGGAGCATGGATGAGACTGTTGTAGAAGGACGCCTGACTTTTAACTCTTCCACAAAGAATTTTGGCAAGTAGGTACTAACACTTAGATCTTAGAATGAGATCATATGTTTCTATCCAAATGACAAGTCTTTCTGCAGATTTAACTGAGATGTCAGAGCACTGTCTATACAAAGGTTTACATTTGGTCTAAATTAGATGTGGCACCACTAAGAATCATGACACATTTGTGTAGCCAGCAATAAATTTATAGCAGTCATAGTCTCTCTTTCCCCAGTTGCACTTGTAAATATTTCCTTTGGCAGTAGACTGTGAGAGAAGCCATACTCAGTACTCTTAACCTGATGATGAAGTTATCCCATACAGAAAAATACCATAGGAGAAAAAGTGAATAAATAATCCGCCTCTTAAAATTAAATGATTTTGCAAAGATATGAAAGGCAGAGCAGCCGAATTATTTGCAGGCTGCAGCTGAAAAAAAAAAATAATATTTGCATCAATCTTGCAGAAGAAGACTGAAATTTAAACCTGGTCTACAAAAACTGACATCAAGATTTATAGCTTTCCCAGATAGAGATGGCCTAAGTTTTAGCAAAAACGTGTCGTTCCTAGTTTGGGTGAAAACCAGTTGTTACTCATTATTATTCTGGTTATGACTCAAAAGGGGAAAAAGTTCCCCAGACAAAATTCAATGATATGGGTGGAGCTTTCCTTTGAATTTCTGGTTTGTTTGAACTCAGTACTCAAAGCAAAACTTGGGGGATATAAATCCACATGAAATGAAAAAGTTAATGTGGACCTCTTTTGAACCAATTAGCTAAGATTACACTGCTTTTGCTACAAAGCTCCAAAACAGAAAACTATTTCAACTATGCCCAAAATTAAGAGTAGAGAGGAGACATTTATAATAAACTTTCTGGAATGCTCAAAAGTATTTCCATGAGTCCCCGAATACTATCATTCAGTAAGAGTTATTAATTTGCCACCCTAAGATAAAGAATGTCTCCGGTTTCTCAAAATCTACTTTTAGCATACAGAATAAATACTTTATTGAGCTGGGAGTCAAGCTAAGTCTTAGATTTAGGACGATATTTTGGAAGTTGAAGCCCTTAAACCAAGGTAGAGGTGAAATTGATAACTATGTCCAGGCAACCCAACCATGTTCTCCTTAGGAATATGCTCTGCATCTCTTACAGAAACCAGAGTGTATATTAGAAAATCACTCTCACCATGATTTATAAAAATTATATAATTTAACACCTACCGAAGTGCACCAAAGGTGGCATTTTAGTTAAGATCAGATATTCAGTTTGGAAATTAATTTCCTGATTGTCTCTCATTGCACTTTGATTCACCACATGAAACATTCTCAGTGTAAGAACTGGCTTCCCTGTGGAGGACAATAAACCAAGGCAACATGTTTCATGGTTCCCCATCTGGCCCTTGGAGCTCTCACTGGCACTCTAAGGACAGAAGGAGAGAGACTGGAGCATGCAGGGTTCATGGTGTGGAAGTCACACCACCAGCACCAGTCAGCTTGCCCCATGTGCTTATCTCTGCTTAGTCACACAAACTGCTAATGCAACTTTAATGTGCTTGATCTGATACATTAAGCTTTGGCTATTTTTCTACTTTTAATCAGTAGGAAAAAGTCTCTAACTGCAACAGTCTAACACCTTTTCCTCATCACCTCAAACAATAAGTTCGGAGGACTTTTTGACTAAGCTCCCATAAAATAAAGACAGTTTGGAAGCAAACGACCTTCAGGTTTTGGGTTACAGTTTGAACAGACAGATGAGAAAAAAGTAGATGTCAATAAATATGAATTTCCAGATAGGTCAAAAGAAATCTCAGATTGAGGAAAATTCCTAAAAAGCAGTGAGTTTTGGAGATTCATGAGACTGATCAGTGCAACCATGTGAAAAACAGTAGATGACTTTGATTATAAAAGTTTGACTTATAAGAGTGATCTTCACAAGAAAAAAAATGCTTTTAGAAGAGACTGTTAATCTATAATCTTTTCCTGTCTTCTTTCTTGCCTTCTCTACATATGAAATATAAATATATGTGTTTATTTTACATACAAATATTTTTGTATATTTATGAATATTTATTTTCCTGAGCAAGTACACCAATGATACAAAGCTGGGAGGGGTGGCTGACACGCAGGAACACTGCGCTGCCATCCAGCGAGACCTGGACAGGCTGGAAAGCTGGGCAGGGAGAAACCAGATGAGGTTTAATAAAAGCAAGTGTAAAGTCTTGCACCTGGGGAGGAATAACCGTATCAGTACAGGCTGGGGGATGACCTGTTGGAGAAGAGCTCTGTGGAGAAGGACCTGGGGGTCCTGGTTGATGACAGGTTGGCTATGAGCCAGCAGTGGGCCCTGGTGGCTAAGAGGGCCAATGGGATCCTGGGATGCATCAGGAAGAGTGTGGCCAGCAGGTCGAAGGAGGTGATCCTCCCCCTCTACTCTGCCCTGGTCAGGCCCCACCTGGAGTATTGTGTCCAGTTCTGGGCTCCCTGGTATAAAAAGGACAGGGATCTCCTGGAAAGAGTCCAGAGAAGGGCTATGAAGATGATTAAGGGCCTGGAACAGCTCCCGTATGAGGAAAGGCTGAGTGAGCTGGGACTGTTCAGCCTGGAGAAAAGAAGACTAAGGGGGGACCTAATTAATGTTTATCAATATCTTAAGTATGGGATGCAGGGGGAATTGGCCAACCCCTTTTCAGTGGTCTGTGGAGATAGGACAAGGGGCAATGGCTGCAAATTGGAGCACAGGAAGTTCTTCACCAACATGCAGAAGAACTTTTACACAGTGAGGGTGACAGAGCCCTGGGACAGGCTGCCCAGGGAGGTGGTGGAGTCTCCTTCTCTGGAGATATTCAAGACTCGTCTGGACGCCTATCTGTGCAATATGTGCTAAGGAGCTGCTTTGGCAGGGGGGTTGGACCCGATGATCTCTCGAGGTCCCTTCCAACCATTACAATTCTGTGATTCTGTGATTCTGTGAATATATATAGGTCTCCTTTCCTTTGACTTGATTTCATTTTATCATTTTAATTTTCCTTGTTTTCCTCCTTCACATTCTATCTTTTTCTTCCTTTTTGCTATTCCTCTTCTCTTCTGCATGTCTGACCAGTTTCTCCTCTCTTCTGCCTACCCTTTTCATAGCTTCATTCAGTCATTATCAGTCTTTCCTCCACATACAGGTACATCTGGGTGTCTCCTGTTGGAGCATCTGGATCCACTAAACCTCTCACTACACATTTCTCTTTGTGTGAGATCAGAGGCAACCTCTGATGGTAGTGGAAAGAAAAAAAAGCCAAGAAGAATGCTCTAGGCTACTAGCCAGCATTTTTTGCCTTTCTTCAGAGAGAATCTATTCATCTGAGTTTGATTAAGAAAGAGAGATTCTCCTAAGCAGTAACGACAGATCCTTGTTCGGGTGTTTGCATTCTCAGAGACAACTATATGTACTGCTATATGCAGACAAGCAAGTCTTCTGATTGAATGATGATGAATATTTCCATGTTTTACTGCATTTAAGTAGCAGCTCGTTTACAAGATGACATTGGTCTACTGAAGCCAATTTCACCAGCATCCTTCAATGGAGAGATACATTCCTCTGTTAAGGGCGTTGGAATGTCTAAGTGTAGTGACATTTTCACAGCATGGTTTATCCGATCTAACTATGAGCTACAACCTGCAATCAAAAGGAAAATATGTTTCCACCCCCTCCTGCACACCACACTATCCTTATGCTGGAACTAGCAACTGTACAGCTTTGTGGTACTGAACTGACTAAAACTACTTTCTTTTTATCTTTTTTTCTTTTTTTTCTTTTTTATTTCTTTTTTTTTTTCTTTTTAACAACTGCACAACTGTACAAAGAGATTGTACCACAGGCAGGAAAAGCTCGGCCACTTGCAAGATGCAGGGACACCATGATGTCACAACCTTATGACTGCCTACAGCTACATCACCAATGAAGGTACTGACTCTGACGAAACAGTGCTGGTTTTCTCCTCTTACCACAGAGGGATCCTAGAAAGTCAAGCATGATGGCCTAAAGTCAAGTTTTGTCATTACTTCCTTTTCCTCAATATTCATAACTTCTTCCTACAGTACTCTCAGAAAGAGTTGAGATCAGTGTTCAGTAAATTGACATACTCATTTAAAAAGTATTTCAGACCAGAAAGTAAAATATATTAATGTAGTTCATTGCATTAGCAGCAGCATGATAAAATTGCTAAAATAAATAAATAATGGCAAAGATATTTTCCGGTATTCATTAAATATCACACATTTCAACAGCTTAAAACTCTAGCAAATATAGTATCTAACACTGAAGATGTATTACATTGACCAACAAAGAAGGAAGGTATGGGATATTTTGTCAAAAAAATGTATAGGTGAAATGATGGCATATTTTTCTAAAATTTGCACAAAAGCAGCTAGTACTACTATACTAACTTGTAAAATAACTCATATACTCCATTTTATCTTGCTTTACCTCTGAGTTTCTAATATTAACAAAATCTAGAAATTTCAATAAATTTGGGCTTATATATACTTTTGATATGTAAGAGTATGCAAAGTCAGCTTCTACCCTGCACACACTGTTTTTCTTCATGTTCACTTTTTAAACTAGATATCTCATTAAAAAAAATCAATACAGGAAAGACATAGAATTTTCATTCTGTTTTAACTACAAAGCAATTAAAGGCAAATAGGAAAGGAAAGCAATTTTTTTGTTCAGACAGTTTGAACCTGTTGTTATTATTAATATTTATTTAACAAAATATAACCCTAGACACAATATTAAAGTAAAGGTCATTATTATAGATTAAACTCCTTTACCATTTGGCTAAGACCTTAGATCCCAAACTGCAAACATGTAATATTCTTACTGTTAAGTAGAATGTGCAATCAAGGGACATCCAAGTTTTGTAAAGTAAACATGTTTATAACCCTTTTTGAAAACTGGATCTAAAGAAGATCATGAAACTGGAGACCTGGTTACCCAGGATACAGAGAAGGCTGAGTTATGCAATGTGACAGTCTGCTGAAGTTCCCACTGACTGGAAAAAAAGAAACCAAACTCCCATTTACAAAAAGGGGAAAAAAGAAAACCCAGGGCACTGCTAAGCCACTCAGTCTCACCTCTGTGCCTAGCAAGATCCTGAACTATGCTCAGGCACATGGAGGTGATAGCCAACACGGCTTCACTAAGGGCAAATCATACCTGACGGATGCGGCGGCCTTCCATCATGGAGTTACAGCGATGGTGGATCAGGGAAGAGTAACAGATGTTGTCTACCTGCAATTATGCAAAGCATTTGATACTGTCTGGCAAAGAATCCTTGTCTCTAAACTGGAGAGACATGGGTTTCATGGATAAGGAATTGGCTGGGTAGTTGCACTCAAAGAGTTGCTATCAATGTCTCAATGTCCAATTAGAGACCAACAATGAGTGGCTTTCTGCATGGATTGGTATTGGGACTGGCACTTTTTCGGAGACACAGCCAGTGTAATTGAGTGCAATCTCAGCAGGTTTGCTGAAAACACCAAGCTGTGTGGTGCAGTTGACACGCTGGAGGGATGGGATGCCATCCAGAGGGACCTTGACAGGCTTGAGAGGTGGGCCTGTGCAAATCACATGAAGTTTAACAAGGCAGAGTTCAAGGTCCTGCACGTGGGTTGGTGCAAGTTCCGAGGCACAACTGCAGACTGGGTGAGAATGGATTGAAAGTAGCCCTGAGGAGAAGGAATTGGGGGTGTTGATTGTTGAAAAGCTCAGCATGCGTCAGCAATGAGCACTTGAAGCCCACAAAGCCAGTCATGTCCTGGGCTGCATAACAAGCAGTGTGACCTGAGCAGGTCAAGGGCGATGATTCTGGCCATCTACTCTGCTCTGCTGAGACCTCAGCTGGAGTGCTACATTCAGCTCTAGGATTCCCAACATAAAAAGATTGTGAAGCTGTTTAAGGGAGTCCAGAGGAGACCTGGAGCACCTCTCCTATGAAGACAGACTGAAAGAATTGGGCTTGTTCAGCCCGGGGAATAGAAGACTCAAGGGCGACTTTTTTGCAGACTTCCAGTACCTGAAGGGCCCTACAGGAAAGCTGGAGAGGGACTGTTTATCAGGAAATGTAGTGAGAGGACAAGGGGTAATGGCTTTAAACTGAAGATTTAGATGAGACATAATGAGAGAATTCTTCACTGTGAATGTGGTGACACAGTGGAAATAGCTGCCCAGAGAAGCTGTGGCTGCCCCCTCCCTGGCAGTGTTCAAGACCAGGTTGGATGGGGCTTTGGGCAACCTGGTCTAGTGGAGGGTGTCCCTGCCCATGGCAGGGGGTTGGAATGAGATAGTCTTTGAGGTCCCTTCTAATCCAAACCTTTCTGTGATCACCAGGTCCTCCAAGAAATCACTATAAAAATAGAAATTTAAAATGCAGTATTCTTGATATTTTCCAGATATAAATGCAACAAAACCAAGAATGCTATACTGTGTGTGCAGTGTAGTGTAATTAATTGGATAGATTTCTTTCATTTATTCCTTGTTTAGTCTGTTTTGCCCATGACACTGATTGCAGAATGATCTCTCCCTGTCCTTATCTTGACTCCTGAGCCTCTCAATATGTATTTTCTCTCCTGTCCAGCTGAAAAGGGGAGTGATAGAGGGACTTTGGTGGGGATTTGGCCTCCGGACAGGATCAAACCACCACAAGTGAATATAACTGCTGTACAAAAATGGTCATCTCTCACAGCCTTTTTTTTTTTTTCCCATCTTTTCTTTTCCTCCAGGTGGATTAGGCTAACTATATCCAAGTTTCACCTTTTTTATTTAAGAATAGCTTATGGTTTATTTCCTTGTTCCATAGCCAAAGTAGGAAGGAATAACACAGCATCTCTTTTTCATAAATATATTATATTTGTTTTATTTATTTGTATAGGTTCCTTCTCTTCTGAAAAAACACATTCACTTCACTTAAACCAATATCCAATGTAGGAAAGGTACAATCAATTCATCCGTAATCATGTTGAAATCAGGAAACTGTGGCTTTCTTGTTGTCAAAAGCAATAAAAAAGATGATCTTCAATATTTATCTACAGGATACAATGACTGTACAAAAGCCAACAGTGTACTAACATTGCTCAACACTGAAGTTTCCAACTATTATTAAAAGTCCTGTACAGGTTTGGCTCTCAAAATACGATAAATACTAGAGGTCATCTTATTCTCATGTAACATAGTCATTATAAATGACAAATGACATGAATGAAACAGAATGTTCTTCCTCACTTGGACAAATTCCCTGTCATATTTACATTTTGTGTTACCAAACACTTTTTTTCTGAATTGTAACCTGAATGCTTACATTTTTAAAAGTGGAGAACAGTAAAGCTTTGGTATTTATGTTTTACAAGAGAGCAAGAAGAATCAGTTTGATGAGCACTTGACTCTCCACAGGCCTGATCCACGTGCTTGCAACAAATGAAAGCACTTCACTCTCTTCAACAGGTTTTTGACTGCAATCCATTTCTTAACATAGACTTTCCAAGTACCAGTCATGTTCCTTCATTATAATTTTCTTCCTGATTTCAATGAAGTTTCAGAAGGCTTCTTTTCCACAGTTTTTCAACCATTATCAGGCAATTGCCATTAATCAAGGGGTCTAATATCATATCAGGCATTATAAATTAATTAGTCAGTACCAAAACCAGTTCATAGTACTGAACCTTACTTAGTTTTGTCATTTGTCAAGGTATTTTCTGCTTCTTAACAAGGTCAGCTACTTTGTGTAGAAAAAGACATACATTCTAACAAATTCTAGAAAACTGTAAATATATGCCAGGGTGGAGGGAGGGGGAAATATATTTTTATTAAATTACATGTAAAATTAAAAACTCATCATATTTTAAAGATTTTTAAACATTTTGGCTTTTTAATAGGCAGTGCACAGTGCAATTTTCTATTTCTGATCTTAAGTATCAGTATGGAGAAGTGGGGAGTTTGGAAAAGGACAAGTAGTGTACTCCAGAAGTTCAACATTAACCCAGCAATAGCCAGGGACAAAGGCTGAGTCAATGCTATTCAGGCTTTTGTATTTATTATTTCTCTCAAGGTGACAAATGTGTCATAGCACCATCAATCAGTGAATATGTGTAATCTTCCCCCTTCCAAAACATCACAGCAGTCCTGTCTTGGGACTTGATGAAGACCTTCTTCCTTTAATTTCAAAACTAACAGGACTTTGCTTGGAGCAATACCTGAAAATTTTCACTGTTGCAAGTAATAACATAGTACAAAAGGGCTGATGAATGAAAAAAAAAAAAAAGAAAGAAAAAAAAGAAGGAAAACTACCTGAAGTTAGTAATCTATATATATTTTCCTAATGGGTAGTCACAAGAATATGTAACTGGTTTTAAAAATTACCCCAGGCAGCTATAAATTATACACTTGTCCTGTATGCAATTAGATCTTTAACTTCCTATTACCATAGATCAGCCTCTTCTAACCATATACAGTAGTCATACACGATCTAGTAGATACATTACACAGTTCAGATTGTGATAATACCTTTGGTCTGAATAATTATTCATACATAAAAACACAGCAGAAACAATAATCTGCTTTCACCGAATGAACCCATCAATGGGTGCTGCATATTATGACTTACCCCTTCACTCATCAATATAACTGCAGCTTACTTGAAATAATGAGGAAGAGAAACATCCAAAATTGTTTTAAGGAGCTTATTGAAAGAGGCTGCATACAATCACAGTCACTTCCAATTGCTAGGGATGCTGCTGGAATGCTGCAAGATCGGCAGCAAGGACACCTGCTGTGGGATGTAGGTAGACATGGGGTTCAGAGTGGCCCTCCTGCAGCCACTCGTCAGTGTTGCTCAAATTCTGGCATTTACAGTCTCAGACACAATGTTCAAAGGCTTCTTTATAAACCCCAGTCAGTGTTGCCCTGTCTGAAAAACAGGACTCCTGCCATCTATGCTGGGCAATGCTTTGTGAAAGAGCCCCTTTCCATAGGCCAGATCACCAGTGCCATTCACTAGTTCTGTTACGTCTGGGTATTACTTAAGCCCTGTATTCCCAAACAATTTCAGCCAAACCAGCTTCCAGAAGGAATTTGGTTGTGCTACAGGGTTAAAACCAAACTATGGTTTTCAACCTTTTGCTCAAACTACTAAGAATAAGGAAAATTATATTTAAAAATGCCATTTACCTAGAGGGTTTTAAAAAAGTATAGTTGGGAGGAAAAGTTAGAGGAATACGATGAAGGCATGTTGTAGCTAAAGGGACATTGGTATACTTATTTATCAGGTTTCTGAAACCATTTACAGGCAGGCTGATGAAAAATAATGAGCCTGGGAGATGCTGGTGGACATCATCTTTGGCTCCATTGTGTGGTACAGGTTCATATGACTAAATGAGGAAAATATGGGAAGTCTCTAAACAGTGGAACTGAAAAGCAGGACAGAGGGGCTGGGTGACAGGTAAAGGAGTTTGACAGATGAACTTACTGAGGACAATCTTTCACTATAACATGAAGTAGGTCTGTTGAATCCTACAAAGACATGTACTTTAGCTACTGACAGTGACACTATACTGGGCAGTGATAGACCACTATTGTCTGCTCTTTCTAAAGTTGGCACTGAAGCCATTTTACCACAGGAACCTCATGTCAAAGTGCCATAGAAGATAAGGTCAGGTTAGTTGGTATATACATCTAGCCATAGATGCCTTGTTCAATAGTCAGATTAGATAGTCTACAAATGCCTTAAGTCTCTTTTTAGGTCCACACTGCACTGCTTCCACAACACTCTGTACACATACAAGCTTTCACAGACAGACAAACTTAACCAATACTGGCTCTGAAAGGATTTTTATATTTGAAAACTTGAGGAATGTTAAAGCAAACAAGCAAACAAACAAATAGCCAGCTCATTGGAATCACAGAACTTTAGGGGTTGGAAGGGACCTCTGGAGATCAGCTAGTCCAACACCCCTGCTAAAGCAGGATCACCTAGATCAGGTTGCACAGGACCACATCCAGGCAGGTTTTGAATGTCTCCAGAGAAGGAGACTCCACAGCCTCTCTGGGCAGCCTGTCCCAGTGCTCTGTGACCCTCACGGGGAAGGTTTTCCTCATGTTCAGATAGAACTTCCTGTGTTCCAGCTTGTGCCTGTTGCTCTTGTTGTGTCACTGAACTCCACTGGCCCCACCCTCTAGACATCTACCCTTTAGATATTTATAAGCATTGATAAGATTCCATCCCAGTTTTCTCTTCAGGGTAAATAGATCCAGCTTTCTCAGGCCTTTCCTCATATGAGAGATGCTTCAGTCTCCTCATCGTCTTTGTAGCACTCTGCTGAGTCTTCTCCAGTAGTTCCTTTTCTTTCTTGAATTGGGGAGCCAAAAACTGGATACAGTACTCCAGATGTGGAATCACCAGGGCAGAGTAGAGGGGGAGAATAACTTCCCATCATCTGTTGGCCATGCTCTTCTTAATGCACCCTAGCATACCATTGCCCTTCTTGTCCAGGAGGGCACATTGGTGTTGCCCTTTTTGAACTTCATCAGGTTCCTCTCCACCTAGTTTTCCAGCTGGTCCAGATCTCATTGAATGGCAGTGCAGCCTTCAGGTGTATTAGCCACTGCTCCCAGGTTAATATCATCAGCAAACTTGCTGAGGGTACACTCAGTCCCCTTGTCTAGGTCACTGATGAGTATGTTTAATAAGACCAGACCAAGTATTGACCCTGGGGGCACAAGATCAGCTACAGGCCTCCAGCTAAACTCTGCACCCCTTATCGCAACCCTCTGGGCTCTGCCACTCAGACAGTTCTCAACCCACCTCACTGTCCACTCATCTAGCGCCTTTTTTACAGAACTTAGCCACCCTGAATTAAAAAGCCAACATGCTGACATTTTCTGAAAATCAAAATCAGATGTGTATCATGTTTTATGGAGATTCTGCATATAGGTAAGCGTGGCTACCTGCATAACAAAAACACTAGCACACAGGGCTGAGCTCAAAGTACATTGGCATTTTAGGCACACTGCCAGTTGCTAAGAAATTAAGAAAGCAGCAGGAAATATGTCATTCATAATCACATTCATAAGCCAGATTTCACTAGAATTCTGCATTGTGTATGGAAAAGAGACTCCTGAAACTGTGAATCCACAGTGATACAGACCTTCCTAGATCAAACAGACAATATGAAGCCAATATTGTACAAATGGAAAGTAATGGCCCTTCTCTGTAAATTATTAAAGTCCTTTTAGCAAGTTAGATGAACAATCAATGGTATACTACGAAAGGTCTCTCTAATAACACATACGGCAACTCAAAGCAGTCAAAAAGAGCACAGCAAAAGCAGTTCAAAGCAATATCCAGAGAATGATGCCTGTGCTGTAACACCTGACAAGATTATGTACACGTCATGATATTTTAAAATATACCAGAACTCTAAGGATCTCGTGGTGAGAGAACCATTTTCCTGTCACACCAAATGGCTGGTATTTAATGACTGATTATGTCTATTAAAATCTAGAGAGATATTGCAAAATTATAAATCTAATACATTTTGTAGTTGTATTTCCTGGCAATATAATACAAGTGAGGGAACAGGAATTTCTATGATAGCAACAATTCCCTAAAACTTCCTGAAATCTAATGTTCTTGCTCTTCATTTCTTTGAGGAGACAATCCTAGTCTGTTGCTTGTCTACTTATTCTTCCCCAGAGTGGGACAGAAAACATGACCACTTAGGCCTACAGACCAACTGAAGTCAAGATAGCATGACTTGCTATTGGCCCTCAAGCTGCAGAAGACGTCTCCCTTTTGTATCAATTTGGATGGAGTCCCTTACCTATACTGATTTTAAAATTATTGTTCTTTTCATAACAATTATAAATGAGGGTAAATGAGAGTTGGTGTGCTTCAATGTATTCTGTCACTGCTTTATGCTTTTTCTCTTATTGCTATGCTTACTGCTGTTTTTTACATGAATGAACCCTGAAAGAAAAAGAAACACTCTGAAAGGCACATACAGTCAGTGGTGACTGGAAGCAGCTCTTGCTTTAGCTTTGTGTCTCTATCCCTGAGCACAGAGGTAACAGGTTTTTGGGACAGAGGTAAAGCACAAAATACAGGCATTGTGAACAGATACTTTCTGCTCACTTCTGTCCTAAAAAGGTTTGCTTTTACATTATGACATGTATTTTGAGGCTGTCACCTCTGTATTAAATACAAGTTGAGACATAGCAGGACAGGTTATTCAGGAAGATCTCAGGTACACTATTGCTCTTGAATAAAGGATCATCTCTATGTTTTCTCATCCAACATTTTACACTGAGATAGGTAATTAATATCTCTGAACATTTTCATTGGGGATTGGTAGTTGATATCTCAGTGCCCCTGGTATCTCAGTACTTCTTCATTACCCATTTAATCCATACATTTGTGGCTGAAGAATCCTGTGAATAGCATACACACTACTGTATTACTTCTGGAAAGGAACACCAGCAAATGGTGAGTTTTGAAATCCTGAAGATACTGCAATAATAATCATTAAGAAATCATTAGCATTCCCACAAAACACAACATACTAGACATTACTTTCAGAAATCTGATCTATCTGGATGAGAAGACACATGAATTAAAGCAAGTATAATATGGCTAGCCAAATCATTAGCACTCTCAGATCTCTCCCTTCACCTTCCCCAAACAATCCCCAATGTGTCACTTTTACTCAGCTGTTTTCTTCAGTTACAAGTCGATTACTATCCTACTGCTTAAATCTGCTTATATCTTGAATTAATAAACACTCATCATTTCTGAAGGTAAATTCTTGATCTGCCCAGCTGATGCCTTCTTCAATATCCTTCTTTTCGTTTACAGCTGGTCTCCCTGCTAGATTTGCTGATGACTGCTCACCCAACAGAGAGAATAGCTGTGATGCTATAATCATATGTAATCTACAGGTGGTAATTCATTCCACAGGATTGGACAGGATAAGCAGCTCCCTAGCAGTGTAACATCTCCTGTTAGAGCTCACCATCACTTAAAATCTTGATAGAAGAAAGTTGCATGTTAAATCTCCTTTTCGACAAATCAGGTATTATCACAGTTTGATAATATGTTTAAATATATATATTAAGAAGAAAATTAGTAGCTGCAAAAGATTCATCCCAGTGATTTTGTGAACCTCTTAAGATCCTGAAAACACACTTTCCATTGCTATAAACATTGGTCTACAAAGGCAAAATTTTTTTGGAGAGGATTTTTTGCTTGATTTTTGCCAGTCTGATATGAGGTGAAAAAAAAATGCCTGAATTCTGTTTTAGCAGCTTCTCATCTCTGAAGCTGCAACATGGTTGTTTGGTAGTGTACCACAGGTAGTAATTTTTCTGATATTGAAAAACTCCTAGTTAAGTCATTCCAGTGTGTGACACCAGTTTATGTTGCTCCTGTGCCTGTTCTGTTATGTCTGGGGGTATGTCAAACTGGTAACATTAAGATGATTTAAGCAATGATAATATAAATCATGCTGTTACAATAACTAGATGTTTTCTACACTTATTGGCGTATCTTGTCCCAGTATAACCTTTATCCTGAAAAATCTTAAATATCTCATCTATAACCACAGAAGACAAGCTGAACTTTCCCACTGAGAGAGATTTTTCAGGACAGCCTGCAAAGAACATAGCATATATTCCAAGAATGCATTCCCTTGCCTTGCTATTTTAAGTGCACCTTAGGAAGCTATGATAATTACTGTGCTCATCAGCTGTAGTAATTGTAGGGAAGAATGTTCATACCAAACAGAGTTCGCATTGCTATGGTAACACAGCCAGTAATAACAGTGTGGACCATTTTAGAACAGGGATCCCCAGTTAGAGATCTGAAGCACCTGCAGGTGCAAAGGATTTTTCCATCCCACTCTCTTCTTGAAGTATCTGTGACAGAACCAAACTCCTAACACCAAAAAAGTCAACAATTTTTTGGGGAAAAAAACCAAAAACAAACCCCTCAAAACCCCAAACAAAACCAGTGAAACTTCTGACCATAGAGACTATAAGAGCCAATCCTACTGCACTCACTGCTTCCTGTTAGAGCATCACTGCTGTAACCAGAATAATTTACAAATAAAGTAGCCTGGGACTGACATGAAAGACCTTTCTCACCTTTCTGGTAGTGTAATGCAGCCCGAAAGTGGGTGTAAATTATAATGGAATGTGAGTGCTAAATTTAATCACAGTCATACCCGCTTTCAGGATCCTCCACATTACAAGAGCTGAGAAGGAAACAGGCTTATCAACTTCAAGAAGTTATATCAAAATAAAGCAGAATGCCTTCTGCAAAGTGCAATAGCTATGTTGAAGTAACTCCCTATGAGGGAACTCTTACTCTGCAGAGTGCTTCCTCTGTCCCTCTTTCAAATTTAACTTAATCCACTTGAGATAACCAGGAAAAAAGCTCTCATTGCTAGCTATTCCAGTCAATTTTCCTGTGCACCTTTTTACTGTAAGTGCAATCAAACCTGGTGACTTAAAATACTGGTTTTAAGGGTCTGTTCTATGCTAGGACTTCCAGGAATAATGGAAATTGGCATTATGAGCAATAACAGAAATGGCAATAGTTAATTTTCAGAAACAGACAGACATTTTTTTGCTCGTTTGAGTCCACAGTGTGATTTCATTCTAAAAGAGTTCTCCCTTGATGCAAATTGTCTATCGTGGATAATTTTAGGGAGTGCCAGAAGTGTGGTTATGTATTGGAAATCCTTTCACAGCAACCCATTAACAAGTTCCAGCCTTGCCCACACCTGGGCTTTTATTTTCCCTGTTGGCCTACAGCTACTGTTTCCTCAGTCATACTGATTTGGCAGTTTGCACGGCTATGCTCTGCAGAGAACTAGAATGACAGAAATTTAAATACAGACATATTTAAGTTAGGGTTTTTTTTTACTTTTGTGGATTATTTCTTAGGTCTGCTTAAGATCACAACCCACAGGCAGGCTGAATTTGTAAAACTGGGGAGCTGGTAACCTTGGCTGAGATGGGTAGTGCATGAGGAACATGGGAACTAACTGCTGTTGACAGGAACCTCCTAAGTTTTCCCCAAGGAAAATTTTACTGTTAGTGAGAAGTCAACCGCAAAATATAAGCAAAGAAATTTATCCAACAGATTGAGACTAGAAAGATTTGCCTTCTGTGTTTGCACCTAAATGCTGTTCTGTCACCCCAGTCTAAACAAGGAAAGAGATCATAGTGCTTTTAGGAAATGGACGCAAACCTGAAGTATCGTGAAGACAGCTAGCTTTCTCTTTTTTGGTTTCAAGTTTTAGTTCATCCAAATTTTATGAAAATGAAGTTAGGGCCAAGAGCTCTCAGGGCAATTTGGATACAAGCTCCACTGCTGGCCATTCACACCAGCAGAGCTCTGGGAAAGCCACAGCCCCCACTGAGCTTCTGAATGGCATTTTACAGCTGTAAGCTTCACTCAGACACCTGCTTTCTTCTGATGTTGTGCAACTTAAGAACAAGTGGGATTTTTGCTCACAACTTTTCTGTAGTCATCTGTTACTGCACATGCACTGGACCACAGGAAATTAGCCATGTTTCCATGTTCCTTGTATTCCAAAAGTATTATGGATCAACATAAGAGGATTAACCCCACACTGACTTCCCAGGATGTTAATTCAGTAACAAATTTGTGTCTGGTTCTTGGTGAATTGCCACAGGATGAGAACTGAGTGTAAATACTTGACTTCACTGAAGACAAACAATATCAAATTTTGCTACTCACAGTCTTGGGTCAGTTTCTTGGCTCTGTACCTCTATATTGTGATGACACGAAGCAATGTGGCTTTCCAATGCACATTCCCAATGTAAAGAAATCCGAAGCAGCAGAGTAAAATTGGCTGCACCTATACTAAGTATATATATATATATATAGATATATACACACTATTACATTATGCAAATGCTACCTGAGCATACCAGAATGCTGCATATTTTGGGGAAGGCATGCAGCTAGACCTGTTGTGAATCTTTGGTCTTTGAGAGCTCAATGCAACAAGAAGTTCAAAGCAGTCTGTAAACTGCTTGAATCAGCATCGCAACTGATACAGAAATGGTCTTGATCACCATCAAGGATGAAAAATGGGGGAGGGGAATAATCTTATTCTATAATACTGATTTATTTTATCCATGGGCATGTATTTTCTATTCTGGTATTAGTTAGGTTCCTAGGCTTAATTTTAAAGTTTTGCTTTTGTTTCACATTGGTCTTTAGATGTAGAGAGATATGGATGATTGGTGTGGTCTCAGTCTAAGCGGGAAAAAGTCCCAGCATTTACAGATGAGCTATGGGGACTCACAGAGGATTCAATATGACATGCTGTTACCCTTTTCTCAGACAGAAAAGAGACAAATCAACCTATATTTATAGCTGAGTTCTCAAATCAAGAATAATACAAACTGAACCATAAGCACACTGTAGGATTTGAAATGTCAAATTGAACACTGAGCATATTTATTTTTTTAATTACTGATAATTTACCCTTGCTTACTGCTCATAAAAAATTCTATTATAACTGTTCTCCCATTATAATAAAATAACGTACCTTATCTAAAGATAAGATGTAAACACATTCTAGTCAAGTACTGTGAGTATTTGTCTTTGCTCCCTTCCTTTTGTTTTGTTTTATTTTGATTTGGTTTGGTTGGTTTGGTTTGGTTTGGTTTGGTTTGGTTTGGTTTGGTTTTGAAGCCCAAAAATTACTCTCAAGATTTTGCTGAATTAGAAACTACTAATTACAGGGCTATATGACGCTATATGACACAATGTAGAAAAATCTTTGCCTTCCATAGAAGCTTATACTTGTCTGGCTGAATCTTTAAGTATTTTACTTCCAAATTCCATATGGCATGGATAGCTACCTGCGTGCCCCTACATACCATTTTATATCATTCCTGATATGATGCTGTGGACTGTATATACTGCTCCTGGAAGTCAAGATATGTAGATTTCAGCTCATAAATCTCTAATCTTTTTCCAGCTGTTCTGTTACTTACTCCCATGTTACAATATCAAATACACTTCTTAAAGTTCCCACTGTCAAGAATAAAAGAGAATATGATTCCCTTCCTAGACACAGAAACTTCTATTATTTTTTTTTTTTAAATTTCATTCTCATAATTTCTTGATTTATCAGATCTATTTTTTTTCTAAGATTACGAGTTCTGGGATTAATTCTATTTGCCTGCAGTTTTACATGTTTCTGAGAAAAATGTTACCTACATTTTCAAAACTTGTACCTCTTAAGCAAGTAAAAATAATTCCACTGGTTTTAGGTGGAATATTGTGTACTAACAGCAGGGAATTTGAAATATAATTCACAATAATGCATTAAGGGTGGGGGGGGTTTGTTGTGTGCTTGTTTTTTCTCCCACACAGCAGTAAATAAGCAAGTTTAGTTTCCATTTTTAGACAGAAAAAAATCTCAGTAATGTTCAGTGTTCATGTTTTGCTTGTTCTTCTGTTTCTCATATGTGTTACCTGAGCTAAAAAAAAAAAAAAAAAACCCAACAAGCAAAGTATAGGTTTCATAGCTACGTTCCACTCTAATAATTCATTACATCGTCTGTTTAATTGAGATTTTTTTTCTCAGATCATGTGCAAGTGAAGGATATGCAACCATGCAGGTGTCATTCAAGTGGCCAGATAAGTGTAAGAAGCAAAAAGACGTGAGCACCTATGTTCAATTACAGAAAATAAGGATCACTTTAAGGCCCATTTCAGAGAGCAGAAACAACTGTTATTGAAGACATCAGTGTCAGCATGTTACACAAATGTTATTAGTCTATAGTATAGACGTGCAGGTATTTAACTGTCATCAGCAATTTCCAGGAAATGTTTCCGCAACCTCCATGACTCATTTGCTGACTCTACTTTTGATGTAGAACTGAATGGTCTCGTTACTCACATAGGAGAGTAGGTGAGATCAGAAGTGCCCTCTTTGTCCCAGAACTTGGCACCTCTCCCCTTCCTGTTCTCCAGGCTTAGTTCCTTGGTCTTTGGGAGAAGTTACACCTGCAAGCTAGGTGTAACTTCTCCCAAAGTTGGAGAGAGAGTGACACTCCCTAGGTGTAACTAGGACTTTGGATGACTATGCAGCTGAAAAGGTATGAGCACACATTGCTTCAAAGGGAACAGCATGCATCCATTAGCCCTTCCCAGGGAGTCGACAGAAGGCCAAAATCAAAAACTTCCATCACAGACAGCATTACACAGACTAGGGTATGACCAGCATAGCTCTGGCAGTGGTGACAGAGGAATTGCTGAAAAAGCATGGAAACATATACTTTGATGGCAAAATCCTGACCACGTGGAAGTCAGTAGTCAGAATCCAACTGACTTCAGAGGTGGAACACCACCCCTCATTAATAATCAGGGTATTTTAAACGTGCATACATAGGAATGTATCTGCGTACACATACACGTGCATATTTATTATGTACCTGAATCAATATTTTGCTTTCACCAGCAATGCTTCATAATTAAAGTGTTTGCATAATTAGCGTTCTTGCAGAAATATTTTCTATCACCCTGCAGTAAAACACACAATGTGAAAAAGACTCCAATTTGGCTTATTTTTGAATGATATAAGCACATTTGATGATTTGTAGAATCCATTTAGGGAATTTTTTAAAGCTTGCTGTATTGAAAATATGTCAATAAATAAAGAAAAATTAATCACACTGTATTCTTACTTTAGCCATTACTATATGTCGATGTCTTTCATTCTTTCTTTTAATACCAATGACTAATTAAGAGATCTATTAAAAAGCCATGATATTTATTGAACGGAAAATACCAGTGTAAACACCTTTTTAATTATTATAGTTTTTACAGGCATAATATGGATAACAAAGTTAAACATAAAAAATAATGAACAAAGTCTATTTTATACATGTATAAAATGATGAGGAGTGGTATTTAAGAAAATCACTGATTTAACTGATGAGAACAGCATCTGCCCTAAAGACTAATTTAATTTTACTTTTGTAATATTTACTTAAAATTTTATCCCCACCATTTTGTCATTGGTCTGGGCACAGCACTGGAGACCTGACATGCTTTGATTATAATCCCAGATCTAGCTGGGTGGCCTTGGACAAATCATTCCCGAGCTTCTTTTTCTTTCATTGTCAGAGGTGTGTCTCTTTAGCTGTTTCTACGTAAAATGGAAATAGTCATCCTTATCTTCCATGTAAAGATGCTATAGGGACTTGATAGCTGATGTTTGTAAATTGTTGCTTGTGGAGATTAAGAGCAGACAGCTATGTGCTATTTATTTGGTTTTATAGTTACATAAATTACTTCATTTCTAAAAATGGAACTAGAAAGTATTCCTGGATGTTTTTAAAAATGAGGCCTTCTCATGTCCCAGAAAAATGTTATGGAGGTGGCGTTCAAAGCAGATAGATTTGAAAACTGCAAGGTAATATAGGCACTAAAGAACATGCTATACATGTTGCACTCTAAGCAGCGTTTTGCCTAATCACATTTTTTTATGTCCATTTTAAACACTTTTTAAAGCAGAAAGCACAAAAGACTTTGTAACTGAAGGAAATACCAGTGACTAGTAATTATGAATAAAAACAACAAAATTTTTTTGCAGTTATAGATCAAGATGTGATATTATCACTAATTTCTGGCTTTTTGAAGAATAGTTTCTGCTAAATCCCACATCTACTATGCTGTGGAGAGAAAGGGAACAGACTTCAGTTTTGAGAAGAATTTGTTTTGTCTCATAGCTGGATTATTTACAAGCATTACCTTTCCAGTTTCTCACAGGAGCACTAGTTAGAGGTTGTCAGCTCTGCAACTAACACACGTCAATTACCTACATCAATGCTAATGATCTTCCCAAACTATTATAAATTCAGATATCTGATATTACACCACCTGGGATAAAAATCTTCATATCTTTGGTTATCTGTGGGGACTTTTAATGGCAGAGGAGTGGAACAGACAGCTTGACCATGACTGATTAAACCACTGCAAAGTGTTGGCAACCGATCACATTTCAAAGCACTACATCTACAAGCAATTTCCAACTGCAAAAAACATGCAAAGGATAAAAACTGATTTCTGAGAGAATTGTAGCTAGTGACAAGTTCTCCCCTAAAGGTTATGAAGGGTGATTCCAAGGGACAGTAAGAAAATATCCCAATCAGACTGTGTCTTTGATAATCATGTGGGTTTTGCAGACTGCCTCCTGTGAATTACTTGACTGTAAACACTGAGATTCCCCAAAATGAAGAGACACCTCTGGATCAAGTTGCTTCTGGCATGGGAAACAGAGGAAGAAGGAGGGAGGAAGGATAGATCAGGCCAAAGAACTATCAGAGGAAACTTGTTCTTCCTGCTCTTCCTACTGCTGTTGGAATCACAGTTGTTGTCTGCTGCAGATCTTGTGTACCACCAGCTTTCACCTTTGCATCTCCAGCATATTGCAAAATAATGGCAACTATCCATCAAACCTACTGTCCCCAAATTTTGAAAACCTGGGAAGAAATAAAATCATTCAGCTGAAATGAATCACCTGGAAGTAATTAATGTTTGCAGGTGATGAAATATTTATAAAGGGCTCTTGAGCCTAGACAAATTCTCAGTGTTCTGAAATTATTACACACTGAAAATTTGTATACTGTCTCTCTTCCACGTAGATAAACAGTTTGTATAAATTAAACAGGCAATTGAACATATTACTGTACCTGTTCCTTTAATGTAGATTTGTCTACAAAGTGGTGTAAGAGTAGTCATTTGTTATTAACAATAGACTAAAAGATAGCATTGCAGTGTGCACATGTTGGACAGTCATTTTTTGATCTCGGGGAATGTTTTTATTTTGACAGTGAAGATTCCACCAGCACATTTGAAATATCTTCTAGAAACAGTCTTCAAAAAAGAAGAAAAAGAAGAAAAAAAAAAAAAAATCCCTAGAAAAAAGAGTTCAAGATGCTGCCAGGCTCCATGTGGGACAAGCCAGGCACTGCATGTGACCCTAGGGAGGCCATGCCCACACTGACAGGCACTGTCCCACAGTCTCTGGGGGTGGTGGGTGCCAGGGTGGGGGTCAGAGGAAGGCTGGTCCAGTTGCTTGCAGCCTGTGGGTGCTCACAGGGCCCAGACAGAGCCCAGGGTTTTCCTGCCCTGCAAGTATTAAAAGAAGCACATTTTGTGTTCCATGGAGGCAGCCCATACAGACCTCTTGTCTCTGTCCTCTAAGTTTGTTCAGGACTTGTAGTTTGTTGTAGCCTGTTGAAAAAAATTTGTATGAGCTGGAATCAAGCTTAATGCACATGAAAGAACTGAATTCACAGAAGTTCACATAAGTTCAAGGATAGGTATAGGTGTAACTACATTCTACAGTGAACCCTATGAAAATATTTTGAAAAGCAGGATTAACTCTTTAGCCAAATATTGCACAGAAAAATGTTCTCAAGTCGAATTAAGGAGCACATGGATAAAATGGACAATGAAAAAAGCAGTATTCAGTAAATGTCCATTAATGTTTATTTTTTTTCAAGATGCTATCAGCCATTTGGTAAATAATCTTTACAAGTCTAGGCTTCTGCATCTTGTTCTAGTGCATTATGAAGACAAAAACAGTTCTGGGTCTCGTACAAGTGACTCATTTGCTTAATGAATACAGTCATTGGGTAGCTTCTACTATCAATCGTAGAAATTATTTCTCTGGCAACTGATGAAAAGTATTTTGGTTTATCTTTTCAAAATGTAATTTTTTTTTTAGAAGTTCTGTAATCCCCCGGCCCCACACCACTCTTTACCATCACTCAGGAATGTTAAATTGGATCCTAGCAGAGACCCAGTTCATTTTGTTTTTCAGCTTCTAGTGGAATTAGAAATACCCTGTGGCTCAATTTCTGGTGTTGAAAGCTATGACGTGTGTTTCTGCAAAATTGTTAACTACATAAAAATGTTATAAATAAAATCAATAATGCCCCTAAACTCACTTCCCCCAAGTAGCATCCATATACTACATTCAGAAACACAGACTTGGTCTTCAAAGTTGGAAAAAAACCCAAACAAGAACTTTGTCAAATTGCAGTTTCCTTACATCACCACAAATTGTGGTAACTAACTCCTGTGGGGACCACAAGGTCTTACATGTGAGTATCTGTGCTAAAGCTGGTGGGTCATCTTAAGAACCGAGGTAAAGAACTGAGCTTTTGCTGCATCAAAAAACTAAAGAGCACGGTAAAGATGGCATATTTGCTGAAAGTATATCCAGAATCTGTAGTGATTTATCAATATCTCTTTTGTAGAGGCACTGGCATCCTGACTAAATCCATGTTCATGCTATCATCGCTGCATACAGGGGCAGACACATTCACTCCTGACTCAGATCTCCGCAGAGCTAAGGTGCTCGCTGTTGTTTTCAGGACCTCAGTCAGTCTCCACTGGGTGTGTTTCCAACATTGGCATCTCAGGTAAATGCTTACAGTTAGGCAAGATGAACAGAAATATCTCTGCACTCAACACTGAGGGACTTTGCATGAAGTTTATAACACAAGCAGATAAACAGGGAAGAACAGCCAGTGTGGAGGACATCATGTCCCCACCACACATGTTGGGAAGATTTATACTTGAAATTTATTCTGACACAGCCCTTCCTACTGAATGTCCCTTAATTGCTGAAGTCCAGTATGTTCATTCCCGGAGCACACCGGGAATGTTTCGTTCTTCATTAGGCTACCAAAGCACAGCGAGCAGGGGCGTGTGGATGGCTCACCTCAAAAACGCAGTCCAGGTCTGAAGCAAAACAATAACACAGACGCACCCATATGACTGTTAATTCTCCTCCCCCAATACACAGCCACACTTATCCAAGAAATGGAAGCTTATCCCTCCCAACGCTTCTTTAATTTAGCTCCCTCATTGTTACTTTCATCTCCTGTTTTCTTCAAAGCTTTTTGACTATGACCATTCTGGACCTTTTACACAGAACTTCCCACTAGCCCTGTGTATTTTGTAAGTTTCCCACCCCCTCTTTTCTCAAAAGCTACATTTGACTGCACAGTTATCATTCAACCAGGTAACACTTTGGCAGCACAACTGCTGTGTCCAAGCTTCCTGTATTAAATCATCAGTTAGGAAGGTGGGGGCTAGAGGCTGGGAAGAAGTAGGTGGTGGTTAACAGAAGGTAGCACCTCTTTAAAATATTCTTTTCTTTTTTTTTTTTTTTTTTGTTTTCCTTTACTAAAGAGAGGTAAACAGTATTAAACTTGTTTTTGTTAAGTCTGAGATCATGGTCTTAATTTCAGATCTGTAATGGGAGGTAAACCATATTCCATAAAGCTCTGCTAAGGGGATTACATGAAAAACATAGACTCCTTGATAGGAGCATGGCAAGAGGCCTCTAATAACAAGCTGAACATCATCATTGTTCCACTTGCTCCCTCCCTTGCTTCAAAAGCATTACTAGATTTACTTTTCTGCACAGAAGTCATATTCTTAAAGCAACATTCTAAGGAAATAAAAAAGCCTTTCATAAATAGTTGAACAATTGTTTCTTTCCTTTTACTTTAATTGCTCTACAGTCAATGATTAAATTTTACAACCCTTAGTCACAAAGGACTTCAAGGTCATGCTGCAGGCAAGACTCATTCCAAAATGGAAGAAGTGGCAAAATACACAGGACATTCTCTATGTATAATCTATGCATTATTTGAATTTCTTCCCGGAAACCTTGTTGAAGTCTCAGTCAGTCTGTGCTCAGACATTTGTACTGGATGGTAAAGGGAGCTGGCTGCTACACTAGGAGCATCCCTCTTCTGTACATCTGTATTGCTGCACACCCAAACTTACAGGCTACAGAAGCTGGTATGCCCTATATATCTTTCTCTGGTACTCAAGAGGCCTTGATCTAGTCCCTGGAAGTGTGCAATATTTTCAGTTTTATTTTGGAGATATAGCTTTTACCTTCTGGTGGGTGTTCACTACAAACTGTACCTAAGAACCAGTCTCAGTTCTGGTAAGGAAATCATTTGTGACTTCTCCCAACAATGTACACAGTTTCAGGCCACACAAATTTGTACAGCTGTAATTACAGAGGATTTATAAAGGGAAATAGATTCTCTCTAGATTTGATCCAAAGATTTCGTTAAAATAACTGTACTTTCACTACTGGTCTGAGTGCTTGTGTATGTGTGTGTGTGCTTCTGCCCCTTGGCTGAATGCTTGTAAATTATCAAACTGAAAAACAGTCACTTCTAAACTTTCCAAATAAGCTTGCAGCTGATGACCTCTGAGGCTGAAATACATTCAATTTCTCCTTTTTTTTATTTTTTTTTTTATGGAAAACATCTTCAAGAACATTCAGTGCCTTTTTAAATGCTTATAAGCAATCTGAAGACTATCATCAGCAAAGCATTTAAACTACATAATCCCATAAAGTTCAGCACATCTAGGGCTGTGAGATGAAGGGTTGTGTTTGTGTGTGTGTGTATCCACATTAGCATTGTGCACTGAAAATAAGGAACTCTTCTTTCCTTATATGCCAAAACTTAAAAATTCCTTGTATGCTTTAAAATAATGCCAGCTGGATGCATCAGAGCAACGTCACTCCTAGAAGCAAAAAACAGACAAGGTCCTCACTGGGTAGCAGTGACCATACAGGGTGGCTGGAAATGCTTGATGTAAAATGGGAGAAGTCATTCCCCTGTCACAAGATGACAGTAGTATAGCATAGCATAGCACAGCATAGCATAGCATAGCATGGCATAGCATAGCATAAATTCCCTACGTTTCATCTTCATTTTCCACAATATTTCAGTCCCTGGTGATCTCAGATATATGATTAGGATTTAAAATATTTATTCTTTACTGCATTGTCAGCACTTTTTTTTTTATTAAACCCGATGATGATCTTACACCATCACCACAATCTCTCTGAAGCCTTGCCTTTCCTCACTATGATCACAGGAGGATAACTGCAACGATCACAGCCAGTTTGCCACAAAAATCACTTCTCCTTTAGCAAGGACCAAATTGCAGGAGGCCATTAATTATTAAAATTCCAGCACACAGTTTTTTCTGAGTATGCGCTTTCAGGGCAGTAAGTCTGGCAGGACGCTCATTGAGGGTTTATCTGTGGGTTGTTTAACAGAACACTCACCTCATAGAATCACATTATCAGTGAGAATCCTGTGAGATTAATAGAGATATGGCCATGTCCATTCCCAAGACCTGGCCTAGCAATGCCCCAAGAACTTGCAAGGATATAACAGAAGTCCTTAAAGGGACACACTGACATGCCTGAGTCAGTGCCTGGACTTAAGAGCCCACACTCCTGCTCCAGACCTTCTGCTGACAATCCCCAGACCTGATGAATAACACAATATTCAGTGTTGGTTCAAGTTCCCAAGGGGAGAGAGAGAGAGAGAGAGATGTAGGAAGGCCAATCTGGGGAGGTTAAAAGAGAGGTATGGAGACAGAGTACTTTTCCACCTGTGCCTTGATAGCAGATAACACTTTTTGGGCAGAAAACTGAATATTTGTAAGTACAGTTAATTAGGTGTGTTTAATAAGAGCGGTGATGTGGAAGGGTTAAAATGCCTATTAATACAGCTTAGTTCAGCAGCCAGTCATGTTCTTGTACTTCTCAGATGAGCACTGTGCAGCTGTGTGCCCTATCATCATTGGCCTAAACTTCTCTGCTATAAGAATGGGGTTACAAATGGCAAGGAGAGTACAAATCAAGTTCTCCCCCTCTTTAGTGTGAAATTGTCTATGTATAAGAACTTTTTCCCAACTAAGACACTGGTTACAGTGAGACAGCCTTTTCACAGGGGAAAAAGATGACCAAGGAAGTAAATGGTGAATAATCCAGTGACATATGAAATTAGTAAAGATAACAGCCTTTTAAAAGAACAGCCTGTTTTTTGTGTCTAATCTGGCAAGGGCAGCTGCCCACACTGAGCTCATAGCAAGAGTATGGCTACAGGGAATGACTCAGTTTGCATTCAATAGGAACGGACCCCATCAGCACAAGCTAAAAGGAAGTTGTGTGCCTTACCCTCCTAAGCCCCTTTGAAAATTCCAGCCACTTGGGTTGGTGACAAGGAGCAATCAGAAACACTCTGGTCTAGTGCTATTAAAATCATTACTGGAGAAATTTGAAAAAAAAGGCATCGGCATTCTTTCATTGTATTAAAATATTCTGTCTTTTATGAGCTGAGTCATAACAAGCTGAGACATATTTACTACTTAGACAATTTTTAAACATTATAAATGGAGTACTTGCTCAGAATATTGCTACCACAAGCAAGACAATTGACATTTTCAACCTTAATATGAATAAACTCCAACATTAGTATTGCAACAATGCAAATGACTGCAGTACCTCTTCCATTAATACTGCTCAACCAGGAAATTACTTTAAATTATGAGAGCTGGCAGTTATACATCTCGTATTTATGACTTCCCAGCAAATGCAGCTCAGAGTGGAAAGGCACAGCTTACTACTATAACAGTGAAACTTCCTTAGTCTTACGGTTTATTTGTTTGTTTTAAAATAGATGAGATGCTACATCCCTCCTACTGAATTACACCACAAGAGCTGTCAGTAGGCCATCTGAATTCTGTTTTCCCGTCCTACATCAGGATCCCTCTGGACTAGATTTATTATTGCCTTCCCTCAATCGCTACAACCCACAGCAGTCTCCTCTCTGGTGATGAGGGCTAAAAATAGTTCCCTCCAGAGCCCAGCTCAGTAACTGTAATATCCAAACACACAGAGAAGGCAGATGTGCTAGTTGGTAGCTGAATTTCTCTTTCATCACTTCCAGCCAAGAAATAAGGCCCCAGTGCTGGGCTCAGAATAAGGATTCAAGTCTGAAAAACTAGTACTGGATGGAATGGTAAATTGCTTTTGAATAGTAGGAACAAACTGAATTGCAAACAAAGAGACAACTCTAACATAATGAAATTCACTTCTCAGCAGAGACACTTAAAACCTTAAAAATAAACAGATTAGAGGGCACGTGAGCTCATTAAATAATCAGTCCAAATAATAATATTAGCTATACAGAATTATTTTAAATATGTTTTCATACTTTAAACATATATTTCTTAATATGTTTCTTAATTTCTTTATTCAGCATTGCCAGCCTTACTGAGAGAAAAGAGACAGTAGTCTGTTACTCTGTGAGCAATCCTGTAGAAATCTGTGGAACTGCTCAGTATTAGTAAGAGGGTTAGAAGGTGTATGTGAAGCTGACTGCATGTGCGGGTTTTTTCTCTCTTTCTTCTACAAATCAATAAAAGCTCTTTAAAGTGAAAAAGTTCTTCCCAATAATGCAAAGTAAATTATATTATTTCTACGTTTTACACTCTTAAATGCTTTGAAGTTAGGCTTTATGCCAAGATTCTACTTCACTGGATCATTACTTGTGTAACACAATTAGGTAAGGACAAAGCATCCTGAATGAAAGCAGATTCAAGCATCCTCTCATAGACAGACGTGTTGGAGTTCATTGGACAAGAAATGCAGAGGTTAATGCAACCCCAGTGACTCTGCCTGGGACATTTTCCTCAGATTTTGCTGGACCAACACAGAATCAAGAACAAGGCTGTAACAGGGGTGTAAGGGAGGCAAGGATGACACTGAACTCCCCGGATAAGTCTGTACTAATAAATTAGACCATGCATGTGAATTTGACCTCTTGTGTTAGTAAATTGGTAGGATATTCCTTGGCACAGGTTTGGCACTTTCCAGCTATCACAGTCCCCTCAAGGTCTCCAACATCATTTAATAGCTGCAGCTAGCCAGTGACAATTCCCAATAACCCATTTGCCTGCCTTCTGGAGGTGAAGTCTGTTTACTTGCACTTGGCCCTGGTACCTAGAACATTCCCAGACATGTTTAACTTACTCCCATAGCCACAGAGTCTGTGATCACTTCTTTATTCTACATTAAACATGTCTGTATCTTGACTTAGGATACAAAGATAGTTGTCCAGTACAATAGGATTCTGGATTCCACAGTAGTTTGCTGTCTTGGAGGAAGCAGATGGCTCTGGGGCTGATCAAGTTATTGTGGAAGATAAGGTGAGATAAGGTAGAACTGGTTTTGAATCCATAGCCCTAGGATGAATCCCAGCATCCTTCCTCAGGCAAGGAAACTTGTTTCCAGGGCTGGTTGTTTAGTTTTTGTTGTTGTTGGGTTTGGGGTTGGGTTTTTTTTTCCCCCTGGGTTTTTCTCTTTCCCTGGGAACACAGCCAGGGTCTGGGCATGCTGCCAAAAAGATAGGCTAGCACTGCTAACCATACTCAGACCCACCACAGCCTGAGGACATGGACCTTTATACTCTGCCCTGCTCCAGTGGTTTTGGCTAGGCTGTGCCACAAACTATGACTTACACTCATTGCAACCTAGAGATCCACGCCATCCCATTCCTCTCACCTCCCTTCAGCTTACCATAAGAATTTCAGAAATCACATACATACACACTCACAGAAGAACCAAACATTGCTTTTCCTAATCAGAATGGCTTGAATTAAAAAGTCAGTAAAATGAGGTGAGTTGGAGTAGCTCACAGCTTACAACTGTGTCTAATAATCAAAAAGCCATTGATTGAGCATGGGATTTCTGCTATTACTTCAAAAGCTGTATAAAATGAACTTATCTTTAGCCTGAAGTGGTACAATAACATCCTCCAGACACTTCTCGGGATGGAAGGATTGTCTTTTGTCCCTCCATAGATTGCTGCTGTTGTGCTGAAAAAGGGAAGGAGAATTCAACAAGCTGAAGATTACTGTAATTATCTTAGAAGGAAGTGCCTTCCCTGGAGTATCATCAAGGGAAAGCAGACAACAGGATCTTCAAAAGAGGCTGATACCATAGTCACAGCTGATACTCAGGACAACCATCTGAGGATGCATATACCATAGGCATCAGCTGGGATGGTAGCTGAACTGATCCTGGCTGTCACTGAAGCTGCCAGTGAAGGAGTCCCTGAAGCAGGGCATCAGGACTAAGTCAGGTTTCCAAGTGACAAGGGTGATGACATGACTCCACAGACCTGAGTGGTGTACCTGGGACTGACATCGTGCAACTGTCAGCCTGCATGCATGATTGCCAGCAGTTGTACATACTCACAGACTCCACTCAAGAACTGTAGTTTTGTCACATAGCTGGCAAGAACAACTGCAGGTCACAGCAGTGAAGCATTTGTCCTAACTGGTGCAATGTGACACCTTTTCCTAATTATGAACTGTGATATCAGCATAAATGCTGCAGTGAGAGGGTAAAGTATGTAAGTACAACTGAGCAGCAGTTGGGGAAAGGGCATGAAACGAGTTTGAAGAACACCTATGTGCTTCCGAATGACCACAGTATGCCAGCTCACAGTGCTGCCTATCACTCTGACTTTGACTACCTCCCACAACACATCAAGATCAAAATAAGCACCATCTTCAACAGCCACCATTTCTAGAAAGAATGAACTTTTTGCAAAGTGTGCAGTTCAGCCTTTTGCAACTCCATCTCCACATGTGCCTGCCTTTGCTGTGTGTGGTCTGTCATGGGATGAAGAAGTGCCCCCCTAGAGCAAGGAGTCTTGTCCTAGTTGCACACAGCAGCTGCTCAACCCCTGTCAAGCACAGATTCATGCAGCTGTTGCCACTTACCGAGGAGATGGAAATGGTGCATTGGGCTTGCAGCAGTGAAATGTAGATGGCAATGACTAGATGTTATATATGAGACTCTGACTGATTTCAGAGACAGAAAAATAGACGTCGTACAGAAGCCCCATGCAAACACCCTTGCAGCACAGCAGCATGGTTTCCCACAGTGAAGAAGCCAGCCTGGTTGCTTTGCTGCAACTGACAGTGGAATCTGCAATTGGAGGCTGCCTGCACGTGAAAACCACCATCACGTGCTGATTCAGCAGCAGCTGTCAGAAACATGGTTATGCACCTCAGCATTAGGCTCTTCAAATCTGCACTGCCAAACGACTGAAGAATGGGTGAATACTGTATTAATGAGCACAAAACCACAAGCCAAGGACTCTGTGGCCATGGACAGGCACCCTCTCCTGTGCCACTGGAGCAGGTGTCTGCTTATATCTGCTCTTCATCACCCCCACCCTGTATTTCCTACCTGTTCTGACATAAGGCTGTGCCTATGAGCAGTGCCTAATGCGTTTCAGTCCTAGAATCACAGAATCATAGAGAGGTTTGGGTTGGAAGGGTCCTCAAAGACCATCTAGTTCCAACCCCACTGCCACGGGCAGGACACACTCCACCGGACCAGGCTGCCCAAAGCCCCATCCAACCTGGTCTTGAACACTGCCAGGGAGGGGGCAGCCACAGCTTCTCTGGGAAACCTGCTCCAGTGTCTCAACACACTCATCATAAAAACATTTCTTCCTAATATCCAACCTAAATTTACCCTCCTTCAGCTTAAATCCATTACCCTTTGTCCTCTCATAGCACTCCCTTGCAAACAGCCCCTCTTCAGCTTTCGTGTCGGCCTCCTTTAGGTACTGGAGGGCTGCTATAAGGTGACTACTGAGTTATTTTGGAAAAAAAAAAAAAAAAAAAAAGAAAAAATATCTCAGAAATTACAGCCTCTACCTTTATTCTTCTTTGGATAACAATCTGTCTAGTGACATTACTCCTCAGAATGCAGCTACTGTAAAATATCCTCAAATATTTCTGAGAAAATGTCGATTCCTTCTACATCCATGACTTCTAATATACAGGCCATAAGGCCTTTTTGTATCATAGTAAGTTTATCCGAGCTATGCTGAACGCAGCAAAAAATGCAAATCGTTTTCTGGCTTTGTTGTTTTATAAAATAATTCAGACCTTGGGAAAAAAATTGTAAACTGCCTTTTAGACAAATAGAGGGTGGGGAACAATATATCCTCATGCTTCCCCATTATATAACCAATCCTCATTCTTAAGTGCACAAATAAAATAAGAGTAAATTGAAATAAATCAAATAAATGACGTTGCATAGTTTCAAGCCCTACATTATGTCTTGGCTGTAATAATGTACATTATCATTAATGGCTTTCACTTTACAGTGCTGAAAGTCAGATTTGTTGTTGTCATCTTCATTCCCTGACCTTTACTATCTGCATCGCTCACAGGAAAGTATTAGTCTGCTGTCACACTTCAAGAAACCGTGTAATAAGGTCAACTATGCATCACTCTAAGTTATCTAAGGCTATTTTAACATATTTGTATTATGACAAATGTGTAAGATCACTGCAATTATCTAAAATGATAGTTAGACTTCATGCTATATACAATTCAGATTTCAATTATATTAGAAAATACTAGTGCCAGAGGGCTAGTGTAATATTTTGTCACCATGAATTCAATATCCATTTAACTGAGATGCAACAAAGGATAATTTCAAGTTCTGAAATAAATGCCTATATTCTGGAGAAAAGTATAAATGAGAAAGTAATATTATGTATCCTCCAATAAAAATAGCTTGTCTGCTTTTCATTCTCGATTTGCTGGGTTTGGGGGGAGCGATGGAGGTTAGGTTTCATCTAAGAGTTTAGAACTGAGAAAATAGTTATACTGCTGAACATTTAAATCCCTACAGAGAGAGATATTTGTAAGATACTGCAGTATATCAAAGAAATCTGCATTAAGAGTATGTTGCTTCTTGTATTAAGGAAGTTGGCAGGAAAAAAATGCTCTGTTCAGCAGCCATCACCATAAAATGATATAAATGAAGCTGCATTACCAAGGGACCTCAATTTGCCAATTGAAGAGGGCAACTACATTTTCTGCTTACAATACATAAAACATCCTAAGCACTTAAACTTGAGTCTCCTCAGGTTTTTTTGAGGTGCAATCATTATTCCTTATTCTGAGAATGCTTTTATTCTGTGGCTTTTTGCTGAGCTATGTCATATCCTCTTCGACAGCAGTGAAAAGGAACATGAAGGCACATTTGCCATGGCAGCGGTCCTGTGGAAAAGCCTCTGTAGGAGCCACCTAGCAAGCAGTTGGCCATATGTAATCAGAGGAGGTCCAGTGACATATAGCTAGTTGATATCTCTGCTATGCAAGTCAGAGTACAGAGTAGCTTCAGCTCTTGCTACCTCTTCTAAATAAAATGGTCAGGCTGAACCAGCACTTCACCAAAGTTGATCTGAGCCATGAGATTAATTACTCCATCTTTTATTACCCAATCACTGACCCAGACAGATCTTATTTCTACCGCTGCATTTCAAAATCATAAGCACATTGTGAATGCCATTGGATCACAAATTATCCCCAGCAACATCGGCAAAGGTCAGAAACCGTTTGGTTGAAAGAATAACTTATGGAAAAAATGACTTCTTAAAACATATTGCATGGGTTTGGGTTTTTTTTCCTCTTCTCTCTGATCTTGAAGATCTGAGAAGGTTACACATTGATTCACTGTGAAAAGATTTCCTAGTTATTTATGTTTTATAGCAGCTGGAGCTATAAACCACTAGAAATGGTATTCTAAGATTACCTATGCATATACACATCACGGGGCAGAGAAAGCACAGAATTCCTCTCCTGTGCAGTGATAGTACAGAAAGAAACTCAACCAGCCTATTCAGTTCCTACATCCATTTTGTCAAAGCAGACCGTGGTCAGAAAAGAACAGCATAATTCTTAATTTGCTAAGAAAAAAAAATGAAAAGTCTAGTCCAGCTCAGTGTAATAGAGACATAACAGCAGTCTGAGTATACTGGGTGGAATATATATTATTTAGGGTTTGCAGGATAAAATTAACAAAGGGATTACATAGAATTATTATCAGGAAAGGATATGGGGGAAGACCAACCCATCGCTGTGTGGGCATTTTAGGAACTGAATCACCGGCACTTTTATGCCACTCCCAGTAACAAAAGAGTGCATCGAGCCCTTGGGAGCATTCTGCAGAAAGCCCGAAACTCTCTGCTGTGAAGAGCACCCATTTCAATGCCAGGGAAAAGCAACTGCTTTTCTACCTCTGATTTTTATGCCTGCCAACTTTCTTTCTGGTTCTGCTGTAGGAAGAATTCTTGGTAATAAAAGATATTCTGCATAAAACATAAATTCCTATAAAATTAATTATAGGCTTTGTAATAAAACAGAAAAGGCCTGAAAATAATTAATCGGACTTTCTGCAGTGAAAAGTTTTGAAAGCACATAAACCACATATTTTTACTGAAAATTTAAGTTTTCTCTGAAGAAACAAGAACTATCACACATTTATGAATGTTTATGCTGTTGTCATTATTTTTGTTTTCATAAGGATGCCTTATTTTAGGAGAGGAAACTACTCCTGTTTCTGTTTGTGCATTACTTGTGCATAACAGCTCATCTTCTTTTGCTAAATGAGAAAAAAGTGGTTTTACAACTGCACTAACTTTTCATTCCCCTTCCCACTGCCTTACCACTTTCATCTTTTAACCCTGCAAGGTTTTCCTGCATCCAGCTTGTTCATTTTGAAACCACAACTTCCCCAGCAAACATGCCTCTCTCACCCATATATGTACACTGCTCACTACCTAGTGAATTGGGTAGACAACATATAATAGGAGAGGTCCTTCATCAGGATCCTGAGCAATTCTTGTGCACGTCCTATTTCTGAGTCACAGGGAAAGATATGTACCTGGTATGGGGCTGATGCAGGGTTACAAGGCAGCTGCAGCCACCTGTGCAGCTCTCAACAAACCCCACTTGCATGCCTAGCCTGTGTTTCACAGAAAAGCTAGGAGATCCTGATGAGCTGTTATTATTCTTCAACCCCTGGAAAACAGCATAGAGAGGCGACTATAAAGTTTTTGCATTATTTATTCATGCCTAGATTCCCCAGCTAAAAGCCAGACTGCATTTTGCTAACTGTTATGTACATATATAACATGCATCTGTATAGAGGAGTCTTCAAGGAAGGCAATAAGAAAAAAAAAATAGCAAGAGAGGAAGAGGCACACGCAGGAGTAACTTGCCTTCATCTGCAGAGCAAAGCCAGGAAGACCATAAGCCAGGTCAGTACTCTGGTTACTACGTTATTGACTAAAATATAACTTGCTGACACAATACACAATTTTTTCTTAATATGCTATATTTAATTAATGTTGTAGTTTTGTGTGGCTGGGTTCTGGTGGAGGAGCAGCAGGGTGGGAAAGTGGGGGGTTGGGCTGCAGGGGTGGCTTCTGCAAGAAGCAGCTAGAGGCTTTCTGCAGGCCTGACAGAGCAAGCAGCTGCTTTTTGCCACCTGAGAAGGGAGTGAGAAGATGTAAGAAACTGTGCAGACACCGAGGGGAAGAGGCACTCCAGGTGCCAGAGAAAGATGCCCCTGCAGCCCGTGGAGAAACCCATGGTGGAGCAGGTGTCCCCCCTCAGCCCATGGAAAAGGCCGAGACCTCACCTGCAGCCCATGGAGAGGCCCCACGCTGGAGCAGGTGGAGACACACAGAAGACACTGTGACCACATTGGAGCAAGCCCCTGCCAGCACCTGCAGCCCATGGAGAGAGACAGAGACACAGAGATGAGCTAGAGAGAGATCCACGCCAGAGAAGGTTTGCTTGGGGGCAGGCTTGTGACCCCATGGAGGGCCAGATTGGAGCAGTCTGGGCTTGAAAGACTAAGAGACATTGGGTGATTTATGACTGCACCCCACAGATGTGACCCACGCTGCGACAGCTGGTGAAGAGCTGAAGCTCCACGCGTAAGGGCTCACGTAGGAGAAGTTCATGGAGGACTGTCTCCCGTGGGTGGGACCCCACATTGTAGCAGGGAAAGGGTGTGAGGAATGCTTTCCCCCCCACTGGCTAAGAAGGAAAACAACTGGTGAGGAACTGACCTATACCCCCATTCCCCCAGTCCCTGCCCCTCTCCGTGTCACAATGGGGGTGAAGAAGGGAGTGAAATCATGACTAAATGGAAGTCTGCTAAGAAGGGAGGGGTGGGGGGAGGTGCTTTAAGATCTGGTGACACTTCTCATTACCCGACTCTGGTGTCACTGTGTGTGTAGTGTAGTGTAATAAATTAGAGAATTTTCTTTCCTTCATTGTGTGTTGAGTCTGTCCTTATCTCAACTCCGAAGCCTCTCAATATATATTTTCTCCCCTGTCCAGCTGAAAAGGGAAGAGACAGAGTGACTTTGGTGGGTGTCTGGCCTCCAGCCAGGGTCAAACCACTACAACTTTATAAAAAGACTTAGAAATGTGTAAAGATTCATTTGCAATTATGTGCATAGACAAGGCATTTTACTTATTGAAAGACCATGATTATATAAGGCCTACACATAAAAATTTAGATATTTAGTTCGAAACATAAACATACACCTCCACATCTCCAAATTCTAGATTACAAAACCTTTTTATCAGAGAGCATACCATTCCAGCAGCTCCAATCTGTTCTCAAATACTCCAAAATATATTTTGCACAGTAAACACATTATGAATTTAATGCTCATAGATTAATCCAACTTTGTATTCTTTCACTTTATAAGACATCAAAACACATCCTTTATTTCCCTGGGGAATACAATAAAGAATCTGCACATGGCAGCCCAGTCCATCTCTATCAGACATCAACTAATTCAGCAAGAAAGCAAGAGATAGTATTTCATGTATTTCAGCTAGCACAACTCAACTGGGGTAAATACAATACACAACTTTGGTCTGACAACACTGGTCTCAGTCCAGCAGAAGACATGTGCGCTCTTCCAGACCATTTAAGCACCAAGAGGCTGGATTTTCTCATCCCACAGCATGTCTATGTCCTGAGGGAAATGACTGCTATAGCCCAGTTCCACGATCTTTTTAACATGACAGAATACAGCGCTGTGACTGAAAAGGGCCATCCCACCCTTCTTCTTACCACCAGCCTGCTCAGTTTCATGACACCACGTATCCCTTGGACTGCAGCAAGCATTTGTGTGGCTGCACTCAAAGCTAACTGGGAATTGGTGTCAGTTCAAAACCAAAAAAAAACCCAGCACAATGAAAATGGATTGGATCCCCAGCCCTGTTTGTTGCACAGCTGCTTGAATGTACTGGCATAAGGCAAGGTCATCACGGCAGCAGGCACAAGAGCTAAAGGAGAGTGCTTCAGTAGCAAGACTTCAAGATCAAAGTTTATAATGCTTCATTTGGTTGTGATGACAATTCTGTTAATTGAGCAATTTCAAAGGTATGCAACTTCAGCCATTGCAATTGCTTCCTTTGTAATCCGTCGCTTTTCAAAAAGCATGGGTTCTCTCTGCAGATCCTTTCAGCTGCCCACTGTCGGCACCATAACAAGATGAGTGGGAAGCTGAGAAGTCTCCTGAGAGCAGACTCATGCCATATTGGTTAATCCAGTCTAGCGCTACCATAAACCAGTCGGTTATGGGCAACTTAAAGTCCCAAATTTTCTCAGTCACAGCCTTTTATAGCAAATCAGCTGCAAGTAGATCAACTTTTTAAGACAAATATATATTTTCCGATACTATTTGTAATTATTAACACTCCAGGAGTGTGTATTTTCTGGAATAGATCTGTATCCAGTGTCAAAGTATTAATAGTTTTTAAATGGTCTTCTAAAAGCATTGCTATCTTGCCACTGTCACTTCCACTGAGTATATTTTAAAAAAATATCAATTATAAAAAAAGCTAGGAGTGTCTTTGTATTAAACCAGCTATCTATGTAGCTTGTACTTTTGATTCTCCCTGTCTCGCAAATGCTGTCATACTCCTAAATTCCTCAGCCAAGCCAAAATTCCAATTATCTTCAATGAGGAATTCAAGACTGATGTGCTAAGGGCAGATGATAGAGGAACAGTGCTTTTATTGTGACATTTGCATATCCTGTATTCACTAATTGATTCTTCAATGACTATTTATCATGTTAGTACAATTATTTTTTCATAACTTTATAATTTCCAGCGAAGAAAATAAACTTTAGAGGGGAAACATATTACTATTATTATGTTTTCAGATACAAAAACCTAGTAGAGAAATAGTCTGAGTTATGCAACACCAGCTAGAAAGAAGTTATTTTATCACTACTTGGAATAAATGGCCACTCAAAAGGGCACAGTCTGGAATGTTTTCTCACAATTCTAGCTTGAGCGAGTAGGACAATGTTTGGCATAGCTCAGCTGTCTTCATAACAAAATGTCTTTGCACAAATATTGCTCATTACAAATTAAAAACAGTAATGGAAAAGGCTGGAAATATAAAGAAAGAAGACAAAAAAATTCTTTGACTTTGAACTAAGTATTAGAGAAGAAAAATTGTTCTTTAAGCTTTTTAAAAATGAATTCTAAACAGATGCTCTTACATATCACAAATTAATATAAATAAATAAGCTATATTTATTATTTAGTAGAAGAAAATGCAACACAGTTGCTCACAGGAAGTATAAAAATATTGATGCTATACTATAATCTCACAAATAATAAAAATGCTTACTCTAATATCATCTCGTATCGATATAAATAAGCAAAAATTATATCAAGAGTTATCTGTGGAAACATATTTCAATTTGGTTACCAACATAATCGCTAAATTTATTTCTACTAAGTGTTTCTTTGTAGCAAAAAAGTCACATGACAAACAGTTCAGTGTTTCGTTGGTAGTTTGTATGGTTATATAATTAATAAAAACACATATCTTTGGGGTTCCTGTGGTATTTTGTCTTTGTTGTAGACAAGATATTTCTTAAAACATATTGCTACTTAAGTGAGTTTAAAAAATCCAAATTACCTAGTTTTGATTTCTGATCTGATTTAGTGATTTTTAGGCTCAGTATTTGCTGCTTGTGAGGATTTGGAAAAATTATAGAGGTGAGAAGATTTCTTACAAATGCACCACAGATCTTAGCACAAACCATGAGCTGTCTTACTCCAAGTTCATTATTCTTTATCTCTTAACCTCCCCCTTTAAAAGTATAAATGATCAATTAAGAAGCAAAGTAGTGAAAACTCCTGCCTTTTACTTCACATCTCCCACACGCCAACCTGGAGACCATGACCTCATTCCCTTCACCACTGTTGGATCCAGATGGCTGGGAACACCTCACAGTTCTGCTGCAAATGCCCAGAACCTCTGCATTACTATCCATGACCTTTCTCTGCTGCCTATGAGGTCTTAGCCAGAGCCCACTAAAGTCTATAGCAATATTTCTCCTAATTTTGAAGGTCAACAGACTGAGATTAAAGTTTCCTTTCTCTCAAAATATGCTCTTGCTATGCACCTCTGGAAGTACTGCTCGACTCAGCTCTTAACTACTCTCCAACTAAAACCTCTTTCCCCATCAGCGCAACCATCCTGGCTGGTCTGAAGGATAAAATTTACTGTATTCTTGCCGCCCAAATTCATCAACATCTTCAGAGCAAGACCTTTGATCTGTCAGACTTTCTGTACTACAGATTCGTTCTCCTGCTTCATTTCTGGCAACACAGCCTGTTTTTCCAGCCCCAGCTGCGATGTACTTACAATGGAAGCTGTTAATTTAATAACTGGAAACTTGCTGACAACGCTCCACTCCTTCCAGCACGACTTGGAATCACACTCACTCACACAAGCACCATCAAGAGGAGTAAAACCAAGGCAGGGAGATGGGAATCCAAGTCTCTAAAGCAGACAAGCTACCTTATCTCAGGAAGGTCTACTGCAATGTCATAGGCAATTATTGTAAAAAATGAGCAGCACACCTGCTAACAAGGATTGCCTACACATTTTAACATGAGGGAAAGCTTCCATCCCCTTTTTCATGCCAGAAGGAATCAAAATCACTGAACAATGGAAAAGTACACTATCTTATGGCAGGCATTGTCATAGCTGTGCAGGAGATGACAGATTTGAACAGGAAATCACAGAGAAATGTACTTCTGACACCTGCAGATACCAGACATAAAACTCTGAATATGACCACAAAAAATGTGCCTTTTTTCCAAGAGTTTTACTGGTCATGATTTTTTTTTCTATTATTTACTTAGAAAAAAATTGAAATATTAGCTTGGGACAATACCTTAAGTGATTGATTAAATCAGTAACATAGTGTCCAAGCAAACAGAGAATCCCTGGCATACAAGAGCTACAAGGAGTCCTCAAGGCACTGAAGAATTCCCACCACAGAAACATGGTGCTGGGTTTCCACACTCACCTCCTTCTCTCCCACGAGCTCTCCCCCAAGGCAGAGAGGAAGCCCACTGGCGTTCCCTGCCTCCAGCCCTGCCACAGCCTCACGTGTGAATTTTGGCTCTGTGACATCTCAGATGTTTCTCACCCCAAGCAGTAGTCCAAAACTGGAAGTAACATAATGACACCTTTCCCCTGACACACACTTTCTGTGACATGCCTCTGACTTGCACTAAGATACATAACCCACAGCATCTGGGTTTTACTTTTATGTCGTCTCAGCTTTCAGATATGCATGTTACAGTAAACCACTCGCTTATCTAAAAACCCTGCATTAGAAGCTCACAGTCGGGAAAGACTTTGTTAGCTATAACCCTGCACTATAAAACAACAATTAACCTATCTTCAGAGGAAATTATTTTTAGAATTTATTCCAGACATGTTTAGTCTGCTTGAAATATGTTTGCACTGTCTCTGTCTTCAAAAAAACATGATGTAAATATTTATTGCAGATTCCTGATTGTAGGGTTTTTGTTCTGATTGCAAGTGTGACATTTTAAATCATATCTTTAAATCTTCTCATATTTAGGGAAGGGAATTAGTATCATTTCTTGACATATTTATCTCTTTCAGAATGAACTAGCTAGGGGTGCACTTATAAATTGTATAAATTTTCCATTAACATAATTTATTACAATAATCATGTGTGATATTACTCATATAAATCAAAAAGGAAGCCAGCATTGGCTGTTTCCATTTGTAAAAATGCTATTTCTTTATTAATTAAATTTATTTAGTCATTGACTCTATAATGAGGGTCAGTGTGTATTTTTGCAACAACTGGTAATGCACAGATCATGTTATAATCAGCAAAAAAACATCTTCCTGGATCAGCTTACTGATGCGGCATAGTATGGGGACTGATCACATGGAAATGAATTACAGAATCATAGAATGTGTTAGGTTGAAAGGGACCTTTAAACGTCTTCTAGTCCAACCTCCTTGCAGTAAGGAAGGACACCTTGAACTAGATCAGGATGCCCAGAGCTTCACCATCTCACTTTACAAGCCCTATAGAAGCCCTACATTGTTTTTGTAAACATGACATATCAAAATGGTGTGCACCTCTCTTGGATGTGTACACACACATACACAAAGTCACTGGCTGCCACACATGTAATGCTATAAGAATGGGATCCGAAGTTCTTTGCATTAGTAGAGGGAATCAAAACCAAACTGATAAGAAATGTTCCAAGCAAACCATTTCTCAGACTTCTTGCCCAGTTTCTGTTCACCCACCTGCCTTCTCACTGGTAACTTGGAAGCCTCTCAAAAGGAAAAATTCAGCTGGCAAACCAAAACGACTTGAAAAACTGCAAGTCCTCCAGAGTATGGGCTTTGTTCCCAAGTTTTTGTATAAGGTCCTCAGAAATTTATCTTTTATAGAGTGAGTACTCCAGCCTCTATGAATTCCCAAGGACATTGTACCTTGGGTAACTAGGTGCTTTCCTGCCAAGGGAAGGATGTTGGGAACTTCATAATTATTTAATTTTTAAAAAAGACTATTTTCCACTGAGGAATGATAAACTTTATTTTATAGCTCTTAATTAAAAAAACTCTATTTCCTTTCATCTGATAAATGACATGCAGAGTCTCAGTGCCTCTTTTAGTTTGTTATAAGCTCCATCCAAATGTTTTTTTTGGGATAGACTCCTATTGGCAGGCTTTGGATATAACCTGTAACCCATTAATACTGCCCTCTGTGTTCACTAACCATGACACACGTGGGATATGATAGGGCTATTAGTTGATAAAGAAGGAATATGCAGAGCATTAACATGATACTCCTGTGGAACTGCAGGAAAATCCCATAATCTAGTGGATATGACACTGAAGTATAATCGGTAGACCCATGCTTTCTTCTCAGACCTCCAGTAAATACTCCAGGCGATCTTCAGCAAATCACATCACTTCCTAGTGCCCTATTTTCCCCCCACCGTCTTTTGCATGTCGGGAGATGCTGCCTCCTGCTCCACACCTGTGCTGTGACTGGCACAAGGGGTTTCCTGGGCTCTGCCAATAAAAGGTGTTAAATGGAATTTTCTTTGTTTCTTTACAAAAGTTTGCTGTATTATTCACGAATGAGGATCCCACAATACCACCACCCCCACCCTTCCAGCCAACTTCTCAGTAGTTAAACCTTTTAATAAGAATGCCCTCAGCCTCTAGTATAGCACCAGCACTGTTATAATCTGTGACCAGCACACCGCTGAAACATAAATAGGCTACTTCAGATTTCTTGAAAGGGGCTAGAAAGATAACTTCGGTGGTAGAAGTCTTCTGTATGAAATCTTTGTGTTAGCTAAAGCCTGGTCAGCTCCTGCAGACGCTGCCCCACAAACATTTCCCAGGCCCAACCTCTGTGGAGCCAGGGTAATTATCTCCACGCTCGTCCCCTTCTTGCGCTCGGCTGCCACTGCCAACAAGGGGGTCAGTTACTGCAAGATGTTACGGCGGTTCCTGCAAGCGCAGACACTTGTCTGCTGGGAACAAGCGGTACACTATTGACAGGGAGGGAAATGCCAAATTGCCTCAAATTGCCCTATACAGCCACACCCTTGTGTAAGAGTGGATTCATATTCAGAGCCTCCCAGATACAGTAGGGCTTGCTCTATGAAACACGTTCTGTATTCAGCTCCTTCGTGCTCAATAATGGTTTATTATGGATCAAATATTTCTCTTGCTTAGTAAGAATTGAACGTTAAGCAATCTGCTGCTGCTACTGAGAAAAAAGGGATTAAGTGTAATGCAAAAGTAGTATTTTTCACAAGCATATATAATTATTGGTTAGAGAGCAGCTACTGATTAGTATTCCAATCCTGCTTTAGCTTTTCACCCAAGTTTTTGGGAGTGTCATTAACCTACTATATAATTTGCTTCTTTGTTCATTCAGCTCAATCATTCAGTTTACTGTCTTATGGAATGTAGTCATTTTAGTATAACATTTTCCTGAAAAATGTAATTTAAAAAAAAAAAAAAAAGCCACAACTGACAAGGCACGTGAAAATTTAGAAATGCACCAGGAGTAAATAAAAGACAAGCCTTATCCCTATTGTCAACTAATCAATTCTACAGCGTAATCCACTGTTCTTACTACACTTCCAAATGGGGTAGGAATAGATGAGATAAATGAAACAATGAAACAGTGAAACAATGGCAAAAAGAGATTCTTCCAAAGACACGAATATAGATGTAGGACAATGTAACTGAGTTGATTCATTTATAATTACTTTAGTTCTGCCTTTCTGATTCCACTAGAAACTAATACCTACATTTTGGAACTACCGTTGTTAAATAATCTATCTTCATCTTTTATTTTTGTAAGTGAATTTAAAGAAGAAGTCTATGGAGTAGAAGATTATGAACTCATACTTCTCTGTTTCCACAGTGAAATCGCAATATAAGTACAGGCACATTCACTAGCACATATCCAGGAGCACTGAACCACGGAAGGAAAGGAAGTCATCTGGTCCAATACCCCTGGCTCAAACAAGGCCCACTACAGCCAGTGGCCAGGACCATGTCGAAATGGCTTTTGAACTTCTCCAAGGATAAACTCCATAGCCTCCCCGGGTTCCAGTGCTCAGCCACGCTCACAATAAAAATGCTTCTTGATGTTCAGATGGAGCCTCCTATGTTTCAGTTTGCACCCATTGCCTCTTGTTCTCTCACCAAGCACCACTGAGTCTGGCTCCCTCTTCTTTATGCTCTCCCTTCAGGTACTTACAGAGGTTGATAGGATTCACTGAAGAGCCTTCTCCAGGCTAAAGAGTCCCAGATCTCACAGCTCTTCCTCATTGCAGAGATGTTCCAGTCCCACAATCATATTTGTGGCCCTTCACTGGACTATCTCCACTATATATTTAAAATTACTATTTATTAATAAATAAGTATATAATTTATTGAAAAACTTGAAATATTTTTGTAAAAATCTGATTAGTAATTCACATTTTCTCCAAGCACAATAATTCACAATTTCGCCAAACCTTCTCCTGAGTTCAGAGCTGTCAAATGTTCAGATGAGGTGCAGGTAAAGTACAACAAATTGTGTGCGTCTGAGCATACTGGTACTGGGAGTCCTGACCCTTCATTCCCCCCATGAAGCATATTTAAGGTCAATGTTTTTAATTTAATATAAATTCACTAAGGGGCATGGAAATCCTCTGGCCATCAGCCCCCACCTCCCCATAGCAACACCCAATATGACGTCAACTTCCTTTTCACACAGCTGTTCTGATCTCTGCCTTCCCTCATCTCTCCATTCTCTTTACATCATGACTGAATTTGCCCTTTTGTTTCCATTTGTTACGCACTGAAACTTGCATAAGCAGATTATCTAATAACATTGTTAGGTACAGAAGAACACATAATCTGGCCTGGTCATACAGCAGAGGGAATAAACCAGTCAAATTAGACTTAATGATTTCAGGGAACTGTTTTCAAGTGCAGTGACAGCAAATAATATTTTTCCTATCAATTCAATAGGCTCTGGTACTTAAGATTATTCATGGCACTTCAGAGTGGTCTTTATGTTATTCAAATAGATTGAGAAACTCTTAAGAACCTGCTAGTCTTTAGCTTTGTTTATTCCTAGCTTTGTTTATTCCTAGTTTAAATACTGTACACACCAAGAGACAGCTTGATCCCTTCTCATGCTAGATTAATCCAAATACCTGTCTTCTCTGAGTTAGACAAGGTGTTTCATGTAAAGCGAATCATTATCAGCATGCACTGTCAAACTTGCTTCCAACCTTCCTTTTAAACAGAGTGCAAGTCCACATAGTGAAGGACTACAAAACTGTATCAAATTCATCCGTAAGGTCACGCACCCTTCACATTAAAGCCTTCCCATAATAAATTAACTTGCACCTAAGAGTAGGCGTTCATCCTTATAGTTGTCTGCATGTAATTTCAGGCTGCTGATACGGTGCTGCCTGCCAGTATTCCTACTGCAGACACAGAGTCAGCACAAAGACTAACAGCATCAGCAGTCGATTATATCTATAGGTGTGTGTAAAAAGAGGTGGGAGAAAAACACCACGGTGGTTTGAGTGGTTGTTGTCAGATCTTTTACCATTTCTGACCTGTTTAAGGAACTCTCTTTACCTCTTTTTCTGTTAGAATTTAAATTGACAAAACATCAAAATATTTGTGCTACTACTGATCAGTCACGCTAAGTGAGTACTAAGTGAATAGAAAAAGAGGCGATCCCAATGTAAAGGGATAAGTATGAATTTTTCTTTCCTGATTTTAAAAGGATTTAACTTATTTTCATTTAGGATAAAGTTTTGAGTATTTGGCTGTTTGGGTTTTTCTTTTTTAATAATGAGCTTTGTTTCCTCATCTCCAGAATGACACTTAAGAATTTTAGTACCACCGTTTTCCATGCATGGCATAGTTCACTGTGTATGATTCAACTCAGTTATGCAAGGGATGAGTTTAATTCCATGTAAAGGGCACAGAGATTCCTCAGCGTAAATGCTTGGTTTTACAAATACTTAGAAAAAATGTAAAGTGTTAATTTAATAGCCGTTAAAAAAAAATCTAAAATTTTCACCAATTTCTATAAATATTTTATAGATGCAATATTTGATCTGCTCTAAATGATTATGGGAATGTTGGAAATATAAATGTTTCTAAAATTGCGTATTATACTAAAAAAAGATAAATTTATAACAAGCAAAATATTTTTCCTTTTATCAATATGAATTATATTTATATTTAAAAAGCTAGAAGAAAAGTTTCTGTTCATCAACATAGAGGAAAAAACCATCTTTTTAATGTAATCTTAAACAAAACAGCAATTGTATTCTTTACTGCAAAATGAAAAAGGACAAAACATGTAATCCAGCTTAGTTTATGGTTGTTAGCAAACATCAGCTCAATGGCTTCATTCTCCTAATGGAGGGGAGCAAACCACCCTCTCTGAAATTGAAAAATGCTGAAAATGTCAGACCACACCGACATAGGAAGAATAAATTAAAACACAAGGGATCCTCACACTCGCCAAGTATGTGAATGATAACCATAAAGGAGAAGTAGAATTTTTCTAATTTTCCTAAGAGACAGAAAAAATCCATGCCTGAGAGGCAGCAGGAGAACGGGGAGGAGAAAATTCTGGAACATAGTAAACTACCATGAAACCAGGGAAAAGTCGTAAGTACCAGAATGTCACAGGGGTAAAACTCTAAATAGTATCTATTTACAGAAGAGGTTTGTTGGTTGCTTCTTTGGGGAGAGGGGGGAGGTTCTACCAATGTCAAGCTTTATGCCTGCTGCTCCTTTGGCTTCTCTCACAGCAGCCTGCTATATTCTCCTCATCTCATTTGCTCATAAAAAAACAGGTAGTAATTAGCTTAATACTACACGTCAGCCACTGTTACTGTATATGTCACAAGTTGCCCAGAGAGGTTGTGGAACTTGCAGATATTCAGAAGATGTTCAGACATGGACCTGGGCAACTGACTCTGAGTGACCCTACTTCAGCAGGAGGGTTGGACAAGATGACCTTCAAAGGTCCCTGCCAACCTCAACCACTCTTAACATCATGTTAGCACAGAAGTTTGTATGGTAAAAACAAAACTCTGTAACACCACAATTAAAGGAAATTAAGCTTTATTATGTGCTATGAAATGTTTCAGGTTTCAGACTTAAGATGGTTTTACTAATTGTTTTAATCTTTCATTACCCTATGAATGACAGAATATATCTACAAGCTCATAATATTTCTTGTCATCTTGTTTAAATTAATATAATGCTCAAGAAGATGCAACAGTGACAGTTCAAGGACATCAGACCCTATTTCCATATAAGGATACACTGGAAACAGCAATGTGAGCTATTTAAACAGGACAGGATCATTAATTTTCAGAGCCAGTTTGACTCAGAGTCTAAAAATCAGAGCGTCTCCTGGGACCACGGAAGAAATCTTGCTAAAAATCTTACTTTTGCCGAGGACAAGATTTGGGTCTAAAAATGATTATGTTTAGGAAAGATTCTTTTGCTGGGAGGAGGGTTAGTTTAATTTTAACAGATCTGAAATATGGCTTATTTGTCAAATCTAGTTAAGATTCTTGTCACATATAAAGCTATTTTCTGAATGAAACCACCTGAAATCACCAACTCATATCAGAGTTGAAGAACTCTTCAGTGGCAGCACCTTGAATTCTTCTTTCACAGTCTAGAAATAAAAGCCACTGCGGTCCTTTACTGACACAGTGAACCATCCGCTATCTCTGCCTCATAGGTCACAGTCTCAATTGCACAGTCTGAATATAAGCAGACACCAAAGTTAATCCGGTATTTTCTTCACCTTGCTGTATTCCACAGTAATATCTGAACAATGTGTTAGCCAACATGCCCTTCTGCCATCAAAATCAGTATGAGCTGTAATTAATATCAGTTGTTTAGTACATTTCTTGGTGACACTACTTGCCACAGTGGATTTTTAACCATCTCCATGTGTGCTTTACTCCTTTTTTAACCCACGTCAGTTTGATTTTTCTGGCCAGACTATTAAAAACCTCAGTGCGAACTGTATTTCTGGGAACCCCAGTTAACTTGGAATGATAAGATTTCCCCTTTCATTTTCTAGGAATTATGACACAAAACACAAAGGCAAAAATCATAACAAATCACACAAGCTGCAAGTAACGTAGGCGTCGTTTGCCATCAGCGTTGAGGGCTGTCATTGAAAATCCATGCACGGAGGTCAGGAGAGATTCGAGCGGTTTGTTAGATACACCAAATAGAACAGAACAGCTTGGATATGACAATAACAGAGCAGAAACAATGAATCATGTTTTGAAACTTTTTGTCTAGCATTTCTGCAATTCTTCTTCCAAAGAATTTCCTGAGAAAGTATTGCTCAAGATGGTGACTGTTGTGATGCAGGCAGTACCATAAATTTCCTCTTTCCGCCTTGCTTCTGTCCTGATGGGTGATAAATCTGCCTTCCAGCGAGCCCACTCCACTGAGACAAGAGTGACCAAAGTAGCCAAAATTCTCTGGCATTCCTGAAGTGTGGAAAGAAGTACTAAAGACAAAGATGAAATGAACAGATGCATCTAATAAAACCCAGCAACTGCTCCAGAGGTGAAAAGTAATCACCAGCTGTGGGGTTTGTGATACGTATATACATATATGCCAAGTATTAAAGATACCTGGTGAAGAGACTTTCTGGATATACAACAAGGCACAGGGCTGCATGATCCATACATGATTTTGTTCCATCATCCTTCCTGAATAAAAAGTCATAGAAAGACCCTGAAAAAAGAATTCTCTTGTTGACCTCCAGAATTTTTTTTTGTTTCCACAGCATTTTTGGTGGGAATAGGGCCTATTCTTTTGCAGGAATGGACTCTTTTTTCCTGAAACTGCAGTACTGGGTCAAGAGTTTCCCAATGCCAAACTGTCCAGAAAAATGAAATGAACAAGAAAGAATTAGCTTTGCTGATTAGTATATTAACTTTTCTGTCCCAAACCTGGAAGGCAGGATGAGAAATTATATGTAACTCACATAAGAAATTATGTATTCCTCAATTAAATGCCTGCATAACATGGATCATCAGCCTACAGAAGAGTCAGACTGCTCTCAAGGAGACATCTGCAGAGACTAAGAATGGGAAGAAAGAGGTTTTCTAGAGGCTTTTGCGCTCAGTTTTGCACATGAAAGGGGGGAAGATTCACATGCAGATCTGGGAGACTTATGCCATCTGAGTGGCATTAAATTTCCTTCGTTAAGAAAATCTTTTCAGAATTAGCTTTTTTAAGCATTTCTCAAGCTAGTTTGAGTCAAGAGAAGCACCCAAGATGGTTTAGTAAACACCCCCACCCATTCAGCAATACCAAAAGACTGATCAAATAGAAACTTATGTGGCCTGAGTTTTGTACTGTATTGTATTGGATTGCATTGTATCATATTTACCATATTGCACTGCATCACACTGCATTACATTGCATTCAATTGTTTTTTATTGTATTCATTTTTGCTTATTAAGAGCAACCAGCCCTGAGAACAGGGTTTTTTCAGAATTTTCCTTGGGCTTCTGTAGGATTCTGGACACACATAATAAAGGACAGATCTCTCAGTAATTAGTCACATTAAACCCACTGACTTTGCCTCATATCTATTGCCCTTCTTGTCTATAATTAACAAGCAACTGTTAGAAGAATGAAAACCATGGATGACTATTATTGTTGTTTTTTACCTAAGGTCTGATCTTTCATGCACTGAAATCCATAGCAAAACTCATCCTGATTACAGTCGGTGGAGGATTTACACTAGCACTGCATTAGCAGAAAGGGCTTTGATTCATTTCAGTAATTAGTTCCACTTAGACCAAAGATTTATAATTCCTGCAATCATCTTTTGCAAAGACAAGGTGCCTTCATATTATTATGGTAGAGCAAATATCACCACAGGGTGACCAAAAAAAATCCCATAACCCAAGAAAATATCCCAGCAGTAATTCTGCTAAGCAATAATTACGTAAAGTTCAGGGAGCCAGTGATGTACAGTGTCTAAAATCATTGCCAGAGTACAGAAAATTATATTTATATTCAAGTTGCATTTTAAATGCAGAAGGATCTGTTTATAATTGCGTCACAGAGGCTTTCACATTCAAGCCTGTTCATTAGTTCCAGCCGTGCATATGGGCAGCCAGCTTGGAAAAAATAATTGTTATCTACAGATTATTTTCAGACATGTGTTTAAGTGAAGACTGTTTACACCAAATATATGCGGTCTGAGCACAAACTACAACTCTAGGCCCACGAGCAGCTTCACCATGTACATGTGTGAGCTGATTGCTGTGTGCGTTTGCAGACAATGAAAACTGGTAGGTTGCACGCTGCTCCTGAGCAGAGCTTCTGATAGCAGCTCTCACAGATCACAGTCCATTATAAATGTCAGCCAATTATCCTCTTCCTTATCTAAGGTTCAACTTTTTATTTCTTCTCCTTTTTTCTTTTTTCTCCTCTGCAATTGGGTAAAGAAGGCTAACTAATCTAGCTTAGCTACCTGTACAAGTAAAGCAAATACACAGAAACTTCTCCCTGGCACTGCTGGCAGCCAGCAGAGCACGGCCAAGAGACCAGCAACCTTTCCCAGCCCCCACAAGAAGATAGCTGCATGCAAACTGCCTGCTGCCAGCAGCCCGACTGGCTCATGAAAATTTCTGTCCGGTGCCCAGGAACTGCTTAGGAAAATGCTGTTTAGCTCAAGCCAAAACCATGCTGAGGACTGTACTAGCAATTTAATGATGTAGAAAATTTGAATTCTAGGGTCTGGGAAAATTCCCCAGGACTGTTTAATTTACTAGCATGGCTCTAACATCAGGTTTTGAGGCTTCCTTGTAGCCTTTTGCCCCAGTGGAAGAGCCAGGTAAAATCCTTGATGCTGTGCGCTTTAGGAAAACATGGAGCTGTACAGCACTTAAACTAGATACAGATATCTGCACTTAAACTAGATATAGATATCTGATATAGTATGTAATGTCAAGAAATAAAGGAACGAAATTATCTTTACTGACCTGCCAAAACAGAGATGTTTATATAAAGTTTGTTTAAAGTGAGTGGCATTTTTCTTGGGGCTTCTGAATCACCTTTCAGAGGCACGCACTTACCTTCATGACATCTACAGGGAGAGCTTGGCATATGGGTGCTGTCTTAAAGAGGAACACCACAGCAACACGGCACTTTGCACAGGGGCTGTGTATGTTGATCAGAGTCAGTGATGCTACGTAAACTGTGATTTGGAAGACACATAGCCTGGCACACCACTCTCCCGCGCTTGGCAAAATGAGCCCTGTGCCCTTCCAACAGGTACAGCAGGGATACTTCCCAGGACTGCCTCAGGGTTGGGCTGCCCTGGGTGATCTTCTGAAAGCCCACCGCAGTACAGATTCTTCCTGCAACCTGTTACTCAGAGGAAGAGCTTAGCTTTTGGTTACATGCTTACGATGGTGTAAACACAAGAGTCACACAGTAGCCCTTGCTCAGAGTTACATTCCCTGCAAGCATTCTCATGCTGTCAAGTGACAAACCCATGCTAAATGTGTGGCACCTGATAATGCAAGCTCTCAAACAGTTTTCTAACTAATTTTGACTGTAAATGACTACAGAAAATAAGCTTTGAAACAATTACATTTTTTGCAGTCCAGAGTAGTGCCTAACTGTATTCCAAGGAAGTAGTAAACTCTTGTATCACTGATGAATGGCTGGCAACATCGTTTATTTTAATGGATATATATTACTTTGAACTAAGTCTTTGCCATCTGTTCCGCTCCGTAATTAGGAATGTAAAACACACATATTTCACAATTACATCACTAAAACGTATAATGTAAGTGACTTAAATGCATATGCATATTCTCTGAACAATGTAACATGCATCTGTGATGTTTTCTCATATTTCAGAAATAAATCAGGATGGACAGAAGCTACTTAGTCATTACACAGTAATTTTCTTAAGTGTTAACATTGTTCACAAAATTCAGGATGTTATAGCAGGAAGATTCTACTGTATAGGCACTTAAAATAAAGTAAAAATATATGCATATAAAATGGGAAGACATCCAATAGAATCACTTTAATTTCAGTGTCTTTAAAAAATAAACATCAAAATGTAACTACATTTCTGCAACCATATGTTTCCTGCTGTTTAATGGACAGCTCTGAGAGTTTACTCTAATCTCTTGGGATTTATCTGAATGGAGAAATTGATCTAATGACTTATGTAGCATTAGTAATACCTTATACCTTAATGCAAATAACAAATCCTGGGAAAAATAACATATTTGCCTTAACAGCACATTTATATTGTTTCCAGTATTTACATACTCCTCTACCTAGAAGAAAAAAAAAAAAAAAGTGATTTTGAAATTTTTTTAAAGTTTTTATTATGTCTTTATGTATTATGACCTGATTGTCCTTTTGCTTACATGATATTTATGTTGTGATGTTATCAGTGGAGCTACTTGTCATCCTCAACAGAGGATAATCAAACAAGGATTCTGAATTCAGCAAAAGTGTCATCGATTGACCAATACCAGGGAAGTCTTAATCCTCAATTGAAGTTAATTTGGGAAGAGTTTGGGAACTCTCTAACAGTTAATTTGTTGTGAGTTTTCAGTAACAAGGCACGAAAAAAAGAGACAACTAGGTTGAAGAGTAATTAGGTTGAAGAGACAATTAGGTTGAAGCCCTACATAGATGTATGGAGGTTTCTGTGAAAATTATGGAAATACTTTTTTAATTATATTCCAAATTTCTAGTGCCAACTTGTCCTGAATCTTGTGAAGCCAAGCTGAAGGCCCTTCTTTCCCTCACAATTCCTAAATGAGGGAAATACCATCACATGTACAGCACCTTATGAGTCCTGCTATACTCATGCTTTCCCTAAGTACTTCCATGGAAGGATACCATGTGCTCCAGTGTTGAGGAGCATGCTTCAGGTATCAAAGTTCTACCTAGATCTGACAGAACGGCATTTGGGGGATGCAGCAAAGTACATTACTCAAGAACTACTACGCCATGGCCACTCCATGAGGGAAAACAGTGGGATGAGTCGCACTTCCCACTTTTGCACGTTATCTGTATATTGGAAAGTGCCTAGTTCAGATTGCACCAGAGATTTTGTCTCCAAGAGGAATTCTGTCTTATTGCCTCATCTTGCATGCCATTAATGGAAAGGTTTATACCAGAAAAGAGACTCCATGTTGAGCATAATCCCAGGTTGAGGAATCACAAGGTCTGAGTTTGGATCACACACTGAAAAGTAGAGTTTACTGCCTCTTCCCTCTGCTCGGCTTCTGGATCAACTAAGATCCCTGTGTGGGGAACCAAGACCCTGCGATAATGTATTTTAAAGAATTGTTCTAAAGTAGTCAAGTCAACTCAAATATGAAGCAATAAATACCTAACAGGAAAAAAAAAAAACAACAACAACAAAAAACCACACCAGAGAAAAAAAAAATCCACACACCTTAATCTCCACTACAGAATGGGGGAAAAGGGAAAAACAAAAAAAACAACCCACCATCCAGGTTTCCTAGTCAGTAATTCCCTTAACGTTTGAAACCTAGAAACATCTGCTGCTGCTCGAAGTGGCATATTGGATATGTTGATCATTTCTGGCTTCAGCAATCATTGTCAGTGCACCCAAGAGTATTATCACCAAGCTCAGGGACATATGGGATAGTCTGGCTATTTAAAATGAGATTCTGTAGGCAGAAGAATTTTCACAAGTGGTAGATTATTACCCTGAAGGCCTCAGATAAATCTCTGGCAGGTCATTTTTTTATCTTTTTTAGATAGTGCATCTGCAACACATACTATCTCTGCAGGTGTTGTGCTCTGACATTTTATAAACAGACCAACTGCTGATCCAAAAGCAAGTATCCATTAACAACCTGTTACACTGCAAAGCTGAAAGAGTGATCCTTGAAAACAAACAAAATAAAGGGATGATGTCAGGCAGCATCATGTATAGGATAGCAGTCAGGAGGTCAGGAGATTCAAGTTTAGTCTTTGTTATTGGCTTCAAACAGTAGAATTTGCTCAGTCTTTACCTTTTGCCTCTATTTCTTTTTTCAGATGAGGGAGTGAAATTCATCTCATTGGTAAAAAGCACAGCTGGAAAGTGGGAGGGCCTTTCTTTATGCCATGGGCTAAGACTCATTCTGCTATTAGAAATTAAGACCCATAAGGTGGCCGCATGGGGTAAAGGCTATTATGTGTACCAGCACAGCTACATTTTCAGGGTCACCTGGTGTGTGTTTTCCCATACCCCACAGTCTCCTAGGATTAAGTTCTTCCTTTTCTCTGCTGTCAAAACCAAACCCTAAGTTCCTGAGTTTAGCAGCATTAAAACCCAGGATGATTTTCCCTTTGGGATCTTCTGCAAGCCAGCAACTACAGATTATAACCTATGGGTTCCCCAAAAGTTAAAAATTGCTATTTGCATCTTTGGCAGAGGAAGCAGCTCATCTAGCTCACACTACCTGTGTATCAGGGATGGATTTTGCAAGGGGGGACTGTCAGTCTTTAATCGACACTCCCTCAGTTGTCCTCCTGAAATCACCCAACCTCCACTTCCATTTTTCTAGAACTTTTGAGGTTTTAGGCCTGCTGGACAATTAGAGATGGCATTAGGAAAAGTAACCGAACCAGACTTTTATTCCAGTCACTTCTCTTGACACCATCAAAGACACAGATCAGAGGGTCTAGTACCTGCATCACTCTGGTCCATTTTTAATACCTCTTGGTGTTCTAGCTACTGGATCTGTCCACCAGGTAGGCCCTGCCAACTGCTGTGGTGTGTTATACTCACACAGCAATAACAGTAGTTAGGTGTTGCAAGGGTTAATGTGTGCTGCTCACAAAAGGTTTTATATCTACTACAGCTTACCTCTTCAGCGTTCAGACTTTAAAAAATTGCTCTGCCTTGGTTTTAAACTATATTCCATTTTTCAAGACGGCGTTTCTGCTTCTTGCTGAGACATTTCCTACAGAGCACTGTCAAAGGACATAATTTTTAAGCAGAATAAATATGCAGTAATTTATCAATTCATAGAAATGTTGTTGCTAAGAGATTATTGTAAATCACATGCACCTCATGCACATCTCAGCAGGAGACCCTGCCAAGGTTCCAGGGCTGTTGCTGAAATACAGCACTCTAATTAAGAAAATGCTCAAGATCTGAACGTGCCAGAGGTGATTTTGTTTGCTTTAAGCCATCTTCTTACATTACAAGAAAAATGTTGATTAAATGAGAAACATTTAACTTCAGGGTTAAGAAGAAAATTCCCCCTCACTTGTTCATAACGATGGTCACAATGAGTCTGAAGGAAAGCTACTTGGAGGTGATGGTAACATCAGTGAGCTGCAGATCATGCTTCATATTTGTCGGTCAGTATTTAATCCTGGAGACAGGTTACAGAATGCAGCAGTGAAAACTCTTGTGTGCAAGTGCCTAGGATCATCAGTGCAGCCCTTTAAAACCTCCTTCCCAGTCTAATGATTCATATTAAAACTCTGCTGCAAAGCACAGGTATATAGCATAAATTAACAAACCACCTTCTTTGGTATGTGCTTCAAAGAGGACAACTAAACAAACTGCTACACAGGTTCTTTCTGACCCACTAAGTCCACAGATTTTTATTTTCACACCCTTTCCCCCCACCCCATCTATGTGTGGCAGAGTCATATGTTAGTGCTTTAATTCACATGATCCTGTTTTGAGTCCATCCCTAACACCAGCTCCCCACCTGTTCTGCCGTGCCTGAGACCGCATTACCAGGGTGGAGAACAGATGAACAGGAGCAGCTGGGATATGGTGTAGATCACGATAGAAAGTGGGGAAAAATGACAGGTGAGTCTGTAGTTGTATCTTCTGTGGTTCAAATCAAACACATTCGGTCAGCAGCTAAAAGAAACTGCATCCATACTTCTTTAGTGCATTCCGTGGGCAAATTCTAGTAGATCCAGATGGCTCAGACCCCAGTGAAGGCTGTGGTAACCATAAATGCATGGGAATTGAAGTTATTGAAGTTCCATCTCTCCATAACTTCCTTCATGCCCAATACCTGGGAAAGAAAAGTGACACTTAACACCAGGGATTTCTGGCAGCAGGAGCTGGTTCCAGAAACCTTGCAATATTGCTTTCTCCCTCACCCAGTGAGCTGTACATCCCACAGGTGCCATCCTGGAACCACACCTGTAGGAGCTGGAAGAAGGAACATACATTTTATACTCACTACAGGTGACAAGCCCTTGATGATACGCTTGGTACCGGCAGACAGCCTGGGAGAGGTGTAACAAATAATTCTGTATTTCCACTTCCCAATCTGATGAACCATAATTTTGTGCAGACTTGAAGCTCAAATTGCTAACAGAGCACTGTTTAAGTGATTTGCTGTATCTGTTATCAAAGTTGTTTATGATTCCCCAGTCACTCATGAGAATGTAAACAGGAGATATATTGATGGATGTGCAATTAAATAATTTCTCTGCATCTTGACCTACGTGGAACCTCTGTAATTTTGAGAGATGTATGTGGAAGCACCATTTAGGCCAGTCTGCTTGATTGTATCTGTGCTACTGCGTGTCAATAGGCTATTTCCCTGTTATGCCCTCTCCTCTCAGTTCCTATCAAATGTGTCACACAAATTGGTGAGTACACATGAGATGCCAATAAGATAAACTGATTTTCAGAGGGCTAATGCTCAGCAGCTCCACATACTTTATTTCAGCATGATAGAAGCTGGCCTTTGACAAATTATGGCACTCAGAATCATTGGTACCCAGAATCACCTGAAAAATTAGGCCTCCTAATTGAAAGCAGTGAATACTAACTTGCTCATATGTGAACTGTACAGGGCACAGGAATCTCACACCTCATCTTGTCTTGTATTATACTGCTTAGCCAATTACTTGTGTGGACAACACAGAGATGTCCAGAACCAGATAACTGTTATGTGTTTAAATTAATTCTAGGATCATAACACATTAATATTAATGAAATTCACACATCTTGCATAAAATTTTATTGCATTAACAAAAGAAATGGAAGATAAAAGACAGTTATATTGATAAGCATTAGGTAGATGATTATCATGCCATACCTAGTTCTGCTGTGCCCAGTCTGCAAGAGCATTCAAATGGGAGAATCAATCCTGGGATAAATGAATAAGGAGGAGGAAGGCACCGGGGTGCACTCTTGTCAAGTTTGCAGGTGACACCAAGTTGGAGGGAACAGTTGAAATGGCTGCCATCCAGGGGGACCTAGACCTGGTGAAGGAATGAGCTGAGAGAAACTCTATGAAATTCAACAAAGACAAATGCAAATTCCAGCACATCAGAAGGAGGAGCCCTTGGCAATGATCCAGGCTGGGGACCAACTTGCTAGGGAGCAGCTCTGTGGAAAGGGATCTTGTCAGCAGACAGCAAGCTGAACATGAGCCAGCGGTGTGACCTAGCAGGAAAAGAAAAAAAAAATCATGGTAGCAGTAGTCTGGGCTGTATTAACAGTAAATTGAGGAAAAGGATTATTCCACTCTACTCAGCACTCATCATACCACAGCAAAAGAGCTGTGCTCTGTTTTGGTCTCTTCAGTACAAGACAGATGTTGATAAACTGCAGAGTTCAGCGCAGGGACGTGAAAATGTTTGGGAGCTGAAGCACTTGCCTTCTGAGGAAAGGTTTTGGAAACTAGGCTTGGAAGAGATGGCTTTGGGGGGAGCTAATAGAGTCTTGCCAGTGCTCATAAGGTTATTGAGAAGACAAAACCAGAGTCCCTTCTAGAGCACATGGTGGGAGGACAAGAAGCAAGGAGCATAAGGTGAAAAGTTCCAGCTACATAGAAGGAGAAATTCTTTCCCTGTGAGGACATTCAGGCTTCCCAGAGTTGCTGTATGGATTCTGTTGGTCCTTGGATGTTTTCAGGACCCAAGTGGATAAAGTCCTGAACTACCCATGTCAACCCTGCTTTGAGCAGAGAGTCGGACTACAGAACTCCCAAGGCCCCTTCCAGCATGAACCACCCCATGACTAAACTCAGCTATTGAAAATGCTAATTCTGTTCTTTAATTGTAATGGATGAAATAAATATCTTAGGAATGTTTTGCCTTTCCAATCAGATGAACATACCACAAATTTAAGACATGGGCTTCATCAGATACTTAAACGCATATCTTTGAAAGTCCTTACTTGAGAGTACTTTTACCAGTAAATGTCAAACATTCATATATTGATAAATTTACATAGATAACAGACTAATAAAATAATTAAAGAGTAGGCATAAAATATTTTCTCTTTTCCATTCAAGGTCTTTAATGCACAATTTATGTTAAAACTTGCCTTAATGATTTTAAGCATTGCTCTCCAAGCTGACATTCCTATTACCTTCTGAGAGATTAATGCCTTTGAAAAAGACTTGGAAGAAGTAAATAAAAGTCACTGAATAAATCCAGCTCCAATAAAAAGTCAAGCTTCTTATCTTAAGTCTCTAATAACCATAGGCTTGACCAATACTGCGGGATAGTGTCTGGAGGCAGGCAAACACTCTTTTCCATTGATTTTTTGAACAGGAAAGTCTTTGGCAGAGAGGAGAGACAGACATCTGGGGAAAGCAGTTTAAACCATTACAACAGGGCTCAACAGAGTACATCTGGTTGATGCAAGAATGGTATCAACATAGAGAGAACAGCATGTACACGAATGAGACTGTTTAAAGCAGGACAACCACAGTAGCCATGGCTATCATACTTAAAGACGAACCTTTAGTATGCTCAGGACTAGTTAAATACCATTTTACTGGTCATTAATTAGCACATGTAGCAAATAATAACATGTAGTATGGAAAGAAAGAAAAAAAAAGACAACAGAAAAGACAAGCACCAAAACTAGAGTGACTTTGCTATACAGGCTAGTTAGACACTGCTAGCCCAATCTCTGGCAAAAGATTTAACTTCTATGTATGGTCATTCTATCATGTCTGCTTTCAAAGTATACATATATATATATATATAGCACCTTGTGGTACAAACATATGTATATATGGAAACAATTTCAAATGGACAGGACTTTTGTAAAGACCTCTGCTCACTATTTTGACTTACCTGAACACCTGAATGTGTTTTAAATTGAGCAACTTATTAACAAAAGAGTGAATCAAGGACAGGCTATACTCTCAAAGTGCCCTTGCACCTGCAGATTGAAGTCTGACTCTTAATCTTAACCGATAATATTTTGATAGGTTGAGAGCATATCTCTGAATGCACGCAGGCATGAGTGTGTGTGATTTTTAGAACAAGTATCCATAATTTCCTGCATAGTTAGAAGTTAAAGTCTCTCATACTACTTCAAATTCTGCCATTATTTTAAACTGCAGCTTATTTCCCGGTTATATCTAAATCCTTTACTTGTGCAAAACCATCTGAAACACTTGCAACACCATCCTGTGCCTGTTCTTCATAGCACAGATACAAAACAATGTCGTAGTAATGAGGTAGCCTGAATATTCAAAAAGCAGTTTTAAAAGAACAAAACAGGAATATTTTCTGACCTAGAGGGTATTTCAGCTCTGTGTGCACTATCATTTGTGTAACCTATATTACTCCTACAGTTGAACTGTCAAAAATAGGTAACAAATTTTCCCACTATAGGTAAGACCTTAATTTTTTTTAATTTTCTCAATCAAACCATAGAACATTTCCCCACTCACATAATTTCAAGGTTATCAGCAATCTCCAATATTTTCAGATTTTTTTTTATCATGAAGAAAAGTGATAAGTTGTATATTGATACTTAATAATGGCTTTGACTAGAAGCAGATAATGCAGGAGCGCTCTGTGTTCTGCGGTCTTCGAAATCTATTATCAAAATACTATTCTTGGGTCACCAGATGCAGTTTCTTGTTATCTGACATTAAATAACCTTTTCCTTAAAATGATCAAGCTCATCTTAACAGTAGCTGGATCTTTGCTACCCTAGAAGACTGCCCCAGAGCATCATTTATTTCTTGAAAACTTTCAAATTCACAGTCTAAACTGATTTATGACTAACTTTTACCTTGGGCCATCACCATCCTTTTTCCTTTCCCACCTGCCAGTAATGAATCTCTTAATATATTCATAAAAAACATTCCCTCCTCCCTCAGATCTTCCTTGGCTAGCCTACATTTTACATGCTTTTGCAGTTTTTCCTGCAGTAGCTCTTCATTTCCTCACTTACCCAATGGGCTTTGTTTGAACCTTACTGAAGGAAAAACTGCAGCATGAAGTCATTCCATGTTAGACACTGAGAGCAGCAGAATGGCTTTATAAATATTTGCAACCAGTGGTCACACTTCCATGAAAAAAACAAAGTCAATCAATTGTAATCACCTTAAGAAAACAAACAAACAAAAAAACAAAACAAAACAAAACCCAGCTTCTTGATCTCTGGTACCCATAAAAGTAGTTTTCATGATGCAGCTGAATTACTGCTCTTGATTGGGAAGAATCAGCATAAAGCAGAGGGCAGTATTTGCACTAGGATTCATGCTCTTGCACTTTCCTTTTCCTATAATCATTCTTTAAAATTTTCTGTGGCAGGATAACATTACAGTGATTTCTGAGGCTCAGCAAACTCTTGACATTGATCTGGGCTATAAAAAACCAGTATGAACACCTTTACAAGGGAAACATAGTGATAATGCAAAAGACCATTTTCTTTCAAAGGCATTGAAGAAGAATACCCAACCTCCTTTTACAGTCAATCTTCCCAGAGTGGGACTGTTTGCTCATCCTAGCTGTATAAAGGTTAAGATTTTGGTGTCAGGTGGTTAGGTAACCAGACTGCTCCTACAGTCCGCACAGAGATTAGCATCTTAACAGGGCACTACAGTAGGTGTATAAAAAATGTGCCCTCGGCTTTCCCTAGACTTAATGCAAAATACACAGACACATTCAAAGGCCTACCATGGATGAGACTAATTGCATTTTCTTTCTTCAACCACCTCCTATGATGTATAGTAATCTGGACTGGATCATGATCTGAACAGCAGTGTACATTAGCAGTTGTTCCAAAATAGTAACCAGAGAAGCATGACTGTAACTCCAGCACAATTCAGATCATCATTTGGCCCCCGGTGTTGAGTAACTCCCATACTTTCAAAATAAAACAGTTTGCAAACCACCGAAACTGCAAGCCAAAACTTGCTAGGTTGGCTTGTCATCAGAAGAGCTGTTGTGGGAAAGTGCTTAGGGAATATAAATCTGCCAATCTATCCTTTTACTTGTAGTAAATCGCATCTCTGTCGGTGGCCCTAATATTTTCATTGCAGTAATGCAAATTAAAAGGATATTCTTGCATAAAGAACAGTATTCAACTAAAGAGCCTCAGTTTTTCTCAGGCTATATACTGAAAGATGCCTGATTCTATTAGAAATCTACAATTCTTTTAGAAGTCATTTTCTTCATTGGGATATCCTTTTATGGCAGGACAGTAAAATGTGCAGAAATTCTACACATCATATTTAATTCATTATAATTGCACCAAGGCAAGGGCTTTTGGACAATTCTCCTCTATCTTGGCAGTGTACAGACTGTGCTCTGTTGCTTTAACATTTGAGTTTTGCAACACTCCACATCTATTTGTTGTGTACCCTAGAGTCAGCTTAAAATGTGTGAAGCTTTCGTCAAAGTTGGCTTCAATTTCTCGTTTAAGTTCTATTTTAGATAAAACTTTACTTCCTTTTTTTAAATGTATGTGTATATATATATATATTTTTGTGCCTTAGGGGATTTTTTGTAAGCACTGATGCTAATGAATAATCCATGTAATTAGAAAATATGTCTTCATTTTTGGGAAATTACTAAATACCCCACCCCTCCTCCTCCTCCATTAAAAGATGAACTGTTTAAAAATGACACATTATTTACCAACAGAATCAAACTTCATATAGCCATCTCAATTAGTATACTTCACAAACAGAAAATAGTTTTAACTTTTCTTTGATTGGCCAGGTAGAATTCATTAACATAACTGGCATCCACTAAATGTAAAGCCTAGAACACAATACTCCACTAAAATAATATCCTGAAAAGAAAATAAAAACAAACAAACAAACAAAACTGTTCCCTTTATAAGATAAAGATATTAAAACATCACTTCACTGAAAAAAGTTTACAAATTATTGACTATTTCATTTCAGGTCACCTTGCAGCTCTTCCCAATGCAATGTCTGATGAAGTTTCTCTTCTTACAATTCACCGAATCAAAGTGGTAGCAGTATACACAATAAATCAACTTGTTTAAAACACACAAGATACATGCATGGTAAAACAAGAGATTTGAATGAGGTAGTAGTAACACAAAACTATCTCTTTGAGAGTCAGTCTGAGGACATTCATTTCTACTGATGACAACAAAGAAGGAATACGGTTTTCTGTTTTAAGTCCTCTTAAATTCTGTGGGATCCAAGGACATGACTCAATGGTACAACAGCTTAATGAAACCAGGAGGGTCCTGATTCTGATTTGAGATCAGTTGAGTGACTAGAAGAGGGGAGCAGAGAAGGTGAATGTTACACAGACACAATTTAAAATAACATACTACAGAATTATACAAAATCAGATTTAGATTAACTCAAGAGTAAAGAAAAAAAAAAACCCTCATTTAAAACTGATGCTAGATAGACCTACAGAAAGAATAAGCTATAGTTCCTCTTGATACAGACCCAGAAGGTCCCTTTCCCATACTGTATTTTAACACTGAGTAGAAAATATAATTAAAATGCAAATTCTGAGAAAAAGAGGAGATGATCTGGACAGAAACTGCTCACACCCAGTAGTTTACTGAGAACCTGCTGAAGTGGAAAGGTTGTTTAGGTATTAATACACACAGGAAGGGATCTCTCTTCTATGGGGAAAAAAAAAAAAGAAGAAGAAAAAATATCAACAAAACTCCCATCCTGGGAGAAGGACAAGGTGGAAGAGAGAAAAGTTCACAAACCCCTGTGAAACCAAAAGTATGGTTCACAAGGTTCAGAAAACCTCAAAACAACACAAGGCTTGCCCATCCCTTACTATTAGTCATCTACGAGAAATGTTCCTCCCTGACCTCTGATGAATCCTCTCCCCTTGCATAGTTGTTCCTGCTGCTTTGGGATATGGTGCTCTCTGCTAGGGTACCACACACACCAATTTTAAGGAACTTTTTTTATCCTAGGTCTGAGACTGAACGTAAAACCCTACATCTAGCAAAAGAACAGGTGACTTCACTACTGAGGAGAGTTGGGAAAGTTTGTCATAGAGGAGACAGGTGACATTCCCTGTGTGTTACACTGGAAGATAACAAAATTCTGCAATAAACTAATTGCCAGCAACCACCACTGAAACATGGAACTTGGCTATTATTTTCTTTTCTTTTTTAGGTTTATCACTGAGTTTTGTTCTCCAAAAAAGGTAAGAAATATATTTCAGTAGCAGGAAGCATACTGACAGCATTCCCAAGGACAATTTACCTTCATTTTCATCCGCCCCCTCTCCTTCTTCCCTGCTAATTTTAGGACTTGTGAAAATCTAGAAATGTTATAATAGACAAGATCCAAGCAAAACAAATGCATATGGGCTCATGACCCAGTTTCATTTACAGAAGTAGTTAACAGGGTTGATTTTCCTTTTCACCCATAATTTTCAGGAACTAACCCTTGGCTGCAGATACTGTTCTATGCTAAAGACAGTAGAGTTGCATCACCCTTCAGGGAGTACTGGGATAGAAGGAAATGGATCATTTCCTGGAGCTCTACATTTGCATTGGAGACATGGGGTGTGATTTGTGACACCCTCAGCATAAAGCACTGTTTCCTTCCAGCATGAGCAACCACTTCTGGTAGCCTGTCTGAGGGGAAGATGAAGGTATGCTTACACTTACTGTCTGGATATGCCTTTGAAATACTTTCAGGCGATCAAACCCACACATTCTGAAACACAGCAGTTGCAATCCTGGACTCGCACAGGCCAGCTACACAGGAAATTTGGAATGGAGTGAAAGAGGACAGTTTATTTCCAATCAAATAAGGAGGATGTTGGCATAAGAATTTTTCTTTCAACATCAAGTTTCCTTCTAAAGAGATACATTTTTGCAGCCACGATACATGTTCCCTCCAAAGTCTTGCTCCTAAAAGTGTTAGAAAGCAACGTGATACCAGACTTCATTAGTGTTAACTCAGAAACTCTCTGAGAAAGGGTGGAGTCACCTACTATTTGAACAACAAAGCAAACTGCAAGCTATGATAAATAAATGCCTGAAAGAAAACACCCTGACCCCACCTTTGTCTGATTCAAATGAAAAAAATACCAGTTTCACCCAAACCACAAAGGCACACATGCACACACACATGCACGCAACACTGCAATTCCAAATTCCATGATTTGATGATGACTGAAGCATTTTGAACAGGTGAATTAAGGCATCAATCAAAACACTGCCCTTTTAATGAGGACTCACAATATTTGCAAATGCATTTCTTTAATGTTTTTATTTGCTAAAAAATTCAAAATTTTCAAAAATAAGTTTCAGAAATTACCACCTCTATTTGTTCTTAAAATCCTGTGCAAACGTTTTGCAGTGCTTTTACTGTGTTGTTTGCTACAGTGCTCACTGCTTCCCTTTCACATAATGTCTTCCTCAGTTCATGCCTTGCCTTTTTAATAGATTCTTTGTTCCTTTGCTCTTTCTCTATGAATAAAGAGCATTTACGCTAGCTTTTCATTGCACTCCCTGTTTTTACTGTCCTTCCTTTCACTTTAGCATGCTTTAGGTGTCCTCTATAAATGGAAAGGTCAAATATTTTTTCTTCACACTTTAACAAATTTCTTGAACTCTCCCCCTTCTTGACTGCACACAGCCAGAAAACCAGAAAGGCTCTCCATACTGAACAAGCTGCAAATTCACAGAGTAGCTGCTGCCTTCCTGCAGCTGTACAGAAATAAACCATAAGAACAGCCACAACAGGTAAAAACAAATAACTCTTTAGCCTAGTGTCCAATTCCCAACAGTGGCTATTAGCAGATGCCAAAGGGAGAGCATATGAAGAGAGCCAACCTGGAGTATGTAACTTCTATCCCAGCCTCCAGCAATCTGTGACTCAGTGTCATGACCATGTTTTCTATCTCTGAAGAGGCCAAAAAGGCCTAGGGAGAGGAAGAATAACATACAACTCAGAGAACACTCTGCTAAGTGAAGCATAACTAACTTTGAAGCAGGAAAGATGATGAATCTATAAATTGGTCAAAATATTAAACATAGCTCTAAATAAGTTTGCTTTAGGTACTGGATGAAGTCTAGCCACTGAGGATAGCATCTAAACCTACTTTGTCATCTAGCTGTACAAATCAACAGGCTGGCACTTCCAGACTTATATCCATAACTACCCCAATACTCACTGTGGCTTACTACACCAGTCTGTCCCAATTCCCCCAGTAAGGTGACAGGCAGTGCAGGAGATTGGTTTTGTGTTTTCAGTGGTTCCTTCTGCCATTTTCTTCTTGTTGGCTTCTGTCAGTAGAGCATACAGACTTCTGCATAATCACAAAACCTGGGAACCAAATGCTGCAGTGCTCTTGGAATGTGATGTTTGGACAAACAGATTTCCTTCCACTAATACACAGGATCTGAATGGGGAGTTGGAGTTGTACTTTCACTGAAGAAGATAACTAAAAGCTCTTCCACAGTGAAGGATGGGCAACACTACTTTTCTGATTCCACAGAAAATTCTTCCATATTCCTTCAAATTCCTTTGATAATCTAGAAGAAATACTTTGTGAAACAAGACATATTTGAAGTCTTGAGACATTTCCCATGTGGGGCATCTTTTAATATGACCAAGCACTTGCAAGGCAGCTGCAATAAATAAAGGAGTGCAAAACCCTAAATAATTGGCTAGCACATACTTCTGAGTCCCAGAACTGCATAAGACTCAACACATCAGCGATGGGCCAACTGACTGAAGAGTTCCTCAAAAAGGTTTGATGGATGGGAAATGTTTGGAGCTATTGGAGGAAGGATTGAAAGAGAGACAAATGAGTAGGAAAGAGCTAAAGGAAACAGTGGGTACTCTCATGGCTCAGCAAGGTATTTCACCTCAGCAAAGGGTGAAAAGATGCATTTCTGATATCATCTCCTGGTTAGACAATCATGTCAGCACAAAGGTAAAATTTAAAATATACAGCCAACAATGGAGGGCTGGACCACAGTAGCTTTGACTTAAATAATCTCCTGCTGCCACTAAACAGCACTCAAAAATGTGGCTCTACAGCAGCCTAAGTAAATCTAATTACTGGCTGTTGAAGCACTGCCTATACCTTGCTGTTCCTGATCAGCTTTGGTGATGTTGGCTTATTTCTTTGCTAGTCTAGTTCTGTAATGACAGAGGGATAAATCAGTCATAGTTCTACTGGGCACCAACATCAATGCAAGAAAGCAGTGGGTGCACACAATGGAACAGTGTGGATAGAAGTAGGCAGGAAGAGGAAAAGAGAACCTCCTTCCTCAGTAGCACTCAATCACAGCCTGGCCAGGTATACCAAGGCATATTGGGAAAATAGATATTTTTGTAGGAAAATTGATGGTCCATGTTCAAGGAAAGATCTACAGTTCTATAAGGATGTTAATTTTGAAGATGGAAGAAATATTAAGAGAAAGATGGATGAATAAAAATAAATCTCACCCATCTTAACGCTTCACATGCTTTAACCATACATCCTGTAGCAGTGATGTTATCAACTCCCAATTTTCCTGACTGCCTCATCATCTTGCTCCAGGCAGCTCCTCTCTTGACTTCCCAGAGCACAAGACCTTCAGAGCAAATCCACACACAGCCTAGGCAACTTAAGGTGCACTTGGAGAGCTGAAGCTAGGCAACATCCAGAAGCCTGTGCACTACTGGGTCTTCACACTTTGCCCATGCTGTTTGGCCTTTGTGTACTCCCTATCTCTTCAAAAACTTCACAGTGTCTGAAAGATACACACAACCCTCCTTTTCATAATATAGTACCATTGAGTCAAGTCACACTTCCAGGAATCCATAAGCAGGACTAATATGCAAGGTTTTGATATGTTGTTTCTCTCTTTTCTTTCATACAAAAGATAAACAAGATTACCACTTTTCCAGAGCCAATGAGTCTTACAACAAGGCAAAAAAGTTTCAGAGAAGGCAACCCTGTCTACGAAACCAAAAACTTTTAGGAGAGACTTTTTTGCTCCTGGCAATTCATAATCACATCTGTAGGAAGGAGGGATGTTATCACCAAAACGAGGAGGAAACATCGTTCAACTGTTGCACCCTCAGATCTCTCCAGAGGTTGGAGGGCAGGTATCGTATTCGCTGATGCAGCTGGAATAGCTCTTCATCATTGGTATAGAGCAGGCACACCAGGAACCGTAAGAATCAATCTAACAAAATTTTAGATTTGCAATACAGACTCCTGAAGTAGCAGGTAGACTATAGTACTCCTCCTGCTAGGGTATGAAGACATACTGCAGGTACACACAGTGGATTTTGAATACCAGACAGATTTCTGCCATCTTGTTCCAGAATGAAAGAAGTAATAAGCAATACTTGTCCTATTTCTGCACATTAAGTGGTAAGATGTATTCAGTGTAACACACACATGTATCACACATTGCTTGTGAGATGAGATTTCTGTCTTCACAGATGATGAGAGTTTCTTTTGCTCGTGGACTTAGCATGGCACTCATTGTTACTAACACTATTATGACGGCATTTAGACATTTGAAGTTAAGAACAGACTCATTAAGTGACAACTAGTCTAAGGGGAAAGCTGTTCCATTCAATTCTAATGCATTCTATGATTCCTTACCACACTCTTAAAGCACATCATGCCAGTTTGTATGATGTTATGCAGCAGATCTCAATGTGTTATGACATTCTGTTATCTGCAATGTGTAATCCTGAAATCAGCACAGGCAATGAATTGCATTTGTCATTTAGATAGCCCTTTCACTGATTATTATTTCCTGTCAAAGTGCTAAGTTCAGCAATGCAGATAATCATGGGCCCATAGAAAAAAAAAACCAAACAAACCAACTCAAACAAAAAACCACCACCTGAAACCAAGTACAAGATACTGTACTATTTTAGCCTATTTTTCAGAAATATGACCCTCAAGGCTAATAAGTCTTTGTTCTGTTACTTCTTTATCCTGAGTATAAGCAGTGAAAAAAAGCTTGTTTGACCCAACAAACTGAAGTACATAATGGGAATCATAAAAAGTGATAGGACAGTGAGACAGCAACAGCACAGATGTGTCTGCAATGGTCTTACTTAGATCTCTCTTTCGGCAATCTAAATCCTTTGGAATTCAGTGGAGAAAATCCAGGACGTTAGAAATTATAACTGGGCCTGAAATCCTTGAGAAGCCCTGTGGAAACAAACACAAAGGTATCCACTAATATGACAACAAATGGCAGCAGACATAACACCTTGTCTTTTCTGAATTATTAGAGGTGGGCTGGCAGAACTGGTATAGCTATACTCTGCCTCTTTTTACTTGCAAAGAAGTTAAAGAAAACATAACTAAATTATTTCCTTTTTAATTAATTAATTATTCTTATGGAAAATCTCAGCTAAAATGGTTCAGCCTTGAGATCACTTTATCTTAACAATCTAACCTAAAAATTGTAGCAGACACATCTACAAATGTATCTGTGTCCCAAGGCAGTGGCCTTCTCAGTGGCAAGGCACAGAACTGAAGGAATTAACAAACATTAAGATTTTATTCTGGTGCCTCAAATCTGTAAATGTCCTCAGAAAGGCACTTTTTGCACACCTAAAACTGGACCTCAACATTCACATCATTAATTTAAAACTTCTGCTTCACCAGAAATATCGTCTTCTACAAAACAGTATCAAAAGCAGTTTTATGGCAAGTAATACAACATTGACTCATTCTCTTCTTTTTGACTACAGGACAGATTAGAAATTATGATGGTTTAGATTTCAACTAGAGACACTACCGTCAGCCCATGTATTTCACACATTTTCAAACTCTAGGAATTTATTATTAGGTTTCTCATGTTTGTCCTTTTTTAAGTATTAGTAATATAGATATACCAAATCTCCCTGTGGGCAGATGGCAAAGAACAGTAATTAAATATGGAATCAAGAAACGTAAAGCACAAGTTAAGAAAACCACATAATGGGGAACATTATACACAGAAAAATTCCGTGTTCAATACAACTAAGGACAACAACAGGAGTAAAAGAAACCCTAGTTCTTGTCAGTGTTGCTACAAAGAGAGTGGCGAGAATACCAATTACATCAGCAAAGGCAGATGCCAAAATTCTTAATCATGAAGGAAAAGGCTGAGGTGTTCAGCATGTCTCTGTTCTGTATTTGGAATGAATCTAAGCATGTCTTCGTACCATAAAATAATGGTGAAATTTTTCCTTTTCCAAGATTAGCTAAGAATGATGTTAAAGAGAAGCAATTAAAAATAAATACTGCAAAACAAGCAGGCATGGGTAGCTTTCTCCCAAGAACTCTAAAATAATTAGGAGTCATCTGGATCCTGGAGAATTTCAATACCATATTTTTAAGACGCAGAATGGGCTTTTCATCTTGCCTTTTGGAATTTTCTCTGCCAGAGAGAAATGTTATGATCCAGGGCAAAGTAACGGCACAGGCGCAACAGGACCACCAATTAAGGGGGGGAATTGTTAATATGCATTATCTTAGAATCATTGAATCTAAGGTTGGAAAAGACCTTTAAGATGATCAATTCCAACCATCTGTCCAATATCACCATGTCCTGGAGTGCCATGTCTACGTGCTTTTTGAACACCTCCAGGGAAGATTACTACACCACCTCTCCGGGAAGCCTGTTCCAATGCCTGACCACTCTTTCAGTGAAGACATATTTCCTAATCTTATCCCGTAGAATATCAATTCCATTTGTATATGGCCTAGATTTATGTGAGGGCAGCATACAATTGTGCACATTCCTGTTGGTTGCCACTCTGGAAGCATGGCTGATACCTCATTGAAGCATTACAGAAAGATGACTGCATATATCTTGAACAATTTACTTGAAATGATGTACTTCACTGTTAGCTCATCCGCCTAAAACACTATATTGGCACTTCTGGGTGAAGCAAAAATAACAAGAGTGAAGGACACAGAGGTTCCCCATGTGAGGAGATAACCCAAACTCTACATAGTAATAGAGGCCACAGTTCTTAGAGAAAGTGCCAGGTAGCTCAGCCTCTGACTTCAGTTGGTACTGTCAGCACAGGCTCTCTCATGTGTATTTTCAATATAGATTCTCAACCGCTAAGTATTGTCAGGCTCAGTATGGCAACCAGAGTCTACAGAAGCAGAATACTGTTAGCTGCCACTGCTATTTGTAGAAGCAGAGTCAGTGGTGTTTGTCATCGGCTTCCTTCTCAGGCACTATCCAGAAGGAAGTCCTGGGCATTGTCCTGGGTACACCTCTGGCTTTCCTACTCACTTTCTTGCAGTCGAAGCCACTCAGTCTTTTTTGTTTCCAGCTCCATCAACCTAGCAATAATTATCTATAGCTCCTACTTCAGTACCAGCTAAACCACATTTTTAGCAGCATGCTCAACACTATCAGCCCTCTCAATATATTTTTTTCTGTACTGCTGTCTTAAATGCAGATAGCTTCGTCCTTTTCACCTCACATGAAATATACATTTTATGTCTTAGTATAACTGCATCTTTTTATACAATAAATACAGAAACAACCTCTGGACCACAATTTAGAGTCCAGCATTCCTCTGTCACACAAGATTACCCTAACAAGGACAGACACATTCAGAATGCTTCAATTGTGGTTTCATTTGGAATTTAAATTCTCAAGGCTAGAGAATAATTCACACCGCCTACCCTCAAGAATCACTTTACTACTGAACATACCTAAGATCAATACAAGTTATTAGAGAACTGCATTTTGGTGGTCGTGTAATATTACCCTCAAAACTCAATGCTCCTCGTCTCAGAGGGTGGATGCGCTCAGAGTACCATTAGCCTGGTAACAAGAAGACCTTCCTAGGAAGCTACAGCTTTGCCTCTTCTTAATGCCAAGGTCTGGAACACAGTTCTCCCCTCTTTTGTAAGGCCCTAACCACTGAAGTATTTCAGTACTTTCAACACAAGCTGACGTTTCACTCCTGAGCAGGTGTTGCTGCCCTCTGACAAACTGAGTTAGGTGCCTCTTCATTCCCATTCATTGTCCACACTAGTACTGAGAGGTAGTGAAAAACAACTGTCAAAATAACTCAAGTAATACATGCTCTTCTTCTTCAACTCCAAAGTGGGCAAACAGAATAAAAACTGTGCACATCACACTTTGCATTTGGATAGCAGAGTCTTTGGTCTGTGGCACATTCACCCCTCTTGTCTCAGATTAACTGCTGCTAAAAGATAGTGAAAATTATACAGAAAGGTGGAAAAGATGTAATTAGGAACAGGGAATAAGTCATCTACCAGCAGCAGTTTTTAGCGGGATGTGATCACAGTTTCTAACAGACTGAGGGAAGAGAAGGGCTGAAGGACAGGAGAATATCACTGCTCCAAGTCCAGCAGAACTAAACAATTACTAGGACTTGAGTGTAAGGACCTATACTGGCTGACTGACATAAACAGACTTGAGAATGACCTCATCCTTACTTTCTGTGTGGACAAACGCATGAGTTAAGTAGCTACAACTGTCCCACATGCTACACACACACATCTGTTTCAGATTCTGGTTGAGCATTCATGGAACATCTGAAAATCTACAGTAAACTAAGAACACACATAACATCTTACAGGAACACAGCTACAGAAGGGTAACAGAAAGAATTGTTCAGGTTAGATTCCTGAATAATTTCAGATAACAGCATATCTGAGTCTTCCACATAGGAAGATGACAAAGCTGATGACAATTGTACCATTCCTGAGCAGCATTAGGAGGCCAAAATGATACCCTTGCCATCTAAAATGGAATCTTTTTATATTCTTGAATTACTTCCTAACCATGCATAAGTACTAACAGAATACTGAGTCGTCATCCCCTGCTCAAAATCAGACCCTTTGGAAGGGCAGAAAGTCTCACATCTAGTCTCAAAATCATGTAGATGGGAAAGGAATAACAGATAATATGGCTAAATTATTCAAAACGGACCAAAGTGGACCTATTGCCTGTGCATCCCAGCTTTTGCTGTCTATTTTTGTTATCTTTTTTTCTGTGGACACATTTTTAGATCAGGCATAAGAGACTTACCAGTTTGAAATATGAGTAAAAACATCCTTTCAGAAAGAGTAATAGTTAAATTATAGCACATTTGTTGTTAGATTTTAACATTCAGGAAGAAGAAAAAAACCCCAATAACAACAACAACAAAAATGACAACAAAACACCAACCCAAACAACAAACCACTCAGTAATATACCAATTAACATAACATAAACATCGATAATCTTTACAAAGGCCATGGAAACAACAGAAAAGGAAAAATTATAACCATAGAGTTCATGTACTACTTCTGATACATAGTAAAGTGTTCTTTGATCGCACAATCATATGTGGTTTATGGTACACAGCTTAGTTATCTATGAATAAAACATTGAGCAAGGACAGTCACTATGACTTTTAATTACAGTATTAATGTTGGACCATATTCAGCTGAGCCTTGATCAAAGATCATTTAATAATACTCATTCCTTCCCATCCTTAATTTTAACAGTACATTAGCAACTCAGGTATCAACTTTCTGCATATGCTAAACAGAATTGTTCTTCTCACAGACTTGATGTGACTTTCAGGGAAAAAAAAAGTGTAGCCTATGCTGACACGAGTAATTATACATACAGGAAAACATACTCAATATATAACCTTCACAGAATCACAAGGCTGGAAAAGACCTTTAAGATCATCAAGTCCAACCATTCCTGTCCTATGCTGAACCATATCCCTGAGTACCTCATCTACCCTTTTTTAAACACATCCAGGGAAGGTGACTCAACCACCTCCCTGGGCAGCCTGTTCCACATCCCAACAACTCTTTCAGTAAAAAATTGTTTTCTAATATCTAATCTGACCCTGCCCTGGCACAGCTTTGTGCCATTCCCCCTTGTCCTATCACCTGTCACCTGGCTGAAGAGACCATCACCTATCTCTCTATAACCTCCCTTCAGGTAGTTGTAGGCAGTGATAAGGTCTCCCCTCAACCTCCTCTTCTCCAGACGAAACACTCCCAGCTCCCTCAGCCGCTCCTCATAGGATTTGCCCTCCAGCCCCTTCACCAGCCTGGTTGCCCTTCTCTGGACTTGCTCCAGGACCTCTATGTCCTTCTTATGGTGAGGAGCCCAGATTTTTAAAAAATATGGAACACTTCATGAATTTGCATGTCATCCTTGTGCAGGGTCCATGCTAATCTTCTCTGTATCGTTCCAATTTTAGCATATGTGCTGCCAAAGCAAGCACTTCTCCACGTGAACTTCTGTTGTCAACTACATACTCTTGCACAGTACCGGGGATCCTTTCCACAGAGGCACATGCACCAATCCTGCCTGCTAATGATACTGCGTCTGATACTAGTGAAAGCAGCAGTGACTAGTGACAGCTCTGCACGTGTGGGGCCAAAGTTCTCCTGGGTTAATAATTACATTCCTTTAGCTTCGCAAAGATCAGGAACACCCATTCAAAGTCATCTGGCGGTTCCCTCCTGTATGGGGTTCAAAGGACAGACCTTATTTCTGTGACTGCAGTAACTTTACAGTAGTTTTCCCACTTCAGAGTGGTTGAGAAGTTGAAGCGGAGAAAGTGGAGGTGGAGGCAGACAGGAAGTGACAGTAGGGTAGGAGGGGAGGTTTGTATGCTTTTACGGCGTTCAATTTTGGCTCATGATGCTTTAACTAGGAACTTCTGTAGCCATAGCATTTGCTGCAACTTAAACTGCTGCTCCAAAATGGATCCATCAATTGCACTTAAAAATGCAAACTTATTCCATCATGTCCAGATTACAGTATTATTTTAACAATTCTTGATTTAACTCCGCCACCACCAACTGTCCTTTCAGTCTTTTAAAAATTATTCTACTTGATCTTACAATTAAAAATTTATCTCTAAACTGAGTAGAAATTAGTAACATAGGGCTATATAAACTTACAACATTTTGTTTCAGTGTTGGTACTGTAAGTTTGGTTTTAAATTTGGTGTCAAGATTACAGAAAGATCAAGTGAAGAGCTAGCACCTCTCTATATATAGTTCCTTTTGGCAAGTCTTCAGTGATGTTATTATTTATTATTATCATTTTTATTATCATAATAATCATTGAAAACCAATTAAATTTTTCTATCTGTTTTCAAGTATGGAAGACTCTAATTAGCTACTGCTATTGACTTTTGGAATGAATTTATTATTTTAAAAATACTGAATTATTTTACTGGGAGCATAGTAAAGGATTATGTATTGATCTACTTTTGCAAGTTGCTATTTTTGCCAAATAACAACAAAAAAGTAGTCTGACCTTTTTTTATTATTTCTCTCCCCCAACCCCACCACCCTCAATTATGCCTGGCTGCATGTGGACAAACATAAAATTCACAGAACACTTTGCAATGTCTTACTATTTCCACTGGTACATTGCAGGTTGAAAAATATTCATTGTGTCTATCCCATTGAATGAAACACTGGGATCAATCTTTCACATCATTGCAGCAGTTTACATATAACACTACTGAAACAAACAGAATTAAACCAGCCAAACACAGGAGTTTATTAAAGATTGCCTGATGACACAAACCATTCCGGCGCGTTTTCTCACTCTATACAAAGACCCTAAAGAAGGCAAAGGTGGACCACCTCCTCCTTACTCGTATTCCTTATTCACTGATTTGCCAATGTTAGTATCAACTCATTCTACAAGACATAAAGTTGATTTCCACCTTGAAACTTGAGCCTTAATAACCCTTCTATTATTTTTATCCTCCAATTATAACTCTGAATATTCTTGTTATCCCTAAAAATACAATAACTCTTTAATCTTGTTACATTCTTGGCCTTTGTGATTTGGCAGTGAGTTCCATGGTCTAATTACAAGTTTTATAAGTAGAGGTAATTACAGGTTAGGTTTGTGGGGTTTTTTTATCAGTTTTGAATGTTACCTTTTAATTTTCCTTGATGGTTCTGTCCTTATGTTAGATGACAGAGAACACGGTCATCTAATCTACTGTACCTAGACCATTATTTTACCGCATCCCCTTTCTTGATCTTCTCTCTAAAGTTAAAAAAGGCTTTATCTTTCAAAAGAGGGTTTTTTTCCATATCCTCAGTCATTCCCATTACCCTTCCTTGATCGCACTTTAGTTCTCCAATACTTTTTTTTTTTTTTTTAATGGAGAAAATAGCACTGAAATTGTGCAATCTCTCTACTAGACACAATGTGCCACCTGCATAACTGTGGAAAAAGAGGTCCTGAGAACTCAGTTTTCACATGCTCTTTGAGTCATGAATACTAATGTTGCAGAGACTTTCCTAGTCTGACTTCCCTTGACACAATATCATGGTATCTAATGCAAATTCTGCACCAAATCTGTAAGTTTGTTTTACACATGAGCCTTATTTTAAGGTTCCCAATGACAGATGGTAAATAATCCCTGCTGATAGATACGTATCATCAATGATAACATGTGAGCAGAACCAAAACTGTATGTCTAGGAGGGCAAGCAGGAGATTAAAAAATAAGTGTACATACTACCCAGACGGGATGCAAGAAAAATCCTGTTTATTAATGTAGAAACATGAGCTGAAACAAAAGCTTAATCTCTTACTGATAGGACTCATCTTCAACTGAATTCACTCGGTAGTTTGAGTAATAAAGGAGAAAGAATTTACCATATCTGGAAATGAAAGGTCTATTACTGATGGAGTTATCACTATCTTTCTCTAACCGCTCATAATTCTAACAATGTGTTCTTTAAATCCAAAGAAATAAAGAGAGGTTGTGGCTTCATAAGTCACACAGGTCAAAAATGAAGCAAAGAAGTTGCTGAAAAAGTGCCCTAACAACCTGTCTACAAGATCTGGCAGAGTCAGACGTATCTGCTATCCATCCTAATTTACAGGTAGAGCCGGGGCCTGGCTTCACGGCACAGTGAATACATGACTGAGCTCAACAACAGAAAAGGGAAGCATATGAGAGGTGGAAGTGGTAGAAGACAGCAGCATTGCCCAGGCATGCAATTAGTGGGGCAACGTTTGCGTGCAGTTAAAATTGATGATGTCAAGGGTCATGGAAACTTCTGGAGCAAAATGGGAGACTGAGTAAAATCTAGGCCTGCTGCTGAATACCTTGTGACACAGCACACAGGTAATCAATGTCTTCTTTGTCTCAGTTTCTACTGGCAAGGTCTGCTCTCAGGCCTCCCAGAACTGCATGTCAAGTAGCAAGGATCAATTTAGGGTCTATTTCAACAAGCTGGAAATGTAATACAAGTCCATGGGATTGGATGGACCATGTCTGACACTACTGCCAGTAAATGTCATTGGAAGGGCACTCTCTGTCCCTTGTGAAAGGTCACAGTGATCAGGTAAGGTTTCTGACAACAATAAAAATGTTATATCTGTTCCAGAAAATTGCAAAAAAGGAAGATCTGGGCAATAACCAGCCTTCTCTGTCACTAGGAAAATGATGGAGCAAGTACTCCTGGAAACCATTGCCATTCACACAAGAAGAATGGTATTGACAACAGCCACCTCAGACTTCCCAAGGGACCTTCTTTAGGTACTCATTGCCTTCTAGAGCTATATTACAGATTCTCTGGATAAGGTTAGAGTTGTAGGAGGTGTTCTCTTGTTTTTAGCAAAGCCTTTGATACAGTTTCCTAGTGTCCTTGAGGCCAAACTGGGGAGATACAGGTGGACTACAAGGTGGTACAACTAACTAGATCATTGGCCTCAAAGGGTAGTCAATAACTGAAGTCAAATTAACAGGCAATTCCAAGTGGTACTCCCTGGGATCAATACAGGGGCTGCTATTAGGTAATGGTTTCATCCATGACCTGCATGATGAGACACTTACAAAGTGACAACAAACCAAGGGGGCTGTTGGTATACTGGAGGTATACTGGGCTACCATCGAGGGAGACCTCTTCTGAAGCTGAAGGAGTGTATAACAGATACATCTGCTTTGAAGTTCCAGAAGGAAAAATACAAGGTCCTGCTCTGTGACAGGAGGGATCATCTGCAATTACTGTAATAGGCAAAACAGACTCAACACAGAATAAAGGAAAGAAAAGTAATTTATTACACTACAGCTACACACCCAGTGAACCAGAGTTGGGTAGTAAGAAGTGCGGCCAGGTCTTAAAGCACCTTCCCCCCAGCTGTCCCTTCTCAGCAGACTTAACTTCATTCATGATTTACTCCCTTCTTCCCCTACCCCAACATGGTATGGGGAGGGGCAGGGAATGGGGAGTAGGGGTTTTCAGTCAGTTCCTCACAAGTTGGCTTCATTCTTAGCTGGGGGAAGGCATTACACACACACCCTTCCCCTGCTGCACTGTGGGGTCCCACCCGCAGGAGACAGTCCTCCACGAACTTTACCAGCCTGAGTCCTCTCTACCTGGGAGTCATCTCCTCACCATGTGCCACAGCACAGCTCCCTTCCATGGGGTGCTGACCTTCGGGCCCAGACTGCTCCAGCCTGATCCCCCACAGAGTCACAAGTCCCCTGGCAAACCTGCTGCAGCATGGGTTGATCTCTTCACAGGCTGTAGATGGGTCTCTGCTCCCTGTCCTTATCCATGGGCTGCAGGGGAACACCTGCTCCACCATGGTCTTCTCCACCATGGTCTTCTCCATGGGCTGCAGGAGAATCTCTCACTCCGGCACCTAGAGGGCCTCATTCTTCACCCCCCTTCCTTCTTCCCTGGCCTTGGTGTCCGCACGGCTTCTTATATATTCTCACTCCCTTCTCTGGTGGCAAAATGCCCCTGCCTGCATTTTTTTTTTCTTCTAAATGTGATTCCCAGAGGCGCTGTGACCATCGCTAATTGGTTCAGCCTTTGTCAGCAGCAACTTTGGCCTTGAATTGGCTGATGTTTACTTTCTGGGGCCTGCAGAGAGCTTCTGGCTGCTTCTTGCAGACACCATCTCTGCAGTCCCCCCCTTCTCTACCAGCACCCAGATCCACAAAACTGCTACAGGGAACTAACGGTTCTACAAAAGAAGACCCAGTGGACCACAAACCGAACAAAGTCAGCAGTGAGTCCTTGCGGTAACAAAGACTAACCACATCTTGGACTGCATTAGCAAAACCATAGCCAGAAGGTCAAGGGACACAAAGATTGCCCTCCATTCAGCACACACAAAGCCACATCTGGAGCCCTGTGTTCTGTTTGTTCTCTCACTAAATAAAAGAGACTGAAGACAGTGAAGTAAAGGGTCATTAAGATGGCTAGGAGCTTTGACATACAAGGAGGTTGCAAGACCTGAGAACACCAATGTTCTTACCACCTTTAGTGGACTTTTACTGCTAAAGCATTCTTAGCAGCATTCCTTATGGCCACACTATGCAAACAGATGTGTTTTTGTAGGCCCACCAGAAGACCTACAATGGCTACAGGCACATATTAGAGCACATTAATGCCACCAGCACAGGACGTGATGATGTGCCACAGCAAACTTTGGACTTGGTTTCACACAAACGTTAGAAGGTAGACTGGAGATGGTACTGTCTCTATGCTGCAAGCAGAAACTCCCATGGGTCTCACATATTTCTGTGCCTGACAAACTCATGTCTGCTCAGGGATGGCTGCACAGAAGAAAAGATTTGTACATCAAAGAACAAACTGGCATCCTACCCATGAATGACTTTCCATTTATAGTTGCAAAGCCACTGCTAAAGAGGCCAAAACTAGTTTATAAAATACTTCTGCAGCTATAATTGTTTAGGACCACTGAACTGCATGTTCCAAGCCAGATCAAAAGGAGCACCACAAACCCATGAAATGACTTATGTGTAAAGACAGGGTAAATTCCATGTCTGGGATCCATCTGTAATTCTGTCCAACCAAGAGTCCTTGTAGTTGTATACAAATTAAACATCTGTCTGCCAAAATTAAGTGAACAGAGAACAAATACACCCTTATCACTTTTTTTTTTTTTACAGTAACTACCTTGTTTTCTTTAGCATTAAATGGAAAATGCTCTTCCTTTTACACTGTTGTAAAAATACAAATCAGATTGGGAGTTATACCAATACCAGACTTGACCACAGTTGGTCCTTTTTAGATTACCATTTTGTTTCAAACGTAGACCTGTAAAGGTATGCTATATTCTTTGAACTCAAAAGTATCAGAGCTGAAGATGATGTGGCTTAAACTCAACAGGATTTTGAGGAAACTCTGTACTGTTTTCTTGAACAGGTTCAAGGCAATTGCATCATTGATTTACCATAGATTGACGGCACAAAGATGGATTTAAGAAATCACAAATGTAGTTGGATTGAAAAGGTCTGATGCTTTTACACTGGCAGACTAGTGATACATGCATGATTTTTCATGCTTAGCCATGTAAAAAAACAGGAATTAGTAACAACTTGTAGTGTTAATTCCCTAAATAATTAGCACTTCCACACAGTAATATTTCATGCCAGATTTCTCTTTAAAAATATATGCTATTTCAATAACCAGAGATCTCATTTTGGGAGTGAGAAACACTTCCTCTTCATTTAAAACAATACTTGTAACAAGCCACTGACAAGGATTATAGCAAAAGACAGACCCAGCTAAATTCTTTAAAACAAACCCAGATCATGAAATCTTCCTACTGTTTGTACTTGTTTACATTTCAGCAGTAATAAATGTAACAATAGCATGCACGTGCCTTTATCTGGAGGAACTTGGTAAAAACTTATTTTGTGCCACTAGAGATAGCCAAAAGGCAGAATAAAATGAAAAGGCACCCCAAAAATAGCGTTTTGATTATTTTATCTGATCAGACCAAATCATTAGCTATTTTAAAAAAACCCAAAAACAAAACCAACCCCTCCAAAAAAAAAAAAAAAACCTGCAAACATGGAGCCTCCTGAATGCTTCAGCTGCTCAATAAATCGAACAGTTTCATTTGGCTCCTCTGCAAATATCATGGTCTGCATGACAGGTAGCAACTTTTATAGCCCAACTGATCTATCTTCAAAAAAACCACATTCTGGGACACGAAGGGTTGAAACTGTGCCTGAAAACTTGACCTTTACATCAGCTGGTCTAATCTAATAAAAGATATTACCTCTCCCTAGAAGCCCTCGCTTTGTTTATGGGCATGACTGCCTGAGATTACAGCACTACTATTATCAGACAATGCCAACTGCAAAGGCTATCCCAGCGCCCGGGGTGGGAAGGGCTGCCAAGCTCTTCAAGTGACTGCCCAAAACCTCCCTCGCCTTAGGGATCCTGGCGCACTCCCGGTATCTCCACCGTTTCCAACGGGGGAGACGTGAGGCGCTCCCACTCTGCACCCGGGACGGCGGCGGTGCGGAAAGGGTGGCGATGCCGGGGATGCGGAGGTGCTGACAGCTTCAGCTGCCTGCAGACGTGGCGGTATTCCCCCGCTCGAGCCTCAGGCAGCCTTGCGCACCTGCGTTGCCGCTCCTCTCGCTTGCGCACATCAGGACAGCACCCTCAGTGCCTGCCAGAACAGTTACTAAGATATCGTTGCCCACCCAGCACAGCGCGGATTAATCTCCGCACCGGTGGCCGGCAGCTTTTGCTGGACAGGCGCCCGGCTGGGTCCCCTGACCGCCCCCGGGCTTTCCTCTCCGCCTCAGGCTCTCCCAGCCGCCTCGGTCTGCCCTCGAGCGTGGCGGGTGCCGGGGTCCTGACGGAGGCGGCACCCCAGGAGCCGTTAACCGCCTCCCCGGGACCGTTCCGGCCGCGGAGGGGAAAGCCCGGTGGCAAAGGGAGCCACGGTAAGCCGCCCTAAGAGCCGCGTCGGAAGCGGACACTTAAAAGCTGCCTCGGAGCCGGCCGGGGAAGGGGAGGCAAGGCCGGCCCGCGCCCGGCCGCCGCGCCCCGATTCCTTTTGAAGCAGCGCCCCCTGCGGGGCGGGGGGAGGCCGGTGGCGGAGGCGCCGCCGAACCGAACAGCGACAGGGCCGGGAACGGCTTCGTGTCCTTCCCCGGCTCGGCGCCTGAGCGGGGCGGGGGAGGGGAGGGAGGGAAACCGTCCGCTCCTCTGAGGCGCGCCGCCGGGACACCGGCGCCCGCCTTGTCGCACCGCATCGGTCCCGCGGGGCTTCCGCGCAGGGGAGCTGACTGACTGAAGCAGCCGCGGAGGGGCGGGCGGGCGGCCGGTGTTGCCCCCGGGGCTGGCACGCCGCCGGGCTGCGCCGAGCAGCGGCAGCGGGGAGAAGGAGGAATCGCTGCAGCGGGCGAGGGGAGAGCGCCACGCGTTGCGGCGGCGGCTTTCTGAGCGAAGCGGGCTTTGACACACCGCAGGCCGAGCCAGCCGAAGCCACAGCCCGGCGTGCCCCGGCGATGGCGGCGATGTGGCAGCGACGCCCCACCCCCGCGCTGCCCCGACCGCAGCGCCTCGGCCAGCAAGGCACAGAGCAACGCGGCGCGGCCCGACCTTCCCGCAGCCGCGGGGCGGGGCCGAGTCAGGAGCCGGACCCGGCGCGCCGCGGCATTCCCGCCCTGCCGCCTGGCTCTGCTCCGCCGCATGCAAATGAAGCCCCTCCTCATTGGCCGCGGCGCGAGCCCTTTGAAACGGCGCCCCCCGATTGGCCGCGCGGAAATGTTAACGCAAACAGGAGAATCTCCCCCCCTCCCTTCTCTTTTTTTCACCGCTACTGTGTGATGCGTTCGCAGCGTCAGACACCCTGTAACTCTGCGCGCCGGTTACTACAAGTAAGTAGTTCCCTAGCCCCATCCCGCCCTGCCCCTCCACCGCCCCCCTCTCCACGCTCGGCCGCACCGCGGGGCGGGGCAGGAGGCTGCAGTCCCGACCGCCGCACCGCGGGCGCCCCGGCGCGGAGTGGAGGGGGTCGCTGGAGCGGCGGGCAGAGGTGTTTCCCCCCGCTTCCCCACCCGCTCCCCCCGCCCTCCCCCGCGGAGGGATATCCTCGGCGCGCTCGCCGCGCTCTGCCCGCACCAAAATATTGGGAGTTAAGAGGCGGCTCGGCGGCGCCGCCGGCTCAGAAGCGCGCGGGCAGGCACGGCGGCGCGCGGCTCCTGCGCCCGCCACGGCTCCACTGCGGCGCCCAGCCCGCTCCCCGCCGCGGCGGCCCCCACAGGGGCGGGTTTTACGCGTGGCCCCGCAGCCTTCGGACCCGCCTGCCTCTGCGAACGGCTCTAGTTCTAAGCTTGCGTGTCCCAGCGCCCCGAGCGGCTCTCGCCAGTTAGAAGAAGGAGAGCGGGATCGGCGCCCTCACCGACTGCTTTTCGCCCGGGGACTTGGTGCGGCTGCCGCGTGGATCTGTGCCGGCGGGGACCCCCGAGGAGGACTCCGTCGGTGACCGCTCCCGGACGAAGAAGGAGCTGCGGAGAAGGTCTCGGCGGCCCGCCGCCCCCAGCCGGCTCCGGAGAGAGGAGAGCCCCGCCGCGCCTTCGACCTCGCAGCCGGGAGGACGCCGGCGGTGCTACCGCGGGGGACTCGGCGCGTTCCCCCCTTCAGAAGATGTTGCTCTCTAAGTTCGGCTCGCTGGCTCATATCTGCAGCCCCACCAGCATGGACCACTTGCCGGTGAAGATCCTCCAGCCAGGTACGGCGGGACCGGCGCCGGGGCTGGGGGTTCTCCCACCCCGGGGTGAGGGGGACGGCGCCTCGCACCACCCCGAAACTTCGGGGTGCGCCCTTGGGGATTTTTTTATTTATTTTTCGAATTGGAAGAAGACAAATTTACTTTAAAAACCAAAAAAAAAAAAAACCCAAAAGAAGCCGTGTCCAGAATTAGGGCAGCGTGCGCAATACGCGTCCACGGGCGTTGCGTTTTGGGTTGGTTTTTTATTATTATTCTTACTATTTTACTTAATTTTTTAATGATTTTTTTTTTTTTTGGCGAGGCGCAAGCGCGGCTGCGGAGGCTAACGCGGTGTATTTCCCTCTTGTTTCCCCAGTGAAAGTGGAGAAGGAGCCTTTCGACAAAGTCTACCAAGTGGGCTCCGTGCTGGGCAGCGGGGGCTTCGGCACCGTCTACGCGGGGAACAGGATCGCCGACGGCTTGCCGGTGAGGCTGCGGGATGGCCGCACAGCGCTTCCTGGGCTGGGGAAGGCAGGCGGCAGGGAGGGAGGGAGGGAGAGCGGCGCGACGCGGCGCGGGAGGCTGCGGGCGCGGTCCGGCCCGGCCCTCCGCGGCGGGGCGCAGGCTGTACCCGCCCCGCCGCTCACGGCGCCTCCTTTGCTCTCCCGCTCCGCAGGTCGCCGTGAAGCATGTGGTGAAGGAGAGGGTGACCGAGTGGGGCACGATTGTAAGTATCCCGGGGAAGCGGGGTGTGCTTCGGGGGCGCCGCGCGGCCGCGGGTCTCCGCCGCGGCGGGGCTATTGTGTGGGCGGCGGGGCCCGCCCCGCTGGCGCGGCCTCTGCGTCGGGGGGGAATTTGGCGGGGGTTCGCCGCCGCAGCGCCGCGCCCGCCCCTCGGACTGCGGCAGCGGCGGAGGGGGCCCGCCGGCCGCGCCCTCCTCCCCGCCCTCCCCTCCCTCCCTCCGCTCAGCACGGGGGCGCCCCCCTTTTCCTTCCCACCCCCACCGTTCTCTGACCCGTGCCCCCCCCTCTCTGCCCAGAGCGGCGTTATGGTGCCCCTGGAGATCGTCCTCCTGAAGAAGGTGGGCTCCGGCTTCAGAGGGGTCATCAAGCTGCTGGACTGGTACGAGCGGCCCGACGGCTACCTGATCATCATGGAGCGGCCCGAGCTGGTGAAAGACCTCTTCGACTTCATCACAGAGAAGGGCGCCCTGGACGAGGAGACGGCCCGCGGGTTCTTCCGGCAGGTGCTGGAGGCGGTGCGCCACTGCTACGGCTGCGGCGTGGTGCACAGAGACATCAAGGACGAGAACCTGCTGGTTGACCTTAGGACAGGCGAGCTGAAGCTGATCGACTTCGGCTCGGGGGCCCTCCTCAAGGACACGGTCTATACCGATTTCGACGGTACGTTGCCCTTCCCGCACCCAGGGCAGCCCCGGCTGCGGCTGGTTTGGCCAGACCCCCACAACCCTCCCGGGGTGATGCCCTCCCTTTTAGCTTGTCACTTATCCCGTTTGTGGCGTCTGTCAGTAGAGAGCAGTGCCTCTTGATTCAGGGGGTTCATATCAGGTGTATCGGTAATGGAAACCTTTGGACCCGGAGCAGCTTCGGGGTGTTCAGTTGCGTAGGAAAGAAGCGATTCCAGGCAGTGACGCAGCAGTTTATATTTCCCTGTCTTGGAAAAAAGCGGTTTTTTTTCCTAGAGGGCGATCTGTTTACATGGAGGCTTCGCCAGTGTCTGATGTTTCCATGTGTGGATACGCAGTTTTTATTTGCGGTGCCTATTTTTTTTAAACTTGAAACGGCAGCTCCCACACACACACAGACACACACGCTCCCCCTTTACGCCGATGTCCTGGAAATCCCGCATTGCAGATTTTTAAAGCTATGGGGATAAATACGCTCTCTCAGAAACCACTTTGAGACGAGGTTCAAGCCCAGGTTCGACGCTTTAGATATGCGGGAGGTGAAAACAAATCCCTGCGTGTGACAGGGGGGAGCATTTCCCCCCTTGCCCTTTTCAAGTGCGACCCATGTAACTAGAGGGGGGAGGACACACATACGAGTCTCTTTCCCTGCCCCCAGCTGCCGCACTCACATCTGTTTGTTGTGAAACCCGAAGCCCTGCCACACGTGACCCTTCGCATCACGAATTCCCGGTTTTGTTTGGTATCCAGGGAGCCCGCGGGCACCGGGGAGGGCGGGTGCGGAGAAGCTGCCGCCGAGAAGCCCGGGGGGTAAAGGGGGGGAGGGATGCCTTTAAAAACGTAGAAATGGCAAGCGGCCCTATTTTGTTTACTGCCCGGTGGAATTGGATAAAGCAGATTAGCCCGGCGTAAGACGGGTAGACCTGAGTTTCACCTTCTTGCCGCCCTCTCGTCTCCTCCCCGCCAGCCCCCTTTGTCCTTTTGTGTCTATTTTTGGTGTGATGCTGCAGACGCCACGTGGTCAGTGAAAGGGAGCTTGCCTGGGTAAACAGTCAGCTGATGGGGCTGTGTTATTCCTTGCAACAAAATAGCACAACGGAATGGGCCAAGTCTGTTGATGGTGTAACCCTGCGGATGACCTGAAATTACACTGCTAATGGCTTTGGCTCGAAAAAATTTAAAGCACACCCCTCCCCGCCTTTTTTAACTCCTAAATGACAGGTTTATGAATTTAATATAGCCCTGCTAGGAGGAGATGAACAATGGAGAAACACTCTAAATCTTTTTTTTTTTTTTTTTTTTCTTTCTCCTTGCTTTAGGAACGAGAGTATACAGTCCTCCAGAGTGGATCAGGTACCACAGATACCATGGGAGGTCAGCAACAGTATGGTCTCTGGGAGTTCTGCTCTATGATATGGTTTGTGGAGACATCCCTTTTGAGCAAGATGAAGAAATCCTGAGGGGCCGATTATACTTCAGGAGAAGAATTTCACCTGGTGAGTTGCATAGAGGTCAAATGGGGGCGCTTTTTTCTTATTTTTTTTTTTTAAATAGCACTGTACATTTCAACTTATAGGGATGGATTTTTCTTAAATTCAGGATTTTTTTTTTTTACTTTTCCAGTCTAAAACTACTTCTTTTTTTTCCCATTTGTTACAGAATGTCAACAGCTGATCAAATGGTGCCTTTCACTGAGGCCTTCAGACAGACCAACACTTGAGCAAATTTTTGACCATCAATGGATGCACAAATCTGAAGTAGTGAAGTCTGAGGACTGTGACATAAGGCTACGGACCCTTGATACTGATGTATCTAGCACAAGTTCAAGTAATGAGAGTCTGTGAATTACTAAGGACCTCGCACTGGGAGGGGAGCTACAAGCAGAAAGACCACAGTGCTGCTGCCAATACGTAGGAGGGGCTAGAAAAATGCATTCATTATTCTGTAGTTGAATCTTTGTCTGAGGGACTTGATTTTATTTTCCCCCTTTGCTGGTTTCTGCTTTGGAATGAGAGATTTCCTTTGGAAACGCTGATGTTTGGGAGTTGCAGGCCAGTACTTAGTCAAAGACTGACCTTATTAAGAAAGCAGTGACCTCTTGAATACATGGTAAACTTTTTTGCTCTCATAGAGCCTGGACTAGATTTTATTTGCTTTTGAGTGCCTTTTTGAAAGCTGCTTCAGTGGGACTTTCTTTTTTGAGCTGTGTATGTCCAAAGAAGATCCAGTTCATTATAGGAATTTGCTCCCTTTAGACTCAGTGCTGGAGGAAGCAGCTCCTATGATGCATTGGAGAACATGTTCGGTGATTGAATGAAGTAGTCCCATCCACTGGTGATGGAATACTTGAACACAGACATTTCACTCCTGCCCCCCCGTCCCCTTTCCAAATCCAACCCACCTCTGCTGCTCAAAATATTTCCTATAGCCTGCACAGAAATACAAACAGGTATATCAGCTTTTTTTATCAGAAACGTTTATTCATGTTTCCTTTTATCATCTCTACCACTGGGCATGAGAAGCCCCTTTCTCAACTCCCCCTGGCCTTTTGTCACCCTGCGAGTCTTAAAGTATGTATGGGCATGTTGAATGCACAATCAATGCAATATTCAAGGACTTTACTTTTTTTTTTTTTGTTCCATACCTGTATAATGTGTTTATGTAAACTTGGTTTTTTCCCATGTACTATACAGTTATTTATTGGTTGGAGTTTAGAAGATCTCCCACAGTTTTCAGCTGTGGCTATTTATTTGGTTAATTTATTTGGTTAGAGTTATTCAACACTGTGCTTTTCCCTTCTCCTCCCCGTGGGAATTCTAGTGGATTGCCCATGGCACTTTTTTTCTGCATTCCTGACAACTTTTGGTTTTAAAAAAAAAAAAAGACAAAAAAATTCTTTTCTGACCTTATCAGTTTTTTGTTGGAAGATGGAAAATTGTTGTACAAAGTCTAATTTAAGGGAAATAGAATGACTTTTTAAAGTTAGTCAGTATGCCTTTTGTCTGGTATTATTGTACCAGAAATGTAAAGTAATGCTGTTTGGAAGGGTTTTAAATTATTGACATTGTACAGTCTCCGTGCATTGGCTCTGGAAGGTAGAGTGGCAGAGTCATAAACCTTAATTTATTTTAATAGCTGTGTTTTCTGTGATCTGGTTGCATTTATGCAGCTTGGATTTGGATTTTTTTTTTCTTCTGTTTAACAGTGTGAAATGTATGGAGATCATATTTTTTATACAGGTATTTCAATTAAACTTTTTTTGTATATAACAGTTCTGTGTGTGTGTGTGCTCACTCATGTCTTCACCCTTACTGTTGATGCCAAGCTGGGGAACACCTGCTCCATTGCCTTCTCTAGCTTGTAAAGGCCTACTACTACAGGAGCTGCCCCGGAGGTGACAGGTGTATGCCATTAAGCAGTCACCATTTGGAAGCATTGGACACTCCATTTTGACTGTATCTACTCCTGGATCACTGTATTTGATGCTGAACTGGGGAAGGTGTGCAGTAAAACAGCACTGGTGCCCTATGTAGACGGGAAGTGACCAGTAATTGTGAGAGTTTTAGCTCTGTAAACACTGAGTAACTGAAATACCCCTGTACTTGTATGGGATTTTTGGAGTCATTGGTGGCTACTGTTTTTCACAGTTGGCATGTTTACTTTCCATTACACATAGTGTAGTTTCCTTCCTCATGCTTACCCTTTCCTCCTGGGGGGGGAAGGGGATTTCCTATGCCCTTAACAGGAAAGGGATGTGTTCTTCGAGAGCGGGGTGACTTGTTTTCCTTCTGCTCTCTTAGATTACTAAAAAACACTGATGTGTCTCGCAGGCCTGCGTTCCCCAGTCCCTTCTTTACCTTCTCATGCATAGCAAAGGGCAAGAAAGATGTCCTCAGCACTTGCTTTGCTTGTGGGGAGTCAAGTCCTGCAGATGACAGTTCATCCTAGTTCCTCTGCAGCTAGAGACTGACCTGAGTTGGTCTTTTTGCGGGGGTGGTAGCCATTGCTAGGTTTAACTACCACAGAGGGATCTGCAAGGCACATTTAAGGATGGGTTCAGTCATTAAAGGTGTAGTCACAGTAAAGGGTTAGACTTAGAATCTGTCAGGTTTTGCGTTATTTCCCTTTCTGGGGACCTTTCTGCCAGCTCATCTACTATTATTTTGGTTCCCTGTGGGAAATCTCTCACTTGCTAACATCACATCAAGCTCCTGATGCTAACTAGTTTAGACTCAAAATGCCACCAAATACCAGGAGGCAAAGCAGAAGGGGAAAGACCGTTTTTATGTGTGCAGTTTTCTGATGACGTGGGGAAGAAGGTGGGTAGTTTTTTTCTTGGCTGCAAAAAGGAAGTTCAAATGACTTGTCAAGGGGAAAAAAAACCCAAACCAATAAACCTCAAACAAAACAAACACGGTTGTGTCGATGAGTTTGCTTTCCGGGTTTATTCCTGTCTCATTTTAGACTTGTTTCACTGGGTTTTTTCATCAAGATCTGTATGCGTGTTAAACCTGATGCCTGGGAAACTCACATACACATGAAAATGCCTACTGTTGGAACTCTTATTCACAGAAACAAAGGGTTTTACTCCTAAAATTGCTTAGAAAAATCGCACAAATCGTATCATAAGAGAAGAATGCTTAAAGGTGAAGATTGGGAATCTTAATTGATTATCTCTTTTGCTTAAGAGGAGAGACTTGGGTAAACTACAGGAGAGATGATCCCAGTGCCTAGTGCAGTTCTTCAGGGAAGCACGTTTCTAACCACAAGTAGTCCCTGGAGAAATTCCAGTAGCTGATGATAATTAACATCTTCCACTCCAGTGGCTTCGCATGCTCGCAGCTGTTGAGAGGGGTGGTAGCGAGGCCGTGCGGGTGAGCTTCAAAGGGAAACTCTAAAAATACGTTTGTGAAGCTATTGTTGATTGCTGAACTAGGGACTTTCAACGGGAGCGTCTGTTGCTTTCCTTCGCTTCATAGAGAACTGCTGTTGAAGCGGTCTTGTTTTGCAACATAAAAACCAGGGTTGGGGTTTTTTTTTCACCTTTTGCTACTGAGGCAGAATGCATTAAAAGGATAAGGGTCAAAAGGACAGGGGCACGAGTGCTGACTCCCCCCTGGGATTAGCTCAACATAAAAGGTACACTTTCAGTACCGCGCAGGCAGCTTTAGCTGTGAAACTCCCCTGTACGCTAATAGAAGCCACGTGGCTGAAACACCATATACCGAAAGCAACGATTTGTAAAAATAGCTTTTCATTGCAGTTGAAAGTCGGGAAATGATGTGTTAATACAGTTCCATTAGCTGAGCGATACTGTCAAAATGAGCAAGCTGGTGACAGCCCCCGGTGTCTCCTGCGCTTCTATCTGGTGTTTTAATATCATTAAATGTTACTTCTCTGGGATCCTCCTCCTCTTCATACGCTCTCCATATCAGCAGAGAGCAAACTTGGGTTTCGACAGGACAGCGCTTGAAAAGCATAATTCAGTGGATCATTCAAAACGCTGCAGTTTGCATCGCAGCCCCTTTTAACCTCAATCTAGCAATGATCATACCTGTGCACGTATGTATGTACATGGCTTCCTAACAGTTATTTAAAATATATTTTGATACTCAAAGATCTTCAACAATCTAGTGCTCTGTGTAATTCATATCCCTAATAAAACTAATTCTCTTGCATGCATAAAAGCACACACTCGCTCTTTTTTCTTTTCTTTTTTAGTCAACTAAGCTTATATTTACTGAAGCACTGAACAAGAGCCCTTTGCACAAAACTATCAGAAGGATGTTAGGAAGATTGACGAGGGTGTGTTCTCGCCAAACACTTACGGCTCTCTTTCAGTGGTTTACTGACCTCTGTTGGTGAAATTAAAGCACATGTCCCAAAAATAATGATGCATAAATTGGGAAGAGAGATTTTTAAAACACTGCTGACCGATATTTTTAGATACAGAAGGCTAACACTTAAATACCCCTCAATGTTTGAAAGACTACCGTTGCAAGAAGGAGGAGGGGGGAAGGAAATAAGATGCTACAAATATGAAAATAGCTTTTCAATAAATATGGAAGTGGGGGAAGCATGAATTCAAATGTTTGTCAACTCTGCATCTGAAGTCATGGAGGTAACCTGCCCAGTGAGCCCCCAGTCACTTACATGACCCTCGGCATGGGCATTCACGTGTGTATTGCCCCCACTCTTCCACTTCATTGCTGTCAAGATGAGAAGCACTTGTCTTCCAGTTTACAGCTGGGCAATAATTCTCAACAGTGTAATTAGATAATAGAATGTCGTGGCCCAATCAGCTCGTTATTAGTGGATTATGTCTTTTTCCTACGAACAGCAGTGATGCTACTCTTGCTAGCAGAAGTCAAGATGGTGGCATTTCAATTCCATTGCAATATGTGGGCTTTCTGACACTGTGCTGAAGTTTTCTAGGCTTATAAATTGGCAATTGCTTAGTTTCATGGTTATCTGTGGTTTAAAACTTTAATACTTCTTTTTTGCCCAAGGGGGTTCCTTCAGGTTGCTGATATACCAGAAATATACTAGCTTTGGTTACCTTGCAGGGCTGCTGGACGAAGTGATAGAGAGGCCACAAACCCACGCACTGGAAATAAATTTAAGTTTGTAATTACACAGGATACCTAATTAATTTCAGAGAACTTTTGTCCCAAAACTGGTGTGTTCACGTGGATCAATAAAAAATGGGGGCAGAGAGACACATCAGTCTTTATTTTTGCTGAAGGGAAGTTAAGCTAGAGAACACCAGGACTGGGGTCTAACTCAAGGCAAACGAGGAGCAGCAGTACAAATCCATCAAATTCTTGCAGAGATCTTGTTAGGTCACAATCCCACTCCTCCTGTTCTGATACATTTAAAGGCATTCAACCTTTTGTGCCCTTTGCTCCTCATAATCTTAGTGTTATTTGTAACACAGCCTGACACACTCAAGTTTTAGGAAATGTTACATGGTTTCCAAGTATCTGTTAAAAACATATCTGTTGGTATCTCAAATGCTGAGATTTCCTTTTCCTTAAAAAACATCACAAAGGAAATCACTTCCCTGCGCAAGCGTGATGCTTACATAATAATATAAATTCAATATCAGATTCAATATCAGATTAGCTATGTTTAAGCTCTAATTAATATGGTCGTAGTAAGAATGTTATCTATTATAGCTAATACTCTAATTGACTGCACAAACCATTATGTAAAAAGCTGCTTATACTAGTCTAGTAAGAGAACTAGTGAAACACATACTTTAACTTGCACTCTTTCTCAGGTAAGTCTGTGTTACACCTTGAAATTACAATTACGTCATAGGCAACAAAGCATCTTGCGGATCACTGCTTCTTTGCTTGCTCTTAATGACTCGGCAGTGACTTTAACTCTTCAGTCAGAACTAATGAAAGCTTATGGAAATTTATTCTGAAAACTGAAGCATATTTTGCTTTATTCTGTGCAGAATTCGGGGGAAGAAAAAAAGAAGTTTTATCATTTTGTGAATCATTATCTGTGTAATAGCTAGTTGGAACAGGGTTTTCTTCATATGTTCTACTGGAAAAAAAATGCTGGCTTGTTAAAATAAAAAGGTTTCGCTTACACCTATTTTGGAAAATTAGAATGGTCTGGTTTGAGGGTTAAAGTTTGTCTCTCCACTTTTCTGCTCTTGTTTCAGGACAGAATAAAACCTAAGTATCAAATAGCAGTCTATTCCAGTTAAAATAAATAAATCCATTAACAAGCATGTCGTGTAATAGTTTCCAAACCTGAAAATGAAGAGTGTCTTTCAAGATCATCCTGTGGGAAGATGTCCATTGGGAGGGAGAAGTGGGGGGGTGCTCCCATGGTCAGACTCCTTGTAGCGTTGCTTTTGTTTGTGTGTTGTGGGGTGTTTTTTTAATACCTATGTAATATCAAAAGCCTTACAATATACAGATATATACAGCGTAGAAAGGCATAAAAAAATCTCAGCTGTCCAAAGGTAATTTTTCTCTCGTCCAGTCAGAGGTAAATAGCTAACAAACATAATCCACAGGAAGGCAGATTAAGTTGTGGTAAGAAAGAGCTTTGTGCCTGTAAGGATAGCTGAACAGCAGAGTAAACTCACTGCGGAGTAAATCAAATCATCATCTCAGAAACAAGCATTTTACATAAATCAATGAGAAATTACAGCTGATTTAAAAATACTTTGGATTTCATCAGCCTAATGCTCATGAATTAGCAAAAAGGGATTTCAGTCCACGACATTCATCCTGCTTGTTAAACGAATATAAAATTTATTGACAATGCCTCTTTTGCTGCTGGCAAAACTCTTTTTAATGCAGATTTGACCTAATCAATAGAAGTAGCAGCAGACTTTCTCATGATGGTGAGGCTATAGGGCTACTGACCTTTTCCTCAAAGCCAGCATCAGCTAAACTCATCCTCCCTCACGACACCTCTTCCTTTCTCTGGTTCGCCAATATTCAAATCGATAAATTGATCTTTCTGATAACAACCCAGCATGCGGGAATACACACAACACCTTGGGACTGGGGTGTGGGGGAAGAGAGACGTTACTGCTGAGGAAACGATATGTGTAAAAAACTTGATTTTCTCTAGTCTGTACCATCAAACAGAACCCCTAGCTTCTGTTTTATAACTTCAGCAACAAAGAATTTCCCAGGAATGTTGACAAATCCTGTTATTTTTAACTTTGCATGCAAATTATTTCAGGTGGTTTGGGTTTTTTTTTGTTTTGGTTTGGTTTTTCCTCCAAATCAGGTGCTGAGGACTTGCTGGAAAGGTATGCAGTAGATCACCTCCCGATGAAGTGGAAAAACATGAATATTTTTACACATCTTGACAGTATGCCCTACTTTTTAACCAGCTTCACAGGTACATTTGCAAATGAGAAACTACATGAAACACTTCAGAATAGCTAATAAATAATGACACTTTACAGCTATGCATGAAGGAAAGCGAAAAAAAAGGTTGCAGTGAGAAAAAAAATGCAAATGAGTTGAGATACAACAATAAACGCAATTATGATTTCTCAAGATCTACGAATTCCCTATTTCTTTGTCAACTTGAGAATCTTCAGCAGGTGTGAGCTCCATTGTCATCTCTAGGATATCTCTCCCATAACTATATATTAATTGATAGTATTCTGATATGCTTAAAGGAAAAAACCAGCGAATTATCTTGGAAATTTTGGTTGGTCCCTATGTAAAAGGTTAATTTTGAGTGCATTTTAAAGACACATAATTCATCAGTCTAGTACTCGTTGCTACTTTTGCAGTAGCAAAGTATCACAATTTCTCTGACAACTCCTAGCTAACCTGTTCTTTGTGGCATAGGACCCCAGTTCTTGTCCAAAAATCCCAATCATTTCAAGAACAGGGCCTGTGTAAGGACCATAGGATTGCCTCAGCTCTTGAAAAAGGAAGAGACTGCTCTAGAGAGAATAGGACAAAGCCTGAAGCCCTCTACTGCAGTGCTGAAAAGAGAGGAGAAAGGGAGCCCTTCTGCCTTTCAGAAGTCAGAGCTGCACCTCTACAAGATAACAAACCAGTTATTTGGAAAGCAAGGGCAAGTTGACTTGAAAGGAAACTGGAACATTAAAAAAAAAAAGTCTCAAAACCTGAGACCGGGGTGGTATTTTTGTTAATACCACAAAGAGCAGTTACTCACTACAAGCCTTTTTTTCTCCCATGTAACTGCCTGTTAGTGTGAGAAAGTGTTCATAACAACGTTGATGACAATTGATACCTCTCTTTGCCTCTTCCTCCGCTGAACAAACCAAGGGCAGGGTCCGACTCCTTTTATGATGTGACAAACTCCTATTGATAGAGGTGATGAGCCGAACATGTGTGAGTCATTCCCGTAGAACAAGTCATACATTCTTTCCTATTCTTTACTAAGTTAAGTCCTTATTAGTTAATATTATTTTAAAAACTAACAACCACAGTGTCAAAAACTGCACTGATGCCAGTGGTCTTTTTCACCCCCGTAGCTTTCTCAGTACATTAGAAACTTAATTGGCTGATTGTGAATATACATATGTTAACAACCCTTTGCCTACATCTTACTGCCATCTTATAGAAAAAAAGCTTTCTTGATTTCAGAGCAAAGTAATACTGTCGACAGCACTGAATATTTAACCAAGTTATTAAGAAACTTATTTTCATTTTCTGGAACTCTAAAAGTTAGTAAAGATGTTTACTATCCTTACATGTATTATATAATTAATGATAATAATTGCATAATGTAAAATACAAACAGACCTGTAGGAAATAAGTCTTTGCACTTTATTCTAATTCATAATCCTTAGTACTCTGCTGTTCTACTGAAGAAGAGCCAAAAAAAAAAAGCAAACAAAAATTTAGATCCTGATGAATGTCCATCATGGATGAATTAATGATTTAATTACATTTTCTTACCTTTGGTTGTAGGTAGTGATCCCAAAATACCTGGAATTATTTGCTCTTTCTGCCTGAGAGAAACTTGCTTAATGGAAATTTTGAATGACATGAGTCCGTATATATGACTACGTAATTCACTAATACTTCAGGCTGTTGTAGTAAGTTTTCTAGAAATGAACAAGCTAGCTCAGCTGAAGCTCACTGACAACTAAACACCATAAATGGTGATTATGAAGGTGATATTAGGAAGTCTTAAAGAATCCCTGGGCAAACACAAGATTATCAGAGGTGTGCACGAAGTTTTCTCTCAGCTCTTGCAGATGGCCAGCACAAAGCTTACACGGCACTGGAGATGAACTGGAATGGAGGATGCTGCAAAGAGCATAGTAATAAGAAATGAAACGGCTTGGTACTGGTTTTCTGCAGGGAAAGAAGCCTTTAGCTGCACAGGGGGCATGTGTTTGTTCTAGGGTGCTTTGCTTGTGCTGCTAAAATTCAAGTTAATTGATTGCCAATTGGCTTAGACCTGGAGAAAAACACAAACATTTGTGTTCAATTGGTCATGAAATATCTAGATTAACATTTACAAAGCTGTTAACTAACTCAAGTTAATTGACAATCAACTCAGAAGAGCAAAAAGTCCAGATTCACGGACTTCACCTAAGGGGTTGCCTACTCAACCTTATTGCCACGTAAGCTTTCCCAGGTAAATTTTCAAGCTAGCACCTCTTTGAGGAAAACAGACAATAAAAAGTGGTTCTTTATGTCCTTTTTTTTTTTTTTTTAGTAGTTCTATACAAAGCCTGTTTGGAGACATTTGTCGCAGTACCTGTTATGCCAAATTGCCTGGAACGGTCTCAGCAAGGCAAGATAAAACCTGGCTCTGTGTGGGCAGCTGAGTGCCCGCTGCAGCAAACAAGCATCTCCTTGGAGCAGGATAGCAGCACTCCCTGCCCATCTATTCACATCCCTCACATCGCATCGCTGCTGGGTGGTTCTCATCATGCACTTTTTTTTCCGTGTAGATTTGCTCTGAGAAGCTGCTCTACTTATTGAAAGAGCAGTTTGCAGCCTGAAAGAATCATGTAAACTTATGCTTCGAACCCACAATAGCAGTGATCGCTGTAAATAGTAAGTGCCGCTAAAAAAGGTCATGAACTGAAGAACAGTCACAGCAGCATCTCGTTCTCTGTGCAGCTGCTTGCCGCTTGCTTAGAACTATGGAGTAGCTGCTTGAGACACATTTTGCCCAGGCACACTTTTCAATGTAGCCAACTTAAAAACTGGCTGGGGTATGTTGTACAAATTTTGACCACAAGCTGGCCTGCATATGCCACTGTAATTTATACAGTTGATTACCTTCCACTTTCTCAAGGATATTAACTGGCATGAACCTTCATTTTTTTTCATTTCCAGTAATTAATTCCCTGTAGAGAGTGACTGAAAACACTAAACAAAAGCATTTAATCAGAAATTATTAGAGTTGGCTTGTCAGCCGTCTGTTAATCACCATTCATTTTTGTACAAGGAGTGAAAATTTTATTAAACCTTATACTTAATTAAAACATATTGTTTCCGTAGCAGATTGGAAAGTACTGTCATCTGTTTAGACATGTATCCTTAGATTCATTAAGAATTCATGTTTCCTGCAACATGCAGGCATTTAGAAATTCATTCTGTTGGGATCTGAACGGAGGTACAAAGGGTGAGGGTTGTAGCACAGTCAAGTATTCTTTTATTGAAGGCCTTCCAAAACCCCACCATAATGCAGACTGACAACACAGTGAAGGAATACTAATGAAAGCGAATGAGCTTCAAACTAGAAAGTGAAGAATAGCGATGGGGGGGGGGTGTGGAAATTGCTTCACAGATTTCGAGATTCATTGTGGTAGTCTGGTTTTGTGAATGCACGAGAATTTTGCACTATCGTTCCTACTTGAATCTTTCTTACAATACTCATTAAAAAAATGTGATTTTGGGTATATTTGCCATTTGTAGGGAAGTGTCTACAGCAGCTTGTTCAAAGCTAAGGCAGCCAGATTGCTCCAGTGTAGCATTTCTCTAAAGAGTCAGAAGGAAAGATGCAGAAAAATAAATGACAATGACTGATTACTGTTTATTATTACAGCGAGGTGTAAAGACTTGCAAAACACTGCCTGTTTTCAATGGCTCCTTGCATATATCAGCGTCCTGCTGCATCACCATTATGTAGGAACATGTAAGAGGTGTGTATCTCATTACTTTCTTCTGTGCAGGATGTCATATGGGCCCCAAGTTCTGGCCAGGGTGTAACAGACACTGCTGTATGTATCCATCAAGACAACCGAGCTGCAGCCAGACATTTGGCCAAAGACAAGATTAAGAGTTGGCTTGTTAGACCAATTGGTGATGAGGGAATATCATCACTGTGTCTATCGCTTGTTGAGTGTTGTAGAATCTTGCTATTATTTAGTTTGCCAGGTTTTGCTCTATGCCTGCCTGATCCTTTGCCTATGCTTCACTCCTGGCTATGTGAATTTCTTGACTCTTCACCATTCCCTTTGCCATTTTTACAGAGTGCCCTTCAGTTCTGTGTACTTCTTGGCTTTCTTCGTTTCTGCCTCTTGCCTCCAGCCCTGATGCCAGGGATTATTAGCTAACTGTTTTCGCATCCCAGGTGTGTTGCTGGTGTGATGACATGAAAGGGATTGTGCCACGAACATATGGTTAGATGCAGAAGTAACGAATGTGGCACTTCACCAAGCGACAGATACAGATGTGGGTAAAAGGCTTTAATGTTTTATGCTATTACTATTTATCGTTAGCAGCCATTGATTAAGTAACTAATATGACTGATCCCAAGCAATAAGCGCAGCTTTGCTCTTAAGTGCTTGCAGTCCAGGAAGACAAACAGCAGGCAGAATGTAAGGGGAAAGGGACAAATCTATTTTTTAAAACAAATACCATCTATTTCCACTGGCCCTCTGCCTAGCCATTATTAACTCGCAAGAGTTTGTAGGCATCCAAGTTGAATCTTCCTGCTGTTACTGGAAAATTTTTCTTGGCTCAGATATGAAAATAATTTCCCTTAAAACTCAACACTCCGTTGTTACAACATCCAGTCAGATAATCTAATGGTCAAATGTGATGATTGTCTGTTGGAGCACCTCACAGGAACATCATTGTTGTGTGATGGTGACCTTACATCTGGGAACAGCCTCGCCTTGGGCTTCCCAAATCTGTCTCTCGCAAGGCCATATGACAGACATGTGTAAGGCTCCATGCCAGTCACACTTGTTTAAAAACTCCTTGACAGAGTCATGGCACTTGTGACTCCCTGTGTTGCTGTGACATATGACCCTTACACCACAAATATTCTGTATTATGCAAGAGTGTCACTACAGAAGCAGGATTATGTGAGGTCATGGCTATAGACTGATCCTGCCTCATCCCCAGATGTACAAGCAGAAAACAGTTGAGTGGATTAATATATAAGTGGCTTTTAGAGGCAACTGCCCCCTTGTTCTGACATTGCTAGGTGAACAGAGGGATTGGTGTTGCTAGATGGCCCCAATCTGTTCAATAGCCATCTACATCAGATTATAACATAGGATAACCTTGGACAAGAGCAGCCAACGGGACCACCCCACCTTTGCCACGTACAAGGGGACCTTATTTTTACATGTTAGGCATGTGCACAGTACTCTGTTTTGATTCATTGACAGCTATGAGACTTAGTCATAGTTGATAGCTGATCTCATCTCCCCTTCATCAACCAAAAAAAAAAAAAAAAAAAGGTCTAGGCAGAGAAACCATATAATTTCTAACAGGAAACTGTGCAAGCTGCAGTTGATCTGCTAAAACAGAAGGCACACAGACACACAGAAACAGAGAAAGTAGCTGTGTAAGGTGAGCCTTTGTTTCAGACTACCTAATGGACTTCCCTGGCAGAATGGAGTTGCTGGAGGAAATCTTTCACTGTCTAACTTAATGTTCCCAGCTTCATTATGTTAGTATCATATGTAGCAAAATCTCATCTACCATGCCTATAAAGCCTACATGTTCCTGTTGGATATAAGAGCTGTTCATGCATACAAATGTCTTCTAAAACCTGCTGCTTTTCAGGCATATGAATCCTGAATATATCTGCACTTCTTAAGAAAATCAAGCCATACCACATTATCAGGTTGTTCCTCCTCCAACTCCTTACCCATTGGGTTTTTTTCCCATTACCAATATGTCTTCACTTTGCCAGCAGTTGTGTTACCAAGCTGGGGAGAGAGAAAGAGAGGATCTCATCTTGGGTCTCCTTTATCGTGACTTTAGAAATCAATGCTGTCATCAAACGAACTGTTAACATATTGAGAGCAAACTTGGCTTTCAGAAAAAATCAGTGACCAGAAGGCAGGTAGCTAAATTCCTTTAACTTGGAATCAGTTAAGTCCATGGAAAGTGGGAATGGCTGTTGGATACAACACGTACACATCAGAATGAGAGTCTTCCCAGACCTGCCTTGGACTATCTGCAGGGTGCTCGGGAGGGCCTAGGAAATTACAAATACCTCAAATTTGACTGGAACCTTTCTGCCCTGCGACATTTAGAAAGAAAGATTATGTATCTGGCTCCCACTGCTCTCCCAAGCAAAAGAAAGGCTGACCAACAGCAGAAAACCTCCTAAAGTGAGTGAGAATCAAGTTGGTTTATGCTACTGGTGATTAGGCGTAGGGTGAAGAACACCGATGGGGCGACAATGCACAAAGATGTTGTCTTGGAAAATTCCTTTCATCACAGGTTTAAGGATTGGTACTGCAAAGACTTTAAGCACTAATAACAAGTTATGTCACTATGTAAAGTTCTGTCTAGACCTGGAGACAGTTTGTCCTAGATTAGACAGGTTTCAGGGAGATTAGATAAAGTCCCTCGGTTTATTTCTTTTTTTTTTTTTTAATATTCCTTGTGATATTAACGAAATAAGGCTCATTAGCATACCGTTAATTCAGTAAACTCCTGTTCAGGTGCAAATGTGAAGGTACTTGGGAAAGTGCCTGGTCCTTAACACCATCAACAACAAAGCTGTGGGTTTTTGGTGGTTTGGGATTTTTTTTTTTTCCTTCAAAAGGATTCGCTACTTGTTAAAACATTAAAGCCAAAGATTAGTAAAAGATCTCTTTATCTCGACTGTTCAATTGCAAATGATTTTGTTAATATAGATTTCATTTACATCACTGGATTTTGAGCCTTTCCAGACCGTTAAGATAAGCAAAGCTCCTACACGTGAAAATGAGAGGGAGGAGGTTTCTGTAACTCACTCTTCTCTCTAGCAGCGAGAAGGAGTCATACCAGTTTTAAGGCAATCAAAGTACTTACGTGCTGTTGCAAGAGCATCTATCCAGTCTGAAAGAAATCAGCGTTTAAAGAGATCTTCCAGTAGGTGTTAAGTGCTCCAATCTTCTCAGCAGGAGTTTCTCATGAAAGAAAACATCCCTGGAGATGACTACAGTGAGGAAAGAATGCAGCTCTGAGAGGTGTAAATGGCTCCATTCACCTTGGTGGGTCCTCATCCTCCCTGCCTGGGGCAAGGGGCTTCCTGGATCTGTGATCCCCTCAGGCCTGCTGTTAGCAACTAATCCAGTGAGGCGTAGTGGTTATTTACATCATATGTCACAGATGTCATGGTAGCAGAGAGAATCTATGCAATTTTAGTGCGCCAGAGATCCCAATCATTACAGACTCAGTTCCCAATCCCAGAGAACTGCCAAGGGGCAGTTTTTCTCCTCACCTCCTGTCTCACCTCCCACCTCGCACACCACCACGACCCCCGCCCCTCACCTCACCTATCCCTGATGAGAGAGGTAATAGCCGCTGAGCTGTCTGAGATCAAACAGGAAGAAGGGAGAGGACTTTGGATGCCCTCAGTGGCAAAGGGATCCATCGGATCTTGATTCCAATAAAATAAAATGGATGCAAGAAGTCTAGTCCCAGTTTCATTGGTGAACTATGCAGAGCATCCAAGAGAGAGTTGGAGATGCCCATTATTGCACTTGGTTTCATTAGGGAGGACAGATACCTCCCCTACCCTTTTTCATTCCCAGCATGCATTTGGCCTTGAAGGTGTGTTCCTGTTTTTGCTTTTCCGTGCCATCCTCCCCTTTGTCCTTCCCCATTTCTTTTCCTCTTGAACTTCTTTCTCTGCTTGGGAAAATATGGACTACTCTACCCAAATAACCTTCCTCTTTCAGTCTGTTGTCCTTTACTGTCTGTCCACAGCAAATATGTCCACATCTAATTTTTTTTTTTTTTTTTTTCAAAATAGTTTGAGTACTATTTGAGATATATTCTTTCACTGTGTTTAAACTGTTGGCAAGGAGTTATGGTGTTTGTCAAAAAGCATAATACTAATAGCAGGCGGGCAGATTTCAACAAGATACTCTCACAATTTCTCCCCTTCTCATCACATTGACATGATTTCACAGAATCACAGGATTACAAGGTTGGAAAAGACCTTTAAGATCATCGAGTCCAACCATTCCTGTCCTATGCTGAACCATATCCCTAAGTACCTCATCTACCCCTTTTTTAAACACATCCAGGGATGGTGACTCAACCCCCTCCCTAGGCAGCATGTTCCAGACCCTGACAACTCTTTTCAGGATCTACCTTTTGTAAACCCATGTTGACTAGGCCTGATGCATGTGCTGCGTGATAGCTCCCAAAATGACCCTCTCCACGATCTTCCCCAGGACTGAGGTCAGACTGACAGGCCAGTAGTTCCCTGGATCCTCCCTCTGACCTTTCTTGTGTATAGGTGTAACGTCTGCCAGCCTCCAGTTGACTGGAACTTCCCCAGTCTGCCAGGATTGCTGGTAGATCATGGAAAGGGGTTTGGCAAGCACATCTGCCAGCTCTCTCAATACCCTCAAGTGCATCCCATCTGGCCTCAATGACCTGTGGGTGTCTAACTGGCCAAGTAGGTCACTAATCATTTCCACCTGAATTATGTGAGCTTTGTTCTGCTCTCCCTCCCTGTCAGCCAGCTCATGAGGATGAATACCCTGGGAACATCCTACTTTACTATTAAAGACTGAGGTAAAGAAGAAATTAAGTACCTCAGCCTTGTCCTCATCCCTTGTCACTAATGTTCCCTCTGCATCCAATAAGGGCTGGAGACTCTCTTTGACCCTCCTTTTACTGTTAATATATCTATAGAAGGATTTTTTATTATCTTTTACAGAACTGGCCAGTCTGAGTTCCAGTTGGGCTTTAGCCCTTCTGACTACATGATCTTGCTATGTTCCTATAGTCATCCCAAGACACATGCCCCTTCTTCCAAAGCTCATATTTTTCCCTCTTTTCCTAATATCCTCCCATATCTCTACTCAGCCAAGATGGCTTCCTTCCTCGCTGACTCCTTTTCCAACAGACTGGGACAGCCTGTTCTTGTGCCTCCAGGATTTCCTTCTGGAAGTCTAAGGTGCTTGTTCTGGTGTTTCCCTTCCTTACTTCTCCCAGTACTAAGAATTCTATCAATTAATGTTCACTATGCCCCAGGCGTCCGCCAACCTTCACATCCCCACTAGGCCTTCTCTGTTTACAAACAAGTCCAGCAGGGCACCTTCCCTTGTTGGTTCACTCACCAGTTGAGTCAGGAAATTGTCTTCCAAACACTCCAGGAATCTGCTAGACTGCTTCTTCCCTGCTGTATTGTACTTCCATTTGTGGAATGTGGTTTCGGTCAGATGCAACTTCATAGCCTACCATGCTACCTAAGTGTTACAAAAGCAAGAAAGTCACATTTTCTCATTAAGCTAGTGTCATTAGGTTATTTTCTATTAGTGACAATTCCACTCTCTATGGTAGCTGACTTCAACTGGTTGAGGAACAGCTTTATGGATGAATGCTCGGCTTGCTGGAAAAAAAAAAAGGAAAAAAAGAAAAAAAGATCTGCTGCATGCCACTGAATGAGACTCTGGGATGATGTTAGCCTTTCTTCTAGAGACAGGAGCTCATAACAGCAAGTTCAGAAAGCCTTTTCTATAATCTATGGCCAAACCATGCTTTTCCTGGCCTGGGGTTGCCTGTTGACCACCACCAGGCACTTTCACAGCTAAAGTCACTCAAATATTTTGACTTCTGTGGCTACCTGAAATTACACAGAAGTGACTTCTGAAGTGCTATTGGTGGTTGATAGTTTGGCTGGGCCAGTTCTGGGCATTGTGAAGAAGTGATGATTTTTTTAAGTGTTCGATGTTTTAATCTGATGCATACTTGCAATTAATGACATCTCAGGATGTGCCCCTGCTGCTGGCAAAAAGCAAGCATAGAGAAACTACGTGTTTGGTGGGTCTGAAAGCTAATTTACAGGAATGATGTCTATGTATCTTGGAACTGTTGTGCCATTGGAATAAGAGGAGTAGCATCAGTTCCTACAGTTGGTTCTGTACTATGGCAATCCTAATAATAGTGTTTCCAAATTATATTAATTGCCATTAATTTAAGATCCTAAATTTTTATTAATAGTTTTATACAGGTAATTTTCTCCGTGTCTATTATAAAAGCATTAGTTCAAGGCTCGAGGTTTTGTCTTGCTTAATCATATGTATAACACGTGTTGGCCTACTTTTTCTTCCTCATTTCAAATGCCACATGCCTCATTTTTAGCTAAAATGTATTGGAAAAATTATGTCCTCTGGCCTCTTAATACTAACACTCGATACTGTTACTGCCTTTATGTACTTAAAGCTATTGTAGAAACCTGGAAGGAAAGATGTCATCTCTTTCTGGCTCCCAGTTAATAGAAATGCGCCTCGTATTATTATAAAAAAAAAAGAAAGTTGGAGATATATTCTTCCAGCCCTTTCACCTGCATCTGCAGCAGATCTCTGAATGTCAAGGTCACGCATTTATTTCATACTTTTTAGCTGTTAGCCAAATAGCCACAGAGGATTTTGAACATTAGATACTCAAAGCCAGGAAAATGACCAATGATTACCTGCTATTAAATGTTGCAAAGAAAGAAAGGAAGAAAATAAATCCCTGCATATCTGTTCACTACTTATAGAAATTGCATTACAAAAATTCAATTAGTTCCCTGCACGTCACATGGAACACATCAGTTTCACTGCTTCAAGTACAATTAGGCTGAGAGACCACAGAGCATTTAGAAAGGAAGCAAGGTCAGGGCTCCTGCGCGGCGGCCACAGCAGCAGCAGCAGCAGAAGCAGCGTTGCCACACGCAGCATCTCTCATTTGGGAGGTGACTCCCTGCTCCCCGCAAGAGCTTTGTCTAGACAGTGACAGTGCATAAGCATCCGCCACTAAATGAGACTTCAGTAGAGAAGTCTAGTCGTGTTTTTGATCTGCAAGACAATTAAAAATATATGAACTCTGGGAATCTTAGGTGTGTGAGGCTGTTTGGGTTTGGTGGGGTTTTTTTTTTCTTTTCTTTTTTCTTTTTTTTTTCCTTGAAGTGTCACAAGAAAAAATGAAATTAATAATGTATTTTGCTGTTAGTATCTTTACACAGAATTGCTTTTCCTGGTGTTAATTTAGGTTTTTCTCCAAGACAAGATGCACTTTGAATAATCCATAATTCTGCCCTAGAGCAAACTGAGATTTATACCAGCAACAACAAATAATATTTTTAAAGGTAAATTAAATCACATGCCACTCATTTGTGTAAAACTCTTTATTTAAAGCACACCCTGCTCATTTCAGCAGCAAGTTAGAGATGTAATTAAATTCAAACACTTTATTTTTATTTATGTAACAGTAGAACTACTACAGAGAGATGGAAGCAGAATCCAAATGAGACTTTTTAGAAGAAAAAAGACGTTTTGAAAAAAAAATAAGTTAACCATCTAACCTCCTTGTTACTCACGCTCCCAAAATTAAGACTTGGCAAATCTAATACAAGATCACCTTTTCTATGTGTAAGTCAAATGTTTTAGAGGAACACAGATGACCTTTCTAAAACAACATCTTTTTAATGTGTACACATTAAATAGGCATGTGCATGATATGTGTTTCCTCGTCCCTGCATGTTTTCTCACTTAGCTCCATAGTTTTGTGGTGTAAACACCATTGACCAGCCCAGATAGTCTGACCTTTAGTAAAGATTTTGCTTGAGCCCAGTTTAATTACCCTTCACCTTAGCTAAAGGTACTATATGAAGGTGCCTTATAAACCACAAATGAAACATATGTTTGTATTATCAACGGTTCCTTCATAAGGCACATTAAAATGGTCTATAGAATCATAGAATGGTTTGGGCTCAAAGGAATCTTAAAAATCATCAAGTTGCAACCCCCATGCCATGGGCAGGAACACCTCTCACTAGACCAGGCTGCTCAAGGCCCCGTCCAACCTCGCCTTGAACACTGCCAGGGAGGGGGCATCCACCACTTCCCTGAGCAACCTGTTCCAGTGTCTCACCACCCTCATAGTGAAGAATTTCTTCCTAATATCCAATCTAAATCTATTCCCCTCCAATTTAAAACCATTCCGCCTTTTCCTATCACTACATACCTTTCTAAAAAGTCCCTTCCTATCTTTCCTGTAGGCCTCCTTCAGGTATTGGAAGGTCTCTATAAGATATCCCCTGAGCTTTCTCTTCTCCGGGCTGAATCCCAAATCTCTCAATCTGTCTTCACAGGAGAGGTGCTCCAGCCCTCTGATCATCTTTGTGACCCTCCTCTGGACTCCTTCCAACAGTTCCATGTCCTTCTTATGTTTGGGACTCCAGAAGTGGACACAGTACTCCAGGTGGAATCTCACAAGAGCAGAATAGAGGGGGAGAATCACCTCTCTTGACCTGCTGGTCACTCTCCTTTCGATGCAGCCCAGGATACAGTTGGCCTTCTGGACGGTGAATGCGAATTGTCAGCTCGTGTCGAGCTTCTCATCACCCCTAAGGCCTTCTCTGCAGGGCTGCTCTCTATCATATCATCTCCCAGACTGTATTGATTACAAGGATTGCCCTGACCCATGTGCAGGACCTTGCCTAAGAAAGTTTATTTTTTTTTTTTTAATGTGAGAAATATCAGTTTCTCATTTAATTTTCCTTGATAAAGGTCACTGTCAGATTCCTTGCAAGGCCAAAATTATGATGTTCCATGAAACGTACAAGTGGCCTGAAAATGGAAAAGAAAAATCACTCGGGAGGCAAACTTCTTCTTTGAGAATAAATAGAAATCTGGTGGCATTTATCGGGCAGGAGTAAAGATAGTGTCTTATTTGCCACATGCCTGCATTAAGACAAGAATTTATGGCTTCTATTAGCACATACTTTGATGAAAGTACATATAACCATGGCTATCATAAGGGTAAATGAAAGAGTTTAAAATAAAAAAGCCATGTGCTGTTAAAGGTGACTTGCAAGGGATTGTTAAAAATGAGCTTGTCTCTGCTTCTTGTTTAATATGTACAAAAAGTGCATAGGAGGATTCTTAAAGGTTTTTATTCCCAACTCTAACAGGTTCAGAGTAAACAAAAGGATGTAACATAAGTCAAAAGAAAGTTAAAAACCATCATAAAAATGCAACATGCTACAATAAGTATGATATAGATATAGCTGCATGTTCTCATCAAAAGAAAAAGTGGAAAATTATTTAACTACTTATTTCTTTCAATATTTGGTTTTCTACAGACTCCAAGACAAAGATAATTCCTTCCTTGCAGTTCCTAGTCATAAACTTCATTCTTGGGTAAAGCTGCCAAGTACCATGTACTCACAGGGTGGTGATGACTAACGGTCTACAGTACTCCAGCCCACAAAGCGATTGCCACAGCAAACCACCGCATTTCATGCACCAATTTCTTTGACATACCCACTAGGAAAACAAACATTTCTTATTCCTAACGTCTTGAAGTTCAGTGGGCAGAGAAAGCATACTGCTTTTAAATGTGTCTCCAAGGAAATATAGAGGTAACTTTTACTTTGAGTAATTAAGTTAGGAAAAATACTGTAACTTTTCTTTCCCTTTCCCCATAGCTTCATCACGGTTTGTCATGTGATCTTTCCAATCCTGATGATACTCAAGGGTCAGACCTCTTCCACTAAGTTTAGCTGAACCACCTTAATTTTCTTTTTTCCTGAAGCACAATGTTGATGGAAAGTATAAGTTATTGTCTTCTGTAAGAAGAAACTGATGTTATGATGATTCCCAAAATATCTTTATAAATATCTGCTTTTTTAAAATGCGATACTATGAAAGTCTCATCAGTCAAAGCACTTCCTATGTTCTTACTGCATCTTCAGGCTTGAATGAAGCACCATCTAGTGAGGGAAGTCTATGGTTCATACCAGTCCCCTGCTGCCTCCCTGATATTTCTGCATGAAGGGAGATGACAACTCCTTTTCCATAGCCTGGGTAGTTTCCCTGGGTAACTAGCCTTTGGGCAGGATAAGAAAGTTGAAATGAAAGATGTAGGAGATGTGCACTAGTTATCATTACCCCTATAGTCAATCATCTAGCCAACATTCATGCTTATAGTACTCAAAGATAAAAATTTCTGTGACTGGCATCTAGTTTACCTTTCTTCACAGATGCAAAAACTCACCTGCTTAGCTGTCAGCCAACTGTAGAAAGAAAACATTTAACCAGGTTTTCTATGGTTTTGCTTCTGCATCCAAAATAACATAACCAAAATGGTTTGCACAAATTTCATACCCAGATTTAATAACTGTAATAATCTCTCAGTCAGACATATGGATGGGATTATATAAAAATGTATGTGGTAATGGTAGCATATGCAAAGCCTTTGTCGACAAAAGAGCTGAAGTTTCAGACCTGATTTAGCCAGCCAGGAGAGCGTAAAAATTTCCAAATAACAAATTAACCTTTGGGCATTAGAGAACTGTAGAATTCTGTTACTTTTGCTTCTTGTTCTGTTTGCAATGCACACCTGTGATTAAGAAAAAGTAAAAATTTCTAAAAATCTTTGGTTTGGGGTAATTTGCAATAAAAATAATCCTTATGAGAGGATTGTAATTATCTCTAAAAGCAGAACTTAGTCTATTAGTCACATTTAGCTTCAGTCCAAGCCACTAATGTTCTCTTTTTTCAGATGTTGTCAAGTAACAATGCCCACAGCATAATATTGGTGCTTACCTGCCTTTTTATTATATATAGCAACAAGATATTTAGTTGCATCTATTCCTCCAAAATGTGATCAATACTTCTAAATGTAGGCTGATATTTTGTTCACAAGTATGACTTTTTCCCAAAGAAAATAATCCAAAAATGGTCACTGGAACTTGACATAAACCATACAAACACCACAAATTTGACTCCTTGACCCAATGCAGTAGCAAGATGAGATCAGAGTGACTGTTGCTTTTTGGTGTATTTGCTTCTGCTTATTAGTAGTGTATCATTTAGTCTCCTCATTATTACCTTTGTGCCAAATTTCACATATAGAGTCATAGAATCTCAAAAGGGTTTGGGTTGGAAGTGTCCTCAAAGATCATCTAGTTCCAACCCCCCTGCCATGGGCAGGGACACCTTCACTAGACCAGGTTGCTCAAAGCCCCACCCAACCTGTCCTTGAACACTGCCAGGGAGGGGGCATTCCATCTTATCAATATTCTCAGCAGGTTTACATACTGTTCTGTTGGATAGTTAGGGTTCTCCCAGGAACTAGAGAAGAATGCCCCTGTTCCCTTTATCCTATAGCTTTCCCTATATGGGTGCTGGGTGTTTGACCCATCAGTGGACAACAAAGTCTAAGGTGCTACTACCTGATTTTCAAAGGAATGTCAAGTTCTTGAACATTCTCAGCTCTCCAGTTATATTTGTGACAATTTTTGTGACCCCAGTGTAACAAAAAAATATTCAGAGCTAGGAACAGGCTATAAATCAGAAGATGAAACATGGTAAACCCACTGTGACCTGAACTGGAGCATTTTTTTTTTTTTTAGGTGAAAATGCCTTATATTGAAAGTCGATAGGTAGCCATACCCAGAACCTGGATTGTTTAAGGGATATGATGAAGATTCTTACAACTGTGCAAAACCTAATATGACCATTCTACCTTTAGGCTGATGAGGAGTTGAATCTTGTCCATATGGACACAGACTTCTAGCTCTCCTTCTTCACACAGAAATGGGATGAACATTGTGATATCTCCCTAGAACATCTCACTTATGAAGAATGGATGAGAGAACTGGGTTTATTTAGTCTACAGAAGACAAAACTGAGAGGGAATCTAATCAACGATTACAAGTATCTAAATGGTGGATGTTTCAAGGAAGGGGCCAGAGTCTTCTCAATGGTGCCCAGTGACAAGACAAGTGGCAACAGGCACAAACTGGAACATGGGAAGTTCCATTTAAACATGGGAAAAACTTCTGTATTCTGAGGGTGACAAAACAGTGGAACTAGCTGCCCAGAGAGGTTGTGGAATCTCCTTCTCTGGAGATATTCAAAACCCACTTGGACATGATCCTGTGCAACCTGCTCTAGGTGATCCTGCTTTAGCAGGGGCTTTGGACTAGATGATCTCTAGAAGTCCCTTCCAACCCTTACCATTCTGTGAATCTGTATCCTCTACTTTTGCCAGATGGAAGCAAATCAGATCTATTACTTTCAGGAACTCCATTGCACATCTTGATTGAGGTCAGGGTCAGCTCAGCCTTCTAAACTTTGAAGTATGGGTTTCTACTGATATGAAAGGTTTGCCCACTTCTGCTGGGTCAGGGTAAATTTGCAGGCTAGAAGGAAATAGATGCTTTTAAATGGCTCTGTGATTTTACTTGCCTGCAATGTGACTGCTCAAAGATTAAGTCTGTTGCTTCCTGCCATACAATGATACCTCTTTTTTCATTACCTGAACCCATTTGCTATTAACTTATTTCTGTTCCTCTTTTGTCTGGGTCTCAGGGTTCTATGAGCTGCACAGCTTCTTGTCCACTTATGTTCATCCGTATTGTTTTATCTAATGCAATAGCTTCAGCAGATTCAGTAAAAAGCTTTTGTTAGCAACCTAATTATCACTGGGCCAAAATCCAAGGCTCCAGTCTAGCACACATCCTTCTCTTCTGCCAGTTCTGTAAATACAAACCACTAGCCAGTGGAACTGCTGAACTTCAGGTGTTGATTCCAAGAACATCGAGTTTCGACGATGTCCTTCATTTCTGTCCTTTTAGGATTTCAGCAAGCACAAATATTTTTCTCGTAGTACAACACCGAGCTGGATCCATGTGTACATTTCTGGGGAAAGGGTAGGTGCTCTGGATTGTTTTCAGGCAGGGAAGGCAGATAGGGAACATGAAGGTGAGATTTCTCAACCTGAGATTTAAGTTAGCTTTTCACAACGTCCCTTATGACCTTGCTATCCAAGTGAGGTTTACTGCCTTAGTATCATCTTTTTGTCACCTGATACTTGTACACAGCAGAAACGGGCTCTTCCAGATACTATCAAACAAGAACCATAAGATAAAGTTCTGAAAGTGTGTATTTTTGATAAGTGACACAGAAGTTGCTTATTAGATTACTGCCAGCCAGATACAGAATCCATCACCATAGTGCAGCTGTTCAGCTGGTAGATGGATAAATTCTCTCAGTTGGAATCATGAGCCTTAAAGGAATGAACAGATCCTAATAAGACCAGCAAGCTATTTATCTGCATAGGGAAAAGCTAGAAATGCATGTACTTCCCTTTCTGCAGCTACACAGGAGCTGTAGAAAATTCAGGGGTCATACATCTGACCTGGTGAGCTACATCTGAGGAAGGTTAAGTGGCTCTGGTGGTATGCAAGGCATGAAGAATTGCAGAGAAAACAATCTTTTCCTACTGATGTATTACTTCAACAAATTTTGAAGCACAGTATGGGAATATGTATGCTCTAAAAAACCCTTATATATGTGATACCAGTCCCATAAGTGCCTAGCCATCCTATTTTCACAAAGCCAGTAATGACTCATGAATTATGTGATATATGGGTAGTAAGATGTGAAAAATTCTTTATGACACCAAACTCTCAAAAAACAGATCCAACTATAGATCTTCCAAACCCAAATATACCAGCTACGTACTGCTAACAGAGGGGCTTTAGTCGCCATCCTCTTTTCTATGGTCAGTGGCAGGTAGCAAGCAGTTGCTTTCTTTGTTAGATATGCAGGGAACTCAGCGTTAGCTTCATGATGTCTATCTGCTTCTCTTAAATTCTTGACCCACTGATCGATAATCTTCTTCCTATAGTTCTGGAAGTTCCTTCTTGTCTCAGACCGAGAACAAGTAGGGAATGGTAAATACATCACCCAGGCTTGCTCTATATCTTCATAATCATTCTCCTTTAGGAAAGGATGAGAAAATTGTGTCTAGCCAGATGTATATTTTTATTCATATTGAGCAGCCAGATATCATCAAGAACATCAGCTCAAACACCTAGAATTGACCTGAGGAAAGAAACATGATTTATATAGTTTCAATGTCTACTCTTTGAGCTGCTACTGACATCTGGACTTATGTTTCCTGGATTTTCCCTATGTCCTTCTAGCCAGCAGAATCACCTACCCCAAATCACTCTCACACCTTGATGAGAAAAAGTTGCTAACCGGTGATCAGCCCTTAAAACCCGGAGGCATGTATTCCTGGGGACAACAGTCTGTGCTGCTCATTGTATGAAACAGCATAAATGGCACATGAGGAGGACTACCTCTTATGCCAGAAATGATTACTTGGAAGAACCCGTGTTAGTATCTTGGACATCATGAATTCTCTATCCCTCTACAAACCTTCCATAGCCTCAAACAATAAAAGTATTTGTCAATAGAATGCCTTTTCTATTTTATCCCATTAAGTATAGAAGGAAGCAAGTATGTTTCCTTATTGAGGTGGTAGAAATTTTTTTTCCTATGTTTTCTATATTTATTACTGTTTTGATCTGTCCATCTCTGACTAAACTAACACAAAATGTATTTTCTCCCTGTGTGGAGGATCATAACAAGAGTCTTCAATTAATACTGAGCTTCATGCCAAGCCAAAGTCAGTGACATGAGAAACTCTGCATTCTTTGCAGTCTTGAATGTCCAGTAAAGATTTAAATTCATGGCATCAGGCTGTAATGCTGAAGTAAAAGAAACACAGTTTGTTTGGGCTCTGGTCCTACTTACTTTTAAAAAGATCTGTATGCTCTTTACAGAAAAACACATATTCTCTTTTAGAAAGAGTGAAGAACAGAGTTTTCAAACCCCAAATCCTCGGTGACACTAGAGAATAAGACTTTTTATATTTTGTGACTGTAGTTCCCAGTACTACAGTTGAGCAGGAAATGAAGCAGCTCTGACACTTATACAGTACTCACCAAAAGCACAGGAAGCCCATGTAACCACATACTCAGAGTACAAATGAGAATGAACAGAAAATATTTTCAATGGTGATACAGAGCTGCAAATTAGATTCAGCTCCAGAATTTAATCAAGCAATACACAGTAGTATATCAGCATACTCACTGCAATTTCTTTGTGAAATAATACAGTGTAAAAATATTCAGAGTATAACACAAGAAATAAAGCATCCAAGTTGTAAACTTTTTTTTTTTGGGGGGGGTGGGGAAGTGAATGAGCAAGTTTCTGAGTGACATTGTCAAGAGACATACAATCTACAACAAGCACAGCCTTAAGTCAGCATGTAGTTTTCCTTGAGCAGGCCTCACCTGGGGTATATCCAGTAAGTCATGTACAAAGCTGTAAGGCTTTAGGTGTAGTAGGCTTCCAGGTAGGAGCAGCTAGTCATATGGTTCTTGGTTGTATGTTGAAAGAAGCTTCAGTACAGGAAGCTAGTGAATGAAGCTAGTCAATGAAGCTAGTGGTCTATGCTCTGGCAAATGACATGGTTTTGCTTGCACCTCAGTGTGCCAGAATTTTTAGGGGTGCTTTATAAATGCCCTCATGTCTAATCCAGCCTGTCCTATAAGACAAGATGTTTTAATATATTTCCTTTGCATTTTTGAAATAACTACGTTCTTCCCTTGCTAATGTGAATTCATAAGGCACATTTCTTTCTGGTGAATTTAGCCCACTGTAAAGGGGACTGTCTTTTCTTGCTGGTGTCAAAATGAACATGCAGCTTTTGGAAAGACAATGAAATGTGTTTTGCTGGCAGAGTTATCCACAGCATCATCAGCTTTTCTGAGTGTTCTCCTCTGTATCCTGTGAGTACTGAGTCAGGAAAATGTCACTTCAACTTTGTTTACATCTTTTCATGCTCATTTAAAAAAAAAGGGGAGGAATCAAGCTTTCTAAGATTAAATATTCTTTAAAAAAGAGATAAATTTGAAAAAGTTTAAATGTTTGCAGAAACATTTGTTATTTCTATACTTTGATTTTTTCAATGCTTGATTATACAGATTAAACCATTAGGAAAGAGACATTAGCATATGAGTTGTGTAAGTAACCAACAACATGGAAACTGTGGAACAGGAATATTGATATTCACAACAGGATGCTGATGAATTAGTTTTGGAATAATTTTCAAATAATTAAAATTAATAAAATCCAAGTTTCTCACTCAGTTTATGAATATTCTGAAAAAGAAAAAAAAATACTTTTTAACTTGAAAGTTTTATTATTTCTTCCACTTCAGTCACAGATCAAAAAATTACTTTCCAGTTGACATCTCTGTCTCCCTGAACACAGTAACTGCATCTGATATTTACCCAGGTGTGGCAGGTGAAAATCAGCTGTGGTGGGATCAGTCAGACAAAACAGACACTACACTGCTATCTAGAAGGGTGTACAGAGGGAGACACACTGCTTAGACTGAGCTATACATAAGCTGTGTCTCTCCAAAGACACCAGTTTTGATAAATAGCTTTCATTACACCAGTGCAAATCATTAAGTGGGAAAAAAGGTCTTAAACAGGGTAGCTTTCAGTTTACTTAAAACTTACAACCAGTTTAGGTGTAGGATTGCTCAACAATATGCATTTGCACTAACAAAACCCACTGTCGTTTGTATAGGCTTTATATTTTGTGCTTGCAAATCCTAAGCCTGCACAGAGCTGAAGTGCCACAGACAGATGATACTTGATCCAGCACAAAGCTTGTTGGGACAACAATAATCTGTCAACACTTTCAACTGAATTTGAACAGCCAGGACAAATTTATTCCCTATCAGCATTCTGTGTCATTTGGCTAATGTGGTTTCTGTTTGGCAGTACAAGTCCTCTAAGTTGTCTTTTGTTTTCCAATTATGGCTTTGCTATTCTACATTGGTTTAGCTGTAGCATTTAGGTGCATGTCTCAAGTTACTCTAGCTTGATTTGAACATACAGGTAATGCTAACAAAGGGATTTCCATACTTTCTGGAAGCAGTTTTTGGTCCAAGAAATATTCTGACTATAAATGTCAGTATGTTCAATCTCTGTATCAGAAGTATAGGATGAAGCAAATCAAAGTATATACACCTAATGGTAAGAAGTTACAAATACCCAGGGCAGAAATTAGTTATATTCTCAAGGCAAAATAAAAGTTTACTGCTAGGAAGTGTTCTTCTTTTCACCTGGATGACAAGAATAAAGCTTATATAACTTGTCGGATTTATCAGTGAAAATTGCCCCCATTTTCCATTAGCTGAGTAGAAATTCTGCTTCGATTCACAAGCAGGAGAACAACAAAAACACCTCAGAAACTAATATGCAGAAGGTATTTGGATAAATGCAGAGGGAAAATAAAACCAGTAATAACAACAAAATCTTCTTCAAAATAAGTTGTAAAAGAAATATAATTTTAAAATATTTTGTTGCAGAAAGAAGCATGGGTATTCAGTGTGTGTTGGAAAAAGAGCCTGAATTCTCTTGAACTCATTCATTTGTCCAACTGCCATCAAAGTGATGTCTTATGAGTGATACTTAAATATCTCTAAGAATACAGCTGTCATGTTACAAATCCAATCCAATTGTGAGAGGTGTCCTTTTCCCTCATTTAGAAAAGTTTTCCAGTTTGAGCAACTTTTCCTTTTTACTGTATTGAATACCACACTTCTGCTCTAAGAATAACATGCAGTTGGTTGTCTTTGGTTTAATTAAGTGAAAGAAAAAAACCAGTCCAGCAACTACACAGGAATACACAAACAACTTCTCAAACAAAATTAGGGTCCTAATGCATGTTTAAATATAGGTCTGCTAAAACTGGGCAGAGGTCCCTTGACCAATCTCTCAGCTCACTGAAATTTCAGAGTGGTGAACGTGCCCTTTGCAAAGAGCAAGTAGTGCACGGAGGCAGAGTTGCACTTCCTGCTATGATCCTCCTGCACCTACCCCTGCCTGACATACACTTACCCACACCTCAGGAGAATCGTTTTGAGCCAGAAATTTTGCATGTTCTATCCTAGCTTTAAAATAAAGCCTTCTTTACAGAAAATTTGAATCAGATACTTTTATTATGTGAACATGAACAATAACACAAATCTTATTATATTAATATGCATTAATATACATAATTAATGTACAATACATTCAGAATATGACTTTGCCTAGCTTATCATCCAATTTTTATATTCTGTGGCATATATACTCAATGCAGTTATTTTTTCCAAGGAATAGAGATGCACATGTGTGTGCAGATTTGTGCGAGAGAGTGTGTGCTCTGATTCTGGAAATGAGAGCAATCAGTTTCCTTAAAGCCGATAAAAATTTAAACAAACAAACACATAAAACAATGCTAATCTGTTAATGGGAAGTCCCAAAGAAGTGAGTGTGAAAAGCAGCTGTCTGTACCTTTTGGGATGGCCTTTCTAGTAGAGCTGTAACAGACTGTTTATATAGAGTTATTTAAGAGAAACGAAGCAAGAATTTATGGCTTCAGTCTCTGCAGTGTATTCTGCACAGGCTTTTTACCTAATCTATTCAACAGATTGCTAAGATTTCCAGCACTGGAAGCAATGGTCTCTTTTCTCCCTTTTGCTGTGGCTCTGGAAGTGACTGCCAAGGAAGGATTAGCCTCCAGGGCTAAGGGAGATGGTGGCATTACCACCTCCCCCCTTGGACTCTGCTGGAAAGGAAGGGTGGACTAGCACCTTGAAAACTCCTTCCTTGGCTACTGATTATCCCAAACTCCTTTGCTGCATCCTGTTCCCACGTGGTCCTACCCATTTTCAAGGTTATGCCAGCTTCTTTGAATCTAGCTCCTTCTTCTGCAGTGGTAATAGCTACCTCACACTTCAGTTTTCCCCTCCTTTTCCCCCCACCTCCCTTTCGTGAACAGGCTTTCTGCCACTCTTGTGTCCACAGGCTGGGATCCTGCCAAAGCAACTGAGACAGTGAGTCTGGAAATAGCCTATAGAGCCACGCTTTGCTAGACTGGAAACTTTTATATAAAATAGGCTGGAAAGATTTATACAATGGATTGGCAGCTGATTAACAGAAAAACACACCCAGGAGCCAAAACGAATTTTGAGTACTGTGGAAGGATGCCAGCTTGACAGATTTGCAAACCAAAGCTTATCCACAGGGCAGGTAAAGGATAGTTACAAACTCCACCAGCTTCTGCCACCCTCTTGAAGAAAATCTGATGGCTATGATGAGGGGCAGTCAGTTTCTATAGCTGTGATTTGTTGTTGTAGCAAGACCCGAAGGTTAAACAATAAGGGAATAATCTCATAAGCACTGTATAGGTCTGTTTTGGGTAGACTTTTTCCTTCTCTGAAGTTCATGGCAGCAGTTTGGATCATCTTAGCATTTACAGTAGGTCAGACTCATACCGCCACTCAGATGTTTGTAGTTGCTCAGCAGAACGGTTTTTTTTCAACCAAAGAAAAGTAATTTCAGGTGGATGAAATCTGCAAATCCATCTGACTTTGTAAGTTGTGTTATGAAGTCTTATGTCTGTTAAATAAGACACTATTAAGATCAAAAGCATTGACATCTAACCACTGGACAGCAGATATATCTTGGAAAAAACCCCATGCTTCATGTCATGAAGATATTTTCCACTTAGTTATTTTAATATACAGAAATAGAGTTCTCTAAGTCCAATGATATGCATAACATATCACAAATTTGAGCTTTTTTATGTTCCTTGTGAACTCATTTATTTTCAGCAATTGAAAATAAAGCATTAAAAGCACCTTAATATCATCAGCAGTATATTACCAGTCATTACTGTATTTTGTTTTCCCGTGCATTCTTTCTGTGTTTGACTTCAAATAACAGTGATTCCAAGTCTGCCTTTTGGAACTGCAGTGGAAGTAGCTGTTCTAATCTACATTACTCCTGTTCTACTGTTTTCTCTCTGTAATTTCAAGCCAAAATCCATTTGAAACACTGAATCAACAACACTTTTCTTGTTTCTTTGTTGGTTTTGAAAATACTGGTTTTAACAGAACTAAGTGTGCATAGATTTAAAAAAAAATATGTTCACTGAAAATGAAGTTAAAACACTTTGAAGTTTTTGTTGCCTTCATGTAAAGTACCACATTCTTGAAAATTTTGAAGGACCCAAATCCTGAATCAGGTGTTTAAAAGAATTGCTTGAAATTTTTGATCAGGTTTGGGTTTTTTTTTCAGTGGAAAACAAGTTTCAATAAATTCAGTTCTTGTAAAACACCAAAGAGTTTCAGTTTATTTTTGAACAACTGACATCTGACAAAAAAAACATTCTAGTTTTCAGATAAAATAATAAAAACACTTGACCAAAAGTAATCTTGGGTGACTAAGCTTACACTAGGTAAAAGAAATATTGCTCCTTATTACCTGGTCTGATTTGGTGTTATCTTCTAAATGATAAATAGGCCATTCACATGCAAAAGTCATAATACTCTGTTTCTAACAGAGTCCACTGTGGCAAACATATCATCACTTCTGATGAAAGCTGCCTAAAACTGTTCAGAACAGACTTACTTCTACTGGCAATGTTATGTATTTGCCCACCATAAAGTCAAGTAATCAATCAGATACACATCAAAACCTCATTGACACAGATAGTGTGGCAAGTCATTGATAATATTTTTCAATGAAAAAATGTATCATTGCAAGAGGCTTTCCCTTCTCAGGAACAGGGATTTGCATTTATCCTTGTCGAATTTCATGTAGTACCTACCGATCCTTTCCTCAAATTTGTAGTATTCTTCTTTCTTTTTTCTTTAAGAAGAATTCTAAAAAAAAAATCATGTGCTGTTAGCTTGTCTATGACTCACAAATAATCAGTACCTGTCCTTAACACAGGCCAGAAGACAGACTTGGGGTTCCAGGATGGAACAAGCTGAATGGTGTAAACTGCATTTCTAAGTGTTCCTGCTGTAAGATAGGCATGTAAAAGTGCACTGCAGCCATGGATGAATATGCCTTTTCTAGACCAGGGGTATATTACCTTTGGGGGCCATGTTAGACAGATGTTTAATATGGTAGAGCAGGTAGGTAGACCTGCCAAGAGTCAATGCAAAGATTCATTTCTGGCTTGACAATGTCCATGATGGATTCCCTCAACTTTGCCTTTGGTATTGAGGTCAGTAACAATTTTTATATCAGATAAGGTTCAAGTAATTTTCTGGTAACAATAAAACTTCATGTCTGTGAAGTTTTAGCGTGACAGCATTAAGTAGTTGTGCAGTAATGAGTTTTTGTAGTCACAAGAAAAGCTTAAATCTGGTCCAAGACCTATTTAAGTGATCTCAGTGCTTTATAAAAGTCTGTCTATATCAAAAATTCTGAAACTAACCATATTCCTCATAACATCACAATTTCTGTATTTATTGGCACCTAACCCACAAAATAGAGGTTAGGAGGTCTCCATGATTGGCCTAAAATTGCAGAGTGCTGTTTGTGGTTGTTCTCACATGCCAACTCTGGGCAAATGGGTGGTGTTATATCCAGTTTATGAAAGCTAATTCCTTCCGTAAGTCACTGAAGATGTCTGAAAATGTGGTTATAGTTATCATTCTGATTACAACTACCATCTTAAGTATTAGAATATTCCTTCTAGCTGTAGGAGATCTGAATTCAGAGTTACTGAATCTCACAACTCTTCAGGATTCCCTTGTTAATTAGCTCTTCTAAGTCCATCCATCATTCCCTGGTTGAGTCTTTGTGCAGCCAGGGACCTGAGAGTCAGTCACAGGGACCTGAATGCTCACCCAAGGGCTGTCTACCTCCTCTCTGATGTCTGGGATATTCAGATGTGAGAAAAGCTGTAGAAGGTTGTAATGTCTATGATTATGATAGTTTCTGTTAGTTTTTGTCCAATGTCAAATAAATGTCAAGTAATGAGCTTCCTTCATTTCTTTAGAGCTAAAAATCTCTTTTGCTTGCTCACTCTCACACACCACTCTCCACTGTAGTTGATTTGATGTTGAGAACATCCTGGAGACTGGTGTCTAGGTAGTCCCTAGAAAAGGAGAGTCAAACCTTCTCATGCTGAGAAACACCAGGAATCCAGGTCTTTGTCTCATGGCCATTTTCACTGCTAGGCTATTAAAACTGTGCAGAGACAGGAACATTGTGTCCTCCTAAAAAATAAAAAAAAATTAAAAATTCCTAGCACTTCACCACAGAAATTGCTTCAATAATAAACCTGCTGCTCCAAATTTGAAGACACTTTGTCCTCTTACAGTAGAGGGCACAGCAATATTTACTTTAGCAGTATGGATCATTCCATAACGAATATGAATGTTAAGATCTATTGCATCCAGAAATTTGTGTTTCAAATAAGAATATATATATATTTATCTGTCTTTAAAAACTTTATTTTTTCTCATTCTTAGATCCTAAAAGACAGTCAAGCAATTTTTTTTTTTTTTTAAGTTTCTGGAAATACTAGAATAAGTCTTTGCTTTTACTGAGGCTTAATTAGTTAACTTAACACAGCATTAGCCTTACTATGAAGCTTATAAATATTTTCACTTCCAAGCAGCTTTCCTGCTCAGATATAAGAAAGTGCATCTAAACCAATAAAGCCTGATTCAGGAACTGATGGGCTCATTTGCATCCTGGCCAGAACATCAATCAATAGCTTTCATTTTGTTTAAAGGCCAGGGGCCAAATTAGAGTTTGAAAAGTCCTTGTAAAACCTTTGGGTAATTTTGAGATTTAGTCTAATGAAAGATTAATGCATACAGGCATCCATTTCTAGCCCATCTATTTACATACGACTTCTACCTTCAGTCCTGCTGAGTGGCAATCAAAGTGAATCAGTCTGTTTCTGCAGATAGTGCTGACTAGCTAAGAATAGCTTCTGCTGCCATAGCAGTCTCTTCATGTCATTCTTTTCTATGCCTGTATCATAAGCCTAGAAAGTCAGATACAGGAAGAAACAGTGGGTATAGTCTGGGTGTTTATCTCTCGTAAAAAAATTTACCATAATTTCCACTCTAAGTATAGAAATTATAGTAAATACCTAGCTGTGGTAAATATCAGCACATAATGGCTCCTCAGAGCTACAGACACGGAGAAAAATTTCCACTGGAGAATGAAAGCAGAATGTTCTTTGAATCATAAATTATATTTCCAAAACAAACAGCTGAGGAGTGTATTTGGATACATGATTCTTTTTAAAAATGCTAATCAGTAGATTGAGTAACCTGAAGATTTTTTATTCTATTTAATAAATGCAGCTAATTAATTTCACTTTTCCAGTATGATTTATCTGCAGAGAAAAGCACATATTTTCATTACTGCTACATTATTTACTTTGATGAAACACTTGATTTGTTTTCTCATTTAAAGGAGACTGAATATTCCTGGTCCAAAATTTTGTTGCAAGACTAATAGCTCAGGTTTTGTTTTCATATAAAATGAGTTATTTTGTAGAAAGATTTTATGCACCACACAAAAAGAATCCATTGTCTTTCCTGATGAAATTTGCTAAACATTTCTCATACAACTCAGCTTAATTTAAGCTTCATGAGAACCCTTCCCTAAATTTAATCTGAACCATCTTTTTACAGTGGAAATGTTATTTGAGACTGAGAAATGTTTGAGAAGCCTTTGTTTTCTAGTTTATTTGTTTCCTATTCTTCAGTAGTGATGACATTTTTAATATAAAGAAAATAAATATTTATAAAGTAGCATTTCTTACAAATGTTGCTTCTTTTTCTGGTAAATTCATGTTTGAAACTTTATATATAAAATCAACCAATACTCAGAGCACACTTTTTCTGTCTCCTTTTCCAGATAAGTAGATAATGCATATTTGCTTTCTTCTGATCACCATCAAATAGCTGAGTGTATCTATCTGAAGTGTTCTTCAGTCATCCCCTCTCTTTCAAGGTAGCTATGAGACTTCCACTCACTCTAAACATCTGTGGATCATCACTTTCAAAGACTGAGGAATACCTGCCAGCTTTGCATTGGCAACCCTTTTTACTGTTACTAGATGCTAATCAAAGAAGTCACTGAAACTGAAGAAGTGATTTTACAGAGTTCTGTCCCATGCTACTGGAAGTGAATTCCATTCATAGACTTTGGAATTCAATGTAGAAAGAAGTAACAACATCTCCCAGGTATATTTCTTGTCCATGACCAGAGATCCTGAAGCAATCAATAGAAGGTTTTATTCATGCTATGTGTACTACAGTGAAAAGGTATTGCATCTGTGTGGACATGGAAGAAGATTGGACATCCTTCATAACTTCTTCTGATTAAATAATAAAGAACTCTTCTTCTTTTGTTATGAATGTTAATAGCTTATTTTTTAAGGTTGCTTCTAGAAAATTCAGGATTCTTCAAAATTCAAGAAAATACAGGTACAACAGTCATCTCTTGACAGAGACGTGCGTGTCAGTGAAGAAAATACTTTTGAGACACAAATAATTGCCACAAAACATACAAAGATGGATGTGTTATTATAATTTATATAGACAATAAAACTTGAAGCAACTATTTCTGAATGATTACTAGGCCTTTTTGTTTATACAAAACTCGATGAAGGTGTGGATGGGACTCCAGGTATCCTCAGAAAATTAGTTAAAAAAAAGTTTCTCAAGGACCTCACAGATCTTGCTTAAACACCAGTGATCTCATTGCTTTTCTTTAACTATATTATCATGTGTTCTTCCAGATTTGTGACATATCTTTATGTAGAAAGATCCTGTCTCTGTGGATCCAGAGCCACTAGTTCTGCAAGACATTTTATCTATACACCAAACATAACAAAGGGTCATTTGTCAGCTAATGTGAATAGTAATGTACCAACCCTGAAAATATTGAAGCTTAGCAAAAAAGATAGAAACAAGTTCAAATTAATATCCCAATTCAGTTATAACTTCAGAGTTATAAGCACAAAGGTAATAGCCACCACAAAGTTGGTCTTCATCAAGAGTTACCATTGATTCTAGGAGGTCTCCTGTGAGTACTCTTCTGAAGACAGCATAGTGGAATCAGGTCCCTAGACATGGGAAAGGCCTAACCATCACAGGAGGAATCTGAGCGTGGTAAGGTAAAATGGCACACAGGAGAACCCACACCGGAGAGCTGAAGCAGACATCAGGCAGATTTTAAAGAAGATAATTAAAAGACCAGAACCCAAACAGGTCACTGAGAACTGCAGGAATGAGACACATTGTTCTGTGACTATCCACAAGGGACCAAAACCCCATGGACTTATTCTGGCACTAACACATTCTGTGCAGCACTAATTTGTGCAGGGTACAGGTAGGCAGATCCCAATGGTTTCAAAGGAAAACCACCTCAGGGTTTTTCTTTTGTGAAGAAACTGAATTAAACATACATGAAACCATAGAAATTAATCATAATGTTCTTTGATAAAAATTAAAAAAACCCCTCTCATTACAATTCTTTCATCTGATGGCTCATTGCAGCTACTTTCTTGTCCTCTGAGGGTAGATGCTACTTTCTCAATGTGCTTCCACTAATCTGTTTTACTCCAAAGCTGGAAGAGACAGCTGCTTAAAGTGTGAAACAAAGGGCACAACTAAAAAATACACAAAACTCCCAGATGTGTAAATGAGGGAGTGCTCTAGGTATTGTTCACAAAAAGAAAATTTCTTCTTCCCATCCCAAGGCCTGTGATCACAATATTCTTCCCTGGGTAAGCAATCACACGGTGTCCTTCACATGCTCAGAGTCCCAAGCTCTTACTAAAGATCATGTCATCTAGCATAGATGACACAAGATGAACAAAAAAGCAGCAGACATATGACAAGATGATGTACTGGAAAGTTGACTGCTCTTTCCAGCTATATTGGATGATCGAATAAAAGATATTACCCCATGACCATGGATTCTTGTAACTCTCATTGGATTTTGAAACCCTGAAACTGCTCTTGTAGGATTATCTCCCCATACACAGAGCCTATTCATTTTATCCAAGCAACGAAGCCTTGTGAACAAAGACATAAACTTTAACTTACAGAGAATTTTTGCAATTCACTTTAAATAACAGTGATCTTAGAAGATAACAGTGATCTTAGAAGATTTTTTTGAAAAGCAAACAGCAAACTCATCAAAACCTAACTGTGCCATTATACCCTTTTCTTTCAGATAAACCATTTACCTTCACACAAACCATTATTCACTTGATGAGTGATTCCAGCAACTGAAATAAATAAGGTTTATGAAAATTATGCTCTGTGGACCGTGCAAATGAACTTACCCAAACTCAGAGCTCCACAATGCAGACATAAATATCTGTCCTTTATTTCCCATAGCTTTTTTTTACAATCTGTTGGAGAAAAACATGTTCTTCTTGGATGCTTTTCATCTCATGTCAGAGTAGGCAACCAAAATAAATCAAATGAATTGAACTTTAAATTGCCTTTTTTATCACTGATATAAAGGGACATTAGGGACACTACCTCAGATGTAGAATGCCACAAAGTAGATATTCAAAGTTTGGTGAGATGAATTTCATCTCATCAGAAGATGAATCCCATAAAAAATGGCTGTTTAATAGCCAGTCTATAGAAGAGGTTGTGACATCCAATATTTTACTATCTGATTTAATTCGACAAACCAATTATAACTTTACAGACTTCTGCAGTTCTTGTTTCAATTGTCAGTCCTAAAAAGCTTTGGTATTATAATTTATTTGCTAATCCAATAAAAATTATTACACTTTGAGCCCAGTCCACTTCTCCCAAGGAAAGCTGTAACTGAAAAGCTTCTATTCATTTCTTTTGGTCCTGCTGATTATATAGTTTTTGTCTTACAGAATTGTGAAGTTCCTGCATCAACCTTTACAAAAGATTTATAATCTTAGTTGAAAACAGAAGCTAATTTTTAGAAAGTTATTAATTTATATGCACTATGCACTCAATAATGTGAATTTCATCTCATTTTACCCAACTAAAAGAGGCATCCTAACAAAAGAGTCAGTTAAAATTGATTGTGGTTCTGAGTTAAGATGATCCTACTTGCTCTCTCTGTGTAATGCTGGTATATCTGTTATTGGAGATGTAATATCTCTGCAAAAAAAGAACACCTTCCTTCACCTACTGAACTGTCATGTTTGGCCCAGAGTAGTTCTCTTCTGCGTGGCTCTGGTGATTTCACATGGACATAAATGTGCGGCTGCAGTGGACAGTGATGGATAGGAGCTTCTTAAGCCAGTTTTCTTACTGGAGACAATGTCATTTGATGGTCTTATGCTATTGCTTAGGGTTTCCCTATAGTCAATAATGAGAAATATCTTCAGAAGGAAATGAATTTAAATTATTTTAGACACCTATAACAGGATTGGATGAAAAGGACATCATCCAAAGAAGCCTGTCTGCATTACTTAGGAGAAAGTCTAGACAACCCTGCTACATGTTGAAGTTTTGAAAAGCTGAATTTGAGTGAGATAATCCTATTCAAAATCTTTAAGGGTTTAATTTAGATATGCATGTTTGCATATTTAAATACCCCTGTGAACATATAAAAAAGTGCATGTACAATAAGTGTTCATCGGTTTGAAAAAGGACTTTAGCAATGTCTCCTGAGTCATACACATGCTGCCAAAAACTCTCACAGTGATTATTTCTGTGTTTAGGGTTTTTTCTTAGACAAATGAAAAGAGGTAACTATGCTGCAGAATTAGCAGAAAATAACTGAATCCTTTCAGAAGACAGTTGGTATTTTTAACTTGTTAATTGAACATTAAATTAATCTTGTGGGACCTGTACCAAGATCAGAGATGGACTTTTCTGACTCTTCAGAGGAAAGTACAATACCTGCATGGGGAAGTAGGCTGTGAGACCAAGGTACATGCTTGTAGGCTGCTGGTGTGGGATACAAAGGCAGAAGAAGCCTATGCCCTGCTCCCAGCAATGCATGTGTTAATTAATACTCTGAACTTCACCTAGGGAATCTGCCATGGTCAGAGTGTACTAATGGTTGACCCAGTATATCTCTAGATGTCAGTGTGCCTTACAACCTTTTCTGCTCTTCATTTACTGCCTTTTCAAGTGTTTTACTGTAGATTTCTAAATACTTTGTGGGTGTCTCTCAAAACAAGCTAAAAACAGATAGGCTGGACTCCCTGGAAGAAGCCATTTATATAACCACATTACTTTACTCAGGCACACAACTTTCCTGGGAAAGGGCAGATGCTGTACATTTTAAGGGTTCTGGATTTATTGCTCCAGCACAGACTTGCTGGAATCTGCAAAGTCCTGTTCCAGACAGCCAAAATTACATCTGGGAATATCTTTATAATGTCAGCTCCACTGCTTTAGTTTTCTCAAACCCATGGATTTAATGATAGTTCCCATTTGTCATGGCTTAACCCCAGCCAGCAGCTAAGCGCTATGCAGCCACTTGCTTGTGTTTCCAGAGCAAATCCAAAATATAATCCCATACTAACTACTATGAAGAAAATTTACTCTATCCCAGACAAAACCAGCACACCATTCAAAAGGCTTACACTCACTGAGTTACAGTTTCCCTCCCAAGTTTTTAAACTTTTATTTACTCTCAGGGAGGATTTAGTTACTGTACCTTCAAAGACAGAAAATCTGGGTGATTTAGTTTGTTACTAGCATCACAGCATCACTCCTTTAAAGAGATCTTTAGCCATTTCAGAGACTGCACTTGGTCTCACCAAGTAAGCAAGTGAAACTAGTTCTTCCACCTGATGGAAACAGAAATGCATCTTTTTATTTTGCTGCCACGAAAATTTCAAGCTCCATCCTTTCACTACCAACATGGATCCATAAACAGTGACTGACTAAATATAACATCTGAGAACATGTGAGATTTTTGTGTTTGTCAGAGAGTTAATGGGACCTAAGCCACTTATTGTCTGCGTGGATGTACATCACAGTAACTCAAGGTGATGTCAGTAAGAGTTCAGACAAGAAACTTGTCCAATGGGAGTTCAGAAGCTGCAGAAGCAACCTGGAAACCCCTTGAATGCCACCAAAATCAGAGTCCATGACTTTGATAAAAAAATCCCACATTTGAGTGAAAGAGATCTTAAAAAAGTAAAATTCATGTCTGAAGGCAGACTAAGTAACACAACAGAAATTTCACTCCAACTTTGAGCCAGCACACATTTGCTGTTTAGTTTGAAGCATCTCAGGAGATTTCCACAGCGAGTGGCATGCTCTGCTCCAGCTGCCTGGATATCAAGCAGCTCACTGATCTGCTTCTGACCTGCTGCAGTTTTTAGCAGGACTCTGAAGATAAACCATTGCTTATTTTAGAACCTCAGAAGCTGACTGAGTGGAGCATCACGCATGGACCAGTGCTAAGTCAGGTTTTGCTTACACATTCAAAGTCAGAGTTTTATCCTCAGTCTAATTTCATAAATATCAGGGCTGTGACTACTTTCCCATTATAGAGGGTGAGTTTAATATTCAATAAATTATTATTTAAGATACAATAGTTCAAGTCTGTTAGAGGCACATTAATTAAATTCTGCCATTTTTTTCTTTTGATTACCAATATTTGTTCCTTGTCTGTAAAACAGTCAGTACAATTGAAAGGAAAAATATCCCCATGAAACAGCTTTATTTTCTATGGTCTGTGATAGCCATATTACCTTTACATTAAAGTAGGGTTTTCATTTAATTGACTATGTTTCAGTGAGCACAGAGATTTATTACCCCTTGAAGAAAATATTGACCTCATCTTTGCCTTGGTCAATAGTTTGTCTTACAGGTCAAGAGAATTCAAAGACCTCCCAAAAAGCAGATACCTGATATCTACACATGTGCAACTTAGAGAAGTACATGCTAATTTAAAGTGGTAAGTTCTCTCATATATGGTAAAGCATCATAACAGAGGCACTTTTTTTCATTCAAGTGTTAAACCATAACATTTCTGTCAGATACTTCATGCTACACACTTCCATCTTGAGTGCTCAAGGTTTGTTCTCCCTAGAAAAAAGTTGAAATAACACCCACGAATATTAACGCTTGCAACAGTGTCAACAGAATTCAGACCAAAGGAAATCAGCTTCATCTGCTTTGTGAATGGTCATAATGCCAGATAGTCTTTCTCTCATTCGCATCCAAAACTCATCCTTAATCTTAGATAACCTATAATGAATTTCCATTTTTTTTTCATACAATAATTATTTGTAACCATAGCAACTGCTAAAGCTGATGGAAAAAATAAATAAGGTCTTCACCTGTGTGGAAGAAAGGCTATACAACCTTCTGTAAGTGACTGAGGGTCTTGACTGTATTTGAGCAGTAGATGGACATTTTATTCCTGTTTTATCTTCTTAGGATAGGTTCAGGGCAGTGTTCCACAGCAATAAAAACATTAGTTACACATTGCTATGGGCAATCCATTAGCCCATTACCTTAAATTGAAAACTTTTATATTAGGACTTGAAATGCAATTAAGTAATCAATGTTATTAAAAATACTGAAATTATCTATATAATACTTTCAGAAGATTTGTTACTTTTCATTGAGAAACATGACTGACATCTCTAGAGAGACTTCAAAGATTGAAAGGAAGTTGCAAAATGTAAAACCCACGATAATAACTTCTAAGTGGCACTGCTGACTGCTGCAAGCTATGAATCTGTATATGGATACTTGAAATTACATCCTACATCAAAGCAGCTTACATGATGCATAATGGGATTTAATGTTAAAAAGCTATCTCCTTTAGAGCCTTACAGCTGTTGTAAAGGCACAAAAGCCCTAAGAAGTGTACACATTTCAGGGAGAATAAAATGTGGAGCGATTTCTTAGCGCAGAATGTAAATAGCAGAGTTGCATTAGTTGTTTTCTGCAACGGGATCAGTTTTCACATTCTTTCTTGGAATAGTGACTTTTTCAAACTTGCTTAAAAGAAACCTAGCATTTAGATATTATTCTTGTGCAAATTAGAAGTCCAACTATCATGGGACGCAGTTTTTTATTTTACTTTTGAAAGATGCTTCAACCTTTTAAAATCACTGCCTACCTGAACAAACTTACGTTGAAGACTTGCTTTATAGGCAACAGCTGAATTTTATTCATGGACTTGATCCTGGCTGTTTTTATTTGGACAGCTTGTCCCATTTGTCTCATCTGAAGCAGGACAGATTGTTTTAAATACAAGTAATGGAGAATAAATGGAGTTAAAAGCTTCCAAGAAGAGCTCTGCCCTCAGAGAATTATTAGGTTAGTTCTCCTGAGAAACAAGGCTAAAGAAAAAAGGAAATCTGGCAGTTCCTCACAGAAATACTATGCAGATCACAATCACAAACTATTCTTATGCAAGAGATCAGCTTGGCTAAATCTTCTGCTCTTCATTAACCTCAAACACATAAAAGAAAGCATGAAGGAACTGGAAACTAGGTCAGTATATCAGGGAAAAGGATAAAAGAGCAGTGTAAGTATGTATGGACAAAATTAGAAAAGCCAAGCCATGAAATATGGTACAATCAGAGAAGACCACAAAGAGGAAAAGGAAAACATCTGTAAACACATTATTAGCATGTGGATAATCCAGTGGAGAGCCAATTCACTCCTACTGAATTCACGAAGTGGGAGGAAACCCTGGTCACAAATGTCACCAGAAGGGCAAGAGTTGCCTTGGCTCGTTCCGTTTCATTGAGGCTCTATCTGCGGTAAGATCGCTAGTGCGCAGCACTGGTTTAACGATACTTTGGGCTCATAACACTCGACTCAGATGAGCGTGGCAGGAAGAGTGTAAAACAACCCCTTTGCTTGTCAGTCCCACCCTCTGTTCCAGGTCACTGTCCTTGCAGTCGGAACAGCAGAACAAGAAAAAGCTGCTTCAGCTGCCTCAGTTAATGGTTTGACATCTTAACACAAATGCACCTTCACGTAAAGTTAACTGAGGTAGCTGAGGGGTGGAGGTAGATTAAATATTAGAGTAGTCTGGAGCCTTCACATCACAGTATTAGTTGTTTTGAAGAAGCTACACATAGACATATAAAACCTCTTCGAAAAAGGAGTTGTTACCTGTTTTCTTTGGGAACTCAGGGAAAGGGGTGGGTTCTCAAAATACTAGAAAGGGTAAGTGTAATGCCTAGTTTAATAAATAAAGAGGCAAAGAGGCAGTAAAGAGAAAGAAAGAAACAGAGGAAGAAGAGATAGAACAAGAGAAAGGCAGAAACAGAGAATTACAGAACAGCTAGCTCAACTTAAGTTCCTGGAAAAGCACTGGGACAAATAATCAAACGGTCTGTAAGCACCTTGAAGATAACAAGGGAGATGAACAACAGCCAACAAAGATTTGTCAAGAACAAATCGTGTCAAATCAATCTAATTTTCTTCTATCATAAGGTAACAGATCTTGTGGACAGAAGGAAAGCAGGAGATGTAATACAGCTTGACTTTAATGTAGCTTTTGATTCTCATGTGGCATTCTCATTAACAAGTTACAGATATCAGGTCTGGAGGAAAATTCTATAGACTGGTGACAAAAAATGCTAGAAAACAGCAACTGATGAATTTATTTAATTAGGCTATTTGGCAAGTTCACCTGCATCCAGAAACATTTATTATCTTCAGCTACTTCAATTCTACATGCACCAGTATGATGTTGTGGACTTAAGTAGATTTATTAACTGCAAAATCACACACAGGGAACAGCTAGTGTAGTAGTGATTCTTTAAGGAAAGACTCATGTTAGTGGATCATAAGCTGGATACAAATCTGTAATGGTGTGCTATTCTGAAAAACTCCTATTTCATATTGGGATTTACATACAGGAGTGCAGGCTGCAAAACATGGACTAGTTTTTCCACCCTGATGAGCACTGGCTAGGATTAGTTGTATTAATATATCTGGTCTGAGGCATCTGAGGTGCATTTGTAGCAAGTTCAGAGGTGAGCAACAAGGTTCACTACAAGGTAGAGTGTGCCAGGAAACACCGACAGAAGCAGAGTCTTGCTCAGAATAAAGAGAAGACTGAAGGGAGTCACGATATTATTCTTCAAATACAAAAGGATGTTGAAAAGAAAAAGGAAATAATTTGTTCTCCTTGACCAGTGTGGAGAGAATTTTAAGTAATGGGTTTGCAGCAGTACGGATCTAATACAGCCCTTGAGAAGAAACTTCTCAATCTCAGGGACAGTCAAGTTCTGTAGCAGGGAGGCTGTGCAATCGCCCTTATTTTCTGTGAATGTCAGCAGTGACGTAGGTTTAGTAGATCCCACCTTGGACTGGATGACCTCTGAAAGTCCTTTCCACATCTCTGTCTTCATGAGGAGAGTATATCTGAAGTGGGGCTGAAAGCCAAGACAAATCAGGGGGAAACTGAACATTGCTCCTCATGACACAAGATGCAGACAGACTTCTTTATGTTACAAGTTTATATAAAAGAACAGAATGGAAAAGCAGACTATGTGCTGGGATAAAGATGGGCAGTTTGCACTGACATTGACATGGAATTACAGACCAGAAGTTTCAGTGAATATTTATATATGTATTACAGGTCTTCCTATAGACATTTATAAAATAATTTTATGGTCATACATTTTAGTCCTGCATTGATACATATTGATAAATAACAATTAAAGATACTCTTCACATAATATGGGTTTTTACGTTATACTTTATATATTTTAATAATTTACTTTTGATAACAATGGTGTACCAGTGAACAACATGAAGAGACAGCCACAAGAAATGTTTTCGCTAGATAAATGACTCCTTCTGAGTTTAGTAGTACTTGATGCAAAATTTAGCTTGAATGTTGCATAAAATACAGTTTGTGCAATTCGTTTACCAGCAGTTTTCATTTTCAAGATTCTCTCTTTAGTCTAAAACAAAAAACCCCAAACAAAATAATATTTTGATATCAGGAGTTAATGTTTTCAGTTTTTATATTTATTATTTTAAAGTGTCTGTGTATATGTGATTGCCCTGTCCAGTCTTTAGACACTTTAGTAAAACCTGTTTCAGAATAGCATTAATTCCTTACATTTTTAGTGATCAGAGCCAACATGCTGTTATCTCCATGATGCCTTCACCTTAGACACTGACGTTAGTTTCAGATTCAAAACTCTATTAAAAAGGCTGTCCAAAGCCAACTTCTGATAAATTTTATTGCTGGTTTAAGAAACATATCTCAGCCTTCAAGGTTATGATACTTTTCATCTGTAATGATTTGATTTCTGGACAGAGGTCAAATAATTTCCTCTTGCTGACAATCCTATCAGCAGTAGATTTTAACAACTAGTTCATTTAGGATAGCAGAAATTTCACTGAACTTTTGATGACGATTAACGTATCTTGTGATCTACTGTATCCTTTCCTACATACAAATCTGATCCGTAACTAGCAAATACCACATCCTCTTCTGCAATTTCTTTTTTTTCTTGCTAGGGTTTTTTTTTTATGTGAACTTTTAAGATAAATCCCAGGATGGGCATGCTAAAACTTCAGAAAAATATAACCCCTCTGTTCTGAAAGTACACATTGATTGTAACTCATAAACCAAAGAACTAGAGGAACCCATAATAAATATTTATTTCAGGATACAGTTTGCATGATTTTTTGGCATTTGTGCCACAAGTAGATTCAAAGTTTTGTGCCCCTGACAGTCCTTAGCCATGGCTACCACCTTCATCACAAAATTTGCTGATACTTTTATTGTGCTCTAACTATTCCAAGGGCTTGATTTGTAAATCAGAGTTGTGAAATATCCTGAATTACAAATAAAAGAATGAAAACAACCGATTGGGGGTCACATGATTTCCTGAGCTAAGCTGTTAGGCCTATAATTTGGACACTAAAAGTGATGTGTTCACTTGAGTGTTCATTCTTTTACTTTTTGCCTGGTGTGCTGGCTTTAATGGTGTAAAGAATAGACCTTCACCTTGCTAGAAGGAAAAGGACATTTAACTAAGTAGTTTTCAGCCTATGACAAATTATAAAGAAAGTTGTTTGGTTTGGTTTGGATTGGGGGTTTTGTTGGGGTTTTTGTTTTTGTTTTGGCTTGGTTAGGTTTGGTTTGGTTTGGTTGTTTGAAGATAGTTGGGGTTTTTTTATTAATAAAGTCCTGCAGTTCCTCTTCAGTCTCTCACTTCTGTCTGTGTGGAGCTAACCACAGGTGATCTGATCACGAAGCAAACAGCATGTTTTTTGTTTTGCACCCAGAATTTGAGCAAGGTGCCAGGACAACTGTTTGCTGAGAAAAAGCTAAACTGACATTAGCAAACATTAGAAGCACAGTAGCACAGCAGTTTTTCTGCTATTTTTAGGAAACAGATGTTGCACTTAAACTTCCTGATCTCTGATACTGCTTTCGGTTTTCCCATTTCCCAGAAGCTAACTTTAAAATTTCGTATTCAGCTACAACCTGTGTATTGAAAAGTTGGGAGGATGTACATTATCAGTAGTGAGTACCAGGGTGGACAGACTCAGCAGATTGATTATTTGATTTGTTGATGGTATGAAAGAAGTTAATTCTGTAGTGTACTACACAAGTCTGTTAAAGACGTAACTGAAATATCTTTGCAACATGACTCAGGTGCGGTGTGTTGGAAAGGATGAGACACCAAATGAAGCATTATAACATTTTATAGAATATTGACCAGACTACTAATCTTTAGTACTAGACTATTTACTGTCATGGAAACTTGGAAGGTCTCATTTTCCTGCTTGGCAGTAACACTGACTCACTGCATAGGTCTAAACAAGTCATTTAAGCTTCTTTGACTCTCAGTTTTGCTATCTGCAAGACAAAGGTTGTGGTGTTTTGTAACAGAAATTGAGAGCTACAGTCTAATGAAAACACTCTATCAGCAGAAATAGTGATAGCATTAATTATCTAACTGAAATTATATACGGGCATTGAGTATGTACCATCATCTGTTTTCTAGGAAAACTGTTACGCTTCTTTGCAATTTCTCTTCTCTCCAGACCATATCATTATAGTCTAAGAAAGCAAACATTTAAAGATGGTATCAAACCAGGAGCACCTGACTGAGCTTTAAAATATATTGCAGTGAAGGATGACAGAGCTACAAGCTGATGTCGAAAAACTTCAAGCAAATGAACTATAAAATATACTATTGACTTTTCTTGCGATGCTTCCCACCATTACATTTTTTTGCTCCCCTTCCAAAATAAAATCCTTCATTCCTACATTCATTTCTCTCAAGGGAAGACAGCAAAGCTCGGTGTCAACAATACAGTAAATCTGGTGTAAGGAATCCTACTACTAGATTACAGCCACTATGGCCACACTACAGCTCAGTAGTGTATCAGTCTGGCAGTTCAGACGTCATCCTGAATTTCTGACAGGCTAACTTTGTCCTACATCAGGAATACTCTTCATTGCTTAATATAAAAGATATATTACATATTTTGCCTAGTCTAACTGCAAAGCTGGCATATGCAAGCCTTATTTTAGACTATTGTTATGCTAGGAAATGATGTAATAATAACTAAATCTGTTAATAATGACTATGCAACCACAATGTGATAGATGTTTAACCATATCACACTAGAGAAAGATGGCCAGGTGTTACAGAGTTATATTAAGATTAAAGGCTCTATGTCCTAGTGGAGACCAGTGATGTGTGACATTCCTCAGGGATTGCCATTGGGTTGGGCACTATTTAATTTCTTTGTTGGCAACATGGACAGTGGGAACGAGTGCATTCTTGGCAAGTTTCCTGGTAACGCCAAGCTGTGTGGCGCTGTCAGCATGATGGAGGGAAGGAATGCCATTCAGAGGGACCTTGTCAAGGTCAACAGGCGGGCCTGTGCACAGCACATGAAGTTCAACAAGGCCAAGTGCAAGGTCCTGCACACTAGGTGCAGCTATCCGAAGCACAACTACAGGCTGGGTGGAGAAAGCACTGATTGATGAAAAATTCAGCATGAGCCCTCAATGTGTGCTTGCAGCCCAGAAAGCCAACCATAACCCAGGCTGCATCAAAAGCAGCATGACCATCAGGTCAAGGGAGGTGATTCTGCCCCTCTACACTGTTCTGCCGAGATACCACCTGGAGTACTGTGTCCAGCTCTTGGGGTCCCCAGAACATGAAAGATATTGAGCTGTTAAAGGGAGTCCAGAGGAGGGCCACAAAGATGATCAAAGAGCTGAAGCACCTCTCCTATGAGAACAGGCTGAGACAGTTGGGCTTCGTCATCCTGGAGAAGAGAAGGCTCTTGGGAGACCTTGTTGCAGCCTTCCAAGGGGGCCTATAGGAAAGCTGGAGAGGGACTGTTAATCAGGAATTGTAGTGGTAGGACAAGGGGTAATGGCTTTAAACTGAAAGAGGATAGATTTAGATTAGACATTAGGAAAAAATTCTTCACTATGAGGGTGGTGAGGCCCTGGCACAGGTTTCCCAGAGAAGTTGTGACTGCTCCTTCTCTGGCAGTGTTCAAGGCCAGGGTGGATGGGGCTTTGGGCAACCTGGTCTAGTGGAGGGTGTCCCTGCCCATGGCAGGGGGTTGGAACTAGATCATCTTTGAGGTCCCTTCCACCCAAACCATTCCATGAATCTATGATGAAATAGAAAAGGGTCAGTTTCTTGCCACATGCATTTTACCACTGTTTATAATTTACTGAAGCAAAGGTCGCTTCAGGGGTTATGCTATTTAATTACTTATTTGAGATCTAATTTTACCTCTGTTGAAATCAAGAGAAACATTCCTATGAGTGAATCAAAGGATTGAACATTCTGTCTTTACAGACTTGTTCTATTTCTGTTAGTCACACACATTTCAGATGCTCTAGTATGTTGAAAAATATGGCCAGAGCAAAAGTTACGTGCTTATCCACCATTGTAGTGCGGAAAGTCCTTGCTCAGTCACTTATCCTGATAAGAGTCATCTCAATTTGACCTGAAATTTCTCCAAATGCTTTTGAACATAACTGGCATGACCCTGTAGTAAGCAACTGCGCTTCTATTTCTTGCCTCTCTCTGATCAGCGTCCAGAAAAGAAGCAGGGTGGCATGCAGCTTTCCAGCTGGGGACTCCTGGATTCAAAACAATCCTGACACACTGGTCAGAGGAAGGTGTGGTTGCCCCATGACTGTGCACCAGGGACACATCAACTAGATTGTCTGTTATCTGACACAAAACTCACAAAATATTAAAGCATCAGCTATTCTCCTACCACATAGCAAAGGAGGAGTGCAATGTCAAGGGGTATTAATGACAAACCTTACAGCTTCGGCAGGTTTCCCAGGTAATTTCTGTTTTTGTCACAAGTATAGTCCCTTGATACCTCAGTCTGATACCTGGATAATCCTCCTATGACATGCTAAGGTAAGTCTTCACGTTTTCGTACCTTTAAAGGGAAACCATACAATTCTGGTTGATGTTGGATTCTATGTTGATAAGACCCAGAATTTTTCTAAGGATCTGGCCACATATTATGGTTTCTTTTGGGGTCTGGTTTTTTTTTTTATTTGTTTGGTAGTTTGTTGTAGGTTTTTTGGGTTTTTTTTTGGGGGGTGAGCTATTTTGAAAGATTATTGAGAGAATTTTGAGAGGGTTTTTTTTTTTACGAGATTAAAAAAAAAAAAAATCTCTTAACTGTACACAATGAGCTTCCTTATTCTCATGCATTCCAGTTATTTGGCCTGAAAGAGAGAGTGAGATATGCAGGATATGTATCTGATTGCTTGAAAGTTCGTCACTGTAAGAGCTAAGAACTGAGCCTCAGGGTAAAAAGTTACTGTGTTCTGCATATAAAATGAAAAAGGAAACAACAGAAAAATGGGAAATTTTCATTGTGAGTATAGATGAAAATATAAGAGACCAAGGGAATACAATCTTTACTATTGACTGTTTAGGACACAACGAAAATTAAACTGGGAATTATTTAATAGCTGTGAGACATGCAATAAAATATTTGTCAAACAAAAGTGTATGTCATTTTTATGAAGAGTTCCACCAGTGAGTATCAGTTGTTTCATGATATATGTCATACCTCACTAGCTTATTAGTTTGTTTTCATGTACACATCTTCCCAAAAGAAGTAGAGGGTTTTTTCTTCTTTTTTATTATGGTTTTATTACAATTCATCATGAAATACCTGGAGATGGAAACTTTGAAGATGAAAAGCATGTTTACCTTAAATCATGTTATATCAAGGTCTATTTGTACAAAATTATTGAATAATTTTCCTGTTTTATGTATTTGCATCTTTTTGATATAGTGAAAGTTTGAACAAATTTGTTATCCAGCATAATAAAAGTCAAATAATTCAAAAGTGGAATATATTATTCTTTTTTGACCTAACAAACAACTTCACACATTGTACGTGCCTGTACTGCAGTGTAATCTAGACACAGACAAAGCAGCTTAGCTGACTGCAGTAGTTCCTGGTAACAATACAGCCATGACAACACAAAATTTGTTTGGGTAGCTCATCCCACTTCTCAGTCTGTGTTACTTCTTTAGAGATGGTAGATCTTCAGTTGCTTTAAGAAATCTTCCCCATTCATTGGTCCTTTATGTGCAGATATACTAGCAAGTATACTAGCACAGGAACAATAAAGACCAACAAAAGAGAAGGAGACAGGACAATGGTCTAAGTGGTGGAAAAAACCCCAAAGAGCAGCTTACACATAGTTCTTCTTGGGAAATATTCAGATCCCTTTACCTGTATTGAGACACTAGTCTTAAGGAGCCTCCAAGTGAACTCCATTTTGTAGTTTGCAATTTCCCACTGATATCCTGCCTCTCTTCTAGAGGAACATCTTGCCAGATGAAGCACAGCTGGCAGAAATGAACACGTGCTGAGACTTCAGCACCATTATTTAGGCCCAGCACACTGTGAGCTGACTCCAGCTGAGCTTTGTGCCTGTACCCCAGGCTGAGCTCTGCAGCAGTAGCACGTGCTGGCTGCTGCCCAGTGCACAAACAGGGCAAGTCTGCCAGAGGGGCAGGTGGATGGCAGGGTGTCAGTAAGTGCTCAAATAGCCCTGGAAAGACTCATACAATCCCATCTGGAGGTACCCTTAATATAGCTCAGTTTTATGCCCATTTAACCCTAATAAAGATATCTACACTGATTTAATTAAACCAGAAGATAAACTATGTATTTTTTTCATCTGTTTCATTTCCCACCTCACATTCCTTTACTTGCTTTCTTCAGTCCTTTGCTTTCCATATCACTGCCTTTCTTCCTGCTCATTCTTCCTTTCTTCTTATCCTTCAGAAATTACCTAGCCAAGAGATTGAACAGGAAATCCCCATGTTCACGAGGTAGATTTCTAAGTACAAGCTCTATAAATATAAAGGGGACAAGTACCATTATATTCAAGGTAAATCTGGCACAAAAACCAAAAAGCCTTCAGAAAATTTATTTTCTTGCAATGCAAAGATGCACAGCTACTTTAAGGCGACAGGTCCAGTCAGCATATTTCAGCAGACTTGCGCTATTTCAGTTCACTCTTTGCATATTTTATATCAAGTGACCTGCCAAATGTCATGAAGAGGTGAATAGGGAATAGAGAAATCAGTCAAGGTGATGGATGAGCTGCAGACTTGATTATTTATTCAAATTATTCCCACAACGATTGAGTCTTGCTGATTGCAGGCAGCATTTTGTCACAATCATTAGGAAAGGCCAAAGGAGACAGGAATTTAATGGTCAAATTAGAGTTATTGAACGGTGCCGAGTATGACAATATTTTTTAAATCTGTAGCAGAAGACTGCCTTTATCAGTGACCAGCAACATTCAGGGCTCTTTTTTTCTAAACTAGCTGGTTTCTTGCTCTTAAAAGTGCATATGCAACTCCAAAGACATTCCAGAGTGTTTCTTCAGTAGCTTGCAGGTTCACTTCAGGCCCTTTCTCTTGAAAGAAACATGGCTTCTCACCATTGCCTCCTGTAGCCCTTGAAATATTTGAAAAAAATACTTCAAATATACTTTGCTCTCTCCTTTCTTTCCTTGTTATGTTAGTCATCACATCGGTGTGAGGGAAGCAGCAAGCAGAAGGCAGCGCGGCAGGCTGACGTTGAAAGGTGACCTGCTGCAGCCCAGGTCAAGCGCTCCCCTCGGCTTCAAGAGGGCAAAGATTTCTTATGGAGGCTCCAACACGTCTATACAAAATCATACACATCTTTTTCATCTGTACCAACACTGTAACCATGTTTGAAACAAAGAGAGATGAGAGTGTGAGGGGCACAGGGACTGTGAGGAGGACACCTTTTTGCCAAATATCCTAAGTTTTGTCCTTTTTTTCCCCAGCAGAAACACAGCTGTTAGGCACTATTGTATTAAGCATGCCCATATGGTCCTTTGATTGAGGATAGCCAACTGATACTTGCACTCTTAATACAAATTAAGTGTATAGTCCATTGTGCAGAGCAATACAAATGCTTCTTGCCTGGTAGGGATTTGGATATTAAAAAACCCCCAAATTTCATCCTTCTTTGAAAGAAAATCAGCCCAATTCTAAGTCTCTTTCAACATCATCAGCCTGTAGGAAGTTGAGAGGTATTGAAATGTCATCATCTATTAGACATTGATTAACATAAAATGTTCCTAAGAATTAAAAATATTTTTTCCACATTATAAAATATATTCTGTGGTTTTTCAGCCAAATTGTTCTAGTATATGCTAGTTAGATTTAAGTGAGAAACTTAAAATGCTATATTAGAAAGACCTCAAACCAAATTAGCAATTTGATTGTTTTCAAGATATTGTGTTTTAAAATCCAAAGGAAAAGGATATGCAGAATAAAAGAGAAAAAATTCTAATCATAAATATGTTTAGTCCAATTTAGAAACATATCTAGGACTGCAGCAGACTCGATGGTAGACTGAAATATGATCAAAAGGTTTCTCAAGTCATAAATAAATTTTTAAAAATTTAGCTTTGCCTCCATCTTTTAAAATGGCTCAAGTAAAAGTTTATTTTCTATTAAACATTAAAATGTTTAAAATAAATGTATTGATTATTGAAAACCTGTATTTAAATGCAAAAATATTTTTGTAAAGTCATACCTTTGAAAAAAAAAATTGGTGGTAATTATAAAATGCATGATTCTTTACTTTTTATTTGAGAAGTTTATATAGTTAGACCTAGATTTGTCCCACCTAACTTTAGGCACTAAAGTCATTCTTGCGAGTTCACTCTGCAGGCAGGTGTTTATGGAGGGTCATTTGAAACTATGCTTGGCATGAATTTAGTTTGTTGTGTGACAGGTTGAATTTGAAGTTTTACCATGAAGTTTTATTCCATGATCCCAGAGTTCATGGTTTGGTTCCTGGTTTAAAAAATACGCTTGTGTATATGAGTTGATCAGAGAATTACTGGGTGTTGCTAATATTGTGCAACATGGCCCATAAGCTGAAGCATTTGCGACACAGATGAGAAGAACTGCTGACATTATTATAGAATCAAAGAATATTTTGGGTTGGACAGGAGCTTTAAAGGTCATCTAGTCCAATACCCTAACTATCAGGACTCTTGTCCAGTTTGAGGAGGAGTACTACATAAAAATCTCAGCAGTCAGAAAAGAAAAATTCCAAATTAACGATATGTTGAGAAGTGCCCCTTGGATTATTGCGAGAGTGGAAAGTCTTTCTTATGAGAGCAGCCAAGACACTTTGGGTTCTTCATCTTTGAAAACAAGGCTGAGCTGACATGATTTCTCTCTATAAAGTTATCAGGTTTACTGCATGTGAGTCAAACACACTAAAATAAACTATGTAAGAACAACCACAAACAATCTAATTCCATATTTAGGCTTCAAATTAAAGATTTCTAGTTCTCAGAAAACTGTGATTCTGTAACTGTTTTCCAAAGACATTCTAAAGACAAAAAACACCTTATTGTATTCATAATGCAGTTTAGAAAAGAGGCTAAAAATAGCATTTGATTGAGTTAGTGAGGCACAAAATCTGGTAACCTGCTCTGTAGGCTCCCTGTTTCCAGTAAAATCCACCTTTGATGATGAATTCTATGATGTTAAAATTGACTAGATTAAACCTTGCAGACCAATTTAAAGCAGTGACATTTCATACCATCTCCAAAATTATGAGTAGGACAAGTTTTCTATAGGAAAAAAGCTCTTCTAGAATTTTCCAGAGCTACTCAGCTTCATGAGTTGGGACATGCATTTTCATCTGTGGCTTGCTTCTCTCCTCTTGTTCCCCAGCTCTTTATTTTGAACTGACTTACAGAGAGAAATTATAATTCAAACCAGTCCTTCTAAAGAAGATAAAACATTAACCAGGCTACTTATTTGCTTCTCCTCTGTGCCATCTCAAAAGCCCCCAGCATTTTGCTTGGCTGGTCTTTAAATAACGTATGGTCATGACTTTGATAAATTGCCTTTTACAGGGAGTGGGATCTGTCCAAGCATTAGTTAACATCCTTTTTCTCTGTGGTATGTAAATTAAACTCTACTTTTTACTCAATAATAGAATTAACATTTTACAGAGAAGCGGTCAGGTTATTTTCAGGTTTGTGTCTAAAATTTGTTTCCAATTCCAATGTTAAAAGGCGTCATAGTGATTGAAAAGGCTCATGCGGAGCTCTTAGTGATTATGCCTTTAAGGTATAGAAGTAAAGGGGTACAATGAATACTGAGGGTGGGAAGACTTCAAGTTCCAGGCCCATCATTATGACATGTTTTACGAGCTTTTCATTCTCATGGACAATCTTAGCATCATGATAAAGATTGCTCAGAGACTATCGATTTGCATTAGATTCAGCAGTGTTGCTGACTGGAAGTCAAGTCGATGCAGAATCAGGTTTGGCAAGCTAAAGCCTGAAGTGAAACACTGGTTGTTCATTCATTGCCTTTTGTTTGGCTAATCAAAGGCAGAGAAATATAACTCAATTGTGAAGCCTTATTTTGTAAGCCATAGGGGAGCATCTAAACATGACAGCACATAGCAATAATTGTCTAAATTACACACCAGCTTGTAAATACCACAGCTCCTTTATTGCACTTACAGAATTCAGTATACTTGTACTATTGACTGTATTAACTCTTATATTTAGTAAGGAACAAAGCAAAATTCACATACACTGCTGAACTCTTACTATGTCAAATTCCACCATGAGGGTCTAAATTCAACTTCCCACATGATTTCTGGAAAAAATCACAGCCAGATAACTAGAATGCTAATGGCAAATAAAACAAAGAATTAACAATGAGAGGAAAATATCACCCAGAGTAAAAATGACAACTGTTATTTTGAAAGGCAATTATTTAAGTATCTCTATGTTACATATCATATGAACGAGAATGGCTTTCCAGCAGTCACTCACAGTATGCAAAATGTCCAATGCAGACATTTGTTGGTTTCTGTTGCAGACATCACTAAAAGAGAAACACAAAACCAAACAGAAATTTCTACTGAATTACTGGTAAGCTGCCTTTGCCTCTTAGTGCCCTTACCAGAAGATACAATAACGGGAGAACTTACCTGCGTATCTATTCAGCTGTATGTCAGCAACAACAGTATCATGTTACAATATAATAATAATAATAACAACAACAACAACAACAACAACAACAACAACAACAACAATAGATTAAAGCCCACTGAGCTGTTTATGTGAACCATGCTTTTATTGTGAATAATGACCTGTTTCCCTTTCCTGTTCCCCCTTTCATGTCTCTTGTAAAATGTATTATATTATCAATAGGATTGCTTCTGTAAGAAAATAAATTCCGTAAGTAACAGAAAATTTTTATTTAGCCTATTTTAAAGTATGACTTTAAAATATGTGATTCAAATTCTTACGTATTGTGCCAGCAGAGATCAAAGAGGACTCAGCCAAGATCAATGAAGAATCTTGGGATTTATCCTAATAAAAATATGTGTCTCAGGTTTTCCCAATTTACCACAGCTGCCAAATCTACCAAACACTTCATTTATGAAGTGTAACTTGTCCATCTATGTTTAGTGACCAGACCATCTGGAGCTTCTCTTTGGTACTGAAAAAGTGTTCAAGGACCAGGATCAATGTTGATCTTGAAGGTTTGATAATAAGAAGGTAATGCCTGCCACACAAAAGTGAAAGACATTGTCAATTGCACGAGAAAGAACAGGAAAAGTATTTGCAATGATCAGTATTTAATCTCTGTGTGTTGTTTGTTGTTTGTTTGCTTTTTCTAATGTGTATGTTCAAAAATCAATTACCTTCTAAGCTGGTAAATATTAATTGATACAACTTTGCTGTCACACATTTGATTGCTAGTGAATTGTTTATTTCAATCATTTATCATTTGTGGTATATGATTGGTACTTGTCAGCTGATAGTCTTGAAATTTTTACAGATCATAAGCCTCTTGGAAAAAAATAGCAAATATACTACAAATATATGTTTTTGCATTTACATTCAAATTCATTAAAATTTCTGGATGCATGAGCACAAATCTGAAGAATATATTTGCTTGCCTACTACACCAAACTTTTACACTGGCTGTTAACCAAACCTATTTATATCAAAGAATGTTATTTGTAAATTGCTGTTTCTCAACCAGTTCTACGCAGTAAACACAAAACCTGACTTGTACATGAGAAAATATGTAAATTTACACTGCAGTTTTGTACATCTGATCAGATGATAGAGAGAAGACAGAGCCAAACTCCTTGTACTGCAGGATTCTTTAAGAAAACATTCTCCAAGTTTGCTTCAAAGCTTCATCTGCGCTGGTCAGAACCCAATCGAAGTTAAAGGTGTCCATGTGTACTTCAGGGGCGTTGGACCAGATGATCCATAAAGGTCCCTTCCAACCTAATGATCCTATGATTGTTCTCAGAGCTGAACAAAAATGGGGCAAGAGGCAAAGGAACCTGGAAAATTTAATTGCATGATAGGATTATTTTTTTTTTCACAATTGGGATGGTAAAATACAGGAACAGAACATGCAGACATTATCACATCTCTGTCTTCAAATGAGTTCAAGGCTCAACTAGACAAATTGATTTGTTTAGACCTACTCTGAGCAGGAAATTATACCAGTTGACTTCACGAGGTCTGGTCCAGCCTGAAATATTCTGTGATCTTATGTTTACTCCATACATTTTAGGACCCATTTCTTTTACAAAACTGCCTATTTAAACAAAACTTATAAAAAGGCAGTTATCTCTAAATGTTTTTCCACTATCAAACTGGGTTGAAATTAGCTGAGAGGCTGCACACAGACTTTCAGAGTGATTGTGTAAATCATGTTCCACAGAAAACCAAGAAAAAATGTAGTTAATTAAACGTTGGCATGTAGTTCTTTAGAATAGCCCTATCCAGGTTACATTTAACTTTTTTCCATCTGAAAAAGTAAAAGATTTAAGGAACAAAGCATCATTGTTGAGAACATTAATTTTGGACTGTGTTAGCTAGGCCCCAGTCAAAGCATTCTTTGTTAAGTAGTCAAACCTTCTCATTCTCTTACAAAGCCAAAACACTGTAGGAACAAAGACTTCACATAAGGGGATAAGGAGACCAAAACCCAGCTGACTTTTTCAGTGCAGCTCCAGAACAAACTACGGATCAGATTTACAGATGGTGTCAATCAGACCAGATCATCTATCAGATGAGCATCTGGTCCCATATACAAAATTAAGCAATAAAACCTGTTTATAGAAGAGAAAAATTAATATGACAGCTTGAAAACACAGTGTTTTGTGCATTTTGGCATAACTTCTTTGTGGGGTATATATTTCATGATAGCCTTAACCCTGGAAGACTTTGTGCATTAGACCTCAGTCTTCTGAGGTCTAATGCAGTCCTCTGGCTGTGGAAAGTCACATAATTCTTGCACACAGTCATTCCAGGGCCTCTGGCTCACCATGCTTACAGGACAGCACACATCATCAAAATGTGTGTCATCATAAACCATTTCTCCCGTGGCAGGGACCACATGAGGGGCTCAGGCCATGTGGAAAATAAAAGGGCTGTTGTCAGAGCAAGGATACACCAGGATGCAGATGTTCCAGGTCACATAGTAGGTACCCTCCAGTGTTTTGGGGGTGGTTTGTAGATGCACTTTGTTACTCTGGCAGCCCAGACTTGCTATATGGCAGGTTATTGGCCATCTTAGCTTCTTACACAGAAGAGCATTGCGGTCAGTGCCAGGCCTCTGGTAACACAAGAAGTACTCAAGACGAGGCAAAGGCCAAATCTGCCTATCTGATTTTGTTTCCAGTCAGACTGCTTATACAGTCTAAATAGCAATTTTATATAATTAAAAATAGTAAACTCTCAAAAAACCCCGACATACATGATAAGACAAACCACAGAGCACAATTCCATTACATTTCAAAAATAAATTTCATTCAGCATTAGAAGAAGCCAAATGACCCCAAACCACCTAAATGTTGTTTTTCTTAATTCACTCACGAAAATCTAATTGTGTAAAAATATCCACTTCAGTTGAAAGATAAGCTGATCTGGAATGCAAAACACCCAGGTTTATGAGCCAGCTCTACTAAATGCATGGAAGTTTTCTTCATTTAATGTGAATTAAATAAAGCAGAACACAAACATGCTCATCCCCATTAGATATCAAGTATGGAGCACACAGGCATGGTGACCATATTAGCTGGACTGAAGAAGGTAAGTCAACAAACCTGGGAAGTGTCCACTTTTTAATTCCTTCCTGCTCCTTTTGCTGTACCCTCTTAAGCAATACATTCCAAGTCCTTCTCTCTCCCAGAAACTTCACTCAACCTAGAAACTTTCGTTAAAAATCTTTCAAAAAGATTTAGTCTCTTCAAAACTAGGAGAGCTAGAAAGTAAATTTAAAAGTACAAAGAAGTGATCTTTGTGCAGTAAATTTGTATATCATTAACTAGTCAAATATGAGATCCATGATGAAAGTGACTTAGCAACCAACTAACACCAACCTTCATTCATCATGGTTTAAGGATAGATTAATATTCTTTCAATGTGAAATTTCACCATAGAAATCTGTATATGCTTTATATTCTAGAGTCTGATGAACAATCCTGATGATAAATGACCAGCAAATATAGACATAATAAATGTAAAACCAAAATAGAGTATTTACATCAGGGATCCATTTCCGTTTATTTTGAGTCACATAACTGAAATGAGACTCTTAGATAAAGCACTTTAAGACTGCTTTTGCTAACACCAAACTGGACTGAGGTTCCTCACTAAGGATCTATTTGAAAAACAACACACTTGCTACTGCTGTCAGGAGAGTTTTACTGTGCACTCTGTCACTGCTATGTGAATGAAAAAATTGCAGGTTTTAATTTTAGGTTTTCTGAGCAACTCAGAATTGTTTCACTTATAAATAAAAAAAGAAAAATAAGAAATGCTGATATTTGTATTAGCACCTATGTTTCAATAGCTCTTTTAGGCTTCTGAATACTAATACCAGTCTTACATATCTTGCCTCTTGTCCTGTAGTTATGCTTTCCATGTGGCTAGGTTTACGGAAAATCTCTTGAGTAAAGGCTTTTTTTTATCAAGTGGGAAATACAAGTATGTAGATTCATATTTCAAATGTATGAAAAGTAATTTTTATTTTTTAAACAAGAGCAAAAGAAATGTAGATCTTTTTCTCTGATTATTCAGGCAGTGCTGTAGGAGAGTTGCCATTAACTGCCAGGGAGGTGCTGTGAGCTGAAACAAGGACAGAAGGGAGCAGGAGCAGTTGTTGAATTAGATTGTTCCCAGAAGGTGATTTAGGAAAGGGACTATTTGAGTCCAATTGCGTACAAAGACCAGCTCCTGACTCAGGAGCTTACGTGGAACTTGAGAAATCAAGCTGCAAGTTCCAACTCAGCTGAAAATTGCTGAGTTTAGGACTCTTTCGAACAATTTAGCTTCACTTGCCCACTTGCTATTGCAGTTAATATTGCATTCAAGTGTGCAAATATATGTACCTACCAGAGTCTTGATGACAGGAAGAGAGCGACTTTATTTTCAGAGTTTAAAAGGCTGCATTTTTTTACTGCTTGGTAATCAGTTGTGTGTAACCATGGCATAAAAATGGTTGGGAGGAAAGAAAAATTAACTTTGCTATGAACTAAAGTAGGCGATGCATGCACTTCATCAGCACCCGCATCTGCCCTCACCCAACATAATTCACTCTGATGCAGAAGAGCAGAACTTGTAGAATGCACTTGGGCAACCAGTCCCACTGCTGAAATGTCAGGGAGTGAGGGCAACTGCCTCCTCTGGGATGCATGTAGGGGCCTCCGGGGCTTAAAAGGCTGTAGTGAGCATCTAAGAAGCTGCCATGTCATCTATGGAGCCTAAATGGGAGGTTGAGCAGTGCCAAGTCTGTTATTACTCTGGAGTGGCTGTTTCTTGTTCTTTCTAATCTCAGTCAAGAATCACTAATAGACCTCATGCCAAGAACTCCATTTTTTTATTACATCTTATGTGGTTGTCAGAATAACATTCAGGTTTTGGAAAAGCCACATGAGAATTGCTTGATGTTCTTGCAGGAGGGAAGTGAAGAAGGAAGCAAAAAGCTCTCTTGTCTTATATGGGAGAGGGTAGTGGGATGTTGATTTTCCCCTGAGACATTTTGATTTATAAAGAGGTGGCAACTGATAATACAAAAAAGAAGAAGACAAAAAAGGCTTATATTTGTCTCCTGTAAAAAAGAAGCAATTGCATTTCAAGGGAGAGGAAAAATAGGGATTGGAGTTAAATCTGTAGGTGAATCTGCAGAAGATGGAAAATACAAGCTACCATTCATGTACAAAAGACCCTAAAATGGGGTTTGGTAATCGATGCATCCGTAATCCCTCTGCTGGACACATAGAAAGAAAGAGTTCAGTAAGGTTCATTTTATTTCTGTCACACATCAGGTTTTCTAAACCTTCGCAAATGTTATTTCAGATTTCACAGGTAAGTGTTGCTTGTTCTTGCCATAATGTGGGTTGAATGAAAGGTGATTTCAGGGTAAAAGACAATTTCAGGGTAAACGGCTAACATCAAGACATCATTCCTGTGCAGTAGAAATCCTTGTAACCGCAGATCTGAATTGCTCCTGTGACACCTGTCACTTCATCTCTGAGTGAATGGATTGGTACAAGGAGACAACTTGCAGGTTGACATATTAAAAATCCTACATGGAAGGCAAAATCAGCTCACCTAAAACAAACACCTATGTCTGGGCAGCTGAATATCTCTCTGCACTCCGCTGATTAGATCTCCACTGACTATGGTGAGAGCTTAGATGCTCTGCAGGCACAGAGACAAAATCGCACCCAAGATGTGCATCATACAGATGCTCTGCAGGAGCTGACAGAGGAAGCAAGGTTTGAGAGGAAGAACTCTCTTTCAACAGCCAGCATTTGCTAAAAAATCTTTCTGGCACTGGCAAAGTGCCTTGTGATGAATATTAGTAAAGTGCAAGTGAGTGTAAAACTGCAAATAAGCACATGCCTACGTAAATCAAATATGGCACAAAAAGCCCCAAGCTGGTGGTGACTGAGTCTCTTAAAGAAACCGAAGCAGTTTAACTGGCTTTAGCACTGCTGGGTCTGAGCCAGTCAGCCTTTCCTTCTAGAAGGGTGTATTGGTATGACTGCAGTGCCACCATAACACTACGCCGTCGCTCTGAGCTTTGGTTTCTTGTTTCTGCCTGGCACTGCATTGCACTATACAGATACGTCAGTTTGGAGACCTTTAACTCCACGGCGGTTTATAAGCATGCCCTCTGTTTCTGCCAGAAAGTGGGCACCAAGAAGTCTAAAGTCTGAAAGCTCTGAGCAGCCAATTCAGCCATAGCCAAGCTGGGGGATGTTTTTCGTGTGGGAGGAGGAGCACATCGAATGTACTGAAGAACACAAGGCAGGAGAAGCCAATATTCTGCTAATCATCCCATTATACCCAACAGCTTCAAAGTTAGAAACCAGGGCAGAGTGGAAGACTTGCATTCACATGCTAATCTGTTTATTTGCATAAGAAAACTGCCTCTTAAGTAAACAAACTTAATCTTCTGTTAGGGAAATTTTACCATGTTGTTGAAGACACTTAAATATCCATTTAAGCAAGGATGGAACTTCATCTCCTGTTCTTGAAACCATCTGACTACTGAATGAAAAAGGAATATTTCCTCCTTTTTCCCCTGGGAGTTATATCTAGGTCAATTCTCTCTTGGCACTGTAGAGGCTCCTCAGCATGAGCATCAATTCCCCGCAGTCTCCACTGTGCAACCTTTTCGACTGGATGAGTCACCTCATGCACACATGCATCCAGGCTGCAAACAGTCCTCTCCGCACAGTCTTGGGAGAGGCCTGTATGCACCTGGCTCTCTGCTTCTGACCCTGCGCTGTATGTCACACAAGCTGTAGGTATGCCAGGTTTATGTTCAGATACAGAGTGACTCCCACTGAATGAGAATCGGGAGTTACCAGGTAGACACAGAAGATTAGTTTTGTCTATGTACAGTGAATTGGCCTCTTGCAAAAATTTTTGCATTTGAAGCACATATGCAACGAATCCTATAGCTTCCCAGAACCTGCGAGCACAGCAGCATGACTGCAGAATGGCTGCCCGACATATAATACATTCCTTCCATCCTTGTGCCCGATGACAAAGTATGGGGAGAATAGGAAAAAACTCAAGGAAAATGGTTTCTGGAAACAATCTAGTCTTGCCACTAGGACAAATTTTCTGCTGTACTATTAGCTAATCTTGGAAAGGGGAAAGACTGAACATCGTGTATTCTGTACGAGAGATGTCTTCATACTTGTCTCCTGCCTTTGTTGTTCTGGCCTGGAGTACCTGGTTGACATTGCACAGACATTACTGTGGGATACATCGTACATATTTCCAGGTACAAGTGTTTCTAGCCTAAATTCTTAGGATAAAAGCAGTCACTCAGTCACCATCTGTGTCTCCCAACAGTTTTTGAGCATATTGGCTTCTTTCAGTTTAGCTTGATTTTGAGGAACAGTGGCCACAGAGCTAGAGTTCCTACACATTTTGAGAAATACAGGTGGTGAGATTTATGAAAAGGCTTCATCATAAAGGAAATTTCTAAGTGAAGAACAGTGCCTTTAAGCACAGCAAACTCAGACTACGCAGCCAAGCAGAGGGCAAATCCCAAGAAAATGAAACCTTGTTTGTTCTAATGGTAATGACATTACTTATTCTGTGGGAGAAAGCATTAGGCTGACCAGCTACTAGCATGGCACTGTTCAGGACAAGCTTTGCAGGAGTCTAAAAATGCCATCGAACAAGTAACAAGGTCCTGTGATGGGAGTGGTTTGTTGTTTGGTGTGCTTGAATGCAGCAGTTCATATCAATTCACCACAGTACGTAACATGTTTTTTAATACAAAAAAGCAGAGTCAAACACTGCATTCCAGCTCCTGCCAAACTCCTATTTACTTTGACAACTGGAACAGAGAAGACTTAGTTCTTGTGTGGTCTAATGCTATTTAAGTAGGGTGTTGTGCCACTTTCTCATAAGCCGGAATGATCATTTGTACACAAAGGTAAAAATAATGAGCGGCTTATCTACAGGGGCTAAGGAAAGGTTTTGGAAAAAAAAGAGAAGATTGAGGAAGTGATTGCAAACACTAATGCAGGGAAGAATGTTTTGACAGACATAATGCTGGTACATGTTTATTTTAAGGACAATCAAAACTTACCTCACCTCACCTCTAAGCTTGATCTTTCATGTACTTCCGATAGCTGCCAACCTAGGGCACAAATAGAATATATGGGAAAGCTGCAGTTATGATGCATTTTTGTTTAACACAGCTCACGTGAAGGTGCCAACCAGTAGTAGGTAGCCGCTTTCATTCAAATTTCGACAACATGTTTTCTGTTTAGCTTAGGATCCCAAAGCAACAGAGCTATTGAGGGACAGCAGATCCCAGTGCTGCCTGCTAATTAGGAGCCCTACAAATGTAGGTCACAAAAACAAAAGCAAAGCTTTTCCGGGAGAAGACAAACGTGTGATTTGTGAATGAAAAGCCAGGAAGTTTTAAAAGTGAAACAGAAGTAAATTCAATCAGGCTCCTCTTACAAATGAAAGCAGTGAAAACTCTTGGCTTTTAGCACTTGAAGGGGAGAGGACATTTTGTGAACCCTTTGTTCTTCCAGATAAACTGAAACTCCAACTAGTTAGCAATAGAAATTTCTTTTCCAGTGCTTATCAGAATGAGGAACTTGTTTCAGAAATATCAAAACATCACAGACCCAAGTGTTATAGAGAAGCCACAGGAAAAAGTAGGTATAATAATCTGCTCTTGCCCTAGCTGTCATTAAACTAGACTTTGTTAAATACAGCTGTAGTCTTGTTCCCTCATTCAGTATCAGGCACACTTCAAATCTGTCATTGCTTAATTATTTAGGTTCTTCAAATTTGCTTTAATTATGGAATATGTTTTTAGGTTAGTTGAGCATTTTCACGTGTGAAGATCCTTCACTGGAGGAAAAGTGAGGGTTTGTTCTTAATCAAAATGTAATGTCTCCACTATATGACTTCTGAAGATGCAATTATTATCTCCTTTAGAAAGACTGACAAGCTGCCTGATTATACAGCCCTACAGATAATAAAAGGTATTCTAGGAAAGAATTTACAGTAGTATGGCTCCAATCCACACATGTATATCTGCCTTCCTGAATAAATTCCTGTTAATAAAAATCTAAAAACCTATCTTTCCCTTTACTGAAGTCAATATAAGAGGCTTTTCTCTTACTTAGTTAATTTAAATGTAGACTGATTACCAAGAAAAGTGAATCTGAGGCTGAAATCAAAAAGCAGTCACTGTGGCCCTTCAGATGTCCATTTACATAAATTTTAAGCCACATCTTCCTTCCCAACACTCCTTCTAGCATGTATATTTTAAAACATGATTAATGTCATGGGTAAATAACAGGGGACAGCAGTATTTGTGTTTGTTCTGCAATAACAATGTACTTGAATGAGGACTTAGTGTATCTAAGTTAGAGAGATCACTTACTCTAGCTCTTTCTTTTCACTGAACAGAATTTTTTGCAAACATCCATTCCTTATATTTTTTTCTACCTTTCCAAACTTAATATAGCAAAGTAGCAGAGAATAGAATTCTAAAACCATAATTACTCTCATCAGTCTTTACTACAAATCTGGCTTTAAAAATTGTTTTTTCTGAATTCCTTTCCCTCATCTGTTTAGTTGCAAAATATAACTTTAAATTTTAACCATCAATGACTATTGATAAGCCTGTCACAGGCTGTAGCAAACCTCCTGTTCACAGTAATTTCCTCAATAGCTAAAAATATTTACAGTCCAAGTATCACCTATTCTATCTGTACATAAAAAGGAAAATTTGGTGATGAGTGCTTAAATACTTAAAAAACCCACTCTTTAATATTTTTGTTCCATTAAGACAGTGATTTCACATCTGAATTATTTCATAGTCTTCTAGAGACCACTGTTTATGTGTTGCTACATAAGACAACTGGATTTTATACTCTGCTACACCACAACTTCTGATCTTGGGAAGGCATCCAAATCCCACTAATTAGTACTTAAATTCTGCCTATGTCCAAAATTGTGACCTTTAAAACCCACTGCTCAACTACTGCCAACCCTGGGGGCATAGGCTCAGACTGAGCGACTACCTCCCAAGACCTAAGTCATAACCATGGAATTAGGCTCTATATGAAATTTGTTAGAAGATATGTAGGTTTTTTTTAAAAATTGATCCAAATGAGAAGCTTTGCTTTATTCAGTGGTTCAGTGATTAGACCTCTTATCCTAGAAAAAAAGTACCTCGTTTGCTAAAAAAAGCCTAAGTAAAATATTCCTATGAAAATGGTGGGCATCTTGTCCATAACCCCTGTCAAATGGCTTGAGAAATTCCTCTGGACCATAGGGAGGAACATGCCTACTTCTCATCAATAATGCATCTATAACATATTGAGTCTTCAACCAAGAGAATTTGTCTTTATAAAGAGCCTGCATCCTGCTGACAGGATATACACAATACCTTCCTTTCATATTTTGGTAGTCTTACTTGTAATATTGCCTTAAAGTCTGATTCAGATCTGTAATACACAGGTAAAAAGATTGAGACACTTAATATTTTCCATGTGTTAAATCATAAACAGTCCTACTGGCAGACACAGCAGAGACCACTAATTTCTACTAAAGAAAGTTGCACATGACTACCATGTGCAGGTCAGGAGCACCATCAAGAGAAGGAACTAGAGATGTAAATAAAAGTCCACCAGGAAAAAGAGATGGATGGAATTGGATTAATACTTCTAATTCAGAGGTGTTTACTGTAGTACAAATATATATATATATATATTCCCTGATCACAAAACCAAAGTTGTGTTGAAAAGACTTGGGATACACATAGCAATTAGACGCTAATTTAAATTAAACTTCACTATTTTAAGAAATTTACTTTGCACAAACTGTTTAATAGTGAATAAATGTGACTGTATATCCATTTATATGGTAAACTACAAGCAATATTTTGCCTTCCAACTTTAAAATGTTGAAAATGGGAGCAAAAATATTTTCAACTGTTAACAAAAAAGGGAAATATATATCCCTAAGTTATAGGAATGCTATACAAATAGAGACCTAATGCTAAACTAGATGAAGCTTTTATTTCCAGAGGAAAAATCGAGGGGAATGGGGGAGTGTGGGGAAGAACAAAAAAAATCCCTTTGTAATATAGTGCAACACAGGAGGGAACTAAGGAGGCAAAGTAAAACTGGCTTGTAGGTTTGGAGTTTTAGGGCATTTTAATTGTGTAATGTATTTTGATACAAAGTAACAGGTTTCAAATGACGAGTTACTTACAGAAAGTTTTTTCAAGGATTAAAGTATAGCAGTAGCACGTTTCAAGTTTTCCTCTGGAAATTTTCATTGTTCATTCTGAGCAAAAGTATTTCCCTTGAGAAGTCTGATCTGATTTCTCTTCCCCCTTCTCTCCCCCACATTCTCATTTTTTTTTCTCAGACCAGACCAGGGAAAATGTTATCCATTTTCCCTCCCAGATGCTCACCCATCTCTCTCCTATCCTTTGCTTTGATCTATTACTAACCTCTTCAATCATTGCTTAACCACAGAGCTGCTATTTCTTTTGAACTCTAAGTTGAAAATAAACCGATGTACAGATTGGACTTTGGTGAACTACTTGCTTTGTTAGAGATTAATTTTGGATCTTTTGGTAGTCTAACTGGTCTTTTTCCTTCCCTTCTGAGATATCAGTCAGGATGTGATCTCTTATGAGAGAACCCCTTAAAAATGCAAGCTCGTAACTGATCTAAACCTAAGTAAATGATGAAAATACATTTTTGCTGCATTACTGTATTTAACAATGCTTCTAAGTTTCATTTCTATGTGAAGAAAATATTTTAACTTCTGTAATAAGATTCCACAAGTTAGCATCCTCTGCATGAAGTAAAAGATACTTATTAACACCTCTTAAATGTCCTCATAGCCCTTATTAAACCTTAAGCATCCTTCCCTAAGCTTTTCTCATTCTCCCTGTTCATAATCCCTTGAGAGGCTGAGAAAAGTCCATAGGTTTTAAAAGTGAGGTATTTGAGTCTTTTCACCCACAAGATGAGACAAATTAGAATTGCATCTGTCATTGGCTTTGAATTGTCATCAGAACATGTGGGAGCAAAAAAATGCCACAAAAAGGTAATCTATTTTCCATCTTGCTTTATTCTTCTTACTCACTGACTAATGCAGTATTTTGCAGTTTATTTCTGCCACAGAGATAGAAGAGTTTATTTCTTAATATCTATTTATTTGTTTCCTGTCTCATTCAGTTGTCCCTTGGTTCTCAATTCAGGAAGTATCTCTTTCAGGGAAGTTATGTAAGCACATAAATTACACATGAACTAATTAAAGTCCATTAGAACCATGTGCTAAATAATCCCCCAGCCACTCTGTTATTCAAACACAGGGTGCTTTTCCTTTTATATCCTTATTGAAATACGTCATCCAGATAGAGAACATGAGATTCCCAGAAAACAGAAAATTGAACTGCATGTAAGCATAATTAAACAAGTAATAAAATTTTGCTAAGCAAACAGGTATAAAAACATATGGTGAATAAGAAATAACTAAATCTCAAAATAAAGTTTAAAAATATCAAACTGAGGGTAGTTTGTGATTTCAGTGTTAAAACATAACTAGAAAACAATTGTCTCATCAACTCTGACCTTACCTTGTAGTCTTCTCAGGTATTTTCTGTTACAATTGAAATTTGGTAAAAATGCTCTTCTAGTAACTTAAACTTTTCATCACTTCTAAACTTGTAAAGTAATGATCACAGTAAACTTGGTAAGGATACCTTTCCTAGTGTCAGCTGAAGATTATATTGCCAAAATATCTTTACTGTGATGTTCATATTGACAACTTCTCAAGACGAAGGGATTAGGTAGCTTAAAGGATCATTCTGTAGGAGTTCCTACCATTGACCTAACCTTGTTCACACTATTGATTATATTCTTTTTAAATTATTTTTTCACCCCATTAACTAAATACGTTTCATTTAAAGGTACTATTCACATAGAAGCAATTACTGTGAGGGACCTTCTTGACACAAGCTCTTCAAAGCCATCCTTTTTAGTTCTACTGGAAGACCAAAGGGATGCATCTATTTCATTTGGTTTATCACTTTCTTTGCTAACCAAAGGTTAGGTGAGCAATTTTAATGACATTTTTCCACACTCTAGCTACATGTAGAATGGTTCTTTTTATCTGTTAACATTTATAGGTACCTTCTCACATAAATATAAGGTCAATTCCTCAAGGCACTGCTTTTGCAAAATTAGAATAAACTTGCATACAACCCACTTCAAGTGAGGCATTTAACAAAATGTTGGGCAGTGGTCTATCTTCTTCTGAACATACTCAGTATATGTTTTTGTCCCCATTGCTCTTTCATATATGGATTATTGTGGTCTAAGTCTAGTAGAGTACGTGATAGGACATCTTCATGTGCTAATCAGAACCTCCTTTCTATTCTTTACCTTTCAGTCAGAATAATCACATGTAATTTTCTTACATTTTTTGGAGGGGTTGCAGAGTAGACTTGTATTCCTGTCCCCTTGTTGGTAAGTCTTGTACTAAACAGCTACTGTTAATATGGCACTTCAGGGCTTTCCACTCCTGCATTACTTTGGGGCCTTCGCAAGCACAACACAAGGTCGTCCTTCTGAATGTGTTTCCCCCAAGTATTTCCTGCAAAATCAGAATAACTTTTTGGTTTTACACTCTGAAATGTTTCTACTGAATTTCAGTCAATGGACTAGTGTCATAGGACAATCACCTGTTGTGCCAGACATTTAGTTAATCCTACTCTTAATAAATAAGCAAATAATGATCCCCCAATTCACATGGACTTAACCATGATTAGGTTTCCATATCTCTAAGTAATGACACCACTTTCTCCAGATAAACATTTTTTTCCAGCAACAGATTTCCTCTCCAAAGGGTCCATCGGGGCCTGTACAGATAAATCACTAAGAAATAAGGCCTGTGATAATTTATTTTTGTTTGCTGGGTATATGCCTTTGATACCACAGCAGAACTGAACTGTCATTTCACAGTTTGTGTATAAATTAAACTTCAAATTTCTGTGGAAAAAAACCATAACACCAAACTCAAAAACCAAAATAAAAACCGTACAAATTAATTGCTATGTTTATCAAAGCCTGAAAAATGACTAGATCCTACTTGGGAAAGTGTGTTGGTTCTTATACAGCTGTCAGTTGCCATATTTTTGGTAGGCTTTTAGGTGAAAAAAGAAAGGAGGATTCCTCTGCTGACAGGCAAATCACAAGCAGGGAAGCTTAGGTGCTAAACTGTTTTGTGAGCAGGCAGTCAAGTATCTCAGCTCAGAGAGTGAGTCCAGCTAGTTTAGAAATTGTTTCTGTTGCCTCACATCCCTTCTGAAAAGCCCATTTGGCTGTTTCCTCTCACAAAGATTTTAAACAAAATAAAAGTATATAGGGAATTTACATCCAGCTATTCAGGCCCAAAAAATTTTCCTCTGCTCCTACCCCAGAGACCCTGAATTAGGCAGCTGCAGGAATCCTACCTACATCTTTGGGCTGCTCTCTACCGAGAACTCCTTTTTTAGCTATAAAGTTTTCATCTCACTATTAAACGTTCCCCACTCTACTCTTAAGTCTACTTTTCCAGAAGCATTTTGGCTTCAGACTTTCATTCTGGTATTTGGTAATTGACTCCTTAATTACATCTGCTAGAGTAGCTGGTGCTTTTTTTTAACCACTTCTGAGCTGCTATACTACTGGATCTTCAAGTTTTTAGGTTGGTAAAGGCTCTACTGGACTTGATATCAAGTAGGAATTGAGTACACAAACTGACAATAAAATACAACAATCTTATTACACATACACAGAGCTCTGTGATCTTTGTGTATGAAACCCATCTTGCTAAACCCAGCTAAAGGGGATGGGGACTGCTGGTTCTTGAGTTAAGATTCTTAATCATCTCGGTAGAGTCAAGGCACACCTCATGTAAGATGAAGGTGTCATGATCCTGTTTCAGGGATGACTCAAACACCGAAAAATGATTGATTCTTAGAATCTGTGTGTTTTGGGCCAAACTTTCCACTTCATTGGGCCAAAGTTATGTTGATATGAGGACAGAGGAATCTGTACTAACATGGCATTAATAGAAGGCAGGAAAAAAATTAGAAGCATAAATGAAGGAGAGTTCAAATCTTAACACTGTCATAGATTCAGTATAAGTGAGAGCGTATTGCATGCCAGAATCTTCATAGGCAGACACAGGAAAAAACAAACAAGTACTGAAACCAGCCAACCTGACAACCAAAATTGTACCTTAATATTAGCAAAGAATATAGACAACTCAGCTGTTCAAAGTAAGTCATGCAGTAAATTTGTCTAGACTGTATCACTATTTGGACCCCATGCCATTTTTCCTATACAGGAAGAAAGGTACAGCACTGCAGTGTGTGGTGATGTGATAACTGTCATAAGAATGAATCAGAAATATACTCAGACAGCCTGTAGATAGAAGATGACAAACTGTTCTCCCTAATTTTGCTGCAGTCCACAGGGTTGCAGGTGAATTACCTCCCCTTCATCAATTTAGAGGTGATCACGGTGTGCTGGTATAATCCCAAAGGAATATAAATAAAAACCATTTCTGCTAAACTTCCTGACCATATTTTGCTAAGTCAGCTAGTATGAAAACATCTTATAATTTGTGGCTATTTATAAGTACAAAGCTCTAAATTAAAACACAGAAATGCAGAAAACAATGGCAATGTTTTCAAGCACCTCAAGAGTGAAAACAACCATTACTGAAATTTTCATTTTTCAGAGGTTTTATAAAAAAGGAGCTATAATTTTAATGAAAAACAGCTGTGCATTCATCTGAAGTAAATAGAAAATCAGGACTCGGATTGCATACTTAAGTGCCAAAGGTAATTCCAAGAAATTAAATAGTCACTTCTGAACACCTTGATCCACCTCTTGATAGACAGAGTTTGGCAGGCTTAAATAGCCTGAATATGTAGTAAAGGTTCAATGTGAAACCCAAGATGCCATGGTTAACACAACAGGTTTTCACATAAGTGGCCACACTGGTAAATTCCACACTGTAAAATGATTTTTACCTCCTGCTATACCAAATACTTTAAACTGCTGTTGATGTTAGTGAACTAAAGGCAGTCAGTATATCATGAGGTGTCCAGCATGTTAAGGATGTAAATACTTGTAATAAATATTTGTTATTATCAGTGTTCCTGTTTGAAGCTCACATGGTTCCAGTGCAGTATCAGTTGTCTCCTATCTCTTTCCCCAGATTTGTTTTCAGAGGATAAAAATACATCTTTAAGATAATTGCAGACATCTCATATTCACTTGTAAAGAAACAGCTTAGATGGGGCCATATTTTAAATTTGGCATTAGTTCTAGACCTGACTCAGAGTTACTGCAAGAACCTTGCTTACAGGGATGACAGCAAATGATTCACTCAGTGCTGTTTTGTTGATCCAGCTGTAGGGCTGAATTAGACAACAGACTTCTAGAAAGACAGAAAAATATAATTTTACAGCAGACAGAGAGTGACAAGCCTTGGATCCAACAAGATGACTCACATTCTTGCAGCGAGAAGTAACCCTTGTCTTAGCCAGTTCACAAATTAGCGATGGTTAATCAAGCATAAAAAAAGAGTGGAATGACTATGGAAAAATAGATCCCAAATGAAATCTAAATCGTCTCAAAAATACTCGTGAGTTTTTTAATATATTCATAGCTGTTACAGTTCCCTCAAACTGTACACTGCCACTGCTGTATTCCTCTTCACAGAAAGTTACTGCAATAAAGGATAGCAGAAATTTAATTTCTAAATAATATTTGCAAGGTTTCAAACACGTTTGACTTCAGATTTCCATGTCAGCTTGGAGTCCAGAAATGACTCAGAAAACTGCTAATTCTATTAATGACCCTTTTTCAGTTTTATTTTATGCTGCACCTGTTTGTGTGCCTTCCCCAAACTCTTATTATACTGAACAGAAATGTGTAAACTTGCCCACTGTAACTCTTGAGAGTATCCATCGAAACAAAAAAATGGTTAAACAGCAGCAAATATCAACACATGTGAGCACTCTGTACCTGTGGCTGAAATATACCTCCCTGGTGACTCCTGTGACCTGAAAACACCATTCAGAGAACAGATCACGATCGATCTGTAGTGATAATAATATTGGGGTGGGGGGAGGGAGGAGAAAATATCATTGCATTTTTGCAGACAGATAAACATGAGGAAACTGCAATCTATTCATAGCTACAGGCAGATGGTTTCATAGATTCATGTCCAAGAGCAGAAAAAGCAGCTCTGTTTGTCAGGAAGATATATACTGTGAAATATTCACTCAGCTCAAGTAATAAGTGGGGTCAGGGCAGAACAAAATAATACATTGATTTTTCCTTACCAAAAAGCAAGAATGTGAACACTTAGTGCAGGCATTCATTTGAACTGTTACACCAAGCCCAGGGACCAGCTGTCTGCCCCTCGGATTAGATTTCATTCTTACTCTCCAAGTCCTCGATACCAGGTCCACAGTTCTCAGACTGCTGACACTCCAGTCCCATCTAAGCCTTGGAGGTGCTTAAAATCAATTTGTTCCTCGGTTTCAGTGCACGAAGTTCCTTGGGACTGGCATATCACTTACTCAGAGATGTGTTGGCTGAGGGGATAAAGCGCCGACACTCCGGTGCAAGCCGATAAAAGGCACGCGGCAGCTAAATCTACCCTAACTCCTTAGAGCAGCCTGATCCATTAGACATGCTCAGGTCATGCACTGACTTCCACACAATAGCCTAACAGAATGGGCTAACACTTACAATATGGGAAACCTACGCTTTTGGCTCTTTTTGGCCCATGGTAATTTTGAATCCGCAGATCCAATTTTTAAGAAGGTGTTCTTACTGCAAGGCAGTGGAACAGCCTAAAATGAAGGCTAGCTCTACTACTGAAGCTACCAAAGGAGTGAGGCTGAGCAGAAGGGAAAGTGAGACTTGCAGCACTGGAGCAAGGCTGAATCTGATGGGGATACAATCCAGAAAAGCTAAAATGTCTTAAATTTTTAGTGGTATATATTTGAGTTCAGGGTGTGGATTGTATAAAAGGACCTTAGGTCCCTGAAGATGAGCAGTCAGTACTTTCTGAAAAATGTACACCTTCAAATTCATTGCTGACTTGTAAATATGCTGGCCTCTGTTGCTGCTACTCTTCCAGGCAGCACTCTTCCAGTTTTCACACTGTGAAACCTTACACGGTTTTGACACATTCTCTACTGAGTATGTCGTTATCTATCATAGCCAGGTGCCATTAACATAATTTAAGATTCATAATCCAGCTCCTCATGAAACCGTCTACTTCTTACAAGAACAAAGTAAAAGGCAGTTTTGCCCCACAGATACTCAGAAGAAGCAAAAGGCATGAAGAGAAAGGGAAGAGACCAGCTCAGTGACTTGCTGCGGGCTCAGCAGGAATGACCACGTGAGAAACCCAAGACTGCATTGTAATCTGATATTTTGGTGTCCAGCATTCATTTCTCGCTCTCTCTGTCTCCTTTGTTATGCAGCTTGTACAGTGATGTGCATTTCCAATCTTTATCTTCAACTTCTGCGTTTATCTTCATCATGCATGGTCATGACAGACCTGTTTAAAATTTCAAAAATGGGGAACTGTGAACTGTTTTGGTTTGTTTTTTTTTTTTTTGCATTAGCTTTGCCAAAAAGAGTTGCATGGTATGTTATCTATTGTGTCACAAGCTGGACAAAGTACTTGCAACACTGAATCTGTGTGTGGGGGTATATGAAGATTTTATGCTGCTTTGCATTATATTCCCACATAGATTTAAATTCTGGACTTCAAAGTATCCTTTCTGAGATGGTGATTAGAGTTTGTGCAATGACAGCTGCCAGGATTTAAACTACGTAAATTAAATTTTGGACATTTAAATTGCATTTCTGACCAGATCCCAAAGGCCTGTAGAGTGAAATGCTAGATTTGGGACATAATTAATTTCCAGCATATTTTAGAAGAAAAATCCATTCATAACTAATATAGGTCTATCCTTTCTGCTCTGTAAGGTACATCAAAATACCATTTATTGTCATTTAAGGTATACCAAACTCCAGTGAACCAGACATTTGGAGCTTATACAAGCAGGCTACTGTTTGACCTAGTTTCATTACAAGCCTGAAACTGCCCATTACCCACTTAATGATGAGTAAGATGAAAAATTGAATCCAATCTACCTCTCAGGACTTGAAAAACCATCCAGACAACTCTTGTCCAAGGAAAGCAGCTCAAATTAATATGCCAGACTGTGAACTCCAGTGGTTGAGGGAGGAGCTGGCACACTTGTTTCTTCTGCCCCTTCCACGAGTGCCAGGTCTCACTAAATCCCAGATGTGGGACAGCTATCTGGGTGAGGTAGTACCTGAGCTCACCACACCTAAATTCATTGAAGCTAGAAGGTGAATTCATTGCCAGCACCCATAGCTTTTCGGTCACCTTTCAAAAGCAAAATAACATCAGGAGCAGTGGGGCTGTCATGCCCAGGTTAACAAGCTCTGCTTTCTCAGCAATGCCTATTGACTTGGGCTTAATATTTCACTCACCATGATTGCTGTTTTCCAGGATGGTTCTGTGTGTTACTTAGTACGTACGACCTGTGCTCTACGTAGCTATACACTTGGCTACAAAACGCTGGAATTAACTACACAAGCACAAACCCTCTTTGTTTCACCTACATAAGGAAGGAAAACATCCAACACTTCAGAGTCTTCTTAACTATCTGAATGTCATGGAAATGTACTTAAGGTTAAAGGCTTGTTTAAATCACTGGACAAATCAAGGTCTAACACATGACAACAGATGGCTTATCCTAGATTTACACTAGTATAATTGAGAGGAGAATTTGTTCTGGGGTGTCAAATAAGTATAACAATGAATTAAACAGTGCAACCAATTTAAAAGAAAAATGCTCATTAGTGTGAATAGAAAACCATCACAGCAGAAAAATGCCAGCACTTACTGCAATACATCAGCTATTCCCATTAACATAGTAACTAACCATTTCTGGGTAGTATGATGCATGAATAAACAGAATACAGCAAAATGATAGCTCCCATCCACATGACTGAATTATAGTTCCTCCCTGTCTTTATCACCCTATCTTTGCTGATGTTTTATTGAATAATTTTCACACAGACAGCGAAAAAAATGAGGAAAAAGGTAAAGTTGTTTTACATATAATAATGCATGCTGATCTATACTAAACTACACTGAACCTCTGTACAAATAAATAGGATAAAAATTTATAAAACCAAATTAAAACCTTTGGTTTAGGAGATATTCTCCAAAAGAAGTAATCTCTAACACTGCTCATTTTTTTGAGTGGAGCGATTCCAGACCGACTTTGAAAATCCCAGTCAAAGCACATAGTTTTGCAGTAGACTCATCTGGATAGTTTCTTAGCCAAAACAATTTCAACAAAAAGGCTGGTTCCAGACATACCGTATTAAATAACCTCTGAATTGGCAAAGAGTGATGCATACATTCCATCTGAGAGTCTGCTACGAGTCCGGTCAGTTGAGGTAATGTAAGTTCAGTTTCACAGCTAGAAACTGTAACAGAGTTTTCAGCAAATAATTGTCAAAACAGTCCTTTTGTGCATTCACTGTTGGAGGACATATGAAAATCTGGCTGGATGAGGGAAAAGAAGGGTAATGCACTACTTCAGACTCTTTAAACTTTTAGAAACAAAACACCAGAAAAGAGGGATGAATGGTTACAGTGAGAGCAGAAATAAAGGTGACTGCTTAATTTTATTGGCAGACAGGAGTATATGGTTATCATCATACTAAATCCTGTTTTTTTCCTCAATTATGTCATAGTTCACTGTAATTTCACTTGCTCTGTGGGAGTTACTCACAGTCAAGATTTATATCAGTCTGCAAACTATAAAGATCGGATAAATCCTCATCTCCTTAGCAAAAAAAATTAATAATTTTTGCCTTCTCCTGGCCTTTCCCTCACAACTGTGGAACATTTTTCCTTACTTGTAGTTTAAGAGCCATTTCTGTAGACAGGGAGGATATGGAGGGAACACTGGAAAGAAGCTTTCTTCCCTGCGGTGGGGTGTGGAAGTGTGAGCAAAGCAGGAGAAGTGACCACAGCTCTCCACAGCCCCATGTGCAGGCAGCAGGAGTGAGAACAGGGGCTGAGAGGCAGGGATCTGGCAGAGCACCCTTTTCCTCCTCTGTCAGGATCCTTTTCTTCATATTGCCACAAAGATGATCAGAGGGCTGGAGCACCTCTCCTATGAAGACAGGCTGAAAGAGTTGGGCTCATTCAGCCTGGAGAAGAGAAGGCTCCAGGGAGACCTTATTTCAGCCTACCAATACTTAAGGGGCCTACAGGAAAGATGGAGAGGGACTGTTTATCAGGGAGTATAGTTAGAGGACAAGGGGTAATGGCTTTAAACTGAAAGAAGGTAGATTTAAAAAAAACAATAGGAAAAAAATTAGTCATTAAGAGGGTGGTGAGGCACTGGAAGAGGTTTCCCAGAGAAGCTGTGGTTGCCGTCTTGCTGGCAGTGTCCAAGGCCAGGTTGGATGGAGCTTTGAGCAACCAGATCCTAGTGGAGGGTGTCCCTGCCCATGGCAAAGGGGTTGGAACTAGATGATATTTGAGGTCCCTTCCAATCCAAACCATGCTGTGATTCTATGATTCTACAATTCTAGGACTTACATGAATAGTTCAAAGCTTCTCCAGGGGAGGTTTAGACTGGGAATTAAGTAGTATTTTTTTACTAAGATGGTGGTCAAACACTGAAACAGGCATCCTAGAGAGGTGTTCAATACCCCAAGCCCATGAGTGTCTAAGAACCAGTCCTTTATTTGGTTTTCAGGCAGCTGGACTACATCATTGTATGTCCCTTCCTACTAAAAATATTCTTCTCTTCTCAGACAACCTAATAATACAAAGAATCTTTGCATCACTAATAGAAAAAAGTAACTTTGTTTTACTAATACTGAATCCAGAGAAGGACAACTGAAGGGACAGATTCCCTACTTGTTATAAGACATTTCTACAGGATTTGAAGTGTGTACAAATAAAATGAAGGAAGAAAAAGAGTAAGAGCTCTGGTGCACAGAGGCAGTGAATGCACTAATTTGAGTTCATGCAGTTTGAGCGAATTCAAACCAGTATAGCTTGCATGGCATAGCTAGCATGTCTACTCATGTAAAAACATGCCTCTGTGTCTCTAGAAGAAGAACAGAGGTAGCTTCAGTTCACATCTCTCCTATTGTGACCCTGACTTGCAAGGTCAATGGGTCATTGATTCAACACTGATTTCATTTTGATGAACTATCAAAATCAACTCTTCTTGTTACAAAGCCTCGTACGGAAAGATGACTGGGACTAGTCCCAACAAAGCTTCTAGTACTGTTAAAAAGACAGAGCAGAAAAAGTCGTAGCTGTAAATTACAACTGATGACTTCTGGTTCTTCGGGAGCTCATGCTTTATTTAAGGTCAAAATCTGAGCATCAAATGTCTACAGCAATTGATATCACTAATCAATTTAAGCTCCCACAAATGTTAGTGCTTTCAGTTTGGAGGCAGATACTTTACTGCTCTTTCCATATTTAGGATAGTTTGGGTGCTTAGTGACCTGTAAATATCTCAAATGCAAAGTGTAACATGGCTTGGTTTATGCACCTCATTTTGAGTTGTTCCTTATTGATATAAAGAATAGTTTCATTATTTCCTAAGTGTCATTCTAATGCATTTTGAAAATAATACCTGCATTATGGTAGATACTAGAAATATTTTGCATTCTTTGGTGTGTACAGAACCCTTCAGCTTACTATAAAAATGGGACAGACAAAGACATAGAAATTTAAGTAAAGTTCACACAAGGGGGAAAGGATCCACAATGGCCTAAGCTCATATAAATCATAACATCTCCAACTCTGCTCTCTGTTCTTTGATAGATTGTAAACTGTTAGGGACATTTGTTGTGCCCTGACTGGAATATTAGAGATCAACCTTGTCAGGGGCTGTAGATGCTAATGTAATACGAACTGTGTAAATAAGTATTATTTTCTTTGCAGCCCTTAATCTAGGATTTTTTGCATTAAGAGGTTAATCACTGAATAAATCTACAAGCAACTGTGGAAGCAAAGCTTGGTGTAAGACTTCCTTTCTGGGTAATCACTCTGGGCTGGCAGAAAGAGATGTGCCTTTCCCATTTGCTATCCCTGTGGCAATATGATTCTCTGTGAAGTAGCCCAGCCACTGTGGAAAGCAGCCCCATGACTGGTGTCCATCATAGTGATCACAATGCTTTCTTTGGGAGTAGGATCTATAGACTCACACCCCTCAAGAAAGAGTTTCTAGGATGAAGGTCAAAGTGGTTGGCTCCCATAAAGATGGTGAATGATTGTTCTTGAATGAAAATAAAAGGCTTTGTTAGTGTCAGAAACACTCTGAACATGCCCCATGGGTCACTTAGGGAAGTTAGGAGACATTTAGGTACTTTCCTAGCCAGTTCTGAAACTGCTTAGCCAGAAGGTAGGTGTCCAGATTTACCAACTGGGATGTGCCTGGGCAGGCAGAGGGAGGACTTGGAGCTCCACTGTGGATTGATTTTAAGTGCCTCTGGAGGAGCAACAGCGGTTGCTTTCTGAGAATTTGGCTCCAGAATGCTGTCACATTTAAAGCCCTGGCACAATGTTGGTAACTCAAACCTCAGTGTGGAACCCCAGTTTCTTTGCTGCCAATATATTGTAGTGAAACAGGTCTCAAAATCAGTACAGTTGAAATAATTTACAAGATCCACATGCTAGGGCAAGTTAATGCTCAGAGGTGCCTGACTTATGGAGATATTGGATAAATGTTTGTAGAGTACTTCACCACTTCTCAGTCTATATAAGCTATAAGCAGCATGTGTCTAGCATACAGTTTTCTGAAGAGAGCTATATATTCTCATTGTCCTTGAAAATTGTTCATTTAAGATGGCTGTCTTCAACTATCCTTGTGCTGAGTTAGATGTCAAAGCTTCTGCCACTCCATCAAGCCAGATAATCTATTTCCAAAGTAACAGCTCATTTAGCATTAAAATTGGCACTTAAGGGTTGATATAAAATGTAAATTAAATGTAGGATATGAGTAAATGAGGCTACTCTTATAATTCAGTTTTTGTATTGGTCCCAAGGTTGATATTTTTATCCAAATCATAAATACTTTTTCTCCTTTTAAAAGTATGGTTTTCAATTTCATTTGTGGTATTGCTTTCAAAGCAGAGAAACATCACCTTCACTACAAATTCACATGAGAGTAATATGACTATCAATCACAGTGGCTTGGAAAGACCTAGTAAGATTTCAAAGCTAGGGATAAAGATAAAAGAAATTAAATTAAGTAATGCTAGAATGAAGCAATCAAGATTAAATGTGTTCTCAGCTGCTGAGTTAACCAGTTCTGAGTTTTTATCGAACAAAAGGTTAAAGAAACGAACCCTGAACAGCAATTTATTTCAGTTTAATGGTTTTTTTAAGCCCAAGCTCAGAGCAGCTGAATTTCTTCTGACACTTAAGAAAAAAGTAAAAAACCTGACATTATCATTTTTAGTTAATGGCTCTCAAGAAGTTAATTTAACATTCATGATGATCATATCCAAATAGACTGTGTGATTTAATTAGTACACTAAGAGTTTTTAAAATCCCATATAGTAAGCAAAATCATGGGCTGATCATTTAAAAACTGCTCAAAGTTCTTGAGCCTGAATTGAATTCATTATTTCATGTAATTAAATTAGTCTTAACTGAATTAAACTGAAAATAATGAAAATAATTCTTAAAATGTGAAGAAATCCTGAGAAATCTTAGCTGCTAAATGCTACCCTGGGGGAAAAAAAAACCCAACCAACCTTCAGTGGATGACAAGTGAATATCCTTGATGAAACTGGTGTAAATTCAAACCATGGCTTTCATATCCAATAAGACTGTCCAATAGAAATTCAAGAGCTCATGGCTCAATTCTCCTTGAATATAAGCAATATTTTTCTGTGCAGTTATTAATGTTTTTGATTCCTTCCTTTGCCAGCAATGTCCCTCCAGTACTAAAGTTCTTGCTACTGTGTTTTGTCCTGTGCTGTGAAACTTGAGCTGGAGGGTCAGCAAGGGCTAGACTTGTGTGATCATAGAATGCTTTGGGATAGACCTCAAAGATCATCCAGTCCCAGCCCCCCCGCCATGAGCAGAGACACCCTCATTTGACCAGGTTGCCCAAAGCCCCATCTAACTTGTCCTTAAATACCTCCAGGGATGGGGCTTCCACAACCTCTGTGGCCAAGCTATTATAGTGCCTTACCACCATCATAGTAAAGATTTCTTTCTAATGTCTAACCTAAATCACCTTTCAGCTTAAAGCCATTTCTCCTTGTCCTATCACTACACTCCCTGGTGAACAGTCCCTCTCCCACTTTGCTATATGACCCCTCGGTATTGGTATGCCACAAATAGGTCACCCTGGAGCCTCCTCTTCTACAGACAGAACAAGCCCATCTCTCACAGTCTGTCTTCACAGGAGAGGTGCTCCAGCCCCTTGATCATCTTCATGGCCCTCCTCCAGACTCAATCCAACAGCTCAACATCTTTCCTGTACTGGGGACGCCAGAGCTGGAGGCAGTACTCCAGGTGAGGTCTCACAAGAGCAGAGTAGAAGGGTAGAGTCACCTCCTGTGACCACGCTGCTCTTGATGCAGCCCAGAACATGGCTGGCCTTCTGATCTGGTAGAGCACACTGCTGACTCATGTTGAGCTTCTCATCGATCAGCATCCCATAGTCCTTCTCCTCAGGCTGCTCTTAATCCATTCTCTGCCCAGCCTATAGCTGTGCTTGGGATTGTGCCAACCCAATGATGGGTCTCATGATGGATGTAACTTCTGTCACATCATGGAGAACAGGCTGTCACATCCATGTCTTAGGGCTGCAGCAGAGCATCATGCCTTCTGGTAGCTCTGCTCTGGATAATATCCCCCAGCAAGAAACATACAGCCCAGGGCTGCATGCTCTTCAACTGATAGGTGTAGGCAGCTAGTTCATGGACCACAGAGCAGAGCTGCCAGTGGTCTGGCAAAAGTGAGAATAGCAATCCATAAGTAAAGGCTACTAGCACAAGCTTGGTATTGAAGTCACATGCACCACACAAGACTCAAACACTGTTTTTCCTGGGGGTTTCTTTAATGCTCTCCCTCAAGAAAAGTAGACTGAATTAACTAAAACCCATGAAATTTGAGTAAGGGAGGTAAACTTCAGTAATCTCCAGTGTGGACATTCCACCTGGTATTATTGCCTTAACCTGATTTCAGGCTTTTATATGAGAGTGGTCAGCTCAGAAATTCAGAGGGGTTAGACAGAATGGGTTGAAGTGTATTTCTTTGCCCATTGTGCTAGGGTGGGATATGCCCATCCATCAGTTCTCCTTTCCATCCTCACCACAAGTACAAAAACTGTTCTAGATGTGGAAGATCTCTAGGTGTTTCTTCACCTGTAGCAGCATTGCTCACACAGTACAGCTGACCCAGGTGCTTCCTCACCTGGCTCATGCACTGGGCCTCATCATATGAGATACCGTCTGGCCACTCATCCCCAAAACACAGTCACACTTGTGACATCTCAGCCTCTTCAGCAGCAACATCATGAGACAAACTGAAGGACTGACCAGATTAGAGAAACAGCTCTTTTGGAAAGTAGAGAGAGGTAGAAAGAAAATGATCCATGTTTGTCAACCAGGGAGGGAGAGTAATTTCACAGTTTGTTTAAACCAGACACTGTGCCAATTTCACTGACTGCACCAGAAGTGTTTCCCCTGCCACCCCCCATTCACATCAGAGTAAGTCTCATGTGGTCATCTGGATCAGGAGTTGATCTGGCTAAAAACCAACTGCAAATGAATAAATGAGAAGGATTTATGTTTAACCTGGGTCACTTATCTAATCAGGTTCTCTGCAAAGCACTGCAAATGGCTGTACAGACAGACTGAGAGAGTGATGGAAGAGTGGGAATGAGTAACCTAAGGCGTGAAGTAGTAGGGGTTGCTTGTTCTGTATTATAGCTGAAATAAATATTGGTCAAATGGCAGGCTTAGTAGCTTTTTCTTTTATACTTTCACAAAGAAACTTCTCATACTGTGGAAAACTTTTAGGCAATTTGAAGAAATTGGAAAGTTTGTCTTGTTCACAAGAATTCATAGATAGATTTCAAAGAGAATCGAGGATTTTGTATCCTCAGCTTTCTTGTTTTACTTTCAGGCTTGTCAGCACCACATGCTCAAATGCCTAAATCACAGAATTTTCCTCCAAACACCAAAAAAAAAGAAGTCATCTCCATTTGGTTCTTAAGTGTACTAAGTATGCTTGGGTAATGAGACCCCTGAGGATAACGAGTGCCTGGCTGTTAACGTGCTTCAGTTTTCAGCCTATGCCAAGTCAAGAAGGGAAGGAGAGAGCCAAGAATCCCAAGTACTGTTTCCCCATGCAACACATTCTGCTGTAAGGATGATGCTGAGCTTGCCCTCAGATTTCAAACATCTTGCATTTTTCTTTCTACAACTAATTTTATTACTTTCTGGGCTTATTTTCAATACAAATTGGTGATGGAGCCAATTTGCTTAGTAGCTGCAAAAATGGGCTTCAGAGTCGACCATTGTAACAAGTAGCTCTCACAGAAAAATCCTTAGTGACAAGGAAAAGGAGGAGGAGAAGTGAACCCACATAAATGCTATCACATTAAAGAAAGGAGTTAATTTCAAGCAAACATTTTATGAGTGATCAGCCAAAAGTTTCATTTAGAGCAATCAAACACTTGCCTAATAAAGACAAGGTTTGATTCTTCTAAATATGACAGTGTGTAAAACTCCTTAAATCAACAAAAATTATGACACTAAGTGTGGAAATGAGGGTCATGCCTAACAATCCTAAACTATGTCCCAATAAATTTAAGAATGACAGCGGACATGGAAAATGCTGCCCAAGAATTCAAGGCAAACAATACGTCAACCTAGAGCTTCTGAGGAGTAGTCCACTGCACCCCACATCTTGGAGGCATTGTGTAAGGCTCCAACTATGTGGTGGTGACTCCCTCTCCATCCCTCAGCCCCAGCCTCAAGCTCCCAGACTTCCCCCAACATTCACCTTTTTCTCACAACTTATCAGCTCAGCCATGCCACCGCGGCTCTGTGGGACCTGTGCTGTAAATAAGATTGCTGTAATGTCCCCTTTAAAAAACAGTATTTTTTGGGGTTGCCTCAGTACATTTTCTGCTCAGCTTGACTCTACAGGATAAGTTCCTCTAGATGACTTTTAGTGCTAACATTCTCCTCCCATACCTGAGCAAGCTCTCTCGCTGCCCAAGGCTGTAATTTTGGAAAGGATCCCATTCAATATGCTTAAGTCCAACTGAGGCTGGGCATATGGTTAAGTACTTTCCTGATCAGGCGTGTGCATATGTGCTTTCTCAGACTGATGTCTTAGATCATAACTTATTTGCAAAATATATTATTAATTCTCTGGCATATTTTACATGTGAGAACATGGATAAATAGATAAATAAGTAAATAAAGAAAAATATTTTTATGTTGCTGGGTAAAGAGGGTTTTTGGGACTAATTTTCCTTTGCTATGTTCTGAATACATTTGTAGTGGTGACTTTTTATCTCTATTTTAGGGGTTTAAAATCAAACAGAATGGAAGAAAGCTAAAATTATCTTCAAGATTTTAAAAGTTTTTTTAACTGTTGTTTGCTATTGAATGGTAAAATATTGTCCCTGGCAAAATGTTTGTAGGAAGCACTTGGCTGTTTTAGTATAACTGAAAGCCCTAGAGTGCTAAAGTCTGCATAAATTCAAGACACTTGACATATTCCTCTTTCTTACATTATTCAAATAATACAGACCCCATTTCCATTCTGTCAGAGGTCTTAACAGAAGGCTGTCAATTGTGACAAATTTCACAAAGGAATTCTTGATGTGTGTTTATGCCTTTTGGTGCTTGTAGCTGTCATGGAGTGACTAATTCACAACAAAAGCTTTATTTGATAAATTTAACATCTTTATTTTTTGCAGAGTATCTATGTAGAGAATACAGTTTAAAAAAATAATCAATTACCCAACTTCTTCAGTAATCATTTTTTTGAATCATTTAACTCCATAATCATTCATGGACACTTGAAAATCAAGCTGTGTTCTGTAGTTATGGTTACTCAGATAACTTAAGTGGGATCATTTCTCTCTGGTATTTGGCTAGGCATGGGAACATGACTGGCAAAGACTCTTCCATGTGCAAATGTGAAATATTTTCTGGTGTTCTGTGGGCATAAAGTTTTGAAATTTGCTTTTCTTATCCACCTATTTCAACAACTAGAATCTATTGAAACTTCTGTAGGAAATGAATTTGGAAAAAAGTAAATATCACCTACAAAAAAAAAAAAAAAGAGGCTTGATAAAAATCATGATCAAATGTTTGTTAAAATGTTTAACGTTACTTGTCTTTCTGCTGTGCAGCCTGTATTTATACCATCCGACTTCAGACACCTGAACAAGATGTGTCCGCAATTAGGGCAACTGTTCTGACAAGTCGATGCAGAGAGCTTTGCCCCTTGGAAGTGATTCGGGTCACCTAAGGTCTGAGCTGCAGTCATGGGCTGCCTCTCCCCACAATCTGAACGCGTCGAGAGCTGAAGGCAATTAGGCCTCGAGACAAGATGTTACAGACAGATGCATAAAGTGCAGTGCTCTGGCTTTAAAGCAATGCCTGAACAGCTGTGAAGACCAACTTTTCCACTTTGTTCCTTGGCTAAGTAGTGCAGCTTTTTGATACCTACCGAAAATGAAGTGACAGAAAATGTTATCATCTATTTATAAGGAGGAACAGGTCTCTAAACTGATCTGATGCTCTGGAAGAAATGTTCTTGGAGAGGAATCTAGACTCAAAATATCTTAGAAAGGTTACCAGGCCAAAGGTGACTTTGGCTTATGCTTCTTTTTCATGTGATTGCACAATACTGCCTTGTATTCATAATACAACAAAAATGTGTACACGAGTTCTGAAAGAAGGAGAAGGTAAAAATTTATTATTTTTTTTAAAAAAAGAAGCTAATGAAGCTATATTTAAAGTAAGAAATGTAAGAGGAAGCAAATTTTTGAATGGCTAACAGAAGTATGATGTCTCAAGTGCCTCATATCCATTGGAAAAGCCAAATCACAGAACACAGGAAGGGCAAGAAATGCTTAGGATAGGTAGATTGAGTGAATATTATACCTGTCTATGCTGTCTTATTCTTATATAGGTATTCTCTTTCAACCAGGGTCAGAGTCAGGACATTGGGCTAGGCTGACCTGATTAAGTTCAAGTTGAAAAAAATTTTACAAAGCCAAGGTCAAAGTTTCACCAAGGCCAACCCCCTCCTCACTAAAAGTATCTTTTACATGTATTTAGTGCAACTTTAGATGTATTATGCTGATTAATGTAGTTGTTCTGCATTGGCTAAATGATCTTCATTGAAGTGTAAAGTTCATAAAGGAAGATGATTAATTCATATCTGTATTGTTTATGCTGCCTTTTCTAAAGAAAGACTCCCAATTATAATTTTAATAATGGTATTTGACTCTACAATGGACCAAATATGCAAATATTATTGTACTGCTCTTCTAAACTGAGCCATTATACTTCAAAGATCAAAAAAGGGTGGGCCAGTTGTGCTCCATTTTATAGCTGAGTGATGACAGAGCAGACTTACTCATGTAAGAAAAATGACTTTGTATTTACCACAGTGCAACAGATAATCAGATACGACCCATTGTAATTAATATCTCTGGGAAACTTTGACATGTTATCTTTGAAAATATGATATTCACTTACTGCTAGGAATGAGTGATTTAAATCACAAACTTGGGGCATTACTTTCTCTGTGCCGTTGCACTTTCAGCACATAAGTCTAGCTTTGAAAAAACTGCCAGCTATCTCAATTTCCATTAATGACTGAGGAATTTCATGCAAAATGCAGCAGATAAAGTCAGTAAGTACAGAAGACTTGTATTCATTGAACATCCATAAAAAGAAAACTCATGAGAAAAGGTAAAACACCCCAATTCAAAGAAACCCCTACCCCACAGGAAAGGTTCTGAGGTCAGCAATTCAATACTTTGTTTTTCTTGAGCTGTATGGCCACATATTAATAATGGCTGGGGGTGGGGGCATGTTAACTATGAAAGAATTTGGATATTTTCATTATTGCTGGGCAAATAACTCCTGAAAAGTAAGCATCTCTTTTATGCATAGATCAAGTGAACTTGGCAGCAGCAATGTCATTGATGCTAACAGTGTGTGACAGGAAACAAACCCATGTGACTGCTGTGTTTTGTAAGCCGAGCTCTTGTGTAAGATTCCGGTACATTCTTTTCCAGCTATTCTTTCAGAAATTTGAACTTTTAATTAAAAGGCAACATTGAAGCATGTCCAGCACTGACAGTCTTAATGCTGTTTCTTCTCCACATTAACATGCAAACCAGCTTCAGTCAGCATGCAAGGAGATACTGTATAATTAGCCTCATTGTCCATTATGAACAAATATGTGTTTTGGTAAGGGAGAGAATGTACTAGTGTTTTCTAATCAAATGATCGGGAGTTAGGATTTTCAGCTTTTAGTAGTCATGTCATTTTCTCATAGGCATCCTAATGACCATTTTATTTTATCAGTTGGAATGAAATAAACCCATCAAATTCGGATTGCTTGTAAGGATATAGAAGCTATTAAAAAAAAAATCAATTCAGTTAAAAAAATGCTTCGAAGTGCAACATTTATTTAAGTAAATATTTACTAAAATTAGAGCAAAAATTAAAATGCAAACAAATATCCAGCTGTTGGTTTCTGGAAAGATGAGCTATAGTATGTATCACATAATATGCATCATCATTTAATACCCTAGAATACATTTCAGTAATGAGCACAGAGCTTGGTAATGTGTGTGTATCAAAGATCTTGAATAATATGCAATACTAACTTTTAGTAGGGAAAATCTAGGGACTGATAGAACATGACACCAGCTGGTGACTTCAGTGTTGGATTTGAATTCTGAAATGAATTCTGGGTGGTAAATTAAAAACACATTAGGGGTCATGAAGCAGCAAATACAAAACTAGAAGAGATGGGTTTTTTTTAGGAAGCTTAATGTTTCTTTTCCCTGAGTTTTGGAGTTGTACTGTAGATGTTACACAAATAGTCAAATTTTTACTTGACAAAAAGCCCCAAAACAACAGAAGGACAACAAACCAAAACTTCAATTTTAATTACTGAATCAAAAATCCTTTAATGGCAACACAGGACTATAGAATTAGATCTTGATTTCCAGGCTTATGTTATCTGCACTATTAATTTGCATGGAACTAGTGATGAGAGTAGTACGGAAATAGAATCTGTTCCAGATTATTAAATAATCTTACAGGATCAATTTTTTATAGCACATTTCAAAAGAAGAACGTGTGAAAGCATATGCAATATTTGTGTATTTAAATCCTTATGAAATAATCAGTCATTTAAATATTACCTTTTCCCCTCCAAAGACTACTACCAGTTGTGTGAAAATCTGTCTGACCATATATAAACTAATGTATCAATGAAGCAGTAGCTCAGAGCTGTCACTATAACTATTGGAGGCTTCTGGATTACCCACAGCTCCTTCAGAAGATGGTCTTCCTTCTGACAGCTTTGCAGGTGGCTTAACAAAAAGAGCAGAAACAATCTAAAAGAGAATATTTGACAGGAAGACCATGGGCAGGTACATAATGATTTATCTGGTTCACCAAACACATTTTGTTTGGTGTTCCTTCATGGATAGAAAAATTCATACTCATTAGAAACTTGTCTACCATCCAAACTTACCCAAATAGCTGTGTTTCCAGCAGAAAAGAAGCCTTTTACCTGGTTTAGTTCAATTTCTGCAAGGTGATGTATGAACTTTCTATTTCTCTTTCTGGGTTTCATCATTTAACATTACTCCTTCCTCCAGCCATTGCAAGACTTTTTGAAAATTCAGCTCAAGGCACCACACTTGAGAGCAAAGACTTCATCAGGAGTGAAATCCTACAACACAAATGTCTTATCCAAATCTTTTTCAAGTAAGTGGCGGTCTTTCCAATGATTTAGGATGAAATGCAATCAAGTCTTACTAACTAAACACGTAAGCTCAAAGACTGCTTCAGATGAACCTACAGCTGCATTTCTTCAGTATTTTAATGAAGAAAGAGATGGAAAGAGCATCTGCAAACATCCTTTCTGTTATCGTGTCAGTGCATTAGTAGATTCTGAGATTAGTCATAAAACATACAGTCTACATCATAATGTGATTAATTAATCAATGTAGAGATGTCTGACAGCGTTTTTTAACGGGAAGATTTTTTAATAATTCTTATCAGTATGGCTTCAGTTCACTTGATTTAACAAAAAAACAAGGGCCTGATACTTCTATGAGTCTGACTTACCACAGACTGAAATCAGGGAAGAAACAATACTATCATAGGCCTGTATTCAGACCTGTAGTAGTCCTGATTTCCTTCCTTTGATCATTTTTTTCAGTTCTTTGCTTAGTGCAGGGAAACGGAGACTTTCCCTGGTAAACCTAGTCATTCACTCGAAACGTGATGCATGTTTAGAAAAAACAAGCAATTTTTTCCCCCCCAAACGAGTCACAATTATGATGTAGTGATGACCTTAATTTTTTTTTTTCAGTGGGTATTGAAATGTTGCAAGTTTTTAATAATTTTCCCATCAGACCTTTTTCCAAAATGGCAAATAACCTTCACTGCTATTAAAAACAAAGCCAGTCCCACATACCTCATCGTCAGGTAAAATAAACCACTGAAATTTGCATTATATGGGTATACGCATTTGAGAAAGATTTGACCGTCCTTTGACTGACTCTGGTTGTGAAAGCCTGTCATGAAGCAGTTAAGAACAATTCTGTTATCTCTGAAAAGCTGACCGCTTGGTAACTGTTGTTAAATGCTCTTTCAAATGCCTAATGCATGAAGCAAACCGTGCTCTACCCTCTGGGATCTTGACCAGCAGGGTGGAACAGCACGTGTTCCTTACTGACGGTATAGCCCCAGGGAATTTAGGGATCCACGGAGTCCTTTGGTCTGAATCCCGTGCTGCCACTGCACCTAATAAAAATAGTGTATTTTCAGATAATCACACATTAAAATTATTAGTAACTCGATATTAGCCTGATGGATGGTGTATGAAACATGAAATGAATGGTATGAAATACATATTTGTAGAGTCTCTGGAGAGCCATTCCAAAATCAATTCAAATTTTTAAAAAGGCAGCATTTTCTACCATATCAGTTTTAGAGGACCTACTTTACAGAGCATAGCTACAGAAGTCTCTTACCAATACGTATACACAGCGACTGTCCAATTGCTCAAAGGGGATTTTACTTTAGACTTCAGAGATTCAGGTGTCTCTGAAAAGAGTGTTCTAAAAGACACATTTTTCTTTTCATAAATCCAATATTAGATTCTTTCAGTATAATTGTGAAGTATTCTCAGAAGTAAAACCCAAAATCAGTATTTTTGCCCGTGGAGTTATACAAACAGATTCAATGAATGCATAAACACGAGTCCTCCTATTCAGGACCAAGGGCTTTACACACTCTGAGGATCCTGAGATGTTTATGCACAACATAGGATCAGGCATAGGTTGCCAGAGCGACTCTCCAATCCTGAAGTGAGTGAAAGGATGGAAGTTTGATTAATCTATCCCTGTTGTTTTTCCAAAGAGTTCGTTTTGTTTTACCCTTGGAGTTCTGACTGCCAGAAGGAGCCATCTCACACAGGCATTATTTCCCACCTGTCATAACCGCACTTGTGCTGTGCAACCACCAACAGCCAACTCTGTCAAGGAGTTAATTCAAGTGAAAATTAACCACTTTCCTTGCAAGTTAGTTTTTACCCTGATGACTTTCCTGCTCCAGTTCATTATACAGCTGCACAAAATCTTACGCAAGCAAAAGGGAAGAGAGGGCTTGTGGGCAGGAGAGGGACGGAGCAGATCTCTGAGCTGGGGGAGCACAGGATGCACCAGAGGAGCTTTATGTCAGCTTATGGGGTAGGTGGAACTGCAGCAGAGGCTTATCCATAAAATTCTGACTTCCCCTGAAACCAATGACCTGACCCCATCTGGTTTTTCAAAGGTCATGTAAAACATTTCTAATTGTGCATATAATTAACATAATTATGGTATCTGGAATAGGTAAAAGAAATCATTTCAATCCTGAAAGCCAAGGAAGCCTTTCATATACCTTCGGTGATCTACACCATTATTCAATGCTAACATGAAAAAAATAGAAGTGTGGCTGCAGGCTGCATAAAATTAAGGAATGACCCCTTTGGGATATTTTCTGGGACTCCTTGTTAATATAATACGGTATTTCCGTTTAAAATGTTAGACATTAGGCTAAAGCAAAAAGGCCCACAGATCTTTTCCTGCTCTTAACTGAATTAGCCATTGAATTATGCACCCAAGGAAGACTTGAATCTTTGTGGGCATAGCGAAGTCTATTAGGAGGAGAGAAATCTTACAGCTTTAACCAACATAACTCTGCTAACTCTCCTGGTCCCCTCCCAAAACCCTTAACAGATTCCATTAAACAAGTAAACAGTTCCTGTGTCTGTGCAGCTTATTCTGAGAATGGTACTAGCAAAGGAGCTTCTGCTCTTGTGCAAGCTGTTTCCACACGGGAGGGAGGAGGGATTGTGCAGCTCCAGCAGCACTGCTATCCCCTTTAAGCACAGGCAGGCCTTAAGGATATAAGATACTGACAGGAGAGCTAATGTAAAAGATACTACTGGGCTATCATGCTTCTGCAAAACAGCCCCGGATGCTCCCTGGCATATTTTGCAAACAGCAAAAGCTAAAACTGCCCCAAGCTGCCCAATGTTATACCTTCCTAACGCCTGGCCACCACGTGGTTCTCCAGAAGAACGATGAAGAAGTCAGTTCAGCTTCTTCAGCTGAATTCTTTCTTCTCAATAAATTCAGCTGTCCTGATTTCTGTGTAGTACAACATACACTGCTGATGCTGAGGGTCCTGTATGGCAGAAGCAGGATGGCAGAACATTTTACTGAGAAATGCACAACAGCTATCTTCTTTAAGCGCTGCATGTCAAGCCAGCAATGAGACATGCACTTTACATATATTTATGCCCGACTCATTGCAATTAGGTCCTTCAGTTCACATCTTCATGGTAACGTTTCCCATTTTTCTAAGAAAAGAAAGAGAAGGAAAATGAAGAACATCTTGCATTAAGGACTTCTGTGTCACATGCAAATGAGACGCACTAAGAGACAATGTGTCTATCTTTGCCTGAAGAAGTGAGTCCATTATGACAGAACCAGCTACAAGATCTTTCTGACAGAAATTGTGCTGTTCCTCACAAGTTCATCACATCAGGTCCAGTCAAGTTAATTAGTAACCAAAGTTCTTACTCTATGATCATCTATGTTTTATATAATTCCTAATTTCCAGCTGCTGTTGGGAAAATATTAATAGCCTTACAAATTATGATGAATTTTATTGCTGAATAGAAGGGTTTTAAAGCTTAGAATACATGACAAAACTTCTTTTTAAAGGATTTACCTTTAAATCACTTTCCTTATCTGTCCAGTCTCCTTACTATCAAATGCGTTACCTGTGCTCAACCAGGACTGTGTTTAGTTTGGTACGCAGACGCAGATGAAGAGTAAGTAGAGTAAATTTTTTTCCTATCATGTGTTATTCTATATGGAAAAAAACCACAACAAGTCTGTTTTTAGTTCTAAAAAAACTATAGAACCATCTCAACATTAGTTTTAGGAGGAAGAAGGTTGGGCTCAAGGACTTGAATAGTAAATTATAGTAAATGATGATACTATTAGTATGAATGAAAGTATTGCTATAATCAAAGCTTACCTCACAGCATATGACCATCTATAGGGCCAAAATCCCTCATCTGTACTGATTTTATGTCACAAGATAAGAACAGTTCCATTTACTCCTTGTTCTGGACAAAGGTACTAGGTCAGAAGGAATAGATTTGTGCTTTATATTACTCAAAATTATTGCTCTGTAGACAATAATATCTGTCAGATCATTTGTTTTATTTGTTAAAATTACATTTTTCTAGCTTTCCTTTGTTTTATTACGTCTCATTTAAAGGACCTAGGAATCAAGTCTTTTTTTGTCTGCATGTGAAAATGACTTCCAAACATCTGAAATATTATTGCTTTATTAATACATCTGGAATGATTAAATGGGGCACAAACATCCACAAGAGAGAAAAATGAAAACCTGGGAGAGTGGGGCTTTTAATTTTTTTTTCCTTTTACTGTCTAATTGGATATATCATGGAATCATAGAATCATGGAATCACACAATGGTTTGAGTGGAAGGGACCTCAAAGACCATCTAGTTCCAACCCCCTGCCATGGGCAGGGACACCCTCCGCTAGACCAGGTTGCCCAAAGCCCCATCCAACTTGGCCTTGAACACTGCCAGGGAGGGGCCAGCCACAGCTTCTCTGGGCAGCCTGTGCCAGGGCCTCCCCAGTCTCGCAGTAATTAATTTTTTTCTTAATAGCTAATCTAGATTTACCCTCTTTCAGTTTAAAGCCATTGCCCCTTGTCCTATCACTACATGCCCTTGTAAACAATCCCTTTCTTTTTTTTGATACATGCCACATTTATATGCACCACATATCTATATTTTTATATATACCATATATATATGACATTGTTAACAGTAGCCTTTAAAATAAAGACTTTAAAATAAATACTGAGGCCAGATGTAAGTGTTTGATGGGGTTTTTTAGGTATAACTCCTAAAAATTATAAGAGTAGTTTACCTTGTATATTAATAATTTCACAGAAGCATACTGTATTCTCCCTTACCAACAAATGCTAGTCACTTCATTGCATGTCCCTTGCCATCCTTGGCACTGCTGCCTATGCCTTGTGCAAGACAGTCTGCTGCTTATATATCTGTACAGGAACAAAGAGAGATGTGGGGTTTAGCAAGACTGTGCCCATGGTATTGTGTGGCAGACACCAAAATGAGGGTGCAAGTTGGAGTGACAAAAGCTGGCAGCAACTGGGGACTTGACAGCTGCAGCTGTCTTATATGTACCTGGGGCAGAGGAACAAAGATTAGTGGGGAGGAGATTTCAGGGTATTTTTTATCTTGATTCCATGTTCATTTTGACACAAGACTTTGACTCCTTTGCATGAATACTATGTCAGCTGATGTGGAACAGGGTTTGATATACATCCTGACCCTTGTTGGTTTGGATGACCATGTACAGCTTCAGCCCGTATTTATAGAAAACCCTGCAGAGGAGGCCTGGATAGGCCACATGGGCCAGTCCTTAACCCAGAAAGGAGCAGCTGAACTGTGTTATTCATAAAAGATGTCTTTCAAACCTGGTTTAAAACAACTTCAGTCCCAGAACTCCAACTTGCCCAGCAATCTGTTCCTGTACCTCATGATCCTTTCCATTAAAGCTGCTTCCCTGGGATTTCCATACTTTGAAATGAAAGCCACCATTTTTTGTCCTGTATGGACCCTACAGGGAGCACGCAGATCCCCTTTGTAGTAAATGAACTGTAAAACTATTTTCATATCCCACTTCCTGTTCTGTACGATGTTCTGTATGTCTTCCATCACTTATTGTCTCTTTCAGACCTTGACAATTTTTCTTTAAAATGTTCAGTGGGATAGAAGGATTATTTTAAATGATTTGCTGATTACCTAACCTAGAATAAATTTTACCATTTTGCAAAAGTAGGGCAATATTGACTTAAAATCACATCTGATCACCTGTATCTCCAAAATCTCTTGCTATGAACTGATATCTGTCCCTTTGTTCCTTCAGGCATTTTTTTTTCATCTCTGTGTAAGGTAATTTGTCTCTTTCCATAGAAAGCAATTTTTGCTAGGGACTCCATAGAGTTACAGATATCTCTCAGTTCAGGTTTCTAGACACTGAAAGACTTAGAAAAACGTTCTTCATATTGCAAGATGAAGGTGACTTGTGCATGAGCCTGGTGCTTCCATATTGTGTTATTCTTGCTCTGCTCCATTGGACACATTTAGCACTCCCAACAGATGGCATATACCAGGTCTGTCACTACTGGGACTGCCACTGTTGCATCTACCTGGTTGGATCCACAGGAATAAGGAACTATGTGCTTTTTTGTAGCTGAGTGTTGAAAAACAACTTCATACTATAAGGGAAATTAATCTTATGTACATAAAAACCATTGAGCATTTAAATCTTGCTTAACACTTTTTCTTTGCAGGTATAGATGTCCATTACTATGATAGGTATATTTATGAGGTACTGAAAATAAATTCTGAAGTTAAAAAATTCAATATAGCTCATTACAAAATATATAGCAATACAGAAGTTTGGACTCAGGAAAAGAATAAAAAATCAAAAAATGTCAATCAGTTGCAGCTCACTGATCTCAGTCTGTGTTTTCTATTACCCATGGAGCTACAAATAAATTCAGTTTTTAGATGGGATTTGAGTGGGGTCATGAAGCACCTGGCATAAGACTGTTCTCCATTCATTGGGAAAGTGGGATCACTAAACTGAAGTCATGTCAGAGAAATGAAAGAATACTTCAATGAAATGGTTAATAGATGGATTGCAATTACAATTTCTATGATCTTTAGGTGCATATATAGTAACATGTCTGTATCCATAGATGTTTTACTACACATCTGTGGAGTGCATAAACATCCTGGCTCTGCCTTGTGATGTTTCCTTTATATACTTAAAATATTTTGTACTACAACTGCAGCCTTGCTTTGCTGTGTGAGATCCAGTCACATATCATGAGACTGTTTCCAGTCCTGTTTAATATCTTCATTGACGACCTTGATGAGGGAATAGCATCCACCCTCAGCAAGTACGCCAATGATACAAAGCTGGGAGGGGTGGCTGACACGCAGGAACACTGCGCTGCCATCCAGAGAGACCTGGACAGGCTGGAAAGCTGGGCAGGGAGAAGCCAGATGAGGTTTAATAAAAGCAAGTGTAAAGTCTTGCACCTGGGGAGGAATAACCGTCTGTATCAGTACAGGCTGGGGGATGACCTGCTGGAGAAGAGCTCTGTGGAGAAAGACCTAGGGGTCCTGGTTGATGACAGGTTGGCTATGAGCCAGCAGTGTGCCCTGGTGGCTAAGAGGGCCAATGGGATCCTGGGATGCATCAGGAAGAGTGTGGCCAGCAGGTCGAAGGAGGTGATCCTCCCCCTCTACTCTGCCCTGGTCAGGCACCACCTGGAGTATTGTGTCCAGTTCTGGGCTCCCTGGTATAAAAAAGACAGGGATCTCCTGGAGAGAGTCCAGAGAAGGGCTACAAAGATGATTAAGGGCCTGGAACAGCTCCCATATGAGGAAAGGCTGAGTGAGCTGGGGCTGTTCAGCCTGGAGAAAAGAAGACTGAGGGGGGACCTAATTAATGTTTATAAATATCTTAAGTATGGGATGCAGGGGGAATTGGCCAACCCCTTTTCAGTCATCTGTGGAGACAGGACAAGGGGCAATGGCTGTAAACTGGAGCACAGGAAGTTCCGCACCAACATGTGGAAGAACTTTTACACAGTGAGGGTGACAGAGCCCTGGGACAGGCTGCCCAGGGAAGTGGTGGAGTCTCCTTCTCTGGAGATATTCAAGACTTGTCTGGACGCCTATCTGTGCAATATGAGCTAGGGAGCTGCTTTGGCAGGGGGGTTGGACTCGATGATCTCTGGAGGTCCCTTCCAACCCCTATGATTCTGTGATTCTGTGATTCTGTGATTCTGTGATTCTGTTCTCACACAGTTTATACTGTTTCTAATTTCAGTGTGCATGCTTACCTAGCTTACGTATCTAAAATATGGAAATGTATACGGAGAGCTAAGTACCTTTGACTGGAATGAAACTCTTCCCATCAGCCTTGGAAGGGATGTGATCAACTAGCTTAGGCAAGACGCTTAACTTTTAGGAGGCTAAAGCTAAGTGACGTATAACCCCAGAAGTATTTGCTTATAAGGGACAGGGATGCAGAGCTAAGAAGGTGGGGAAAACTGAAGTTACAAATTTGGATTTGTACATAAAAAATTAAACACATTCTACGTACTATTTCAAGGAAGTAAATGAAGTGTGATCCAGCAGCACAAATACATGTGTATTTACATATGTTGCTGCTGAGCAGAACTTCGTCTGAGGGCCTCTTGATAGATTTCTCAGCCCTGAATTACTCTTGTGTAACTACTCTGTCAGCACAAGATCCGTTTTCTCTACATGTCAGTGACAAACATGTTGGCCCCATTTACAGTGCAGAAGAACCACACTTCAGTGCACTGGTGTGAAGGAGCTCTATTGCCACGCTGCTTTCTTGTGCAATGATTCATTTTGTGAATTTGTTGGTGCATTATGCCTACTAGAGAATGCAAGGAACACAACCAAAAAAGGAACGTCATCTGGCAATATTTTAGCTGTGGTAAATCAGCATATTGCCTTTGAGTCACCAGAACAGAAGAGAGGGTCTGATTCAGCAGGACTCCTGAGAAGCAAGGAAAAGCACATGGTCACTCTGTGGTTACTATCTGTGCCTCAATATCAGCTAAATATCTGGATAAGTAGAGACATTTTTAAGGAAAAAATACTCCCTCTTTTATAAAAGGAATTAAGACTACAGATTAAATCTCTGTGTTTTCGTCTGGTTTTGTGCCGAAGTGAGAATGAGTCGAAAAGAGAACAAGATAAAAATGAAAAGCAGAAAACTTTAGATGGTCCAGCCAAAGAAAGTGTTTAAACAGCTCTGATGTCAATCTCAAATGAGAGATTATCTATCTATCTATCTATCTATCTACCTACCTCAGCTTTAAAAAAAAAATATATATATTATATATATATATGTGTCGTTGCTACTTGCAATCATTCAGTGTATCTATATAAAAAGCAATCAGGGAAAGATTTGAAAGAGGAATTAAGATAAAATATCAAAATAATGGGAGTGAGAGATTTCTTTTGAGATAAGGAGGCTTGGGAGAAGACATAAGAAAAAGCTGAACACAAATGATACAGCAGTACAAAGGTGAAGTAGTTTGATGAGCAGCTGTGAGAGAAGAGAGCTGGAATCTGTGCCAGTGAGTGTAAAGGATTACTGTCTCTGATGCTGAGAAAAGGACAAAATTGAAAGGAAGACGTCTAAACTGTGCAAGAAGGCAGATTCAGAAACTGTTAGGCCATAGATAACCCCCCAGATATTCTTTAATCAAATATGTCTGATTAAAGCAAGTATTCCTTCAAGGCTAACCATTTCAGACACTACTTTCCACATAAGATATTTTTACTCAGAAACGGACTAATTTCTGAAACCAGCCCTCAAAATTCATAGGTCCAACTTTGAGAAAGAATTGTTTTCTGGAGAAGAGGGAAAGCTGGGTGAGGAACCACACACCTCCCTCTGCCCAGGCTATTCTTGGCTCATTCACTTCCCTGAGCGCTGAATTCATTCACAAATTGGGAACATCTCCTGCTGCTACTTTCTAGCACATTTGGTAAAGTGCTGAATCCCAAATTAGTACTGTGGTGTTGCTAGGTTTTGATAAATGTGCCTATAAATTCATTGCAGAAGTCCCTGCTTTACTCAGAAATACAGAAGTATAGCTCAAAAAGAAATATTTAAAGAAAATATTTTGCTAAGGTACAATTTTCTTCATACACAGCTACAAGAATGAGCCAGCTCTATTTACAGAACTATGGCATTAGCCCTTACACACTGATAATATGTAGGCTTTTAGTTAACCTAACAAATACTTTGCTGTGTAGCTGATGCATTAACGTGTATTAGTGAGCACTTCTCCATAAGGAAGTTGTCAGACCATCATCAAAGACTAAGACAGGCAGTCCCTGCTCAGGGTAAAAACACCTGGGGATCACACCAATCACTCTGAAGGGAATTAATGCAATAGATTAATCGACCGTAAGAATCATTTTCCTTGTTCATGAATCTGGATTTCCCTTCACTGCCAGAATTGTAGATGAAAGTGAAAAACATCCCTGACCTTCTCTGTCAAAGAAAATGTTTCTCCCTTTCTCTTTGTCTGATGTGCAGAAATAGGGATTTTTGTAACTTTTTTTTTTTTTTAGTGATTTACAAGGTCTGAGAATTGCAAAGAAAAAGTGTCAATAAAATAGTATTCCAGGTTCTCATTTATTCTGCTGTGTCCTGACCCATAAAGAGACATTAAAGAATGTTTCAAAAGTTGTCAGCTTGTATCCTTGTAGTCTACCACACTTCCTGACTTCAAAGTCTGCCGTGCAGCTCTACCAGTTAGTTGTGAGCCCTAGTATAAATGCATGAAATAAGACTGCATGGACCTCAGGAAAGCTGTACTGTCTGGAGAGAGGTGATAGGTGCTCAAATCTTTGCTCCGTCTGTACCTCTCTGTGCAGCCTTTGGCAAGACAACTCGTCTGGCTTCCATTTTCCCATCTGAAAAATATCCCTTCACAGGAAAGTCAGGAGGTTTCATCAATTAGTCTCTAATTAGGAAAACACTTAAACCAGTGTTTCAGTGAAGCCCTTTTCAGAACAGTTTAAGAATGTGCCTAGATGGCATCCCAAATTACAGCTTACTGCTTACAAAATGCTTCATATCAAAGACAAGAGATGGCATGTAAGCATTATATAGGCAAGTTGGGGGTTATAGATAGGCTGTTCAGTATAAGAATAAACTGGTTACTTGACAAGGGAGTCAGCTTGTTTACCTTTTTATTGACTGTGCTTGCTGGCTCTTTCTACCCGTATTATTTCTGGATGAATTATATTAATGGACAGAGCTTAATTAAGACACAGGCTCAACAGGGCTAAGCAGGGAATGAACTGTCTGACCTGCGATATACTTCGAGATTACAGAAATGTTCTATCTTCACGTTGTTATGAAACCAAAACATTTCAAAGTATTTCATCAAGGGCGGGGGAGGAGGGGAGTGGGCTGGCAGGGGGAGGAAATACATCTCTGATAAGGGTATTTATCTGAGATGCAGGAGGTAAACATCCAACCCTGTGATTTCTCACTCTCTTGCTGACCAGACAAGCACCAACAAACACAGTTCTGGAGTGGACCTTCCTAGTCTGACCAGCAACTCTATCCTCAGCTTCCCCCCTTACCCTCACCCCCTGCTCTTTATCCAAAAATTGTATTTTCTTGTGATGTGATTGGATTTTGGAAAATCTGCACGTTCTGACCAAATCTGTTTCTTTCACAGACCTGTTCTCTCAGGAAACTGAGTAGCCACACCACTTTCAAATGTGATTAAGTTCACAGTAGGGTTCAGCCACTGAAGCAGAAGTTATGCCAACCACAGGGTCAGAATATTTGGGGAGTGGTGGGTGGGGAGTCCCTCTAAAAGTTTTAGGTATTCACCCAGTTAAATACTACTTTCTTGATAATCCTGACCTAGAAGTGGCAACCATTCAATAATACATGGCTTTGAATACAGAGATAAGACGTGCTGCTTCAGTTAGAGATATTTACCTTATAAAACAGTGAATCAGCTCACAGTTTCAGTAAATTTAGTCCTTTTAAGCCCAAGCATTAAATTCGGTTACTTCTTTGCAGATAAATATATATTGCTCTTATTTTGGAATAATGATTTATGGGCAAGGTGTAACTTTGTGTGATGTCAGGCTTAGTCTCAGTGAAAGTAGAGTTCTGCTACATCATAAGGAAGACAGACCTGTTTCCAATGAGATGTGTGAATATGAAAATACACATCTTCAGTAACAGCAAACCTTTGGTCCTTTGGGAGTTCCCTAAAAATTCTGTCTCTTTCTTTCTTTTATGTTTTTCTCCTTGTTTCTCACACACATAGAGGAATACTTCCTAACCTGTGAGGGTACTGAGAGCATAAATTTTTTAATGGGCATGAAATGATAAATGCCATGGAAGTGGCCTCAGGCAGCTCTCCTCTGCACATGTGCCCATACCCTCTTATTCTTTCAGCTCTGGTTTTGGTTACCACTCCCACCTTAACCTATCCTATGTTTGAAGCTGCCTTTGTGACTACAAGATCAAATATTTCTGACAGAAGGAAAGAGATAATCACAAATCCCAATGCTAAGGCCGGCCTTTCTCTTTATTTCTGGAACCCCACTTCTGACTTACTGTGGAGAGCAGGAGGTGGGAAAAGAAAATATTGGTGTTTATGGTGTCAGGTACTTCATTTCAGAGGGATCAGTGTCATCAGCAAAGGCCAGGTGAGGCTGCCAGGGAATGAAACCTCTGTGGCTGGGTATTCCACCAAAATAGATTGGTTTGGCACAGAGGGACTCCACAGAGTTTACTGAACTTTTACATGTAATTTATTTTCTTCCAGTTTCAGTTAATGGACAAATAAAATAATGGAAGTGCTTTGAAGCATAAAAATGAAGACTACACACCCAGAAACAGCTCCAACTAGTGCAGAACACAACAGCCCATCTGCTCAGCAACAGGTGTCAGAGTGAAAGCATCACCCTTTATCTCTGCCCTCTACACCAAAACCTGCCAAAAAAGGGATCGTTTCAGAGTTTTCTTACCGGTGAAGTGGGTGCAAGTTCAACACATGTCATCACCATGAGGAACTCCTGAGGTCTAGGGAATACAAGAAGTCCCTGCTGTGCAGGCAATGGGACTTTAAGGAGATCTTGCCTACGAGTGCCCCAGATGGTAAATGTGTGGACAGAGGGGAATAGTGGTGTTGCTGTACAGGCAAAATGATGTCTGGTAGTATTGGCTTTGCCAGGAACTGGCAAACCATCCAAAGTCCTGATGGTTGCCTCCTCTGTCCTCCACAGTGGAAAAGTGGTCTAAGAGGTTAAACACTGACATCTTTTGCCCCATCAAAATATGAAGTACAGCTCTCCCCTAGGTGAAGACTTAAGTACAAGGCTTACTGGGTTCAGAAGTTTGGATACACCTTTCTTGGGTAAGAGGCATACAACCACAACAAGAAGAAAAAACAATTTCTACAGCCCAGTTTAACTTCAGTGAACTCTTCATACAGAGAAAAAAAAATAAAGCAGTCTAGAAATGATGGAAAACCGTGTCAGTACAAATTTGAAAAATTACATGCATAAATGCTTCTATATAAATGTGTGTACTTGTGTGTGAGTGTGCATATTTGAAAGAACACACTGGGAGATCATTGTCATATTTTTTAAAATTTTTTTGTTGTCTAAATCAGTTTGTATACACTGCAACAGAAGCCACCTTGGTGAAGAGATTATTTTGATGCATTTTTCCTTTTTGAGTCATCAGTAAGTGCATGACATTTACGCAGGCAATTGAATTACTCATTTCTAACATAAGAACAAACCCCTAAAAACTAGGGAAGGAAAATATTAAACAAACACCATATAATACTTGGATCCCAGTGCATCCAAGTGCTAAAGAGACTTTTTCTGTACTGAATTCCTTGAAGTAGCATAAAGACAAAAATATAACTCCACAAAAGATATGAAAAGATCCTATGGTGAAGTAATCAAAGTGCTTTCTGTTAACTAGAATATCTCACTGGTTCCTAGAAATACTGAAGAATACATAAAGTTAAATCACATGCTATTGAAATAAATTACAATAAGAAAAAACATTTGTGTTCCAGTCAATGTGAACTAGGACTTTGTCTATAGCTTTTTCATCTTTTTCTTTAGGTATTTTTGGGGCTTGTTCTCTCTGATTTCCACAGGAGCCGTTCCCAAGCCCACTAAAATTAGTGCAACTCTCTTCTGTGATTTCTCGTCATCCCAGTGCTTCTGGGATCAGGCCCAGAAAGAGTAAGGAATGGCTCTCTGGAGAAAAGATAAAGCATATGGAATTGGAGCAGAGGAGAAATCTCAGGACAAACTCAGGGAGAAGCCCTTGCACAACTTGGTCTTAACCTTCCCCAGAGCAGGCAGGTCAGCAGGGCCTGGGGAAGCCGTCCTCCACCCAACGGCTTACACATCCCCCTCTTCCCACCAGCAAGAGCCAACATGAGAAACTGGAGAGAGGCTAAGTCCCCAGGCTCCCTGACCCCTCCTCACAGATCTTCTCAGGAAAAGGCATGCCTGTAGGACTTCACAGCACCGGCTGCTCACTTTCATGCACCATTGAAGGGCACTTAATCATGTATATCAGCATAGGGAACACCCAAATTTTCTAGAAAATTTCAGTTCCCCTATCAGGTATTTTAGGTAACGGGGATTTCCATTAGCTTATTGTCTGTATTTTCTTTAATTAGACTATTATTTTCTTCTAACACAGTCTAAGGATTCAGAAGGTATTCTGGGTATTCAGAGATTCCTGGGAATCTCTGTCACACAGAAATATCAGATTTATTTTATTAATCCCAGTAAATGTTAGGGAAAAACAGACCCTGGATAGGAGAATACAATAGGAAATGAAAGACACTTCAATTCACAAATTCCAGAAAATACTTGTTCTAGTGATGTCATTAGTTGTTTTTCCTTTAAGGAAAATAATATCATTAGGGCTCAGCTGTCTGCATTACTGGAAAGCAGTTGCTCATGCTTGTTCAGATGAACCAGTTTAAAAGAGCTCGCTTCATAACCCATTTGAACTAGACCAGCATCCATGTAAACGAGCCGAGCAATTGTCCTTCATTTAAATTGGTGCCTTTTGATTGAATGGATAGTTTGTTAGTTGCTAGCTGATGATAGAAACATACCTCACTGATATTTAATTATACCTCTCTAAAGGTTATTTCTTTCACAAATCAGAAATGCTTTGGCATAGTTTGTTCTCCTGAAGGCTGTTAGTTTGTAACGTAGGTAAGGGTTTCAGCTCCCTGGCCGTAACCAGATGACATGTGAGTACATGATTCCTGTGCTGTTAATTAAAGTTGCTACCAACACTCACGGCTTTAATATATAACCAGGATATTTGATGCACATATAGCCTGCACCTGTAAAAGTGAGGCAGATATCACGTGATGTTGAAGACCATCTGGTGAGCGGAAAAACTGACCTTCCCTGAGCAAACAGAAGAGAGCACTGAGGGGAAAACAATACCCAGGTCTGGAAAGGAGATTTCCTATCCCTTTTTCTTTTTCTTAACATTATGACTCTCTCTGAAAGCAAGTACTGAGGAAGGTTTATTAGCATACTAAACAACAAATAAAACCACAGGCAAACAAGAAATATAAGAATTGTGAAATGATGCAGCATCATAGACCTGTCTATATAAGTGCAAATTAGAGAAATAGGCAAACTTGAGAAGACTGGAAGGTATTCATTATCCGGTAAATTTTATTCCTGAGTAGAACTCTTAATTTCAGTGACATTCAGTGGTTTATTGTACAAAAGACAATTTGGGACATAATTAGTAAGGGCCAATCTTTCATTCATTATACCCCAGGTTTGACTGCAGCGGGAATTCAGGGTGTGCAAGACAAACAAACCCAAAAAGATGACATGATTAAAAATCAAATTAAATCCTTCTTTTGTCTAAGGTGAATATCATAGTATACATACATAATAAAGCTGCTTATGGAGAAGATGTGTCACAAGCTGGGTACTGAAAAAATAGCAAGTGGGAAAGCATTTACAAAACTCCAAAAACCAATGCCAGTTCCTAAATTTATGTGAAGGTTGTCTATGTGTCAAAACTAAGCAGTAAGTAGCAACGAGTAGAAGACAGTTTAGCATCTAGTACAGTCAAGGTAGAACAAAAAACCTGACTACTAAATTTGAAGAGTCTTACAATACTGTCTCCTGTAAAGAAGCTAATTTGAGCTTTAGAACAGATCAATTAAGAGCTGTGATTAAGTCAGGAATTCTGAGATAAAAGGGCCATGGTACAAACATAGGAGAATATAAGAGAAAATAAAGTGTTGCTAGCTGGAGGAACCGATTTCTTTCTTCCTATTTCTTCTGATATTTCTGATGCAGGAGAGAGAATATCTAACACTCCTGGGTTTCTGATTGCAGTAGGCTGGTTGTCCAGAGAATCCTAAATCTCTGCCCCATATATGAATTTTCTGTTAATGCCTTTTGTGGACTTTAATGTTGTACTACTTTCATCTAGATGAGCCAGAGAAATGCTTCTCTTTGTGAATGTATTAGAATCTAAGTCTGGGAAAGTGAACAGTTATTAGCACATTTAACATCCATAAATGCAGAGCCTGCATTTTACCTTTTGAGGAGGCCTACTCAACATATATGTTATACCATCTCAGGAAACAATAAAAATTTAATTTGCCCATTGAATTCTCATTCAGTCAAATGATTAAGTGATATTTTTTTCTTATTGCCTGGATTTCAATTTACCTTCTCTTCCTCTGGATTTATGTATCTCTGGATATTTATCCCTTTTATTGCTTCTCCTAATGGCTTATTTCCTTCTGGTAGCTATTTCATGATTGCTTCAATACAGCTGGGTTAGTACATATAGTACAGAGAGCCATACTGGATCCCCAAAACATTCTCTTTGGATTCTTTGGAGATAGCAGCCATTCCATAGTGAGATATCTATTTAAGTGAATGAATGAGGTATTAGGAAATGCACTAACATACAAGATGATTTCAACATAAATTAGGTGTTCAACAGCTTTTAGCATTCATCTCAGAATATATTACATAGCTGATACTAATGTTCTTCAATGGTCCAGTCAATATCTTGCTAGAAAATAATTTAATTTGAGTGAGGGCAGAAGAGATTGTTCACCATGGTTCTTGGAGTCCATTGGTGGGAGGACGCAACCACAGCCATGCTTTTTTCTGGTTAGTATTGGCATTTGGAGGACAGGGTAGGTCTCACACTGGTGCACTGCTGCTGTCTCACTCCCGTCTGCCACCTGCAGACCCCCTGGGCACACTGTCCCTGTGGTTCCAACCACTGGTTGAATCTTACTTGGCAAATGCATAGCAGTAAGCAAATAGCAGTACACTCTAGCAGTAAATGTTTCAATGGAAATCGTAAATCCCTCAACAAATTCCAAAGATAATAAGAAATGTAATGTTTTTCTAGAACACCATATCTGAAAAGTGAGAGCATGGAGACAGAAAATCCATGTGCCAGCACATACTCCGCTGAGGAAAGTCAACACTGCTTTCTTGAAGCAAACAGGGTTATGACAATTTGTAATAGGAATTTGACTCCAACATAAAATAAGCTTACTGAGACATTTTGATTTCCTGTTCCTTCCTGGTTACAGAAAATGATGACCAAAGTAACTGTGCAAAAGACCTGAAAACTCCATCCACCCATAAGTAATTGACCTTATGATAAAATCCCCCATGGCCCTTTGCTGCAGAGCAGGAAATTGTTCAACATCTTCAGGCAGCCTCCTAGCTGCACATGCTTGAGGAAATCCTTTCTGACCAGCAAACTATTGATTCTGAAAAACACTATATTTGATCATAAATCTTAAGCAAGCTCAACACAGGTCACTGGAGACAAAATATTAACCGCTATAAAGTGCTTTTAAAGATTCTCAGACTGGAATAAAGAAAGATATGACATGTACACTTATCTGTAATATAGATTTTTTTTTTTTTACATTTGCATACGTCTCTCAGAGAATTGCATCCTATGATAGCACATGAAAACCTTCCTTCTGAAATCATATGTGTAGGCTGTACATAAAATTGACTTAAGGGTAGGAACTTGTCTGTCAGAAAAAGTAGATTTATTATTTTTTAAAATTACTTATGTGTTGTCAATTTAATTAATCAATTGAGTGCAAACACTCTGCTTCTTCCCTCAGTATTTCTTGAGTTATCACCTAGCAGTACATCTTCTCTGTGTTAGTATATATTGAAAATTTACTGGAAAATAGTGTTTTGGGGATTTCTGCTTTGTCAGGTCCAAAACATTCAGAATACCTTATATTTGAGACTTTTCAAAAATTCCAAATTGGCACTGCCTAGATTATTGATCACACTTTCTCTTACTCACACACCATGGGTTCGAAGTGCCAGCTGCCATGGCAGTCTGAAGGCCGGTATGTTGTATATCTGGAAGATCCCATCCTCTGTGATTTAGTCGTGAGGGCACACCTAGAGTGAATTTCAAATATCTGTCAGCCATGCTTTCCTCACAGCCTGCATTTCTCCTAGAGAGATGCTAACACATGAAACACCACTCTGGCCTGATTTTCACAGAGGGCTGAACAGATAATGAGCTGAAAACCAGCCCTGTTTCCACATACCTCAGAATAAGAGGCCATTTGGCAGGGAAAAAGTCATTTGAAGGATTTTTGTACTTTTAATACCTTTAAGGTCTGATAATAGCATGGCAAAAAGTGCTTTAGGCTTCCTAAATTCAAACATTCACTGTCTGAGAAGATTTCCTCAACTCCTATGAGTCTGAATTTGGAATTATTTTCAGATGGAGTTATTTAATCCATTAAAATGAATTTCTTAAAATCAGCCTTTTTCGCTATCTCTCTCAAGCACTTACTGTGTGCTTTTTTATTTAAATAAGTATGCAAACTTATTTAATTGTGGCTAAGAACCCTAGTTTCAAACCCTGATGGAAAGTTCACAGAGTGGACAATTTAGCTTCCATACTACACGATATTTTCATTTTTGGCCCAAAAACATTAGAGAAAATTCGTTAGCAATGTGTCTTCATATCCTGACTGCTTATATTTCGCTAAGCCACCTAGAATTTTGTCAATCTGAACTAGCATGAACTAGTATGAGAAATTTACAATACAAGCAGAGGTTTTCATGGTCATGTCTTTTTCAAGTGGCCTAATTAACACTGTGTATAAACTAGAGCTGCCCGGTTAGTACTGCCAGAGGCAGAAATGTGTATCTTTCTTCATTCACTCTGCAATCCTCTTTTTTTTTTTTTTTTGAGAGCAGGGGGCTCATAAAAGAATCTAACACAGCTCAGAATTTTTTACATTTTTTACTCCTTGTAAACTTGCCCCAGAGACAAGACCCATTTCTCTGCAAGGCCAGCTTGGAATCCTGGTGAGTATGTCAAGTCCTCTCTGTTATTTATTAATGATCCAACTGTGAACAAGATGGTCTTCAGATATGTAAAAACACAAGGATATTCTCCAGAGGAGAATTTTCCTGAAAACATAACACAACGAAGTAATTATCAGTGATGATGGTAGGCAGAGTTGAACATGGAGACTACAAGTAAACAGCAGAGATGCAAACTGATAGCAGAGAGCTGCTTTACGGGCAGATCTACAAGCTATTCTGTTTGTAGTACATCTCTTGTTTGTTAGGATTATAATTTTTTCGGCAAAAGGTCAGGTAGCTGAAAAAAAAACCCCAACAACCCAGCAGATAACTCTGTAGCAGAGGTCAGTAGCAGAAAGGTTGCAGAGTTCTGCACAGGAATTGAAGGGTTTGTGCTGAAAAGTCACATGCAGCTTTTGTCCTTGAAAAGTAATTGAGACTTGTCAGAAATACCAGTTGTTGCTAGATGAAGATAGAAGTTCAGCATTATTTATGGATCTACACTTCTCAAGTAAATAGATTTCCCCTAATTTGCAATTCTAAAAATGCCTTTAAACCTATTTTTAAATGGCCTCTCTAAACACAGGGCAGAGTTGGTCAAGCAGTTTTTGACAAAATGTATTTTTCTTGAAAGGTGTTGTTTTATTTAAGCTGAATCATTAATGGAGCTGAACAGATTTTGAAGATGCTTTCAATGAGATTTCTGAATAAAAAGCCTTTGCCCTATGTTTGGGTGCAACGACATTTTTACACTGTGTTCCAAACACTTTGTTTCAACCCTGCAAATTCCAGCCCTCAACATTTGCTGTGAAGCAGAAACATCTTCTGTCCAGCACAAAACACAGTGGGAATATACCACAGAGCACTGCAGTTCTTGTCAGACTCCTCAGCTACATGCAGTTTTCCAAGCAGTTTTTCCATAGACTTCACATGAGCCTGCATTTTATTTGCTTTATAAAGTAATTTTGGAATGATGGTCATAATTTTCTGTTCTTGCAGTTTGGTTTTCTTTTTTGTCTTCCTTTCTGATTGTTTTCCCAGTGGAGATTTGTATTATCCCGTCTTTCTGTAGAGCTCAGACAGGTAGGTTATGACAACCCAACTCAGAAAAGCACAACTGCTGTGCTATTAACAAATCTTACAATAATACATGCTGTACGGAAATGTGGCAAGTTATATAGTACACACATGTAATAAATACAATATGTTTCATATATAATAAATTAACATAATTGCCAAAAACCAAATGAGGTAGAACTGAAGAATACTATTTACATTTCTGGCTATGCATTCTGAGCTCTTATATTAAGCTAGCAGTAACAACAGAGGGAAAAATATGTTCTTTCCTCTGTACTGTTTTGTGTTGCACTGATTCATAAAATAAGGCCAGGAGTCAGGCAGTCTGGTAAGTTTTCTAAGTGGGAATTATTTTAGCAAATGTCACTAGTAATGATTAATTATGGATTGTGTGAAAATAAAAAAAAATATTTGCTATACATGCTCTCCTGCTCAAATTTTCTGCTATTTTCATGCTTCCAAAGTAGCCATTGCCTTGGCTTCTTGTTCAGACAAAAAAAGTAAAACTCAAAGATTCAACAAGGAAGAGAACAGAGCTCCTCTTTCATCCCTAGGACAAATTCACATACTATAGCCAAGCCTCAAGGACTAAGGTGAGAAAATTAACAAATTATTTACTGCATTTATTGCGCTACCAAAACCTTTGTTACTATTTTGTATTTTCCCAACCATTACATGCATGTCGTCTTAATTTAAACTTCTAGAGGTCCTTTTACACGATAATTACATAGAAAAAGGAGACCAACAAAGAAAGAAAAGAAAAGAAAAGAACCAGAGAAAGTTAGTGGCAGACAGCTGAGTGTTTTAAGTTTGATACTGAGATAATCTGTAGAAGAAATTTGATGCTACTGAGTATCAGGGTAAGCTACGTGCCTTCTGATCTGCCATGCTGTAGAATCAATTCCCAAGATAGGTTGAGGAAATTTTACTGCTGAGACAGAGTGAGTACAGAAGAAAATGTAATGAAAGAAATAATATTGTCAGGAGACAGAGGAAGGATAAGATTTAGACTACCATAACTTACACATCTAAAACTTAAATATCTAAGACTGAACTATTCACCTTAAACTCTCTTTATAGACAACAAGGAGACTTAGGCAGAGAAAGATTCATCTCATGTTCAGATAGCAATTGAAAGACAGGTCACATGAATCACCTTGTTGCTAGCTTCTGACAATAAGGAAACGCTAAAACAACTATCTATCTCAGGCTGAAATGTCCATCTTTTAGACATTTAAAGTTGTTAAATTGGATGACTCTTAGCCTAGTTAATCAACAGGTCTTTTTTTTTTTCTTATAAAACAGACCATAATTTAATGGAGTAGCTTGGAGTTTGTCAAAGCATTGAGTTTATAAAGGAATGGAATAGCCTGTTCTGCTGAGTTGTTTTTTCCTAATACACTTGTCTTTTCTCTAGTTACTTTCATTTTAAAGTCAGATTAGGTTGTGTTTTGGGATGAATTAATATATGTATCACTACTGAACTGAAGTTGCTCAGTATGACACCCAGTCGCAGAGCTGAAGATTTAATTAGATTTAGCACACTTGCATTACACCATTTGTCTAAGTGTAGGTATACGGTGAGGCTTTCAAAGTATCCAAAGTTATTTGGTTACCAAAGAGGTCAGAGTAGCAGAGTGATTCCAGCTAGTTAATGAACTGTTATTGCCTAAGTTGCTGTGCCACTCTTCCATTACTATTTGACTAAAGCCCTTCTGTAACCTCTCTGAAAGCCCCAAAGATGTAGACCATCATGCAAAAAATACAAGTTACACTGGGGCAAAGCTAATATTTAGAGCTCAAAAAATGGTGTCAAAAGTTCATTGTCCCATCTCTGCCATAGTCAAAATCTCACTGGATCGTCCACTGAGACAATGGGAACACCTATGTAATTCTTGCCAGTCCACAATAGTTTTGACAGAAATTTCTCTGTATAGTATCTCCCATGTCAGAGTTCAGCAAACACATCTCAGTGTATAAAAAACTCCAGAAAGTTCTTCTGACTGAAGAGGTGCTTTAATATCTAAAATCTTGTTAACATTTTCTAAATATATCAGCTTTCTGTACACCTTGCCCTTATGCCTTCACAGGTGTAACTTCACAAGTACTATTGCATCTCTTACTGCAAATCTCATCATTCATCTTTGTTCTTTTTAAAGCATGGGAAAATTAAGCCTTTCATTGGCTTTAAGAAGATTTCATAGGGTAAAATTCATCTCACCCTAGGAAACCTGAATTTGTTTCCTAACTGCAGCTTTCTTGCGTACTGAAAACAAAATAGTTCTGTAAGGGCAATCCTGTCTGTGCCGATTTGAGTGAGAGAGAATAAATCCCCAACACTGCACAGCAAAACAGCTCACGGCAGCAGGCTGACACGTTATGTGTCTCCAGGCAAAGTAAGAAAAGTCTTATGACACATCTAAAAGTTCACTACATAGTTCAAAACATTACTGTAAGTATAGTAAATAAGCCATTAAAGGAAATTCCAAACTTATCATTTACTTAAACTCTTAATACAGCTTAGTAATTAATGCATTCATTCTTTTCTGTCGCTCAGTAGCTACAGCTACAGCACACTTCACTGTAAACAGAATGAGCAGAGAGAGCAATGAAACCGACCCAATGGGAGCAACTTGGTTTTTTTGTTGTTTATGGCTTTTTTGCCCACAGCAGATGACAGACCCTTAAGAAAAGAGCATCCCAGTATCTTTTAGGATGAATCCCAAAAGATTTGATCTTCTTTCGCTCCCTCAGTGAGTCCCAGATTAGTACAGTAAGCATTTTACTGCTTTTCTAGGTTTTTCAGTTCTGCTGATGGTTGAGGGCATCTTGTCAGAATTGCTTCACTTGTATGAATCCAGTTATTCTGAGAAGCCATGATGTATATCCTGCTTTCTGAGCTCAGTTGGTGGCTGCTGAGCTCTGGGTGAGGCTGGAGGGATTCCAGCATGCTGCACTCTGTACACCCACCATGCCAGCCAGTACTGCACAAGATCCCAAATCCCAACACAGACCTGAACCCTTTAAAGTTTGAAGGGTCTAAATTTCCTGAGCCTGTAGCTACTTTTTTTGTGGGGTTTTGGTTTGGAGTTTTTTTATAAAATCTTTGTTTTTGCACCTCTTCTGATAGACACCTGCTGAGTTGCTTAGGGAAAAGAAGCCCAGGCTGGTTACAAAGTTGTGAACTACAAGGAATTATTAACAACAGTCAACTGAGTCTGGAGCCTGTGATTGCTTGACTTTCGGCCTGCAGCGTGTTCCTGTGAGACAAATAGTGCTCCCTGTGAGTACAGTGAGTGACCTTCTACCTGGGATGTGAGAAGGCATGACAGATGCACAGGTGCCATGTGTTATTTGTGACACGTGGCAGCTCTGACTGCCCTTCACCTGCCAGCAAGACAATGAGACTGAGAAAAACAAGGACTCCCACAGGTTTTGGACCTGATGCCAGTTGTAGAGTTGAGTTTGAAGGAATAACTTCTCCTCTTTCAGCAGCTCATCTCCTGATCTTAAATGTTTCTCAACACCACTGCTGGAGAAAGCGAAAAGGGGCAGTCATTTCTGCCCTTTTCTCCACACTGCCAACCTTTCTAAGGCTCATTTCTTTGGAGGTGAATGAAAATTTTTCCACACTTGCCATAATACCTCACATCATGTCTGCTTTTCACTTCTTTGGTCTTGCAGCTCTGTTTAGGTGTGCAATGTTTCCCTGCACCATTCAGCATAACCCAGCTAGCAACCTGCAGCTGCTGGGACAGTCGTCTGATGCCCCTGCTTTTCCAAAGGGATAAAGAGGAAAGCTCCTTGGGCACCAAGTGCAGCCCAAGTAACATGCAAAGATAGCTCAGAGCCCTGGACCACTGTGAGAGGTGAGCACATCTTTCTCATGAACGATCCTCGGAAGATAGCAATAGCTTTGCTTGCCTGAAGAAGAGCAGAATACAGAAGCAACTTGTCGAAGCTCTAAATTGCTGCTGCCACTGTTGCAGTGGGAAGGGAGAGGAAGAAAAAAAGGAGCCCCTTAACCTGGGCTCCAGCACTGCCAAAGTCAGACCTCCCTGTATCACTCAAAAGAACAACTAAAATGTGTAAAGAACATGTCTTTTTTTTTCATAGATGTTGAGAAGGAAATTCAGCTGAGTGAAATCCATCCCAATCTTGTTTATTCTTGTTATATTACCATTGTGTGTGTTCACATCCATCCACCAGATTCCACTCTCTTTTTTCACTTTTTCTCAGAGAATTTATTATAGCTGCCTTTGAACCTGAGAAAAACATTCATTTTTTTTCAAAAGCGCTCGTGGAAAAGCATATATTGTGGAGTGTCACTAAAGCAGGCATCTTCAGTATAGGAGTTTAGCTATGACGTCACAGTGGCCTAGAATACCCTAGTCATAGGAAACCCTCTGAGAAACTTCTCACCTGTTTTCATAGAAGAAATACACTTTTTCTTGTATACATAAATCAAATCCAAACATAAACCACTGAAAGCTTTGTTGGCCTTGAATAAATACCTTCAGATTTCATACATTCCAGTACTATATAAATAACGAGATTTGAAAGTCCTATTTTGACTGTAATGGCCTTCAAACATGCAAACAGTACTTGTGAAGAATGTGTCTGACTGAATTTAAATCTGTTGAGATTCCTGGATAAAGCTTCCCGTTATTTTCTTTCACCAAATTCCACTCCTGGATGCGGATCAGGACCTTTTATCCTAATTATTCCTTATTAATTTTGTTTAGTCCACTCTCCAGAACTGCTTCATTCAGTGGCCCCTATGTACTCTCTGTTCCATAAGAACCGCAGTAATACAGGAAGATTAACCAGGACAGAAATACCTAAGAATAAAATAGTGCAAAAATCTATTTTACCTAAGAAAATACAGTCATATAATTTACTGTCCAAGGTGGAGGGAAATTTTCTAGCTAAAAAAAAAAGATGGCAACTTCTGGTGAATGGGTAAACTTTATTGAGATAAACCATACATCTGTTTAATTGGAGGGAGGCAGCACAGAAGAATAGTAAGTTAGTTCATAGTTATGCATGCTTGATTTACTACAGGTCACAGATCACGCTGTGTGCAGGAACATGTCCTTGAAAGGGCAAAAAAATTCAGTCAGTTTTCTGATTTCTTTCTGGCATCACAAGCTATTAGCTGGAGTAAGAGATTTTGAATGCATCTGTACTTCCTTAGGGAGAAGTCTGAATTGCATTTTATCTGCTTCTGGGTGATCAATAGTTGAAAAAGAAGGCTTCTCAATCTCTCTCTGTTTTTGATATATTGGCATATTTAAGAAACAAACAGAAAAATCTAAATCGTAATGTAATTTTTTTTTCACATAAAATATGGATCACTTTAGGATGATACTTATAATTTGAAATAAGTCAGAGAGGTACACTCACTTATAGGTAATAACTTTTACCGTTGATTTATTTAGAACTGTCAGAAAAAAAAAAAAAAAGTAGATGTTAAGAGTAGAATTCTAGGCATAAAATATTACATTTGTCACTGCAAATGCTTTTATGTTTCTTATCCTTCTATATATAGAAGACAGAATGAAAAGTTGTTATGAGTGGTTTCCCCTCTGTGAGAGTGAGGCAAGCACAGTATTCAAATAATGGTTAAAACCAAAACCCTTTCCAGACCACTAGCTTTTCAGGTGTTGAATTCTCTGCACTCACCTGGGAACCTAAAACTAGGCTGGAAATTCCTCTAGATAGCAAGCACCTAAGAATACTCAACCCTGAAACCCCAAATCTAAGTGACCTTTCAGAAAATATAGGCCATTCCTAGGTCTTAGGAAATTACAGTGATGAAATCATCATGTTTATTGACTTTCATTTGAATTTTGTTCATCCTGGGCTTCAGGCCAGGGTAGTTCTGGGGGAATTCCATATTTGGGCCCAGAAGAGGAAATACTTGTCTCTTTCGTACGCTAAATAAAAGCAGTAGAGGAGAACTATGTTAATCTGTTGCAAGTCTGGAATACTCTCTCTCTGAGAGAGATAAGTCAGTGTGCAAAAAGTAAATACATAGGCAAAGGTACAGTAGACTAAATCTTATATATCTTCTACCTGACATGTCCTGCAGTTTCTACAGAGAAACTCTCTATTGCCATTGTTAAGAAAATAAGCACCGAGTTTGCATGTTTGTCTTCAAAGCAGGTTCAGTATGTGACACATACTGATAGCACAGTGATTTTTTCTAGTTGCAAGATGACTGATGTGAAAGTCTTTTACCTGTTATGTGGACTGTGGTCTGGTATTAATTGCTGCTATAGTTAAGAGTTTCTTCAGCAAACGCTTATTTTCCTCTCTGGGAATTGGGGATTTCTAACTTCAGTCAGCCTGATCTATTCAGAGTGGAAGACAAGACTTTTTCCCAAAGTGTGCATAAAGTCTCTAGAACAGGAATGAACTCAACTCCATGTCAGAATATAAATAACAATACTTTTTTTTGTTTGATATCTGCTGGATCCTCTCATTAGATTCTTCTTGGAACACGGCAGTAATACATCCTAATATTTACTTGAATGTTTCAATTGATCCAAATATGGGGTGAAGCAAGAGGTAAACTAATGGTCATTAGCTTCTTTTAAAATATCACCTGTAATTTTGACCCATGTAAAACACAAGGATAGACCCTGTGCTCATAATGTAGTGTGGTCATGCTCTCTTTATTCCACTGCAATGGCTTTCAGCTGTGCTACAGATCTGAATCACCTTTTGTGGGAAAGGATCAACCAGCAGCAAATATACAGCACAAATTTAGGCTATAATATGCACAGGCACTCAAAAGAGGCTAAGAACATTTAATCTAGAGTTTTAACATTCTGTGATGCAGATTCTGTGTCAGTTTACATCTGCCTGTAGATTTACTGCATTCAATACAGATGTCCTTTATAGCAGTATAACTGAGAGAAGAATAAGGTCTTTTTTTGTCTGGTTTTTGAGGGAGTGCTTGTACCCTTCATCCATTCCTTAAGAGTGTTTAACACATCCTTCTGCTAAAAGTTTTAATTATTCTTTTTGTTGGCATTGTCAGATGTGTGCAAGATGTCTGTGAGGTTAGGAAAATCTCTCTGTGTGGTGTCTACCCTTCCCTGAGCCACTGGATCACCAGCTCTGGAAGAAAAGAAATATATACACTCTTTGAAAGGTTTGCAAAAGAGAAAGACACGTGATATATTTGAATGATATCGTTTGGATAATTTGTGGGATTGGAGCCAAGCTGTGGTTGTGTATATTTAAATTTAAAGTGATAAAAGACAATGCATATATCTCTTGATATCAGTTTCCTCCTTAATGATTAATAAAGGACAGTTGACAAAAAGAGGAAGAAACAAAACTGGGAGGAAACTACCTGGGATTTTCTATAAAAATCTTACTGCTCCTTATACAGATCTCCTGATGATAGCCTGAATCAAAAACACCATCTGGTTTAGAGTTCAGTAGAAGAGAATAAAAGGATCATTTTAATCTTGTGCTTTGTTTTCACCATCCAGGGTCATTCCGTAGAAGAGAACATCGAACAATGAAAGGAAAGATGTTCTCTAAAAAAAAAAAGCCCCACATTTTTCCTTTTTTTTTTTTCTTTTTTTTTTCTTTTCTTTTTTTTTTTTCATGGGGGAAGGGGAGGTTGTTTCTCTGAGAAGACAATGTAATATTATGGAAAATAAGAAAAAACCCCAAGTACTATAATACCCATAGTAGATTCCTGATTCAGGAAATATGAAGCTCCTCTTTCTGTAATTTAGTGGTCTTTATTTCTCCTGATCTCCCGATTTACCCACAGGAAGGAATAAAGGCTATTGCTAGGTACAACTAGTGATTCACACGATTGGACAATTTTTTTTTCACTTCCACAATACAAAACATAATCCTCCAACTAATTAATCCTATTTACCTACTTGGGAAATAATCTGGGTTAAGGTGCAAATTTGAAACAGGTCTCTGACAATATTTAGTGCCTGTTCTGTAGCATCTGAGTAGTTCCCAAGAGAGAAATAGATAAGAATATGCCTCTTTCAAGTATTGTCCCAAAGTTTTCTCTTACTATAACTCTGGTTTCAACACAAAAGTTAGCCACTTCTATAGGAATTTCATGTTTTGTTGGCTAAATTATACTCTAACAAGAGAAATACTAGCAGGTTGTCAACTTGAAGTGGGATTCAGTCCTCAAATCAAGATACCAAAACCAATTTGTGCACACATTAAATGTGTCTAAACTGCCCTTGTAAAAATTGCTATTTGGTCACTACTGTTAATGAAAATTTAAGAGTGATTAACCAAACTTAGGTGTCCAGGTGACACCTTGTGTGTCTAGGTACCTAAACACCAGGTTTTTTCATTTATGATCTGAATTCTGTGCTCAGGGTGGGATTCAGCTACCAAAGCATGAGCATAAAGTGTTGTTCCTCTTGCATTGGACTATTCTTTTTGGAAGAAGTTTTTTTTTTCTCATAGGTCCTATGTCACATCCAGTTGTCACTGACTATCTAAATGCTGAAGTCTCAAGTGGCATATGACAATATTTTGACGCAATTTAATTAAGTCTTTCACAGACTTAGTCACACTGGTACAAAATTAGTGAATGCATCCTAGCATAAAAGGATCTTAGTTTTGAAGGCAATTTTCAGTTTTTACTCCCTACAGCAGCCATGTCTTACATAGCTGAAGCTTGGGACTAGCTCCAGGCTGTGGGCTTATACAGAACTGCTTAGCATCCTAGTTCTGCCAGCTGTGCCTAACCAACCCACCCATGGACTGACTGAATTCTGCACTGAGGTTTAGCACTTGTTCAGCCTTCCTCATGCAGACGCATTGCTGCCAGCTTGGGACAGCTGAAACTGGCACAATGTTCACAGCAATCTGCTCTGAATTGTATTTAAATTTTTCATAGCTCTAATTATCATTTTATCACTGCTTTTCAGGCATATTGTATGCTACTATGCAAAATCCCTTGTTTGTTTTGTTTGCTTTGGTTTGGGCTTCTTGGTTTGTTGCTTGGTTGGGTTTTTTTTCCTAGACATTTATCTGCTGTTTTCTTTGAATCCAGAGCTTAGTCTCCCACTGGCATTTAGGTTTAAATGATACTGTAAGCAAAACATAACAGTATGGAATCCAGTATACAATAATTCATCTGAAATTAGATAACACACAGTACGGCTATGGCTAGCTAGGGCAGTGTCCACCTACTGGCCCTCATTTGTTTTCAGATGGTCACCAGAGGTCATTTCAACAATGTCCCCATTGATCCCTTTCTATCCGTTTAACTTTCACTACTACAAGAACAAAACTCCAAGCACACACAGAAGAGAAGGAAGAATGTGCTCATTGTGTTTCAACCGGAATTCACAAACACAGAAAAGATCCTCTCTATTGGCTGTTTCCTCCTGCAACTTGACTTCCGAAATAGGGCTCCCCTTTTGTACAAGATACAAAAACAGATATGCAAAAAAAAAAAAAAAAAAAGGAGATCTCACCAGAAAGCATGTGACTTCCAGAATTGCCTGTAGCTTTCCTGGCACTGGGGTTGAGAAATATTTCTTCATCTCACGTTACATAATCATCCTTGACGCATTGTTTGTTCCATCTCAGTGCTGTTTTCATCAGATAGGAACCACAAATCTAATGGAATATGAGGAGTGTCCCCCGGATGGTGTACAGGGGATTTTTTTCTGGCTTTTTTTTTTTTTTTGGTGTGTGTGTGTGTAAGTTTCATAATTATGAAAGGTATTTAAAAATATGTACTGGAACAAATACTTTTTGAAACCATATTTCTTGTTAGCTAATATTCTTCTGCACAGTGCACATTTCCTGTCTTTTCCAGTAAGCACGCTGTTTGCAACACACTGAAATCCTCTTCAAATGAATGAAAGAAGAACAAGCAAATGAAAGAATGAATGTATATTTGACATAACAGACCCTTAGGATAAATTCAATTTACTTTAATAAAATTACACCAGGGATTAATTTATCCTGTAATGTTTCAGTGGCACTCTCTAAGGGGTTTACTCCAAACTACTCAGTCGGTGTAGCTTTTCCATTGATTTCAGTAGGTCTGGATCAAGTTTCAGAAGGATTAAACAACTGCTTACTACTACTTCTTTTCTTTTTTTATTCACAAAGTAAATAATTTTATGCAGTTAAACCACCCCACTGGATCATCACTCCTTGAACCTTGGTAGCTGTCACTGCTGTCTTTACCAACCTCTGTAAAGGTATCTGTCCAGTGGAAGAGAACACCATAATCCCCTTTGCAGGTCACTTTCTGGACCTTCTGATTTCCCTGATGTCTCTGATATCTGTCCAACATTCAGGATTAAGCATCTGTCCAACACTAAGAATATAGTCTTATTTTAACCCCAGTCTGCAGTCAGGGTTTCTTCAAATTTCATAGAGAACGTTTCCCCTTACAGAGGCTCAAGGAGCCTTACAATATCCTTCATGTGCTTTCATTTAATTTTCTAATATTGAATTCTTCATCTTCCTTGTCACCATATCACAAGGTCTACTTAAAATTCCAATGCATACAATTTACTTCTTCCATAAAAAGACTTGCACTGGATTCCATTACATGTCTAGCCTAACAGCTGCCTCAGAAGAACACAAAAAGCCAAGTTGCATCTGAACCTTACTCTGATGACTGGTTGTCATTTACTTTCAGGGTGTAGAAACGTAGATTGTCTCAATTTATAAAGTATTGCAAATTGTTCTATTCTCTTCCTGTTCACGTTTAAATGTAACCTTGTATTTAGTGAAGCTTGTTAGATGTGGTTTTGTGGGACCTGATACATGTTATGTTCATTTAAAAAATCATGAATGATTAAAAAAAAAAGAAAGAAAAAAGACTATGTTTACCAGAGCTTCAGAATAAATTCAAATTGGAGAGGCCTGAAAGCACTTTTGAAGAATTGAAAATAATTTTGATTATTTGAAAAAACAATGTGGAGAAAAATAACAGCATCCCTGTAAGAACAAGACCAAAGTCATGTTGTTGGAAGGAATAATCTAGGTAAGACAGGAAGGAATAAATAGGTTGTTCTTTACAAGAAGTGGTAGAAACTATGTTGAGTTACAACCTGAACTTGAATCAGCAGTCGTGTTGTAGGAAAACAGAATCAGACAAACAGGTATGTGATCTCTAAGATGAGGGAAAGTTAGTACCAGCAAAGGCTTACTTATAGCTTTCTGTCTAGGACTGGACAAAGCATTTCAAGAGAGGGGTGGAGCAACAGAAGGCCATCAGGAGAAGATTAACGAGAATGAATAATTAATTAGAATACATATTTTAGGATGAAAAAATTAAAGAACTAGGGTTATTTAGCCTAGATAAGGGAAGACAGAAAGATATTATATCTTTCTCAAATACTATTCAAATACTTTTAAGTTTGCTTGACCATGTAAAATGTTCCATGTGCATATTGACCAAAAAAAATGGTTTTAAATTTCAACAAGATAACTTCCTTTAAGATGTCAAGAAGAGCTTCCTAACAATAAAAGGAGTAAACCAGTGAAATAGATTGTGTGGGATGATCATGAAATCTCCAGTTTTGAAAGTCTTTCAGAATAAATTAGATAAACTCTCAGGAATACCATAGGTAGAGCTGATCTTCTCTTAGTCAGGGAGACAGACTTGGTGATCTTTTGAGGTGTTTTCTAGCTCTATTATGTCAATGATGTCTATGGATATTCTGGACTGGTTATGTAGGTTCTTGTGCTGCTGAATCCAAGGTCTCACCCACAGCCTCTTGCTGTCCAGTTATACTCCATGGACCAATATAAGACAGGCAACAGACCTCCAATTTGGGCAGGAGGAAACCTTAATCAATAAGCAAGTTTAAATAGCATTCTTAAACATATTTATTAATATTTTATATAAATATTTAACAGTAAAAACATAAGGGCAGAATATACTTGCCTAATGAAAACTCAGTGCAGTAAGGAAAATTATTACAAATTTGTTTAAATGTTGCATGCATGAGGTACTCCATCGTATATTACCTATTATTGTTTTGCCTACAGTGAAGGTCTTGTGCTTACATTTCTGAAAAAAAAAAGAAAAAAACAAAAGAAAAAACAAAAAGGAAAAAAGCCAACCCAAATAGCTGTACTTAAGCAAAATGGACATATACGGACACAAGACCATAAGGATCCTTCATTCATCTTCATGCTGACAAATCTGAAGTTTCTCATAGGCTGGAACTCACTTTACCAAGGAAATGCATCTCATTTTTTCCCTCTATGCATGGTAAAGGAAATAATGGTGTTTCCAATACCTTAAAGGTGCCTATAAGAAAGCTGGGGAAGAACTGTTCATGAGAGCATGTAGCACTAGAACAAGGGGTAATGGTTTATATAGCAATAGGACAAGGGGTAATGGTTTCAAACTAAAAAAAAAGAGATTTATGTTGGGTATTAGGAAAAAGTACTTCAATGTGAGGGTGGTAGATCACTGGAATAGGTAGCCCAGGTAGTGGAAGCCCCATCCCTGGAGATATTCAGGGTCAGGCTTGATGGGATTCTGAGCAACCTGATCCAGTGAAGCTGTCCCTGCTCACTGCAGGGGGGTTGGACCTTTAAAGGTCCCTTCAAGCCTAACACATCCCATGATCTTATGATCCTATGAATTCTGTTCATTTCTTAAAAATAAAAAGCCATGTTACACATTAGCATTTAAATTTGTACTGGCTTACAAGAGAATCTAATTTTAAACAAACTGAGCTTTGTTTCCAGAAGTATGGACAGAGTTTAATCCACAAGACAGAACAGCTGTGGACATGAACAAACCTTTGAGTACACAGGATACCATATGACAGTTTGAGGTGGCAGCTTTGTATTGCTTTATATTTTTTTTGTGAAGTCAAATAGCATATCAGGAGAACTGATAAAATCTAGAAAAGATCAGGTCCTCTTTTTTGAAAAAGGTACACTCAAGACTATGTAAGCAGACAGACAATCAAGACTTTTGGTCTACATTTCAGGTGCTAAAAGCTGAACGCTACTTGAAAAATACTGTGAAGTTATGAAGGTATTTTACCCTGTAGTGCCTCTTTTTTTGTTCTTTAAAATACATTATTTTTACTCAAGATAGTTTGGCTATCTTGAGTAAAAATCTTTTCCACTTTATTATATCTATTTTCTTTATATAGCAGAATATGTGAAAGAAAGAGAGCTGCTGGTTTATAGGCAATTACTATGGCTATATTCAGATTAGGAGAATACTTCTATAAAAGATATTTAGGTCTTACTAGAGGTTGCCTTTTCTCAACTGCTCTTTTAGTCTTGCTCTTGCATAATCAATGTTCAAGGGCGAGTTTTCTGCCAAGAATATTAGTAAACTGAAGAAAGTGAGGGCTGCAAAGAGAATTGTATTGCAACTGGTGTCATCAGAAGGAATCCTGGCTGAGTCATCCAGGGCTTCATTTATTGCTTGCCAGGGTAGATGTACCAAAACCAATAGCTTCATCATCCTTGGAAAAGCTCCTCACCAGTTTACAGCATCAGCTTATCATGCAGCCAAGCTACTCATCAGGGACTACAGCACTGGGTTTGGACACTTAGCCAGAAAGCTCACCTCAAATTCTAGGTTCCCAAAACTCCTATGTTTGCTGCCCAGAAGTGACTGAAGTCCCTGGCCTTCAAAGTTTGTCTAGATGGTGCAATGCGGTATCAGAGGCAGATGCTGATGATGGCTCTAACTGAAATCACTCAGGTGACAGCTGTTTTATGAGCCATAATTTTAACCCAATCACAACTCTGCATTAACTTGGGTTACTCCCAGTATCCAAGACAGATTGTTTAGAGTTGGCTCAGGTAGTTGTGCATAATACTGCAAGGAGTCACACCTCCTACCCTTTTCTAAGAGGGGGAGAGAGCACAGCATGTGTTCCTTGAACTGCATATAATCTAGAACAATGCACAGAAAAACAATAATAAAATTCACTATGAATATTATTTTCCTACAAAGGCCTACAAAGTTATGATTAATAAGAGAATGATTCTGATTTGCACACACTGAACGCCTGAGCAATATGTCCTTAGATAGGGGAAAAATTCATTTCCAAAACCCATTAAAACCACACAGCAAGTTTATTTCCACATAAAAAAATGAATTAAAGAAATGTAAGCAAATAAATATAGTGGTATACCAGGGCAAGAAATCCCAAAATACTGATAGCCTAGGTCTAATTTTAAGCCAGACTTCAGCTGTTACAGTCATGTTGGTGAATTTAGAAGCTAGAAAACTGGTCTCAATGACTATTAATGATATAAACCAAACTGTGCTCCCTTTTGCAAGCTCTGGTCTGGTCTTGATGAGTACACACTGACAATGAGGGTATGTCAGTGTAGTCTGTGTTACCCATGGGAGGCAGTTAGCAGTGTCAACCATGTAAACTAGAATAGTTACGTGTCATGAGGTTCATTTTCTATAGGCTACCATGTGTACATCTTTTTATGTGTACATCTTTTACTGGATGAATGCAGAACTGCAGAGCACTAAAAAATGCAGAGGAGAGGTTACAAAGATAAATAACCAGTAGCTAACAGTCCTTATTTCTAAGCTTTGCCCATGGTGATTAGCAAAGAGTAGGATGCCTTCACTCCAAGCAGCTGTCTTGCGTGCCATATTCTATCCTTCACTTCTTTGAGAGGTCTGTATGCCCTCCATGAGACAATACTTTTCCTGGTCAATGGATTCTCTTTTCCTCTGGGGAAAATCATATGCAGCCGTTAAGTAGAGTCAGAAAATCAAGTCAGCTCTCTGATTTTAGAACGTACTGGAGGAGAGGCCTGAGAAATGGGACAATTTTATTTGCTCAGCTGACAGCATGATAGGAGTTGTGTTAAAAGGAGCCATTGGATGGTAAAAAAAAGGTCCTCTGCATTCTCTGCCAAATCGTCCTCCTATCAGGCTTCCATGAGTTCATATCAGGTCACCATGGGATTCCTTTCATCTCATAACACTGACTTCATTAGTTTCCATGACCTATCTGAAACAGTAGTATATATGGAAAAAACCCTAAATTTAGATGTATGACTAATGTGCTTTTGTTTTCCCTTTCCTGGATCCTCTTTCACATAGAAAGTGGAAGTTCAGCTTTGCTGCAAAACATAATTTTGCTTGTTATATTTCCAGAACATTGGCCTTGTATCTGCTGTTCTTTGTGCATATTGACACTAATTGATAGTAACAGGGCTGTGACACTGCAGTATGTTTTCCCACAGTACAGGCAAAGCCACTGCATGTTAGGCTGCCAGCCAAGTCAGTTAATGCTTCCCTTTGCATTCCTTTCAGCTCCCCAGAGAAGAGCTATTTTATGGACACCTGGCAGTTAAAGGTCCAGGACGTTATTGCCTCTGTTGTTGCTGTTAAAAAACTTATCTAGAAGTGGTGTCACTGCACAATCTTATTTCAGAAGCTGTACCTCATAAAGCAAAAAGAATCAGAAAGGCTTCAGCTACAAAATTTGTCATTAAAGCTTTAAGTTAATTTAATTAGAGCTATAATTGACCATTTTAAAAAATGACAGCTGATATGCTGCTTGACCTAGGACTGATAAGACATAGTAATGAGATGAATAGAGAATATTCTGTGTGCAGATATCAGCTGAATATACGACAAACTTATTCTTCTGCTTTTTCCTGTCCCCGCCTTACTACAGTTCCAAGGTAAACAAAGGGAAGTGAGACTGAGTACCCGATCATACAGCTGTTAATGAACATGATGTGCCCCATTTCACATAACTGAACTTGTTTATTAGTCACTGCCCTGGTATCTGTGTATACAGATTTGTACGAGTGTCCTCAGAGTAACTCTGGTTGCTCAAAGCATAAGCATTAAGTCATGTGATGTCTTTTTATTTTTGTTTTCCCATCCCTCAGATCAAAATTTGAGGATATAAAATCTGACCTACTTCTTTTCTGACTGACCTGAAAAAGCTTTTATATACACAAACCAGACTATTTTCTCCCAGACAATCAAACTCTGGATAAGTTCCCAAATGCAAATACAGAGATTCCCGAGATTATAACATAAATATTGACATAACAGAATTAATTCACAGAGGAAAGGAGTTGGAGTGGTCTATATTCAAAGGTCAGTCTTCTGATAGTCCTAATTTACTTCCAGGAAGAGCACAGTGGGTATTAATTAAAGCAGATAAATGACAAAACTTGTTCCAGGCTCTATATTTGATGAGTGAGGAAAGTAATGTTCCTTTTTCATGCCTTTTAGACCCAAGGCTGACCTGTTTCAGCACCAACATGCAGAAATCAGTGCAAGTCAGAAATACATCTAATAAAATGACATGGAACAGACCAGAGACAAAACTGAGAGAAAAAAATAATAAGCAAAAAAACATTCACCTTCTCACCCACCCATGTTCTATACAGCTTCCATGTCTGACTTTTAAACTCCTTGGGTGCCAAGGGCTCTTCCCTGTGCATATACAGACTGCTCCCACCAGAGCAGCTCAGTCACTAAAGCTCCCCAAAGCACTGATGGAATCTAACTAATAGTCATTACTTTGCCTAACTTTTCAGGAGGAATGAGGGATGTCAACCCAGTAAATGGGCTTCAAACATATCCATACTGACAGAATTAAGTTCCTCAGAAAATACATCTGTAAGCAGTGTCTCTGTGATAGAGTGGGTGCTGGCATAGCCTGCCCAACACATATGCATGCTTATAACTACACATGTGCATGCACACACACACACACACACACACACACACACACAGACTCCATATTTCTCTTTTCTTAAAGTCTGCCAAGTGATTGGAGAACCATTAGCAGACATAAGCCCAATTCTTTCCTTGGGCAGGCAGGGAGCTAGTCATGCAGTACTGCATTTTACCCAAATGTTCACTGTAAGATTTGTGAGCTCACAGGGAAGCACAGGGACTCAAGGAACCCTTCCTCCAGGGTAGATGGTTAGATCCAGCCAACCTTGCGCACCTAACTCTCACTAAATCCTACATTCCCACCTGAGAAGCAGACATTATCTTCCCTCAGTTTATGCTCATGGTTGAGACTGTCCTGGCAGAAATGAAGTGTAGGAAGACCTAGAATACTGAGCTGGGTTCATACTATCACATAAAACAAGTTGCTAAATGGTCACACAAAACAATAGGTGAGCACAGCCTGGCCCACCTTCTATGCAGTTTAGACAAGAACATATTTACCTACATCCTCAGTCTCACACTATAAAGACACTGCACTGATGGGTTGCATCACTACTCCCCCAGTTATTCAGGGAAAAAAATAAACTCCAAGAGAAAGGATTCAGTTTAGGGCTTTAAGAATGCCATTGTTGGCCAAAGAGAGATGCAAAGCCAAGGGGTATGTTATGTGGACACGATCAGTCTGTGCATTGATCTAAAAGTCCAATGAGTCCCATGCCCTGCTTTGATTTGCAGTCTCGAGCTGGTTGATGTGTCCCAGTCCTGAATGAGTTCTCCCACGCTGAAACTATCACTTGAAAAAGAGCACCATGACCATCAGTTCTTGTAAGATAAACTCTTGCCTCGTTCTTTGAAAGAACAGCTGTTCTAGGGCCTACTCTCTAAAAAGAATGTGATAGGAAGAGACAGTTATGACTGCCTGCATCTCACAATGAGGATCTCCGTTTCTGAGGATAGATACGGTTTCTCAATTTGTTATCTGCAAGCAAATTCCACCTTAGAGTGAACTTTGTTCTGCAGTGCCTACCTTGACTTCTGCATTCAATCCAGAGCCTTGGTGCCCTTAACTACATCTGTGTCATCTTCTTGGTCTGACTACTAAAATACTAGTTGCCTTAGTGTCCAATATCAATGCAATCAGCTCTTTCATCAGGTCTAAGCTTGCAGAGAACACTAGGAAACAGTCACAAGAAATAGTAAGAAGAAACACTAGGAGAGTAATACATCTCTACACTGCAAATACCTTCTGCAAATATCTCCTTTATTTTATTGTTGGGTTCTTTTTTTAACTGTCTTTCACTTATCTCCTTTGCCTCCACTACTTTTGTTGCAAAAATATTGTCCCTCCTGATAGTTTGTTACTGATCTATTTATACCATCCCAATGTTGGGGAAATGTTTATGGTGTTTAGACAAAAATATTGCAGAATTCTCATGAGGCATGTGTCTGTTATGTGTATGTCATCCCACCTTCTCTTGGTGTCCTAGAACTGGATTACAGCAGTGTCATATGGGGCAGTTGTCCCTCCACCACGTTGCCAGACCTGCTTGGCCATTACAAGGATATGAGGGAGATAAAGAAGTGAGGAGGAGGCTCTATGCTCCGCTTACTCAAGGATGGAGTTGAGGCTGCAAACTCCATCCTTAATTAATCCAGAGTACAGAGTCATCATCTACACAACCCTTCTGAAAGCTTGAGGGAGTTTCGTTTTTGGAGAAAAGGAGGAATACAGTCAAATTCAGAATTTGGGCTTTTTTTACTAGGTGTGTGTTGATGAGCAGATATAAACACAAGCTCTTCTGCCTTCATGGTCATCAGCACATTCACGAAAACATCTTTTATTCTAAACTTTAATCTCCAAAGTTTCTAGTCTTCAGCAGAGGACTCTAAGAAGAAGAGCTAAATTCACCAACGCCTTGGTATCGCTTGAAGTACAATGGTCTTTCCTGGTCACAGCAGGTCAAAATCTTAATAAACTTCTCAGGAAAGAATAATAGTTCAGTCTATTGTAAAGGACTGTACTAACTTGATACTGAGTGGGAAGATAAAAGCATCAGGAAATGGTATGACTTGCCCTTGGTACACATACTGTAATTCACTAAAACTGTCAAGTGGGATCTATCATGGAAGATATAACCATCTTTCAAAATTTGTGGGCATACTCATTCTCTTTATTATGTTTAATGTTTTTTTTTGAGTCTGAGCTTTGTTCCAAACTAGCTGCTGATGAGAGTGTTTGGGGAGATCATGTTTTACTGAGCTACCATAAGGGAAATGTGACCATAAAAAAGAAAAATGAACATGACAAGATCCTTTCTACTACACAGCTTTTTGGTTTGTTTACTTTTTTTTCCAGTTTGGCAGAAAACGGTGTCATGGCAAAAAAGAAACAGTGTGGCAACAAGACAGGGTAAGCCCAGGAAATTCAGGAATAGAATGAGCTCTTATATATTTGTATTTGCCTTTAAGGCTTTTTAATCTGCAGAGAGATTATTCCCTTCTCAATCCAATGCAGAAAAGCAGTTATTAGTGGCTAATAGCCAGGGGCCAAAAGTGTCTAAAGATTTGTAAGCACTTGGTATAATGTTTTTCAGACTTTTAATTTTACATCTAAGTAATATATTCTCAAGTGAGTGCCCTCTCTCTGGCAGTGTTCTAGGCCAGGTTGGATGGTGCTTTGAGACATCTACCTGGTCTAGTGGAGGATGTCCCTGCCCATGGCAGGGGGATTGGAACTAGATGATCTTTGAGGTCCCTTCCAACCCAAACCATTCTATAATAAGTAGATCAACATTCTTTAGAAGTATGTGTTATCATCCATTAAATAATTGCACTTTAAAAAATGTTCTTTTTCTTTTAAAGCTAATTTTAAAAATTTTAATATACTTCCCTTTTTTAGTATAGAAAGGTTTCATTTAGAGATTGAAGCACTGAACAAGAAGAGTATAAAAATAATAAAATTATATAAAAATGTTAATTGACATGAAACCATCCTCACATAGCTATTATCAATTACACATTAAGCAGACGTTCTAGGGTAAGGGACTAAGATCCTATCAGGAAGCCCTTTCCCACCCAATTTTGTTGCCAGTGGGCTTCAGCAGAGAAAAGCAAGAAATGGTGGCGTTTTAATCATTATTATTTTGACTTAGGAATATATTTTTCCCCATTTGTGTAAGCAAGATGAAATAAGTGGTCTATTTAACAATTCATTCTTGTTTGCTATCAAGAATGCCAAGTGCATTTGATTAACCAACAGTTTCTTTCATCAATACTCAGACTCAAAGCAGCAGAAAAGAAAAAAATGATAAATTATGAATCAGGACAGTAAGCTTTATTTACACCAACAGATTCACAAAATAAGTTTCCTCTTCCCAGCTGTAAACTTCAAGGAAAGGATAAGTAAATACATCAATGTATCATTTATCTTGTGCCTGAAATGAAAATTAGGTTTAATAGGAAAAACAAACCTACCATCTTGTGCTTAGGAAGTAAAAAACAATCCATTATAGCATAATGTTATTTGTTTGAGGATTATGAGGCAGTATAATTCTTTAACAAGATCATGCTGTGCGCTGTTGATGTGGAGAACATTGCTAATTCCATTTCGTCTAGTCTCCCACACAACATAACTTGCGACAAAGTATTGTGTTTTTGTTGCTTTTTTTTTTTTTCTGGAGAAGTTACTTGTTACTATAAGGACTTTAACCCTTCAAGCAATAAAAGACAAAAAAAAATCCTTATAAACCTGTGCCACCTTCTTATAAATAAAGGAGCGAGCAGTGTCAATAACACAATTTAATCTGATTAAGTGTGTTTCCATTCTATCAGGGTGTGTGGTGAAAGCTGGCATGAAACTCACCTTTTCCATCAAAATGCAACAGGATAAAGGAACCTGTCTACTCAGGCATATTCATTATGTGTCCCACAACTAGAAAATATTTGTACCAGCTTCTAGCACAAGCATCTGTGCCCTCCCATAGTGTCAACAAGAATCATTATCTGTGGGCTATTTCTTGAGTACATTTAATGATAACGCTAGAGGGGAATTCATATAAGCTGTGCTGGCAGGAGGGCACTAAAATGTGTGCAGAAGTTCTAATGAGATGCGGAATGCAAGCAGCTGTATGTCAACATGCTGTTTCATAATGCTTCTGTAGATCTGCTCATGCTCCTGTCAGGTTTTTGTACACCACAGAGGCTTTTCAGTTGGATTTGAATTGCTGCATTTATTTCCTTGATGCCTGAAGGGGATTTAGGTCTAAATCACAAAATTGAAAGTAAATATGATATGCACATTGCATATCTGATATGCAAAACTGATAAACACATTGCACATCAGTCCTAAAATGGCACACAGGCAGGTAATAAGTTCGGGGTCAGAACTCCCAGAAAAATAGTTTAAAGTTGAGGGAATTCTTCCAGCCTTGGAAGAGTCAAGGGAATGCCACAGAAGTTTCATCTCTCTATGTGACGACAGACTTGTAGAAACACCTATTAAAGAGCCGCTGTCCATTCGAGAGTCAGGTGGCAAATACCTTCCTGTGGGTTTTTTTGACATCAAATTACACATTCTGTAAGTCTTAAAGATAGGTCCTGCTCCAGTACAGCTGCTGACTCAGACTGCTGGGAGATAGGGTTTCTGTTTACAGAGACAACGTAGAGCTGATGGGGTGACCCAGTGACATATTGGAGTTCATCTGGGGGAGGAGGGCTTGAAGTGACATTGCATGTGTTAAACTGCCATACTGAAGATCTTAAAAATAGAAGTACTGTGAAGCAGATGGTTCGCTTCCACCACAGACACCATTTTGATAGGCACAACTGAGAAGTAGCTTCTGATGATATGCACATATATGCATATGTACAGGCTCTGTGCGTGTGTGTGTGTGCTAGCAAGTATACCTAGAATATAGGCTATGATGCAGCATTTATGCCTGCTCCTGTATTCTTTCATGGCATGCATGTTTTTCAGTCAGGTCATGTCTTTGTGAACAGCTCGTTTTCACTGACACACATCTTGCATAATTCCCATTCTCCCACTGCTCTGACACCTACATGTCAACCACCTGCATAGACCCCTTCTCTCATCATCTCAGCTCAGGACAGCAGCCCACAACATTTGGAACAATCCTCAAAGAAAATTCTGTTTGGAGCAGAGTTGGGGGTATGACTGGCAGGAGGTGGCTAGGAAGCCCTAGAGGACATAGGATTTCCCTGTCCACGGACATGAATTCGAGCTGGGCAATGCTTTATACTTCTTCAGGTGTCATCCTGCTCTCCACAACTCCTGGTTCACTTTTGTCAGACCCTACTCATAGTGGCTTACAGGAACAGAGGCCAGGAGTTTTCTGGGGAGGCAACGTGGTCAAGGAGCACAAGGGAAAAATGTTTGAGAGTTGTTGGCCTGGGACAGATCATGAACAGGTGACTGGCTGGCTGTCCCCAGTCCCCTGCCTGCTTTTCCTACTAAAGCAGCAACAAATAACACGAAATGTTAATGTAAGGTATGTTGATGAAAAATTGAAGCACAAAACCTTCCTTTAGTTTGCTTGGCTGGTGTTACTTTGTCATGCAGTGCAAGAGTAGTAGAAAAGTCACTTAGTGTTCAAAATTCAGGTGAAGAAGCAAATTCTGTGGGTGTTGCCTCAGCCACATTATGTCTACTTCTTGGACCCAAAATGAAGAAAAGGTAGTTAATTAATAGTCAAATTCGTCATAAAAATGGCTTTGCTTAAAAAGAAATATTGGCATCTAAAGAATCAAAACAAGGAGTCAGTAGCCATCATTTAGGACTATTTCACAAAAAGAAATTTTGAATATTCTTCTTTGCTAGTGATTTGGCCTAAGCTTTTTGATTAACTCTTTTGTAGGTAAATTTTTATACCTTTTAAGTTTTAAATTGCAATCATTCTCTAAATGAAAAACAATTAAAAGGGACATAGATTTAAACATTTTTTCTGATTTTTTAAAAAAATTAAATTTCATCTATATTGACATGTTTTAACAAAAACAAACCAAAAAGTTAGTTTAAAAAGGCATTTTCCTGTAAGCAAAACTGCTAAACCTGGTAAGTAAAAGCCACGTCTATACCAAAGATTATAAATCACCATTATAATTCCATGAAGATGATCGAATTCCTGCCTGGAAGCTGTATGCTGTTTTCTGGGAGACGTTGCCAGGAACCAGTCAATACATCAAGTAATTTGACCATCTTTATCGCATATCAAGCTGTGCTCCTAAAAGCTTGTACTTTCATTTCCTTGGGGCTTGCTCCCTGCCAACACATTTACTTGCTCTCTCCCTCCTGTAGTATCAGGCTACTTGTCAGACAAGGGGTATCCCAGGGTTTGTGTGGCATACGTTGCATGTGCTCATCCTGGATAACTCCTGTTTGCAAGAACCAAGTTAAAATACACCAGGAAAAGGTAGCTCACCTGTGAAAGAAGTGAACAAAAAAAGAGAGAAGACATTAATATCACTAAGTCTGCCAATGAGTGATGAGTTACCATGAGAGTTAAGCTCCATATCATGGTGAGGCCCAATCCCACATGGTGATGCTCATGTCCCTGCCCCTGTACCCATCTGGCCACGTGTGAGGTAGCATCCAGTAGCCCTCTGCTACAACGCTTGCAGGAAGTTGCACAAAGACACAGGCTGCACAGCAAAGAGGAATTGCTTCTGAAGCACAAGATCCTTTGAAGCAGTGATGGGAATGAACAGGGAAGGCAAACAGGTGCAGATAAACATCTGCTTCAGGAAAGTATGCTCAGACTGCTGGGATAACAGTCACATTCCACAGACACCGTAATGCATTTTGGAAATTCTGTGTGTGAATGCTCAGAGACAGTCGTGCATCTGTACCAGCAGAATCACACAACTGCAACTCGTCAAGATAACCTAATAAATCCTTAGGAGGTCGAGATATAACTTTGGCTCCTGATCTTTGATTACAAACTTTCCCCAGCTGTGCTGTGTCTGTTCTGTAGCTGGATAATTGGTATTTCTTTTCAGTGCACAAGGACTAAAGATATACCTTGCAGTACTTATCTCAAATTCCATTCATAAAACATTCTTGAGAAATCTCTTCTGGGTGTCATTAAGCTTCCTTCCTACATATACAGACTGCAAGTGTCAGATTCAGAATACCTGGACTTAATGCTTGACTTTGTTAATCAGTGTAAATCAGTGATGCTGTATATAAAACTGCTATGTGGATTGGGGTTATTTTCCCTCCTTCTAGCCTTTGTCTTTTGAGGAACTGTTGATATTGGTCTGTAGCACATATGTACACATTGAATCTAGATCTTACCAAGAAGGGAATTTATAAGCAGGAAACTTCCAAGCTGGAGGGAACTCTCAGCATGGGAACAGAATTAAGCCCATGACTTCATACAATCTGCAGCTTTGTGATTTTAAGATACATAGTCTTTTATAGTGCATAAAAGTTATCTGGAAAACCAATTCAGACCTTTGCAAGGAAAATTTCTCTATCTCTTCATTACATCATGATCAGATACTGACAGCAGCTTCCCAATAGCAGCTCAGGGCAGAATATCTAATCTTGTCACTTAGCCAGGTCATTTGTACTACTCTCTAGGCTTGACCTAGACCATTTAAAATCTACTTAAGCATGACTACATGAACTGAAGACATCCCTTTGAACTGCATTGCAGACATACCCTGAAGAATAAAACCAGCCAGCTAAAGAAAGCTTACCAGGCTCTGGTTATACACTCTGGTGGGTAACATTACTACTGTAGTATAAATAATCAATAGCATAAATTTGTGTCAGTTTGGAACTTGGAGATGCATCAACTCTGGGACTGCATTTTCCTCTTTATATTAATCCTTTCTTTAGTTTTCAATATTTGTATTTAAAATTGTTGCATATTTCACTATAATCTGTCATAACTATTTTCTTCGTGATTTCACATAAAACACTCATGGAAAAATATCAAGCAATAGAATAGAAAAGTAAACAGCCATTCATGCATTTTGCTTTATTTTCTCCATCTGCCTATCTTCTATTAAACTCAGTAAATTCTTTATATTTCTATAAACTGCATTCTAGCACTGAAGGAAATAAGAAATTGTGAAATGGAAACTGTAATGACACAGGCTTGACCTGGGTCTCAGAAGAGGAATTAAATTATTCCAAATATTTAAGAATATATGTCTTACTATGCAAAGGAACAGAGTTTCTATACTTGTTTGCTTGTGATCACAGAATAGAAATAATATTTTTATACCATAAAGGTTAACATCTTGATTTACAACTAAATGCACCAGAGCGACAAATAAAGCATGACAACAATGCAGTAAAAAAACTCTGTGTTTTGTGTGAGGATCTCAGTCCAACATCTGTTGAAATTGGTGTGTAGAAGTTACTCCAGCTCTTCATGGCCCCAGTGTGACTGCAATTCACCTGTGGATAACCGTACCTACATAAAGGCTCCCAAGGAGCCAGACAAGTGCTCATGAGTAGTTTCAAGTGACTTCAGTGCTCCTATGGAACATTCACCTTGACATCCACTTCGTGTCCTCCAGAATGGATTAGAGTGGCATCAGGCTGTACTGCTCAGAGGATGGAGCCAGGAGCAGCATGAGATAAGGAGAACCATAATGAACCTTTAAAAATCCCTTATAAGCAACCTCCTGGTAAACATTTAACAGGGCACTTGGATCCAGAATCTGGACCTTTATGTCCACTGGAAAAGAATTCTTAATCAGTTTTATAGAATAAAACTTTATTCCATAAATTTAATTCTTGGGATAGTTCACCAAGAGTGGTAGGCATTTATTGTCCTTCTGACGACCCCTCTTCTTCATATTGCTAAGAGTTTGTTTTCCTTGAAATTTTCAGATGAAAGCACAGATCCTGCAAAGGGATTTGAAAATATGGCTCAGTGTTCCCCAGTCTAAATGTTTACCCAACCATCTGCATGCCAGGATTGCACATTCCAGCTATCTCTGCCTCAAAATATCTCACTGTTCCTACCATGAGTACATGGCAATAAGATAGATCAGCTGACTGTGCTTGAACAAGCACTGGCTCAGGCTAGAAGTAGTTGGCTCACTGGATAACATTAACATTGACATTTACTGGTATCTCATAACTCCCACTCTCTCATTCCAGCTCTGTCCGAGCTAGTAGCAACTGCAGAATATACAACTTGGTGTGTGAAAGCCCCATGGTTTAGCAGTATGGTAAACATTTTGCAAGATCTGGCCAAGACTTCATACACAAATTTCACTATTTTATGTAGGGGTAGAGAATAGCTGAACCATTCACCAACAAGTTTCCAGTTTCAATTTCTTCTTGGCTATGCACATGGGCCTACAAAACATTTTCAGAGTCAGAAGAATGAAAAGCCACCTAAACCTAGGAGGTTTCTGTCACCGTGACTGATGTATTTTGTTGTTACTGTACTTCTATGCAGACCCTCTTTAATGTACTTAATTACTGCTATTCATCCATGGGTCTCTCCTACAGTCAGTGGAACCAGAGCCTGAGTGAGAACCCTACACATTTAGCTCAGTCACCAACTTTCACCACACTTTTCAACTGCTTGAATTCGGTACAGACCAAACCATCACTTAAAAAAAAAGCTGTTAATGGTTTTGTCCTTTACCAAAACCTGTGATTTATTGAATTGAACATCTTGGAAAAACACTAGAATGTGACAATGACAAAACATGTCTGGAGCATAGTAAACTCCTTGTTCTTACATAAACTGCTTTGGTTTCTTTAATTGCTAGAAATGTTTGGGACTGAAGCTTGGCTTTTTACCACACAAACCATAAGCCATGCCATCTGCCCAGCACTGGGCTAATGCTGACTTCTCCACCAATGAATCATCGTTTCACTTGGGGATTTCGTCTGAATTGTCCCACTCCGAGTCATCATGAAAAGGACATTCTACTCCTTCAAAATTATAAATAAGAATCAAGCCAAAAGAGAAGAATAATACAATGCATCATCGCTGCAGCATAGGAAGTTTGCCTGATTCTTGAATTTCAATGTCAGTTTTGCAAACTACAGTACTTTCTTCTGTGGCTTTGGGTTGTCTTTTTTTTGAAAGGAACAAAGGCCTTTTAGAGCATTCACTTAGTGTGACAGTTTTACAGATCACTTTAATCACTTCAGAAGTTGTCCATTTATATAAGCTACTAATTGTTCTCCCCTTAAGCAGTAACACTGCTCTCAGAGGTGTGCTGTTAATCGATCCTGCTCAAGACATGAATATTTCCACTAAATGCCAGTCTAGAAGAAGTAATTAGATCAACAGTGGTAAAGGGGTGTGTGTGGGTGTGGGTGTCTGTTGCCAGGAAGAAGCAAGGCAAGAAATGGGGATACTGATATTAAGAACAACTAGGAATGAGCAATGTAGGCCGCAGGAACTGTGGTGGAGAGAGGCAAGATGAATGTTGTGGCCGATGCAGGGTATGAGAGAGGCAAGGACAGTGATTTTCAGATAAAAGAAAAGATACAGGAGTAAAGGGCAGTTTGGATGGAACAGACGTCCTAGAGTCCAAAAACCTCTCAAAGAACTTATGTATTACTTTTGTATTATGTATTGTTTTGTATACTTATCTATTACTCTCAAAGAACTTATGTATCATTTTCCTGTGCTATTTAGTCTAGGTGATCCTGCTCTGGCAGGGGGGTTGAAGTAAGTGGTCTTTCAAGGTTGCTTCCAACTCCTAACATTCTGTGATTCTGTGATTACTAAGATGAGAGAATGGAGCATTTCCTACTGCATTCATTATTATTATTGACTGCGAATTATCCGGAGAAGATCTGTAGTTTATAATGTTTATATAAAAACTAATATAACATAGTTATCGATAGTCTGCAATGCAATGGCTTTGATAAAAACCTTCTGTAAGGGCAGTTTTCTGATTCTGGCTCAGTAGAGTTGAGGCAACCTTTGCAGATCCCTTTTCTGGGCTGGCATGTCTCTGTCAGCCAAAGTTTCTCTGCTTTTTGCCCTATTGCAGAGTAACAAAATACTTGTTGTAGATTTGATTTGTCTCTGTCAGCCAAAGTTTCTCTGCTTTTTGCCCTATTGCAGAGTAACAAAATACTTGTTGTAGATTTGATTTGTTTTTCTGATGTGTGTGAATATTAAACAATAAGGCAAGTAGACTGCTAGAGTCTTGAAGTGTCATGGGTTATTTTTGGGTTTTTGTTTTATTTTTAAACAAATACTCAATTCTGTTTCTGTAACTTTTGGCAGCTAACAATAGGATTGAACTTTTATACCACTGTTTGTGCTGAACAGACTGTGCCCCAGCATGGTCCTAATGTGATGAATGGAACTATATGCACTATAAAGTAATACCTAATAGAAATATAAAATTTTGAGGTTCATATATATATATATATATTTGTTGCCTATTGCATAACGATATAGTATCTAGTGGTTGACTTTTGCTTTTGTTGTTAGTTGTGTTTTGGTTTTTTTCTCAAGGCAAGTGTCAAATTTGTTCCTGTTTGCTTAGCTGATTTAGAATAGGAGGTCATTTCATGCTGAATTTCCAAACAATACAAAACTAAAGGGGTTATAAACAGTCAAAGGCCCAGGGTTAGCAAACACGACCTGTTCCAGGGAAGCCAGTCCATTGGCAGGAGTCCATGAGTTACCTAACGGATAAATAATCCAAAGCAGGGATGCCCAATGGAGTAACACTGCTTGGAAAAATGTTACATTATGAAAGCAAATTGGAAAACTTGCTAGTAAACTGCAATTTACTGTCTTATGTTAAATGTAGTGCTCTTACAAAACAACCAATGGTATTATGGGGTTTGTTCAACCTGGGGTATCAGAGATGCTTATTTTCCTATAATTTTAGGATAAAAGTTTTCATTTCAGTCTCTTACTTTTTTCTGCACCAAATACAATGAAGCTCTTAGTCTGATCTAACATAATCAATATTTAAATATATAAAGTTTCACCTCTTCTTTACAATCTTAACATTTGTAGTGTTGTTTTGGTTTTTTTTTTCCTTAATGGTAAAGAGCAGAAATAAATACATAGCCAAGGAACAATCTACTTCCCAAAACATTCATAGATTCCAGTGGAGAAATTATTATGAAGCTGGTTTCCACTTTGTATGGAGATCACCTCAGTATCCATCAAGACTCTTTTAAAGGCTGCCTCAACTTTATCAAAGATGTGCAAGAACCTTTAGCAAAATAGCAGAACAAGAAATAATATCTAATGCCAGCTCTTCTGCTGATGAAAATTGTTTTGAAATAGTGACAACTTCTATTCAAAGAAATTTGTAATATGGTAGGTACTGGCAATATATGTGGCAAGACCTTTATTTCTTGATTGTCCAGAGGCGATTGCAGGCTGATTATTTATATGTAACAGTAGCTAATTAAAACTATTTGGAGATATTCTAGGCTTTGAGGTGTGGACAGCCATTACAAGCTTTCCTATAGAGTCAGATCCTAATGATAGCCTCTGGCTTTCCTCCCTGAAACCAGGATAGCCACCCATTAACTATGCTGTCAACTTTTCTCTATCTCTCTCTACCCAGGTGTCCCAACAAAAGAAAGATCAACTTTAGAAGAATCTCATGTCCATCCAGATGGTGCAATGAATGACCTCTGGTTGTAACATAGCAGAAGAACTTTCTCATATATATCTCAGTTCCGGCTATATATAAGAAAATTACAGTGTTCAGGGAAAATGCTGGTTCCAGTCACTAAACAGACACTTTTAAGAACACTAGCTAATGCCAGAGCAGTTATTCAGGCACTTATGTGATTACTACTACTACTACTACTACTACTACTACTACAACAACATTCAAGCTCACTTCCAAGTCTATTACAGTTGATGTGTATAACTTACATAACTTACAGCAGATATATTAAGACTTGACTGATAAAATTGAAAATATAATGAAAAGAAACAGATGTAAAAAAAATTATAAATATCAATTTCAGACTAATTTTCTCCTTTGTCTTTTATAGCCATATGAAATTCTCTGATATTTAAATTTTCAGCAAGTTTTTCTATTTTCTAATATTCAGATCCTGTGACTATCGGTGGGCAGCCTTTGAATCAGGAAAGTTTTGGTCTTCTTTTTAATGTGTGCTCCATTCCTCTAACTGGCTTTCAGTTAGAGTAGATTCAAACTTAGTAGAAGGGTAATCAAATGCAAAACTTACACCAAGTTTGTCCAACTTAACCTTCAAACAACAGAAACAGAACATTCCAAATTATATGGCAATCATCCCAAGGTTTAGACCAGCTGCTGATACAGTTGCAGCCATGCTATAGCTCCCTGAGATGTGAACTAGGATGTCTGGGAGAGACATTGCCTCATACTCTACTTAAACAAAACCTTCTGTAGCCAAAAGCGACACCTTCAGCTGTTCAGGTCAGAATAGATGTAATCATTTTAACCACACTTAGCCTGGCTAAGGTATTTGAGCTAGCTTATGGTCAACAAACACAAGACTACATTCTCAGCTGGCATAAACTGACTTCAGTGGAGCTACATCAATTTATACCAGGTGGGGATTTAGCCTGAGCTTTTGTTTTCTCTTAAATCAAAGTTTGACCAAAGACAAACGCAAAGCCTGGTCACATGGACTCGGAGCTTGTTGACATTCTGTGTTTGTCTGTTGTGACCACTACATTGTCTAAATACAAGACAGAGCAAGACTCCCTCTGTGTTTATAGACTGTACTTGTCAGCAGCGTAGCTGCATAGATACAAGGCTAGTCAGCCTGTTTGTCTATAGACAAAACAATGTGTATCTTGCAATAAAGCTCACACAGGGAAGTGAACATGAGCTCACGAGTAGATGAGCTTTAAGACTAAGGATGAAGAAATCATGCTCATTTTTATTAGAGATCAAAAGATAAATATAAGTTATTCTATCAATATAATAATTTGTTAATAGAAAAGAATATAAATGTCATATTAAAACCTCAAAGAAAAAAAATTACTTGGAGAGGAAAGATACTTCACTTTGAACAACATATTACTCAGTAAAAGCCAGAATCAAATATACAAAGTCCCTCTAAAGATCACTGCAACCATTTACTAAAGTGAACTGATATGCAGACTTGCTATCTGGTTAATACCAGCAAGAGATTACTGTCAATCCATTTCATCATCATTAAGATAGGTCAGCTGAGCAGCCTAGAAAAACACCAACCAGGAGCATAATAACGTATTTTGGAGCAAAGTGGTTTAGTAACTGAAGGCAGAAACTAAAAATGTGCTTAAATCACATTTAATTCATCTGCCAATTTTGACAAGGCCATTGAAGATGTTTGACTGTGCCCTGGCCAGGGAATAGCAGGAGTTTGAAGTCCTTCCTCTTGCACCTGTGAACGGAGTTGCTATCCTTGGGACTGTAAGGCAACAGCTAGTGGCTACTCACAGAGCTATGAAAAAAGTGTGAAAATAGTGTCGCAGCTTGTGGTTCAGACAACAATAACCTAGGAAAGCAGCAGGGAAAGAACAGTGTGCCTGTTCTCTGTTCAGAGGGGAATGCAACACGTGTACCTTTCCATGCTCAGCGCTGTGAGCTGAGACACATTTGCAGTAGGACAATTAATTTCTCTTTGAAGAATGTTCTGACACTAAAGTTATTAAAGTGACAAATTAATACTGATTTTTTAGCGAAAAAGCGCATTTAACAACAGTACTATTACAAAGTGAATATTTCTGTCAGTACACTTTGGAAAAAAAACAGGTTTTAAGAGCATCTTAATCTATTTTCAGTTTTCAGATTCTTATACTATTTTGCAGATTTCTTTCTATTTCTTGTAACTGTTTCATACAGACACATGTGCAGACTTGTGTTTGTGTGCATGCGTGTGTGCATCATGTGTATCAGGATCTGTAAAAACTCTGGAAACTGTTAATTACAGAAAGAAGTAGCATATGCTATGCCATGAAAACCTGAATTTGCATTTGCCAGTATTATTTAGGGAGCTGTTTTGAAAACAAAAATAACTTCAAAACCAGAATGAGAACATGTGATCTTAAAATCCCACACTCACGTTAATTCAATTCCAGTAGGAAGAAGCTCATATGTCACTTTTACTGCCTTTAGCAGAGGAAAAAAAAATCCAATCCCTTTATAAACCACAATTTAGTAGCTTTAAATAAACTACAGACAGAAGACAAAAGATTTGTCTTGTGAAATTCATGGTAACAGCTGATGTCATTTCACTAGCACACTACTAGGTCTCTGTTTAAAGGTTTAAGAGACTGATTCTTGGGTCTTCTTTTTTTGCTAAAAGATTCAAGATATCTCATGATCCAAGGTCCCTAGTCTTATCAGATGAGTACCAACATTACTCTTACTACCTTTCCTTGCAGGAGCAGTCCCAAAAGACATCACAGGTTCTGCATTACATAGTGCTTGGAAACCCCCCTGCTGAATTTCTCTCTCACCCACAATTCCTCTTGGGATAACTTAGATAAGTTACCATAATAACATAAATAAAATATATTCCTCCTGAATTCTTGTCAAACACAGCACATTGCAGAGCAAGTTTGGGCACCTTGGGCCAGATCTCAAAAAACCCCTGTGATCTTTGGTGCAGCAGAAGAATTGGCTGGCTTCTTCCTTCCAACAGTTGGGGGTTTTAATGATCTGAGTCTCCTTGGGCAAGGATGTATGCCCTACCGCCTGCTCCACCTGCCCTGGGCATAGGAACTACAGCTGAAGTGCTCACAAATATGGAGGTCAAAAGCCAGTGGGGCACTTATGATCCAGCTACTAGTCTTACTGATCACTATCGCTAGCCAGAGCTGGTGAGGGGTGTGAAGCCAAAGGATGCTTTTGCAGCAGGATTTTGAGAGGTTAGAAGCCCCACAGCACTCTTTATGCCCCAACCCTATGGTGTGAGGACCTCAGGAAGCCCCTGGACCCATGGCTTTGCTTGCACACTAGCCGTGCATGTAGCCTGTGTTTCGGCTGTCTCATCTGTAACAGAGATAACGATTTTCTGCAGTTATGCCAAAAGAAGAAAGGCTGACATACCTATTGGATTTAACATGACTGAATTTTCTTTCCACAGCACAGCAGTACACTGCACCCCCTCACACGCTTCAGCTGACACTAGGCCATATCACCACAGTATTTGCAGTATTCCCTAGGAATTCCCTGTAGACCAGAAATAGCACAGCAGCACTAGCTGCTTATCAAAGGAAAAGTGGCGAGGTTGGAAAGCCAACCCTTATAACAGAGAACAGCAGGCTGTGGTCTTCCAGCGGAGCACCATGTGTCACTAGCACTCAACACATAGGTGTATAGCCCCTAAAGCACAAGCCCTAACAGAAGAATCTAAAAAGAGAGCCTGAGGACAGCCTATTGCAGCTGCTTACACCCCCCTGCAATGCTGGCTGTCACAGACCAAAGCAAGTGGTCACATGCATCAGACCGTGGAAAGAATGCGTGATGCCTGGGACAGAGAAGTGTCACTTCATGTGACTCCCTCACAGATGGTGTTTGACAGTGGTTAACAGAGCTGTCTCCCTAGCTGACCCCTGAGGACAAAGGTGTTCTCAATAGATGCAGTACCCAACCTGCTTTTCAGAGCATATCTTTTGAATGTCTAAGGTGGTTATTTGATGTTAAACAGCAGATCTGCAGGTCACATTGGAGACTGGTACAGGGATCCCCAAGCTACCACTATGTGGGTTCATTAATTCAGCAAAGGGAGCATTTCAGTCTTGAAATGCAGCACAACTGTGTTAGCAAGGTCTTGCACCCAAACACATCAGTCTGGGCAGACTGTCATGGTCATAAAATCATGGAAAATAAGACCAGAAAGGACCTCAAGAGGTCACCCAGCTCATCTCTGTGTGCAAAGGCAGGATCAGCTCTGTCCAAGTAATTCCTGACATATATATTTCTAGTCCATTCCTAATAGTCTCCAGTAATGGACATCCTATGAATTCCCTAAGCAACCAACTACGCCATTTAATTCCTTCTAATATCCTAAACATTGCTGCAGTTTAGGCCTATTATTTCTAATCCTAGGCAGGGTAGACTTGTTAATATTTATTTTCCAGTTTATTCCTTGTTTTTCTACAGCAGGTCTTTTATATATTTGAAGATGACTCTCTCCCACCAGTTTTCCCAGGTTAAGCATCACCAGATGCTTCAACTTTTCCTTCTGTGCCAGTCTTTTAGTCAACAATCTGGTCATTTCCACTTTCATTGTTCTCACGTTGTTTCTAGTTTCAGAGAGAGTTTGGTGTAGATGTGCCCTTAAGGGTTCTTTTAAGGAACATGTCATGGATCTATTGTGTCTGGTTTTCAGAAAGATAAGCAGAGGGGGATCAGTGAGTACTTGTCAAAAGTTTTCCAACTGGAGTTTGTAACACTTACAATGTGCTGTCACTGATATGTCTTTAGTTTTGTCAAGTAAAGCAATTTAAATGGCCTACGTAGGAGAGTGATAGCTGCCACAGATTCTCAGGAAGGTTTCACAGTAAATACCCTACACTGTCACACCTACCATCCTCCCAGACCACCAGTTTTAACAAAGCTCAATTGGCCATGGTCATACAAGTGTCTGCCCTGTGTATGCTAGGTCCTTTCAGTGATGCTGAATAGATACACAATCATGCAGACTTTCTTTTGCTGAATAGAGATTCAATTATTTTCTTAAAAACAATTTTCTTCGGCTATGTTCACAGCCACTTTGTGATCACTGGGCATGATCCTGATTCTGCACATTTGTTGAAAAGGAACATCTAAGTGACTATTGTTCTTCGTTCTGAAAACACCTCATACAACTTCAAATCAGGATTGGGATTGTGTGATTTATGTGCCTGAGCTGGCCGAGATATGGACTATTCACAGTGAATCACCAATTTGAAAGAACCACAAAAAGTTTTTAAAAAACAGAAGGTACTTCTTAACTTCTTTTTTATTTGACCAAGGTACACATTCAGGACACATCACTCTCTCCTCCTCCATGAAGTCATGCAGCCTGGACTGAGCCCCACACCCTCAGGGCTGGAGCAAGTCTCAGGAAAATGCCAATTTGTGTGTCAGAGCCACACTTGCGTGTGTAAGAAACACACCAGGCTTACTGCCTAAAAAATAAGTCTTTGTGAACGCTGTAGTGGTTGCTATGTTCAGTGACAAATGAATTTGCTTTGCTAGAAGCTAGAACTAGATCAATGGATCAGAATTTTGTTATATGTGAAGGTCAAATTCCCCAATTTACCTGGAGCAATGGCTAAAATTTATTTAACAGCAATACCGCAATGTAGACTTACTGAAAAACTTCATGTTATTCTAACAATGCAGCCCTAATCACATGTATAACACTAAGGTCTGAGAATAATACTTCTTGTCCTTAGACAAAATTCCTCCAATTCCTTTCTTATCTCAGCTTATCTCCTCTCTGTTAAAGGCATATACAAACACTTTGTGCCACATTGTTATTTATGTAATAGTTGAAGCCTCTTAATAATTTCTTAAAGGGAGTGTTCTCCTTCAGTATGTACTCAGATGACTACTCTCAGGATCGATTCAGTTGCACATTGTTGCACAATTACCTAAATATTCGTGATTATATTCTCACTTATATTTGTTTAATTTATTGTCCCTGTATCTTCACCATTCTTCTCTGAAAGCATATGAAGTTCCTGACAAAATCACTTGCATCAACAGCACCTTCACAATGCATTTGTTTCTGAGAAAATAAATGCATTTCAAATAGGCATGTAGATAAAGGTGAAAGCTTTACTTCTTGTCCTGCTTTTTTTTTTTTCTGAACTATTAAGCATCTGTGAAATCGTCTGATTTCTGTTAGAGATATGACTAATTGGTATTTAAAAATATACATGTTTGTCAGACCCTGCAGATGTTTTAGTCAGAGACACATATATGGAAGAAAAGAGAAAAAAAAGGGTTTTTTTCATGCTTTAAGATAATGTCATAACCAACACGACTATTGGAGAGATTGACTTGTGATAAACAAAATAAAAATCTTACTGGGGAAATAGGAAGTACAGGTGGATGACATTTGGACCACGATAAGGAAGTCTGGAGAGACAATAGCCTCCAGCGAGTGCTGTCCAGAGAGGGGCATGTGAGTCCATGCATGTTGCATGTCTTCAGGCACACAGCCTCTCAACCCACACTGACTTTGCACCTAAACTGAGCTGTAAGAAGTGATCTGCTGTCCATCAGGTGACCTGTCCTCTCCAGGTAACCTGCCAGTTCTGTGTATGAGAAACACAGGCCTGTGATCGCCTTCAGTGTTGAGGCTCTTGGACGTTGGTTAGCTGGATACAGTGCCCCCAGGATTAGCTTGAAGTAAAGGCATCAGCAGGAAAACTGAGCATAACTTTTCCAATGTGTCATTGGTTCTCAAACTCTTGTCTGAAACCATGATGGTCTTTGAGAGAGCCTGCAGAGCATTTTTAAGCAGCAAAATTTACAAAATGTGTTGATTAGAGGAGTGACAGTGGACATACCCAGTGACCTGTGAGAAATTACGAGGGTTGGTCCAACAAGTGAAAATTACTGTCATAAGAGTAGGAAAGCTTCTTTAGAAAAATACTTTTTCATTTGTAGCAAGCATTTAAAAAAATAAATGTTATAGCTTTCCAAAATTCCTCCAAAGACTGGAAGCTTTTGTTTTATTGTAACAATAGCGTGGGAACAAACATTTGTTTTCTTTCTATTTCTAGAGCTACCCCAGTGCTTGGGTGGGAATGAAACAAAACCCATATGAGAGATCTGCAGTTAGTTTTGTTTCTGGGCTGACATAAATTCAAATTATGGTAGTTTGGATTTCAACCAAACAAATTATCACCTAGATCTGAACAAATCTTGCTTCCTTTACACCAGAATGCATGCTATATAGCTTCCACATTGATATGTCAAACCATACTCCAGAGAAATAAGCAGGCAGAGAATTTACTGGTCACATCTTTTATTGCTAAAAACAAAATCTGCAGAAGGAAAAATAATCTTCTACTTTGAATGATGCAGCTGAGAAAAGGTCATGGATTTAAAAGAGTTAAAGTATTTGATTAGCCCTAGGACGTTTAAAAAAATTGTACAAGGCAAAGAAAGTGTGACCAATGTTGGAAGCAAATAATTGCCCTACAGAGGCCAAAGACCTGCCTTGCCCACTACTCTCTCTGTGGCCACTGAGGCTGTTCCTTTTAACAGTGAATAAAAGAGGCCAGGGCTTGGTTTTTGGCCTTGTGGCACAGCACAACTTCTGTCAGAACAGCTAAATTCTTTGGACTTGGCTCTCTTCTTTGGCACTATTCAGCTTTGTAGAATAAATGTAACCTAATAGATTGCTAAGGAAAGAATATTGGAAATAGATCAAGTCAAATGATCCTTTTTCTGATACAGCAACCCCGCCTCTGCAGTTCAGCACCCTTGGGACTCCCTGAGACAGAAGCTGTAGCCACATCCTAATAAATTAAGATGAAATCTCCTTCATGTCTCGTTCCACTTTATTGTGTGAAAATGTGCTTCCTTTCGTTTGCTTCAAGTCTGGTACCTAAAAAACACATTGGTTGCCTTCTCAGTTCTTACACTATAAGAAACACTGAATAATTCTTTTTTACTCATTTTTTCCAAACATTTAAAAAAATAAAATCCCTTGAATCATCTTTTCCAGTCCTATTTATTTAATCTTCACTTGTATAGAAATTGTTCTGTAGCGCAGTTCATCCTTGTCACCCTTCCCTGTGCTCTCTAGTTCCACTGCAGCCTTTTAGAAATAGATTACCCAGAATCATGTTTATTGCTCAAGTATGGGTGTACAGGGATTTTCACATACATCTGAATTTTTTTATTCCTCATCCTTTTCCCAATAATTCCTTCTTTATTTGTCACTATTTTCCTGCAGAAGACACAGCAACCAAATTTTGACTGATGTTTTCAGAGACTTTAAAGTAGATTTCAAGAGTAGTAATAGGTAATTTAGAGCTCATCCCTGAGTATGAAAAGTGAAGGTTATTTTTTCTCAGTGCATGACTTTCCGTTTATTGGCATTGATTTTATCTGTCATTTCATTGCTCAATATCATGAGACTCTTCTGTCACTCCTCACATCCAGCTCATGCTTTTACTATCCTGATTAATTCTGTATCATTACACAAAAAATCACCTCTCAGCTCACCACATTTCCACAGCATTTACAAATCCAGATCCCTGGAGTGTTGATGGTTCCTTGCTGTGAAAAATGATTATTCACCCTACCCTTTGTTTCCTATCTTTCACCAAGTAATCTGGGACATAGTTTACCCTTTTACCTCATGACAATTCAGTTTCATTAACGTTGTTTATCTCTTTTTGAAAATGCAATTTCCTAAGTTTCAATCAACATTATCTGAGTAATCCTTGGCTCCTTCAGAGAATTGCCATGGTTTTGCGAAGTATGGCTTTCTTCTACAAAAGTTGTTCTGATTCTTGCCCCATAGATCATCTTTAACCCTATGTCTACTAATTCTTTTGGAATTTCTAGCAAATTTCCTGGTCAGACTTATTCATCTGCTGGAGCATGCAAGAGTCCTTTTTAAGAGCTGATTGCCCATTTACCACTTTTCATTATTTTGGTATCAAATTGCCTGGAAGTAGTCTCTTCTGTTACCATTTCACACAGATACAGTCCTCAGGTTTTTTACCTATAAAGAAAATCTACAGCATAGGTAGCTCCTATACCATATACTATAATACTCCTGTCTTTCCTACAATGATGTCTAATGAAAAAATATAGTATTTAATACATAGGCTTGTACTAGATTCTTTGTTAAGTAAAATCCTATTCATCAATGAACACTGCCTTTAGCAGACTCCTTTACTTTCAAAATGTTTAAAATACTTTCCCACCCTCTTTTTTTCTTTAATTTTTAGGAAAAAGCTTTGTCCCATTTCTGAGGGATCACGTTGTTTCTTCTAATACCCTCCTGTCCTCTGCTGTTCAATCACTAGTTTAGGGAAGCAAAATTGAAGGGCACTGCACCTTCACAAGTATTTTTGATGAGCAGTGCATATTCCCTAAGTTCCTACAGTGGTGTGAACATGTAAGAATTTTATGCTTTTAGCTAGCTATTCCTTTTAACTAGCTTTCTCAGTTTAATACATTTTCATTCTTTAATTGTAAATATTACATGGGTGTGATGAGATATTTTTGGTATGTTCATTACTGTTATTGTGAGGTTTTCACACTTAGAAGGACATGAAATTTGAGTTTTCTGGGCCTACTATTGCATGGTGGCTGTTGTTGGGTAACTGTTATCTTTAATCAAATGCTGTGCATTAAGTCCTGGGATATAAACCTAAAAATAAACTAATTTTGAGTTATTTGACAAAACTGCAGTGTGCAGTTACAATGATGTTTGAAGAGAGCAAAGTTTATTGAATGTGTCTTTGAGCTTGTTTTTAATAATCTAGATACCTCAACTGTGCTCTGCTTTGGCTATCAGTGTTCTTCATTGGGTCTTGGTTTCTCTGTCCTTTAGTTCTCCAACTGTTAAATGGGAACAACAGCACATATTTGCATTGTATTTGTAACAGGAAGACAAATATACTATAAATTATGAGGTATAATTGGAAGATACAACAATAATAGGCTTCATAGACGCTCTCAAGATAAAAAGATGAAACCTTTTCAAAACATCTGGTTTGTGCATTTGGTGCCATATCAAATATTGTACCATGATCAGAATTAAAGCTTGGAGGTTGTACCTCTACATCTTTGCTACTCTTCAGTGTTTCAGTAACATGCATGTTGTGTTAGGCTTTATAAATACATCATATGACTATTTATTGTTATAGGAAAATAAGCATACTAAGAATAACAAAGGCAAAAACATATGCAAGATATATTCCATAATTTGTTTTGTTCCATATTCTGAATTTATGACCTACCCTACCTGTACTTCTGCAGTACCTGTACTGCAGTACCTGTACTACTTGTAGTTTTTAATTGGTTGAATTCTGTAGTCATATTGCCAGAAGTCTGCATTGAGAAGCAATTTGCAGGGAGAGAAATCCCAGGTGAAGAGGTTTGCTTGGGAGACAGTGCAAACGGAAGACAGAAAAAATAATGAAGAGAAAACTGGATACAGAATCACTGGTGCAGCAACAGGGATAAGAATGACCGAGCAGAAGAAAAGAATGGCCACACAGGAAAGGGATGAACTCCATGGAGACCTCAAGGCAAGGCACTGATTAGATGCACCAGTGAAGCATAAGCCACTGAGAAAAATAAAAGGGAGTTGAGTCAAAAAGATGAGCCAGACAGGCCACAATGATCTTTTCATTGAGGTGAACTGGGGTAAAACAGGAAGATCGCAGCAATGGCCTCATGAGTGAACAGGGCTGAAGAGCCCACAGTGACAGGGTGGTGGTTCATGGCAAGGGTTAGGAGGATGCATTTATAGTGTATTAACCATGCAGCTTACAGTTTGCAGAACCAGCCAATACTCAGGTGGCCAATATAACTATGAGGTAAACAGTGCTATACGCCAGGGGGGTTGAGAAATCATAAAACATTATCATGTCGTGTAAAGTCCATTACTGTATGTCCTGATGTGTGGCGGGCAATGACATAACACAGTTGGACATACCTGATCTAGGAGACTAACTTAAAATACCAAAACTGTTTTATTATAACATAATATATTTTAATAATAAAAAGATGTGTTGCAAAGTATTAATATCTATCAAAAGTAACACTCTATGGTAGTTTTTACACAGCTTGTAATTTCAACATCCAATTGCACAGGATAGTTTCATAGTGTCAATGGATAAAGTTCCTAAATCTACAGATTCTTTTGTCAATATACCATAACGTTTCTGATAAATCACAATATTTATCAGTGACTAAGACACAAAAGTGTACATTTTATGGACAGCAGGAAGCAAACCAACATATAAGGAAAATAGATGCTTGTGAAGCATTCTTAGCATTATTTAGTAGTCAGAAAATAGTACACCTATGTTTGTAACAAAATTCAGGTATGCTCTGTAAAGTCTATTTGGGTTCTTTAATCATTCTCAGAAAATTACTTAAGATTTAGTTGTAAGTCTTGAATAAATTCTTGCTATATGTTTTCTCTATCCTATGTTCTGAAGAAACATACCAGAGGCACTCATCTCACGTCATTTCATACAGCTACAATGTCAACAACTTCACCTGACCTATTTGTGTAACTCCCTCCTATCTTTAGTAAGAAATATGGGCATTTCCAGAATGCATCTTATCCAAGTGAAGAGATCTAAAACAAATCAGATGAGTCACAGTGAGAGTGTCTGTTCCTGTGAATAGCTGCCAAGGGGAGCCTGGGTGAGCAGTTCAGGTGCAGACATCTAATGTAAATAACTTAGAGGAACAGAAACCCACTCAGGAGGGCTGGAAAAAAAAAACAAACAAGACAAAACAAAAACAAAAACAGGGGGACACACATCTTGAGTAATAAGACACTATAGAAAGTAGATGGACGGATCTTCATGTGACAGCAAGAGTTACAGGAAGGAGCAAATCCAGGAAAAAAAGTTCATGTTGAAGCTGACAAGGCAAGACCTTAAGCCACAGATGCCAAAAGCTGAAAATGGCCAAAAAAGTTTCATATCAGGCAGCAATGAAAGGAAGGATATAAGGTGTCTATAAAAATGCTCAAAGAAAAAAATGGAAATGGAAAATATGGGATAAAATGGACAGGATCCCCTTTGCTGAAAACAGGGAGGGTGAGCATACCTTCTCTTCTACTTCTTGCAGGAAAATGATTTGTGCTCTTCTGTCAGGTTTATTGGGAAGGAGAAAGCAAAAAGGCGAGAGCACCTCTGCCCCATCAGCACTGCCCGCTGAAATATGTGAATTTGTGGGCATAGGGCAGAGTTAGCAAGTCTGATATTAAGCAACTTCCTTTCCAGTAATGCTGCTACCTCCAGCCTGTAACCCATGGTCACTTTAATAACAGCCTCAGCTATCTGATTTGCCCTAAATCTCCCTATAGTCAAAGGCAGTATTTTTTTTCCTTTGGCTTTCTCTGTGGTCAACTACATTATTTCTATAATAAGAGTCTTTATCAAGATCCTTATTTTGATCCAAATTTTCTGTCGCAGTCATGTACTTCTTTGCTTATGCGGGTTTATTTCACATCCTTAACATTAATTAAATGCAGAGGAGTGGTTTTTTCATATTAATTTTCTTTTCTCAGATTTGTTCCTTTTTTTTCCCCTCCATAATTGCAGTCGGATTAACTGCATTGTTAGAGTTAGAGTTCTGAATACAAATACGAGGGCTTTTCCCTTTCTCTTCCCTGACTACATTTCTATTACTGCAATCACAAGTATTCTTAACAACATTAAAGCCCACAGCAGATGTGAAGCAGGCTATAGCGAGAGAATATTTTGATTCCACAAAAAGGTTCAGTGCTGAAACATAATGTTCTTGCTTCCCAGCTATTACAGGGCAAACTAGCATGCACTTTTGAAAGTTAATATCTAATTTTCTAGATGCCTGCTGCCAATTTATTTTCATTCGGCTTCAATATAGCAGGCAATGAGAAGGGATTTTTGCAAAGATTACTACTGGGCTCATTATTATTGCACTAGTAGTTCTGGAAAACAAAATACCAAAACTCAGCTGATGATGACATAGTTATACAACAAAACTGGCTGCCTAGAACTCAGCGCCTGGAAGGAGCCCCTGGAGGAGACCTCAGGCTCACACCCTGCAGCTTAAATAACTCCAAACTTATCTTCTGTGCTATGGTCTTAGTTTTATTGCAAAACTGGATTTATGCGGGGATCTGAAGGGCTATGCGATCTTTAACCTCTGTTTTTACCCAGTGTTTGGAACATGAGCTCGGCCAGGAGTGACGGCTGAAAGGTACTGCCATCTGACGGCTGTGAGGCCACCCGTGCAGAGCAAGCTGCCCGCAAGCAGGCGGAAAGCCCACGGGGCACTTATTGCCACCGCACAAACTAGACCCCGTTCAAGCATGCATAGCAGGGGTGTATCAGCGACCTAATGGCTGCAGCGGCTGAGCTACCCTCAGGCTGTCCACTGCTGCCAGCAAACTCCTGGTACCCACACGCACCTTATGCTGTGTCTTCCCCATCTCTGGGCACACCCCCCAGTTCTCATGCAGGCACGCAATGAAACAAAGGGCGTGGGGTTTGTAACGCAGTGGGAATGACCAATATGTTTGTAGTCCTGCAGTCCTTTGCCTCTACCAGTGGAGACAAATGGAGCTGCTGTTTTCAGGAGGGAAGAAAGGAGATTGACTTTTCCCTGGAAAATTTCCTGCAAAAAGCGCAGCTTGGCTTGTCCTGTTCTGCTGCCTGAAGCAATTTACTAAATATGACCTGGAACTGTATTTGAATTTCAAGTCGACATAGCCTTTGAATTTTTTTGTATCATATGTAGTATTCTGGTTCAATTATATTCCAGTTCTTATCCAGCCTTATCATTTGATTACCATAATATCCATCTGAAGTGTACCTCAACCTTTCAAGGCTGAGGTTAGAATAATCATGATTAACCAGCAGTTATTAAGCAGTAGGGATAATTAAAGGACAAAAAATAAAAACCCACCACAAAAAGTGTTAGAATCCCATGAAAAAGTCTGTAAAACTGCAAGAAAGAATTGCCTTAAAATTGGTCCATGTTTAAACCATAAAAAGCATTCTGTAATTCTGTAATAACTTCTCTACCACAAGTGGGTATAAGCTAAGCATGTTCATGAAACGCTATTTCCTTTTCTAATTAAGGAAAAGAGCTTTCTAGGGATGTCTACAGATTAATACAAGATGCTCTGAGAAGATGCCAAATTATAGTGGAAATGTGTTTGTTCCCACTGTGAGTAGAAGCACTTGAGATGTTAGTTGCTTAGAGGAACAAAGATTTCAGATGCCAGCAATAATGCTTTCAGTATTTCTTCGGATAATTCAGCAACCCCAGATATTTTACTCTAGGCCAATTCTTTTAAACAACACTCAAATCTAAAAAAAAAAAATTATTAAAGTCCAGGACCTCTGTGAAGGAATAATTACACTAACACAAGCAACCCAGTTACCGTATTTTGAGGAGATACCTTTCTACTTCCAAGTTGAGCTGAGCCAGCAGAATGTGTGCACACTTCCCCAGTCCACTGAAAAGCAAACTGGTGCTGATGGGTCTCTTCCCAGTTTTGACAGTGTGCTTTCTGCAAATTGGGTTATATTACCTACGACATGGGTGTATAATAATCTTATCCTCCATGTAGAGTAATCAAGAAATCTTGATTAAGCAAAAGTGGTTGTGAAGGACACATATATTTGTAGGTGGCAATGGAAGACCTGGGAACTGAAATGTCTGACTTCTGGCTCAGTAAAATTTCTTTAGCTGGAGCATTATGCAAGGAAGTCCATCTTTCTAATTCTTTATTTACCTACCTCCACTTATTTCCCTCCTCACCCCAGGATACATTTTATAACCTTAAGCTCAGAAAATAAGTACAATAAACATCCAAATACATAAGCTGAATGGATAAAGTAAATGTAATGATGGTTGCTGGAAAAGGGGGAGGAAAGGCTCGATCCTCAAAAATAGTAGTATTAAACCTTTGATGAAGTAATTAGAAACATTTTAAAAGCTCTCCCATTCAGAGTGCATTTGTTTCTGTAATTGTGATACACTAGGAAATTCAGTGTTCAATTGCCCTGAAACTCATTCGCAATCCCTTGGTAGCAGCTAAGTAATTCCTGTACATTCCCAATGACAGAGAACATTTTTAACCTACATTTCCATATTAATCCAGTAATGCTTCCATAATATTTCACGGAAAATGCTGCTTGCTCTGCAAGGTCAGTCCCCAGAGAGCAGCTCAGAAGTGACAATGATGTATAAATGTACTCTTTGCCCCTGTGCAGCACTTCTCTTGTTCTCACCAGCACAACCTAAAAACAGATGACTTCCTGAATCCCAAGAGCCAGAGAGTGAATTATGCAAATACCTTGGGCTTTTTTATTAAGGGAGGAGAAAAACTTCAAATAAATTCTTATTGCTGACTTTGTTTGTTGGGTTTGTTGGGGTTTTTTTTCCCACAAGTTCATCAAGATGATTTCTTTTCTATCAAGATGCTTCAGAGCGGAAGGGAACAGGAAACCTGTGGTTGCTGATCAGCGAAAACAGCCTGTTTAAGACATCTCTTTCTATTTTCAGAATTTCTACTATGCAAGAAATCTTAACTTAGCTCCCTGATGAACCTGTGAGTTAATTTTAGAGCTGTTATCCTGGAAGTACCTCAATGCTTGAGTTCATCAGTAGCAAACACAGAGCTAAGAAAAAACCCCATTCTGTGGGAACATTAGGAATTAGAGGGTGCACTTAATGGATCCCCTGGCAGCATTTTATATGACCTAGGTTAGGCAAAGTCAGTGACTCTATCACTGGAAAGAGGACATCCCTAGGTAGCTAAAACTCTTACTCTGTAACCTGTATAATAGAAAAGGCACACACCCACAGAGTAGGCCAAATGCCTTTTTTCTTAATTCAGAAACTTCAGCACTTCAGCAGCTGTATCTTGCTGCCTTTATCTAGACAGTGCCCTTTGATATCAGATAACTACTTTTCTTTCATAAGCCTACCCCTCTGGGGCAGAAGTTTTCAATTCTTTCGTTCATGGAATATAACAAGGCATGTCTCAGTTGTCAGCTCCTGATATTTAGTACAAACTGCTTCCTACAACAGATTGCTAACTATAGCATAAACATTTTGATTGATTTACCAAATAGTCAAATGGTTAAAACCTCCATTTGCTACTGTGATGTACTATTTTCTGCTCACAACGGTTTCATGCTGGGATTTGCTGAATTTTTCTTCAGCTTTTAGTGAACCTCAACCAGACTGGTGGGAGATATCAATTTTGGGACCCCTCTGAGAAGCATGAAGTGCTGCAATCCCTTGCCACCACCCAAAAATGAATGCATGATCTACTATAGTAGATAATTTTTGTATGCTTTCTGCAAAGATTTTGTCACGGTATGTGTTTGCTATAATCAAGAACATATTGAAATAGATTATCTGCATGATATATGATGGAATGCCAAGTGTGTGATAGCAGATATTAGACTGTACCCAAAGACTTCCCTTTAAGAGAAAAAATGTCATTTGTATCTTGAGCTAGAAATTATGAGTAGAAAATATGTCTAGGGAGAAAATATGTTGTGCTTGTCACACAAACAAGCACTGGTTAATGACTACCAGAGATGAGGTGTGGCATTCTGATGGTCAGATTCACTGAGAAAGCAGGCCATGAAATGAAGAGTTGAAGCTGCCTTTCACTGTTACCTGTACAAATAGGCAAAACTCCATGAAAATTACTTCTGTCTATAATAAACGTGAGAGCAGAATAAAGCACGAGAGGTGCCCCTCCCCATATGAAGGTGCTGCAGAAGGCCTGTGAGCCTTTTATCTCCCTCTCATACACTTGCATTTTTAATGCCGCAAGGCGTACATTAAATTAAGGATTCTTGTATATGCAATTATAGCATTTTAAAGAGTTTGTTCAGCAGCTGTTGAAAATAAGTATCAGCCACTCTGGGCAATTAAATTTCATAGCTCAAAACGACAGAAGGAGCATTCTCCATTAGCACAAGCGGTAGGGAAGCAGATATTTTCTGAACTTGGAAATTATTCTTGCTAGAGGAAAACTGGAAAGGTCATTGTCACTTGCCAAATAAAACTATTACTTTTAAAATAAATATTAATTAATGTTATATGGTAGAGGGACAAAGACTCGATGAAAGTATTAACTCTTCCGCTTAGCTCTGTTGCATATCAGAAAATGTGTTAGGTTTTCATTGAACAAGGACTTTCTTTTTGTCAATTATTTTTACAATTTTTTGTCACTTTTTTGTAGAATTACTGGTCTACAAGCTCTAATACCTGTGTAAAGGCCATAGAGTCTATAAAAATATTAATTGTTTTACCAAATGATAGAAAAAGTAGTATGGCTATTGTGTTTTCTTGGGTTTTATTTTCACAACAGAACAAGATATACAATGAAACTAGCTAGACCCCAACAACTTCCCCAGCCTCCTTAAATCACAGGTTGTCTAAACATTATATATTGTTTAAAATTATTTGGTTGATCAGGAAAACAAAGTCACCATATGTTTCTCTTATTCAATAAATCTCCAGATGGTATGATTAACAATGTACTGTAATTATATGATGTCTAAAATCAACACTATTTACATTAATTACATAAACCCATAATTAATAAAGGAGAAGGTGGCAGAGATGTTTCCTGGCATCAGATACTATCTTGTCATCCAGACACACACATGAAATATCTGCCCAGTTTTGTGTACAGTTGCAGGTGAATACTGTCACATCACCTCTTGGAAAATATCAATGGTGTACATAAAAGATACCATGTATACCGTTTGAGTCACAGATAAGGTGAGATCTTGAACATAAAACTGCCCTACAAATAAATATAAGGTAAAGGATTTATTTTTTACACTGACATGACATCCTTGTTTCTAAAGCTGTTAAAGACAGTCTAGAGGAGGGCCACAAAAAGATCAGATGGCAGAGTTCAGCTTGTTCAGCCTGGAGAACAGAAGGCTCACAGGAAACTTTATTGCAACCTTCCAGTACCTAAAGGGGCCCTACAGGAAAGATGGAGAGGAGCTGTTTGTCAGGGAGCATAGTGATAGAACGAGGGGTAGTGGCTTTAAAAGAGGGGAGATGCAGATTAGATATAAGGAGAAAATGTTTCACTATGAAGATGGTGAGTTCCTGGCACAGGCTGCCCAGAGAAGCTGTGGCTGTCCCTCCCTGGCACTGTTTAAGGCCAGGTTGGATGGGGCTTTGGGCAACCTGGTCTAGTGAAGGGTGTACCTGCCCATGGCATTGGGGGTTGGGACTAGATGATCTTTGAGGTCTCTTCCAACCCAAATCATTCTCTGATGATTCTATGTTCTCAACCATTGCTGAACCCCAAAGAGGAGGAAAAACAAGAGAATAAAAAAGAGCTGACTAGCTACCCATAACTCAGGAATGGCAAAGCCCAGCAGTGGTAGGGAGTGCACAAGTAGAGCAGTATGTGCCCCAAACCCTGGGAGTCCAGAGCTTCATGAACTGTTCTGGGGAACTGGCTGTATAGAGATGAGTGTGCTTAACACAGTTATCTTTGTTCCTTTAAGTTTTTTCCTGTAACATTGCTTCCTATAGACTGCAACTGTATCCTCTAATATATAAGGAGGAACCAGGCTACCTACTGTTAGTATACTTCTACGTCCCCATCACTTCTGCAGGAAACTAGGGTGTGCCAGTCCTGGGCAATTAGAGCTTGGTTCACTCATCACACTCCTGGCCTTAAATCCCAGAGTAATTCCAGCTCCTAAATGGGTTACCTTTGGCAATAATATGAATATAGCCCTTTCTTCCCCCTCTTAACACACCTTCAGATTAACATGCTTTCAGTTATATATCTACAATGCTCTCTGCCCATGACAGGAGTACAAAGAGAAACACTCTCTATTGCACTATTTTACATCTTAATCTTAAAATTTATACTTTTTTCCATATGCCATGCTCTGGGAATAAAGATCAAGCCCAGAATACTTAATTTCTTACAAGATAGCTCCTTTTCATGTTTTCCCCATAATTTCAGGCTAATAGCTATTCTGCAAAATTTACCGGTCTATTCTCCACGTGCTATCTTAGGATTTGCATACATAAGTCTTATCTCTGTTAATGGTGCTGGAAGGATGTGCATAAATCCCCACATAGAGAGACGAAATAATGGGACTCTTAAGGCTTATTTATTTCACACTGGAAAACATGTTATAGTTATTGCAGTAATCTCTACAGTTCTGATTTGGTATATGAAAGAAACAAATATTCCATATATTGCTGTGTAACTTCATTTAATGATTACTGTAAAATCCAGAAATCCCTTGCTATCAAAAAAAAAAATGATGAATTTCAAGTGCTTCTTATCCATAATAATATATATTTTGACTGGTAATTAATACTCTATTTTTTCTGCATATACACTACATTGTTTGTATTATCTCTCATACGGTCTAGATACAGTATATGCCACTTTAGATTAATAAAATTAGACTCCTGCAATTATTCTTCACAGAAGCCAGTGATACTATTAATCATTCCTTCAAATTGTTCTTCCAGACAATGTAATGTTCTTCCAGTAAAATGTACAAGATGTTCTTATCGAACATTTCATTAACTAGTTCCTAGTGCTCTTTGGAGAATGTTTACTATGGCATCTGCATATATGCAAAATATTTAGATCTTTGCTTTAAATTCTTCATATAATTGTCTAGATATATAAATTTTCCACCTTTTTTCATTGCCACAAAGTCTTATGTATAAATTACACCAGTTTTGAATTTCTGTTATAATCCACTCAATTCTTTTCTAAGCGAGTAGCTGAAAAATGTGGGTCAAGGGTAAACCTTAGCCTAGTGGCAGTGAACAGTGAAAGCTGAACCTATCTGATCTAGTAGGTGTCTGTAACCACGTGAGCTGAAATTACTGTGGATCAGACGTCAATTCCATTTGAATATTTGGAGAATCAGCAGAGTGAACTTGCTGCTAGCTGCTAAACATTTGTTAATGACAGTGGTTAACTTTTAACTCAGGTAGGAGGTCTAAAGGTATAGCAAGTTATTAAACCCCTGTTTTTTTAAACATAAAATGATTTTCTGTTTTTCAGTGACCAATGGCAGCAAATCAATACCTTAGGGTATGTTCATATATTCATGGGTTCAGCAAATACACTTTCTTGAACTTTAATCTGCAGGCTATCTAACTTCACTAGGAAGTATGGTTAATAGGGTCTAGAAAAACATTGCAGCCTGAAAACATTTTCTTTTCTGAAAAACAAAGGGGTGTTACCCCTTGCCCTTTGTTAAGATAGTTGTTCAAATATTTAAGGTTCTGAACAGACTCAGAGAGTTTAACCAGCGGATGCCTCAATCCCAAGTATGCCCCCAGTTGTGTCACACCATCCCAAACACAGTTGTTTGAGGGACTCAGAAGCAGAGGAGATTTTCAAGTTATACTTTTGCAAATATGTGAGCTCCAAAGTGGGGAAAAAAGAGCAGAGAATCTTTGAAAAGCAAAACAAAAAAGCCAAAGATGTAGTCAGAAAAAGCACACCAGATCTCTGTGACTGACAGAAAGAAACACCTGGATTCACCGCTTATGGGAGAAGAGGGACTCTCAGAGCTTCATACCCACCCAGGCCTAGTGCTGGAGGACACACAGCACCAGCAGCACCCACTTGGCACTGCACCCCTTGTCAGTCACTTCCCCATCCCAGCTGTCCTCTATCACTGTGACAGCTCACCAAGCAGGGCACTCTCCATTTTCCTAATTGGGTCTTGTATCAGGGAAATGGATGTTGCAGGTGTGAGATGCTGCGGGCTGCAGGGGATGTCGAGGGGTGTCCATGCACTCACCCTACCACTCAGGTGCAGAGGTGTGGGGCACCACCAGAAGCTGGGCTTGGTTACAAAGCCCCAGTGACACTGTGAGGTTTCCAGGTTATTCAGGATTTAGGGAATCTGCCAAAATTGTCATGCAGTTTGAACAGGATGTGAGCACCAGTCTTGCCAAGCGGGGTGTTTAGAACAAGCTTGAACACTGTGGTACCTGCTAAGGGAAGCTGCAGGAAGCGAGTGTGAAGGACCTAACACCAGTGTAGAGAGGAGCTAGGAGGGGTTGTGCTGTGGATTGTCATAGAGGAGCTAGAAGGGTTTGTGCTGTGGATTGTCATAGAGGAGCTAGAAGGGTTTGTGCTGTGGATTGTCATCTAGGATGTAAGTAGAGTGAAGGTATTTCTGTTCTAAGGCAGGATTTCATAGGATTGGATTTAATCTGCATGATCAGATTTGCATAGGTGGTGAAATCCTGCTACTCCTTTTGGCTTCAATATTTAGATCAGGGATATTATATTATGCTATATGACAGTTTATGGATTGAAAAACATGGAATTTGTAACAACCGTTTTCCAGAATTCTCCTTTGATGCAAATGCTTATTTTGATACACCTACACAAAAAGAGACATCTCCATAGAAACCTCCTGAACCTTATGTCTTAAATAACTACTTTATAGGGCTTATCTTGAGAGTTATTGAGGACACTCAGCTCTCACTGTCTCCTAAAATAGCAATAACTCTAGAAACTGCAGTGCTATTTTCCACTGTGTGTTGACAAAAGCGTAGCCATTCCACTCAGATTCATGTAAAAAAAGTTCAATGTTTAATAAACTGAAAAATAAATCCCCTTACATATCCAAATGTTCTTTAGCTCATTTAATGTATTTTTTTTCATCTGACCACATCCAGATAATGCACATGCAAACTTCCACTCAGTTAAACATCGGATGCTGGTCTCTGACAGTCAACTCTTTCTCCATAGTCAATGGATGGAGTTGGCTACTTGCAGATACGTATTTAACCTGCCTAGTTCTCATTCCTTTTTTGCTCAGACTATCAAGGAGGCCTCAGAGGTGCACAGATGAGGGGCCTAATTTCTGGATGACAAAAGTTAGGTAGGATGATATCTATTTCTTTTGCTGGTCAACTGCTAGAGCCATAGCCTCTGTGATCACAGCTAAAACTAATAAGAAACACGCAGCTGAACACTTCAGTCTTATAAAAATCCTCTAAACAGAAGCTTTTTGAAAATGATGGGTAAAACAGTCTTCAAATACCAGTAGTAAATACATGCAGTGAGTAGGTAGGATTCTTTCCAAGTCTGTATTATGAGATCTTTTCTTGATTGTGGGAAAATCAAACAGCTTATTCAAATCCTTTATGCATCTCTGTATACTGGTTACCACAGAATCGTAGAATCATAGAATCATAGATTCATAGAATGGTCTGGGTTGGAAGGGACCCCAAGGATCATAGAGTTCCAACCCCCCTGCCACAGGCAAGGCCACCAACCTCCAGACCTGTATCTACACAAGGCTGCCCAGGGCCCCATCCAACCTGGCCTTGAACACCTCCAGGGATGAGGCATCCATGCCCTCTCTGGGCAGCCTGTTCCAGCACCTCACCACTCTCTCTGTAAAAAACTTCCCCCTAATATCTAATCTAAACCTTCCCTCCTTTAGCTTTAGTCCATTCCCTCTTGTCCTGTCACTATCTACCCTTTTAAAAAGTTGATTCCCCTCCTGTTTGTATGCTCCCTTCAGGTACTGGAAGGCTGCTATGAGGTCTCCTCACAGCCTTGTCTTCTCCAGGCTGAACAAGCCCAGCTCCCTCAGCCTCTCCTCATAGGGCAGGTGCTCCAGCCCTCTAATCATCTTTGTGGCCCTCCTCTGAACTCTCTCCAACAGTTCTACATCTTTCTTGTATTGGGGGCCCAGATCTGGACACAGTACTCCAGATTAGAGAGGGACAATCACCTCCCTGTCCCTGCTGGCCACTCCATTATGAATATATACTCCTTGAAACCAACGGGAATTTAAGTGCTACTTCCTGACAGCGAGGTAATGTAATGCAGTATGTGATGTAACAGAGCCCAGCACTATGAGGTATCAAAAATTGAAGTGCTGAGTGCTTTTAGTTCCTGTTGGCTTAAGCAGAGCATGACTGAATATTGATGGCACTGAGAGTCCTTCAAACTCAGCTATTGAGGGGCCTGCCCAGGATCCTCACCTGGGATGTGTCTGCATGAGAACTGACTGGAAATTGTGGGAGGGTGATTGCTCCTTTAGAGGTTTGAAAAAACTGTCAGGACAAAGCTTTTATTTCTCCAAACACCACTTCATGCTTTGTCCAGAAGCTTTATAACATCCTATATTACTCCTGCTTCAATACTGAATACTATTAGCACGAAAGGTCTTGATTAAATGCAGTGCCATTCACAGCAAGTTAAAATCCAAAAGGCACTCCTGATTGCCCTTTGTAAATCTGTTAGAAAGTATCACCTGTTAACTTGGATCCCAGGTGACTGTCCTCCAGCTCCTCAGCTTCTCTGAGACTTTGATCATTCAAATCAGGCATTTTCTTTAGCCAGAGAAGAGACCGATGCTAAAGTCACGTCTCGCAATGCAGACTGCCTGAATGGAGGGAAGACAAAGCAGAAAGGGTGGTGTTTGCACCACTGGATTAATGGGTGCAGAACAAAAGATAACCTGCGCTGTACTTGTTGCAACAGCTTCTCCCTGGTTCTTGAAGGCCTAGAGTTGCTCTAGAGCATCATACCTTCAGTAATAAGTAGTACAGTAATCTCTCAAGGATCCTTGAGTGACTGGCTTGGATCATTAGCAATGCATCTAATGCTTTGGGATCGAAGGCAGTGTAGCTGTGAGGTGATGCTCTGTTGCTCCGTCCCATGTAGATTAACTGGCAAAGGTCTGCTTTAGTTTTAGTTTTGGATCTGTGCTCCACATCCATAGGAATGTGCAAGCGTGCCTGAAGGTTTGCAAAAAGTTAATGGGCTAAATGTTAGCACCACAGGATCACTGAATGCTAATTTTTTGGAAAAGACCTGTGTAGGTCACATAATCACAGCCTTGCTCAAAGCAAAGCTAAGTTCAAAGCTTTAAACAGGTTGTTCATATCCAGTGGGGTTTTTATTGTTTTTTTTTAAATCCCAAGGGTGGACATTTTAGAGTTTCTCTGGACAACATGCTCCAGTGCATGATGACTCTTAGTGTAAAATTTCCATTTCAAAATAATTAAATTGTTTTGAAAAAGAAGAAACAAAGCTCCTTCACTGGCCACCTTCACAAAACAAAAGCAAACAAAAGCTTTCATTTCAAACCAGCTCTATTGCCCACTCCTGAAAATCTATGCAGCGTAATCCTGAAGCAGCTAAAAGCAGTGCAATACTCGGTATCAACGGATAAATAGCAGGATTTGTAGACAGAATTAGGAACTGAATTGAAGACTATCTCAGATTTACTTCTGAGCAAGGATTTCCCTCAGACTCAGACCTGAAGCCATTGCTCGGGAATGCTTCCCCCAGTGACAACTGTCCCAAAACAACTAGTATCAAGCTGCCTGGAAGGCAAGCAGAGCAGTTGTGCCATGCTGCTGTGAGCTCTAAAAAGAGAGCAATAAAGCAGATGTCTGCTCAGGATTAGAGGGCACTGGAGAAGTAAGTGTTGGTGATAAGTATGCAGAAGCTTATCCCTGTAATATCCAAGCAACTTTAGAGCATATGATCATTAACTGCTGCCTTTATTTTAAAGGATGTAATAAAATGTACGTTCAATTAAGCAGAGGTTTGTAAGATTAACTTGTGATTTGATTGTCTGGGGCTTTTCTAGGATCTCACTGACAGGCTCATTTCAAGAAAGGATTGAGCACTGGCCATTTGGAATCACCCACCCTTTGTAGCTGTTGAGAGTTACACATCTAAAACCACACTACTTATTTTCTGGGAGAATTTAGCTTGAATGCATAAGAATATCCATTCGTTGGAAAGAAAATTACTCTCACTGGGTAGTAATGCCCTCTATGAGTAGCTTTAGGCATCATCTCCCACTAACAGCCACTCTTTGACCCAGAGGATAGCAGCTTTCCATAATCACCCACAACTCCAGTTAATATGTAACATAACATATGTGTAACAAGAGACTAAGGCATAAAGGGGAAAGGCTAGCTGTGCTTCAGAAAAGGTTTGATGATGCAGTTTCTACAATCTGCTCTACTATCTTAGAAGGGCACATACGCATTAAATTTTGCTTTCCAATTCCACAAAGGCTATGTTAGAATGAATATGAAGAAGTTAATTACCAAGGTGAAAAAGAGAATGTTGTTATTAATGCATTGCCTAGCTGTATCAATGTTTTATGTATGACTTCAAACCCTGAAAAGACTTCTTTTGCATCATCCCAAAGAAGATTCAGGAAGTTGATTCTGTAGGCAAGCACCATTTTGCTCAATTCAAAGGTGACCTTGGTTCAATACAACAGCTTATTTTGTCCCTTCTACCTGCTGGCTGTCTCTACCTTTTGCTAGATCACAAACTGTGAAGGGTAGGAACCGAATCTTTCTCATGTTTTTGTTTCCTACTTAACACAGCAGGAGCCAGGGGCCTCTAGATGCTACCACAAAATGGTACTGATAAATACTTGTTTGGATACCAAGAAATGTGACAGCACTAAACACATTTTTAAATGTTTTGCCCTGCAGTTAGAATACGTGTTTGCTCGTCTCAGCAGAGCACGTTAGCTGAGGTTCAATGACTCACTAAACTGTAGTCACGTGGGCTTTTTGTGAGCTTAGAGTGTGGACAGAGGTTGCTTGTGTCTGCCTGCAGTGCACGCATGGATGTACTCCCAGTCCTTTGTGGGTCTCGGTCTAAATTCTAGAGCTGCACAGATAATGGATCTTTTTCAGCACGGTTGCTGAGTCAAGAAGTGTGTATGTGTGTGTGCTGTGGAGGGGGAAGCCAGCAATGTGCAAGCAGTGTTATTTTATTCTGATTTAGCATGGAAAGTTTCATTTGTAGAGAACCCTTCAATTCCAGTGGCCTTACTTCTGACAACTTTGGAGACCTCTCCTGCTTTTTCAGGGCTAGAAGCTCTGGCCATAATGCAGCAACAAAATCGTCCTTAACAGCGTATTGCAAATAAGACCAGCTACTGGCATTGCAAGAAGGATCTGAATAGCTGAGCTTCATGCAGGGTTAGGAAAGGTGTAAAGTGCAGCTGGCCCCATAGCAGCAGCTCTTCTGTTCCACCAGTGGCATCTCACCAGCACTGCACATTGCTGCAGTGTTAGCTCAGCGCTTTGGAGAATTCCTCATGTTCCCGATGTAGATGCAAACATAGTCGGGTTTACCTCAAGACCTTCAGATTTCTCCACTTTGGAACTCTGTAGTGCAAAGAGTGGTCCAAATTATGAAGTAGGAGAGGCACTGCACAGCCCATCTTTCTCTCCTCTTGTATTACGTTGACCCTGCTTTGTGCAACCTCAAGGTGCATCTTGTTTCTGAGCAAGCATAACTCCAGCATACCAACTTTCCCAAAGCTACTCAAAACAGGATTTTTCTTTTCTTCTTTAAGTTAGCAGGAAAGTTTTAATATTAAAACAAATCAGGGCCCATGCTTTCTTTGTCATCTGTTTTTCTGATAAAGTTATCACAAGATGGGCACAAAAGCCAGCGCTTGTTCCCAGCCTCAAAGGAAAGGAGCTCAGAGGAAATACTGTTCACCTGGCAAATTAAGCCTAATGTACCTAACTACATTGCTGGTCAACAAGTCAGATGCATCAGACACGCACGTAGAAACTGCAGATCACCTGTGCTGGGAGTTTTATTTCAGTGCACTCAAGATACAGAGTTGTTTGGAACTCATGCAATAAAACCCAGTCTTAAAAAATATTGTAAGAGCCAAAACTGTATGCAGCTGGTTGCAACTGCTTTCTGTTTTAGGACAACTACTTGATGCTCTCCTTGGCATCATGGAGGTCTTTCCCTTTGTCATCGCTGTCATCTACAAATAAAAGGAGTAAAAGCCAGTTCCTGACATTTTCAAGATACTATTCTTAACAGATTGCATCATACATCCTACAGTGTCTATTGTTTGGACAGCCCAAGGTAGGCTTTGCCCAAGGTACCCAGGGTGCTGGAAAGCCAGTGAGCTCAGCACCCAGCATGATTTGGCCCTGCTACAACAAGGTGACCTGGTGAACAAGCAACCTGGCAGCCAGCATAGCTCTTTGGAAACAGGTGGCTGCGTGATCATGTCATTTCCTCTCCACCAGCAGCCTGGCAGCTGCCCTTCGCGCTAGACCAAGAGCTCTGGCCTCTGGCCAGCAAAGGTTTGTGAGTTCCTACTCTAAAGGTCGAATGAAGTTTCCACCAGCAAAAAAAAAACCCAACTTCCCTAGAGCAGAAAAAAAAAAGGAAAATAATGTATTAAATGTGTATGTCTCAAAGTAAATGGGTAGCTGTGTGTTACAGGTCAAATTCCAGTTGTTGCAACTCATTTTTGTTGCAATCCTGCAATACCAGCAGGCAGACACTCAGTGGGGAGAGTAGGAAGGGTGATGTGCCTAACATTTGAGGAAACCACTAAGAAACCGCCATATAAAACAACTTGTTCCTGTAAAACTATTAATGGAACAAAACGTGTTATTACACAAAACATTACAGAAAATGTAACAAACTAGGAAGATTTCTTCACAACCCTACATAGAACTTGCAAATTTTTTGAATAGCATAGTTAAAACACTTATAATAACATTTTTTTAGAAAACAAGAATCCTACCTCTGTGTGATCAAAATGTCATAATTTCATCAGTTTAGGTAAAAAGATAGTCCAAAATGTTATACTGTAAGATTCCATAGTTTTTGGGGTTTTTTTATAGTTTTCCCAAGAATAAGAAAAGTTTTCACCTCAGACTAGCTCTTTTTATTTTCAGGTAATATAGTCCAGCTATTTAAAAGGAAAAAAAAAAAAAAAAGGAAAAAGCAAAAATGTCTGCTTATCTATGAAAAGTGTTTAGGCCCCTTACTGAAAGGTCATATTGAAAGGCCATATCACTGAGCAGACTCCTAATGCTTTTTCCTATACAATAAACTGCTCACCCTATCTAATCTGTATTGTGTAATTACAAAATCTCCATTAAATGGAGTCTTGAAAACAGAATAATTCTCTAAGATTTTCATTACAATGAAGACTCTCTGTCCCCTCAAATTCCCCAGATGTCTGTTTGTCAGCAAATGAGTGGGAAAAAGACCTTTGAAATAATGTTGACTCGTTAATGAAATACAGCATATCATTCACATTTGCCAAAGAATTACATGAGTAAGTTCAAATCTGGCATTCATTTTTATCTTAATATTTGCTTTCTCAACGGAATATTTTTAATAATTTTAGTATTACTAACATTGTTTAGGTAATATGCTTGTGCTGAATCTAAGTACAGATATATCAGAACTTAAAGGGTTATATTTACATTGCACTATGCTGGGACACAAGAAGATACCAGGGATAGTGCCACACAGACTGTCTCAAATTTGAAGCCCTGTAGCTGTACCAGCACAAATACTGTGCTGGTCATGAAATTATGCCAATGTAGATCTTCTGGGATTCGCTTTTGTGTCAAGTCTTCTATGCAGTGCTGACCAGACATAGCCAGACATAGTAAAAAATAACAACAAAACTGAAGTATGAGACCTGTATTAGTAGAAAAAGGTAAACATAACAGTGCAAGATACAGCTATATGTTGGCCTCCCAAATGTAAGAAAACCTCCTTATACATACTGAAAAGACTGTTATTTCCTATGACAGACCATTCAAAATTTGAAATTGACCTTTTGGAGAAATAGGATTAGGCCTTTTGAGGATACATAAAATAAAATAGTCTATTATATGGCCTCTTTCAGAATGCTGAATGCCTCCTAACATTAACAGGAGTTCAGATTGCAGATGCAGATCTCAAAATAATACAGAAATTGAAAGACTTCCCAAAGGGTGCCGAAAAAGTTGAAAAACTTTCTTTAATCAGTTAGATTATGTGCTGCTGCTGTTAGAACAAGTGCGGTCCAAGCCACATGACTGCTGTCATCTTAGTAGATGAATGGATGAATGAATGAATGAATGAGTGAATGAGTGAATGAGTGAATGAGTAAATCATTACAAGGTCTATTACGAGCCAGCTCAATGTTATAATGAAGCCTGGAAACAGTCTGAGATTTCTTATGTACCTGATTACCATTAAAATGAAAAAGCAGCTGTACAGACAGTTTTTACAGGAAGCTTTTACCAAGAATATTTACTTTTATATTTAAGATTAATTAGCAAAGTCAGATCACTGTGTTTTTATCAGCAATGAAATAGTGTCTGTAAATAAATGTGAGGGAAAAAAACCCAACAATTTTGACCCTTAAAATATATTTGAAATCATTTCACCAAAATAAAAGGACTGACAGATAACATATTGGAAGTTGTCAGCTTTGTCTTTAAAAGCCTCTATATTAAAGCAAAACAGGTAATTCAGATTTTACCTCTTGCTTTGCCATGCCAGAATTGTGCAACTCAACCTTCCTGGATGGGTTTCTTCAGCTTTGTTCTCTCTGTGCCTTTGCCGTGGGTCATACATTGCTCAAGCCTGTAATAGCAATTAAGGTCTTTGAGACATGACCTGACTCTTGAAATTAGTTGAAAGTGGTCAATAGATTCATTAATGGTGTAATCCTACAAACTTAATTTCTTAGGCTAAAAATACACCACTTGGCAACTATTAAGACTGAAATAGACTACATATGCATGTGTACACACACATTCTTGGTCTTTACAAGGGTTTGAGGGAGAGAAGGGCTGCAGTGCCCAGTCTCTGTTTCTGACACTCAGAAGGTAGAGGTCTCTGTGTCCTACCCTTTCTGGAACTCAGGAGAAGGCTTGTGTTTCCTGAGACAAAAAAAACCCTACTGCCTTTGGGGATACTCTATACTACAGTGCTTATTTAGGCATCTACTTTGAATTTTAGAATAAGAAATCAAGACACACATGTAGGTGGCATTTTTAATTTTGTCCATTTGTATGTTTTTCCCAATAGCTCTACATTTCCAGATGACAGAACAAGTTTTACGTTGAGGGAACCCATTGGCATGAACAGTTCCTGGATTTAGGCTGAAATTTCTGAACAATAGTTGAAACATTTCATTTATGTGGAGATACCTATGCAGAGAAATATGCACATTTATGCTTAATACAATGCTCTTCAGAATCACACAGATGATGAAAACTGAATACCTAGTCATTACAGAGGTCAAATTACTTTTGTGTTACCAGATATCTCAAAAGAAAGGCTTAGAAATTTGCAATAAATTCACCAGTTATAGCATCTGAATGAAATAAAAAGCTAATATTATTTCCTTATAAACATTACAATTTGAAGTAATACAAGAGAAAACATTATTCCTGAAGAGCAGTTGCCCACTTGGAACAGCAGAAAATTTGACAAGTAGTAACAATTCTCTATACCAGTTGTGGAAACACTCATCTCACTATGCAACTATGGTTACTTGAATGAATGCAGCCATGATCAATAACTGTTTTCTTCTGGAACACCATGAACTTCATTTTGAAAAGAGACTTCTTAAAATCCTTAATTTTAAAATGTTTTTCTGTAATTGTAATCCTCTCTAGTTCTCATCTGCCTTCTGTTCACTAAGTGAACAAAATTTTTAAAAAAAAAATTAAAAAATCACTTTTCATGATCAGTCTTTTTGTTCTAAGAACAAGGAAGTCTTACAGTTGTGAAAAAGGTCAAGGGACTCCTAAGTCTTCAGCACCTAACACATTGAGTGACGCTCTCCTGATCATAAGATTAAATCAAGTCACAGGATGTGTCCCCTACGGATATTGGTTAAACTGTTCTGGAGCTGAGTGGATTAGACTGGCATCCTGCGTTTTACTTGAAAATGTACTATGCCAGAAAGGTCAACATGTTTCAAGGAAGTTAATTGAAATCAACCAAATGAGACAACTCTCTTCCTGGAGGAAAACTTTGTCCAGCCTGGCTTTGCCTTTGGGATAATGTGTATCAGAAGTGGCACTTAGGCATTTTGACCGGAATTTTGCTGTTGATCAGCTTGCACAGCAACAGCAACAATTTATGCATTTTAGCAAATCTCTCCTGACCTTCAGGAAACTACTGCAGTTTTTCTGTATATCTTCATTACTCTTTTTCAGGAAAACAAAACAAAAACAAACCCAGGATGATTTATGATAGCAAGATTTTACTTACTGTAAGTTTGTACACTAGCAAATATGGCAACTGTTGTGATTCTATCAGTCTTTGCAGATAAGGTTTGGATTAGGTCAGTGTTTTCTGGGTACTTCTGAAGGAGGAATTCAGTAGTGGTCTCCAACACCACCTCTATAGGCTCTGTGATTGTAGAAGACACAGAAGTGATGATTCTTGAAGGGAGTATAAAGTGAAGACTGTGACCTGTTGTGGTGAATGTCTAGGCACTTCCCCCCTGCCCTCCCTCCCCGAAGAAATAAAAGCTATCTTAATTTTCATAAAAGTTCCAGCTCAGTAAGCCTTATCCTCTTTTCCTACAGTTAAGAGCAGACTCTGAGTTGAAGCCCTTGGGAAAGTTACAGGCAGTGCCTGTATCTGAGCCATTTCCAGGACAAGACAATTGCAAATTGCCATCATCATCACTGAGACAGGATTAAGGCCTTGTGCATTTTCCCCGTGCTATCATCACGGCAGTTATATTTCAGTATTGAAGAAACAATTCCAGTTAAATCTAATCACATTAAGCACTGAGTGGCTCAGTTAATTAATTTTTAGAAAACACTTTGAAGAACACCCTTCATGAAAGGTATGCAATTAACACACTGCTCTTGTTGGAAAGAGTTGCACTGGCTGCGTGTTGTTGGCTTTCCATGCCATTTCAGGGCCAAATCATGCTAGGTGCATGTTCTCCCTGTAGTTTCATTTCCACCAACAGATAGTTGGCAAGCTGCTCAGTCAGAGTATCCAGTGTGTCCTCCTGAATGGTCATGTCTTGAAAACTGGAGAAGTTACTTAGTTTGATGGCAGTTCCAGTGATGCCAGGTTCCTTCTATTAGACTAATGGATATAATGGAGAAAAATATGTACAACTTCCTGTACACATTTTTTTTCTCTGCATTCCTTATCCAGAACTGAACTGTGTTTCCTTTTTGTCCTCTGAGATTTCACCTCATACATGTTCCTGCTTCAGAGGAAAATTATACTTTAAAGCCATAATAGCCTATTCCCCTCCCCCGGCTTTTTTTTTTTGGGGGGGTGGGGGTGTCTTTAAAATATTTCTTTGGAAGTCTTCAATTATTTCTGTGTCACAGGATGTCATGTTGTGACTTTCATAAATTTGTACATATGTATAGAACATGAATAAATAAAGATCCTTCAAATAGCTTTCCTCTTTCCAGATCTTCTTAATATCTGAATGGTCCATCTGGGGTCATTCACACATCAGGAGGAATTACGTTCATCTTATCTAATGTTTAACTTTCTCTGTATTAATATCAACATTTGAGCTGGTGATCCATGCCCTTTTTGTACCAAATGGTCTGCAAGTAGCATTTCTACAGCATGAACGATTCGATGTGTTTTAGGCACATCTCATTTTTGATGAATTTAATAAGACTCTGGAACTGCAGATCTACTGCTACTAAAGGGAATCCAGGAATCCCTCTATATTGTAAGTGTTTAAAGTTTTCCATTTAATAACAACCAAGATGTCAGATTAAGTAGTTGTAAAAATCTTCCTTTCAATGTGACAGAATTCAGCCTAAAATTCTATTCCTAGACCCCTTTGTTGCAACATAGTAACTTGATTCACACCTGCCTAGACATCTATCAAAAAAAGACCATCATCAAACAAAACTTTGGACTTGGAATAATGCTATTTCTGTTCATTTTGGAGCACTCTGGCACTGGGACTGGTATCTATAGACGTGTCTCCAGTGGTGTCTGCCAAAGGTCTGGCAAAAGTTGTCAGGTGTCTGGATAAATCAGATGTATGTACGATGCCATGAATGGATAGCAACTTTCTCCCAGCATTCTGTTAACTTATTTTGCAGGTTCATGCATTGCTGTAAAGAAATCTAAACATGCAAATCAAAATGCAAATAATATTCTGTGAAGGACTAGATATCATTATCGATAATGGTAGCATTAGAGTTTAATTGAAGACAACAATGTGAAGTATTAAATTGACAGTACCAACATCTATCCCAGAATTTGTAATACACTTCAGGAACAACCTTTTTTTACTCACCCCTTTCAAATAAGGTCTTTCTATCAAAATTCATGTGGAAAAGCAGCGGTTGTCAGTATAAGCCAGACAAATACATGTACAATCCAGTGAACAGTTCATTTCCATACGGAGTTCTCAAAACTTCTTTGCAAAACTATCATAAATGTACAGGTAAATACAACCAGCAAAGGGGAGTGAATATGAATCTCAGATATTTTAAAATTAAATTTTCTTTAAGTTCTATGTTCCAGATGCTACTGATTGATGTCTTGTTAAAATGCAGTAACTCCACCCGTAGATTTTAGTAATTGATGACCTGAAGTATTGAATAAAATGCTGCAACAACTCCTATCAACTAAAACTTTCCACTTATTAAAGTCTAGAAAAAAAGTTTTTCAGATCAGTGACAGAAATACTTTTGTTGCTAACATTCAAACAATGTCGTCTCATTTCTGCACTGTTTTACTTTTTCGTGACCACAAAGTGATAGAGAAGTTTGGTCCAATAACTCTGGTGGATGAGTTACACCAGAGTCTTCAGAAAAAAAAAGAGCTATTCTAGTAACCACTAGAGCTAACAAAAGCCTGTAAATGTAATACAAACATGGTTACAGTAATATATAGTCAATTAACTTCTCTCCTGCCAAAAGCAGAGTCCAGCAATATTGTCATAGAACTGCTGTGCCACAGTGCTGAATGCATCCAGTGCATTATACTTCTTTAGTTTTATCTTTAGCTTTTTTCAAGCCTTACATGCCTCAGGATTCAATGAAAATCAGAGTCATTCTTCTTTCTTTATTAAGAATGCTCTAGTTAACTAGATAGCAATTTCTACTGAAAAAAAAAATATCCTTTCCCATCTTATGCTTTAAGGTGAGGCATCTGAGCCCTTGAAACTTCGAATCTGAGTGCACCTCATGCAGTTCACCTCTCTTCCTTTGTATGTGTTGAAAGAGAAGCTTGGGAGAGAAAAGGTGCAGCACAATATTGGAGAAAAAAAAAAAACAAACCACACCCTGCTGCCAGACTTCCAAAGATGAACTATCCACTAAATGAGAGTACTTTGCTCTTAGTCACAAGATCATCCCAGCACTTGAGTTATCTAAATGAGTTAAGTGAAGGGGAAGGAATAGCTGTGTAAGTAAGCTTCATTCTAAGCAATAACTTACTTAAGTAGAGTGTACTGTGTGAGGCACGTCTGTCACAGGCTCATGCAAAGGCAGGCTGCCAGCCTCCCTAATTACTTTCCTAATGATTTTAGTTTTCTATAAATTTCATCCCATATGAGTAGTAGGAGCCTGTGTTCATCTGCTTATACTGCTACTTATTGGTGTCATGGGTCCCTGTCCTCTCAGATGCCACAGCAGGAGCAGGCAGCCCATCTCACAGGGAGCCTGCCTGCTTGCCATCTGGCATGCAGCATTACTGTACTTAACACTGTTGTGTGGCTCGAGAATCTGTCTTTACCTTCAATCATCATGATTTTTGTCTACTGCTATTTCCTTTTCACAAGTGTTTGTCAGAAAGGTAAAGGCATCAGTATACTTATGATTTAGTTCCACTTCCCTAAATATTCCAGAATAAGTTGTGTTTATTTATATGTTCCAGACCTACAGCGTGGCTTCCTTCAGAAGGACACGTTAATGACAAGGACGCTGCAATTTGATTTTAAATACTAACAATCTTCCTAAATCCCAGGTCTGACTAATGTGGGGGAGCTATTAAATAATTATATTAAATGCTAGACTTGAGTGCTCTTTCTATCATATATGTGGGTGAAGATTTGTCACCCTTGGCATTTGATGGGACAGCAGATTTTGCCTCTGAAAAGAAAAAAGGCACTGTTGCTAGAGAAATAGTTTCAGCAGCTTTCAGCTGCTATTTTCAGGGAACACTCAGAATAGTTTGGATAAGATGAGTCTGAATGAAAGAAGTGGTTTAAGACATCTTCATTGCCAATTCAGTTGGGGGCATCCAAACACCGAAGCTAGTCCCAGATTACTGTATTACTGCCTGTGCGTTTGCTGTGTGTCTGGAGGCACAACCGGTGGCTTCTTGCTGATAAATGCTTCAGCACTCTTACCTGGAAAGTTGTGTAAAGGCTACAGCAATCTGGAATAAGGGAGCAGTGGGTTAGCAGTGGTGACAAAACCCAGGCAGAGCGAGGGGAAGACACAGTTCTTCTACACAGGGAATTCGGCGCAGACTTAGCCATGGTCTAATGCATGAATGCAGAGTGATGGCAGAGCTTCTTAGGACCTCTCTTTCCATAACTGATACATCATCGTGACGTTATTTTAAAATATGTAGTTTATTTAAATAGCTACAGTCATCAGCATAATGCATTAGCATACAGTATGTACATACGTAATGTATTTAAGTAGTACAAGGAAATTCTCAGCAGATTAGCTGGTCAATGTCCATGGAACCAAGCTCAGCACTGAGAGGTGCACAGGAGAGACCCACACCTGGGAAGATACCTCTGGAAGCAACAGAGAGAAGGGAACCGCTGCCCTCCCTCAGTGGCAAGGGGTATCCAGATTTCAGGCGTTATCTCAGAAGCGTTTACCATTCAACAGAACACCCTGTTAGTATGTCAGCACGAAACTGCCCCAGCTGCTCTGGCACCCTCTCAAAAATTATATCCATCCGCATGTGACGCTCTCTGAGCCACCACACACAAACATTCCTGGTCTGAACTGCTTTCAGGCGTTCTGCCACTAGCTTCTGCAGGCCTGACCCGAGTGATCCTCGCTCCGAATCACATGTTGGTCACTGCAATCATCTGAGTTAAAAAAAAAAAAAAGAAAGAAGAAAAAAAATTTCCAGAGTCCAAACTGGAATGAGTTCAAGCCTCATGTGACTGTGTCCTGTTCATTGTATGCTTCATTGGCTTCAGCACAGACACACTGTACTTGCCACAGATATTTTGTAAATACCATCAGCAATATAATTTAAGTCTTGCTCAGATGAAGGTGGAAGAATTTCCTTGCATTGATGGTACTATTAATTACTTCTTTTCTGGAAGGTAAAAAGCTTGGCACGTAATTTCCTGAGGACACAGTGAGTCCCATTAAATACAATGAACACAAGAAATGAAGGTTACATAGTGACAAAAAAAAAAAAAATCACAACTGTATGCTTCATTAATGTAAGTAGCAGTTTAGCATGTGCAATTAACTACACATTATTACATAGAAGTAAATACTCCCACTTTATTAGTGAAAGTATATTTTAAATGATTAATGAGAAATACTCTGTATTTCTTGGATTTCTTGGTTTGTTTTCCTAACGATGAGGGTTTTTCCCTCCCCCCATCCCTCCTTAATATCCATCTGAATAAACATAGTTCTCTCATTCCATTTCCTTAGCTAAATTGGAAAACACAGAGTTAGGAGGTAAAATGATTTTTATTTTAAGACAAAAAAACAAAAACAGAACAGCAAAGTATAATCACTCCTGGCAATGTAAACACCACCAGCAAAGTACATTGATCCAAAGTCCTTTCTGTTTTACATTCTATTAATGGAATTATTCTGGGTTCACACCAGAATGATAAAGGAGCAGAATTTGCTCCATTCAGAGACTGTTTTTATCTTTGCATCAGCTGCTGTCCCCTCTGAATATTTGGCCCCATTTTCCACAGACTAGCATTTGAATGTTTAATAATTTCTGTGTAGCATGAGAGACAAGTGAGTAAATCTGCTAACTCACTCTTCAGTCAGCATGGATCATCAGTTACTCTGATGAGGCACATCGACTCCACCAGCACTACAGAGATAAGAAAAAGGATGGGACTCCTCCAGTCAAGGTTAGCCATCAGAAAATCAAGCATCTGACCTGAGTAAGTAATAATAATACAGCCAGAAGGGAGACACAAGCATCTTCAGGGCAGCAAGTTACTATAGCTCTCCTAAAATGTTAGAGAGGAATGAATTTCCCTTTGTATTCATCCACATTAATCTTTCTTAGACTTTCTCCAGTGACAATAATCTGAGTTTGAGGCGAGATCTCCTTGTTAAATAGTTGTGCTGAGGTGACCCAAGCCCCACCTGCAATGCAACTACTACAGCCTCAGTGCTTGAGGATATCAAGACATTAGAGACTAAGCAAAGGCTTCAAATTCTTTCCCCACAGAAGTAAGTGGACTGAATCACTAAAATTAACTAAAAAGGGGAAAAAGGGAATGGAAAATTACCAGGACACAAACAGTACCTCAGGGTATAAATGTGTTGCTTGTAAATATAGCAATTCTTTACTCACATGTACAAAGTGAACTGATTGCCAAATCTGTGGTCAGGAAGGCATTCTTCCCCACATCCCCCCAACATATTGGAAGAGATCTGAATAATTTTTTTGTCTTCCTTGGGCACACTGAGTCAGGCATCATCTGCTCCATCAAGTGGGCAGGTCTCCACGCCGAGTATCAGGTGGTTCTAGGTAAGAGTGAAGGCTGCTGGGTTCAGCTTCTTCCAATCTCTCAATGTTTATGATTAGAGATTAACTTAAAGACGATGAAACAAATACAAAATAAAAACCTACTTTTTTTATATAAACACATGTACTATTCTTAAAAAGGCACTTTGTTTCCACAAAGAACATAGGCAAAGGCATGAGGAAGTTTCTTTGGTTCATAAATTTAATTAAGTCATGGTTATGCCAATCTTTCTAACTAATTAGGAATGATGAGATGTTGGCAAGCCCTTTAAGCACTCCACTCCCAGACATGTAACCCTTCACAGACCATAGGCACCATGTAATAAATGCACATTTTTACAAGTTACACTCTTTAGGCACATGAAAAGACAACTGCAGGTTTGCTTAAGCTGCCCGCAAGAATAACCCATAACAAGACTAAATGTGATGAGGAAAAAAGATAGAGGGAGAGAGAAATATAGTCAGAAAATATTTTCTTTATTTGTTATTTCAGAAATAAATCAAAAAGGCAGAAACATTTTTCAGGATTGTTCTTCCAGTTTTCTCACATCTGTCTCACTGTAATAACCACCCCATTGACAAACTCACCAAACAAACAGCCTTTTCCTTGACTATCACCATAAGTGTTACAAAACTGTTAAAGCAAGCAAAAAAAGGTGAAGTTTTTCCATCATGTGTTTTCAATTTTTGAGTTGGGTGGGTTGACTGATGGAAAATACCAGCTTAAATTCTTATTTTTTAGGGTTTTTTTTCTGAATATAGGTGAAAACAGCTGTCCTCACAGGAACCTAGGAACAAAGTAGTATCGTAAACCATCTGTCCACTTTAGGGTCTCCATTTTCAATACTAAAAGTTGTTTCTCCATGCCAAACCTAAACCTGCTATCATTAGTAGACTGGACAATAGCACTGCTGTTAAACATTTTTGTGTAAGACTTTTACTAACACCTACCATCCCAAGAAGTTAAGAGCTGGTTTGGTACACTATGGTGGGGCCCAGTTCTCAGTTAATGCAAGTCACCTTACATTCATGAAAATGAATTAAGCTGTCTATATACAACTAAATATTTGACCCTTAAAGAGCACAACTGAAGAGCCAAACTAAATCACTTGTAAATGAGCTAAAACAGATGTTCACAGACAGTTGTGTGAACTACCACGAAGTGGCATATGGCCTGGTATGGATAGGATAGGATGTACTGGGTTACAGCATCTCCTTTTGAGAGATGTTTTATGTTCACTGACTGATTCCAAAGTGACAAGACACTTATCACATACTTTCATACAATGTTCCTGATAGACCCTTCTGATGCGTCCTGTAAAATTCTAGGGTTCTGTATAAATAGGAAAGGATCTAAAACATTTTCATGTTCTGTGAGTGTTTTAAACCTTTTATTAGCTTTCCTTTCATTATTTCTCTCCGATAATAGATATCGCATGATTCACTTTGTTTTGCAAGTCTTTAGCCAGTACTTCTGGATAAATTATGGAGGATAGGTACAAGGGTTTGAAATTCACTCTTCCATAGAATGAGCATAGAGAAGGTATGTGGGATTTGAGACCTGCTGAATTTCCCATTGATCATATATTAATTGAAATTATGTCACTGTGTAGAAACTATAATTCTCAAACTAATGATGTGCAACTGTACCCATCCATCGATCAGGGCAAACAAGTAAAATGAAACTAAAATCAAAACACTTGAAAGCCTCACAAGGTGTGAATATGCCACAAGTAAGACACTGTAATATTTTATTACTACTGTCTTTGCACTGCCCCTCATCATTCTCCTTTGCAACTCTCACCCTCCATTTGCTGTGTTGAGGCTGTGAATTGTCTGGCGTGGGAGCTGGGTCTTTGTTCTGTTCTTTGCAAGGAGATCATATCAATAAATTGTAGGGTAGAATTTCACGCTGTTCCCACTGCTGTCAATGTGTATTTTACATTGAACTCTGCGTGAGAAGAGCATGAGTCATATAGTGGACTTCTGAAAAATCCCAGCCTTCCATGCATGAGGAGTAGTAATTCCAGTCTAGTTTGTTCCTTTTCCCTGTTCTGACCACTTTAACTGCTCTCTGCAGAGGAGGAAAGAAGCTTTCACAATCTAGTTTGCAGTTACCTTTAGGCTTCTCTTTTTTAAGTAATAGTGCTTTTGCAAACTAGCCATGTTACTCAAGTTCATTAAGCTGATTGTACACTATTATTAGTTCTTGTACTCTTCTGCGAAGGTTGTGAGGTCTGGTGATTTCAGCAAGTCTTAGAAGTAAAAGGTCAAAGTTACAATAAAGGAGTTGATTCAATGAAAAACCCATGACTACACTGTCTCATCCTCCTGTGTCACTGCCAGCTCCACTGTAAGTCTGGGGAGAAACATTACGAAGCATGACTGTTTGGAATAGAGTACCTGATTCAAACACATCGCTTGAGATTTCCAAAGCTAATGAGGGAAATCCCCTCACTGGGTTTGAAAACCTCAATCACTTTTAAAAACCTATTTACATTTTATATCTGGAAAGCTTAGCATACTTGGTGGATCGTTCACTGTGTGCTATGTTGATTACAAGTGCAGGAATTTGGTGTTCCCTATGAAATACTTGTTTAATATATGGCCTTGACCTTTCATAGTGCCCTTGCAAAAATGTAATTGTCAGTGCATTTTAATCATTATTAGAAACCAGCATGTAAAAGCATCATTAAAGAGAACTTGAATTTTTAAAGGTGACCCTCAAGTCATTTTACATATATTGTGTTGGAGTGGGCAAATCCAGGACGTCTTCACTCCCAGCTCATTTCACCTTTCCCCAGTTGTTATTTACAGTGGGACAGTGGAAATGCTGATTCGGCCTCAGAAGCTGTGCTTTGTACATCTACTTATTCAGAAAATATCGAGCTCACTTTCCAGGCAAACAAAATATAACAGAGTTGGTTAGAGCTGAAAATATCTGCAAAGCTGAGTTCCTTCCTGCAAATTCAGATTCAAGGCAGGCAAAGCCTGTGAATAATGGAGGCTGTCCGACAGCGTAACTTTGCTTACAATGGAGGGAGTATGAATCAGCAAAAGAACAGGCCCCCACTTATACATGAGACTGATTTACACAAGTCCATAAATCCTCCAAATGAGGAAAACTACAAGTGGAAGTCAGGAATGCCACATGTGCCATGACACGGAGCATTATTTAAAGATCATCCTACAGAATGATTCCAAGTATCAGCACAGCAATCCAGAATAGGAAACTGAGTCAATTAGAGGGCCACTGAACTCACGCTTATAAACACTGCAAATTACTCACCATCATACTGTGGTGATTATGGAGCTACTGAACTAGGTTATTAGCAAGGTTTCCTGAATTAATCCTTCATTTACAAACTAATGCGTTTGCCTATTGTGAGCTGGCCTCCCAGTCCTGGGGCAGCAATTAATGCTGCCTCCTCCAGAAACATTCAGTGGAGGTCAAGGCCCTGGGGGAGACTTCCAAAAATTCCCTCTGCCTGGACACTGCTGCTACCCACAGTTTAAGAGACAACTGATTACGAAACCAGATTTTTTTTCAGCAGCTTTTAGAGTTCTTACAAGTCTTGATAATTTTTCTCAGCACAAGGAATGCTTCTGACAGCAGAATGCCTTGGGAGTTGGGCTTTTCCCAGGGGAAATGGGCACACAGGAGTAACCTACCCTGACGCTGCTTTCTTCTCCTGCTGTGAGAGTTCATCTCAGCACCTCAATGAAAATTACGCCATATTTACAGATTTACTGATATACAGACCATGAAAAGTCCTTGCTTAAGTTGCCATCATATCAATGAGGGAAATAATATTAGAAGAAAAGCCCAGAAGTGAAGTCATATTTAACACAAATTCACATATATTGTACATGGGAATTTATCTGTACTCCCAGTATGCTTTTAAAGCAAAGTACAGAGGTTTTGGTACTTGAATGCCAGTAAAACTGTTTGAATTTGTGCCACTAGAGCCTCGCTAAGCTTTTCAAGACTTTCTCTGTTCTCCTTAAAAGCTTTATAAAGAAGAGTGTAAGATCTGCTCACTGGGATATTTCAGGCATAAAGTTAAATGTTGGAGGTAATCTATTGCAGAACAGATCTACAAGTACAAAAAGGCCATCTTACTGTTCTTTGTTATTTGTCACTGCATTTTGGCTTCTGTTTTACTTCTCTGAAATGCTGGAGAAAGTGATCTGAAGATGGCATGAATCTGTGAAGCATCTTAATAACTGTCACTTTTGCAGTATTTTTTCTGTGTTGCCTCAATCTTAATTTTAGTGTTGTTACTATTATTGCTCAAAAGCAGGTTTAAATATGGATCATTTTGGAGGTAGTTTGGAATTAAGAAATGCAGAAACACACTAGACCTTATGAAGCTTCTTAATAATTAAAAATTATAGATATTGAGCATTAGAGTCCATATGGTTCTTCAGTTATCTTGCTTACTACTAATTCAATCTTCAATCTTACAAAGTCATTGTGTAATACACAATTGTTTTACCTGTTCCTCAACTGTCTAGTCTGAAAACATACATCACACTGTGCTTTCTGAATTCAATAAGATTTATGGTTGAACTAGACCCTTTGACACCATACCTGACCATAGATCCACCAACTGCATACTAGGCATCTGACCTGAGGTACTTTTGAACATTTTGTTTTTCCTTTGGATAAAAGACAAAAAGTGTGTGAGGTACTAGTTCTACTCTTGCAGGACACTCGGCACCATTTAAAAATATTTTGCTTAATCATTGACCTTCCTGCCTTTAGATAGGCAAAAACATGTCTCAACTTACTACCCTTTGTTATTTACCATATATCGTGCTTTTCACAGAAGAAATGCAGATAGGGCTGGAAGGAGAGAGAAAGATTATCTACCATCTTCCTGGAAATGATCAGTCAGACTATTTTCCTTCCATAGAGTGAAGAAACCTGTTAAGATGCTCTGTGGAAAAGAGATTGTGACCTTTGTTTTCCATTGCATTTTTTTTAAACTGAATATAAACTAGTGATTTCAAGGAGGAAAAAAAACCACCAAACAACCAGAGCCTTAAAGAAACTGCTGTGTTTAAAGAAAACTAATAACATTATGAGTGAATCTAACATAAAACGTATGTAAGCAACATAAGAAGTTCTGTATATGCTTTTGCTTCGGGGTCTGGAGGCCCCTCGCTGGAAGCTCATTGCACAGCAGTGACTCCAGCTCACAGAACCTCATGGAGGATCAGAGCTGTATCCTGCTGCAAAAGCACTCTCCAGCTAAAGGAAGTGCAAATAATGCTGAAGAGCTTTGTGGAATTCACTTAATATTGATAGGGAAAAATAATGATTTCTTTACCTGGCTTTTTCAGGTTGTTTTTCGGATTTGGAACTAAATGTTCCAAACTCATGTTTTCAGAGTTCATTGAAGTCACAAGACCATAAAGGAAATCTAAGTGTACAAACTGGACTTTAAGAGGATATCATGTCTCACGTGACTAGTGATACATGTTTGAATGTTAGCAGCAGAGAAAGGGACACAGGATCTATCTCACATTCATTTTAACTCTGTCCAAAAATTCCGTATTTTTCCACATATTTCTAATATGAACCAATCACCTTTTTTTTTCCAGAGATGATGAACACACAGAATTTAAAGATATAATTTAGATTTATGGTTCCTTAATGTGACACTTGAGGGGTTTTTTGTTTGGTTTTTATTTGTTTGTGTGTTTGCTGGTTTTTTTGGCAGAACTACACAGGTCTGTTCGTTAAGAGTATTATTCAAATAATATAACACCATATCTGTACTAAATGAAAATGTTTATTTATGAGATTACCCATCTCAGTCACGTATCATAATTAAGATCCTCATATGTAGGAAACCAATTTATACAAGAATTTTCTTGTTTCATATGAAAGATGACAAATCTTTGGCGCTCCTAGAAACTCCCTTTTAATTGGTAAAATCAATTCTGCTGGAGTTCTTTGTGTTACTGGCTCAATATTTTCCAGATGATATGCCACCTTGAACCTGTTTGTTTACAATTAAACAAGATTTCACAAGCTGTAAGCATAAAAGCCATTGATTGTCAAACTAAACAATGAAAGATCATTTTGGGGAACAGAGAATGAAAAGCTTCTCTCTAGGCCAGGAGAAGGCCATGTGAGTGTAACCTGGTGTTTTGGGGAATTAACCTATCAGTTAATTTAAACCATCCTAGCTCTTGTTATGAAATTGCCTTGTTGTTAAACTTCAATGCACAGCCAGCCATCACAAGACTAATTTTCCTACACCCTTCCCACCCTTTTGGAAAAAGTTACAGCACAAACAAAAATGTAATTAACAAGTGGATGAACGCTTTAGTGGTTGCACTAAAAAGAATGCCCAATGGAAAACCTGTTTATCTCTGGGGAAGTACAGACAAAAAGTAGGAAAATCCCCAAACCAAAGAACAAAGAAGCTTTCTTTTGTAGCAGAGAGGTTCTTTTTATTCAGGGTGCAATACAACAAAGAGTGGGGAAGACCATAGAAAAGAAAAGGTTCCACGAAAAAACTTTTATGTAGGAATAGGAACTTAACCCAACCTTACAGAACAGCAAATATAGGCAGCTCAAGTGTTTGGACCCACACTCACAGGTATGGTCATCCTGCCACAGCTACACCGAGGAAATAGCAGCGGAAAGAACCTGAAGTGGTTTCTCTTCTCTTTGGCTGTATCTCTCCAGTGGAGTGAACATTATCAGAGAATATTCCCAAGCACTGGAATCTTCTGCATTCTGCTACACTACCAGGATGGCCCCTGCCAAACAGGAGGATTTCCTGGCACAAGAGGGGCCTTTCCAGATAGGCAGTTTGGATGAGGTCACCCTATTCTGTTTATTGTTATAACTGTGAGCCATGCTGGCTGCTCTTCTTATACCACAGTATACCATTAGCCTTCCTGGATATGAGAGCACTCTGATGACTCATAGACAACTTCTTGTCTGCCAGGACTCCAGGACTCCCAGGTCCTTCTCTGCAGCACTGATTCCCAGCAGGTCCACACCTAACCTTTACTGGTGCCTGGGGTTATTCCTTCCTAGGTGTGGGACCCTACATTGCCCTTGTTGAATTTTAGTTGGTTCCTCTCCACCCAACTCTCCAGCCTGTCCAGGTCTTGCTGAATGGCAGCACAGCCTACTGGTGTATGGGCCACTCCTCTCAGTTTTGTATCATGAGCAAACTTGCTGAGGTACACTCTGTCCCCTTTTCCAGGTCATTGATGAATATGTTGATTAAAACCAGACCCAATACTGACCCCAGGGGCACACTTCTAGCTACAGGTCTCCAACAAGACTCTGTAATGCTTTTCCTTTATCTATTCAGCCAGTCATGCCATCGCTGAAAGCTATCAGATTGGTCAAGCATGATTTCCCCTTGTTGAATCCATGTTGACCATTCCTGATAACCTTCTTTTCCTCCACATGCTTAGAGATAGCCCCCAAAATGAGATAGCCACCACCCTTCCAGGGCATGAGGTGAGGCTGACTGGCCTGTAGTTTCCTGGGTCCTCCTTCTTGCCCTTTTTGATAACCACAGTGACACTGGCTTTCCTCCAATCCTCAGGCACCTCACCTGTTCTTCATGGCCTTTCAAAGATGATGGAGAATGGCTTAGAAATAACATCTACCTGCTCCCTGAGCACTCATGAGTATATACATTGGGGCCCATGCATTTGTGGATGTCAGGTTTCCATAGATGTTCTCTAATTTGATTCTTCTCAACCAAGAGAAGGTCTTCCTTTCTCCAGACTTTCTCTTGTCTCTTCAGGGTCTGGGATTCCTGAAGGCCAGCCTTAGCAGTAAAGACTGAAGCAAAGAAGGCATTCAGTAACTGCGCATCCTCTGTCACCAGGGCACCCACCTCATACAGCAGCAGGCCCACAGTGTACTTAGTTTTCCTTCTGCTGTTGATGTACTTGAAAAATTCATTTTTGTTGTCCTTGACATCCCTTGCCAGTTTTAATTGTTTAATAAAAGGAAGCACGCTTGTTTAACATGCCATGGCAATTTTACCGGGGATATTCACTAGCAAATTCCTCTCATAAGAGGACTGGGGTTTGCCTCCTTTTCAATAGAAATTTAATACTTCTAACAAAAAATGCAAGGAAAATCAGAAAGGTGTTCTTTCACTGATTGTCTCCTGTGAGGGAGACAAAGCTTTAAATGAAAGAGGTGGTCCAAAAATCTATTTGCATACTGGGATAGATGGATGCTCCTGAAAACAAAGAGTAACGTACAGTCAGTGAGTGGCCAGCCTAGCTTATTAATAGGTTGGAGGCTGTCTTTTGAATATCCCATTTTGCCCTGGTTTGCTCCACATAATTGTTTTGTTTGTCCAGACTCTCAACATTCATGATACTCTTGGACACTTCCATGTAATTTGCAATTAAGAAATAAATGGCTTCCGGTGGAATTACCAAAAGAGATGTGTCTATCCAAATATGCAAGAAGCTTAACCTTGACATCCCAACATACCAAGGTCCTGTGTTCAGCTTCAGGAATAATGTGTTCTTGATAGTTTATTGGAATGAACCCACCACCCTCCAACATCACAGTAAGCTTTATTTATGGCCCTGTCTTCAACTTCCCAAAGCTGGTAGGCAGTTCTGCCATCTCCCACTGTCCCACTGTAGCTTAGGAACCTGATGGTTTCCTGCTTCCTCCCTCCCACCACAATCATTTCAACCACTCTCTGAAGTTACAGGCTCTGCAAGGGAAATTTACCTGGTGTCTCACTGGCAGTGTTCTCATCTTTTTTTCTATACTTAGGCAAAGTTGCTTTTCATACATGAAGGTTTTGCAATCTCTGTTGTTTTCCCTAGACTCCCAAATGCATGCAAGCTTCCTCAGATGAGCAAAATCATTTAATAATGTTCAGGTGGTAAATTAATAGCTTCATAAATGCCTTCAAGTCTTAGACGTTTGTTGCAGCACCCTTTCTCTTTCCTTGTCAGGCAATTCTTCATCTATAGTTTTCATCATAGCTTCTAGTTCGTGCAAGCCTGAGGCATGGCTGAAAATGGATGGCATGGTTCACCATCAGGAAGAATGCTATTTTACTGGGTGGCCCTCTGAAGTCCAAGCTAGTGGATTTGATGCAGGTACCACCAGAGGCTGTAGGCACTCAGACCCACAAATGTAGCAGAGAAAAGGGAATGGTCAGAATGACACAGTGAGAAGGACATTGTCCATTATCCACAATTTTCTCTTTGTTTTATGTTCCAAATTCCTCATTTGTGCTACCTGAACAAGTTGAAAACTCCACCCACCGTGCCCATCGTGTGAATTTTTCATGTTATGTAATACTTCTGTATCCCATAGTGCATTGCATCAAAAGGTGCCAAAAGACCTATATGATCTTTTACAAACAGAAGAGCAAATAGCTAGAACATGCATTGATGCTACAGATGCTTTGACCTGTGGTGCTCTTACAACTCAATTTTGTTGTCACAGAGGATGAATTAACAGAAGCAGGAGTGCCAAACTCTGTAACACAGAGAAAGCTTAAGTTAAATGAAATTCAGTTCTTATAATACAAATTAGCTGGAAAGTAATGACAGAGATTATCTTTTAAATTATTAGTTTGAATCACACCACAAAATTTACAACAGTTAATTTTAAGGTGACAAACATTTTGTACCTTTGGGAATACTCACACTGGAGATAATATAATGCTTGTTGGTTAATATTGGTTTGTCATAGCCCATAGCTTGTTATCCAGATGACTAAATCACAAATGCATGCTCAAAACTCCAATTTAGCCTTGGCTGTTTCTGTACACACTGTATCTGTCATGTTTAGCTACTGCTGATATTTTGCTATCAATACAAGTGAATCATCCTCTGAATCACTTCAGATTTTCTCTCAGAGCTCTTTTAAGAGCCATTATAACACTGTGAATGTCAGCTCTCAATGAACAGAAAGGTCTGAAGTCAGTGGTAAGACTCGCCAGCAGCTGGAAAGGGCTCCAAAAGTCACGTGGCAAATCAGCTCTCCAGCATTCCTTTTTTATTGTTTTCTCCTCCCTCTGTGACTTCATCTCTTTGCTTGTCACGCCCAGTATGTCAGATCCATAGGACTTCAGGATGGAGAATTTCTCTGGTCAGTGAATCCACAAAATGCTATTGATGCCCAGTCTAGCACAGATGTTGGCAACAAATCTGAAAGGTAAAGACAGCATCCTACCACAGATGGAGCAGGCATCTTCATGTTCTTTGAAAATACTTCCCTGAAACTTTAAAATACAAAAGTTGACCAGTTGAAAAGAAACTGAGGCCTTGGTCAAGCAGCAGCAGTATCTAAATTTGAACCCATATTTTAAGATCAGCTCTGATTCCTAACTCGGCCTTCATTCACTACATTGACTTCTGACTAGTTGTTTGGTTTTTTTCTTGGAAGACTAGATGTTTGTACAGTGCTGCTCATAAGAGAGACACTTAGCATGGAAGAGCTAGATTAAATACTTCACAGAATACATTTTGTATAAAAATATACATTTTTTCAATAGTCACATATTTCAAATACATTTATTAATTTCAAATATTTTTTCAAACTGAACAAAAAAAATCAATATTGCACAATTGTTTGTTAATGAAATTAGTATTATTATCAGTATCAGTATCAGAATTAGCATTAACATTTAGTAAAGTGAGAGGTTGGGGCTTATTTTGTTTCCAGGCTGGTACAGTAATGCTTTCAAAACACCAGAATTTCCTTTAGAATTAAAAATGCTTAATTTCAACTTGTTCCATGTAACAATACATTGGTGGAGCAAACCATCCTAGGGAAGCACCTTTTGTGTTACGCAGAAATTTTGCCTAAGGCAAAATAATCTATAGCATAAATACCGAGAAACACAGAAATACAAGGCTGCAGCCAAAGAAATTTAGTATTTCCAGGATGGTTATGCCCATATAGATTATGTTCAAAGTCCTGCCAGGCCCACAGGGTGCTGCAAGTGTCAACCTGCGGCTCTCAGGGTTATTGTTCCTTGTACAGGACTAGAAGACCCACAGGGCAACTGGAAGGAAGCAGCCTAGTGCACAGCTTGACCCACCTTGGTTCCTCCTACCGTGATGTACTCTGTATCTCTGCTGCTGTCTATGAGGTATCTTTTCAAATGACTGGCTACTCAGACCTCAGCAAGGAAACAAGCAGAAAGAGCTCACCAGCTGGTAACGCTCTTTATCCCATCTGTAAATCTCTCAGTTCTAAATTTCAGTTTCTGCAAGCTTTACACAGCACATGGTAAGAGGTGTCACTGTGCCTTCCATCACTCTGAATTAACAGTGATAATAATAATAATGCTTAACCTTTGTAGAGTTCTTTCTATCTTCACAATGCTTAACTAACGTTAGCTAATCACATTACAATAGCCGGGCTGCTTATCATTCCTACTCTTTACAGTGCCATGAATAATCTGATAATTATTTCTTTAGCTCATATAAACAGCTTGTCCACTCTCCTGTCATTTTCTATTTTGCTTAAGCTATAAATATCTGATATTAACTGAAGAAATGAAGCAGTTTGTCAAGCTTGCCCTAAACTAAAGCATGTAATTGCCTGAATACGGTAGATGTGAGAATGAATACAAGCAAACTCCATGTGTCTACTTTTGCTGCATTTTTCCATCTGTATTCCTAATTATCAACATCTGCTAAGGATTATATTATTTGAGAATTAAAATATGTGAACTGGTTTGGATTGGCTTTGTGTTGATTATTTAAAAGCAATCTATATTGTTTCAAGCACCAAGTATGGACATATTATGCGAATACCTTACTATAGAAGTCTATATGTTATAGTGGGCAGAGAATGCAGTTTAAGCAGCTTACATCTCAGTATTCAAATCCTGGTTTATGTTTGGAAGCACCAAACTCTATGTCTTTCCCACAACCTCATCAATAAATTAATAACTTCTAGGCTCAGATAATCAGCGAAAGGATCGGGAAACAAGAACTGAAATCTTCCAACATTTAATTCAGGGTAAACTATTCATGTGGAATGATCACTCTGTAGCAAAGAAATAAAATTATTTCCATACTCAGAAGTGAAATTAATTTCTTTTGACAAATAACTCTATCTCTGTGCTCTCCATTTTCAGTGGAACAGCACTATCGCATTATCTCATGAGATCTACTGTGGTTCAGATCATGGTTGCTTGCCATGGTATTGAGATTCTCAGCTGGAGATAATGCAAATCATTTACAACAGCGGTGTGTTTTCTTTGGGGTCCTGACCCTTCATTTCTGTTTTAAGATCCAATTGCTTTGAGCTTTCATCCATGGGCTTCTGTAGTTTCCACTCCTTGCATTATCAGTCTCCTGCCTTACGCAAGACACACACAAACTATACTACAAACTTACTAGCGTCTGCAACAAAATCAGTTATCTCTGCCCCAGTCTCTAAGAGACAAGCAGATCCCATTATTATTCCTTTATTAATGCAGTTTTGCGTGCATGGTGCTTTATAAGGAAAAGATGACTCACTGTTCCAAGAGATCTCACCCTATAAATTAGATGTGGCACATGGAATGACGACAGTAAAATGATTGGGGAAGGAATACATTTTAATATATTAATTTATCGAAAGATTTTTGTGACAAATTCCCTTATATTCATATCTCATTTGTCCAAGATATACAGCTCAAACCCAAAAGATACAGGCCCATGCTCAAAGTGGGGCTAGACATATTCCCCCGTTCCTCTTGCAAGCTCAGCTCTTCCATCAGTGCAGAGAGGATAGCACTTGTTCTGAAGAAGATACTGTGGCACTCTGACAACAAAATTTATTCTTAGCCACCAAGAGAGATATTAAAATGAATAGTGACTCATCTCAGCAGGCATTGAACTGCAGCCTTAATCCCAGTCCTAGGGGGAGAAGGATAACAGTCATAATGCACCCATGTGTGAAGCAAATGTTTTTTACAAAATTACAGGTGCTCCAAAAACACAAGTGAACATTTATCTTGCTTCAACCTGCAGAAGAGTGCCCCCCTCTCTGCTCTGTGCCATGGCACGGGGACCTGGCAGAAAACCTATTCCAGCTCCGGGGTGCACCTTGCATGTGCTCCCCTCAGCCACCCCAGTACCGCTGCACCATCTACTGGTACAAAACCCTAGCAGCAGACGTCAGGACAAGTAAAGATGTTTTTGGTTTGGTTTTTTTTTTCCTTTGAAAGGCAAGCCTAACATTTATTTCCTGGGGAAAATGGTGGGTTGACTGTCCTACCTGTATACTGTTAGTACCTTGCACACCTGTATGTATAGACAAGATAAACCACTTACTTTCTTCGGTATTCCTTGTCATAGTAAAGTCAAATATACTTTAATCCTTCAAGTCAAATTAGTACACAGTGAAGTATTTCAGTGTTTGTCCCCTGAGCAGTCACAGCACACGAATCTTTTAAAAAGAAGTAACGAGGTACCTAACCACTGTCACTGTCAGGGCCTGGAGAAGGTCACTGTGAGGGTCAGGAGAAGGCCACTGCCTGGGAACACCTGGAGACTGGGAGTCCTGTGATCACACATGACTGCATGGGTAATTAAAGGAGAGAGAGAGAGAGGATTTTAGATTTGAGCAGAGGAAGACAACATGACATCAAGAGGAATCACCAGCACTTTTGGAACGCTTCTGTCTTGTTTTGCTGTAATAGGCATCTACCTTCCAAGTCCTACATCCCTGTGTAGACCCATCCAAGGCTGCTAATGCAGACAAGGCGAGCGCTGCGGGATGCAGAAAGGCACGGCCGAGGAGCAGCTCCCAGCAGCGCATCGTGAAGCTGACTGCTCTATTTCCTCTGGCAGATCTGGACGAAATTCAGCTTGGCATGAGCATGGCTGAACTGTAAATAAGGGGAGTGTGTTTGTCTCTGTCTGGAAGGTTTTTGGTGTACAAGACAGCCCTGCATGAGGCTCTTCTTCAAGACCACCCTGTCTTGTTTTGCTCGGTGTTCACAGAAGCCCGAGTGTGACGGTAGTAAACAAAGGGAAGGCTGTGGCTGTGTCAGGAAAGCCGGCTGCTCCCAGCCGGGAGAAGCTCCGGCTAATTGGCCCTGCACTTATTTTGTGTTCTTACATTGCCACCCTCTGACAACCCAGCAGATTAAAAGGCTGCCGTTCAGCTGAAGTTTGAGCAAGGCGTCTTGGTGAAGAAGGAGCCTGAATGCAGCACAGCACACATTTGCTGTTACTGCCATGGTTTGCCTCGATCTCGATACCTTCCAGGTTCTGTAGCAATTTTCCTGGCTCTTTCCCTCCTATTGCTGTACAAGAATGATTTGTTTAAAAGCTGGATTGGGGATGTGTAGCAGACAGACAGTTCAGTTTAGTGCAAAAACCTAAACCAGTCTCTCTGAGTGTTCCCTGAGAGGAATGAGAGATGAGAAATGGTGTTACTCTGTGTATGCTACAGAAACTAAGTCACTTGAATAGGAGGACTGTTTATCGAGGATTCATGGCAGTGGCAATGCCAAAACTTGAAGACCAAATCACCCAACTGCATTGTACACAGACACCGTGAATACTAATCCATGTGCAAGAATAACAGCAACTGCTGTATCATCGCGTTGAAAACGGCTGTTTCACACATGGTGGGGGATGTATTCCATCTTCCTGACTTGCCTTCCCACCAGGAGCTTGCCTGTGAAAGTCTAGCAACATTTGTATCTGTATGAATGTCAAATTATACACACGTAAAGGGCACAAAATGCAGTTCACAAAGTAAACACTTATATCTTCTCTCATAAAATGTGAAAGGCAATTTTACATAATGATTACCTTCGCACAGAATTGCTTACATCTGAGAGAGTAATGCTTGGAGAATAACTGAAAAGCAAAAAGCTATCTGTACTTTTTTTGAAGAGGTATTATATATATTGTGTATGGCATTTTACTCAATACTTTCTTAAGTGCATCTTATTAGCAGAAGAGAGATGTGGACAAGGCTGACAAGATCACAGCAGAGGTTTACCAGCACAGTTATGGGGACAGAGCGTAGCATACAAGAATTTGAAGGAGCTGGTGGGACAATGCTCCATGAAATCTGGTCTAGTTTTGACATTAGCCCTTTTCTGTCTTTCTAGGTTAGACCAGACAACTTGCAGGGGTCATTGCCAATTTACATTTTTCTATGACTATGACACACTTCTATGAGCATAGGGACAGTGTTGCTTTACCTCATGCATCTCAGATTTGCTCCACAGCTTATTTCTTTCTCCTCTCAGACAAGAGTGATGCTGCCAGGTATCTCCCTGATTTGACACAATGGTCAAAGAGGAGCTTACAACCTCCAAACAAAACCCTAAATCCACTGTGGATATGGAGTGTTGTTCGTAAGATAGCGGGCTTCTTGCTACTTTCATTTGTGAGGTTGTTTTAACAAAATGCAGTGTTTAAAGTGTAGAATGTCCTTCAAACTAGAAAAGAGAAATTATGCAGTTTGGTTACTGGTCACAGAAGAAGCGTGGAGAAAAAGCTGTTTGGAAAAGTGACATTTTTAAGAAACTATTCCTTATGAAGCTAGCGAGCTATGGCACACAAAATATGGCACACATTGCAAATTCCACATCCATCGGGGATGTCACCTTGACTTTGAGTAAATAAGATGGTGACATTTGACATGGTACTCAAGTGGGTCTGACTCCGAAATAAATAAATTAATATTCTCCCAGATAACCATTGAGCTTGGGGGGGAGGGGTAGGGAGGATGTGCCTGCGCACGCATGCATGTGTGTGTGGGTTAGTTGGTTGTTTTGTTTCTTGGTGGGTTTTTTTTGATTGGTTGTGGGGTTTTTTAATTGTTCCTCTTCTTTGGCTTTATTATCTTTGGAAAGAACAACTGAAGCACCAAAAAAGCACCCCTGGACAGAGTTTTTATGAAACCTGTACATGAATGAATGGAGTTGCTTGAAAAAAAAGACGAGAATGGAATATGCTTGAGAGGCTCAAATTCTAGGAAGTGGCACAGTCCAGTATTAAAAAATAAATAAATGTGACTGTTAAAAATAGCTTTATTTTCTTTGATTATATGAACAGGTGTTTCTGTTTATTCAAGGGAATAATGACTAGACGGGGTTGGACCCGATGATCTCTCGAGGTCCCTTCCAACCCCTACAATTCTGTGATTCTGTGATTCTGTGATTTTTTTATACTATGTTTATTTCTCAATCACAGTCCCAATCATTTACCCATCTGACATTATATTATTTTCTAAAATTTTTTGTATACATTCAAGCTTTTTAAGCACATTTTAAGAAAAAGCAGACACTCAGGACACTGAAATTAAAATCAGGCTTTAGTTAGTAAGAAAGGTTTTCACTGAAATGGGAAGCTTTACTCTAGAGACATCTAGTAAATGATCATCCTGTCCTTACCTTGACCAATAATCTTTCTTTGTAATTTCTCCTCTTGTCCTGTTGCAGAGGGAAGTAAGAGAGTGGCTGGGTGGGTGTTCAGCCACAAGTCACACACACCCAGTCACCAGTCAAAGTCAAACCACTGCAATCACAGAGGATGCTAACACCTTACAAGAGTATTAATCAATAAAATATACCGATCTAATCAGGACTGGGGAGCTGCTGATATATGCACTCAGATGATTTATTTACTCAAATGTTAGGAAAAAATTTTATACTGAAAGAGTTGTCAGGGCCTGGAACAGGCTGCCCAGGGAGGTGGTCAAGTCACCTTCCCTGGATGTGTTCAAAAAAAGGGTAGATGAAGTACTTAGGGATATGGTTTAGTTTAGTATGTGAATGGTTGGACTCGATGATCTTAAAGGTCTTTTCCAACCTTGTGATTCTGTGATTATGTGATTCTGTGATTTCTTCTGAGAATGGTCTTCAATGATAAAGGAGTTGCTTCTAAGTATAATAAATATAACATTTTGGAGACATACAGAGAAAGATAAAGGAAAAAGGTCTACAGATCAATTAGATTAGATATTAAGGGGAAGTTTTTTACAGAGAGTGGTAAGGTGCTGGAACAAGCTGCCCAGAGAGGTGGTGGATGCCCCGTCCCTGGAGGTGTTCAAGGCCAGGTTGGATGGGGCCCTGGGCAACCTTGTGTAGATCCAGGTCTGGAGGTTGGTGGCCCTGCCTGTGACAGGGGGGTTGGAACTCTATGATCCTTGGTGTCCCTTCCAACTCAGACCATTCTATGATTCTATGATTCTATATATATGATCAATAGGAAAATGATACTCATAACCAGAACAGAAAAAGGTGCACGTTTGATGTGATCATTGAGACTACTGTTTTCTGACAAGATTATTGCAGTTATTGTATTCTGTGAGTTTAATTGCATAGATTCAATAATGCATTGACAAAAGAAGTAAGAATAACATTTACACTGTTCCATCATGAAAAAAATAAAGACCTTTTTTTGGCTTTATGAAACTAAATTGCCTAAATTTTTTGCCTTTCCTAAGACTCTGGTCCAGAAAGGATTCATCACAGCAAAAATTAGTCCAAATTTCTCTTGCTTTGGAAAGCTATGAGCACGGGAAAGCAGGAGGTTATAGTGGAAACTGTTTTGCAACTGTAACTACAGTGGCCTAAACTAAAGCGGGCTCTTATGCACAAGGATGTCCTAAGTGAATACTTCTACTTCAGAAAGTATCATTGTGCTCTAATCCCAGGCAGCTGAACAGAATGTCCTCGGTGTTTTTATAGCAGGCATCTCATAGTCTCAGCGTGTTGCTCTGAAATGGGAGCGAGTAGGTGTGCACCAGGGTGTTCACGTGATTTCCTGTTTTGGGCGGTGTTTGTCTGATGTTCATTTTAGTGTTCTACTTAGGGTAATTTTTCTTCTAAATTCTCCAAAGCACATAATTAAGGAAGAGGGTTAAACGGTTGACTTAATTAAATTAAAAGCTCTATCTAAAGTGTGTGCCAGATACCAAAAAAAAACCCAACATTTGGAAAAGCTTTAGTTTTATCCTTACTTTCCGGAGTGGGCATTCTTCCAGCTACTGAATCAAGAGGAAGAAAAACCTGCTTAGAAAACCTTATCGAGTCAATACACATTCTTCTCCCACATCAGTGTCTCCCAGATGCCTTGAAGCATAAGCTTTAACAGCTTCCTACCTAGTTCTGCCCCTTCTCCCCCCCCACCCCGCCCCCGAGTAATCTTTTGAAGATATTGGTAGGAGGAGCATTGTAATAGTATCTATAGTATTCTAGCCAGGGCTAGAGGATCCCACCAAATTATGCCCTACACGAATACAAGAAGGTTCTTGTTCTAGAAGACCTATAATTCAAGAATGAAAAGAGCAAAGCAGCTTGTCCCAGAGGGCTTAACTGAAGCAGGAAGTTTAAAGAACAGGAAGGACAGACACATGTACTCCATTTTTATGTTGTGTGTCATCTTGGGAAAGCATATGCAACTTTTCCCTCTAACAAGTGGAAGAGGATCACAGCCTACGGCACTGCCATGTGGACATGCCTTGTAGCTACTGGTACATCGGGGTCCATCTCATCTCCATTTTTCCTCAACACTGCCAATTATTGTATAGCAGCCCAGTCAACCCATGCTCCACCTGGGACAGTATCTACACACTGCCAGGTGCAACTTTTGAATGGTACAACTGAATGGTAACACGCAGCAGTGTGAGCAGGGGACTTCAAGAGCAGGAATGGCAGTACTGACTTCATTTAACCTGAGCAGACCTTCGCTTCCCTCATCCTCTGCTAGATGACTCAGTGTAGCATTGACATCAGTGGTCCTCAGTGTTAACCAATAGCACATGTGGAAGAAGAGGGAGGATTCAGAAGTAAACAGATATTTAGGAAAGGGAGACTTTTTGAAGTTCAAGATGATTTGCTTATACTGTGTCTCAGTGGGAAAGGAGGACTCAGCTGAGAAGTGAGACTTGTAGAAGATTGGACAGATAAAAGTTGAAAAAGGAATAGGAAAAATATGTCAAATCCAAGGAAACAAGACGAAGCAACAAACTGTCAGACAGAAGTAGAGGACCAGCAATTAACAGCTTTGAAAAAGACAAATAGGCACTTAGAAAAACAGAAACAAGAAAACAAGCATTCACAGACTGACTTTGCCTCCTGCTATTTCTTTCTCTAACTCTGGTATCCTTATTAATGAGTATTACAACTAAACCAGTGTACTGAGAAGCCCAGCGAGGAATGCCAAGTCTCAGCTCCCTCCAGATGGAGACCTGCTCTGTGTGGGTTGGATCACAAGGTTTGTTCCGGGGTGGGGAGTGTGCAAACTTATTTCCCACGAAAATACGGAAACTCAACTCTGTGAAAATATTGGGAATTTATCTGAATGCACAAGTCTCTTTCCTCCAATATATTTTTCCATGAGGGAGAGTAATCCAGCTCTACATTTTTTAATAGTACACACTGCAGGTTCTTCCTATGGATATGCATACTTTGAGGATCAAATGCAGAATGTGAGAGAAAATATGTTTATTTCACTTACAATGGCAAAATATAATTCCTCTGGCCTCTTCAAGTTTCAAATAGGGATTTGTGTGAGCTACATCTTACATCTGCTTTGGGCCCCAAATGAGCATTTTCAGTCTTGGAAATCTTTAGCTAAAAGAATTGTGTTTCAACAGCAGCTGGAACAATAGCAAGCTCAAATACAGCATACAGTTCAGCCTGGAAATTAAATGACTGATACAGGTCACGAGATGGATGGAGAGTAATGAATATGCGCCCACTCACATTAGAATTGCCTACAACAGAAAAATTACAAGGCAAAGATAATAATAATTTCCCTACTAGTTGGTTTGTGTTGCAAAAAAAGGTCCAGGAAAAGGGTTTTTTTCCAGAATAATGTCTGAAAACCAACTTCTTTTTTTGGCTGCATCCACATCCTCTTTACAGTACTTTTATTAGCAAAGGGAAATCTGTTATACCTCTCCCAGTGTGGGGAGAAGAACAGAACTTAGTGGAAGAAGCATCTGACTGCCCTGCCTCCCGTAACAGGCTGTAGAACCATTATTTTGCAAAATGAGTTCCACTGCTGTTCAGATGAGAGGTCAGAGCTGACACGGCAGGCTTTACTAGCATGCTCAAGGGGAGGGTACATACTGTGCTTGTGTTGTCCACAAAGCAGTTGCATGGCAATTCATTTGACAATTGGGGTGACAGTGTTGCTTAGAAACATCAAAAGGAACTTTTCATTGGTAAATCAGTACTCAATTCAAAACATGGCTAATTGCTTGTGATACTTATACCTTCTAAGTAACTTCTGGCTAATTGCTTGTGATACTTGTACCTTCTAGGTAACTTACTTCTTTTTTCCACCTTTTTTTTTTCTTCTTTTATCTTTATAGCTTTTGTATCCCAAAAGTTGTCTGGAAAGTCTGGGAGAAAAACACCATTCAAAGTAAGTGATCATCAAGCCTGCAATGCCAAACTCTCCTGAATAAAAAACAAAGGAGGGGGACTGAGTCATTCTCAATGGAAAAGGTGGTGCAAGCTGTGCCACGGTGTTGTGTTCAATTTGTAAGGAGTTCTACAAATATTTAAACAGTGCTCTTGTGAACTCCTAGTTAGAAACTTCAATAACTGTCTTATACTAGTAATTTGGCAATTGGCATTTCCTCATGTTTAAACAGTGAGACGGAGGTATTTTCAACCACCATGGTTTATTTGGAACAAAAGGAAAACACAATAACACAGCAGTTCAGGGAAAGAAGAACTAAATGACAGCATGCAGGATTCCCATTTTCTGCTCTGGTTTCCCAGTCCTCTCCCCACAGCCAAAGGAGCAAACTGCTATCTTTCTCTTGTAATTGCATTCACACTTTGTTCATTGCTCAAGTTGGCAGGACCCCCCATGATACAGGATTTTACTGAGTTTTATGGGTGATTTCAGCTGGAGTAATCCAAACTCAGTGCTACATGCTGGTACAGTGGCCACCCTGCAGCTGCTCTGCTCCAGACTGTTGGTGCTCTTGTCCGTGGGTCACTGGTCAACTCCTAGACACCCTTAGTAAGTCCTCTGCCTACAAGAGAAACACTTCCCTTGTCAAATGCAATTTTCTTCCTCATTTTTATCTTCTTTTCCTTTTCTTCTGGCTCTTCCCAGAAGCCATCTGCAGTGGGCAGGGTGACCTCCCCACCCTGGGCCTGTATGCCTGTTCGCTTTCAAACATGAATGCCAATATTATATTCACTTCAACAGTAAAACTTCACAGCTTATTTTTAAAACAAAAATTTATAAACTGTTACATAACTGACACGCAACAGAGGCCTGGCCCATCCAGTTAATTCCATTTTTTCAACAACAGATGCAGGCAGAGCATTCACCACCTTGGCAGCAGCCTCTGTACCTCTTCAGGCATTCTCAGCTGCTTTTCTTCTATTTCAATGTTGGGTATTAAGAGTAAGCTCATCCTCTTTCATGGCTTCAGACCACCAGGTTTACAGCAATTTATAACAGCTTCAGTACCTCCAAGATAAATAGATTATAGGTAGTAACATACACAAGTGATTCCATGCATTCCTATGTGCTCTATAAGTGACAGGGATGAAGACTGTCCAGAGACAGAAGAAATATATGGATGAAAGCCTTGCTCCCACACAGCAGCAAACCAGGCTGAAGTAACCCACCGTGTCTCTTGTAAAATACCTCCTAATATGAAAAAAATCTCAGTTCTGGCAACATTTGTACCTCTTAACCTCCTTTGCATGGTGCAGGCAAAAAATAAGGATGGTTTGAAGTACTAAAGTAGTAAAGAGCCCTGTTCCATCAGCCCAAAGCAGAATTAATAGGGGGATTACAAGGGTGAAGCATAAAGTCCAGGTCTCCCTGGGCAGCTGACTTAATGGTTGTCTACGTGATTGTGGTTTTCAATACAGAATCAAAACTGTTTCTAGTAGCAACTAGTTGTAAACATTTGGGATCCTGAAGGTAATGAACTCACTCTCCAGCTAACAAACAATAGAGTCATCAAGTACTACAATTTCAGTCCTGTAAATATAACACCAGTGGATATCGGTGAGCTGCTTCAATCCAAACACCTCACACTGGGCTAATGCTTTTCTTTAGAAAACAAACACACACAGATGGGATTTGTTGTCAGAATAGGATCAGGATTGTAAATGAATGAGGTCATTCACAATAATGCTGCTGCTGTAGGAGCAGGTCCTTGCTAGTTGCTGGGAAGAGCATGTTGTTTTTTATCAGGTAAATACATAATGTTAGTCTTCCTCTGTTTACAAGGAAAGAGGACACAGACCCATTTAGTGAAAGAGTCATGTGGATTACTTTTCAAACCTGTAAGGGAAATGTGTCTCTTTTTACAATGAATTTGCATAATAGGTGTAATTCTATTGCCAAAGAGCAGTAAGTATAAATCTGCTGTGGCATAGGGCTTCTACTTCCATTCACCTCATAATAATCTCCTCAGGAAATTGTGCCTAGTTACACCTGGAAGCCGTGGAGCACAGCAAGGTGAAGTGACTTCCCAAGGAAACATATCTGGCAGCATCAGTGACAAAAGCAGACTCACACATCTCCAGAGTCCTGAGGCACTGCTCTATTTATCACATTACAGTGTGGAAAACCTTTGGTAACTTGCAGTTAAAGATGCTGGGAGGAGGCAAGAATACCCACTACCAGGGGCATTTTGAGGTCTCGCTTTTTTTTTCCTTAGCTAATGGTGTAGAAAGGAAACTTTTCCTTTTTTCAAAATTAATATGGAGGTAGAAAAATGTCCTGTAGAAAAGACCATAACTAGGTTTGCAAGCCACTTGAGAAGATCCATGCTCTACGAGCCCAGTAGAGCATATATGTTTGTAGGTTTTCCCCTCCATCCGGATCACTTTACCAGTTTTTCCTATTTTCTTAAATACGTTCCATAACCAGACAAACTTACTTTTCAACGAAAGGAATAAATTGGAAGACAGGTAATTTTGGTGTCTTTATTTAAAAAAAAAATCAGTATGAATATGTAATTAAAAAGACCCAGTCCCAAAGAGCCCATGGTTGATCATAATTCTGTGCTCAGACCTCAACCCTTTATGACCAGATACCTAGACAGATACCTTATGATATATCTATGTTGGCAGCTATATGCTTTGAAAATTAGCCCAATTATGCCTGGATTCACATTGCCTCGTTTACCAGATGAGTCAGTGGAATCCTAGGTGATATAAATGAGCAAACATTTCCTACTGGAGCTGGCTGCCTCTCTTGCCCTGAGCTGTTGAGGAAGTCTAGGTGACTCTGCTTCTAACTTTGATGTCCCATAGCTGTAGGCAAGATATATGCTGGCCCAAATGTCCAAATAACATGGGCTTGATTCTGGCTTCATCGGATTGTCGCACAGGTAACTGCCACAGAGCTGCTCTTGTGCAAACAAGAGCACATAAAGATTTTGAGGGAGGCTGTTCACCTCACGAGGTTTACTGAGGAGATGAGCTTTAGCTGGACCCTTTCAGTAGTCAAATCCTTTCTCACAAATTACCTGGAGATTCTGATACAATAAAAAGGTTTATTGGCTAGCAACATCATACACATCAAATGGTCTAAGATGGGAATGCCTGTTTGTGAAAGTCTGTCCAGGCTCTCTGGTGCAAAGGGCTGCACAAGTTAGGTTTTTCAGGAGAGGCAGTGATGAACTCTTCCCAGGCCTCTTGGAAACTCACATAACATACTTCACATGGGTGCAGCACATTCTCCCATCCCACTCTAGATCTGGCTGGATCTGTTACATCCTCTCTTCATTCTTCCTCACTTCCAAATATGTCCAAGAATGGACTGGGAGTGAATGCAACTATCAGCCCAAAAATTTTACTAGGTCACACTACAAATCTGGCCATGCTTAATGTTATGGATGTCAGTGGAGAACACGGGATTTTACTGCTGTCTTCAAAGTGGAGTAACAGCCAACCTCAGACTGAGGGAGGCAAAGCTGGTGAGATGCAGAGATTCTTAAGGGCTCATTTAAGGAATTCCTGATGAAAGACATTGAAGGGAAGCTGGGAACAATAGTTCCATGTCCCTTCCAACCCAAAGCATTCTATGATTCTATCAAAAGATTCTTCTATGAGATAGGACCTTACTGACCTGTAACTAGTAATGCCAACAACTTTATGGATTACATATAAATTCTCCCCAGGATACGTACAGGGCGTGCTCCAGGCTAGTCAGCATCTTGAGAAATTAGTACTCTGCCACTTTGAGAGCAATAGGCTTTGACTAGGAGAGGAAAAGACAAGGCAGAACAGACAGACAGCTGTCAGGACAACACCAAATGTGGGACTTACTGCCTGTGGAAAGGACAGCCACCACTACCAGCCCTTTTGGGGGTTATCAAAACCTGGACCTCCTAAGACCAGTGTGAGTCCTGTGCAAAAGACCCTGTGCAAAACAAAAGTGATACATATTTTGAAAAAAGCCTTTGAAGGGGCTGGCTGCAAAGATGATCAATTTTAACATAAAAAATTATTCATTCTGTGGTGGCAACATTGTTTAAACAACAGTTGGCAAAATTTGGTTCTAGCAAAAATTAATTAGGGGATTTAGTATAAAAAGAAAAATAAATTTGCAGAGATTTTGGAGTCACCATAACCAACAATTATGTTGACATCTCCTGCACTGGTTCCCATATTTCAAGGGTTGAAAACAGTAGGTGCACCAGCCAGCAGAATTCAGAAGTGTCTTTGTTCATCTATCCCAGCCACAGATAGAATGTATAGTACTTAGATTTTGTTTCTGCTGCAATAGAAAAAAGACAATGCACTGAAAGAAGATAAAATGGGATGTTAGATGTACTTAAAATATGACATGCATAAGGGCAATGACACCATAATTCATTAAATATAAATTCTAAAGTGATCTGTAAAGGTTATTCCCTCAAAATATGTCCTATATATTATGTGTAACCCCTGAGTCAGCCACTTCTGTAATCCCACCATTTTTTCACAAAGTGCTAGGAAAATTCAGGTCTAGAGGGTAGGTGCATAGGGAGAGGAGAATCAAGTGCTGGAAATTTTCTGGTAAATGTAAGTCCAACACACATAGTGTTAGCAGACAGTACCAACATATCTTACACCTTTGACATTTTCTATCCTCTCATTTTCTGCTGTACTTTGTAGAGACAAAATACTTTTATTTGTAAGGTTTCAATGTCCTTATTTGTGTTGTGTGTGGTCCTGTCTGTGTGTGTGTGTGCTTTCCAATGTTAATGTGCGATCAGTTTGTAGGCAAAGTGGAGTGGTCACACAGCTGTGAGTACCCCAATGATTTCAAACCCCACAGAAAATGCAGGGTCTCCATTACTACCATGCAGGATGAGTCACCTTTACAGAATGGCAGCACCATTGTCTCATCACTTGTTTTTCTAACTTGCCAGAAAAAGATCATACCCTTGTTATCCAGTCTGTCCTTTGGGCAAAGACTCTGTACTGTGGACAACGTGTATTTATATTTGTATGCACTACACATTCAGAAGAAACTTAGGTCATACCAGTTTTATGGCAGATCTTTTATTGAATTATCCTCTCATTCAATGCATTGGAAAGAGTATTAAAAGAACTGCAGCATTGTCATGAATCCTCACAACTGCATCAGTTCTAAATTATGGAAACATATGGAGGGCAAACCATTTACAGTGGACATAGTGAAGCATTCAGAAATATTGAATTATGTGACAGGATGTGGGGGAAGGAGTATGATCTGCAATTTATTTTGTTTCAGGTATACTTCCAGTTTCATCATCTTGTAATACAGTCAAGAGTTACTTTCTTTGTTTTTCAAATCTTGTTTCAATAATGAGAAATTTCATTTCAATTTACAGTAATAGTTTTGTTGTAAATGCAAGTTGAAATAGCCAAAATATTGGGAAAAAAATTACTAATGAAATTTTAGAAGTATGGGTAACACACTTATTCAAATACAGAATTTCCTATCATTTACTGCACTGGCATATCTTTTCTGTCAGAATACGTCACGAGCTTTACAGATACATTTTATCTTCTCTTAATTTCCCTGCATAAGAAATACAATTCTATGAGTGGCTGAGAAAGTTATAATTCTGATGAAGAGATTTCCCTCCCTCACCTTTCTTTTTTTTTCTGTTTTTTTGACGGTCAAGTTGTGAAAGATCAATGATAGAGCTTTGGGCTCAATTATGCCATCAGATAAGCAGTATATTTCTAAGATTCTCTAGCTAATTTATACACAAGAGATGCTTAAATTGGTTCTCTTGTGTAACTTAACATGCACTGAAAGTTCTGCCATTGGGAAGAACGTCAATCAAATCAAGAAGATCCACGCAGAAAGCAAGCACAGATGGTAGGTGATGAGTGCTGATTTTGGAAAACAGAGCAAGTAATAGAAGAGAGAGTTTTGCCCTACTAAGCAAAGCACTTCTGTTCTGTCATTGTTTGTTACGTAAGCAAATCTCCTATTTAATACATCCTTTTAAAGTGATGGGTTAAATACAGGTTCTTAATCAGCCACTCAAAAGTATCTAGATTAGAGATTAAAAATGGTTATGACAATTGTATACATGGGCAAGTATGTGATACTGAGATCTGCAACAACAGAGGTAGCTTCTTCATGTCATTCTCAGGGCAATGCTGCCAGTAATCCTCAAAATTAGGATCATCAAGGATTATTCGAGCAAAATACAGCATAAATTAATTCAAAGTGAGAAGTATGTTCTGTAAACAGTTTCTGCTTGTCTGAAATTTCACACAACTTTAAATTTTAGGGTTATAGATTTGTGAATTTTCTTCAGACACTGCATAAATTATTAAAAATCTCAGCTTGGTATAGATCACCATGTATGTTTGTGGATCTTACATGCAAATACTCTCCTATGAGTGTTACTAGAAATAATTGCACTTTATAGTGCAACAGGCTTTTTTTCATTCTTTCACTCTTTCTTCTGCAAATACTGTAGAGGAAAGAGAATCCTAGGGTCTATAAAAAAATCTGGAGCCACGTTATCCAATCTCCATTTCTAACTGCCGTGCAAACTTTTTCTTGATTATTTGTACATGTTTTTCTCTGTGGCCCAAATTTCCTTTAAGCCAATGTCTGCCATGCTGGCTCTTGTTCCTTTAAAATGGAGCAACTTGCGAGGAAGGTGTTGCAGAAATGTAGTAGTGCAAATCCAAGAACCACAGAGCAAAGCTTCAGGTGTCAGCTCCTATGGAGTTACAGATCACTGTTATAGAGACCACCTAAATCTCAGGATAGAGTGATATGAATGCCTCATCAAATGCCTATCCATAACTTGTAGGAAAAGAAAAATCTACAAATAAATGCAGTGTGATGGATACTTCTTGAAAGCTCAACAGGCCAGTGGAAAAAAACAACCCAAAACTTCATTACTTCTGAAAACAAGAGACAAGAAATTCTCTAAGAGTCCTAAATTCTGCAGCAGGTAATAATGCAACATTGGGGCCATTTTAGTGGATTAAGGAGAGTTGATCATTAACCTAAGAATCCATGGCTTTTCAAACACAGATGGCTATCATTTAATGATTTAAGTTCAGTGTTCTACTGAATATTGCAGTAGTCAGTGCTATATATGTACAGGGGCTTTAACAGTATCCATTTATGAAGCGTAAAGTATAGTTGGAAATGAGAGAACTGCAAACCTGGACTGATCAGTCGTAAAAAGACTATGAGTTGTTGAAAGACAGTTTGCCATCCAATATCCTCTATTCTACTAGTACAAATAAATGTAACATAGGACAAAAAGCACCTTACACAAAGATGTAGGAGTAATGTCAGAACATCAGCAAAAATTAATATCTAAGAATGGAAAAAAGGAAAAAGTAAATAGGAAGGACTACGACTTATCATTCTGGAAACTTAATGAGATCAGTAAAAATAAGAAGGCATACTATAAACAAATTACAACAAAATAAATCTCTTGACAAAAACTTAAGTACTTTGTTAATTATACATATTGAACCTGAATTAAATTAATTTTTAAAAAAAGTAGAAAGGCTGTTTTCAGAATGATCTAAGAACTCAGTCAAAAGTACCATCTCATTAGAACAGGAAGTTTGTCCTTTGAAAAAATAGGATGTGAAGAAGCACCTACTAAGGTTGAGGAATTTTGGAACAGTTTGTTCATACGTCAACCAAAATCTCTAATAAATGTCTGAGAAGCACTACAAATTACTTTAAAAATATCAGGAAAACTTCAACAGACTCAGAAATCACCAATGTTCTTTCAATACTTAAAAAAAGGAGGGGGGTGGGTGGGAATTATTTGCTATGGATTAATTCTACATGGAATTATTAAACGGTAATTTGAGATACAGCAAAGAATTTAAGATTATAAGTGAGAACAGCCAGTATGTTTCTTTGTAGAAGGGCTGTCTGGTCCAACAATCTTGTTATATTTTCTGGAAACATTATAAATCTAGCTAGAAAATGTGGCCTCCAATCATGTCAAACCATTCCACTGTCCGATCCACCCATTCTGGATTTCAGGCTTCCTTTGGGTATTTCCTGATTCCCCATCTGAAGACAGTAGCTGATGGCTTGTTCAAAGCACATCCAGCCAAAAATTAGGCAGAAATAGCATTGGATTCAACCTGTTTTCAGAAACACAGGTGCTTGGTGTAAAAAAAAAAAAAAAAGAAAGAAAGAAAAAAAGGAGCAAGTGGTGAAAAAAAAAGTAAAAGCACCTAAAAAAAATTCATCCTGAAATCTCATTTAGCTAATTTACTTGCATGTAGTAATAGCAGATAAAAATCCAGGCTGAAGTATGTCTTTGAAGCTGGCAGCATCTCTCCCAGTTAATATTTTTTTCCTAGCAGTATCAGAGACTTTGATTTGGAATGTACAGAACAAAGGTATAATCTTTCACATTCAGATAAGAAAAACCCAACAAAACCACAATTCTTGTCATGTGAAGCTGGTAGATTGTCCAGGCTTTTACTTTTGTATCATCCAGAGTTGGTCACCAAGGATACAAAATTATAAAACTCTAAATCCTACAACCAATCACTGTGTCTTTTAAGGGGGTGTTGGTTTCACATGCTGAAGTGTATGCAACGGTTTATAGCAACTAAGAAAAGCTCCTTTCTGTTTGCCATAAACTGAACTGACTCAAGTAACTACAGTAAGGTGGTTGTTTAAAGTGGGTTTCTCCATGTGTGGCATCTTGCTCAACATCTGGCTCTAGTTAACATCTTTTCTGAGGTTTCTATGTACATTGCTGTGTTGAATTCATATTTAATTTCAAAACAAGACAAAGTATAAAGCTAGAAGTTCACCTGATTTGTACAAAGGACCACAAAACATTGCCCAGTTTGCACTTGGAGAATTAGGTGTTATCACATGGCAATTTTTGTCCTAAACCTGCTGCTTGTGATTTTTGCAAGAAACACTCATTTAAGTATTCTTTGTAACTATGCCTAAGGGTGCACTGAGGTCAGTTTTCTCTGAGGTCTTTTATGCAACACGTTGCACAAAGTTTTCCTATACTATGACTGCATGCAGCTTTTGTCTCTGATAGAATCAGAAGCCAGCATTTTTATGGAATGAAATTAAGGTGTAGTGGTTCATTACTACTTTTTATGCAATTAATCATAATATATTTTTACTGAAAAAGTCACATTACATATGGTTCAACATCAGATTTAGCCTTGTAAAAAGCTAGCATTAACATAAAGCATCTATACATCCATATTCAGCTGGCTTGCACCAGTTAAGCAGCCAGAACATAACCTTTTTAACGTACAATCACATACCACTTCTGTATCTGTTGCCATGTGATTTTTAGTGACATCAACATTGCAACACAAGTCATCCAGAGAGCACATCTATTCTATCAATCAAATGGCTTGACCTTAACCTAATGAATTATCAGCATACTAACCTGCTACTAAACCAACCCCTCCAGAGGACATCACAATATATGTTTCCTGACAGAATTTAAAAATGTACTCTCACAAATTTCACATCCATACATTTACAGAGTCAACAACCTAGGTGTCTTTTTATTTAAATTTGTAACGTCCTTTTCATATCTTAGTCTGCCCATTTTTTCACATGAATGTCCTACTACTGCAGGAAGGTTTGCTCCTCACCCCAGTGCAGTGAAAACACATACTTAGTTTAGCAGCAGCAGAACATAGTTTAAGGACATATAAGTTCACATTTTGTTGCTTCTTACTTAAATGTGCATGTCCAGTAGCTGTAGTGAGGAATTACTTCCTATTTCTGTGGTTCTTCCTTCCTTCTGAACAGAGTAGCTTTGGTAGGTTTCTGAACTTTGTCTCAGCTTGCCATCATAGAATCATAGAATGCTTTGGGTTGGACAGGATCAGCTAGTTCCAACCCCCCTGCCATGGACAGGGACACACTAGGCCAGGTTGCCCAAAGCCCCATCCAACCTGGCTTTAAACACCTTCAAGGATGGGGCTTCCACAATTTCTCTGGGCAACCTGTTCCAGTGTTTTACTACCCTCATAGTAAAGAATTTCTTCCTGAAGTCTAACCTAAACCTACACAAAAGCTTAAAGCCATTGTCCCTTGTCCTATCACTAAACTCCCTGGTGAACAGTCCCTCTCCCACTTCCCTGTATGACCCCTTTAAGTATTATCTACATTGATTTTTCCAGAATTAGTTCTTTTGTCTTGTTTTTTCTGTATTACATCTCTGTCCTTCTGAGAATTAGAATTTTTTCTCAACAACTGCTTATTAACCCTTAGTTTCATGATTGTGACAATTATTGTGTCTTCTGGACTACCTGACTTCAATGACAATAATTTCTAAAGCTGCACCTCCCAGCAATCTAAAACAGGCATATGAAGGACCAACCTGATAATGTTCTTCTATGAACTAACTGACTTGGTAGATGAGGTTCCCCTCAGCAGTGAATATTGCCTACGTAGACTACAGAAGTGAATGCTGCCTACCTAGACCTACAGTAAGGCTTTCAACACCATCTCCCATAGGATCCTCATAGAGAAACTGATGAAGTATGGGCTGGATGAGCAGACAGTGATTGAAAATTGTCTGAACAGCCTGGCCCAGAGGGTAGTGGAGCACTTCACTTACAAGGACAGGCTGAGTGAGTTGGGACTGTTTAGCCTGGAGAACAGAAGGCCCAAGGGGATGATCTCATCAATGTTTATAAATATCTGAAGGGTGCAAATAAGACTGAGCCAGGCTCTTTTTGGTGGTGTCCAGTGACAGGAACAAAGGCAATGAGCACAACATGAAATACAACACATGGTGTCTGAACATTAGGAACACTTTTTAACTGTGAGGGTGGCTGTGACCAAGCACTGGTATAGGTGCCCATGGAGGTTGTGGTGTCTTTCTTCTTAGAGACAGCCTAAAACCATCCAGGCAGTCTTGGGAAATTAGCTGTAGGTGGCCCTGCTTCTTGCACACTGAAAATTGAGACAAATATTGATTAGTAGATTCCTTAAGGGATATGGAAGCAGAAGTGGTTAAGACTATGAACAAGAGTGTAATTGTAGGTAAGCATATGTGTTTTGGGGGATAAGGGAGACCATTTCACTCCTTTCACTGTGGCCCTTGTTGACAATATTACTGAGGGAGACACTACCCAGCAGTGTATCGATGAACCACAGTTTTGTGGAAAAAAAATAATCAGATTAATGTAGTGGCTACAATTCAGAAGTATCTCCTTAAAACAAGATCAAGCCTTGTGTTATAAGACCATCAGTTCCTGAAGACTACAGCAAAGAAACCTTTCCTCCTGTAAAAGCATAAATTTCTCTCAAAGAAGCAAAATGTCTTTATAACATTAAAGAAGTAAACATAACTTTTCCTCCCACTTGCACAATTTGGATTTTCCCAAGATAGCTTGTCTTACTCAACACTCATGAGGGACACTGTATTTCCTATGCTTTTTCCTTCAGCGGATGCTAAGATTCCTAATATAAAGGAACATGTCTGATTCTCAGCAAGTAGTATTTTAAAATCATAAACCCAACATAATTTTATATTTATAGTTCAGCCTCAGTAGGATTTCAAGCGGCTTGAATGTCCTGTAAAGACATTTATTATATCTTGTGATTTATATCATGCCTACCATACTAATAAAACTGGTAATGTAAAGATACCTGTCAATAGCAGATAATCAAAATAACTATTTTTTAAAGAGCAATATTATATAAATATAGCAATGCATGCTCATAAAATACAAATGTGAACAAGGAGATTATCTGCTTTCTACAGAAATCCACCTGCTGGTTTATAAAGGATATATAGTGCAAGGAAAACTGAATTTATGATTCAATTGTATTCAAACTAGTACATCAGTAAAAGTTTCAGACTAAAAGATGTGTGTATTACAATATCAGCTTCTAGACCTCTGAGTTATGTCACCATCAGGTGTGACAGAAGCATGTCTGCTGCCATGTCTGGAAACTTCTTGGTTTTTCAAAAACCCCCCAACTTTTAAAATGCTTGAAGACTTTTCCATGGTGGATGACTGTCACCTGACTGTTTAATGCTGCTGACTTCACTGCAAGCATGAAGAGGGCTTTCCAAGGCAGACTTTCAGTAATCCTTAATATCAAACAGGTCCTTCAGTTGCAGATAGTAATTTACCTGTTAATAGATTATATTATGAAGACTGTGTTGTGCTTGTATTCTGTCCATGTACAGAACATCTGTTTGTTTGGTTTTTAAAGGAGGGTTCAAGAACTGGATTCGTAAAATAAATAGCTCACCTTCTGGGTAGATGTAGACAGCTAGAGTAGACTGCATGATACAAAAATACCGTGTCTAGGTTTGTTTGGTCTTACTTTACTTCCAGACCATTACTATGAGAAAGCAGCAGCTTGAGCTTAATACAATTGCCCTGGTGATTTTTATAGAGATCTTGCCATTATTGAAATTGGACTCACTGTTTCCCCCAAGCGTATGCCTGACTATCTGAAAGATCTGTGCATCGGAGTGGAATTAAAGATGGGGCAGAGTCATATTTAAAGTGGTGAATACAGTAGGGAAAAATGTAATACTTTTGTCTCCGTCTCCTATGATAATGTAAGGCCAGTTAGGAGGCAAGTTTATTTTTTGCCTTCACCAAAGTTGAAAAGACATGTAGTTGTGATTTAGACTACAGGGAACAACTGAAGGTTTTGGAATCTGTAGTTATCCATTTCCAGAATATCATTGTAGAAAGTACGTTTAAATCAGACGCTCCGACTTTTACAGAACGACGACAGCCCGCGAGCTCCAGGACGTCTGCAAGTGCAGGAAGTGTCAGGTCATCTTCTTCTTCAGACTATAAACAAAAAATGAGTATGTCTGAGAGTAGCTTAAAAATAGAAAAAGGTTCTACATAATTACAGACTTTTACAACTGACAAAATATTCTTCATTTTAATTAACCTCTCTCCTGCACTAGCTTCTGGAAATATCCCATCTGAGACCTTAGTCATCTGGCTAAAGAGAAGCAAAATATTAAACCTACAATTTCACATTATGGAGGTCACCTTTTACAAAAACATACCGAACCACTGCATAACATTGCAAAATATTTTTCTGGCAATGAGTACCTACTTGTACACAGTATTTTCATGTGGAATAACATGAACTTTGAGGTAACAAAAATATTTTCAGATAAACACACTAATGACTCTCATATGACTGAATAGAATATGAATCTCATCTGTAAACTGATTGAGCTCTTAACTCTGCTATATCAGCAAGTTAAAAAAACATGTTGTAATTAAGGTACACTATACTGTTATTCAGATTGCAGCATTAGAGGGGCAGGAAATAGTTTATGGTTCTTTCAGGAGTTCATGAGAAGGTGCAATAACCCATAGGTATAGCTTCAGTGAAATATTTGGCTTATATATTTTATTTGTTTGCTTTGTTCTTTTTAGTTGATTGTCCAAAGGAAAATAAAATCAGAAAATACTAAATTAAGAGTGAAAAAAAAAAAAATCTACATTTTGGGATATTGCTCCTATAGTGCAAATTACAGCTGGAGAAAACCATTAGAATACTCTACTCCACCACCTAAAAGCGTGATATTTGTCTATTATACATTAAGTATTTCATCTAATCTAGTCTATGCATGTCAATCAGAGAGGCTTTCACAATTTCCTTTGGGAAAATTCTCCACAGATTTGTAGATTTCTGCTGTCACAGAGGTTATCCAAGCAGTTAACATTTGCCCTTACTTAACTCCATGCAGTTACTCATGCTTCTGGTCTCCTTCGTTCTGCTAAACTGATTCCTACCCATTACGGAGAAAGCCTTTAGAAATTTGCAGAGCGCTAAACATCTGCTTCTTCCTCCTGCCAGTGGGTTTCAGGCTGCTGCATTGTTTTTCTGTTGTCTGTGGTGTTTCTGAAAGCAGTCTTTTCAAAATCAAATTTGCAATAGGTTTTGTGCTTAAATTGTATACTGTGGTATCATCCAGTGACCCCCAGCAAGTCTTGTATCATGTTGTGTTAGATGTGATAGTGGAAATGAAACCTGAACCGAGGATATTTCATAACCAGTAGAACCATTTCTCAGCTCCTACATTACTCACGTGATCTGGTAAAGCTAGATCTTTATTCCCTAGGTTGTTACACCCTTTCATAAAGAGAAGGAACTACAGTGGAAAAGTTTTACTTTCCCTTTGGGTCAGTGCTCAGGGAAACTTCAACAGTCCTAAGGGAAACATGAAAGACAAGTGTGGGATCCCAGGACTCATAAACACTTTGGAAAACTCCAGGGTTGAAGTTGTCATCTCACTTATTTTTTCTTTTATATAATAATAAGAATTGGTATCTTTGCTGACAAAGCTTGATTCTCAATGAAAAGTGGTGGTGGAAATGTCCACTCATGTTTCCCCCATCTGCCCATAGAGCACCTCCCAGTCCAGAGTAAGCAAACTGCTATTAGTTATTGAAAAGATGTGACTAATGCCATGGTCGAGAGTAGTAAGGTATGATCCCAGGTACCAGAGCCTGCAATCAGTCTGTGCACCAGCCTCAGTAGCAGATGAAAGTAGGTGCTCCAGAAAGCCCTCCCATGAGGCAATGGGAGCATGGTGTTGCCCTCCCAGCTGGTCCACCCATGGGCATCCAGCTAGTGGGCCACTCTGGCCCTAGGGAGGCTGTTTCTGCACTTTTCCTTCTCTTGGGTCTTCCCTGTGGGAACCAAATGTTTCCATGTCCTGGTTTCAGCTATGATGGAGTTAATTATTTTTAGCAGTGGATGGAATGCCATGTTTGGGTGTTAGGATGAGAACAGTGCTGATAGCACCCTGATGTTTCTAGTTGTTGCCGGGCAATCAAGGACCTTTCTCAGCTCTGCATACTTCCTTACTAGTGAGAAAGGAGGGGACGTAGCCAGGACAGGTGACCCGAACTGGCCAAAGAGAATATTCAATGCCAGTTACGTCATGCTCAGTATAAAGGGGGACTGGGGGGAAGAGGAGGAGACAACACCAGGACGGGCAGTTTCCGGGTTCGGGGACGGCTCTAAGCTGTGCGGCCTGGGTTCTGTGGTTTGGTGAGAAACTGCATTGTGTATCACCAGTTACATCTATTTTGTGCTTTAAACTTCTGTTATTGTTATATCTAGTTTTCTGTTATTGTTTAGTAAACTATCCTTATCCCAACCTGCGTGGTTCTGGTTTCTAGGTTGTGGTTTCTTTTCCTCCTTCTTCCTTCCCTTTTCCCCCTCCCCCAACTTTCCCTCCCCCTTCCTTTTAAAAGTACAAGCGACTGTGTGGGGTGCGGCCCCCGGCTGGGGCAAAACCACGACAGTCATTTTGGCGCCCAACGTGGGGCACGAACGGTTGGGATAACGGTAGATCTGACCCTAACTATCGCAATTAAGATAAGCACTGTTGTTTAAGCAATCTCTGGTCACGATGCTGTGGTATTTATTCACAAGGCTGTGGTATCAAAACCATCGCATGCTGTATACAATCCTGGCAGGATTCTTTACTCTCTCAGGTCTGCGGCTCCCATATTTGTTCCCATACTTCATTATAGTGTATTTTATGATATCGGTCTATGATACAATAATATCAATGACCATGAGCTTAATCTGGTACATGTATGAGGTTTTGCTGTCCTGTCCATTCTTTGGACAGGGAGGGGTTAATAACAGCACTGCTTTCTTTTCCTTTGGGCTAAATACAACAGCTCTTATGGCAATTTTTGAAAACCTTCAATATCTCTGGGATATTCAAACTAGCATTTTGCTATTGGTAGGTTTGGGGCAGATGGTTCAGTTTTTGTTATATATCAAGCATAGGTTTATGAATACCACTGAAGAGCTTTCTCCGAGACAGAATAATCACGAGTGGCAGGGCATGTGGCAAAGTATGGGCAAGTACCTAGGTACTTTCTCACGCCCGATGGTTTGGAACTTCACTCCTGAACAGCTACAAGACCCCGATCAAGTGACTGCATACCTAAAGAAAAATTGCTGTAGGTTTCCCAGAGATGGACACCTTACTGCACTGTGCTGGGCTCTGGCCACTATTTATCAAACACTGCTTGATAGCAGGCAGCACTGTCAGCACTGTCAGCACTGTCAGGGAGAAGGGAAAGGAAACAGACTGACAGATACTATAGCTGCTGCAACCACTGGGGCTGACACTGCAGCTACTGTAATCTCTACAGCAGACACTGCAGATGATCAGAAAAACCAACCCACACCAGTGTCTGTTGCTCCCGTACAAAAGAGGAAATGCACAAAGAAATCAGTTCGCACAGTGACGGATGATGATGATGATCAACCAGGGCCATCTCGAGGATATCAGGAGGAGGCAGAACCAGAGATTGTTACCCAATCCCTGACTTTGAGTGAGCTGCGTGAGGTTCGAAAAGATTTCACCCGCCACCCAAGTGAGCACATTATCACTTGGTTGCTCCGATGTTGGGATCACGGGGCCAGTAGTTTGGAGTTAGAAGGCAGAGAGGCCAAGCAGTTGGGATCCCTAGCTAGAGAAGGAGGAATTGACAAAGCAATTGGGAGGAGGCCGGAAATCCTCAGCCTCTGGAGGCGACTACTGTCAAGTGTGCAGGAAAGATATCCCATAAAGGAATATATTACATGTCAGACACCCAAGAGTAACAGCATAGAGACAGCTATCCAGCACCTGAGAGAATTAGCTGTACGGGAGATAATTTATTATGATCTGGACAATTCACGGCTTCCCGCTGATCCCGATGAAGTCCTATGCACTCCAGATATGTGGCGTAAGGTTGTACGAAGTGCACCAGCAGGGTACACCAATTCACTGGCAGTAATTGACTGGACTGATATGGATCCACCAACCGTAAATGAGGTGGCCTGCCGACTCAGGAAATACCAAGACAGTGTTTCCCTCTCCGTCATTGCAGCAGTAGAAAAACTGGTTCAACGACTTAACAATGTGTCCAACTCCCAACCCGTATGGAGCAATGTTGCAGCTACTGGGAGAAAGCGTCCATCGTTCCAAGAGGGAGAATACACACCACGACGTACATTGTGGTTTTACCTGCTTGATCATGGAGAGGACATGAGGAAATGGGATATGCAGCCCACCTCAGCCCTTCGAGCACGAGTAAATGAGCTGCGGGGTAAAACATTCGCACAACGAGATTCTGCCAGGAAGAAGGCTGCACCAGTTTCTACTGGGCAGTTCCCTAGACCAACTGGAAGGCCTACCTATATGTCTGATGTGTCTGATCCTCTTGAAGGGACCTCTAAGTCCTTTATGCAACCAGTGGAAAACAAATATGATCAGCAGCAACAGAGGGGCCCTGCCTCCAGCCAGGTGGAGGAGAGGGATAATCGGGTTTATTGGACTGTGTGGATCCGATGGCCTGGCACGTCAGATCCACAAGAGTACAAAGCTCTGGTGGATACTGGTGCCCAGTGTACTCTAATGCCATCGAATCATGAAGGGGTAGAACCCGTTTGTATTTCTGGAGTGACAGGGGGATCCCAACAACTAACTGTGCTAGAGGCTGAGGTGAGCCTAACTGGGAAGGACTGGGAAAAACACCCCATTGTGACTGGTCCAGAAGCTCCGTGCATTTTAGGTATAGATTATCTACGTAGAGGGTATTTTAAAGACCCAAAAGGGTACCGATGGGCTTTTGGAATAGCTGCTTTGGAAACAGAAGGAATTGAACAACTGTGTGCCTTGCCTGGACTCTCGGAGGACTCTGCTGTTGTGGGGTTGTTGAAGGTTGAAGAACAGCAAGTGCCAGTTGCTACGACGACGGTGAACAGACGACAATACCGTACTAACCGAGATTCCCTGATTCCCATCCATAAGTTGATTCGTCAACTGGAGAATCAGGGAGTGATCAGCCGAACCCACTCACCCTTTAATAGTCCCATATGGCCAGTGAGGAAGTCCAATGGAGAGTGGAGGCTGACAGTAGATTATCGTGGCCTAAATGAAGTCACTCCAGGTATGAGTGCTGCTGTGCCAGACATGTTAGAGCTCCAGTATGAATTGGAATCGAAGGCAGCCAAGTGGTACGCCACAATCGACATTGCGAATGCTTTCTTCTCGATCCCACTGGCGCCAGAGTGCAGGCCACAGTTTGCTTTCACCTGGAGAGGCATCCAATACATGTGGAATCGTCTGCCCCAGGGGTGGAAACATAGCCCCACCATCTGCCATGGACTAATCCAGAATACACTGGAAAAGGGTGATGCACCAGAGCACCTGCAGTATATTGATGACATCATTGTATGGGGCAACACAGCAGAGGAAGTTTTTGAAAAAGGAAACAGGGTAATTAAAATCCTTTTAGAAGCCGGTTTTGCTATAAAACGAAGTAAAGTCAAGGGGCCTACGCGAGAAATCCAGTTTTTAGGAATAAAATGGCAGGATGGGCGTCGTCAGATCCCAATGGACATTATTAATAAAATAGCAGCTATGTCTCCACCAAGCAACAAAAAGGAAACACAAGCTTTCTTAGGTGTTATAGGTTTTTGGCGAATGCATGTCCCAAACTACAGTCTCATTGTGAGCCCACTCTACCATGTAACTCGAAAGAAGAATGATTTCCAATGGGGCCCTGAGCAACAGCAAGCCTTTGAGCAGATCAAACGCGAGATAGTCCATGCAGTGGCCCTTGGGCCTGTCCGGACAGGGACAGATATTAAAAATGTGCTCTACACTGCAGCTGGGGAGAACGGCCCGACCTGGAGTCTCTGGCAGAAAGCACAAGGGGAGACTCGAGGTCGACCGTTGGGGTTTTGGAGTCGGGCCTACAAAGGATCTGAGGCCAATTATACTCCAACAGAAAAGGAAATACTGGCCGCCTATGAAGGGGTTCGAGCCGCCTCAGAAGTGATTGGAACTGAAGCCCAGCTCCTCCTGGCACCCCGACTGCCGGTGCTGGGCTGGATGTTCAAAGGGAAGGTTCCTTCTACACACCATGCCACTGATGCTACGTGGAGCAAGTGGGTTGCACTAATTACACAGCGGGCTCGAATAGGAAACCCCAATCGCCCAGGAATCGTGGAGGTGATCACAGACTGGCCAGAAGGCAAAGATTTTGGGATGTCACCAGAGGATGAGGAGGTAACACGTGCTGAAGAAGCCCCACCCTACAACGAACTGCCAGAGAATGAGAAGCGATATGCCCTGTTCACTGATGGGTCTTGTCGCATTGTGGGTAAGCATCGGAGATGGAAAGCTGCTGTATGGAGCCCTATAAGAAGAGTAGCAGAAGCCACTGAAGGAAAAGGTGAATCAAGCCAGTTCGCTGAGGTGAAGGCCATCCAGTTAGCCCTGGACATTGCTGAGAGAGAAAAGTGGCCAAGGCTCTACCTTTATACTGATTCATGGATGGTGGCGAATGCCCTGTGGGGGTGGTTGCAGCAGTGGAAAAAGAACAACTGGCAGCGTAGAGGCAAACCTATATGGGCTGATGACTTATGGCAAGATATCTCTGCTCGGTTAGAGAAACTTTTTGTAAAGGTACGTCATGTCGACGCCCATGTACCTAAGAGTCGGGCCATGGAGGAACATGAAAACAACCATCAGGTAGATAAGGCTGCTAGGATTAAAGTGGCTCAGGTAGATCTAGACTGGCAACATAAGGGTGAATTATTCCTAGCTCGATGGGCTCATGATACCTCGGGTCATCAAGGGAGAGATGCAACATATAGATGGGCTCGGGATCGAGGGGTGGACTTGACCATGGACGCCATCGCACAAGTTGTCCACGAATGTGAGACATGTGCTGCAATCAAGCAAGCTAAGCGGTTAAAGCCCCTTTGGTATGGAGGACGGTGGATGAAATATAAATATGGGGAGGCTTGGCAGATTGATTACATCACCCTCCCACAAACCCGCCATGGCAAACGTTATGTGCTTACAATGGTGGAGGCAACTACCGGCTGGCTAGAAACATATCCCGTACCCCATGCCACTGCTCGAAATACAATTCTGGGCCTTGAAAGGCAAGTCCTCTGGCGACATGGTACTCCAGAAAGAATCGAGTCAGACAATGGGACTCATTTCCGAAACACTCTTATAGACACCTGGGCCAAAGAGCATGGCATTGAGTGGGTGTACCACATTCCTTATCATGCACCGGCCTCTGGGAAAATTGAATGATATAATGGACTTTTAAAAACTACACTGAAAGCAATGTGTGGTGGGACATTCAAGCATTGGGATACACATTTGGCCAAAGCCACATGGTTAGTTAACACTAGGGGATCTACCAATCGGGCTGGCCCTGCCCAGTCAAAATTTCCACGTACTGTAGATGGAGACGGAGTCCCAGTAGTGCATATGAAGAGTGTATTGGGAAAGAGAGTTTGGGTCATCCCTGCTTCAGGCAAAGGTAAACCCATGTCTGGAATTGTTTTTGCTCAAGGACCTGGCTGTACTTGGTGGGTAATGCAGAGGGATGGAGAAGTTCGATGTGTACCTCAAGGGGATTTGATTTTGGGTGAGAATAGCCAATATAACTGATAGAGTAGAAATTATAATAATTGCCAAATAACCCATTATTGTATATTCATTATTGTTATGATTGCTGTATGTTGTACCATAGCATTATAGCCGGAGTCATACAAGTTAATGAAGAATGAGTGCCATGATGATGGAACCGAAGCCTGGCCTCTTAAGAACTTTTTTTCTCCCTTTGAAAATAAACTCTGACCCACAGACTATGAGCATGGACCATGCCAGGTGTATCAGTCAAGAGCCTGAGATGCAGCATGCAACGAGCCAATGGAACATACAATTATCCTGAGAAACTGTTACGACAAATGGAGCCTGGAAATCATGGACTAAATGAACTCAACAACTTCAGAGGGATGATTCACAGACTGAGGGAATAAGATCTGTATGCACGTATGTGTGCATACATGTGTACATACATATATGAGTATGTGAAACACGAAACTGATTGTACCTAAAGAAAATTGTTGGATCTGGTCATGACGTAAATGGTATGGAATAAGGGGTGGATAATGTCCTGGTTTCAGCTATGATGGAGTTAATTATTTTTAGCAGTGGATGGAATGCCATGTTTGGGTGTTAGGATGAGAACAGTGCTGATAGCACCCTGATGTTTCTAGTTGTTGCCGGGCAATCAAGGACCTTTCTCAGCTCTGCATACTTCCTTACTAGTGAGAAAGGAGGGGACGTAGCCAGGACAGGTGACCCGAACTGGCCAAAGAGAATATTCCATGCCAGTTACGTCATGCTCAGTATAAAGGGGGACTGGGGGGAAGAGGAGGAGACAACACCAGGACGGGCAGTTTCCGGGTTCGGGGACGGCTCTAAGCTGTGCGGCCTGGGTTCTGTGGTTTGGTGAGAAACTGCATTGTGTATCACCAGTTACATCTATTTTGTGCTTTAAACTTCTGTTATTGTTATATCTAGTTTTCTGTTATTGTTTAGTAAACTATCCTTATCCCAACCTGCGTGGTTCTGGTTTCCAGGTTGTGGTTTCTTTTCCTCCTTCTTCCTTCCCTTTTCCCCCTCCCCCAACTTTCCCTCCCCCTTCCTTTTAAAAGTACAAGCGACTGTGTGGGGTGCGGCCCCCGGCTGGGGCAAAACCACGACATTCCATTACCCCAGACAGCCCAGCATCACTTTCCTATGTAAGCAAGAGGTGGCTGTTTACGTCTTTCTCTCAAGCATGCAGGGGTTTACTACCACTGCTGCAAATGATCACTTTGTATTTGTCATCCCATTTCCTGAAGTTGTTCAGCCTCTCTTCAACACAACATCTACCAGCGCTTGCTCTAACCAGCAGTGACTCAAAATTTCAAGCTAGCATAAAGTCTTTGAGCTGTCTGAGACCACAGTCAAATGAGAAGTGGTGGGCTCTGCTTTGCAAGCTTTGGCTGGTCCCTTTATCTACTCATATCTACAGATCATCTAGTTACAAATGCACTGGAAAGCTGATGTCCGCCCTGCCCACTGCACTTAAAAAATTCCCATGCAAAGTTTTGCTGAAGAAAACGTCTTGAGGGGGAAGGTAATACCTTGATAGTAAATCATAAATTTATATAGAAAAAAATAGCTCTGATCCAGAAATTAAAGAAATAGCCTGTGTTCTTTTATTTTTGATAAATTTCTGGGCATGATTTTTAAGACATATTCTTGAAATCTAGTATTGACATTAGTCCCCTTCTGTGGTTTTGAACTTTCATTTTTCTTTCTCTTTTTCTTTTATTATATTAAATAGAACCAGGAAAAAATTCTCATAATTTCCTCATAAATAGCCTAACAGAAGGGGTTTACCTTAGTGTAAATTGCCTGTTGCACCATTTTAATCTGACAAGCTGTTCAAAATATTTTTGAAGCCAGCTGAGGGAATGGAATAGGTACATTTATTTGCAGCAGTGAGTCAGTGGAAAGAGCTCCCCCCGTGACACCAGGGGAAACAACTAACTTGTCTTGTTGCCTTTTGAGAAAGCATTAGTTATCTGGTGGAGATTACAAACTTGATAGCCTAAACCCATATTAAACATGTACAATATCTCTTTTTGTAAAAGCATTGATCATTTCTCAGTGTGTTCTTTCTTTTTCCTAATAGCCTTGTGGTCACTTTTCTATTTCACATGATTGAACAGAAATCTACTACTTATGCCACCAGAAAGGTGACTTTAATATGTCTTTTAGAAGCTATTTAATTTGGATGGTTTTTCTGTACACTTCTTGCTTTAAAAGGAAATGTTCTCAAAAAAAAAAAACCCACGCAGTCCTAAGAATTTTCTGATTTAAATACACTTCTCTGGCTTCAGGATTCCAAGCAACTGTGCTGAGGTGAATCCATGGCTTCCCTGGAGCATTGCAACTTTGGATGACAAGATGAAGAAAATCTTGATGTATATTCTAAACTCCCTGAACTCACTCCATGGAGGTTTACACTTTTACACCCAGTCCAACAAATGTGAATAATTTGATTATCTGTGCATACGCAAAATCCCGCTGGGAGTTGATGCAAACATAAAATTCCCCATGTGTTTTCTAGCATGTGAAACCATGCTCAGCTCCATGTGCAGCCAGAAAAAACTTTTGAGAAAGAGATAGTAATTTTAAATCTAAACCAGGAATTCATCCATCTGTTTCATATTTCAAATCTATCAAGTTGCAACTGTCCTTATTCATGAGGAGAAGAACCTTTCAATGCCATCATAGCTCCTGCCATGGACAATGTCTGGTTGTCCAGTACAGTCCTCACTGAAAACAGTAAAAAATTGCTGGGGAAAAAAAGATAAAAGTTATATTATAAAAACCTTTATTTACATAAGAGATAAAAAAGACTTCTCTATACTAAAACTGCATATATGTATATCTCTATATTTTTAGTTAGAGAACTGTGCTTTGCCAAGTATTTCTCATTAGACAAAAAAAAAATTCCTGTTGTGACCTTCAGCTTAATGTTCCCATGTTCTCATTGCTTACAGCAGGCCTTTGAAATTCAGCAAGAAGAAAGCTCTGGAAGATAAATATCTCTAGTGTGTCCCATGAAATTCCATTTGTCTGCGTCACCTGTACAGGTGTGGTGTCATTCCCATCTGTCAGTAAAGCCATGGCAGCATGCCAAAGGAACAACTGAACACAAACTCGGACAAGACAGCTAAATAACCAGCAACACCTGCTACAGCAGGAGATCTGCACAGAAAACCTCCCTTTACAAGAGAGCAGGGAGGAAGACCTAAACCGCCTTCCCACCCTTGCAGACTTTCTCTCTCAGTTGTATTGCATAGCTTCAGGGGCTCATCCTCAGCTCTGAAGGAATCACATGAAGAAAGTTCTTTTCCATTTTCTCCAAGTACAGAGACCCAAAGCAGGCTTCTCCAACCATTTCACAAGGCCCTACTATACCTTCCTTCTCTAAATTCTTACTCCCACCAGTTGCAGTAGTTATGCAGGGTTCAGGCTAACTGGTGGGTGCTCAGGGCTTGATAACACTTGATAACATTTGATAATAATATTGCCACATATACTTACAACAGAATGATTTACAACCTGCGTGAGAAACACAGGCGATGTATCTCACAACATTAAATTAAAACTGTTACTCTGGTTGCAAAGTCAAAAATCTGTCAGTTAAAAAAGGACAAAATATCATCCAACTCATTTTAACTTCAATATTCTTGCACATGTATCCGAAGCATTCTTCATTACATAGCATAAAGCTTTTTAGGAGTCCTTTTGCTGCACAGTGGGACAGTCCAAAGGGGCATGACTGAGGGCATGATGACCATCGTTTATGACTGAAGGTTTTCCTGTCACGTTTCTTCCAGAAGGCTAGAAGGATTCTTCAGGAGGAGGAAGGTCACTTTTGTGGCCAACAGAAGAGCTCTGGTCCATTCTCACCTGGGTCACAGCTTTCTTACCTGATTCTATGCAAGCAATGGAAAAGATCGTCACCCATGTGTACTGAAGGTCTACAAGGAGGCATGTGGGAAACTACCTGGCAAGCACTTGACAAGGACCTCTTGCTGCAAGAGATCAGCAGCAGCTGTGATTGTTGAGCACTTTGAGATAAAAAAATGCATTCCTATAGTAAAGGACTGTGGGAGAAAGGAAATCTTAACAAGGGTTGAGTGGGTATGTTGAATTATGCAGTTCACTTAAATAATTTTCTTCCTGAAGATACATTTGGAATTGATTAGCATACACATAGACTTTTGGCACCCTGGCTGCAGTGAATTTCCCTTCAAGCAAAGTAACAGTTCTTTTATATCTTTTCATTCACTGAGCTCGCCCAGATAAAAGAGCACAGAGCGTACCTGGAGCCTGTAAAGGGCCCCTATGTCCCAAAACAGCGTAAACGCCAGCTTCATTAGCACACATCATTAAATGTTTCATACAGAAAGGCGCCATCTGCTCTTGAAAATGCTGGGACCTCTGCACATAAGGTGTGTGATTGCCCTTAGCCAAGAAGAACAGCCTTTTGACTTAACCTACTAGGCTTGGAGCTGGACTTATCTTGACAAAGCGAGTGTTTTTCTCTGTGACTAACCAGTTCTCCACTGGTCTGGCTTTATATCAAGACTTGTCTCCAGCTCCTTCACACTTTTTCTTGTTGGGTCCCTGAGGATGGGAAGTCATGGACTGATTGGACAGTAATATTCTAAATTATCAATTACATACCCATTTCCCCACTCTAACCTCACAATGTCAGGTAGCTCCACCCTTAGAGTTGGTCATACAAACTGTATGTTCAGGACCTTACACCAAAGGAAACACTGGGGTTACTTTCAGCACGTTTCCCTTTCACAGTTCCTGATCACTACCCCAAGAACAAGAAGGGCGGGGCTAACATGACACATGGGGTGACACATGGGGTGACACATGTCACTGCCAAGGCTGTGTCCTACCTCACTGCCAGCTGGTGCAACATGCTGCAGTCTTCAACGATGTCACAGCCCATGGACTTTGTGAGTTCCAAATGTCATAAGAGCTCCTCAGGATGGACCTTCAAACCAAAGAGCTCACTCACATCAACTGAATGATGTGGCTAATGCAATAATTTTGTGCTGGATGAGTCAAGTAGTCCATGCCCCTTTTCTGTATTGTCAGGAAAATGAACAAAGAAATCAACTTTCATGGCACAGAAGATAAAACTTTCATGAAGATTGTATGTTCCTTTAATAGCCAAAAAAACAATTATAATTAAGGACAAACAATAGCTTCTAAAAAGTTTTATGGATTTATTTGGAATAATTGTGTCATATTTAAATGTCCAGAAGTTTATAGCAGATTCACAAGATACACCAGGAATATACTCAAGAGATTTTATTTTTTTCCATGTATTTTTGTAAAACTGAGTGTCATATTTCTAGGAAATTCCTCTCAAAATGAAAGCTTCTGATAAAGTAATATATGTATAATTTTGTTCACCAGTGTGCATTACTAGAATAGTGAACTGGAAAATAAAACCAGCTTTTGAAACTTGTAAATCTATAATTTAAACAAAACAAGATAGTCCCTGAAATTTACTGAGTTATTTACTAAATTTACTGAAATTATCTTTCGATCTTTTGCACAATCATGCTTGAACTACTAATTTTTATATGAAAGTGATCATTGCTCTGTATAAAAGCAAACAACAAAATTCTCAACTAGATGGTGCATACCTGGGTATGTCATCTAACCCCAGAGCCTTTTCCTGTTTTCCATCTGCAGCTATTACGCAGCAGCTGATTTGTTCTCCCCTCCTTTCACCCAGTTACTTGTCATGAACTTACAGAATTATCCGAAATGCAGAGAACGTTTTTTTTGCTACGTCATTAGTGTGCAACTGGTTTATATCCCTCAGGAATGCTTCCTTTTTATTGCTTTTTAAAAATAATAACTGCAGGCCGAAATGTTTCCATTTGTAATTCTGGAAATGCTTATTGACCACCAAATTATTGACATCCTTTTCTTCTTGCAGAGTTCTTTGTCTGCCTAAACTCTATAATGACTCCAGCTCTGCTAGGCATGTTCCAGTGTTTTATTCATAACAGTCTTTGTAAAATAGAAGGGCCATGTTTCACAACATAATGCTCATTTTCCTTATGTGTCTTTACTTATTGAAATGTATTAACACATCTGGGGAAACAAAAAAATCATAAGCTTTCCCATAAAATGCTATCAGACTCCTCACGACATTTGGTATGTAGCTGTGGTGCACAGTCCTTCCTAGTCATTCCTAGTAAACAGAGAATTAGCATTCCTTCAATTACTTATCTTTATAAGAATTAAAATTCTTTCCAGGATATTTAGTTCTTAGGGCATTTTATCACAGCGTGTTTCTGGTATAAACATGTTCTTTCTTGTTCGGAATGACACTAATTTTCCAATTAGTTATCAAAGCAGATTATTCCTAAATTTATAGCAGTCTGACATAGATTTACAGAATAACATCATTTGGCTATCTTCAAAAGCATAGGATGACATGTGCATTTGCCCAGTCACAGTATGTAACCAGATGTGCTGGGGTTTTTAAGAAAAAAATAAATTAAAATTCTTCTCCCTTTATCTAAATCATGTGTGTCTGTGATCTAATGATTTTTTTTTAATTGCATCATCATTTTCCTGGGAAAAAAAAATCTTCTAATGGGGAAGATAAGACATTAACTATATTGGTCTGTTTCTTCCCAAATTTGTACTATATACATGAAGTGACATTGAATTAGAGGCTAAAATATCACTACTACTTCCTCAAGAGTACAGAACTAAGGAAACTAGTCCACTGTGAAGATAAAAACAATACTACAGTGAAAGTTTAGTGGAATAAGACTATTATCATTTCAGTATAACTTATCTGTCTCCTGGTTTCCCCATCTCTCTCACAGAGATGATTTGGTATATGTTGATGATTCATTGCAATGATTCTTTTGCTCAAAGCAAGGAAATCTCTGTTACTCCAGGGCAAAACAGAAAAATTAAAGCAAAATACTTTTCCAGTGCTTCTGAGGCTCAGTTGCTCTTCTTCTTGTAGTTCATCGTTGGCACTATGCTCACAGTCATGCCTCTGCTCTATTACTAATTTTAGCTTTTGGATACTTCAGCTGTGAGCCCTAGCCTCTTTTAACCACAAATTATTTTATGGGTTCTTATGGGCCTGCTAGTGTTCGTATTTTTCTCTTCTGACTCTCCTTTGTCCCAAAGAGGAGAGAACCTCTACTATCCTTTCATGCAGTGGCCTTTCTTAGTTGACAATTATTTTCTCAATATTTTTCCTATCTTCATTTCAGCCCGTTTTCTCTACCAGCTTCTGTGATGTCTGTTGATGACTTCTATCCTGAAGAACGTTTACCTCTAAAAAAAGTGAATAAAAAAGACTAGTTTTTGACTGAAAATTTTCCCTATTAAAATTGAGTTGTTAAGCTCAGTAAAAAATCAGGGACAGAGAGAAGAGAAAGGATACAGAAAGGAGAAGAAAATATTGCACATTATTTGACAGGTTTACAGAAAATTCCTTATGATAATCTAAGTAATGTTTTGAATAAGCTTTATGTATGAAGTGAAGAAGGAGTAGGATAGCCTTCTCTGACAGCCCTCTAGTAGAGAGAAAAGATCTGTCACATGCCATAAGTGTCATCTCCAATATTGACGTTGATGTACAATACTGATGACCAATTAGTTGTCTTATATCTGAAGCCTAATGCATAAACTCTTTTGAGATGAGCTTCTGTTGTCTTTTCCTATATTTTTTTCAGGAAAATATCTGGGGCATTCCTAAATAGCATTAAATCGATATATATTATTGTGAATGAAAAATCTAAGTATGAATATATGAAAGCAGGGTTTAAAAAGAATTTTTTTCTGTCATCCTAACTCCAGCATCTGTAGGAAGGATGTTTTAAAAATTGGAAGAAGGTAAAATATTTGATAAGAATTTAATTGACTGGAATTTCTACGGAAAGATTTACAATTCTTTTATATGGGAGTACAGACACACAAGCACACACACATACATGTGTGAGTGGGCGTCTATATACCATTCGAATATGTAGTGTATTTAAATTCCAAACAAATCATAAAAACTTCTTGATCTGTCATCTCACGAAGCTCAGAGCTTAATGAGTGAAGCATCAGATGCAATTCAAAAATAATTACTCAGAAGCAGAACACAGGCATCTTGTCTCTTCCCGATGTAACCAAAGATAAACTGGCAAATGTCGCAAAACGTTACTGCTGCATTACCTTTATGATAATTTGCTGCTCTTGAATCATGCCAGGGATTCAGGGGCATTCTAGCATTAAAATACATCATTTACTGTAAAAGCTAAACTTTTCAAACTGTCATCTTCCACCCTGCTGTGGCATATGATACCAGAGGTAAATACCAAAATGGAATATCTGACATAATTAAGCGAAGACTTGAGGGGTGAGCTAGCCAGGAATTTTTCATCAAGGTTATTTTCATTAAAACAGAAAAGGTGTCTTACATAAAATTGAATTTTCCAGTGGCTATATTAATTTTTCTCTTTTATTTATGAGAGCTACAGCTGCCCATATTATAGCCCCCTGGATTTCAGCCTTTAGGAAATCCGCAAAGCTGACAAAATTCCCTCAATGGCCATCAGCAAAGAAGAGCAGAAGGACCAAAAGACTTCACATTTAGCTGCTAGTAACCCCAGCAGAAGACTAATAATTTCATTTGTGGAAAGGAAGAGGAAACTGAGCAGTTCTTTCTGGGCAGTCAGACAACTAGCAAGCCAAAACTCTGTAAACACCAATTTTTTTTCCTGAGAAATCTCTTTCTGTTGAAGTAAATAAAAAACTACATGTAGTGATGGCACTGGGTGGAAGGAGGATTGTTCATTTTAATTTTTACCCCAACTCAGAAGGGAAATATTTTCCAAACTATTTTATGAAGCCAAATTGATTTCTATTTTCCAAACAAATCTAGTTATGATCACTCAGATTTCTGACCACATGCCAAACATACCTCATATTTTTACATGGGGTTTCACTAGAGGAAGGTTTACATGGTTCAGTAAAACCAGCTCCTCCCTGCTCTCACCAACTGTCCCAGAAACTATTTCCCACCCACACAAGGGGCTGCTCTCCATCCTCCCTGCTTAGCCTACCCTGCTCATTTCTACTCCCTGAGGGACCTCATCCTTACTTACTCACTGCCCCTATCCTGGCACGGTCCAGTCACCACACACCCTAATTCCACTGATATTTCACAGGCTCTTACTTGTGTTTCACAGATGTCACTATTTTTTACTGATAGGTAAAGGATACTTATTGACTTTTTTTGTTGTCTTAGTGAATGTCAGTAGTTAAGGTGGAAGTCAGAAATGAGTTTGTTGATTAGTGTCATTCTGAAATAAATAGTTCTATATGACTTTTGTAACTAACTTTTCCTCATGGTTGATAGGATTTTGCACAAATATTGTTTTGTGCAATATCAACGGGGAGCACGAGCTCAGAAGATGCTTTCCCTCAAAGTAGCTGTGTTTTGTTATCAGTGAAAGAAGCAAAGATCACAAGCTTCCCGAATCAAGCTACTACATAGGCAACATGTAACTGTTTCAGCACAAAAGTGAATTTGTTTAGTTATTAATACAGACCTGTTGTGATAGCAGAGAACTGATTTATAAAATTTGGGAGAAAACAGTATTTCTTCAACTGACAGACAAAAACTTACTCAAAGAGATTTACAGTAATATTTTTCCCTAAAGCTGGGGCAGACAAAAGGTCACTTATGTGAACTCAATGGATAGGTGACAATTTGTTAGGTTACCACAACTCAACTATGTTCACATGTGTGTCCTGGCCTTCAGCTTGTTATCACAGTGTTTCCATCTCTCTCCTCACTGTAGTGTAATTCTTCAGCTATGCCACTGATATTTCACATTTGCACTATGCAAACCTATCACACCCTCTATATCTGAACCAACCACCTGGTTCAGCGGTGGAGAACATATGTAGCTGTCACATTTTATAAGCTCCAAATGCATTATAAAATGGGGCATTCAAATTTTATCATACATGTATAAAGCCACTAACTCAGAAAAGCAAGTTTACCAATTGCTGAGTTTACCATGATGGGCCCCAACACATACAGGTAGCTGAATGGGTGTGCAAATATAAACATTATGTCTTGAATTTTTTGTGGAAATAGAAAATTTTCCTTCAGTGTGTTTTATGTCATAATAATATCTCCAGGGAATCTGTGTTTCTTGCAGATTTTAGTCATTCAGTTGAAGCTTAGAAAGCCTTGCAAAAGATTGTAAACTAATGAATACACTTAAATACAGCAAAACCAAACAAACATCGGCTTTTGCAGGGGGTGTAAATATATTCAATACATAATTATGCTTGACACTGTCAGAGTTTGACCCATTGGAGCCCCCAAAGCAATCATGTACCTGACTGAACAAGGGAATTCTGATTTAATGTTGTGAATATAACAGTTTAATAAATGATAACTTGTACAGTGAGCCATAGCACATGGGATTTATCTGCCTTGGGTTATATATTTGGAGCAACTCAGGTTAAAAAATACAGCTCAGTTATGTAAAGATTCTTTATGCCTTAATCTTGTGGATCAAAAAAAGAAAAAAACCCACCCTGATTTTCTCAGGACTGAAGGAAGAACACAGTAGCAGAGAGGTTTACCTATTCTGAGCAAAGCAGCTCTTGATCCATCTCAACCGATACTACCATAATCACATTAACTTCCACAGTCACTTTCTGAGAACAGGACAGCTTCAAACACAGATCTGTATTTAAAGAAGGCTTCTCCATTAAACCAGCAAGAAAAAAAAAACGAGATACCAAAACAACTTTTGTAAAGTCTTTGCTTCATGCCCTGCAGTTGTAAAATCAAGACAGTCTATAATTAGGGCTCGCAGGGACTGGTGACTAATGCCCATGAAAGTACAGTGAATTAGCTGAAGTGTTTTCATTATTTTTGTGAGTAGACAGGAATACTAGATGTTCTGATGTTATTCCTCAGGTTGCAAATATTGGCACACCCTGCTCAAATACAACCACAGAAGGAAAATACAAAAGAAAGAAAGAAAAAAGCCACCAACTGCAGAGGCCATATCTAGTCCTACAGTATTTACAATATATATGTTCACACCCAGCGTAACCACACTTCCAGCATAACAATCCCATGTCTCCTTTGCAGTGACGCATTTATGCTTGTGACCGCTAACACAAAGACACCAGATTTTAAAGACACCCATTTTTAACTTGCTGTTGCATTTGCTCTGCTGCCTTCTTCCTTGTCTTTCACATATTCCCCATTTGCAAGACCTTTTTGGTATTTTGGAGCACTGGCTGAGTGCAGTAGAAAACATTAGACAGTTGTCATTATCATTCACCAAGACCTGAAAGGATGGTTTTGATGTGCCTTCACTTGTGCTTTCCCCTTTAAACCAAGCAGTTTCTGTACTACTAAATAGTCACAGGACTGTCAGCTTCTTTTTGGTATGAACAAAGCTTGAGTAAATATTGTGCATTTGTGAAAATCATGGATGTTTTGACTGATTAAGTGAGAGGGAGGGACGGTAGGCTAGGAAGAATTGTCCAAAATATGTGAACACAAGATAAAAACCAAAACATTTTCCCAGTAAAATCAAGATACCTGGTGTGGATTGCTAAGTGCGCCTGTACCTGAATGCACTCTTATTATTTTTCTACACAGATATATAAAATGTATTTCTTCTAAGTTTTGCACTTTGGTGAAATATAGTTCAGTGCCAGAAGCCAGTTATAGGATCAATGCACCTTTGAAGTAGTGCCTAGGTCTGTGTTGACCTTTGATAAGAGGATAAATTTCACCCTGTGTCGTTAGTGCTGCCCACAAACATAAAAGGGATATGTTTGCCTTGCCTTAACTTCTTTGATATTTACCCACTGCTTTGCTTGAGATATCAGGTATAAAGATGACCCTATCTTTCCTGACTATGCTGAAAAGGAGAGATATTTGTATTTAAAATAAGGGTCAAGCCTAGGCCGGAGAGCTAGTTCCAGTTCTTGCTGAACTTTTTCCTAGCATAGTACAGGAAGCCAGTATAGGTGAGCTGATGTAACTTTACTGTAAAAAAACAAAGTTCAAAAAACATTAATGATTTGTCAACCCGGAGGCCAAAACTCACCCCGAGACAGAAGGTCATAATACCACAGAGATCGGACATCACCCAGTGACCGTGATACCCCACTAGAGAAGTAAAGCTCAAAACTGCAGTTTTCCAACTCATAACAAGGACATGCAATGTGGTGGGTGAAGGTTAGCCCAGTCCACCAGTGCAAACTTCACTGTTCTGTCCAGGCCGCCTCACTGAAGCAGGTGGCTGAATCTGGCCATGACCAGTCTGGAGTAAAACCACTTCTTCTACTATTCACAGCACATGTCTAAGTGTGCTTGCTCTGCCATGACTTAATGTGGGGAGTGCATTACAGAACTAAACGCACTTGAGATATGAGCACTGCTACTATCCAAGGGACAGCTGGTAGTCTTTCTAGGCAGCTTCTCTCTTCCTCAAAGCAGGTACATCATATCTACTCATCTTCTCAACCCTCAGTCTTCTTAACTCTATACTTGCTTAACAATTAGACTTCTGAGGGCTGGCTGGCTGATCGACATGCCACAGACAATGCAGGCTGTCAGAAGAAGGTGAGTGACTGAGCCCATCTCTGCTTGTCAGTAAAACAGGTTAACCCATCCTGTTCAGCCTGGAGAAAAGAAGACTGAGGGGGGACCTAATTAATGTTTATAAATATCTTAAGTATGGGATGCAGGGGGAATTGGCCAACCCCTTTTCAGTGGTCTGTGGAGATAGGACAAGGGCCAATGGCTGTAAACTGGAGCACAGGAAGTTCCACAGCAACATGTGGAAGAACTTTTACACGGTGAGGGTGACAGAGCCCTGGGACAGGCTGCCCAGGGAGGTGGTGGAGTCTCCTCTGGAGATATTCAAGACTCGTCTGGACGCCTATCTGTGCAATATGAGCTAGGGAGCCTGCTTTGGCAGGGGGATTGGAGCCGATGATCTCTCGAGGTCCCTTCCAACCCCTACAATTCTGTGATTCTGTGATTCCGTGATCCTTTCAGACTGATATGTGGAGGGCTTTTTGCATGGGACTAAGAGCCACAGAAAGAGAGAGAGAGAAAGAGGAAAATTAAGTTTTTTTGGGAAATTTGTTCAAATGGTGCCTATCTATAAGAACAAGGGAGCAGGTGAACAGGCTAAGGTCCAAATTCCCAACGTCACACACACACACACACACACACACACACACATAGTAATACTCTTAAACTCAGGGTCTTTTGCCAGACAATAAAATACAGGAACATAAATGTACAATTATACATATTTTGGAAAAGGGTTCATTAAAATACAGTTTCTGGTAATACAGGATTTCTGCTATGAACAAAGAATCATATCTGTGGTCAGTCCCTTGTTAGTTTACCAACCCTCAGTTTCAAAAAAATAGCAGTTATGTCCCCCAGGAGTTCCTCTGGCAAAGGGGTTCCCCACAGTCAGGAAGATTGTCCAGTTGAAATTTAAAGAAACTTACAACAAGCATGGTTGACTAAAGACAGAAATCTCTGACAGCATAAGGAAAAGGAAAGACTACAAGAGCGTGTGGGGGTGTGTGAGAGAGTATTTAATTTTCTCATGTGAGTAAAGTGATGAGAATTTTTCCCGTTAAATTTTGGAGTGAGTGGAGTCAAGGTCCTGCTTGCTTTCCTTCCTTTCTTATTTTCTTCTACTTCTCTCTCTTTTGTTGTGTGCAGAGCTCATATTTGCATGAAAAACCTATATTGATTGTTAGATTTACATGTCTCTTTTTCGATTTACATGTCGTAAGAAAAAGGGCCCCTTAATTTAAAAGGCATTTGGGCAGGATGGAGAGAAAACACAAGTTTGATGCTAATCCTGGCCTTAGTCAGGGGAGTGGTAGATGGCTGTTTTTCCTGGGAACTAAAAGGAGGTGCCAGAGAACTGTTGTCTTGGAAATCCTAGCCAAAGCAGGATTACCAAGAGCTACCAGCACTTTCAGAAGCTAAAGACTCTTTCTTCCTGTCTTTCTCGCTACTGAGAGCTGTCCATATGACTGGAACAAGGATTGCTTGCTCGTGTAATCCCATCCCATGCCTGTGCTATGTATTGCAATCCCTCAGCTGACATGGGAGAGTGTCCAACTGATTCAGAAGCATCTGATGTTGACTGTGATCAAGCCCATTTGCTCTTCTTTATGCTGACATCTGCCTGACTCACCCACCACAGTGGCTGAGCGAACCTCACTGTTTAACCCTTGCAGTTTCCAATCTGACCTTCCTGCACCAGCAGCATGGCAGTGACTCAGTGCACTGCCCAGCTATGCACTGGCATCCCTGCATTTCCAAGATGAGAGCAAATAGAGCAGCCCAGCTTTTGGCATACATCTAGGACCCCTTAGACCAGCTAAACGGTATGGCCTCACCCACACAGGGAATGCTTTCCAGCCCATGCTATCACACAAGTGGCTCCTGGGTATTATCCTGGCTAGTGTAACTGAGCCAAGTCTCTGCCATGAGGCTTATTTGCATCTAGTACTGACTGTTAAGCCATATGGATAATTGTAGGCCAGTTCAAATCTATGCCTCAGCTCATTTACTGGTAAGTCATGGCCTAAATTTCACAGTGGTTACAGAAAATGTTCATTTTCACCTAGGAGACATCTCATAAATCCTCACAAAAGCATGTGAAATCTTACTCAGTTAAAGGGTTCATTTGGTTTAGGACAGTTCCTACAATTTCTCAAAGATGAAGGGGGAAATTAGGTAGAGCAATGAATAGGCCAACCAGTAGAAAAATGGATAAATAGTTGTATTCACACAGTTTTCAAATAATAAAGTAACTAAGGGCAATACTCATTAGAAACATCTGGTCTGTCTACAGTTTTTAAAAAAATAAGCTCTTCGGCTTTATTCTCATTAGTACCTATCAACATCTAAGTCAGAAAAATATGACACTAAAGTTATTTCTAGACAGGGACCCTACATTTTATGCAAAAAATTCTCTAGAATTTTCTCTGTCCTCTTACATTGTAAATTATTTAGTCCCTAATTCTACTCTCCACTAAATTAACCTGCCAGGATTGTATATGCAGTTCAAGAAACACTAGCTTGAATTATTGCTTTGTGCATATTCATTAGCGTCACATCAAAATAATTTCAGATCAGTGCCAATTCCCAAGCAATGTCATGGTGATGTGGAACCTCCCTGTCTGGTAGGGAACCCAGTAAGTTATTGTATCCAGGTCGAGCCCTCTGTGGGATGGTGTTCCCTGCTTTTCCTGGTTTACCTCTCCATATCTCAGCCTATTCTACCCAGTTTTCTTCATCTCTTCCAGGGCAATGAATCTTCGGAGAAGGAAGACCTGGAAGAAATAGGCCACATTATCCTTATGTAAGGATGATAAAATATTTCTGCTATACTTTGTAGACATACTGGCTGAGGCACCAAACACACTCGTTTTATGGTATTGGCAAAGTACATAATTAGTATGGTGTATGTACGTGTTTGATTGATTGATACTAATTTCCTTTACAAACAGAGTATGAAGAAAATTATGCAGTGGAGGAATTGGATGAAGCGTGCCATAATATTTAATGATGTTACTTGTTCTGGTGCCTGAATTAATGACATATCACCTTGCTGAAAGATGGATTTATGGGTGATTTAGCTTCATCTCAGTTACTCCGTTCATCATCCTTCTCCGCAGTGGGAAATACACTATTCAAACAATGCCACAATAAGAAAAATAAATAAAATTGATGATGACAGTTTCCCAATATAATTGTCCTGAATGTTTTACTATTTTGACGTCTGTATTATTAAACCAAATTGCTTCATTTTCACTTGGTGGCTGCCACTGGAGTTGCAAATCCTGCAAATGTCAGTGAACATCATGCACATGAAACTTCCACTTCTTTGTGAGGTACAGTCATCTCCTTAGGCAGATTAACTGTACAGTGGGCATTGGCTGACTCAGCACCATCAAAACACAGTTGTGCTGCTTCCTGAACTGCCTTGGGTCTGGTGTTAGTGTTATGCTCCTTACGGCAGCAATTTTATGGAGACTTACGCATCTTGGTTTTTTTCTCTCAGCTTTCTTCCCCAAGGATCCACCTGATGTCTTCACTCTGTGTGGTTCTCCAAGCCAAGAGTAGTGGAAAGGGGTCCACAGCACTGTGCATTGATCTCATTCCCAAATCAAGAAAATTCTCAATAACTTCATTCCTCTCTCTCTTTGTTTTCCTGTCCCTCACCCTGCAAAGCTGGAGGATGATTTATGACTCTGTTGGTTCTCAATGTATTCAGGAATAATGTGTGCTGATTCTTTCAGGATGCAGATTTCCATAGTATAGAGGTCCATGTTTCCATGTGTGTTCTATTTATACAGAATAATCTACCTTTGTATAAACCTCTATAGAAACATGTAACTGTATTGTACTATTAGCAAAGTAGATGTTAGAGAATAACTACGTCTTGTTTAAAAAACTTTACCTGGATATAAATAATTTTAAAAAATAGTTATTAGATTATGGTTATGTGTAAGTATAGCACACACAGATAACCTTTAGCAAGGCAGCTGGGAGCTGGAAGCAGTCTTACAACAGCAGCATGGAATACTATACAATGTAGCTTATGAGATATTAACTCCTTCCAGTAGCACAGAAAATCTGTCTGTTTCCTGTCCTTCTTACAAAATATATTGTAGTCAAACCAGCCGGCTACATTCTTCCTAAGTGTTTAAATCAAGGTGGATTTATGAGGTGTGCAGATTCATTGAAGAGGGAAAGAAATCATGACAATGCAATCCAGCCCAAATAAAACGAAAGCCATATAAAAAGGAGCCCCTGTAAAACTCAGGGCTAATTTTACAGAAGACAGATTTGGAAAAAAAAAACGTTCGGCAAAATGCTAATAACTTTATTAGTGCAAAAAACAGCATCAGTTCAGTCTGAAGGGCTTCTATTATATCTATCCCAGGCAAAATTAAGATGAGGAAATTATTAAATCTGAATATCTATGAATTTATTATAGTTTCAAAGTTTTCAGATCCTTAGATCCTCCCTTTTTGTTGTCTCACGAGCTACAGCAGCCAGTGAATATGCAATAAAAATTCTAGCTTTCTTCTGGACAAGTGGTTCTCCAGATACTTGTTGAGGTTAAGAATAATTTTTGCATGGATCTGGCCTAGAGAAAATTGTTCAGAAGAATAGAATTTAAATAAGCTAGAATCCCCAAAGCAAAGATAATCAGAGGCTAAGAAAGTCTTGTGGTTTAAACACAGAGTTTGAAAAACCCAGTGAGAGACCTCAGGCGCATCACAAAGTCTTTCTGTCTCCATTCTCCATCTGTAAAATAGAGATAATTTTTCTCCTCTAATTCTCCAAGAGGTTATAGCATAAATTCATTAACATTTGCAAGGCATTCAGATGTTGTGTGAATATCTGAGAGCAAAATAGAAAACTGCTGCTGGTGAATTAAGGCCTTAGAAATTGTTATATAGTTAAATCTTAATATCTTTTATGTTTCCCATAGAAATTTGAACTTAATTGTGGAAAGAAATGCAAGGATAGAAAATGGGTTCTTTGAGTTCTGAAGCTGGGGATCACTAAAATCTCTAAAAGTGGGAAGGACTAGTAAAAGGACCAATATTAAACCTTTGTTTAAAAACAAACAAACAAACAAACAAACAAACCATGCCTCAATATTTGCAATCTCAGTTCATATCTCTGTTCGCTTTCATACTACTATCTTTTCTGTTGTCCTTCTATTCCTGTTATTTATTACATGTGGTAAGAGAAGCTTTCTATGTATTATAACATCTTTTCAAAGAGACTGCCTGAAATTTACTCTTGTTAATAATGAGAAAAGACAGGTAATGAAATCTTGGTCACACTGAAATCAGTGGGATTTTTCTGTTAACCTCATTAGAACCAGAACTTCATTCAGGAATTGATACTGATCCCTTAGACATGTTGACAACTGATATATCTTTGAGTGAGAGTGCACTGACTTTCCTGCAGATCCTGGCAGGAAAAGATGCTTTCAAGATCACTCTTTTAAGGGTTCATTTTCTACCCACCAGAAATAATGAGTAGCCAGGAAAACAGTTAATTCAGCAGAGGAGTGATCTCACATATACTTGTAGTCTGATTCCCTTAGTATTCCAGTCATAAATGAAGGTAATTTTGAGATTACTTTTGACCTCTTTCCTTTTATAGTTGAATGCCTCTTCATAGGCAAATAGTAGAACTTATTAAGTACAAGGAATATCATCTGTCTTGAAGAAAACATCTCAATGTAGCCATGAAAGGTCTGCCTGTCAATTTTATTTCTTTTGAAGACTCATAGACTTTTTTTATCTTGTTTGAAGTGCTAGGTTATAAAAGCATGTGGCAGTATGATATAACTAAAATACACTATGAAGAATAAGTGTTTGCGTCTGATATTTACAAGATCAACAAGCAAAAAAATGAAACACAACATCAAGATAGTTAAAGTGTTTGAAACACAATCAATAAAAGGTATTAACTACTTCCCTTTCATATTCTTCTTTCCTTTCTCCTTTTGTATCCAATAATATACTTCCAGCAGTGACTTATTTATAAGTAAATCATTGTTTACCGTGAGGATTTTTCTTCAGATACAAGGAGTTAAACGTGCTGTCCACCTCACAAAGGGCACCCAGATTATTTCCCTGTATTTGATCGAGGTTCATTTCCCAACATCAATTTGTCAGAAATATTATTCAACGACAGATATTTGTTAAACTCATCAGAATTAAAATGTCTCCCATCTTCATATGGAGAGACCTGTTGGTTTAATTTGGGGATAGATAGAATTCTCAGCAGTAAAAATGGTGATTGACACTCAAATTGAAACGTAAATTTTGATAAAAGACTATACAAAATAGGAATGGAAACAGGAATATTGATTACACTATCCAGGGAAAGGCTGGGTTATAGTACTTCTGCTGTTACTAATATGCTAGTTATTTTGAACTTTACAGCACTGTAGTTATCTAGGCTCCAATATACCGACTGCCATTCTTCAGAAATGCTCTAATTGAAGTATGCACTTGTCACCTTCTTGAACTCTACTCAGGGTCTTTCAGAGGATTTTTCTGATTTCAGTGTAAAACTATAAACAGTTTAATCTTTATTTGTTGACAAGAACTCAAGTGAAAGTACTGTGTATTTTCTTCTTTTTCTATGGGTAGGATACTCCTGTGTTTTCACGTTATTTAGACTAATTTGTGTAAACAGAATTTCGTAGCTTTTTCTTCAACATAACTGCATCTTTAAGTTCCCAGTGGGAACCAATTCCTTTGAGGGCCTTATTTAACCAACACTGATGATTATGAAATGAACTAGATCCTATAAATGAAAACATAAGAGGAAAACTTAAGGATTACCAAAGAAGATTGTTACTTTACTAATTAGAAAAGGGTAAGTCTAAGATTCACCCCTGCTGAGGAAGGCCTGAGATCCCAACTCCATTGTGACTAATTGCCAATGATTAAGTTTCGTAAGGCTTACTCACAAGTACCAGACAACCCCAGGAAAAACCTAAAATCAATTATGACACTCAAATCAGAACACAAAGTTCCCATGGACCCATGCCCAGAAGTTGTTCCGCTGGATGCCCAGAAGTGTTTTGGTCTGGGGACCAAACAGTTGCCCAAGTTCTGTACTAACACAGTAACACCCTGTTATATTGTAAAACACAGTTACTATGTTTTTGTATACCAAAAATTTGTTACTATATTAGCCACCATTTTGGAGTTTTGCCATAAAGCATTTCATGTTCATTTAACTACTCAGCTGTTGCCATTATCCTACTTTTCTGTCATGCACCTGATTGAATTATTTGGCCTCAATGAAAAAGTAATTGATGATGACTAGGTTGAAAATGTAACAAGTCATAAAGCATCACCACGAACACATGCACTAGATTTCTGTCAATCATTCGGTCTTTTGTGAACTGATGAGCATTTCCAGAATCCAACAAAAACAGTAAGAGGCACAAGGGCACCACATTCAGCTTCATCATGTAGAGCAAGGTACCAATCAAAATCTCAGGCCAGTACACAGATCGTGTCTTGAGCTGTATAGTAAAATGCAAATCATCATCCTCAGCTGCCAGAAACTCAGCGGCTGAGAAGCCAGTTTCTCTCCCAGCATATTGATCATCCTAAGCATCTTCTGCCTCTCTATCCTTCCCACAATGTAACCCTGCTCCTGTGTATTTAACCCGTGTGCCTTTCACGACTCACTAACCGTGGCACCTTTTAGGAGCACATCCTCTGCAGAGAGCAGGGCGTGCCTGTATTAGCAGTGAACACAGTTTAGTCATCTCCCTACTTAACTGTTCCACATCCTTCTTGCTGCAACTAGGTGAAGTATCAGCTGAGAGAGATGAGAAGGGAAAACACCTTCCCTAAGTTTCCTGAAGACTCCTATGGCATGCTTTTACAGGTGAGAGTCACTGAGAAAAACAAATTGGCAGTAGTTAAAGCACGAACCAGAATCAACTTCTTCCTCTCCCTTTCTCCCTCATGTCCTTACCCATAGCTGATTTTTTCTTTGGTGGACACACAATCGAACAGGGAGTTCTGGTACAGTCCACTCAGGACTCTGATCTAGATGAGACACAAACTAGATCTGGAGAGCACAAGAAAGTTTGGTACATACAGTCGTACCTCACACAGCGACTCACATGGCTAAAACTGTCTGAAGAGTCTGTTCTTGTCCACGGCATGTGCTGAGCAGGAGAGGAGAGCAGTGAGAAGTATAGAAAGTCACTGACAGCGGCTTTATCATTTTTATTTTTAATAGAGAACAGTTTGGCCCATCCTAAACTGCAAGAACACCAGAAGGAAAGGATTAGCAAGGGTATAAAGTCTGTCAACACAAACTAAAATTAATCCTGGCAAGGAAGGGTGAATTTCCGCTTCCATCCTCAAATTCAGTGACATTTCAGCTCTTCACAGCAGGCATCGTCAGGGAGACTCTGGGACAAGTTGGCATCCTTTACAGCAGGTAGCTTAAAGCCAGTGAAGGATTCGTTTGTTTCAACTGGTATTTACAAAGGTCTATAAAGAGGTAACTGAAATACTTGTCAATGGGTGAGTACACAGAGCTACGGTGTGAGGGTGTGGGGGGAGCAGTCACTTGCAATTAAAAAAACCCCACATTTATCTGAAATCAGAGAGCATTCAGAACTAGTGAAGGAGTATTTTTGATTGCAGTGGAAGAAAATAAAATACATGCCTATGTGTTGGGGTCAAAGCAGACTGACAGGGCACAGATGCCTGTTGCTGGTCCTGCCTTGCTTCTTCTTATGTCAGCTAAAGCCGGGACTCATCCCTAGAGAAATCAGCAATCATATCTTATGACACTGGGGCACCAACTCACCCCGTTTAATACTACAAAATAGATGCAAACTGTATCTTTAGGAAATTGTGCCATTTGCTATTGACAGAAAGATCAAAGCGTGACTTGTGGGTCACATGTAAAAATCTCTAAACCAAATCTTAAACCGGTGAAGAGCACAAGCAAGCTGCTATTGCAGTGTTTGACACAAGTAAACAAGAGCAACTTCTTCGTGCTGTTTCATAATGTTTTTAATAAGCAACCATGGGAAACACAGCATTTTACACTGAATAGGCAAGAGAACCACGTTTCATTAAGAGCATTACCTTATGTAATCAGAAACAGCACCAACTAGATCAAAGTTATGGATCTTTATTGATTAGTGCTCGGTGTGTGTTTAATCAGTGACTGAGGATAGTAGATTAACACAGTCTCCTCTGCTCTGTTCTTGGAAATACCAAGTTGCTGGATGTTAGGAGGTTCTATAACTAAAGCACAGTGTTTTTAAAGAGAATTCTTATGACTGCTGTCTAAATTATCAGCAAGCAGAGGATTACAGACGGACTAGGTAACAACAAATGAGTGAGCAAACAAAAACTTTTTGCATCATATAATTATACTCTTAGCCTTGATAGTAATCTTAGTCCTTTCTTTTCTTACTCTTATTCTTTGTGGCTAAAGAAATCAAAGCATAACTTTGATTTAATTTATGAGGCTTTGTATTGCTACTGTTATGTTGTTTCAGGTATGATATCTGTTGTACAGGAAGACCCAGCAGGGATTTCAGAAGTTTAAAAGGCAACAAAATATGAAAAAAAATCATTCTTAGCCCCTTTTAAACAGCTTTATTCTCAAAAAGGTGTTCTATATGTTCATGTGTTTTGAAGACAGGTCCAGCTTCTGTTTTAAAAGGCATTGTGACTGGTCCATAGAAAATGTTCATCTAGGTTTTATCAACCTATGTTACAATTCTCAAATCAGAAAGCCACTTGAATTACCCTGGCCATCTACAAGCCAGCACAGTTTCCAGTCTCTGTGTCTGCAGAATAGCTGTGGATCAGACCACAGATAGGCAGTCTCACACAAGGACCAGAAAAACTCATTGTCCACGTGATAGGAGACCCAGGTCTCTTGTTCCAGGAATCACCTCTCCATCAGCACATGGCATCAGCACAAAGGCAGATGGGCAGTACGATCAAGGCCAGGCTGACACAGCACCCTGGTCTGTGTACACTGCAGGTCTGTAGATGCTTGGTTCTCACTTCATATTTGCTAAGCCTGTGTTTGCCATCTTGCACATGAGAGAAGTCTGAATTGATGAGGTTCACAACTATGTTAATATAGGATACCCATAACATAAACCCTATGGAGGAGTTTGAGGTACTCAACAAATTTTTTACCTCAGTCTTCACCATCAAGGGCTCTGGACACGCTGCCCTGGTCACAGAAGGCAAATGCAGGGACTGGGAGAATGAAGAACTACTCGCTGTAGGAGACAATCATGTTTGAGAACATCTAAGAAACCTGAAGAGACCTGATGAGATGCATCCATGGGTCCAGAGGGAACTGACAGATGAAATAGCTAAGAAACTCTCCATCATATTTGAGAAGTCATGGGAGTCTGGTGAAGCTCCCACTCACTGGAAAAGGGGAAACATAACCCCTGTTTTTAAAAGGGAAAAAAGGAAGACCTGGGGAACTACAGGCAAGTCAGTCTCACCTCTGTACCTGGTAAGATCCTCCTAGAAACTGTGCTTAGGCACACGAAAAATATGAACATCATTGGTGACAGACAACATGGCTTCACTAAGGGCAAATCATGCCTTACAAATCTAGTGGCATTCAATGATGGGATTACAGCATTTGTGGACAAGGGAACAGTTACAGACTGGATTTGACAGCATTTGACACTATCCTGCATAACATGCTTATCTCTAAACTGAAGAGACATGGATTTGATGCATGGACCACTCGATGGATAAGGAATTGGCTGGATGTTCATACTCAAAGAGTTGTGGACAACAGCTCAATGTCCAAATAGAGACCTGTGATGACTGGCTTGTCACAGTGGTTCATACCAGAACCAGCACTAACATCTTTGTCAGAGACATGGACAGTGAGATTGAAGGCACCTTCAGCAAGTTTGCTGATGACACAAAGCTGTGTGGAGTGGTTGACAGCACCGTAGGGAAGGGATACCATCCAGAGGGACCTTGACAGGCTTGAAAGTTGGGGTCATGCAAACTGATCTTCCAGATACTCTAACAGGTTGCCCAGGCAGACATTCCAGTCACTATTCCTGGAGGTATTTAAAAGATGGGTAGACAAAGTGCTTTGGGATGTGGTTTAGTAGAGGACAGGTACAGTTGGACTCGATGACCTCAAAGGTCTTTTCCAAGCTAGTCATTCTGTGATTCCGTGAACTGCATGAAGTTCAACAAGGCAACGTGCAAGGTCCTGCACATGGGGTGAGGCAATCCCAAGCACAACTACAGACTGAGCAGAGAATAGACTGAGAGCAGCCCTGAGGAGAAGGACTTGGGGGTGATGGTGAATGAGAATCTCAACATGAACCAACAATGCACACTTACAGACCAGAAAGCCAACCATATCCTGGGCTTCATCAAAAGAAGCGTGGACAGCAGGTCAAGGGAGATGATTCTCCCCTTCTACTCTGGTCTTGTGAGACCTCACTTGGAGTATTGTGTCCAGCTCTCGGGTCCACTGTACAATAAAGGTATTAATCTGCTGGAGCAAGTCCAGAGGAGGGCCAAAAAGGTAATCAGAGGTCTGGAGCACCTCTCCTATGAAGACAGGCTGAGACAGTTGTTTTTGCTCAGCCTGGAGAACAGAAGGCTCCCAGGAAACTTTATTGCAACCTTCCAGTACTTAAAGGGGTCCTACAGGAAAGCTGAAGAGGGACTGTTTATCAGGAAGTGTAGTGATAGGACAAGGGGTAATGTTCTTAAACTGAAAGACAGTAGATTTAAGTTAGATATTAGGAAGAAAATCGTCCCTGTAAGGGTGGTGAGGCACTGGAGCAGGATTTCCAGAGAAGCTGTGGCTGCCCCCCTGGCAGTGTTCAAGGCCAGGTTGGATGGGGCTTTGGGCAACCTGGTCTAGTGGAGGATGTCCCTGCCCGTAGCAGGGGGGTTGGAACTAGATGGGCTTTGAATCTCCAACCCAAACCATTCTGTGATTCTATGTTTAATCAAACTGGACAAGGTGCTCTTATGATAGTAAGGTAGATTATGGATGATCTTTTTTCAAAAGATGTAAAAAATGCAATATTCTCTGAGACAATCTTCAGCCCCAAGTCCCCGGAATCCTGCATGCTCTCAGGTGGTGCAGTCTCAGCATATCTTAACTATGAGCTGAGTTCTGCTTATATTGCTAATGCAATGTGTGCAGATCGTTTGCAACTGGGACTTTTTTTTTTAGCCTTTGTAAAGGAGTTTTCTCTTGTAAACTTTCTTGCTGCTCTTTTAATGGGAGGTCCCTCAAACCAGAAGAAAGTTTTGGAGTTGAGAGGTTCATTCCAATGGAGCTCCTAGTATTTTTAATTCCATTGGAAAAGACTTGGGTTTGTGGTTTTCATTGTCTTTGAATGCTAGAAATCGGCTTTGTGCATGTACGTGAGGACAGAATGTCATCTTTATTTGAGAATTTATTTGACACTTTTGAAACAAGGGGATTTTTGATGTTCCTCAAGGAGTTTTAAGCTTCATGACATCTTACTGCTAATGATACACCAGCCTGCTCACCACCTATTCCCTATGGCAACAACTGCTTAAACAAGAAACACCAGCCAAACTGTCCAACACCTCCTAGGTTTGCACGCAGCTTAAGCAAGACACGGGTTAATTTTCCTGCTGTGATAGGGATATCCACAAGTACTGATACCACTCCAACCCTTGCCACAGTTGTACTAGGGAAGGGTATTTGAACATTTCATAGTCTGACAATGGTCTACAAAGGCAGGGAGCAGTCAGCACTGTTTTGCGGTTCAGCAGCTGAGTTAGAGACTGTGTGGACTTGTACGACAGAAAATCTGAAACTGAGCAGGGGTTCAGCCTGTTCTCCTAGGCTTATGTTTCTGTCACAGAGGGGATTTTTGCTTTCCTGGCTGTGTAGTAGCATGGAATACCATACTTCAGTCACAAAATCCCTGGAAAAGTGATGATAAAAATTCATCCCAGAACAACATCTTTATACTACTACTGAACAATTCTATTCTTAGGGAAAGAATACTACTTGGTTGTTACCCAAAGAAAATCAAAGGGACATTTATACTGACCCTGCCATACTGAGGGCTTTTCAGTAAATATTAAATTCAATGTAATCACCTCTAGGGTAGTGCTTTGGCTGAGGGCAAAGGAAGATGAGAACAGGAAACTCTGAAATTGAAAAGCCAGCCCTTCAACTGACATAAAACAGCTGGGTGAATTTGCACCAGTCAAGGTGACAGCACTATTAATAATATAGGCAGCACTTAATTTGGAAATCAAAGGAACTGTGAATGTATGATTAGCAAAATACCTGTAAATCCTGCCTGAATAGAGGGGGGAAGCTATGTTTTGTCTTATAAATCAGGATCTTAGTTGCTGTGGTAATGTTCCTTGTATAACTGGTCTACGTAAATGAAACTCAATCCCTGTTGTCTCAAGCCATAGAGGATTACAGAATAATGAAAAACAAAACTAAACTAAAGGAACCCAGTCAACTGAAGCCTTAAGATGAAAACTGTAAGTAAAAATTAGGTTTAAAAATATTTCAGTGTGAGTTTATGAGAGCACAAACAGATTTGCTCTTATTGTTGTTTTCATTTCACTAAGGAAAGCAAACTTTGGAAATACTTTACAACTGGAAAACACAGCATTGATGTTAAAACACTCATGAGCAGCTGTGCCTGTCCTGCACCTGCTTCTGGCACCTTGGATAGATGTCTTAAAGAAAAACCACAGAGGTGCTGACTAACAGCTGATGGAGAAGGCGGCTGGGGATGGCACCGAACAAAGGCTGGGATGGAGTGTTATAAGATTACAGGGCAGATTTGAGGCCAGGTGACAGACCAATCTCACAGTAATTGATTACACGTAGTAATTTTCTTTCTTCTAAAACTACAAGGCAGTTGAAATCCATCTAGCCTCAGTACTCAAAACAGAGACATTCATAGTTTAGTAAATAGCATTACACCACGGCCAATGTTTTACTGACTTTATCACCATGTGTAAAGTGTTGCTCAAACAGATTGAGCCAGTGCATAATAAAGCAACAAGTTTGTACTGAGCGTAGCTGCCACCCTACAGTAAACAACCCTGGTCTAATCATCAAATATTATGAAGCCCTGGGAACAGTTTTTGGAAGACACAACATAGCACTTTGTCCAAGTGGCTGAAGCTGTGGGCTGTGGCACAGCTCTAGTTCAGGTCCCTCTGGGAAATACGTCTGCTTCCCGGCGCTCATGTCTGTCTTTGGCTAAAGAGGGGCCAAAAAAAGCAACAGCAAGTGGACAAATGTCAGGATTGTGTAATCAACCACCTTATTATTTGTTCATTTTTCCCTCCTCAGCAAAGGGCTAGAAAAATTAATATAATGTATGCAATTCCTGAGGGAATGGCCTATTTCTCTTGGTAAAGGACATGGAATTAACTGTGTCTTACTGAAGCAGGATTCCAATAGTCCGTGTCTAACCACAGAGGTATGCTGACATGTAACTGAATCTTTAACAGAAAAAGAAAATCCCTCTCCTGCATCCCTTTGTAAAAGGCAAAACACCCTGTCCTCACAGTGCTTATCCATGATGCCTGCATTGCACTGGTTGATATTTGCTACTAACCATTGAACTATCTCACCTACCTCTCTGACTAATTGTGTCTGGAAGGCCAGTAAATACAAGGTAGAGAAGTTTTTATCAATTGATCTCATATTTGCATCTGTCTAGTAGTTTAAAAATTGACTTCTCCCATGGCTGAACTGACATGGCATAACATGATTTGCCATAGGAACTGGATCCAGAAGTTGGCTCCCTTCAGACTATGCCATCGGTACCCATCTGTACCTTTCTCACCTTGAGATGTAGTGTCCCTAGATGCTGGGATCTCCTAGTGGCTCCATCCAGTGGCTCACACAGACTACACAGCCAGAGTTTAAACCCATGTTTCAGTGGTTGGCAACTGTTTACAAGTGGACTTCAGACTGTTGATTTTGGATCTGCAGCTTAGAGGCAACTTGAGGTTATGTCTCTGCTGCCCCACACAGAATAGAGAAGTGGGGGCAGGAAAGTACAGGCTTCCCCTCTCTCCTCCCCTGTCATTTGAATTGTAATATACCCTTTGAAAGAGACCCCTGGAGCTGTGTATAACCCAAATTCTGACTGAATGGAGGGAATTACTATGCTGCAACACCTCACAGCTGAGAAAGCACGCATAGTGGCAATGGAGCCAATAAGGACAAGAGGAGCTGTCTAGCAGAATTGCCTCCACTTTTGATTATAAAACCTGCCCCATACCCCCAGGTCTGACAGAGACTAGTGTGTTTGGCTGCTTGTTGCAGAGGGAGGTGGGTGGCATTTCAGAGCATGCTATATGGAGCACAGCTTTTTTTTTTTTTTCATCTATTTTTTGAGGCTTTTGAGTTGGAGGAAGTATAAGCCAAAGGCAAAAGGCTGTGGGGGAAAATATTTGTAGAAAACATTTTTTATAAGCATACAGCATTTTTTAAAATTTATGAGACAAGCAAGCAGAGACCTAGATAAATGCTAAAGCTGCATTATCAAACTGTTATTAGCTAAACACATTTAAAAAAATGCTGTGAAATGAAGAATCAGCTGGGCTTTTAAACATAGAAGAGATCCCTGCCTCGACCCACTGCCAACATGCTTCAGGGCTCAAAGCTGCACATAACTCTGAGCTCCACAGCTCATCCCATTTGTCCTTGCTTCCAGACTGCCAAAGTGCAGGTCAGTTCATGGTCAACTGTACTGGAGGCAGCTGACAGATGCAAAAGAATCAGAAGAGACACCTGATCTTCATCTATCATTGACAAAGGATTATCAGCCAACACAAATATGTGCTGTGACTTCTGTATCAAGTGGTTTGTAAACAACCATGCATTATGAACAGGATTTCAAGTGAGCTGAGTGTTGCCCTATCCAAAAAGAAAAGCAGACTAAAGCTAATGTAGAGCAGTAGTATGTGCTGACATGAACTTACACAAATTCAGTGTTCATAGCATATGGAGAGTAGGATTATCTAGCCATCCACTGAAGGGTCTGGGGTCTGACAGAAAGATTAAGGACAGATTTCCTACAGAGCAAAGATATTTAAGGAAACGGCTAAGATGAAAGTGAGATATATAATTGTGTGGAAGAGTGCCTGGTTTTAAACTTGGATTTATTAGGCACCCTCACTGTGTGAAACAAGTTTATAAATGCTTCCGTCTCTCAAATCAATAGTCATGTAGAGATGACTCAGAATTCATGTCATTCATGACTTTAAGGGTATCTGGTCCAAACAGTGCTATTGTAATTGCTAAGAACAGAGAATAAGAGAAGGGCTGTTCTTTGCATGAGGACAGGGAGACAATTCCCTGTGTATGTGCCTCTGCTCCAAGATCAGGGCCCAGATAAAAATATTTGGTGAGCCCCAGATAAAAATATTTCCCAGATTGGTTAATCTAACTTCCCCCTTATACCCTACTGTCCTCAGTCCATTCTGTCCCAGGCCTCAAACTGCCTCAGTCCTTCTTGCCTAAAAACTCCTGTAAACAACTTCTGTGTTGAGGGTACCCTCCCATGTTGTTCTTTCCCAAGGTCTCTGTTATTTTAAAGCACCTTCCTCACATACCAATGTCAGTCATCTTCCTCCCTAGCTCTCCTTGTATCTGACAATTCTTTTCCCATATTTTTCAGTAATCTAATCTCCTTGTTCCTCCAAGGCCAGTCCTCCCAATCCCCAAACCTCCAAACTAGAGAATTAAGGACTTCCTAATGCTTTTTGACTACCAACCCTCCTTTTCCATCTGCAACAATTCTTCTCCAAAGCCTTTATCAAATATTTCCCCAAACCTTAAGTTCCCCCTACATTCCCAACTCCCATTTCCTCTCCTGTAGCTCCTGAACCCCACACTGTCAGCCCATTATTCCCACCTTGGTTCCCAAAAAACATCTGGAGATCCCAGACACAGACTTCACTCAGCAGAAATCAACCTAGGTAGGAATTTGAGAGTAGAGAAAGATGTTTATAGTCTAGTTGAAGGTGCTGAATATAAAAGTTTAATTAAAATTGTTATTTTGTTGCTATTATTTTTAATAATAACCTGAAAGTTCATTCAATTCACTTCCTTTACAGAAAAAAAAATCACAAATACAAAATTATCAAGAATCAACATAAGGAAAGGGAAAATGTAAGAATGAAAAAATAATTACAAAGTTGAAAATGTCACTGATTATTATTATTTAAGAAATGCAGACTGCAATTAGTAAATACCATACAATTTTGTCTTTATGTAGTTAAAAACCTTCTACACTTTTCATAGAATCATAGAATGCTTTGGGTTGGAAGCGACATCAAAGATCATCTAGTTCCAAACTTCCTGCCATGGTCAGGGACACCTCTCACTAGACCAGGCTGCTCAAGGCTCCATTCAACCTGGTCTTGAACATTTCCGGGGAGGGAGCAGCTACCACCTCCCTGGGCAGCCTGTTCCAGTGACTCACCACCATTGTAGTGAAGAATTTCTTCCTAATATCCATCCAAATCTATCCCCTTCCAATTGAAAACCATTCCCCCCTAAAAAGTCCCTTCCCAGCTCCCTTGTAGGCCCTCTTCAGATACTGGAAGGCCTCTATAAGGTCTCCTCTGTGCCTTCTCTTATCCAGGCTGAACAACCTCAACTGTCTCAGCCTGTTTTCACAGGAGAGGTGCTCCAGTCTTCCAATCATCTTCCTGGCCCTCCTCTGGACCCTTTACAACAGTTCCATGTCCTTCTTATGTTGGAGACTCCAGAATTGGATGCAGTACTCCACATGGGGTCTCACAAGACCAGAGTAGAGGGGGAGAATCACCTCCCTTGACCTGTTGGCCACGGTCCTTTTCATGCAGCCCAGGATACAATTGGCTTTCTGGGCTGTGAGCAAACATTGGTTCATGTTGAGATTCTCATTCACCATCACCTCCAAGTCCTTCTCCTCAGGGCTGCTCTCAGTCTATTCTCTGCTCAGTCTGTAGTTGTGCTTGGGATTGCCTCACCCCATGTGCAGGACCTTGCACGTTGCCTTGTTGAACTTCATGCAGTTCACGGAATCACAGAATGACTAGCTTGGAAAAGACCTTTGAGGTCATCGAGTCCAACTGTACCTGTCCTCTACTAAACCACATCCCAAAGCACTTTGTCTACCCATCTTTTAGATACCTCCAGGAATGGTGACTGGAATGCCTGCCTGGGCAGCCTGTACCTGGAAGATTAGTTTGCATGGCCCCACCTCTCAAGCTTGTCAAGGTCCCTCTGGATGGTATCCCTTCCCTACGGCGCTGTCAACCACTCCACACAGCTTTGTGTCATCAGCAAACTTGCTGAGGGTGCCTTCAATCTCACTGTCTATGTGTCTGACAAAGATGTTAGTGCTAGTTCTGGTATGAACCACTGTGACAAGCCAGTCATCACAGGTCTCTATTTGGACATTGAGCTGTTGTCCACAACACTTTGAGTGTGAACATCCAGCCAATTCCTTATCCACCAAACGGTCCACTCATCAAATCCATGTCTCTCCAGTTTGGAGAGACACTGCATAATATTTAGTTACATCTCTACTCCTATTTATCTCTGAATTATTCAGAATCAGTGTTTAAGTATACACCTCAGTCAGCACCAACAGATTAATTAAGTTCACAAAACTAGTTACCCTTAAAATGTACTTATATCTGATTTACAATTGCACTGTAATTATAAATGCAATCACATAATATTTCTCACAATTATGTCAGAATAATTACAGGGCAGTTAAAATTCTGCTTTTTGTTTCATCTTCATTAAATTCTACTGACCAAGAGGAGTAAAATTTAAAAGAAATGCATGGCAATTTCAAACCTCACATCTTAACAATACAAGAAAAAACTGAATCTAAGAATTTTTCCCTCACATAATTCTAGAACAAATGACTTCTGGCTGGGAACAGGAACTAGCTCAGAAGTAGATGTTCATAAGGTATGTATATTTCAGTCAAATAATAAAGTGTACAGTAATGTCTGGCATAGCTTCTTTGTTTTGTTTTAACACAGTTTCCATGGAGAACTGAAACTGCAGTTTTGTGTATCCCTGGAGCTGACATGGACTGAGCAATTCAAAATCAAGCTAATTTATAAACATGATCAGGTTTTTTAAAGGGTATATTCTCTGTCCATCTCTATTGAGAAGCCAAATCCAGTGGGTATGAGAACATCATGAAAATGCATACCTACAAGAATATACTTACTCCTTACATTGAAGCATGAAACCACTTGAAGTGTCTTTCAGAGATGCCAAAAGATGCAGGTTTCTCCTTTGGGGGTCTATTCTACAACCCTAACCTCCAGGTGAGCTGACTACAGCAGAAGTAAGCAGTTCCCTCTCTCCAGGACATCAGGGATGCTCATCACGACTAGGAGAGCAAGAAGCTGCATTTATCAGGCAATGATGGGAGCACCACAGAGATGACTATGATGCAAGATATCAGAAAGAAGAGCTCAGAGCACTTAAACATGTTGACCTGAGAGATCTAGCAATGAACATTAAGGCAAAAGTGAAATGAGACGTACTGCATGAAATGCCGGGTGATCAGAGTGCTTTTGGGTGCAGAAGGACACCTCCTAGGACAAAGTCACTGGAAATGCAGTGAAAGACCTGGGAATCTTGGTGGACAAGAAGTTACCCATGAGTTAGCAATATGCCCTTGTGGCCTAAGTGGTCAATGTTATCTTGGGGTGCATTAAGAGCATGTTCAGCAGGTTGAGGAATGTTATCCTTTCCCCTCTAATCTGCTCTGGTGAGGCCACATCTGGAGTTTTATGTCCAGTTCTAGGCTCCTGTGGTGAGTTGACCCTGGCTGAAGGCCAGTTTCCCACCAAAGCAATTCTATCACTCCCCTCCTCAGCTGGACAGGGGCAGAAGAGTAGAACCAAAGGCTTACAGGTGGAGATAAGGACAGGGATAGATCACTCACCAATTCCTGTCATAGCCAAACCAGACTTTAATTTAATTGAATACTAATAAAACCAGTACAGTTTAATGAAAGATAAAACTAAATATATAAAAACACCTTCCCCCCATGCTTTCCTTATTCGCTGCCTTAACTTCAAACCCATGTCTCTTTCTGTTTTGATACTGTCACTGGATAGAGTGAACAAACATTCCTGGATATGGTAACCAGAATTAAGAAATCTCTCTCCTTCCTATGATGTTTATTTTATAGACCCTGATTTTTCAGGATTGAGTCCCTTATTGTGCCCTCTTTTTGGTTTTGTTAGCATTTTTTTCTTATGTCGTATTCCAGCTTCAACTCAAGAAGATAGGATAAAAGCAAGAGAATGACTTGCATCTGAAGAATTCTGATGCTCAATTAAAAAATTAAAGACTTGACTTTGAACTTTCTCAGTCTAGTCAAGGAAGGTCTAGAGAAAAATTTCACCATTTTTCCAAGTATTAGAAAGGCTATCTTATTATATTATGAAGCAATTTTTAAAATTCCCTTACATTTCCTTTAAAAAAAATATGCATGACTCTTTTTCAAGCAGCACACATTTTTTCAAGTTAAAGGGAGACTTAAGGGAAAATTCCCATTTCTGAAACCTGATCAAGTGTTGAACCAGCTGCTGAGCCTTTCATACTGTGGCTATCTGAGACGGGCCGCACAGAACAGAACTCTCAGAATAATGTTTAACATCAAACAAAGAGGTCCCCGGTGAGTATAGGTATCTATGTTAAGCTAGCTGCAGCTGAGAAGGGGATTTCAGGATCAAAATTACACTCAGCTACGCTCATATTTCTCCAGAACTTCCTCAATTCCTTATTGGATAAAACCCAAGCCCTTTTGTGGATGTGCCTTTGTTTTGGTTTGGTTTTTTTTTTTTCATTCTTTTTTCATTATTAGTGATCAAAAATCTCTTCTTGGTCATTCTCAGAAACAGGATGTCGAAGAGTTTTCCTCCTTTCATTCTCCATACTTGGCTAGGAGACAGTGGTTCAATAACCCAAGAAGGCTTTACAGAAGGGATTATGAGATGCTGTCACAGCTATTTACCAGTTCCTGATGAATATTCATGTTGCCTCCTCCCAGAAGCCATAAATTCTTGGTGAAGCAAGAAGAAAGTCTACACTTAGATAAAAAAAGAGAGAAAGGAGACCACACCCCTGTCAGAACACCTTTACATAGTGAGGAAAAAAATCACCAGTCATGGGACTGACTCCATCTATTACCATTTATCAGGGGAGCACACAAGGACAATGTGATTTCCTCTCCATGTGCCCAGGGTGCTGGAATTCCCTAATGTCCTCAGACTGAGACCTGTAGCTTCTCTATACAAAACTGTTACAGCTGGGGTGTTATTTTGACAGCTGGATTGACAACTGTCCACTAGGAAGTGACTGCAATGTCAAAGTTGTTACACAAGGATGGCAAAGAGCTGGCAGATGACCATTGTCACTGATTTCCATGTCTGTTTCTTCCAGTTTACACAATATTTTAACTGTGAATATCATGTAATTGAATCATTTCTAAGCAAACTTTTGAATTAAAGCTACAAGTCTTTTAGAAATCTGTTTTGTCTAAACAGCACCTTTCAATGAGGTAATTGTTTTTAAGACTAAAAAAAACCACCCCAGTGTGAGTAAAGAAACATCACACTGGGATCTATCACAGGAGTCCCTATTTCTCTATCTGCTTAAAACCAATGGAAAACTTTTTAAATGGTACCTCCCTGAAACAGAAACTAAATAATCTCTGCAATGGTTATCATTCACTGCTGTAATGCTCTCCAAAATAAATAAATAAGGAAATATCTATCTGAGCTATGATGAGCTGCAAAGCAATTTTCCATTTGTTACCTCCCCAAACAGGATTCTGGTGCTTTTCCAATAAAAGTTAAATTAAATGTTCTATAGATCTCTGTGAACGGTTTGCTTTCATTTCAATGCAGAAAAGATTTCATCAGTAGTAGTGATGAGAACAGGCCCATTTTGCAGTGACCACTTCAGATAACACTCAAATTACTCACCTTTTGCTTCTGATTTGGGTAATGTTGACCCACTGGTGCCCTGAGCACCTTACTGCCTAGCTGGTTCCCAAGTAAGTGATGGTCTGACCGAAAAGCTTGTTTCAAAGATGTCCCATGGCTCATCAATAGATTCTACATAAATTGCAGACCTATCTTCTCCAGAAAGACACGTCCTTTTGTTGCCATTCAGCAGGTCAGCAAATTTGGTCAATTAAAATTGCCTGTGCTTTGCTAGACAGAAGATTCAAAGGCTACCAACAGAACTTGAGAATTAAAGCTGGTTTATCTTCCAGACATATTTTTTGCTATAGCAAACAACTGAAGGCCTGCCCTGATCTATCTGTTGGCTATTTGCACTGGTCAAGGCACTGTGAGATTTACGTGGTGCAAAGAACTCCTTTGTAAATTTAAATTTTCTTTGTATTGATCCTGGAGCATGGTCCTGTTTTCTGTTTTCTGTTACTGACAGCAAGACTGGGCCAGGAGCATGCTGAAATGAGAGGCAGGAATAGGAAAGTTGTAGACAGATCAAAAACTGAATGTGTAAAGCATGACCACACATGCAAAATGCTGATTCCATTCAGACCCATAAAGCCTGACATTAAGCTGATTTAGCTCCCTCTTTTCTGCTCCTTGTTGAGTCATCGCATGGCTTTCTCATCCAGGATTAGATCTAATCCTTCTGTGACATCATCCTTTACACTGAGTAATGTATAAAGTGAGGGCTGGACACAGGTCACAATAGCTCCCACAGATTTTTAAGTCGTAGCATACATAACTCGTAGCATGCATGAGACTCTTCTTCCTTGCCTGTGTCATACAATACCAGGTTTCTGTTTTCTTTTTCTAATTTCTACACAGCAGCTTGATACAATTTGTTCTACTTTGGCATTTTTTTTACAAAGCAATATGTGGCACAGCCCAACATTTTTAAAAATAATGACATTTTTTATTTTCTACAAAACAGTTATATTTATTCTTCCCTAGAGATATTCAAAACCTTCCTGGATGTGATCTTGTGCAACCTGCTTTATGTGACCTTGCCTTGGGGGTGGGGAGGTGGGCAAGATGATCTCTCCGATTCTGTGATTCTGCTATAACTTCAAAACTTTCAAAAAAAGGTCTTTCCACATACTAAGGTGAGGTTTATTTACCTTTATTCTGATGTCTAGAAGTCCATCACTTGATGTAGAGGCCCTGCTTCATTCTCTTCTTCATGATTCCATTGCTCATTCTTTCATTTTACACCTTTACTTTTCCTGTGATTGTCTCACTTTCTTCGTAAATGCTCTTGCTTAGAGATTCTTTCTCCTCTGTTCCGATTCCTTTCCTTCCTTCCTTCCTTCCTTCCTTCCTTCCTTCCTTCCTGCCTTCCTGCCTTCCTGCCTTCCTGCCTTCCTGCCTGCCTTCCTCCCTGCCTTCCTGCCTTCCTGCCTGCCTTCCTTCCTGCCTTCCTGCCTTCCCTCCCTCCCTCTGTCTCTCCCTCCCTCCTTCTTTCCCTTTGGTCACCTTTCTCTTCCATTTTCCTCTTCTCTTTTTTCTTTGATTCCCCAGCTACCTTACTATCCCTCTCCATCCTATTCAACCTCCTACTTCATATGGCCTTTCCTTTACCCAAACATAATATTCATGTTTCTAAATTGGAGACACATGGATTTGATGGATGGACCCACTCTGTGGATAAGGAATTAGATGGATGATTGCACTCAAAGAGTTGTGGTGAACAGCTCAAAGTCCAAATGGAGACCAGTGATAAGTGGTGTTCCCCAGGGGTTGGCACTGGGACTGGCACTGTAAACATCTTTGTCTCAGACATGAACTGTGGGCTTGAGTGCCCCCTCAGCAAGGCTGCTGGTGACACCAAGCTGTGTGGTGCAGTCAACATGCTGTAGGGAAGGGATGTCATCCAGAGGGACCTGACAGGCTTGAGAGGTGGGCCCCTGTGAACCGCATGAAGTTCAACAAGTGCAAGAGACCCCATATGGGGTGGGAAATTCCCAAGCACAATTGCAGGCTGGGCAGAGAATGGATTGGGAGTGGCCCTGAGGAGAAGGACTTGGGGGTGTCAGTGGATGAGAAGCTCAATATTACCTGGCAATGTGCACTTGCAGCCCAGAAACATCGTGAATATTATTTTCTTAAACTACCTGAAAACAAGCTTAAACTTTTTTAAAACTACCTGAAAGCTACCTTAAACTGTTCTGAAAACAGTGGCCAGGGCAACCTGTAACTAATTGCATCAGTTTTATTATAGAAATATTGGTGGATTATGACTGACTTTTTTGTGTATAGGCACATAATGATATTCAGCAAATTTGGTTTTGCTTTGATCTATGACTAGGCTTCCCAAGTATGGTGAGAGTGCAACTGATTAAGTAATAGCAATACTGAAACAAATTTATTTGGAGATACATTACTTTAAATCACTTTAGAGTCTACTGCTATTCCTCAGAATGTCTTTCCTGAAGAGTTATGTGGAGTTTCACTCAATTAACTCAGCACCCCCCCAAAGTGAGTAAGCCTCCAGATGGTGTCTTCTTTGAGGTGGCTAAGATATTTTTACTGGGAGGGGGATGTAATTTTTTTCAGACTGCATCTGTGAGACATTTAGGAAGTTATATTGGTGCTCAGAAAATAACGATGCCTGTCCTGAAAAATCATCCTGCTCTTTTATGAAAGTTTGTTTTAATTGGCTGCCTACCTAGTATAGCTGTCTCCTCAGCCCACACTTTTGCCTGAGCTGGGCTGAGATGTCAAAAATGGAAGAAGAAAATGAATTATTTAAACTTCATGTAAAAAATCCACCCAATTCTCTTGCCATTACACTGATTTTACATCAGCTCATTCAGGTTATCTTTTATATTAGTGCATCTTATAAAGTCACTCTCTATTGACAGCACTGTCAGATGTCAGCAAGACCTTAGGAGATTTCTCGAACTTAAAGATGGGTCTTTATTCTGCTATTTGGATTTGGCACTAAACCTTCTTGGACCTCAGTACATTTGAATTTATGGCAAAGCAGATTCTGCATTGTGAAGTTTGGATCTGAATCAGAACCCTCAGCACCTAGTGAAACTGCAAACTCAGTAACCACTTGAAAAGCATTACTCATGCCTTTCTACAGGGTCTTCTCAAACAAGCTGACAATAATTTTTTGTTGTTGAAAACAGCCTTAGATGTAGTTTTTTATTTCATTTTAATTTTTTTTACTTGACAGAATTGCTTAAAAATCCTAAAGTTCACTCTATCAACCTTTGGCATGTTTTAAAATATTACAGAATGCAAGGTAACACAATTTCCTACAAAAGAGATAAATTTCCACTGGTATTTATGCATATATGATAGGACTGTTGAAAATGTGTGTGCAAAGTTCAAGTAATTCTTTCTGGGCTTCTGTCAAAAATTCAAAATCAGTCTCTTTTATATTAACTCAAATGACAAAATTGATGTTTGCATAATTTTAAATGAGTTTTAGTTTTTTGGGTTTTTTTAATGTGGATGGTTTAATTTGTGACTGATAACACAAAAATAAAAATCAGAAATACTTTTTAAAAGGTTCTGGTTAAATAATATTCCTTTTAAAAGTATCCAAATTTACCAGTCAACCCAAGTTCCATTTCAGAGCAGTATCACTTTAGTGTCTCTTTAGTACTGATGTAAAGAATGACAAAAGGTGTCTTAAATTTAGAATGTTTGTCAACCTCCATTATAGTACCAGTGATTTGGCCTGAAACTTACACTAAATTTACACCAAATAATCTTTCTATATCCCTATTCCTACTTTCTCTCGTTTTCCTTTTTCCCTTATTCAGCTGATTGTTCTTATCTGTACTCAGGCTTCTTACCTTGTTCAGAGATGCTTTAGGAGTGGCACTGTTGTCTGACTAGTACGTAAAACTTACTATGGCTGCCTTCTGGTGCATCAAATGGCCTATTGGGACCAAGTATTTGGTTTGAAAGCAGCAGCTCCATGGTTAACGCAATGAGTAGAACACTGATTTCTCTCAACATTCTAATTTTAGTGATCCCTTGATTGTTAGTATGAGAATCACAGAGACTATTCTGAAAATACTCCTCTCTGCTGAAAACATACCTTCCCACCAGCCTTCTTGTCTCATCACAGCACAGAAAGATGGGAAAAGATTGAGTTTTCCTAGAGATGCTATTCAATATATATATTTTCAGTTGCATAGCTTTTTGTCCAATGGTCAAATTTTACCAGGTAGTAATATCACCCTGTCATGGTCTAACATCAGCCAGCAATTAAACATCATGCAGTCGCTCACTCACACTCCTCTTGTAGGATGGGGGAGAGAATCTGAAGGGTAAAAGTGAGAAAACTCATGGGTTGAGATAAAGACAGTTTAATAGGTAAAGGAAAAGTTGTGCATGCAAGCAAAGCATGACAAGGAATTCATTCCCCACTTCCCATGGGCAGGGGGGTGTTCAGCCATCCGCTGGAAAGCAGGGCTCCATCACATGTAACAGTTACTCAGGAGGACAAACACCATCAATCTGAGTGTCTTCCCCTTTCTTCTTCTTACACCAGCTTTAGATGCCAAGCATGAATATGAATATTCCATATGGTATGGAATATCCCATTGGTCAGTTGGGGTCAGCTGTCCTGGCTCTGTCCCCTCCCAACTTCTTGTGCACCTCCAGCTTTCTTGGTGGTGGGCTGGCGTGAGAGGCAGAAAAGGCCTTGGCTCTGTGTAAGTGCTGCTCAGCAGTAACGAAATCATTCCTGTGTTACCAGCACTGTTTTCTGCACAAATCAAAAACACAGCCCCATACTAAGTATTGTGAAGAAAATTAACTCTATGCCAGCCAAAACCAGCACACCCCTTCATTTTGAAAAGGACAGAAATATTTGTGTGTCAGAGGTCTGAAATAATTTACTTGGGTAAGAAACTTCAGTAGTCAGACTTTCTATGCATTCTGCTGCAGCATACTATTATTAAACTTTACCAATGAGTGTGAAACTCAAGATGTATTAACCAAATAGTTAGAAGTGCTTCCTATGAAAGAATTGGTCAGAGATATCCACTCACTAGCTCTGCTAAGTATGCTAATATGAGGGTTATGTGGACTTTATCTTTGACATAAAACTTTTCTTGTTGCGTGGGTTACAATTGGATTTTGCTGTTGTTTTCTGGGTTGAAAATATCTCCGTGGTGGCCCTTAACATGATGTTAGCAGGATGCAGGTGTCTTAGAGTCTGTGAGCTAGGGAAGGTCTACTGCAGTTTAAGACTCAAGAGCATGTTCATAGTACCTACGATGTTGCTTAAGATAGATGTAGGTGGAATTTAATTGTCTCTATCTCAGTAATATTAAGTCCCAAAGGGGAAAGAGATGCTTTAATCCCACCCACCTCCTCTAAAATGAAGCTTTCTCAGACCAAGGATATAATGTGGTTCAGTGCAAAACATTTAATAATGCCTCAGGTTGTAGGCTACAGAACAGCTTTCCACTAGAGAAGTGGAAGTTCAAACCATCACAAACTGCTGCTGTTGTACAATTACAACCTTCCACTTCCTGGATTTAGGCTTTAATAAATGGAGGGCTGCAAAAATTATTGCTGTGCCTCCTCTTACATGCAAGTGTAGAAAGAGAAGTGTGCATCTCCAGAGCAATATCGTGTGTATTTCTAGGAAAGGAGAAGGATTGAGATTCAGACATTCTCCTATTCTCAGCACAGCCTGGTGGTTACTGCTTCATAGTAATGCAGTCAGAGTACTAGTGGTTTCCTAAATCTCTCCGCAGCACTTAAATGCCTAACAGTGATTTAGGGTATTTAGTGAGGACGCCAAGTACTGAAATGTTAGGTGCTTTAGTTCCTTTTAGTTATCTGGCCTAATGAATTTGCAGCGTTCTTTAGGGAGACAGAGAGGACTGATGTGCATTGGGATCATCAGAAACTCAGCATCCCACAGGCCAGACCAGTTACCAGAGGAAACATCTCACTAACGTAGACTTACTATTCACGTTTTTCCAATAAGCATAGTCTCCTGCCCTTCCACATAGTTTGCATTATCTCATCCAATTTTACGCTGCTTCTCCAGGAGGCATGTGATCCAGTCTTGCACACACACAAGTGAAAGGCAGAGCTGTAACTCCAAACAGGAATGGGACAATAATTTCATAAGGCAAAATGTCACCCTTTTCCTTTTTTATGCTCTTTTTATTCTTTATTTTTAACCCCAGAATCTCTGTAGTCATAGTACATCTGGGTTTGGTCAGAAGTGATTTGGCACTGTGCTCTGTGACCTGGACAGATTCTCCCAGCTCTGCAGCCCAGCAATTTGTCATGAGCAAGTCCATCATGATTTGTCATCTTCTCATGGAAATTTGCAAACTTACATACTAAGTAATCCCTCCACCACAGCTGATCTTTGGGTGTGATACCATGCATCATCATAGTGTAGTGGAGAGAGGACATGGTCCACTCTAACAAAGTATCAATGACTATCACTTCATGGTCTGTAGTGACAGAGCCTAAATTCTGTGTTCTTACAACAGAATTTTTGGAGAACTGCATCAGGCATATGGGTGCAGACTACACAAAACAACTTTCTGAGATACCTTTAGAGAGACTGAGTTCTCTGAGGTTAATATGACAGTTCAAGTATGACAGAGGGTGGGCAATCCACTCTGCCTGGGAAAAACCCTGTATTGGTGTGGGTCCCTGGAGACTGGATCACTGGATACACCAGCTGCTGTACTCCAAGGCACCCAGAGAGCATGACAGAAGTCACCTTCTGTAGAGACATTGTGTTAAAGAATTTGTGCCTAGTGTGCCACTGGAAACATTGTGGTAGGACAGGCAAAAGAAGTTCTCTTGGTAAACATGCAAACAACCTCAGGATTACTATGTGAAAAGTTTACTTTGCATACGTGTTCCATCTTGTGAATGGGAAAGGAGGTCTCTCCTGCAAAATTCCATGGTGCTCACTTCTTCAAGAAGACTGAATGGTAAGTGGCAGTGCAATCACTGGGTGGAGAGTATACCATTTCTTCTATCCTTTTCATATCTCATGAAAAGTAAAATACTGAGCCTGTTGGTTCATGCTTTCATTGCTCAACCATGCCTAGAAGGTGAGGGGAAACCATCCATCCATCCATCCATCCATCCATCCATCCATCCATCCCTTAGGGGACATATCAAGAAACAGCTGAAAAAAAACCTTAAAATATCTTGCATGACTACCGTAAGAAAGCAATTAATAAAATAATAATAAAATAGTACTTCGTAAAAGCAAGGATGCTCTTCTTTTCTGCTATTTGTGCAAGCATCCATTACCTTGCCTTCCAAAAATAATAAAAGAAATTCAGAATAATAACATGTCCATTGTTTCATTATAAAACCCCCTTCGTAATATCTTTGTAAAGGTCCAGTCATTCTGGAACTTAAACTGGCAGTTCCAAGGCTTGCAAAATTTCACTGTAACAACAAAATTTATAAAAGGCTAAAAACATAGAGATCCATGTTTCCAAAGAAACCATCAGTTCCATTTATTTTCCTTACTTTAAAAACTAAAAAGTCAACTAAAACACAGTCATTTGAGGTCATTAGACAGAAAAATCATATTACATTTTCTTGGATGTACTTCAAAATGCATTAACAGAAGATACAAGGCTCCTTCCTTGGCTGTTTCCAACAAGTACTCAAAGGAGCCATGCAGCAGCAAAGGAGGGGAAACTTACTTCCTTGTTCAAGGGGTTGTTCCGTACTGACTCTATCCCCAGTGTGATCTGGGTGCGTCTCAGGGCTGCCTAACCCATCGTGAATCACCAGTGTTCCCCACCACATTCCCTATAGAAGCTGACCCAGAATATATGGGAGAAATCTTCCTCTGTCCACAAAAAAGTTGTAGCCAATTAGCAAGATGCAGCCACAAAAAGTCTCCAGTTAGCTGCTGATGGCAACTTCTGGGACCCTCTGCATTGCCATCAGAGAGCAAAGGACTCTGAAAGGGGCTGAAGTTGCTGCCTGCAGATTTTACAGCAATGGCTGTGGAGAGAAAAGCTCCAAAATTAACTTCATTTAATTAAATATCTCTCTCTCTCCTTTACTTTACAAATCTGGAACGTAGCACCACCCAAGTATTAGTCGTGCGTTACTATCAAACTGAGAGCTTGAGTAAACATGAAAAAAATCACAGATAAGCTCATTCTGAATTGTGAAAGCCAAAAGTGAGCGGAGATGTAACAACATCTCAAGTGTGGCATGTCCTGTGATAAGGAAAAACTTGTTCTGGGAAGCGCCCTTGCTTTCAATTTCCTAATTTCTTTTTTTCTACAGCACTGGCAATAGCAAGGGCGTAAAAGGCCTTTTTCTCATTTGTACTGGGCGTTTGGAAAATGTAATTTCTTCACTGATTCAGGCGCTCACAGGGTGTGGATGGTATTTCTAGCGCCAGGTCTAGCCAACACTCTCCCACTGTTCCAGTGTTTTCTGTCACTCTATGTCCTGCATTGCTAGGTAAGGGAACCCGTCATCTCAATCACATATTGCCACCAGGGAATATAAAAAAATACTAAAAGGAAATTAGGTTGGAAGAGAGCTGGATGGATCTCTCAATGCAGTGAGATTATTAATGCCATCCAGGCTAAGCCAATGTCTAAATTAGCTGCACTTTTAGTGGCCAGATTCTGGCATGATTTACACTTATGTAGATCCAGATAAACTCCTTGGAAGTGCATGAAGTTCCTGTGGAGTTGTGTCACAGCAAGGCAGAAACAGAATATACCCCTTTGTTTAAATTCCTCATGGTTCCAAGAGTACAAACAAGTTTGGATACCCCTTTTTCAGCTTATGAACTCAACGGAAAAAGTTACCCAGAAAGACAAAGGTTTCTTAGAGCATTTGCATATCCACCAAAAACACAAACAGGCTACGGCTTGATTGTAACTCTTAGAGTAGCGCTCCCCGGAGAAGACATCAAACTCCAACAGAGCAAAAGGGAAAATCAGAATCATCTAGTTTCCATTCTGCATGATAGGCTCTCTTTGTATTTATTTCCACTTGGAAACAAGTTGTGCTTTTGACTTCGTAACACATAAAATACATTGTAAACTCATTTGTGTGAGAGCCAGCATTTCTCTAGATTCAGCATAGCAACAAGCATGATGAACTGAGAGCTACCCACTGGAAGTGACGCTTTGCATCATAAAATTCATAAACTATCACTTTTTCTCTATATACAACACAGTACCAGCTTTCACTGCTTGTTTATGATATTTTTAGTGAGACAGAAGACTAAATAACAGAATGCCAAGCCTGGTATAATGTCTTTTTTTAAGGATAGAAGGATGAGGGGAATGGAGGTCATTGCTACTGGAAGAGAACAACCTACTTTACAGTGGCAAAATACAAGAGGGAGAACTGGAAACCACCAGCTTCATCTCCTGATCCCATTCTGCATGTGGTGATGCTGCCTATGACTTATCAGTGACTGGAAGTCCCCACTGGTGTCAGGCTGTGGAGAGAGATAGATGAGCAAGCTGTATCCACACTAAGATGTTCACTACGGCAGCAGGAGGAAAGCAGCTGCAGGGTTTCAGAGGGGATCCCCTGACTTCGTGAAGCTGTGAGAGCACAGTGGTCAGAGGAATCTCCATCTCCATGTCCTGCTAGTCCTAAAGAGGTCCTGCCTGTTACACAGGGCTGACAGGTGTCAGATTTCCTGCACAAATCAGACAGGCTGCTGTAGTATCTTTTATGAGCAGCTATGTTAGGCAGAACTGGCTGTGTAATCCAGGGGCCAGGAACAATTTTACTGTGTCTTCTCCTGTTCCACTTGCCTTGGTTTCTCACAATTGAAGTAGCTTATCATTAACAGACCCAAGTAACACCCAGACCCAGGGGATACAACTACAAGGATTTCATATTCACAGCTTGCTTTTCATCCCCAGTTCTCTTTGTGCTCCTAAAACGTAGACTTAACCAGCTCTGGAGGGTTGTGACAGCTCAGCTTGCCTTTCTGTCCCTCCACAACAGAGTGGTCCCATCCTTGCTGCCACAGTGGAAGAACAGTCCCCAGAAACACGTCCAGGTACCATCTGGAAGAGTGTTGGGTGGCTCAACCAAACACAACACAGGCTTGGCCAGCAGACACTGTGGACAGTCAGAGGAGAGCACCCCAGCCCAGCAGCTGAGATCTCTTCATTGGTATACACATGGCCCTTCAGAAGGCTGAGAAGGCAGGAGGGGACTGCACGACTCATCAGTAACTACCCTGGCTTGGACTCACCCTCTGCCAGCTGCCATGGGCAGCTCCTCCTCTGCCTTAACACTGCACAGCAGGCCAGACCACCCCAACAAAATTCTTGTGTAACCATGCTCTGAGAAGCCTTGGCTACCATGATGATTTTCTTTCCCTCAAACAGTCCTGATCACAATATTTAACATGACGTAAATGAAAGATAGACAACAAAACATTACTACTCCAGCAAATTCAGTGATGGAGCGACCTTCCAGAGGAGACAGGACAAAATTCATAAAGACACCCTCCAAAACATCCTGTCTGAAAAACAACAAGGCAGTCACAACACAAACCCCTACCCAGTCCCCGCAGATGAGCAGTCAAGTGACCCTGTCAAGTCTGCTTCTGGAGACAGAAGCTGCTTGGATTTGAAGCAGTCTGCAGACATTGGATAGACTGCTAAATAGATAGCTTTAAAAATGAAGGGTTCAAATAACATTTAAATTCACCTAAGAAAAAGACACAGCACCTATATTTCTAGAGCACTCTTAGCAGGTTTCTTGTTTCACTCATTCAGGGCTCGGCAGGGATGCTAACCAATTCCCTCAATATTGCCAGCAGTCTCAGGGGTTCAGCATCACCAGCAAACGCCAAGGCTTCCAGGGTGTCTGTGATATTTGAAACAGAGCTTTGGTTATGGACATTTATTTATAGAGCACTCCAAACTCCCAAAGCACTGGCCGCAACCCCTGTTCTGGTACTAAAAGGAATCCCTTCTCTGGTCCCTGGACTATTAAAACCTCTGGCAAGACAGCAGAAGCTCTTAATACAGCAGCTCTGTACTACAGTATGAGACAAGCAAGGAATAATAATGTATCTAACTAAATTACATGCAAATGTCAGTGAGGCAAAATACAGTTGCCGAAATGGAATTTGGACAGAGCCCTCGTGTTAACACCCCAGCTACTGGCTAACGTACCAAAGCACTTCTGAAGGTTAAGAGCAGCCAAGATCTTGGTTTTACAGCTCATGCAAAAGCCCATAACGTTTGCACTAACTAATGGATTATATAATAATTAACATTTTAGTGATGTGTCGCAGCTCTGCATATTATGAGAATATAATTTCACTTTTTTTTATCAGCAGTGGTGCCTGCCTTAAAATGGTCTGTCATTCACTGCTGGTGGGGTTTTTTCCAAATCTGGGCGGGTCTAGTCCATTTAAAGTCTTGCAGGCACTCTTCATTTTCTGTGATAAGAAGCATTTCTGCAAGAGCCGGTCACTCTGACAATAAAATCAAGGCAGACCAGGCAATTTTTCAGAAAGGAGCTCTTAGATTTAAGGAAACGTGGATTTTGCAGTCTGGTCTGCAAAAGTTCCCTGCAATTCAAGGACAGCCTGTGTGACCTCCTCATAGAAGATTTTGGCAAGTCACTCCTTTCTTCTTTTTCTTTTTTTCTTTTTTTTTTTTTTTTTAGGGAAGCACAGGTGAAAAAAAAAAATTATCTGAGCAGCAGAATTTATTACAGTCTATTGAGCACTGGGGGAGAGCAATTATAAAGCTCCGGTGCGAGACTGACACCATCTGGCTGCTTCAGAATTTGCAGGCTACAACGTTTATATTAAATGCTGCTTTTATACCCAGAAAACATACAGTATTTGAACCTCCAGTTCCAAGTGGGGAATCTCCAGTGAGTAGCCAGCACCGCCTATGCACGCCCTATGGAATCTGGAAAGGCTGAGGGCTCCTTAGCTGCAGGCACCCTCCTTCCACTGCTGCTCTCAGGGCAGTTGCACTTATTTTATTCCCACAGCTCTGTGACATTCCCCATTTAGAAACTGTCACCTAGCACAAAGAGTTTCTAGAAAGTACTGATTATTTGGAATTTTTAAAATATATTTATTTATTTACTTACAGGGCGAACCTCTGGCTTCTGTTTTATCTTCTCAGGAACACACGAGCCAATAAGGTGAGAGGCAAGAATGTTGTTTGAGAAACCATAACATTTCTCCAAGTAAATCAGCCAAGGCTTAAGCTAATGCACTTGAACAATGCACTGAAGTCGGTGAAATTGCTCACATTCTTGAACTGAAATGACTGGATAAGCACCTCCAAACAACAGTTTGAAACAGAAATTTAACCAGATGTGGCCTATTATTTACCCGAATCATGTACTGAGCTTGGATTCACAACCAATAAACTTCATTCTCTCAGTCAGGAAAGAAAAATAAGATAACGACCAAAATTACACTGCAGCTGAATGCTGGATGACAAGAAATAATTTCTCACTTCTCTAACTCCCTTTTCCCAGAAACTCACAGCTTATTTATTTGCATTTGTTTGGAGCAGGATTGCTCCTTCTCTGCACTTTCCCAGAAAGAAGTGAGGCTGACTGCTTTCTCAAACTCAGTGAGTCAGAGTGAGTCAGACCACAAGGACCAGAGAGGGGCCCCGGCACAAAACTCTCCATGGAGGGTTTGAGGAGGAAAAAGAGTTCTCTTTGTGGGGCTTTTGCCCAGATGCCACATCTACATCGCTTTCCCCCACTCAAAGCAGCAATGAAATTGAATTTAGTCCTTGCTGACTGATAACGTGAATATTTTCAATTTTGGTGATGGAGTGGAATTATGTAATAGACAATAAAGAATATGACCCGAAGAAACCATCATTACAATTACACAGAGAGACACTTGAAAGATATTACAAGCAGATGGAGAAATAGGATTTTCAAAAGTACAAGGTTTCCTTAATAAGAACTCCATCTGGGATTTAAAGTTTGCAGCTTTTTCTAGTTTCCATAGAAAACTATTTGCATATCTTCACATAATTCAGATTATTACAGTGTGGCCACAAAATTTACTGAAGGAGTATTCATACTCTACCTGAAAAAAGGAATTTTCATTCTCCATGTTGTATATAATGGTCAAATTGTACACAGATTATTTTTTTTCTTTCCTTGCAGTCTTAAAAACTGAGTACAAGAGTAAAGTCAGAAAGAATTACGAAATCCCAAATATACTTCCCTTCCTAATAAATGGACTTGTGGGAGCCTAACTGTTTCCCAAATACATCTTGGAAAACAGCCATCAACAGAATTACAAACTAGAGCTATGTGAATATCTGTTTGTAGGTTTGGTTGCCAAAAAATGATCAAATAACGAAATAAAAAACACTTTGACCTAAAATGAACTTTTTGCTTCTCATTTCCTTGGAAAAAACAGACAAATCAGTGTAAATCATTTGAGGACTGAAAAGAAATTAAATGTCTTTTTTCTTTCTTTTTTTTTAGACTTTATGGCTTTATTTTTTTAGTATATTTAGCCTACTACAAATGTTTGCATTTTCTAGCACATTATCTTTTCTTGAAAACAAGGTCATTAGTTTCATCAGGTAACCAAATTAAATACAAATGCTTCCTCCAGTGTTTGCTGCTCTGTGTCCTGTCCTTAAGGAACTTGGTGCTTTCTGACTGTGCGCCATAATTAACATTGCGGCAGCTCTGTGAGATGGAGTCAAATGGTGCTGCGGGGAGTTGTTACTCCCAGCACCTTGCTGGAGAGCACTGGGCTGAACTGGGCTGGGCTGGACTCTGTGCTATGGGAGCACCTGTTTTCTCTACTGCAGTTCCTTGCTGCATTTATATGCCATTTTCTAGCTCGTATCATAATGGGCTAGTGACAATTTATTAAAAATTCACACAAGCATTTCCATGAGTTCACACTCTGTTCTTATCACAGATGGACCCAAATTGCAAAATCTGGATCCTGAATTAAATGTTCTTTTGCTTTGGTATGTCAGATGCAAGGTCTTGCCTTCACTAAGGGGAAAATAAAAAAAGACAGAGAGAAAGAAAAGAAAAAAAAGAAAAAGAAAAAGGTGTTCTCTTATTTTGTATTAGTTAAATTCAGGTAAAATCCTAGCAAAGGCAAAGAAACTCACAGTTTTCACTTGGCTTCTCTGCAGTCTTCAGCTCAAGATTTAATTTATTTGAAACCCACAAACTGCCCTTCTTCAGTGGAGCATGGATGTGCATTAATTGCTCGAAGTTGAGGGCGCCTTTTTTCTTTAGTGAGGAAAACACACAAGTACCTGAGCGAGGCCTTGTTCTGACCTCAAAAAAACCCCAGTAATATTTGAGTACTGGGTGCTAAGTCACTTTGCATTCAGCTGTGGTGCCAGCACGCCGCACGCTGTCAGAGGCAGGGTCCCAGGATGACAGCTATCACTCAGACATCCTGTACCGGGGGCAGAACGAAGGACTGACACTAGTATTTTGCTGCTTTGCTCACCATGAAAAGCAAGTGCTGTGTTTTGCCTGTGCTGGTTTGTGACCAAGGCCAATAGTAACAGCATTTTTTTCACACTGTTATTTTTTGGCGGGTCTGCGTGCTATGGCATAAGGAAGGGAAAATGAAGACTAGTCAAAATGTAGTGTAAATTAAATGATAATGAAGAAAACACTTTAATTTCAATGTGCACTTAACAGTTTTTCTGTGCCCAGCAATGCTTAGAATAAGATGAACAGGTTTTGTAGTACTGCCAGATTCCGAAACATCACCCAGGATCAGTATGGAGAAGGGTTGCTCCCTCTGAAGAGTCCTACAACTACATCCTCCCACCAAAGGTTTAATGTTCAGCAGTCTGTTAGGAAGAAATGTGTGGAAATAGAAAAGATGGTTATGACACAGTTATGCAGAAAGCATAATTCCAATTTAAGGAACAGCGCAGAAGACTTTACAGAGAAGACTCTGGGAGAACCAAAACCAAGCAACAAAAATGAAAAAATCTTTTTTCCCCTGTTACACCCAGCATCTTAGCAGGTACTTCAATGGGGCTACTGCAGCTAGCTGCTCTACCTATGTTTATCTTCTGTCATATTAAAAGATCCTTCTGTCACATTCTGGACCATGTAAATGGTTCAAGACATATGCTGTGAACAGTTAAAATTCAGCAGATCACAAATATTGCAGCCAAGGCCAAAATCTTTGGATTGCAGTGTCAGCTTTACGATAGTACTGTCTAGCACAAAAGGTATCTATTTCCATTTCATAAGCATTTTTTTTTCTTTTTTATGCTTTTTGTATGTCTTTTGAAGTCCAGAAACCCTTTCAGCACAGCATGCTGTATCGCCAGACAATCTTTCCTTCAGAATTTTCCTTGGATATTGCCTGGAAGATTGTCATCATGAAAACTGTCTTGTTTCATGATTTCTGCTTTTTCCCTGTGCCAAATAGATACATACTAATATACTACAACATATGCTCTCACTATCATGTCTAAACCAAACACAAACACATGATCTATAAAATGCCTAGAAAGTTTACCATATTAGATCATTTACATTACATTTAAGTGACTCCTCTCCTACAAATCCATGTAAAGCCTAAAGAGACGGCCTAAGTCCAGAAGCAATCAGAGGAACCCAAAACCTACAGGAGAGCAATAGGAAATTTTAAATTTAGAGTCTTTGCATCCAAACTGCTGACAAAGATTGCAGAGAACAAAAAAAAGTAAGCCAGTTCATGGCTTTTATAAGTAAACACACAGGATATTTTTTTTATCATGAAATGGAACTTTTTATATATGTAATTTTCACTCTTTTCCAACTCCTGCCTCTTGGTGGAAATGTAACCTTTAATACACCAACAAATGAAAGTTCTCAAAAAAAAAAAGCAAAGGAATGCACTATAGCTGTCACTTTTAAAAAACACAGTTTACTAAATATTGACCATCTGACATTGAGTACTGTGAGGATAGACTTCATGTCAGAACATCTTTTCCTTGTTTTTATGTTTAAGCAGTGACTAACTATAGAAGCAGCAGCACTTTTATGCTGCCATAATTAATGTGGTGACAGCTTTTCCATTATAAATTTCTGTTTTCAGGGATTTATAACTCATCTGTGGAAGACTGTTCCAGGCAAAAAAAAAACTTTTTGAAGTGCAAAGATCAAAGATCACATTAAGCTCCATGTTTAAAAGAAAACTGTACCTTTTTTCTTCAGCACAGCAAGCCAAAAGTTCAAAACAGCAGCATAAGAAAGGATAAATGGCTCTGGCCTGCTTTATTTTGGCTTCTCACTGGAAGAAGTGATAGACTTTATATTTTTCATAGTAGACATTAATATTAGAAGAGCATTAAATGTCTTTTGAGGCAGCATGGAGGCTAGCATTCACTATTGCAATTTAAATTATTCTAGTTCCTTACAAGACATGATCATCTCCTAAGATTTTCAGAACTAACAATTTTCATTTAGATTTTGGGTAAACATTGATTTCAGAGGAGCTATTGTTTTGCTCTCAGCAGCTTGTACACAGCAAAAACTTTGTTTCTTCAAGGGAATTTTCGGATAATTTGAATAAATAAAGTGAAGGTTTATTTAAATGTTGAAGAAAATGAAAAATATTAACTCAAGTAGAAAATACAAAAATACCAAAATGGCCTGAAGTATATTACCTAAATCTTGTTAAGCAAAATAAAACCACCCTTCTAAAGCACTCCTATGTGCCTATATTTCCATTGAGGTCTGTATCTTTGGAAGGCTGGAGCTAAAATAAAAGGATAGCTATAAAACCAAAACCAAATAGGGATGAAATCCAGAGAGACACACTATCAAAAGAGGAATCTACATGATTTGGCATCAAAGCAGCAGCACTGTGTCTATGCTATTCAGTGAACAATATTTGGGTTAGTTATTTCTTCTTTTGTTTTTAAAGATGCTCAATAGTTTAGATGCTACAAGATATATATAAAATAATAGGTTATAAATCCCTAAACTTGACAATATTCAAGGCTTTCCTTACCATTTGTGTGATGGAATTTTTTGCAGTCTGTCTCTAGCTATAGGAAGAGTAATTTTTCAGTAATTTATTTTACTTCATTACTGCCATATTTAGGACATGATATTACTAATAATGTGTATGAAGCCATATTGCTCTTCTATTTAGGGCCAACTAATGCACTCCATTGAAGTTAGTGTTTAAATCTTCTTCAGTTAGATATCCATCCCAACATGTAGCCACAAACCATCCTGACCAAGGGCCTGGTGGAGAGTTTCATTAATGGCTTTGTGGAAACTCAAAACATTTTTGTCATTTTAAGTCAGAAAACCTGGTATTGTGCAAGTTAGCTTCAGATGGCTTTAATCAGCTGAGCAAAAATTTCCAGTACCATGCAAGGTGAGACAGAGTTAATGCTCCGACCCCTGCATGCCGCAGGAATGGTGTTTGACATGAACAGCCACCCCTGCTGAGCCCACAGACCCAGCACTGCACCACGCTGGACCTGTTCCACAGGGCAGCTCCTGCCCAGGAGTGGCTTTGGGTGACAGGGAACACCACCTAGTAAGCCACAAAGAACTTGGGGTGTGTCTGCATGGTGTCTGCTCAAGCACCTCTGGGTGACGGTGCCAGACATTGCAGAGACACAGTAGCAGATGCACATAAAGTCAGTTTGGTTCTCATTGCTTTTATCTGTCCTGGTAGTCCAGGATTGGTCATGCAAGAGCTAGCCTGGCTTGTGAAAGAGAGCTGAAACGCCAGGCGGGCTGGCATTTCATTGCCATGCTTCTGTGGGGCTGTGTCTTGCTACGCTCTATTCACACCAGCCCACTCTGCTGCAGGCAGCACACAAGGTCTGTACCTTCTCTCCCATCAAAGTGGAAAAATAAACCCCAAGAAGACAACCTGTGTGGATGAAAAAAAGTGCTACGGCTTGTATAATATAGCTTGGGCAGGTTACAGGAGACAGCCTTAGTGATGGGGTTCCTCCAAGGCATTCTGCTGGGCAGCTTCTTGCAGAAGCAGCTCGTGTATCTCACATGTTAATCTTTAGCTTTCATGAGTTCATACCATTTCTGTATGTCTCTTGCACTAGCTTTTATCCCTCTGGCCCTTACCTGTTATATATTTGGCTATTAGTGGTACTCATTAGAGAAAAATTACTTCCTGCAAATTTTTTTTTTAAAAAAAATAAAATTTTAGTGTTTAGAAAAATTTCTGTTATTTCCAGCAGATCCTTGAGAAAAGAAAAAAAAACCAAACCCGTATTTTATTTTGATTGCTTCCTTTTTTCTATCTGGCTGATTAATTTAGGAAATATATGAAAATTCTACATCCCATTTATACTTGAGAAGTTCAAAATAAGTTCAGCTGCACACAATCCAAACCCTATCACATCACTTCCCTACCAAATACAGATGAGTTTGAGGGAATCAGAAGCAGTGTCCAGAACAAATCTAAACCATTCACTTGAGTGATAACAGCAATGAGTGCTGTATATACAGAGTTCATAACTTCTGTTGTCCCATAGAAAAGGCTGAACTATCTAGTCTGTACTCTCACACATGACAGGTCATTAAATTTTGTTGGTATACTCTTCTTAAAAAGTTTAAATATCTAAATTTAGTAATCAAAGGGCCTGAGTTGAGCTCAACTGCTTATCACATGAAATTTTATACTCTTTCCTTCTCCCAAAGTTTGCTAGCCCTGTAACCAAGAAAAAGGGTAACTGTTGCACCCTGCACCTCATTGCTTCATCTTTAAACAAGAAGGAAGGAGGTGGGAATATACCACTGGACATAACACTACCTCCAAACACAGAAACTAGATCCAAGACTGAGTTCATCTCTTACATACTTAGACCAAAATATTCAGAATATCAGTCAGAGATTCTGTTTACAACAGGGGAAATCAAAGTCTCACCAGCATCCAAGGTCCTTTACTATGATATAATACTAGGACAATTTTATTGCTAACCTTGTTATTTCCTTTGCATTTCCTGTGTATACAATAGTGACTTCAAATACATGGTCAAAAATATATATAGCAGTCCCATTTATCCTAGAAGTCAGGGTATTCTCACAGAAGTCAACAGGAGAACTTTCATCAAGAATAGTTTTTGGTCTTTTCCATTGTCCTTGTCACTTGAAATATATGTACTTTCTTAGTGTGGGGCATGTGAGTCATCTTCAGAAGAAAGTGGTCGGAAAAGGACACTGTGGAAAGTCCTCCACTGGTATGTAGCTTCCCACAGTTGCATTAGCTTATCTTCCTTCAGCTGCCTTGCCTTTGACAAGTGATGTCTTGGGAGTTAGGATCTGAAATGTGCCAAAAGGGGGTAACACGCCTGGGTAGATCCCTGTTTTTTCTCATTTCCCACAGAAATTTTCTTCAACAAGTACCCATTAAAAAATCCTGCTGTACCTTACACTGGGATAAGGTATTCTGAAATCAGAGACCTGTCAACACTCTCCAGCACAAAAGACTATTTGTGTAATGAAACAAAACGCCCACGTTCATTAAGTCAAGCTGTACTGCTATGGCACACATGTTAGCACAGGAAATCACCACCTAATACTGACTTCCATTCATAAAACAAGGACCCAGATACTTGCAGGTTTGCTCAAGACTAGGTGTTAATGCCATCATCTCTTTGTCTTTCATTAGGTTCTTGAAGAAAGCAATGTATGAAAGGTCATCAGGAAGACTGTCACTTCAGTGAGAAGGCCGAGTGCTGTAACCTGTTGGTGTGGGAGAAATAGGCTAATGAAGCTTTATGTTCTATTTGTTTTATTTCTGGAAACCTGTTTATATTTATGCAAATGAAGATTTCTTCCCACTGATTAATACCTTCTTATTTTTGTTGAGTGACCTCACAAAGTAACCACTAATTTCTACTGGCTTGGTAGAAAGATGAAAGATGAAGCCAAGTTCCCATGAAAGTCATCTAGATTGACTCTGTGACTGAGGGCTGTGCAGAGATTACACTAATTTAGCTAAAACTTTTAGAACTGATTTAGTTAAAATCCATGCAGTTCCCACATGCTGCTTGAAGACATGTATGTCAGTGGATGTTTATTAATTTTAGGCACTGGGACAGATTGATAATTTTTTACAAAAGGGAACGAGTCTCGGATTACAGAAATCAATTTACAAGTTGATTGAAAAACTCTTAATGTTCACACTGGGACCAAGACTGACAAATGTCGTTTTTTTCTTATAGCTATGTTGACTGAAATGATTACAGTCACGTGTCTCTGATTACTGTAGAAAAAACAAACATCATCTATGTTCACAGTGCCAAAGACAAGTAGTATGGGGAGGTCTTTACTAAAAGATTTCTTAGAAACTACTGCACGACTTTCCTACAAATCCAGAAATTGTTTCTCTTGTCATCCCAGAAGATGTCAGGGGTTATGTAAAACACTTCAAAAGCAAAAACTGGGAGAGAATGGAAATGTCTGGAAAAGTAAATCTGGTTAATTTCTACTCAGTTTCTGGTGTCAACTATTATTACGGTTGTACTTTGTAATGTTTGTCATAGGTGCCTCTGTACTACACTCTACATGGAAGATGTGGTCCCTGATCCGCAAGTCCTCCAGGGATAGTGAATCCACCACCTCTCTGGGCAGTCTCTTCCAATGCCTGACCACTCTTTCAGTGAAAGTTTTTTTCCTAACATCCAATCTAAACCTCCCCTGGCACAACTTGAGGCCATTTCCTCTTGTCCAATTGCTAGAAAAAACTCTGACAAATGTTTATTTCATCAAGAGCCACAGATCATCAGAAGCACAAACATCTCCTGGATGACCCCAGGAAGTTCATGCACTCTCCTGTACTTTCTTTCTCCACCTGTAAAACGTGGCTAATAATGTGCTTTTTTTCCCCCTACTTTATTATCTGCCTATCCTAAGGTTAAAGCCTTCCTGTAAGTTGTAAACTCAAGAAAACATCCATACAGAAATACTAAGCCCTCTTAGCATTAAAACTTCCTGGTTTTGCATGCCCTTGAAAAGAATTCTGCCCAAAGCTGATTCACCCTCAGTACCAAAGGTCTGTATATCTATTTATATCTATGTACAATGCCTAGCACAGTGCATCCAGTCTTGGCTCAGGATCCATCAAAAATGCTGTAACACCACTATTAGATGCTGTGTAAAACTTTTCTCTATTGCCTTTCAAAACAATATATTAACAGAGGTCTGTACAGAGCTGCACACCTAGAAATGAGGAATGTTCTCATCGTCGTGCTTTCAGCTAGTGAGGCTCTGTCATGGAGAACCATGACTGAAGAACCCAGCGTTAGGAGAAGCAGTGTAAAACAGAGAAATTATGCCTTCATCCAGTGAAGAATTAAGCTACAGGTTTATTTTTTTTTTTCTTTTTTTTTTTTTGTTCTCAAGTTATAGTAGATGTTAAATGCTGTCAAGGGATCAAAAATCTTTTAGAGAAATTTATAGAAGAAAAATCAAAAATAAGCTGTTACAAAGACACTATGTTCATTTCAGAAAATCTCTGGCTGGCTGGGGAAATAGTCTGAAACTTATCACTGGATAATTATCCTGTTCCTTTGCTCTACCTCAGACGTTTCTGTGACACTCTACCGGGATGAAGGAATGCTGCTTAAGTGAGATGAAAACATTCAATGCCCTCATAGAAGGATCAGCATGACTAGAAATCAGCTGAACAGTCCACAGGATCTTCCAACTGTCCATGGCAAAGAGAGCTAGTGCAATCTTTGGATCACCAGCAGAAGAGTGATTCAGGCATCTGAGCTATGCTGTGAACACCGAGGGAAAGATGAGGAGGGGTTCTGCAGTTCTCTTCACTGTGGCAATGCTGACCTTGACCTCACTGGAAGATAACTGAGCAGAGGACTGCACCAAAGAGGGCTCCTGGGGCAGGTGATAAGCGAGGAGGCACCAGGAAACGGCTATGTCTTCTGCTTTTTCCCTTCCCTGCCACCTCATCTCTCAAGGTGGTTTCCAGTGCTGTTTATTCTCCTCATAATGAGCTGTCCTCACTCACAAACAGAATCAGAGAGGCATGAGAACACGCACGTCTGCATGCATGCACACAGGCACACGCTTGCAAGTGTTTAGAGATGTCACATCTGTACACCATCAGGAGCCAGTCTATGTCTTTGATACCGCTCCAGGAAACCACAGAGCCTGTCGCACCAAGGTGGTGGACAAGCTGCGACCCCACCAGAGTGTGATATGTGGGTACTCGTGTGTCATTCTCCCACAGTAACCACATGCCCATAGACTGTCTGCGTGTATTTATTTCGTTTGTTGACACCGCTCATGGAGGTCTTAAATCATGCTAAACAAAATATTTGAACAAAAACCCCCAAGAACTGTCAGCGTGCTATCCCACTCCACATTCTTTTCTAAGCTTTGCATCCAGCCTTCGCAGTACAGACGCTTGCAGTCTGGTGTGTTATAACTTGCTTTTATTTTCAAACAGTGCATTTGTCAACATTTCAGAGCCATCCACCCTCCATCAGGACACAATGACAGCTGATCACAGGTTTTTAATAGCTGCCTGATATTTGGAAATACAGCTTTCTAAGTCTCCATGATTAACTCCATGATTCATTCAAAGCTGAAGGAAGGCAAGCAGTTACTCTCCTATGATGCACTGTGGTTATGAAGATAATCTGTTTTAAAAAATCTCTGACTAGCCAAATTGTGAAGCGAGGGACAACAGCTGGTGTGCCAGTGAGTGACCACTGCATATAGAAAGGTCAGGTATCAACATGCAGCCAGTGAGTCATGGAGATGTCCTTCACTGCTGTTCACCATAAACTAAGGCTGAATTGTTTATAAAACCTTCAAAGAGCATCAGTAACAAAACAAAACAAAATCCAGCAAGCCTTGCTTTCCTGTCCATTCCTTGGCACATAACCAAGAGGTAAGTGGAGCTGCAAAGACCTGCAGCAATAAGATCTGAGGCCAGCAGAGCACCCTGGGTATGAATCATAGAATCATAAAATCATCATAGTTGGAAAGACCTCCAAGAGCATCAAGTCCAACCATGAGCGCTACACCACTGCAACCTCTGCTGGGAGTGTGGATCTGCCTGGGGGTAGCGAGGCCCTACAGAGGGATCTGGATGGGCTGGAGAGCTGGGCTGAAGCCAATGGCATGAGGTTCAACAAGAGCAAATGCCGAGTCCTGCACTTTGGCCACAACAACCCCAGGCAGCGCTATAGGCTTGGGGCGGAGTGGCTGGAGGACTGTGTGGAGGAAATGGACCTGGGGGTACTGATTGATGCACGGCTGAACATGAGCCGACAGTGTGCGCGGGTGGCCAAGCAGGCCAACGGCATCCTGGCTTGCATCAAAAATAGTGTTACTAGTAGGAGCAGGGAGGTAATTGTCCCCCTGTACTCAGCACTTGTGAGGCCGCATCTCGAGTACTGTGTTCAGTTTTGGGCCCCTCACTACAGGAAAGACATTGAGGCTCTGGAACGCGTTCAGAGGAGGGCTACTAAGCTGGTGAGGGGTCTGGAACACAGGCCTTACGAGGAGCGTCTGAGGAAGCTGGGATTGTTCAGCCTGGAGAAGAGGAGGCTTAGGGGAGACCTTATAGCTCTCTATAACTTCCTGAAGGGAGGTTGTAGTGAGCTGGGGGTCGGCCTCTTCTCCCGTGTAGGCAGTGACAGAACTAGAGGGAATGGTAGCAAGCTGCGCCAGGGGAGATTCAGGCTCGACATTAGGAAGCACTACTTCTCAGAAAGGGTAGTCAGGCACTGGAATGCACTGCCCAGGGAGGTGGTGGAGTCACCAACCCTGGGGGTGTTCAAGGAAAGACTGGATGTTGTATTGAGGGATATGGTTTAGTGGGAGCTAGTAGTAATAGGTGAATGGTTGGACTGGATGATCTTCTAGGTCTTTTCCAACCTTGATAATTCTGTGATTCTGTGATTCTGTGATTCTAAACCATCTCCCAAAGCCCCACATCTACCCATTTTTTTTTAACAGCTCCAGGGACAGCAATTCCACCACCTCCCTGGGCAGCCTGTTTCAATGCTTCACCACTATTTCGGTGTAGAAATTTTTCCTAATATCCAATCTAAACGTCCTGTGGCACAACTTGAACACATTCCCTCTTGTCCTGGCACTAGTTATTAGGAAGAGGAGGCCAACACCCACGTCACAACCTCCTTTCAGGGGTCTGTAGAGAGAGATAAAGTCTCCCCTCACCCTCCTCTTCTCCAGTCTGAACAGCCCCAGGTCACTCAGCCTCTCATCATAAGACCTGTTCTCCAGACCCCTTATCAGCCTAGTAAGTGCCAGCAGTGTGTCAGTGCACTCAGTACTGAGCCACCACATAGCTGATCCTCGCAGCCAGAAGAGCAAGGGTAGCATAGCGATGGTTGTACAGCCTTGAACCCAAGCTACAGGCAGAGTTATTTTGGGCTCAGATCAGTATTCACAGCAATATACTGTTTCTATGACCAAGTCAACACCTGTATCTAGTGTGGCTGTAGATACAGCTTTCACTCAGCTAGCTCAGGGCTCCTTTGAGCATGTACAGTTGCTAAAGTTAGTCTTGCCTCAGTGGTGGCAACCTAAAGCTCAAGAATCAGAAATTAAATGCTGACTTTGTTAACATCTAACTTACCATTTCAGCTGCTCACTATGGAACCTACTGTGCAACTATCTGCTTTAGCTCTACAATATTTTTTCTGCACTTAGACATAGTGGGGGTTTTTGTTTGTTCTTCTGGGTTGGTTTATTTTGAGGGGAGTGGTGAATAGAGACTGAAATCAAATTCCCTAGTAAGCTTTTAAAACTGAGGTAAAATTCCTGTAGTAAATTTAGCACGTCTTTGTATTAAATTATTTTCAAATTGTGAAGCGTGATTATGTTTGATAATTTAATATTTAAGAAACAAAGTACAAATAAACGGTTGTAGGATCTTCCTGGGACAATGAACACCAACCAAATCCATTCTATAACTCAGCAATTCAGGGTGATCTAACACCTTACAACACACAGGTATTGTAACCAGTTTCAAGTGCAGTGGCAAGGGAAAGTCTTGTTTACTTAACTTTCCTAAGCAGACAACCCTGTTTACTTTTGTATAAATGCTGGCCAATGAAAAGTCCTAATGGTTATAGCATTTCATCTTTGCATTTATTATTTATCAGGGTTCTGATTAATTGGCAGGATGACCCGTTATCCTGTTGATAGATCAGGCTTCAGTGACCACCAAGAGGGAAGCTTTGGTGCCCAGCAACCAACTGGAATTTTGTTTAATCTTCTTTTAACCAACCACTGGAAGTTTGGAGATAGGAGCTTTCTAGTTATCATACACATCCCTTCCCGTAATCCCTAGATTTCAAAATCCTGCCTTCATTTGGTCCTGTATCTCTCACTCAACTTAAATATCTTTCTAATGTCCTCTGAAAGTGTCTAGAGTGCCAAGAAAAACTTGTCATGCTGCTATGATCATAGATAATAAATGGCAGCTGACTATAACTCAAGACACTGCCAAAATTCTTCATTAAAGTCTCTCATTCTAGCAAGCAATATTACCCAGTGTGAAGAAAAATGCCAGCACACCCTTTCCTATTCCCTGAACTAGGGGGAGACCATCCATTTATAATATTTGATGTGATGTTTTATGGATTATTTGCCTGCCAGAGAAGGACTGTAGCCATTTGATTGACTGATTGACTGATTTTACTTGCTTTTGTGCCTCAAACATTCTGTTCTCTGCTAGCCCGGAGCTGTAAAGATTGACCTGGATTTCTGCAGTTTTGAAATCTTACCTAAAATAACTAAGAATTAAAATTCTAAATGAAAGATTAATCCTACTGTCCCAGCGAATAAGATGAACAAACCTGAAGATCAAACAGGAAACTCGGTGAGTTCACAGTACACCACTCATTCCTGACACTTTCTTAACAGAGCCCATGGAATAGAAGATGACTAGGGCCATAAGCATGGTTTGGTATATAAAAAAAAATCTCTGAAATATTGTCTACTTAAGATGCTGAAATCTCTTCAAATCTTTCCAAGACCAGTGTCTCTTTTGAAGACTTTTATATACACTAAAACGTGAACAGATCTAAGGAAAATCCATCTATCTGGAAATTAAAACTTCTTGGAGTTCATGCAATCCTGCAGGGTATCCAGCTTTACGTGCTGAAAATCACTGAGGTGATGCTCACCTGCCCACACACCCCTGCTGCTCTGCAGCATTGCCAGTCACCTGCATGTCCTTCATGCAGGAACGAAGCTTCTCACACGCTTTGGAAATCAGAGTGTCTGTGCCTGGGCAGGAGAGTGCAGGGACAGACAGAAGGTGTTACAGCAGCCTTCATAGTGAGGTCCTGAACACCAAGAAACTACTAGAAGATTCCAGAGCTTGGGCAGCAGTCTCATAGCTGGATTCTTCCCTTTTTGCCTGACCCAAGACTGAGTGGTCATAGCAGATGTGCTACCATTATATGACCCAGCCTGGGAGGCATGCAGCTTTCAATTAAAATTACATATACACTGAGTAAAAGAAAGATTAGGTGTCTGTTCAGACATCTCCAAAGATCACTATTTCCATTTTTCACTAAAAGAAAGAAGGAAAGATGACACCAAGTCCCCGTTATACTCTCACTCATGTTGGCACCGTCCACTCTCTCTGCAAACCCCCTGCATGACATGGTTCTCTCTTGGCTCTCATTTCCGATTTGTCCTGTGCCACCACCATCAGCAGTAGCTCTGCCTTCTGGCACTCCCAGCACCTGCTTTCATACCAAATAATTTGCTACCCTATTTCCCTCACCCCATTCAGATGAGGGCATTCCCGTCCACTTCCTCATCCCCCGCCACTTACCCTGTGAGAAGGGGTTACTGGCAATATTTCAGCAGCCACCTCTAGCACTGACCAAAAGAAACAACTTCCCAGTCAGGGTGACTATTGGCTAACATTGCTCCATTCCACACATGCCATGACTACCTCATACAACACAAAATCCATGACATGCTGTGTTGAATTTACCTCAGTAAAGGTCATTGGATCAATCACACAAACCACCATGGAAGCAAGAAGCTTTTATCCTAGCCAAGAATGTACCTGTAAATAGTAGCCCACAGAATTAGACTCTTTTTTGCTTCCTGTGCTCCCATCAGTCCCATATCTTGCCTGTAGAGTGGGTGACCATACTACAGGCTTGTCTGGGCTACCAAGGAGTGCAGTCTCCTGGGAAGCACCAGTTTGAATGTCCTCAGGATGAGAGGAGTACTGAACCAGAAATCTCCCTTTTTGATTTAACATCTCTAATCTTCACAGAATCACAGAATTACTAGATTGGAAAAGAGATCATCGAGTCATCCAAAATTAGGTGCAGAACTACATCCACCTTCTTTAGCTGTGGTTTGGAAAAGACTGCTTTGCTCTGCACTGAACTCAGTATCCACAGTGTGTTCTAGTTGGGTCTAGTTTGCTCCCAAATTGGCTTAGATTTAAGACAGGTGCCAGAAAGTCCTGCTAGCTATGGAAGCGGTGCCTTGAGACACAAGCCACAGAGCCTTGACTACCTTTGCAAGTGCAAGGTCACCTGGAGGCATCCAGGCACACTTTAAGCAACTCAGCTCAGGTTCTGCAGTCCATGTAGCTTGTCTGGATTAGCTGGCATTGCTTTCTGTTAGCCAGGACAGCTGTCTGCATCAGCAGAGCTATACAGCTACGTAGCTATACATACCTGTACGACTGCTTGTGGTGTTGTACAGAGGTATTCCCTCCTGGACATTTCCTTTCCCCACAGTGGGGACGATTAAGGAGCACAGCACATAGGTCTGAGCCACAGCACATTGTGTGCTGGAACAAATTCAGGAACAAGTTCAGATGTTCAAGTTCAGTGCAGTGGTCTTTGCAAGGCAATGTTTTTTTGAACTCCATCCCAGTTTTCTTTCCACTAAAGGAGGACAGAGGCATTCTCTCTTTAGTAGGGATGTTATGAGAGAAAACATTAAATATCGTGAAGCTTTAAGATATTTGGATAATGGGGCCATGCAGCTACCTTAGATGCACCGTTAAAAACCATACAAAACACTTGTGATCTGTTAGAAAATACTTTTGACTGCAATGTCTACATAGGTACGTGGTTATATAGGTGTTTAAACTCCTGCATTTTGAGGTAGGCTGAATCTTTCCTTTCTACTCTCTCCCCAAAGATGAAATATTTTTGAAGACACTTCATTAAATTGCTCTTTCCATCCCTGAATTCTCTGAAGGTTAAAAAAAATAAAAAAACCTCCATTTTACAGAATTAGAGGTGTATTTTTTTCTCTGACAATAAATCAGGAACATTTGAAAGGAAGAGACAGATTGCCTCCTACAAATCACACAAAGCAGAATAGAAACACATACCCTATACTTCATAGACAGAAACATAGTTTTTGAAGTTAAAGGCCTTAATTCCCTATAGCAAATGACATCAGTTACTAGAGACTAAGCGGTCTAAATTAAAATGGTAAAATCAAACTATGAGGTGTTCTCAAACAAGTCTAAAAAACAGTGTGAAATACACGCTCTCAAAGGTGTGTGTGGATGGACTAGCTGATAACGAGCTTCTTTTAAAGTGTGGCTGCTACCAGGTGATAAGTCTGCTCCACTGAGACTGGGTGACTGCTCGAAATACAAATGGGGCTCATCCCACTGTATGGAAACCGTTATTAGTTTCCTGACACTATCCAGAAAACCCCAAGAAAATAAAAGTGATAAAGGTGATAAAGGCAGAAGACTCATCATATCAAAGGTTATGATCAAATGATGCAGTAGAAGCAAAAGTTGTGGCTTAATTGACACCATGAAGAATTTTCCATGTGAAGTCCCATACAGCTTCCAAAACAGACACTGCAATTTTCAGTGGTGATATGGAGGTGAGAATTAGCACCACATATATTGACAAATTAAATTGCTTCTGTTTATCTCAAGCTGAAAGTCACCACAGTCATCACAAAGCAATGAGGTGAAGTCCAGCTGCGATGTTTATGTGCATATTTAGAGAACAGAAGGTCCAGAGGTGCTTTTCTCTTTTGTACTTTCTGATGGAAATCAAGTCTAAGTCCATGTCTAAGTGACATGTGTCTGGGCAGTTCAGTTTTACAGTACAGCATTTAAAAATCTTCTAGTGGGAACTGATCATCTGACAGTAAGATGATAAAGGATATTGGGACTGCTTGGGGGCTGTTGGTCTGTGCTATGTGCCATTCACACAATATCAAGAGATAGTGTCTTCCATGGAAATCTGCTCACCTTAAGGTCAGAGGCAACAAATATACAGTAACACAACTAGCAGTACAGAAAAACTAACTATAAGCTCTTCTGCATCAAAGGTGCCACTGTTCTGGAGGAAGGATCATTTAACAGTTTGAGAGCTGGTTTAAGGACAGGAAGCTAAAAATAGGGTTTGTGTCACTTATAGGATGGAGAAAATACTGGAGTATCCCCAGGTTTGGATGCCAGAACTAATTTTATTTAACATCTTCATCAATGACCCAGAGAAGCAAGTGTGCAGTGAAGTCCCAGAGCTTCTAGACCATGCTAGGCTTTACACTTAGTCAAGTGCCACACCAATGAATGCAGAAGGGCTTCATTGATCCAAGCAAAAGCATAAAATTCCCCTTAAAAAAAAACCCAAAAACCCTAAATTCCCAAATCCCCCTTCAGAATACACTGCATCTGCACTAGTGTGCCTTACAAAGATGGCTGTGTGGGAGAGGACTTCCTGTGCAGGCTTTACTCCTTCATGGAATAGGCCATTGTCCATCGCCATTATCCATAACAGCAGATGGTCCTATTCCCAGAGGGGAGTCTCAAACTTCATTTCACTAACAATCACAAATTGCCGTATTTAAGAACAAACTTGAGGCTCAAGGAGGACTTGCAGCATGGCTGGATGAAATGTTGCATTACATAAATAAAACAGGTTCCAGAAAGGACCACAGTAAGATCTCCAGCTTCCAGATTGGATTCAGTAACTGATGACAGCTTATTATGTGTGACAATATTGAGTGTTGCTCCATTCATCATTATTCATAAAGCAATATTTTTTACTTTCTAAATTTGAAGACTTGTGAGGCTCTTTTGTCCCTGAGCCATTCAAGGGAAGGAAAAATCTAACTCCGAATTTTTAAAGAATAATAATTAGATCTGCTGTCTTTCATCTTAGTTTAAGCCTGTTACTCCTGTCCAAAGCCATCATCATGACTAAATCAGTGTGATTTAGCAATGAGGGAGGCCCCTCACTACAAGACATCAAGGCCCTGGAGTGTGTCCAGAGAAGGGCAACGAAGCTGGTGAAGGGTCTGGAACCTTGGCTGAGAGAACTGGGACTGTTTAGCCTGGAGAAGAGGAGGCTCAGGGAAGACTTTATTACTCTCTACAACTACCTGAAAGGAAGTTCTGGTGAGCTGGGGATCAGCTTCTTCTCACAGATAACTAGCGATAGGACAAGATGGAATGGCTGCAAGTTGTGCCAGAGGAGGTTCAGGTTAGAAATTAGGAGAAATTTCTTCTCAGAAAGAGTGGTTAGGCATTGGAACGGGTCACCCAGGGAGGTGGTGGCATTACCATCCCTCAGGGTGTTCAAGGAGAGGTTGGATGAAGTATTTAGGGTCACGGTTTGGTTAGTAATATAGGTGGTAGGGGGACGTTTGGACTAGATGACCTTGGAGGTCTTTTCCAGCCTTAATGACACTGTGATTCTATGATACTGATCATCTATCTAATTACAAGTATAGGTATATTGATGGACGATTGCAAAGCTGAAGTTTTGAGGTCTTTTCATTGAAATTTAGGAGTGGGATTTATCACAGGGTTAAGACAACTAGGTTTTGGTGTCAAAAGTGTTTAAAGTGTTCAAGGAATACTTGTAGGTGTCTTGTGCTACTTCAGAGTATGTAAGTACTCTAAGCCATTTGAGGCATCCTTACAGGCCTAGTATATGACACTGAATTTTGGAAACAGCAGGTGTGATATTTCACGAGCATTTAAAATTACACAGAACCTACACTGAAATGACACAGGAGCTACATTTATTAAGATGCCTGAGTCCAGGTGCACAGGAGTCTAACCTAGGATGAAATAAACTTGAACTTTCACATCTTAGATGGAAATAGCTAACTTTTTTGAGCAACTTCTGCAAGATGAACTTTGTTCCTACCATATTTGTTCATGTAATGAGTGTACGTTTCCTCCACATTTTCTTGTCACTTTGCACTCATTACACGTATGGTTTTAACTACCGGTGCTCTCCTGTTCCCAAATGGCCAGGCAGAGTACGAGATCACAGCCATTAGATTCACAGGCATTAAATATGCACACCCCATATGCGCCTTCAACATGAAGAGGAGGTGCCCGTCCAAGTCTCCAGATAGCTGTAGTCAGATCAGTCACTATGCTTTAAAAATTTCACAGCAATGTTATCTTGGCTCTGAGCTGGGCACATGCTTACCCCAGCTGCTGCTCAGCATTATGGCCTTCCTCCTACTCACTGACCACTCTGCAAGTGTGCAAGATCAGGTTGACCGGTGGCAGCTGGCATTGTACTTACAGAGCAGAAGGGAGACTGCTGCTAGGATTGAAAATACATGTTTTGCAGCATGCCAGTGCAAGGCAGGAGCCAATTTTATGAGATTTGGATGATAGGATATGATATGTCTATCCTCGATGCTTTAGGGAACTAAAAAATAAACAGCGCCAAGTATGCAAATTCAGATCATACTATTCCACACACACACTTTACTAGCGTGCCTGACATTTACGTCCCGAACTAATTCTATATCTGGTTCGTTTCTCATTCCTCAGTCCAGCCCTCTGTGACTACTGGTTGAGCTTTGCAAAGCATCTCAAAATTATTGATTTGGGCTTTGTTTATCCATGTCTGCACAGCTCGCTGCAGGTAATTTGGAGAGACGTGGTAGGCAAGAGAGGTCTTGTCTTCCCACAGTGATATCACTTGGCTACAACATTTCTCCTAAATTGACATTTATATTTAAAAAACAAAAAATTGTGTTGTATTTGATCTTTCTAGGACTATTGCACCACAAAGTGTACATACAGGAGTATTTATATGCACTGATTATTTTATATACGTTTTACTTTTGACCTGCTAAATGCCCTGCTGTAAAATGATTCTTGGGCTCCTACATTTTTCATGACCACATGACCTCAGTAATACTGTTCAGTGAAGTCTTTCATACCCTTGTCTAAGCTGAAGATAACATTTACTGGAGCACACTTACATGGAATTTTTGAATAAAAGGCATCTTTCCCAGAGAGTCTGAAATCCACTTCACACAGAGATGCTCCAGCAGCTTGGTACTTAACCATAGGATGTGAGAGGGGCATTGTGTGATATCCAAGGTCATGAAGCACTTTACAGGCAGCATTCAAAACTGTGTATGATAAAATCCAACCTGACTGTACAAGCAGGAGAGCAGCAGGCACTCAGCATTACTCTCCATTTACTGGTAAAGCCTGGCTATGAAAGAGTTCGTTGTACCTCTGTGTGCATGTGTGTGTATATGTGTGTGTGTGTGCACATACAAACACTGATGGCTGGCCCTTCACGGCAGACCAAAGTCAAACAGCATGTGAAAATGAGGACATTAAAAACAACCTGCTCTGCAGTTGCTTTGGTTCTTTCTTATACTCATTTGGATTATTATTTTTTTAAATTTTATTTTAAGTCAATAAGGCCAAACAAGCAAGAAACTAAACATAGCAATTATTCACAGTCCAACACAAACCTGTAACCAAGCAGCAGAGAAAACACCCCAATAAAAACCTGCAAAGATAAGTGAAGAAAGGGAAATGGTGTATGTTGCTTAGCGTCGATGTGGGTAGGATGGGGTCTGGTGTGCACAGCACGGGCTGTAAAGCACTTAATCACCTGCTCAAAGCCAGGGCCTGAAACTTTTTCTGCCATATCCTGGTTACTCAGAAGCTCTTTTGTAGAGCGTGGTTGGTGTAAATTTAAAACCACCACCAGGCCTGATGCTGCTGAGGCCCTGCAAGGAGAGACAAAATGACAGTATCTGGGACTCCCTGGAAGTGCAAGGAGTAGCAGATTTCCTGTTGCATTCAGGAGGCCAGGATGTGGTATGTCTGGCTGTGGAGTTTTCACTCTCCTCCTACCAGACAGATTCACCTCAATCACCATCAGTGTTTAAAACACCAAGTCACCTCGCAGAAACCCTGGGTGAGCACAGAAAGCCACAAAAGTCCTGTATCTCATTTTGGTTGAACCACAGTACTTGCTTCCTGCCTCCTGACACTTCCTTATAAATTGAAGCTATGGGGATTCCCTCTCCTATTGCTCTTAAAAGAGCTGTTTCTACGCTGTACTCACTTTCCCTTTCCTAGACTTGCTGCCATCTGTAATGACTCTGCACTTTTGACCTACAATTACCTGCCTTTTATTTATTCTTCTCTTTTCTCTTTTCTCTTTTCTATTCTCTCTTTTCTCTTTTTTCTCTTTTTCTCTTTTTTCTATTTTTCCTATTTTTCCTATTTTTCCTATTTTTCCTATTTTTCCTATTTTTCCTATTTTTCCTTTCCTTTCCTTTCCTTTCCTTTCCTTTCCTTTCCTTTCCTTTCCTTTCCTTTCCTTTCCTTTCCTTTCCTCTCCTCCCCTTCCCTTCCCTTTCTTTTCCTTTTTTTTTCCTTTTTTCTTTTCCTTTTCCTTTTTTCTTTTCCTTCCCCTTTTTTCTTTTCCTTCCCCTTTCCCTTTTTTCTTTTTCTTTTCCTTTTTTTTCTTTTCCTTTTCCTTTTTTTCTTTTCCTTCCCCTTTTCCTTCCCTTCCTTTTTTCTTTTTCTTTTTTTTCTTTTTTTTTTTTTAAGAAAATAGATTTCTAGCTCATTTTCTTATGTTGTCTGGTTTCTGAGAAGCTACTAAACAGTCTTGTGGATTTCTCCATTGCTTTTGATTTTTCTCAGAGCAGAAATGCACAAAACAGAGGGAATGAGTACCCCTGCTTACGAGTCCCTTTCCCCAGCTGAGAGGTTCACACAGGTCACTTCAGTCAGCTCTGGGCTGGGAATATCTAAGCCAGTGCCACTGTACACAATACGCTCCCATAGTTCCACCAGATCATTTGCAAGTTTTTGAAAGGCCAGACACCTCATACATCATATGGACCAAACTCATCTGGAGCACAGATGAAGAAGTGTTCAGGTTGATTTTTATAAGCAAAGAAATCTCCGGTATGGTCTGAGAGCATGGAGGGTGCTCTAGGAGCCTAGCTCTTGGTTTTGCTCTTCATCTGAAACTTCGAGAGCTGACTGCCACACGCTCAGTAGCAGTTTGTGGGAATTAGCAGCATTGGTATTAATAGTATTATCTGTAGGGAAACACTGGCTGGAGTTATTCTCAAGGGAAAGAAGTAACAACTTCAAGGACACTGATGCTGAGAGAAATTCCAGGATGACAATGCTGAGAGAGTTGACCTTCATAGAGGCATGTGGACAGAAGAAAGAATTTATCAGCTTAAAGTTTAAGGTGCATGAACAGAAGGCAGTAGCCTATCAGTGAACTACTGACAGCGCGTGAACATCTTGCAAAAGTATAAAGCTTGTGCAAGTGTATTAATAAAGGTCTCTGGTCTACACCCCACTGGAGTCCATGCAATTAATCTCCACAGCAGTTGTATAAACTAAAGGCACTCTAGTGTGGCATATGTGATGGCTCATACAACTGGAAACTTGTTCCAAGCTAATCAACATGCTTCTCCACCTCACAAATGCTTGAAAAGCATAAGACAGAGATTACAACTTTTAAAGTGCCATGGAAGCTTTGTCCAAATTAGCTGAAGTCAAAGAAACCTTTACTAATTGATTCAACTGACCTTCAAACTGGAGCACCCTCCTAAAGTTTTTGAGGCATTCAAAAGCTTTGATTAGCTATAAGAGAGTGATATACCATGGGACTGCAGTAAAGCAACCCAGGAGGAATCAAGAAGGTCAAAACACTTCTGACATTGGTCCATGCTCCAGAGACTTGGCACAGTACTCAGCTGCAATAGGGAACACCTCAAGTGGATAAGATGGTAGTATTTACCCTGAAAAGAAATGGAACAGTTATTAGCATTATTACTACTGTATCTCTGAGCTCAGAGGCTGCCTCTTTGCCTCAAGGAAAGCAAAGGTATTTCACCAATGTGGGTTTATTCTTCTAAGCTGTCACATGTCTCTGTAATAAACTTACGGGACAGGAAAATAATTGTGGACATGAACCAGGTGTCTCAAATCTATTAGGATGCTTATTGTCCAGGCTTACCTTATCCACTGACTCTTCCTGAATAAATATCATAACTGCATGAAGGATTGCTATATTCTAAATATATCCAGGTAATGCACGCATATTTTATGCTTTCTCCCTTCCATAAAAACCTAAATATTAATTTCTTTATCATTTAAAGAACCATCACTGAATGGGTTTCTTGTGTGGCCAAGCATGCAAATGCTTCTCTCTTGCTGTTACGGAAATGGGGTTCAGGAACTTGTATGGATCAAACTTTTCCTGACCAGGTTTCATTTTCTCACCAGACTTTCCTTGAATCCAACAATCTCACACCAAATGCATCAAATGAGCCCTTGCAAATCTCTAGAATAAAATGTCCAGATCACGGGGGCCACCCTTGTCCTCCCACCGTGCGGTCAGATGTTTGTGCAAGGGCAGCACGCCTCCCTCCCCAGCCAGCCTCTCACCCAAGAGCCGCAGCCAGAAACACCGTCCCTCACCCTCCATCATCCAACTGGGTGAAAGGGGAAGCTCCAGGCACAACCTGCCTCCTGCCTGTGCGGGACTTAGCACAGACACAGGCCAGACCTGGCAACCAAACATTAAACAAATGCGCATTAGCAACAGAAAGCCCATGTTTGTAAGCCCCCTGTGCCCAGGGTCAGTTCCCTCCGGTGGCTGCATGGCACTGGGGACACCTCACCAGCATTTTAAAAAGACCAAAGGCCTGGTCCACGTGGGTCTATGCAATGCAGGGAGATCAACAGATACACGCTCACCTATGTGTTGCGTATGCAAGAACTTTCCAGTTATGAAGGCAAACGTTTTAGGCCTGAAGGATGGGCTTTTTAGGATCGATCACGCATGCATATCCTTACATGTGCATACACGTTTCTTGGTGCCCTTCACCCTGTGTTGCTTTTAAAATCAACACCCTACTAGGTAGCTTCTCCTTTTTATTTATGCACTTGCTGCTCCTAGACTGACATGAGGCAGAAAGCGTTCGGAACAGATAAACATCAAATTCCTGGACCTCTTTCGCTTTGGAAAGGGAAGAGGAGAAGCGCCCCAATAACAGGATGTAGGTTTCTCTGATGGAAAACACCAGGGGAACTCCCAATGCCTCTCAGTAAACCCCAGCAGTTTCCTTGCCAAAAGCTAAAAATGACCCCATGAACCAGCAGTACCTTTAGTAAGGGAAAGGGCAAAGGGGGTGCCTTGACATGACCCATACAGAGTATTTTAAGCATATGAAAACCATGTCAGGGAAATACAGCAGACTGGATATCTATGCCCCCCTTAGGTGCTACAGGTCCCAGATACATGGTCGCCAAAACACCCGGGGATGACACGTCACCCCAAGCTTTCTGGCACGGCTGTCAGGGAGTGCTTTTCAGCTAAAAACCACATGAAATTGAAGAAATGAGATAAGGGCACAAAGACACTCGCTTTCCCTCTAGTTGAGGAAAGAAACAGAAGGAAATTCGACTGTGAAACAGAAGTAAAAAATGAGATTTGTGCCTATGTAGTGACTTCACGTCAAAATAAGCAGTTTTGAAGGTGGATGGCACCTGTCAATCACAAAAAATGCGCCCCTGCTTTCTGTTTCTGCTTGCTTACACTCAAGCAGGTTTCGTGCCCTGCTGTCCTGGGAGGTTTCTGCATTTCACATTATGTGTGAGTTATATACTTTTAATGCCTCCTAATGAGGTATTTTTTGCAGAATCCTCCTTCTCCATCCCTAACACGTGATCCATTGCTCACATCTATAGTATTACATGCCAAATATAGCTCACAGCTACTACCCAGATTCTGAGTATATCACACAAAAGAAGCACAATAGAGAACGCAGGCAGAAATTCTGGGCAACATCTCGGTGTATTAGGTAGAAAGGTTTCTATCTAGTAACGGAAAAGTGTGTTTTAAAAGAGTATTGTTAAAGGTGATCTGAAAAGTCAAAATCCACCAGCGAAAAGAATTATTGTAATTCAGACTTTGGTAAATGCATTGGCATTGTCTTTCCTTACACGATCTCATCCTATTTTTAGCAAGGTTCATATCTTATTTAGTACTCACAGGTTGAATGGGATAGAGACAGATGGGAAAAGACGTTTTTCCAAAATGGTTGTAAGCTTTCAAAGAAAACAACCTTTTTTTTTAACTGAAACAAATCCTCACGGTTTTAATAAGGCTAATGTGGATTTTTTTAATGCAACACCTAACCCCTTAAATTCATAGAAGATAGTGGGAGACTTTCACCAGCTCTGAAAGGAATGGGAAGGATGTTTTGCCAGTTTGTACCACAAAATGTGTTAAGTGAGGATGAATGGTGAAGGTCAGGAATGTGGTCATATGGTGAAGAGTATGTTTTAGCAGTCACCACTTCTCAGCCCTTTTTGCCAGGGTTCCCTCTGGGCTGGACTCAGTCTTATCTTTTCTGCATTCAAGGCTTGCTCCTATTTTCTCCCCCTAGCTGCGTTTGCTCCCCCAGCCCTGGACCACTCATACAGCATTGCTCCCATCACTTCTCCCTACCCACATGTCTTGATCCTGGGAGTTCAGATTCCTAATTTCTCCTTCGAACTCCTCAGGCAGTTACAATGCCCTTGCCCTCAGTCCCTTCTTGTCCTTGCCAAGCCCATCTGAGAGCTCTGCCTATCACCAAGTCCTTTTTGGCTCTGCCTTCTCTACTCTCCCTCTGTTCAACCTTGTCTTGACCACAGTTTCTTTGCTTCCTTCACAATCCATCAGTTGTCCATACAATCCATTGTTTCCCTTCTTACTTCACAGTTGGGATTTCCTTATCAAACAACTCCTAGAGAATACTGTCGATGAATCCAATCATCATAGGGAACTTTCCCCAAGTTTTTCAAGTCCCAAGGAAAGCCATGGAAATAATATCAAAGAAAGAGTTCCAAGAGACCCAGCAGAGACCTTGTGTAGCCTCCTTAACATTTTTTTAGGAGAAAGCCTCATATGTCTCAGAGGAGCATGCCAAAGAAACCCCTAGGAACAGGAATCACTTCTCTCTGCTGATCTGGAGTAGAGTTCTGGAAGAATGAGTCATTTTGCAGATCAAAAGGTCTGGGAATTGTTCTTGTTTACAAGAGCCGTGGATCCAAGATCTAAGCTGAAAACACACTGATTACACAGGAGATCAAAGTAAGAACATCAAATACATCTGACCCAGACGTAACATGGCCACGAGGGCCTTTATGTTTTTGTCATGTTATGCCAAGCCCTATTTCCATTTAAAAACAAACAGCACGTTATCTGAATAGGATGGGACATCACAGTTTCACCGTTTTGCTTTGTCAAAATAATATATGTAGTTTTCAGGTTTTCATTTCTTTATCCAGGTGCTCAAATGCATAACATCTGTTGCTTTCATCCCTAATTCCCAAATGATCCACTGCCAAGCCATTAAGGATGGAAGTTTTACAGATGCCAAGATGCCATGTGCTCCTAGTTCAAACATATGTCATTTCACTATTGTTCCTGAACTGCTTAGTGTCATTCCCACCCCCCTTACCCCCGGCCCAGGGAAACCTGACAGGACTGAGAAGGGACACGAGACAAACTCACTGCATTGGCTACTAACACTGCTGAGTCACATTCATGTTACAGGAGGACAGAAGGGAAAACAGCTCTGGGGAATCAAATCACATATGCATTCCACCACCTAGGACAACAAGCTCCTGTGTCGTTACTTCAGGCCAGTGCTACAGTAACGAAGCAGGCTGGATACCTATGCAGGTTTTCAAGCAGATATTGAAACAAGATTTTGTTACATTAACGCTTATTTAATGATGCATGCTGCAGAGTAAATGTTGACAACATAAACGTCAACCTCAGGATGTCGCAACTACACCTAAAGATCAAGAGGTGTAAATGTACAATATACCTAACGTTACCTGAATTGCTAGCAGTGCTTTTTCAATGAGCAATTATCATCTATTCTACAGCAAAGTACTATATACATCATGTATATAGCATATAGCCTTCTCAGAGGTAGTTTCTCCAGCACCCAAAGGCCTCACCCCATAAACTGATGTAACTTGCTGCAGTTTTCCCAGCTGAGGATATGGCCAGTTGCAATAACTTGGGGTTTTTTTCCTGCTTTTACTTATTTCATTCCATTAAGTTAATTAAAATAACCTGAGATAAAAGGCCTAAGTAATGAGGTCTCCATATTTGGAGACATAGTGGCTTTAAATATTAGTGCAACAATTAGCTGCAGTTTTAGGAGCCCACTAGTAGAGACACCTATTGTATATAAGGCAAAGGCTGTTTGCCACGTGAAACAACAGAATTTGGCATTTCTGGAAATCTCTAAATGGTCTTGGTGAAGGCAGCAGGAATAATGACAGCTTTCTATTCAATACCTGAAAATGTTCTTTACAGTGTTTTAAAGGATGCAAGGAGAGTAAAGTTTCAAAACACCATAGCATCAGCCATCAACAGAGCAGACCACACAGAACGAATGCATCATCTGCTGGCCAGAGGTACAAATTACTCAGTGAGTATACAGATGAAGTCAACATGAACTCACAGGGCAGTCACAGGGTAAAGTGCCATTTAACATCAGTAATAAGTTTGTACCGAAGCAGGAGACCACAAGAAAGGGAAGGTTTTGTAATGGTAACATTCATTACCTCCTCAGCAGGAATGGGAATAAAATATATACTGTGTTTGTCAGTGAGAACCCATCATGGTTTTCATCATTAGGTTCCAAACTTAATTAATATAAAGCCTGGAAAGAACCCTAAAACTTAATCAGACTCTATAGCACAGGTAATCTGAGGATGGGGTTCTAGTAGGTGAGGTTTGTCTTCCAGCTGGCTTGAGCTATACAAAACATAGCAAATACAAATGCTTGGATTTAAAGTGGAGAAGAAACACATACGCCATTTCCCTGCTAAACAAGTTCCTTGCAGCTGTGTGTGTCGTGATTCACCTTCAGGACTTGCTGCATTCTCTGCTGTGTGCTTTATAGGTCGCAGTACTCTCTTTTCTAGGGGAGATGTAGAAACAGGTGGTTTTGGTTACTTTTGTGGGTTATGTTTGATGAGTTGCTATATTCTGCAAGAATCTGGTCCTGGATGCTTTTCTTTCTGGGATTTTTTTGTGTGTGTTTTGATGTTTGGCCTTTTTTTAATGAATACTCAGCAAGTACCAGGGTACATGGACACAGACAGCATTTTTCCAGTATAGTTTGATTACTCTGAAGTCTAAAAGAACTAAGAACCTGTTTTTTCTCCTGTAATTCACCAAGTTCTTGTCTCACTGAGCGGGCACCACATACCATGGTTTTAGCCTAGCTGTAGGTGCAGAAAACGAGTATAACCTAAGAAGAAAGTAATTTTCTTTCTGATTGGATATAAGCAATGAGTCTTTAGCATGTCACAGGTGTTTTTTATTACTTAAACTATTCCTATGCCTACCCTCTGTACTAGAAAGGTCTATTTCTGACTGAAGACACTCACACGGGCTGTGGGTAGGGGCTGTTTATGGGGGCTGATTGGCACATTTACCATCAGGAGCCTCATGATGAAAGGTCTGGCTTGCCATGAGTTAAGGAGTCAGCAGCCTTTCCACAGTGGGGAGCACATGGGAAAGAGCAACATTATTTTTTAATCAACTTCAGTCCTGGCAGTAAGGCTAGTTCCGCATGGACAGCTTATCACAGAGTGCACCCTAGACATTGTAAACTATGTATGACATCAAAACTTGCTTTCTTTTGGAAGGCTTGGAAGATACTAAGCAGGTTCTTATCACAAATGCCAAATAATTTAATTGCAACATATGGGTCTGGTCCTGATTGGTACCTAAGGCACCTGATGACTTACCATAAACCATCCCCCATAATGAATTTTTTTTGCCATTTTTGGAGGAACTATAAAATTGGTATAGAAAGCAGACTTTTGCAGACAATTATTAGCTATGATAATTGGTCAGCAAATTATTTAATAAATAATAATAATAATGGAAAATTAGGTTGAGAAATATGATTTACTGAATTGGTAGACATACTCAACCGGCATAACTATAGAATTTTACATTGAGCATATAATCCTTGCCTGAGAAGACTCACTTTAAAGAAATGACATGTTATTTATTAGTAACATAGAGCAGCACTAAAACAACTATACAACTGAAGGGATTTGGGATTAATTATCATTGCTCTGTCTCACAACACTTATGCAAACATAAATTCTCACTAATGTGATAAAATAGATTTTATAAATGCCTGCCTGTTGACTGAGGGAAGTTCGGTCTGCCAGAAGAACTATTTGCAATTTGAAAAAAAAGACAGTTTTCTGTTCTTTTCCTTGGTGAAACTGCAATGCAGATCTGCCTTGAAAGATATGTGCTGATTCTGAAGTCTTTTTCACATCCAAGCCTCATTTGTACGCTTAGTCTGTGATAACCTGCATTCAAAGTGGTGCAGTAGTCCACAGCCAGACTCGATTTCCATTATTGCGTACCCTTCACAATGACATTTCTGCTAATTCAAGCCAAATTAAGCCTCCCTGCAAGACAAAAGGCTTGAGGGACCGACTTTGTTTGCTGCATGCTACTTACTCTTGTCTTGTCAGCTTCATCAGGGATAGAACAGTCCGACTTTGCATTAAGCCATTGACACATCCAAAACAAGAAATCATCATCAAGATAACAGCTTTTTATTCACTGATGGGTAATAGCCCTTGTGTTCAAAAATATTATCTACATTTACTTGGACAGCAGTTTCATAAACATTTTTATTCGTGATTTTACTCAGCAGACTATCAGGCTTTGGTTAAGGTGTACAAACACACTGCCAGCCCCACTCAGTACCACTTAACCCTTGCAAGGAAAGGCTACAATCATCATAAACAACTCGAGGTATCTCTGGAAAGCACCCAATATGGACCAGCACTGCACCAGGAGATCTTCAGCCACCCCAGCCCAGCACTTTGGGAGGAGAGTGTTTTTCAGAGGTGCTCGGCCCGTGCAGGCCTGGAGATGCAGTTACCAATATCATCCAAATTCCTGCCACCAGTCACACTCAGTCCTCATTTGTGAGAGCTCCCCAAGTGATTTATAATTTGCTTTTTCTCACACATAGGCAAGCAAAACCATTTGCTCTTCAATACTTGGTATTTATTCCTTGGTTTAACTGTATTCTCGTGTTTCTTGGGAGTTTGAGAAATTTTCTTTGGGAGAAGATCCGGCTAAATAAAGTTTTCTCAGTTACTCCATTCTCTCATACTCTAAACAGATAAAATCTCTTTATTTTCTTTCCTTCTTTTAAGCTTTTGTTCCTTTCTGGAAACTCACTCTCTCCAACACAGCAGAGTCCCCAGTGACCAGGGTATTTTCCTTGCAACAGACTCTTTAAAACACCTGGCCAGAAAGGTCTCTGATTTTTTTTTTCTCATTCATTTTTAGCACTGTGAGGTCCTAGTCACAGTCCAGTTAAGAGCTGTGGGAAATCCCCCATGGATCACAGCAATGGTCACACCTCACTCGCAGCGACACCCTAAAATGACAGGGCTGGCTGAAGGGATTGGGGTTTGTTACATGCTGACTAGTCCCATCCCTTCTGTGGCTCTGAATCCCCAGGGATCATCTGGGATTTTACCGGTGAGGGGAAGCAGCCGATATGTCTCTTTAGATGCCAACAGAAGTGAGGTAAGCTGGGCCTGAGAGCGGAAAAAATGCATGCAGCTAGCAAAGGCCTTTGGGCAGCTGTGGTCTGAGGGGGGAGAGAGGCTGCAGATAAAAGCAAGGAGGGAGTGGGGAGGAATGTGGCAGGTGGGGAAGGGAGGGGTGGAGAAAGACAAGGAGTTAGCCGGAAAAAATGATCCCCGGCATCGCTTAATCAGTCTCACCAGTCATCTCCAAAATCCTTTTGGTGCTGGAAAGCATTCTTCACTTTTCCTGCCTGCTTGTGTGCACAACTCTGCTAATTAGCTAAACATTTGTACAGAGCTTTGAAGCTGGAGAAGGGCCATCCAAGTAAAATAACTTAAGCTGCATTTGCAGCTGGAAAAGAATAAAAATTCCTTTTGTCCAGTTTCCATGATTTCCACTATAGAACAGATTGTAAAAATCAGCTTCTACTTTAAACAGGAGTCAGTGTAGCTAAGAGTTTTTATCCTGGAAACTATGTTGTGACTCCTGCTAGCAGAAACAAGTATTCTACAAAATCATTCATCATTTGTCACCAGCACATACATTGCTTACTACAAAAGAATGAGTGGTTAAAGAAGTTTCATGAAATTTAGTATTTCTCGACACATGTCCTCAAAAGAAAAGTTGGTTTTGCTAAGGAGAAAGAATATTTTGTCCTGCTTTTAGTGCCTCCCCCTAACAAGCTTTGATTTTTGTAGAATTGCTGATTTTTAGGGAGGGGGGGAAGGAAAAAATTCAGGATTTTCCATTTGGAAAAGAGAAAGATTGAGAACAGTATGTATTCATCATGTTGCATTTTATAATTTTCTCTGTACATCCACTTTATTATTGCTGTGGGAAAGCAACAAAGCATTGATTCCCTGAACAAGAGGCTGTATAAATTCCAGTTATGACCATACAACTAGATCTTGTATAATCAAAGCAGCATTTTCTCCATGGTTGGACTTTGGTAGACTTCTTGCCAAAAATGCATCTGTCTGTCCTTACAAAATCTGCATTAATTCTCAGTTTTATTTGAACTGGTGTGAGATATGCTCCACAGTTCAAAGCCTATAGTTATTTCATTGGCGTATTTGAGTGCTTCTCCTACTTTTGTGGGGATTTCACAGAAGCACTAGAAAGCACAAAATTGTTTTGAACCCTGTGTTCACTACAGGAGTTTGGTTTGCAGCAGATGCCAATGTGTTCATTCAAAGCCCACACTGCCATGGGCCTGTCAGGTTCTCCAAAGCAGGTACGGAAACCATGAGGATGCTCTGAACAACCAGTGACCATGGGTGGCCACTAAGCCCACCAAGTTTCTATGTGAAGATCAAAGCTTTCTGTTTCCAGGTCTGGCCTCTAAATTCAATGGGAGGCACTGAAATCATTCCACTCTCTATATTAAGAGAGATACCTTCCAATCTCAATCTGGGACAGCACTCCCCAAGCCAAACTATCAAGTACAGGACAGCCCAAAGAATAAAGCTCAATGAAGCAAATGATCCAAGAATCACACAGGTAACTTACAGCAAGGTTAGACCTAGAACTTAGAAATCTTATCTCTGCCTGCATTCCACCAGATTGCCCTTTTCTATGGATTTGTTTGGACATGCTATCTGAACCTTCAGTGCCTTCAAAAAGGTACCTCAGGGTGTCCCAGGAAAAACCCAGACAGCCTTTTTATTACTCTGCAGGATGCAACTGACTGATGCCTCAGTGTGCTACTGCTACACACAATTCATCAATTGTCTGTCCTCGCTGACAGGTCCAAGTCCAAAAACTTTGGAGAGGTGTTCCACAGCTCTTCCTGTGGAAGAACCAAAGCAAAATGTCAATGCACCATTGAAACAACTTCTGTGACAAGGATCTGCACACTCATTTTCACTGGCATCAGTTTTACTGTATATCCAGGATTATTCTGGTTTTCAGAATATGTCATACCTATTTTCTCCTATAGTCCCATTGGTTTAAAAAAAGTAAATTGTTGAGTTGCAGCTCACCAGCTTACCTACAGTTTGGATGTTCTGGTAAAAATGTTATATTTACTCATTATCTACAGAGGACAACATTAGAAGCAGCAATATTTTACAATGACAAAACTCAGCAGTGATTTGTTTCCCACAACTGCTTATTTTTACAAATCCCCATCATCTCCTTCAACCTGCTACTAGGAATTGTAAGGTTTTTAAGGCTTTCCTGGGATCTTAATTGCAACTGCCAAGCTTAGTTTGGAGAATTATGATTTTTTTCTCTCTCTCTTTATATTTGTAAACACAAGGACTTAGAATAAAAAAGTGTATTCTTTCACCAACAAGCTCAGAAGGCCATGAACCCATGATAAAATCACTCTCTACCCCAGAGAATCGTGAAACTTTGTCACAGCATGAGTATTTCCTGGAACCAATTTTAAGTTCAGAAATAAACAAATTTCCAATGGAAGTTTATTCAACTGCTATTCAAAGAGCATTAACTCATGTGGTTGCTTCTTTCCAGTACTGTGCTTCTAGCTCATGTAAACACCGTGTCCTTACTTCACATTGTGGGAAGCCCAAATATTATTACAATAAAGAACGCAAGCTCACAGGGAGCATGTAGCACCAGCAGTGATGACTTCCCTGGTAAATATCATACTATTTTCAGAGTAATAGCAGATAACTCTTCAGAAGTACTACATATTCTTGTTTATAAAGTACTATGAAAACTGGCAGGTTTTTAAATTGCTGTTAACAGACACATAAGTTCACAGGATTTGGAACACATGCTCTGATATAGCTAAATTCAACAACCATGGATGTTTCCCATGGAAGTGTGAGATGTAGAACAGGGGTCAGCATCTTTTCAAGTGCAGTATGCCAGACTACTGATTTTTTTCCCCAAACGAGAAGCTGAGTGCACTGGAGGGAGCAGAGTAGAAGGAAACACAGCCTCTAAAAAGGACGATGCAGACAATTGTTTGTCCTGTTTGTGAGGCGGGGACGTCTGAGCCCTGAACTCAGAGGGTCAGGAGAGCCACCAAACGTCTTGTCTGGACTCAGTACCCTCTGCACTTTATACCTGAAGAACATCCAGGTTCTATCTCTCCCCCACCTTTGGCACTAACACCACATGTTGTTGATCCTTACAACAGACCACAGCATTTCAGCCATCATGTAGGTATCTTTCTCTTCAATAGCACAAGGTACTGCTTGAACCCTCTGGGCCAATGCTGAATCCTCTCACATCTGCATTAAATGTTAATTGCACCAGTCACACTGAAGACAATGTGATTATTTGAAGCAACGTGTGTTCCTCATGCCAAATGGAAATGACATTTCTCATTACTATGTTTGGCATTTCCATCACACTGTTTGAATGCTCTTCGTGACAATGACAAAGAAGAGTTAAAAGCATTGTGTATTTACAGTGATGATGGTTTGAAAAATAGAAGAGCTCTAAGGAAGAGAAGACTGACCTCACCTTTCTTCAGGAAACAGGAATGCTAACCGTCTGGTCCATACATATTCCTATGTAACCTCTAATTATCAATCAACAAAAAATTAAACAAAAAAAAGAAGTATACTAACCATACAGTTTTACTGCCCCAGTATGTATCCACAAGGTTTGGGGAAAAAATAAAGAGGGATAATTTTGTTGGCTGTAGCATAATGTCAAGGGTCTTGTACAAAACAGTGCTATACTGTGCCTAATGAGTCAGCAGGTTTCACTAAAACTCATCTGGTTTGGGTGGTGCCAGGTTGCAAACTGATCATAACATGGTTCCATTAAAACCAGCACTCCAATGATCCTGAGAGCTCCAGATGTGCCAGCAAGAATCCTGAAGTTTCCAGGTGTTTCAGGATACCTCATTGCTCTGCTTTTGATCTGTGGAAAACATACAGCTGTAGGCAATAGGGGCAACTGGTGATACAGGCAAAGACTGAAACCAGCGAGGGAGCAACAGTTGTGCTTTAAATAAACAATATTTGTACAGATGAGTAATGACATAAATATATATATGGTTTTTAGAGAAAGATCACGAGCCTTTAAAAGTATAGGTCCTACTTATAATGAGGTCTACATCATCCTGTCAAGTATGAACTGTGCATTTGTACCTTGTACTTTGACTATCACATCACACAAGAGGTATGTAAGCTATGTAGAAAAGACTATTTTTCTTCTTGAAGTATTATTTTTCAAAGAAAAGATAAACCTCTGTTCCTCTGTTATTTGCTGAATAGGTCCATAGTTCTGTAGGTTTGCTTGTAATAACTTTATGTATAAATCTGTAACCCACAAGCCTGCAAACTTTCAGGCTTTGTACATGCAATTCATTCTATTAAAGGCAGTAGAATTACTGATTTGAATGAAAATTAAGTGTAAAAATATGAATTCACAAAAAATTGGGATCTATCTGAGCTGGAGGAATGGACTGACGGGAGCCTTAAGAAACTGAACAAGGACAAACCCCAATTCCTGCACTCGGGAAGGAAGAGTCCCTTGCAATAACCCCTGGGGATCCGGGTGGGCTACAAGAGGGGTGTGAGCCAGCAGCAGAGAGGGCCACCAGCCTCCTGGGCTGCGTTTGCAGGAGCGAAGCCTGAAGATCAAGGATTCCCAGCAGTGCATGGCACGAGGACAAGAAGCAACAGGTGTAGTGGTAGCTTGACAGGTTCGGCCTGAATATACAGAAAATCATTTGAGGGCAGATGCCAAAAGAGGTTGTGCTGCCTCCATCCACAGAGGTTTTCAAGAGTGGGTAAGGCAGCGACTCATACTTCACAGCTGCCCCCACTTCAGCAGAGGGTCGGATGAGAGACATCCTCAAGTCGCTTCCAACCTGAATTTTCCTGTTTCTAAGATCGTGTTATATACACAACTGAGAAGATGTCAGTTGTCTGTGCTTTTGGAAACAATGCAGTGTACTAGGTTTACTGAAATATGACCTATTTGTCAGTTTTATTTAAGTGCAATCAGGCCCACATAATTAAGATCACCTTAATTATGGTTTGAGATGGTGGACTCCCTGCAGCAGCCAGCATAACAACCTCTCCTTGGTAGCCTAAGAGTACCCTCTGCTGGCTTAACACAAAAGTTGCCAAAATCTGCAGCACAAGCTACTGGAACAGCACAGCAGATATAGATACAGATATAGATATATACACTCCTTTCCCAGCGTAGCACAGCTGCGCATCTCTGCATGGGGCAAACAGCTGTGCGGCAACATTTATCATCTACAAAGGGAATGCCTGAAGCAACATCGCACCACGCCTGCCACTAAAGCTCTCCCTCCCAAACAACAGGAATTCCAGAGCTGTTGCCCCATTAGGATGCCTGTCTTGTCAAATAGCCTGTCAAGCACCATCTGCGTGAAGAGCTTTAACATAAAATAAAACTTAGACTGGGGACACTGTTTGTTTTAAACATGAACAGTGTGCAACGTATTGATAACAGAATTGTGTCCTGAAAAGACAGCTTGTGTCTTAATGACTCATCTTTCTCCCCTGTGAGCTCAGGGGGTTTATCCACCTTCTACAGCTCGTACTGCAATCTAATTTCTTGTTGCAAAGTTGACATCAGGTAGGAAGGATTTATTTATAACACTGCATAGATTATAATGTATAACGAAAAGAACTAACAAAGTTATGAAGTACTTCAACTGAAAGATTTTACCTATCTATACTATGGCACAGAGGTCTAGATATATCTTCCTAGGAAAGCATTTCTTCATAAATGTAAGCATGTAGATGTACAGATGAGTAACTGTAAGAGTGCAGCTGAGAGACAGTTATTTCCTTATCCAATTACTAAGGAAAAGCTGCTGCTTCACTCCAGGCTCTTGGACAAAATGACTAAAGGAGCTCCAAGACATTGCCATTGATCACGGAATCATAGAATATATTGGGTTGGAAGGGACCTTTAAAGGTTATACCACCCCACCCCTTCCTGGGGGCTGCTTCATATACCTGGTAACTTCTCACATTCCCTCTTCTCCATTCCCAGTGGTGCACCACCCTTCTCTTTGCCAAGGCTGAGTAGCCACAGCTCACCTTCCTGTTCCTTGATGAATAAATGGAACAGTTACTTTCTTAAAGCATGTTACAAAGCCGCTGAGGGGATATGCTTACACAGCAAAAATTTTGAATTTCCTTGAGAGCAAGTTAAAGTTGATCTTAGTACCAAAACTGCGTCTCACTGCTGCCAAGAGTTAAGGGTAGCCCCTTCTTTCACATACATTAATTTCATATGAACATGTCACCTTTTCTGCGTGGTAGTTTCTGGTTTTCACTTCAGTGCCTGAAAACGTGCCACTGCCTACTCCAGGAACCAGAAAACTTCAAAGCGGACTGAAAAACTGCAAATTATTTATGTAAAATGTCAAAGATGAGTCTCAGTTCCCTGAACCTGTTCCTCTTCCACCTTTGGCAAGGTATCTTATACAGGACCATCTTTTGTGTCTGTGCCTTGCCTCAAACAAATGAGGCCATGATCACAGCTGCATGCAGGAGAGTTTTTTATTTATTGTGCTCGTCATTAAAAAGAATTACTACCCAATGAGCACCTGACAATATGTTCTGATAGATAAAATCATAGGGAATGATGGAAAAGACATTACCTCAGCAATTTTGTAATTAGATACTGCATTTCCAAATGGCACAGAGAGAATAAATCTGCACTGACAAGGGAAGAATAAGATGACCCACAAGGTCTCTCCTGTTAGAATACTGAGTAATGTATTCACACATCCCTTTTTTGGGTAGCCTTTTTTATCTAGGAAAAAAACAAAGCAAAGCAAAAAACCCAATATGTAGGCCACTTTATATGTAGGCCACCTTACTTCATTTTACAGTGTGTGTTCCTCCTTTATTTAAAAAAAAAAACAAACCCTGCTTTATATATACACATTAAGAAATATTAAAGAAAAACAATGCATTTTTTGAAATTAAAAGTAACTTCTTACAGGTACAGAGAACAGGTGAGAATAATGAGCTAGACTACATTCCTAAAAGATAGTGAAAAAAATGAATGTGAAGAACTCATTTAATTTCAGGTGCCTTTTCTTTTTTCCTCAAGGAAGATAGATATGATACCTGTACTAAGCATATTTGTCAAAAAAAAAGGACAGAAAGTACTGGGTTTATAAAGCTATTGTATACATAATCTACCAAAATGATAGATTATGCTACAGGGACACTATGTATGTGCAAAACATGAAGCACCATCACCAAAATATCCATAATAATTTCTCAAATATGCTTAGAAATACTGACATTGGAGCCCCAAGATGTACTTAAAGATGACTGTGCCAATATTAACAAACTTAACTTGAGCATTCATCACACAGCTAGTATGAAATCCAACTTTTTTCCCTTTTGTATCTCTTGGACTCCACGTGCCATTTAGAGAAGAATTCAGAAGAGAAACAAGTTTTTCCTACTTGCCCAACTTGCTAGCTACTACCTCAGCAGTTTCTGCACTTGTGGATGCAGTGGTTAATGTGGATCCTACATATCAAACGCTATGATGCAAACTGGGGAATGGGTGACGATTAGGGCATGACTATTTAACAAAAGCCAACCAAAGAACTGACCAGAAGGGTTGGTTGATTTGCAATGACTGCCTTCTCCATCCTGATGCATGGGGTATCAAGCAAAGGTGGCATGAAGTTGGCACAAACAAACAAGGAGCTCCTGACTGAACTCCGGACATAAAGAGAAACACACAAGAGAGAAACAGGGTCAAGTGACCCAGAAAGAACACAGATGCTGTCTTAATACAAAGCATGGCAAAACCCACCTGGAGAAGAACCAGCAAGGGATTTATTTGAAGAGCATCAAGGGCTGCTACAGGCGTATCTGCAGCAAATGAAAGAAAACAGAAAACATGAGCCCTCTGTTGTCGGCAGGGGACCAGATGACAAAGGACACTGAAAAGGCTGAGGTACTCAATGCTTTCTTTGCTGTCTCTTTATTAGTAAGATTTGCCTTCAGGATTCCCAGGACCATGAGAACATTTGGAATAAAGAGACTTACCTGGGGGAAGAATCACTTTACTGAACCTTTAAAGAAGCTTGACAGACAGAAAGCCTGTGGGGCCTGATGGGATGCACCCATGAGTGCTGTGGGGCTAGCCAATGTTATTGCAAAGACCTTCTTAATCATCTTTGAAAAGTGACAATGATCAGAAAAGGTTCCTGAGGACATGAAGAAGGCAAGGTTGTCGAGTCTCCATTCCTAGGGATAGTAAAAACCCAAGCAAACCTGGTCCTGAGCAACAAGGCTCTAATCTATCAGACCCCTGCTAGTGGGGTTGTTGACTTAGACAACCTTCAATGACACATTTTAGCCTGAAAAATTCCATGATCTTGTCATCTCAGAAACGCATTTAACTTACATTCTTGGCAGTGGCAAAGCTCAACTTTGGTCAAGTGGCAGAATGAGTTCTGGCTGCAGCAAGTCTGAGTGTAGAAGAGTTAGCTGGGTCTCTGGCACATTTAGGAGACAGCTCACTAATTTCCTTACAGTTCAATTTTAATGGACAACCAGAGTTGGTGTTACCATGACCTGCAGCTCATGGTCATAATACCACACTGGCAAAGCAAGCTGATGCTAGGCCAGACCAGGCCAGGCCAGCTTAGCTCAGGCAGGACATCACACTAGGACTTGGGGGGAATAGTTAGTACTTTCATGTAATCATACAGTCTGCAATCCCAACTTCTAGACTCCATTCTAGCCCAGCACCTACAGGGTGCCAACAACAGGTATAATCAGTTCTAACAGCAGCTATCAAGAAAGTCAGCCAGATTTTGACATCTACATTCTAGACAACTAAAGTTAAACAAGCTAGGTACGTACTCCTAGCCAGAAAGCACCCCTCAAACCTCTTCCACCCAGAACATGAACGAATCTGACTTATTTTTTCTACAGAACTTGGGTTTATGAACCAGGATCAGCTACTGATAACAGATACATATTTTTAAAAAAACTGTAACAAAACAAACCCCCAAAAACCTGCACACAAGGGCCCCACCCCCTCTCCAAAAGAACACACAAACTTGTATGAGCTCGCTCTTTTCTTTTGATGTGTGGCCAGATGCAGCCTTGCCCATCTAGTTATTACCTAACCTAGTGGTTACAGCACTCTCAGAGAGGGAGAGATAAATCCATGTAGGTCTCTCACCTCCCAAATAATAATCCCAGGAGATCCCTCCATCTTCCAGGATCTTGGCTTAAGAGATCCAAATTCAACAGAATTTAGAGCAACTCTCCCCCTTGCTCCCAAGAAATTCCACAAAGACAGGGTAAACAAGAACATGTCTGTTAACCTCCACTACTTTACACACAGCCATATGTGCCACAAAGAACAACCAGTAGACTAAAAATGAGCTTTTAACATTCCAGCCTGTAAAGGGAAGTAGTAACTTGAGTATCTTTGAAAATAAGTTAAAATCAAGGCTACAAAAAAAAAATCTAATGCAACAGATACACAATTTCAAAGGGACTCTGAAGTAAGAAAGAAAATCTAATATACTAGTGCAAGAAAAAGACCACTACTTTAGCATCCACTGAAGTCTATTTCTAAGAGAAATCTGTGAAAATAAAACGAGATCCTTGCAAACATATTTGAGCTCTATCTGCAGATCACATTGGATTAACATTGGAACAGAAACCATAAAGTTAGATATGGTATAAAGTTGCTGAAAAAGGAATTTTCCTTTTTGATCCAAGGAAGGAAAAAGCACAGTCACTTTGAATTACCTCAGAAGTTTACTTTCAGAACAGATAAAAATATAACCTCAGAAAATAACCCATGGCAGAGTGATAGAAGGAAAAGAAAGGGAGGGGCATCAGGAGGTCAGCTAGGAGATTATAGAGATCTGTCTTCTGTATTTTATCTATATACGATCCAGAACTGCATGGGTTTTTTCTAAGCATTTTTTTTTCCCTCCCTGCACATTCTTTTCAATAAATCACTTGGCAAGGCAAGCTTGAGTTATTTGTATGCCTAACCTGGTACTGTAGCATGGTCTGAAAGCAACTTGAAGGGCAGGGTGCACTGTGTTCTCCAGGGAAAGCTTTCTTAGCATGGCCATAGTGCTGCATACACTGAGAATTTAACACTTGAAATAGGATTTGGTGATTTTCCCAACTCTTGGTGCTTTTTCAACTTGCAAATGTCAGTTCAAAGGTTGACAACGACTTGACTAAAGAGTACCTCTCCCATACATACTAGGATGATGTCCTCATCAACCATAAAAGGAAAAAGTGTTGTATTGGTACAATATATGCCATGTCTTTTACACTGACCTGTGTCCTGTTCTTGTCTGTAAACTAGGGGCTCTGGTATCTCTCCTGAGAAAGAAGACAGGCATTTGAACCATTGAAGATGACCTCATGACTGCCTGAATTAGCTAAACCATTGAGCTGCTCTGCAAAACATGGTTTTTACCCTATTTACAACTGGATGGTATTGTATGTTGTGCAGAGAACTCACTATCTACGATAGACATGCTGGGAATTCACAGCAAAGAATACATGTCAGCATATACTTTGATTCCTAATTTTAGACACGGCAGGAGGATTTCGGTATACCTGCTGCATACTTGAGACTGCTTTCCTGGCCTTGTTCAGAGCTTTAATTGACACATGCAGGCCTGTAGGTTTGTTTGTTCCTGGACCTTCTGCAGAGCCCAGCCATAAAGGACAAAGTTCTCTAATACGTTAAAGTGCCCAGAGCGTACCAAATACTGGATTTCTCACTGCAAAAATCATTTAGCCCTAGGTCAAGAAACCCCAAAGAAGTAGCAAGACAAAGGATGCTGGGTTTACTTTGATACCACTGTATGAATTTTACAAAACAGGTGTGAATCTAGAAGTCCAAGGTTCACCTTGGCAGTGCATTCATACCCTGGACTCGTTTGGTTGACACAAAGCACTTGACTTTCACTGCCGGTTTCTGCTAATCAGTTTAAATCTTGCCCCCCCCCGCCCCTTCATTCTGATTATGAAGGGCAAAACCCAAGACAGAGTCCAATCCCCACCTGATTCACAGCAGAAATGAAATAAAAAATGATAAATTCAAGTCAAACTAATTTTTACTTCTAACCTCTAAACCAGAGCAGTAATTGCAGCGTGAAGTAGTAAAATGAGGTTTCAGAATAAAACAAGAGGACTCTCTTGAAACTCAACACTGAGAAGGCATGAGACAGTAGCATAGTGTTACAAATTTATCAAGTGCATAGCTTGGTCAATAATCTTTCAGAGAGCTCTAAATATATGAATTCAGCTTTTTGAACCCCTGATTTTATCCACAATAATTTAATGCAGAACTACAGGTGCTCTGGAGCAGAGGAGTAGGAAGATTGAGAAAAAAAACATATTAGTGACTCCTAATACCCAGGTACCACATCTGTATGTCTTTTAAGGAACAATATTGTGAAGGTTCTACTGCAGTAGTAGAAAACTGGGAACAGTGTTCTCCAGAACTGACCTTGGTCATCGCTGTTGGAAGAGTTCCTCCTCCTGGTTTTTCTCACCAGAGGCAAAAAACCCCAAATTCTTGAAGCTTTTGGTTGTCATTACTTCATCCCAAAGTTGAACTTAACTAGGACCAATTAAGCTAGAACTTTCTGGCAAGGAGGAAATGGAAAGTAAATGCTTATCAGGTATTCTCTCCCCACCTCCAGTCCCAAATAACTTGAAGGGAACATAGAATAGCAATCTCTTCTTCACACAAGGAAGCATTATTTCAAGCTTGAAACATTAATAGAAGAGTTAGAATTGTGGGACAATTCTGTTACAGGTGCTGGTACTTTCTAACCAGAACTGACACATCATGTTACTATTAACAAAGACCATTTGAACCATCATCTGCAAGACCCAGGATTTAAGTGTCAATGACTGAGCAACAAAGACAAGCTATACTTTTGTAAGATCTTTAAGGCCTATTACCTTAACTGGACACACCTTTACTAAAAGCCCTAAAGATCACAGAGTTGTATTCCCTGTGCTCCCAAAATGCCTCCTTTAAATTTAGCACTTAAAGTACTTGCCCAACAACTCGAAAGATATGTGGCATGTAGGCCTATCTCTGGCAATTACAGCTAAGAAAGCTCTTTAAGTTTTCATTCTCCGACTGGCAAATTAAGAAACATCTAGATATAAAAGCTGAAGGAAAATAACTTTTTAAAAGAAAACAATTACAGGTATTTTAATTCCATTAGGTATTTAAACTATAGCATACAAGGTCAGATTACACTGCTGACATAAGAATCAAACAGAACCCTTTTTTTGTACCATACTCACAGGTATCTATTGCACATATAAATCCCCAATGCGCTGCTCACAGACAGAACTGTGACTGAGTCTGAACAAGGAAATCTTCAGAAGTCATCTGCACTGTTCCACACATCAATCCTGTTCACACCCTTCTTGTTTTCACTTGCCTGGGGGTACTGTTTATAAAACTTCCTCTCAGCCAAACCTAAGGTACACTCTTTTTATCTGTAGTCTGTAATCCCTGTATCTACCACAGCGTATTCTGAACTTCACTCACTTCCATCTGAACTTTAATTACTGTACCTGGATAGGCCTTAGCTTAGCTACAGCTGTGATGTTCCTGCAGAGTATACCCATTTTCTCTCTTAGACTCCCCTTTATCCTTAGACCCAACTTCCTACATTTGTCCCTATGCCATAGTTTTCTCTATGAAATGGTGCAAAAGACACCAAGATAAACTGAATGCAGTATGCTTGCTCTAAAAGGCACATGAAGCTATTATATGCAGAAACAGACGAGTGAAAGTCACATATTCGTCAGGTCTAGAGAGCACTGGTATGACAACTTTGAGCCACTGCGTGCAGGTGTTCACCAAACTTACTTTTCCTCACTGTATAAACTAGTTTACATAATTAATACAAGTATCTGGTAGAAAGACTTGTCTTTTGAAGTTGGTTGACATAATTCTTCCTTTAGAGGAAAACATGGGAGCTTTTTGTCTTTTTTTTCTTTAGTTTTTTGTTGTTTGGGTTTTTTTTAATATACACATTGCAGCCCAACCGAGTGCTGGAATTCAGTGCTGAACTGAAATGCAGTACTCATAAGGTTCTGGGGTTTTGGTTTTGTGGGGGTTCTTGTTGGTTTTAATGTTGTTTGGTTGGTTTTTTTCCCATTGCCTAAATGAAAAAGAGACATAACACAGCAAGGTATTACTATCTTAAAAATGTTTAAGGCACATTCCAACAAAATAGACTTTTATTGAATGCAGTATTAGGCATTCTATTTTAAGGGAACAGTGCTTCCCTTCCAAAGAGATTCCCTTTGACAGTTCCTAAAAGCTGTATTTCAGTTACAGAAATAGTCCTCAAGTCAAGAATTGTGAAACTTCAGTCGAAATTTTTCTTGAATTATGAAGTGCAACTAAGTCCTTCCAAATGATGACAGTTTTCAGTAGGCACTAGGATGAGAAACTTGCAAATCATTTACACTTGTTGGGTACAACATTGTGTTAATTCAGACTTTACACTAACCCATCTAGAGTGCTGTTCTTGAAGAATTATAAAAAAGTGGTATTTAAGAATAAAGAAATGCAGCTTGAAGAGAAGTTTATCACCATTTAAAAAAACACCTTAATGGCAACCTGCATATTTAATACCATTTCCACAGTATGTCAGCTAGCAGAGGCTTAGTCCAATAATTTAAAACTTTTGATAGGAATGTCTTTTGGTTCTGAATGCAGATCATAAGTCGTCATGTCCTCGTGAAGGCTCAGTTGTTTCAGTCTGTACTTCCTCCCCTGTGAAATTAAACATCATAATTACAATATAAATGTATTATTAATTATACAACATAATTGCACATTAGGATTTTTTTTTTTTAAAGAAGCCCAAATCAACATATTTATCAAGACCAGAGAAGCAATAAAGCCATATAGAAGAGCTACTTGCACCATCCTCCTAGTCTAAGTTTATCATTTTTGGGGTTTTTTTTACTAAATGCACACAAAACATTTCAAATAAATTGGTATGATATTGCTAGTGGAAGAAAAAAGTAGTACAGCTATTTCCATTCTTTTTATTTTCAGCTATTCCCAGTTAACTTTCTCCTTTCCCTGTAAAACTGTCAGAAGAAATTCTGGTATTTGAAAAAACAAATTATTACATAAAACTTTAGAAACTTATTAGTACATGATGAAAAAGCAGGCTTGGGCGGGGGGAGAACAACAAAAGACCAATTAAGATGTAGAAAGAAAAGGTATGAAACAATGTCTCATCTATTCTCCTACAACCTTTATTGCAAAATAATCCTGTCTTTCACTTTGGAATTGTTAAAAAAGCCTAGACAGAGTAATGAAACACTAACAAACAGAGTTCTACCCATAACGTGTCATATATCCTACTGCAAATTACACTTGAATTTCTTGACTGAAGGTATAGTTTAAGTCAAGCTAAAGTTCCCTACTATTGAACCTTATTCTTAAGGTTCTCCATATTCACCTTCATACCAGCTCTGGCACTTTTGTGATCACAGAGGAAGACTTAACTTTTTATGTCAGCAGTAATTTGCTAGTTCATTTGATGTAATGAAGCCGGACACACCGACACAGCCTTGAGTCAAGTGCAAAATAAACCAAAACACCCCACACCTAATCCAAACACAGCAGAAAAAAATCTATGCAGGAACAGGACATTTAAAAAAAAAATTAAAAAATCACATTTTTAAGGAAGACAACACACATGCAACAATGTGGCCTACAGCACAAACTACTTGCTACAGACCACAGCTATAGGAAGATGAGAAATTACATGGAAGAGTTTACAAGCAACTCGACCCTTAGATAGAAATACACCTTCAAGTTGTTGATACAGCATATTTAAAAAAAAAAAAAAAAAGTCACTGAAAGCCACTTGCCTGTTTTTACAGTTTGAACACATGTCCCATCCTTATCTTCAAACCCTTCTGAACATACACACTTGTAGCTACCCGAAGTATTAACACAGTCTTGATTTTCTTTCACACAGACCTTTTCAGGAAGGCTACAGTCATCTATATCTAGAGATAGGATAAGAAAAGAGAGTCCACTGCTGTTATTATAAAACTTGTGCTCTGTTATATACACAAAATTCTATTAAACATATTAAAACCCCCACAACTTCCGTTAAAATGATCTGTTACAATTTCGAACATATTTCAAATGCATTCAAATACTACTGGTTTGGATTCGGGTTTTTTATATTTCGCAGGCCTCTACATGGGGAAATTAATTAAACAACAGCACTTGTCTTAGCCTGCTAAAGCTTTCCCATAGTGACTTTCTATTAATGCCATCAAAGTACAACTAAAGAGAAAGGAGCCTGAAAATGCTACATCATCGTAGTCAACAGCTACTTAAGACCACACATACCTTCCCACAGAGAAACTCTTAATTTCACTCTTACTGTCATTTCACATGTTGAAATTCACTCCTTATGTCCAAGTGCATATTACAGTAATTTATAGATTAACAGAAAGACAACAGAATGCACACTGTGTTCCGGCCTTTCTGTTACAAAACAAATACAGGTGCACATTTCTAAGGAAGCAGTAGGTAACTGACAAAGTACTCATGTGTTTGTTTCCTGAATCCACTGAAAAATACTTCATTTCTTTTGCAGGAGTGTTGCAGCTGTAAGCTTTCTTATGCATTATTAGCTCAATAATATAAAAGAAGTTATAAAGGAAGCCTTGGCAGCTAGTATGGGAATGACTGGGTTCATTCTGATGAATAGGACTGAACACCACAGCAGACAAATGCGACCTTAGGTACCAGCCCCTCAGTGAGGCTAAGCGGGAGCGAGCTAGCAGGCATCCCGCTACAGCCACCAACCTGTGCACTTCTCGTCTTCCTTCACGTATCCAGGGGCGCAGGTCTCACACTTGTCAGAACCTTCCCCTGTGCAACCTACACAGCTGGCATCACATGCTAAAGACAAAATATTTCAAGCATGTTTAAGCACATTTATGTATCACACTTAAAATACCACCCTTAAAATTACTCAGCTTACCCACACAAGAAATAACAGACCGGTTTGGGTTGGAAGGGACCTCTAAACCCATCTAGTTCCAACCCCCCTGCCATAGGCAGGGACACCCTCCGCTAGACCAGGTTGCCTAAAGCCCCACCCAACCTGGCCTTGAGCACTGCCAGGGAGGGGGCAGCCACAACTTCTCTGGGCAGCCTGTGCCAGGGCCCCACCACCCTCAAAGCAAAAAAATTCTTCCTAATATCTAACTTAAATCTACTCTCCTTCAGTTTAAAGCTGTTACCCCTTGTCCTATTACCACATTCCCTGATAAACAGTCCCTCTCCATCTTTCCTGTAGGCCCCTTTAGATACTGGTTTCCCCAGAGCCTCCTCTTCTCCGGGCTGAACAACCACAACTCTCTTGGCCTGCTTTAATAGAAGAGGTGCTCCAGCCCTCTGATCATCTTTGATCCTTTGGGTCCTATGGACCCACTAGAGCAGATCCATGTGTTTCTTACACTGAGGACCTCAAAGCCGAATGCAGTACTCCAAGTGGGGTCTCAGAAGAGCAAGAAAACCAGGAACCTCTTTTTTTCCTTATACAGTAGGTCTAAAGCTTCATTCTCCCCACATGCAGTCAGCAACAGACCACACTGTACTAAATGCCTGGTATCACTCCTTTTCCAGCATTAGGATTTTAGACAATAAGTAAAACAGCAGATTTAAAAAAAAAAAAAACAAAAACCTTTGCATGAGAAAGATCCATCCGTGTTCAAACAATACTGGTGATCTTTACAAGGGGAAGTGGCACACTCATCTAAATCTGAAGGATAAGAAGTGATGTTACCTAAAATAGCAGCCATGATTAAGCAGTGAGATATACTTAAATGCTATGCTTTAAGATCTCTTAAGAACTGGCCCACAGAAGCTATAAACTTAAGCTGCCTGCACTGAGAGTAATCTTTAACTATGAGGTCAGGATCAGATCTGCAACGTTAGACATACAAGTACTGTGGTGACATACACTGTTTTGTTCAGCTTAAACTTACATTAACAAATCAAACCTGATTCTCAGAAGATGTTTTGTGATGACAACAGCAGACATATCAGAAATTCAAGAGCTCAAATTAAATAAAATCTCCAGAATACCTGCCATCCTTGTAATTTTCAAGCCAGTGTTTTGCATCCATTTATGCTTTTTATGCAAATAGCATGACAAATAAATAGACAGACTACTCTGCTGGAATACTATTAATTTTTCTACTCCTATAAAAGGTTCCATAGCTTGGTAATAAAGTATTGAAACTACACACATGCACACTCACTTGGCTTTCTGCAATTTGCTTGGTGTAGAAAACTAGGTTATGGTTAGTCAGTCAAGCTGAAAACCCGTTCTACCTGGGAAGTTAAAACATGCTAGTCTTGTCATTTCAAGGGGCACAACAGCACTCAGAACTAAAAAATTTGGATAGTGAAAAGCTATTTCAGTTCCCTTGCTATCTATGACATCCTGTTGCTGCAGACATCATTCCCACTGATTATTCAATTTATACTTGTTCAGTTGCAATGACTATTTGGAAAAACACAGCTGTAAAGAAGACAACACTGGAACATCTTGAAAACAGTTTTGGAGTGTTCAACAATTGCCTAAGCAGGTATCTCTGGAGCTGTAATTCAACTTCTAGTTCTCACTAGCACTTTTACAAGAAGCAGTTTCCACACAATTTCTAAGATATAGTTTCCAGACACTATGTTAATTAAGGGTCTCTAACTGATCAAATCCAACCAGTTAAATAGAACACGTTACTCTCTCCCTAGTGCATTCCTGAGTATTCAGGTTAAGTGTTTCAAATGTATCACCTCATAAGCCAAGAGCAACGCTGAGCTAGAAACATGTAAGAGATTAATGGAAGCACTGAGACCTTGATGTCTCTCAGTATTTGTCTCCAATAATAGGACAAGTTAGTATGCCTGGCTTTTAGGGAAATGTTTGAACTCTATTAGGGATGATTATTTATAAACCAATGGTAATGTGAAGACAATTATGCAATTACTACAAAATATGTAGATAAGCTGACAGGGATCTTCCACTAGTTGACAAATAATTTAAATCAAGAGCAGGGCACTGTTCAGCATTCAAATAAACACAAAAAAGAGTTTAAAAGGAACACCCCCTTTGCTGCTATCTGTATTCCATTAAACTGGAGAGATACACAGCGAACAGTTTGATAAAGACAACTCGAGTCGCCATGCGATCAGGAGGGAGGAAATACTGCTTTCCTGCAACATGGAACAAGTCAGACAGATACTGTAGAAATCTAAACTGACAGAAAACTTCCATAAAATAGAATAAAACTTGATATAAAGCCATGTAATCTCACTATCCAACAGGGCTACAAAACCTGTTTGAAATCCACCAAGCACTACTCACCCACACAAGCTGCTTCTTCATTTTTAATCCAGCCTTCTTTACAGTCCTGGCAATCCTTGTTACTTGAACCAGTACAAGTTTTACAGGCAGTGTGGCAGGCTGAAAGAAGAGAAAACTACAATTTGAGCTTTGTTGAGACATTCCAAAACACAAATTATCAAAGAAAACCTTATTTAGGATTCACTGGAAGCTATCATGTTTTAGTACCTTGACCCTCCCCTTCAGAAGATTAAATCTTGGCTTTATGGACATATAATTTACAAAAATGCAGCTCTATCCTACAAAAGACAAAACAAAACCAAAAGAAACAACACCAAAAAAAGGAATAAAACCCCCCAATAACCAAACAACAAAAACCAAAAAGCAAACAAAACCAAAACACAAAAAAACCCTGGAAGCCAAACCTGGATATTACAGTCACCTGCACCACTTAAAAGAGTGTCAGTTTAAATTGTTTCTAGTGTTGTTGACAAAAATGAAAGGAAGACAAAGATCTAAGCATATGTTAAAGACTTTGTTACCTGTACAAACAGAATGGGTCTGATTTCTCAAGGTACTGAAGTAGCCATTAGAACAGTCCAAACAAAAATCTCCTGTATACTCCTTGTTGCAGCTGCATAAGCCATCTCCAACTCGGGTACCATCACCATCACAGTGGCCATTTCCATGGCAGGGTCTTTCTGATCCACCCCGACAAGCTAAAAAGGATCAAAACCCTTTTAAATCAGATGTTAAGAGAAGCAACTTCCTATTCATAGCCACAAGCACATGAAGTCCCTCTAGACAGTAAAATGTAAAAAAGGTTAAAAAAAAAAAGCCACGCTAAACCAGGTTATAATTTTCATTCTTTTTCTCCTTGACAGCAAGCAAAAGGCTTGTAGCAAGGATTTCTTAGTACTATATTCAAGTACAAGAGGAACTCAAAAGTATCTCCAGGAAAATAAAGTTATAAATTTAAATTTGGGTAAAGACCCTGGCTTAGAATTTTATCTATTTTCCGAGCTTCCTGGCTAAAGTTGGTATCTTTAGTTATTCTGGATTTCTGACTATGCTTATACTGCAGTTGGAAAAAGCCTACTAGCAATCATTTAGTTCAATATTGGGAATGGGCACTTGATTTTTAACAATATAAGAAGCCAAAGCTTATTTCTAAAAAGGTGCAAGGTTTTAAGATTTATAAATTATAACAACTCCAGGTGTCAAAATACCTCTTATCACTTTTGTATCAAAGACCATATTTTCATCTAATTGTTTCTCACCTATTCTTACCCAATTTCTCTCACTGCCTTTCTTAACTAACCCTCAGTTGTCCATTTCTTCATTTAATACTCTTGAAACTGGTCAAGGCCTTTTGTCTACATGGCTTCTAAGTGGCCACCTAAACAGACCTGAAGACATAGACAGCCTTTAAGCTTGGGTCAGGCGTGGATGCAAGCAAGGTAAGATGGATTCTGCATATGTAAGTACCCTTGATAGCTTTGTACATGACTTCATGCCTATGACAGGCTGAGAGTTGGGGCTGTTCAGCCTGGAGAAGAGAAGGCTCCAAGGAGACCTTATTGTAACCTTCCAGTAACTAAAGGGATGGAGAGGGACTGTTCAAAAGGGCATGTAGCACTAGGATGATGGGTAATGTCTTTTAGCTACAAGATGATAGATTTAGACTACACATTAGGAAGAAATTCTTCCCTGTGAGAGTGGTGAGGCACTGGCACAGAATGCTGTGGCTGCCCCCTCCCTGGCAGTGTTCAAGGCCAGGCTGGATGGGGCTTTGGGCAACCTAGTCTAGGGGAGCGTGCCACTACACATGGCAGGGGGGTTAGAACCAGGTGATCTTTAATGTCCCTTCCAACTCAAACCATTCTGTGAAGTTTTTTCCTTCAGGCAGGATGCTCACAAAGAAGCTACCTAACTACCAGGCAGCAGGCAGGCACATAATACACAGCAGCTGCTGTCTCATGTAAAATATCATACTTCATGTATTTGTCCAGGTAATAAAAGACTGAAACAAACAGGTAAAAAGAACATATCTGCTACTGTATTTTTCAAAAGAAAAATTACCAAGACAATCTGGTCCATAAGTTCCAGAAGGGCAGCAAACTTCTATTGTTTCTATGCAAAACCACTTAAACAAATCAGGATACTTCTTCTTTCTGTATATGAAAGACATTCAATTAAAAACAAAAAGAACAAAGATTCTTTAAAAACCAACTTGCACAACTGAACCTGTACAACACAGGAGGGAAATCTACTACATGTATCAGCTTACAAACCCTTTTCTGAAGGTGATCTTATTTCAGAAACCAATTTCTAGAAGCCCTTCAAGTTGAGATTAATTTACCTTTTAAACTACAACACTTTTAACGGATTCAAATTGTTTAGATTTATGAAACCTGTGAAACCACAAAAATCAAATTGTTTTCATACACTCATGTACACACCTTTTTTTAAAAAACACTTGATTTTTAAAATATAAAATATATATTTTAATATATAAAAATATATTTATATATAAAAATAAAAATAAGTGTTTATATATATAAATATATATTTTTTTTATACAGTCTTATTTTTATCTTCCTCTCAAAGGTAACTATTGCACCTTGATGTCAACTATGCAAGAGGCAACCCAGGATAGATACTAACATTTCCTCAAATTATCCCCAACCTGATAAGATGCCCATTAAAATTCATCTTTTCTTTTTTTCTGGCATGACTCAAGAATTATTTTTAAACTATTTTTTTTTTAAGAAGTAGTTACATGCTACTATAGCACTAACATTCACCCCCAGTTAACAATTAAATTGCTAAGCATTAATTTGCAAGCAAGCACAAGGACTACTACAGTTCTGAACACTTCACAGATCTTAGTGTCATGCTGGTGCTTTCAAAAACTTTAGTAAAGGAAAGACTTAGATACTCTGTAGCCTGACCAAAGTCTTCAGCAACTCCTGAGGCATCTACAGCTTCTCTTCTGAACTACTACATATTGTCTCCATACTGACTCCAAAGCTCAGGCTCTAAAAGTAAACTTACTGAGTAACACATGTAATGTAACAACTTGTGGAAAAAGATCCAAGGTATCCATGGACAAAGAAGCTCTCTTTGGAAACTACCACAGAAACGGAATGACGTTCAGATATCGCATGTTAAAGGACAGAAGGCAAAGTTAATCAATTGCATTCAAAACGTCTATTAAACACAGAAACTTACAAAACTTCAATGTATTTAATGAATTGTTTTGCTTAAGTCTATTTTGTCAAATTCTCTAGTTTAAGGACATTTTCTCTTTTTAGTTCTGCAAATTTAATACAACTTTATGACAGGGTTGCATAGCTCACCTCTCTTGAAAGCATGTTCTGTGAGGAGTAGCTAAGGTCTTTGGGGTTGTTTAGTTTGGAGAAAAGGAGGCTGAGGTGTGACCTCATTGCTCTCTACAGGGAGGTGCTCATCTCTTTTCCCTGGTATCCAGTGACAGGACACATGGGAATGGCTTAAAGCTGTGCCAGGGGAGTTTCAGACTGGACATTAGCAAGCACTTCTTTACCGACAGGAAGCCTGGTGTAGTGTTTGACGGCCCTAGGGGATGTGGTTGATGCCCCAAACCTGTCAGCGTTTAAGAGGATAAGGACAGTGCCCTTATCCACATGCCTTAACTTGGTCAGGTGGTTAGAGGAGATGACCATTGTATGTCCCCTTCCAACTGAAATAGCTCAATCTACACTATGGTATTCTAGTTCCTTTAACTGACATGCAAATGTATGCACAAACTGGTGTAGTTCAGTAAAAGGATAAAACAATAAAGAAGTCATTAAGCAAAGGGGGTTATCAAAAATCTTTATCCTGTTATGAAACACTATAATGACAGCTCATCCTATTGAATTCTAGATGACTGGGAGTGCTGACAGTCTATAGCACAACAGTAGTAAAAATACTTAGAAAAAACATTAAGATATTTTTATAGTTCCAATTAAGAGGTTTAAATGCTACAATGCAAAATTTGCACTACTTTTTAAAGAGTATATGAAAAGCTTAGTTATAACAGAACTGACAGGCTAGCTTGGAAGGCAGATAGAACAGTCAGTTGCTACATTACCAACCTCAAGAAATCCAACTCCTAGATTTATTAGTATCAATTATCTTTTTGGATTTTCAGGGGATCAAAACAGTGTTTTGGGGGAAGGAAAAAAACAAAAAAGCAAACCCACAAGGACCACAGAGTCCCTTGCAGTTTTCTGACAAAGGAAAACAAAAAAAGGTAATAAACCTCAAAGTTTTCCAATGTTAGTTTGCCTCAACACCCCGCTGGGAACTGAGCAGATAGCATATGAGAAGCTGCACTGGATGTTTCGAAGCAACACTTCCAAAATTTAAAATAAATTTTAAAAAACTCCATGGTAGAGCAGCACACGCTATTAAAAATCACCCAGAACCCAGCTGTACCCAATGGCAGTTCCTGAAGGACAGTGAAGCATTAAAAAAGACAGGGATCTCCTGGAAAGAGTCCAGAGGAGGGCTATGAAGATGATTAAAGGCCTGGAGCATCTCCCCTACGAGGAAAGGCTGAGTGAGCTGGGACTGTTCAGCCTAGAGAAAAGAAGACTGAGGGGGGATCTTATTAATGTTTATAAATATCTCAAGTGTGGGACACAGGTGGAAACGACCAGCCCCTTCTCAGTGGTCTGTGGAGATAGGACAAGGGGCAATGGCTGCAAGTAGGAGCACAGGAAGTTCCGCACCAACATGCAGAAGAACTTTTACACAGTGAGGGTGACAGAGCCCTGGGACAGGCTGCCCAGGGAGGTGGTGGAGTCTCCTTCTCTGGAGATATTCAAGTCCCATCTGGACGCCTCCCTGTGCGACCTGTCCTAGGGAGCCTGCTTTGGCAGAGGGGTTGGACCCGATGATCTCTGAAGGTCCCTTCCAACCCGTATGATTCTGTGCATCTGTGACTAACCATACTGCTACTGTTCAAGCACAGGATTTAACATTAGTAGTTCATCCTCTTGGATAAGTTATCCACACACAGATGTCCACAAAAAAAAAATAGATACTTACAGTTTGAACCACCATTTCTCTATATGCTCTTCATGCTCTTCTACCATGTTGTTACATTCAAAGTTACTACTGTCACACAGATTCTCTATGATCTCCACAAGACGAATTTCACTACAAGCAGACAAGGAAAACCGTAAGTTTAAACATTTGACGCCACTGGAGATGTGGCAGAGAAGCTAGACCTCAGCCTCCAATATGTTGTTTATGGCATATTCTGAATCAGTTCCAAAACAAAGCAAGTATCAGAATAAAGAACTAATGAACATTATTTCACCAGGAAGAAAAAAGTAATAAACCAGAAGGATGATCACAAGAACCACTTTGGCTTGGCTGCATTTATGATGTCTGCAGATGATAGGTTTGATAACTTTTAGCTTCCCAGCAAATTTGAAGTGCAGTATTTTTCTCTTAAGCTCAACAAATTTCACATATTGTTAATACGTGATACAACTGCACGAAGCTCACAGTAACTGTGGTTCAGAAATCTCCCTGTGACTAAGATAAAATGTGACTTTTAAATTCAGAAGAATGACATCAGTAATCAAACATATATACAAGAGGGGACAGTAATCTGCACCTCTTCTAGTTTTCTGTTTGGCATCAAAGTAGTGATGACAGAAGAAAAGAGATACTGTTTTAGTTCTAAAACAAGTATTGCACCACACCCCACTTTTTGACTATCAATTAAATTAACTATTGACCATCATTTAAGATCATTACTTTAAGATTTTGCTGGGTAAATAGACAAAAATTACTATGACCAATGATTGTTGCTTTCAGAAACAAAACAAAGGCATTAATAAGTGGTTTCAGTCTTCACTGTAATCTTTACTTGGTATGTGTTATGTTTTAATCAATAAGAATTTAAGAGTTGGACACATGAAGCTTTAGCTGTAACATTCAATGTTTAAGTTCCAGACAAACAGCAGTATGGCAAAGTTATTTATAAGCAGGAGACGTGAAATGTAGCTGAATGAGAAGTACTGAGACAGCTTACCTGGACTCATACTTGGACAGTGTCTTTTCTTCCCAAGCAGTGTTTCCACCACCAAAGTTCTTTTTAGCTGTATCTGCTAATCCCTACAAATGAGAAGTACAAAAGGGAAGGAGGTTACATAGGGTTTGCTTCTAACAAAAATGAAGGAGAATAGTAAATACTTCTACAAAAAACTGTGAAAAATGCCACGTGGAAACATCAGGAAAACTGTGAAGCTGCTGATCAGATCACCAAGTGAAAGGAACAGCCAGTGACAACATGAAAATTGAGAAAGTGTAGGTTATAGCATAACATGGCTCAGTTTTCATGACGCATAAACAAGGCCCGTAACAATCTTGGTTTACGTCGAAGAGCATACATGTATGAAACTATATACCCTTCCTTAAGTTCTCAGGAACTTTATTCATCAGTTGAATGGGATTTCTATGTCGTTCAGTTCTGACAGTCTTCACCGCGTTGCAATTTAAACACATGATCGGTGCAACAGGCTAATCATTGTGACCATCACAACTTCCCTGAACCAGAGCCGGTGCCTACCAAACCATACCTTGCCAAAAAGTCTCTGCAGCTAGCCATCTGCCCAGCCTATGGCACTGAACGCAGGAACAGAGAGCGTTAAGCGTGTGCCACAAGCTGAAGCAGCCCCTTGCTGCCTACGTTGAAGGTTGGACTGAGCCACCACGTAGGGCTGCTGCAGGTGGCAAGAGACAGGGAATTTGGGAGGACGACGCTTCCCACCAGCGCTCCCCGTGAAGCCGGGCGCACCACGGGCAGCACGGCCGCTCTCCTGGCACTCACGGACTAAAACAGCTTCAGCACCAAAGCCCGAGGAGCTCTGCAACCCGCCCGACCGAAGGACTAAGGCTGCTACCGAAGCCAAGCCGGGGGCAAACTGATGCCGTGCATCAGCTTGACAGGACGCGGCCGGTAAGGTACAACGACGGGAGAGCTCCCGGAGTCTGGCCGAGGGGCTTGAGGACCAGCGGGCCGGAGAGCCGGGAAGCGCCGGTGGCCGCAATACCGTACCGCGCCGGCCGCTGCCGCCGGCTTTCCGGCGGGCCCGGCACCCCTCCGCACCCGCGGTCGCTGACCGGCCCCGGCGGCTGCTCCTCAGAGCGGCAGACGCGCAGCGGCCTGGGCCGCTGCCTCCGCACCTGAGGCTGCCCGGCGGCACCTCTCTCCCCATGTTCCCCGGCGGGGAGCACCCGCCCACCGCCCCCTGCCTCACAGAGAACCCGCCCGGCCCCTCAGCCCCGCCGCCCACCTGGTTGAACCTGTCCACGATGCCCCGACAGGTGGAGCACGCCAGGCGCCGCCGCTCGCCAGCGCCCAGGGCCGGCGGCAGCATCAGCAGGGCAGCGCAGAGCGCTACGGCCAGCGGCGGCCGGACCGGGCGAGGCGCAGAGCCGGACCCCATGGCGAGGGCGCGGGGAGCCCCGGGGAAGCGGAGCGGGGCCGCCCCAACCGCGGTACCGAGCCCGCCTCAGCGACGGCAGCGCCGGCCGCGCGCAGCGCGCTCGCCCCACCCCGGGCCCCGTAGCAACCGGCCCGCGAGCTCCATTCAGATTTCCGCGTCAGCCACACGCACGACCCAGCCGCGGGCGCTCGTTGGCGGAGGCAGAGGAGCGGAGGGACGTGGGCCAACCAGCGCCCGCCACGCTCCGGACCAATTGGAGCCCCCCGCGTGCGCAGAATGATGAGGGGAGGGGGCGTGGTAAAGCGCTGTCACGGGGAAGTAACTCACGTCAGCGTCGCTGCCGCCATCGTGAGCGCGGGCAAGCCGGGATCCTATACGGGCTTCAGCTCTATCCGCCATTTGTATCTGGCAGCTGCCTGGGAGCCCAGGGGCTGCCGGGGGCGTGCTCTGCCCTCACCTAACATGGCGGGGAGGAGAAGCAGTCACGTGGCTACGGGGCGCTCTCCACCGCCCTCCTCCTGCCGGCGCCCTCTGCGGGGCGGCCACGTGGGCGCCCGGGCGGTGAGTGCGGGCCGGGCCGGGCCGAGGGCGCTGCGCCCGTTCCGGTGCGGGCGGGCGGGGCTGGGCGGGAGCGTGAATGCGTGTGCGTGGGAGCGGGGAGGCCGCCGGCGACCTGCCCGCTCGCCTGCGGCAGCCCGGAGGGCGTCCCCGGGAGCTGTGTCCCGCGCTGAGGCGCCGGGCTGTGGCTACAGCCGCGCCGCAGGCGGCGGGGCGCTCCCCTCTTCTCCCCGGCCCTTTGCCTGCCGGGCGCGGTAGCTGCGGCGTGGCGGGAGGGAGCGGGGCAGGGCAGCGGAGGGCAGCCGCCTGCTTAGTCTGCCAGCGAGCGGGCCTGCCTCTGCCGCGGGACGCCCGTGCGGCCTCGGCGGCGGTGCCGGTGGCTTCGGAGGCGGCGGGCGATGCTGTGCGCTCACGTTGAGCTCCCCCTCCCCGGGGGAGCTACCTGAAGGGCACCAACTTCACACCCGCACCGAGGCGCCCGCTGTGACGCGCGGACTAACGGCGGGCTTCGCCTCAGGGCTCCGACGTGCTCGTCGCCCGCCCGTTTGCCTGAGCCGTGGAGTGCCTGGGCGGCCCGGGCCAGGTGGAACGGCCGCCGGCGCGGGGGGTGCGGAGCCGGCCGCTAGAGGGGGCCGGGCACACGCCTTGGGGCGGACGGCTTGCTCTGTACCGGGGTGTGGGGTGTGTGTGCTTCTGGGGTCTGCTTCGTTTCGGGCGAGTGTACCCTAGGCGTTCCGAAGAGCGGCCTTTTCCGCACAGCTTCGTAGCTCCTTCCTAGCTGATGGTGCCCCGGGCCGCGTTTCCTGCCTCAGCTTTCTCTTCCCTGACTTAATTTCTCTTTGTTTTTGTTGTAGCCAGTCCCCAGGCTCACGGGGACGCGCTAGTTGTTGCCAGTAGGTCTAGGGAGGTGATTGTGCCCCTGTACTCGGCATTGGTGAGGCCGCACCTCGAGTACTGTGTCCAGTTCTGGGCTCCTCACCACAAGAAGGACATGGAGGTCCTGGAGCGAGTCCAGAGGAGGGCAACCAGGCTGGTGAAGGGGCTGGAGGGCAAATCCTATGAGGAGCGGCTGAGGGAGCTGGGGCTGTTTAGTCTGGAGAAGAGGAGGCTGAGGGGAGACCTTATCACCACCTATAGCTACCTGAAGGGAGGTTGTAGAGAGGTGGGTGATGGTCTCTTCAGCCAGGTGTCAGGTGATAGGACAAGGGGGAATGGCAAGAAGCTGTGCCAGGACAGGGTCAGATTAGACATTAAAAAAAAAAAAATTACTGAAGGAGTTGCCAGGGCCTGGAACAGGCTGCCGGGGGAGGGGGTTGAGTCACCATCCCTGAATGTGTTCAAAAAAATGGTAGATGAGGTACTTAGGGGTATGGTTTAACTTAGGATGGGATTGGTTGGACTTGATGATCTTCAAAGGTCTTTTCCAACCTTGTGATTCTGTAAGGATAGCAGCTGCCGCGTTCCTTCTTAGAGAAAGAAGAAAAAGCCATCCTGGCCAAGTGCAAGGCTTAAATCCGACTTCCAGCAAATCTTCCAGCAAAGCTGGAAGAGCTACTTAAGCCAGGGTGGGGCGGGGGGGGCAGGGAGGGTAGAAAAAGCATTAAAATTGAAGATAATAAGACGTAGGTTTTACCAAATCTAGATCAAGGCAAAGAGGAAGGGCTGTGCGGTGGGGTGCCCTTGGTGTGGCTCTGCCTGCTTGTTTCTGTGCAGAGCATGTGGAGAGCAGTGAGCCACGGTCTCTGTAAGGCAGATTGAGCATGTGGTTTGCTTGCCAGGCCCTGATGTGCTTATACTGAAGGGTGCCTGAAAAATGGGAGCCAAACATCAGAGATCTTTTTTTTTGTCAGTGGAAAGGAATCTTGGAACTGACATGGGAAAAAATAGTATAGAATAGAAAAATAATTAATTTTTCTGGTAAAAGTGTTTCTGCCTTAACTCTAATGTGAAAAAACCCCACTGTATTTTCACCCAGGTTAACCCCAGGAAGGGTGAACTCCTTGTGTCGAAAATATACACCCTGGTATAATTCAGTCTGGATGCAGACATTCTGGGGTGGGGGGGAGTAAGCTTGGATCTGTTGCACAGGTCTGAGGCAGACTCTTCTAAAGTCATTGGAGTGTTAGTGATGGATAAAAGTACTTGTATTTGCTTGCAGCATTCCTCTAACCATTGTTATTAAAGATTTTTATTAAGTGAAAATCTGTTTCTGTGTTTTTGGAATTTAAAAATGAAAGTTGCAGGTATTTTGCCTTTATATAGCAAACTTATTTTAAACATCAAATTTGGTGCCTACCTGTCTTGGTAAATCCCACTTGAATTTTGAGCTTTGTCAGCATCATTTTTTCAGCAGAGCCCATTATCTCAAGTCTTGACAGGACCACTAAATTTATTAGGCTTTATCTCTGCAACCTAAGTGTTGTCTTCATGCTTTGTTTTGTGAGTTGTTTTCTTTTTTTTTTTTTCTTCTAGAGTGTCTCCCTTCAGGGAATTTCAGTGTGTAGAGCACATAAAATTATCTTCAAAATCTATGAGTGTGTTGGCAAGCTTGCTTTCTTCAGGCATGTGAAAGGATTGGCGTCAACAAGACTTAAAAAAAAGAAAAAGCCTCGTGATAAACTGTATGTGATGTGTAGCTTCATTGTCATTCTGATGATTTAGGAAGTTGGGGATTGATTATTTATGTGGTGATCAGCTAAAGATGGCAGGAGCGGGCTGTGTTGTAGAGCAGTCAGAGTATCGTGAATGTAACATAGGTGAAAGTAACATCTTATTACACAACTGATACGGTTAAGAAGAAAAAAATAGGGCTTCCTGGCACTTGGGTTCTTTCAGAAGGGTTTGTTTGCTCCTACAATACCTGAAGGTGTGAGTTGGGGAGGAGGAATACCCGTGGTGCTGGCGTATTATGTGCTGCTCTGCATGGCACACAAGGTGCCCAGATACCCGTATCGCTGTGCACAGTGGTGGTAGGTTGGTCCTTCAGTGTCCGTTTTTCTCTCAGGGAAGCTTGTCCAGAAAGGTGAAATGCCTCTGTATTTTGGAGCATAGGTAGCTCCTAATGGAGCATAGGAAGTTCAGCACCAACATGTGGAAGAACTTTTTCACAGTGAGGGTGACAGAGCCCTGGGACAGGCTGCCCGGGGGGGTTGTGGAGTCTCCTTCTCTGGAGATATTCAAGACTCGTCTCGATGCCTCCCTGTGCAATGTGAGCTAGGGAACTGCTTTGGCAGAGGGGTTGGACCCGATGATCTCTGGAGGTCCCTTCCAACCGCTACGATTCTGTGATTTATTGAAAGAATTCAGTGAGTGGGCTTCCTGATTGAGAATTTATACCAGATAAATTGCCCTGTGCAGAGGCTTCATCCCTGCCAAACGCTTCCTGAACCGCACCTGCTGCTGTGGGGAAAGGATCCTGTCATAGCATGACCTGTTGTTATCCACTCTCTTGAAGGAATGGTACTCAGCACAGGTTAAAGAGACTTCTTTGCACTGGCTGGGATCTTGTGTTTATTTAGGCCCTTAGCATCTCGAAAGAAGCCAAAAAATTGGAAGGGCCTACTGCAAAGCTGTTGTCTCTGAGCCCAGAGTTAGAGCTTTGGTTGCAGTCTGTAACAACATCACTCGTGATTGATGCAGAGATGCAGTCAGTGAGATATATAAAATAACATGCATGTACGTGCAATTTACAGAGGTACACAAATTTTGGTGTTTATTGGGCTATGATGATAAGGAACGTTGGCTCAGTCTTTATTTACTTTTACTAATGAGGAGGACAAACACCAATTCAGGAAAGGGTAACTCTGGGAGGCAGTTGCCAGGTGATCCTAACAAATCTGCTAACTACTTTACATCTGTTTCATGGACATACTTGGGCCAGAAGGAGGGAGAAAACGTCTCTAGCCAGAATCCTAGTTGTGCTTTAAAGGCAGCATTTTTAAAGTTTTGTTTCTGGGAGAACAGGATGAGAATAACAATAACCAGAATGTCTTTTTTTTTTTAATTAAATTGTAAACCTACAAAAAGTGGGAAGCTTAAATTAAAAGAACATGACATAGAGTACCATGGGTTTTGGTTGTAGGAAATGGTCATAGAAATTATTATTTATTTTTAACCGATTTATAATTTGAAAAGAGAAAATACACACTCATGTTTACCCATGACAATACCTATGCTTTATTTGCTCTGGCATCACCTGGATATGTGATTTCATCATCACGGGGACGAAATAAACTGAATAGTCTCATGAGCACGGTGTTGTGAAACCAAGCAGTAAGGAGAGACGGCCTTTGTTTCTGGGTAGCAGTGTGAGGGATGGGGCACAGGCCACCTCGCACCATAACGACACGTGGCGTGGGTGCTGAAGGGGGTTCGCCTGCTCGCCGAGTCCAGACATAGCCAGCGGCAAGCTGGCAGATGCAGAAGAGCAAAGTGCTCTGTTCTGAGCGATTTCTCATCCTCTTGGTTCCTCTCCCACTCGTTTCAGAGTCCTAGATAAAGGAAAGAGTATGTTCTGAAGAACATGTGCGAATCCGGTATGAGATTAAAGGGAGAGTAAATTGCAGAGCTCTGTCTTCCCGCAACACACAGAGCTGAATTGAGGTGGTACTCTCTGCAGGGGTGGCAGCATGGAATGCAAAATGGAAGTGCTTTCTTAAGTAGGGTCTATGTTGTGTGAGGGTTTTTTAGGTGAAAACTAAACCCTTGCCAATTACAGAAGATGGCATATATCCAGAGGTGCTGCCTGAGTATGCTTTTGGCTATCCGCTCAATCCATTGCATGTATAAAAAAAATAATAATTGGGTGGATTACTTAATTTAAACTTTTACAGTACTGTAGTATGTTTTCCTTGTGTTATGAATCTCTTTTTCTGTTTGTACACTTCATGCCATGTTGCTAATGTATTTCATTTTCATTTTCTTTTCAATAATAATAGCATATATGTCAATTTAGAACCCAAGATGGCTCAGAAGAGGAGCTCGAGTGGGCGATCATTCCCACTGCTGCTGCTGATTATCATTGTGGCCTTTGTTCATTTAACGGTCTGTCCCTTTACAAAAGTGGAGGAGAGCTTTAACCTACAAGCTATCCATGATGTGGTGTACCACCAACTGGACTTGGATAAGGTAAATTGGAAAGAAGATTGGACACTGTTAAAGATTGCAGTTCCCTGCTATATGAGTAGGATAAATGCAGTGTGAATGTTGTTTATGCCAGTTTTTCTTTGTTTCTGATTTGCTTATCTCACTTAGATTTTCCTCTTTGCAGTATGACCATCATGAATTTCCTGGAGTTGTCCCAAGAACGTTCCTTGGACCAATTTTTATCGCTGCTCTTTCCAGTCCAGCTATATATGTACTTTCTGTGCTAAGAATGTCCAAGTTTTACTCCCAGCTGATAGGTATGGGAACTTTAAATCATCAGAAGAGCAATGTTTTTCTGCAGAAATAATGGGTAGTATTGTTGTAACGTTCAGTGTTTGGATCAGTGATTAAAGTGTGATATGCTTCTCTTTAATGAGGCATTTTGCAAACTGTGGGTACTTGGAGCTAGCATGGTGATTCCACTCCCTCTTTGAAGTAACTAACAACACAGAGAAAGTCTGTGCTAACAAATGTCAGGCAGTGTTGCAAAAAGTCAGTGTCTTCAGAGAACACACTCCCATGGGTGCTTCCGTGTACACTTCAGAAAATGTTGTTTAACTTGGGCATAGGAGCACTGACCTTTATGCAAAAGTATCAGGTGAGTTAAAGGTGGATTAAAACAGGTAAACTAATGGGGAAGTTTTGTTTGGGTTTTTTTTATTTGAAATGGGTTATATTGTGATATCTTCAACATTATTCTTCATTATTTCTCATTGCATTATGTAACATGGTCTCTCAATGATCTGTCTGATGCTACTTCTCTTTTTTCTTCTGATAGTCCGAGGAAGCTTGGGGCTCAGTGTGATTTACACGTTGTGGAAGCTGCAGAAAGAAGTTAGGAAGCAGTTCGGAGCAACTACATCAACAATCTTCTGCCTCATCACTGTTACTCAGTTCCACTTGATGTTTTACTGCACACGAACTCTCCCCAATGTGTTTGCTCTTCCTTTTGGTAAGTGTTCACATAGGAATAATCCTAAAATGCAGAAATTCTTCTCAAGTGCATCAGCAGTTAAAGCACAGAAAATGTGTGGTCAGACCAAATTAATATATATGCTTGATTGATGTATTTGGTCAGACTACATTAATATATATGCTTGATTAAATTATGTGATTACAGGACTGGAAGACCTAGACATTTGTGAGTTCTTTCTTTTGTTTTTAACCATGTATGCCTACAGTGACTATTGACTTGAGTTCTATTGAATCTGCATATGTGTGGAGTTTGTCAGGCAGCTTCGGTTAACTAGGGGTTTGAGTTCACATACCCGGTGCCTAAAAGAGCCATTGAAGAGGCTGTAGGTACACCTGTAGTTCAGATAAAATATTTGAATGAGGTCTACACAGGAAACGTCTTTCTCATGAGACTGGAACAAACTCCCACTGCAGCCTCTCCACCTTCCTCTTCTGGAGTTACATACAAATGTAGCAGTTTATACACTTAAAATAAAGGAGGGTGGGGAGGGGGAATTGAAGTCAAAACCTTACTGTACACAGAGTTTTTCCCCATAGATGATGAGAGGGAAGATTAACCGCATGTGACAGATATTAACCAAGTCACTTAACGCTTCAGTGCAAGTTGCTCAGCTCATAAAATCATGAGGTCGGGGTAAGAACCTGTGTAGAACAGAACTGGGGAAAAACCCAAACAAACGTAACCAAAAAGCAGTTGAATTGTCAGATAAATACGATGTAGTAATAAACTTCTCAGGTAATTTCTGCAGGTATTAAAAAAAATCCAAGTTGTTTTTGCACTATTAGTATTTCACATGTCTTTTGCACTATAGTTTTTGCACATAATTGTATTCCATACTTTTTGCTTAGTGTGTCCTGTGATTCAAACTCTGGCAACTTCATCTGTAGAGAGCGTGGTGTGTCTCCAGCTAACCATGCAAATGGATTTATAGTTCTGTAGACTTTTTTTTTGTCTTTGAAATGGGGTGGTGTTATCACAAATATGGGATATACCCAGCCAAGAGAATGACTCTTCAGCAGATACTGAGCAATAATAATTATGAGCCTTACTTTGAAAGGCTTTTAGTGCTCCCTCAGGGTTTGGTTTGTTGCTTTGTTTTGTGGGGTTTTTTTGTTTTTCCAAAAAGCTATTAGATACACTGTCTAGGAATTGTTCCCAAGTGTTCCTTCTGTGGTTATACTTTTCCTAATTACTTAAGCATCAAGAGTAGAAAGTAATGTGCTATTCCAAATTACATTTCACTAACAGAGGAAGAATTTCTGGACTAGAAATTGTAGGAAGACCAAGAGAGGGTTTGTGGGAAGTTAGAGGAATAAGATGCTAGCATTGAGAAGAGTGTTGCCCTTTAGAAAACACGTGTGTTTTGTTTTTTTTTTTTCATTTTTACAGTGCTGTTGGCATTGACATTTTGGATACAGCAAAAGCAAAGACCATTCATTTGGTTCTCAGCTTTGGCAATTATAGTCTTCAGATCAGAGCTCTGCATATTCTTAGGCCTCATGCTCCTGGTGACGTTATTAACTAAAAGAATATCCATTTTCAAGGTGCTTTCCCATGCTGTTCCTGCTGGAATTTCTTGTTTGGGTAAGTGTTGGCTTGGAAAAAACAAATGCTGCATATTAAATTCAACAAAAGTCCATGGACTTCTGATTTCTGTGGTGACCTGGCCCTCAGGGCTTTTTTTTTTTTGTTTCCTTGTCTGATTCCATTTGCTAATAATATGACATGGTTAGTTAGTTATTTGAAAATTTCCATGTGGGAAAATGGGTGAGCAAAAGAAAGATACTGTGACCCCTCCCTCTAATGTCCCGATTTTAGAAAGGCTTAGATGTGCAAGTTGACTTAAGTATAGTTAGTACCTGGCTGCAGCTACTGCTGCATTATCATCTGTAGCATCTCTTGCCATGTCAATAAGCTGAGTCCCAGGATAAAACACAGCAGTGTGACAGGCAGCGACACCGAGCAAGAGGATTGTGGGGAAGAGTCACACTTCTGCTGTGTTTGTTTCTTACTTTAATAGTGGCTAATGTGTATGCACGTCAACACTCGAAGCTTGTCTGCCAGCCTACATAACTGAATATGATGCTGTCAGATGCTGGTGATGACACCTGGTAGTGTGATGTCCCTTCTACAGCGTGGACAATGGAAACAGTAAATGTTCATGCCATGTGCAGTTGGAGGCACCTCCCAGTGTAAGAGTTTGGAGGTCCAATGGGAATGAGTCAGGGTTACTCCCATTACCTCTCTGGGCAAGCTTCTTAAATACCAGAGCAATTTTCACAGAGCTGAGTGGAGGAGATGGGGCTGACAGATTTGGTGCTTTTGCTGTCTTTTTGCCTTTCATCCCTCTTTTTTTTTTTTTCTCCCACCTAATAAATAGCAGTAAACCTCTAGAAAATGTTTTTCTTAACTTTCCAGGTTTACAATTAAAATCCATTTAGTACAATTCGAAGTTAACCTGGGTTTCTTACCATGCATTATATTTATGCTTTAATATTCTTCTAAACCAAATCTTAATTAAAACACTGCTTTTCACACCTGGGGTTGGAGTGGGGCAGCTCTCAATCAGTTTCCAATCTAACTTGATTCTATTAAGACTTCTGTTAAGAAGTGCCTCCCTCCCCTGCATTTCCACTGCAAGACAGACAGATTCAACATTCTCTGTGGCTTTGGGTGAGGCTTACTATGCCTGTTCCAGTTGGTTGATCTCGTCAGTGTGTAATTTGGATGTGCCAGTTTGCTTTTTCCCTGTTCTAACTCACGTGGCTTTGTATTTCTTCAATTCTTTCAGTGCTGACAGTTGTTGTGGATTCTCTGTTTTGGAGGCAACTCGTGTGGCCTGAGGGGAAAGTGCTCTGGTATAACACAATTTTAAACAAAAGTTCCAACTGGGGAGTATCCTTTGAAAGGTCCTGAGAAAAAGATGTATTGAACACTACCAGCCAAAGCAAAGACTTGATGTCACTTATACCCAAATCTCATTTACAGTGTCAAATTCTACTTTCCATTTAGTACTTTATCTGAGGCTTATGAGGCAATGTCTGTTTCTTAGATCTTTCTTTAAATTTTCACTTTCCTCTGTGGGCTGTTCTTTCTTGCTTCTCTGTGTTCTACCAATGTAGAGCCATGTTTCTTCCCCTTTTGTTCTTCAAGTTGCCCATGATGAGCCCCGTTTGCTGTGCCTAGGTTTGGATGGCATGAATGCAGTTGGGCAACTGCTTTTCTTTCTTAAAGGATGAGGCAGAAAACCAAATGCTTGGAAGAATGTGCTATACAAAAAGCATACCGTGTATCTGCAATATTCACGTGTACAGCTCTAAAGATGATTTACTTGTCTGGAGTGAAAGCATCCTTAACTCTCCTTTTCACCTCCAAGACTTCTCCCTTCATGTGGTATTTCTATTCAGCCCTGCCTCGTGCTTTGGGATGCAGCATCATGTTTGTACCGTTTGGTGTAGCAGAGAAGAGAACTCGGATATTACTTTTGCCAGCCCTGGGCTTCATTTTCTTGTATTCCTTCCTCCCACACAAAGAGCTGCGTTTTATCATATACACTTTCCCTGTCTTCAACATAGTGGCTGCTAAAACGTGCTCACGAATGTAAGTTCAAAATAATGGTGGTGGGGTTTTTTGCTTGCCTAATTGTTATTACTCTGAAAATCCAAAAGAAAAGCAAAGCTATTAGTACTATTTTTATGCACTTGTTTCCATCTTGGAGTCTGGATCATAATGAGATCTTCATATGCTTTGAGAGGAGGTCTGTATCACTGTGTCCATTTGACTGAAGGAGGAGGTGGAGACAAAAGTTAAAGGACTTGACAGGACCATTTGGCAAGTCTGGGGCAGAGTTAAGAATAGAGCCCTGGTTTTACTGCTTATGCTGTTACAAATGAGTTTATTTTATCCACCAGAGAAAAAGGCATATTCCAGCATCCTCCTGTGTTGTTAACATAACTTGCCATAGGAGAGAGTGTAATAGACGCACAGGGCTCACGAAACATGGAGTTGGTATTAAATAGTTAAACTTGGGTATATTGAGCAGACAAATTGAAGCTGAAGTCGGAACTTCTCTGGAGGAGAATACATTCATAGCTAAGTATTTTAAACACAGAAATACTAAACTCTTACGGATGAGCTTGCATTAGCTTTATTAATGAGGATATTTAATTTAAATGTCACTAGAAGCCAGTCTTTTAGAAATGGATAATAAATGCATTCCATGTCCATCATTGTAACAAAGTTGGCATTAATCTTTACTATTTAGGAGTGGAGTTCTCATAAAAGTTCTGTCACGATAGTCAGTGACCATTATGAAGGAACTAGAACTGTTTGTTCTTACTCATTTTCTCCCCCTCAACAGCCTGAATAACTACCGGAAATCCTGGCTGTACAAACTTGGATCTTTCCTTGTTATCACACATCTTCTAGTGAACGCTGCTTATTCAGGAACATCTTTGTATGTTTCACATTTCAATTACCCTGGAGGAGTGGCAATTCAGAAGTTGCACGAGTTGGTACCTCCAACAGCAGGTATGTAAAGCAGACTTGAGGTATGTTCACCTCATTTTAGATGCAGGGTTTTTTCTGCTAATAGATCTTGTTACATGGACTGGATGTTGCTTCATTGCACTGTTTACCTGCATCTTTTCTGTCACTGTTTTGTTAATTTATTAATGAGAGTTTTTGTAGAAGAATTTTGAAATTTCATTTTGTTTTCTTTGTTTATGTAGATGTCTCTGTTCACATCGATGTGGCTGCAGCACAAACAGGAGTGTCTCGGTTTTTAGAAATCAATTCAGATTGGAGGTATGTCATGGGCAATGTGTTTCTGAACACGTATCTGAAGACAGGAGCCTGCTCTTTCCTTTCTGTGTGCATGCAGGGGCAAGAATGACGGGTACAGTTCCTGGTACAGCACATTTTTTTAAACCAGATCAAGAATAATGTGAATCTTCAGAGAACTTTGATATGGGCAGCGCTGCCGTTTCAGAAACAGAGCACTGCAACACTTTCTAATTGCTTTGGTTGGTTCTAGTTTGCTTAAGTAGTAGTATAGAACCTTTCAAAGACATCAGAAATAGTGCAGAAAACCCATTAGCTTAGTAAAACCACCAGCATCTTCAATGCAGCTACGTTGGGTGTCTCACCAGATCTTGTAAGACCCAGCTGTAGATAAACATTTTTCATTGTATATAATTACGGGGCTCTCTGCTCGTTTTGTTAATTCCTAAATGATGTGTGGTGATGTGAGGCTTATCTGCATATTAATAGTAAAGTCTGCTTCCCTGTGGAACATCCTTCACATGGAAGGCTCCGAAGCTGCTGCTGTGGACTGTTGGTCACGTACATCAGCTCTGGGAGGAAGCAGTTGAGTGCTTCGTTACCGCGACCGGAGTCATGTATGGTTTTATGAGAACATTTAAATGAATAGTGGGAGATGTCTGTGGGATGGCATCGTTTGCTTTCAGGATGCAAACCAAAAAAAGGGCACCTTTCTGATTCTTAAGGCCTGCCTCTTCAGCTGAAGTGTAGGTTTCTAATTTAAAACGTCTCCTTAGTGGAAATGATTCAGCGGAAAGCAACACAAAGCCTCACTTCATACTTGCACAAAAGAAAAGGCAGCAGACTGTGGTTTAAGAAGTATTCTGAGCATGGGGTTTTTTTTCCTGTTAGAGTCTTCAGGGTCAGTTGAACAAACATAACTCAATTATTCCTTTGTTTAGAGATAAAGGTTTTTTGGAAGTAAAGAGGAAGAAGGTAGGCTTCTGGAAGAATTACAGAAAACATTGAGGTTGCTATGCCCTATTTTACCTCCATGCTCTGTCATAATTCTGTGATGCTATGGATGGTTTAAGGCAGAATTGCCTTCACATTTACGAGTCCAATGTTTACTTCAAATTGGTTTTAACATGTTCAGTGTAGAGAAAGTCTCAAGCCGTGAACAGTCAGGAGGAGACTCTAAAGTTTTAGAGTACAAGTGATAGAACACACATGTTAGCTAAAATGTGCCAGTCTTTTGGTTTTTTAATATTCTTAAGCACACACGGTGCTCTAAACAACTTTACCCTCTAAACACAGTGCTTGATTTCAGTGAGCTTTCTTGCTCGTTGAAAATAAGCATTGCTGTTTTTTGGGTGGGTTTTGGATTGCTTTGAGTTTGCAAGGCTGTAGTACAGTGGGATTGGAAGGTGAATGAATAATATGCCTGCCACTGATGGATGTTTCATAGTGTTGTAGCAGCAGACCAGTTTGTGTCACTCGCTTTTATCTTTACTCATCATAAAAAAAAAACCTCAGAGGAGGGCTGATTCATCATAAAATTCATGTTTAAAAAAGAATAAAAGGCAAGATCTGCAGCAGAGCATTGTACAGAGAACTACCACTTTGTCTGACAACACAGTAGTGTGAAGTTTAGTGGCACCAGCTGTCCATTTTCCCTTTATTCAAGGAAGTGACAGCCTTTCAGATGGATGGAAACTAATTTACCATCTTCATACACTCTGTACATCAGGTGAAAGCAGATTTGTGGATGGAGTGGCTATGAAGGCTGATGATTCATCAGCATAGCTACAATCCATAAATAAAAGTGTCTTTAAGCGAACAGCTTTCAGTGGTGTGCTTAGATTAGATCTTATTTGCCTCAAAAATGCAAGTGATCCATTATTTTTCTTCAAAGGGTGATTGAAAGAAACTTGATGCAGATTCTTACGCGGGACAGGTGTTATAATCTTGTCTTCAATTAGTGCAGTCTCTTTGAACCAGGAATAAATATGCTGTGTAAGCCTGAAGTATTTAAAAATATTAAATTTCAGAAATGCTTGCAGCCAGATGAAAGGCCCTTTGTTTGCTGATGAAGAAGATGCAAAATTAGCAGCTGGTGAAGTTGTTAAGAAGTATGCTGTTCCTTCTACCAGTTTGGATGCGTGTTCCATCCCAGAGTTGTTTTGTGATCTGTTTGGAAATAGGTGGAATTAGCATGTGGGGCTTTTTAGGAGAAAGCACTTACTCGGTGTGCAGAGTCTAATTCTGCAGAATGTGTTGTATTTATTGACACCTCTTGATTCTGTCAGCCTGCAATCTGTTCTGGGTGGCCAAAATTATAGTTAATCCTCCTAATTTGTAGAGTACTTGCTTTAACATTTAAGACATTTAATGACAGCTGCATCAGGGAGTTCTGTAAAAATATCCATTGAGATTATTGTTTCCAGTTTTTCACAGAGAATTAAGGCAGATGAGACTCCAGGCCTGCAAAGGTTAATGTGTCAGAAGATGCAGCCTGGAATATGAATATGTAGTGTTGGGATCGTACCACTTCCCTACCAGTGTCCATTCCTGTAAGAAAGACACACAGCTTTGACTTAAATTGCTTGTGAAACACATGAGTGCCTAAGAACAGGAGCTCCACAAGCTGGTAGGAAGCAGTTCACAGAGAAGGGCAGTAGAAAGGGTAAAGAACTGGGTGCTGCATGGACACACTTGTATGGGTAGATGCCCAAGGCTGGCAGGTCATGAACTAAAGGTCAGTGACCTCCATCTTAACCTCTGTCTGCTGGACTCTTAAGCAGCATTAATGTAGAATGTTCTTCTGGATTATAGAGCAAAGGTTTTAATTTGGGTCTCCCACTTTTGGAAGTACACTGAGTGGTCTGCAGAGTGTTTTGGGGTGGGCTTATGTTATTACTCCCCTCTGAAGTTGTTGGATATAGTACTTGATCAGACTGTCGTGTCCAATATAAGAATCCTAACCCTTGGGCTATAAATTCCACTTGACACTCTTCAGTGAATGAATAACTATTGTGAAGTAGAATTGTGTCTTCGTGACACAGTGAGGGACATCTGCCTTTCTTTCTAGAAAATTAGAGTTCAGTGCAGCTCTGTGAGGTGACAGACTTCAGTTCTGGGCATGATCAGATGGAAAGTGGCTGAATCTAGCTCTTTCACATCCCTGCCAAATGCTTAAGTCACTTGTTTTCTCATACTGTAAATTCACTCTATGGCTAGATCAGATATAAATCCTATAAATAACTGTAAGCATACATGTTCAATAGTTTCATAGCTCTCTAGTTATTGTTAAACATATTGTATGTATATATGTTAAATATATATTAAATACATATATATATAGGTACCTAAAGGTATAAAAGCTGACCCAAAGGAACCTGCACAGACATGTGCAGGTTCGATCAGGGAATCAAATCCAGAAACAACAGGTACCAAGTTAATACTATAATTGCTAGACTGTTACTTCTTTCCTACAGTGTTCAAGGAGTTCTTCCCCTAGCTGTTCTCTGGGGGTCTTACTTTAATTTTAGGAGTACCAGAAGAGAGAGGTTTCTGCTGAAGCTGCTCATAACATTTAAAAAAATAAACCAAAAAAAACCAAACTAAAAGATCCCACCCAACCAAACCCCAAAACAAAAACCCCAAACCCATGTTTACTCAAACCACAATTCTTCTAGAGTAAAACTTGAAAATTAGTCTGGTTTTCTACAGTCTTAGGCTTTGGTGTCCTTTCTCCAGAGCTCAAAGAAAGAAGTAGTGAGGAATTTTCTAGGAGTCCTGATCTGTATCACGAGCAGCAGAAAGACTTGCATGGAATGACTGGCTTCCTACACTCTCCAAAAATACTGTTTCTTCCTCCAGTACTGGATAATTTAATCAAGAGATGTAGCTGAGAACATTACAGTTCCTCTTGTGTTCCATCTTCAATGCTGCCTGCCCTTGCAGTAACGGAGATATTTAATATGTGAAAAGAGGAACCTAAATGAGCTTGCTTTATTCTTTACAGGTATGACAAAAGAGAAGATGTTAAACCAGGAGACCAGCTGATGTTTTCTTACACACACATCCTGATGGAAACAGACCCTCTTCAGATATCACACTACAAGACGACCCACAGGCCGTTGGCAAATATCCCTGGCATCAGTAAGATTGGGTTGAACCTCACTGCGCTACCTCCTTTTACTTTGAACTTGAAGCCAAAATTAGTACTGTTGGAAAAACTTCCCCTGTCATCCTGACTGTGAATTTTAAGGAAGTCTTTTGGTGTGATTTTGCTGATGACTTGAATAATCTAAGACAGCAGCAAATTGTCATTCCAGCACTGCGATTTCAGCCTCTGTGGAAAGGCATGGAAAACACTCGTACCGATGGGTATTTAGCTCCGTCCTGTTTCTTACATGAATACTACGATGCATTCCTAGTCAGTATATGCTCAAGTACTGAGTTGTATCGTTAGATGTGTTCCAGAGAGGCTACCTACAAGTTTGATGGTATTCAGTAAAACCTGTCGACTTGGTTTTGGTGGCTCTTTCATAACGTAGCGCAGGTATGTCCTAATTGTCCTATATAAGATACATAATGGAACAGGTTTGTGCTACGGCAATAATTTGATATGTAACCTCTGTGTGCAAAGATGTATTACCTGGTGTGCCCACAGGATTGTAACCCCATCAGTTGTCAGAGTGCCTGTGTGAAACTTCAGTGATGTTATCAATGTAGGAAAGCCATATTCATTGTAGCTTCATCACAATACCTAATTGTGCCCTGTAGGCTACCAAACTCATTAAAGTGAAAGATTCACTTAAAAAGCAGTTGGACCTCTTGGCAAGCACTGTCTCATAACAGATTTGAGTATTAAAGGATGGTTATCTCTATCCCGACAGTTCATGAATTATCAGCAACTTGGATATCACAGGAAAAGTCTTCAAAATAGTGTTTCCCCCTTCTGCTGCAATGATACGATCCTAATTTGCAATGTAAAAATTTACCTATGAAAATATTAACTCAAATACATTTTTAAGAAGATGATAGGTTCTGTTTTCTTCTCTTTTGTTTGTTTGTTTGTTTATGAGGTAGTCCCTTTGGAAAGGAATAATCTAACGTGCCATGTGTTGTATTCTATAAACTAGACTAAGATAGCATGCTCTGTAGTCTCTTTCTTAGCTGTTTTTGTTAAGGATGTCTGCCTAGATTGATGGATCAAACAAGGGTAAACTAAAAAAAAAAGTTAGAATTTTGTTCAGGACCAGTTGTAATGTGACAAGAGCTCCATTACTGTAAAAAAAAAAAAAAAAATCAGTGTTGCTGAAATAATCATGGGCAGAAAACTACTCCTTTTTGCTGACTGAAAACTCAAGTAAAAAAAAATGTACTGAATAAAGTGGTTGGTTTGTTGGGTTGTTTTTTTTTTTACTCTTAAAAGCACATTTATTTCATTCAGGAGCAGGACTGACCCGTGTACCTTTCAGTTTTTTTAGGGTTTAGGTTTTCTTTTTACCCTCCAGCTGATGTAGGGGAGGAACTGATGTGGTGGGGTGGAGCCTGCTCCTGTGGGTGGCGTGGCTGTTGCGCAGGCTTCCTCAGCTGGAGGGGATCCGCACAGGCAGCCTGCAGAACTTGTTGGTCCAGTCTCTGACTGCTCTTGAAATGGAAATCACTCAAGTATTATCTATCTGACTTGTCTTTGGAAGAAAACTCAGCTTCCTGCAGAGCTAATTTGAACATCAAACAATTCACAGGAGACAGAAGGAAATACATGTGCAAATAGCTGAGGATTTGGAACAATGCAAAGGAAAACTTTTGAGTAATGATGTAAGCCCTTATGTTAAGTGTAATCATTGACTTTATGTAACGAACTCCCCCACACTGTAATTCCTAACTCAAGAACCTAAGCTAAAATTTTCTTGCCCAAGCATAGGCACATGTCTGTACTGCTCAAGTTAAGTGTGTAGCTACTCCAGCTCTCCACATCCCTGATTGTCAGAGTATTAACTACAGAGAAACCCTGTAACACACAGGCAGCTTGAGCTAACACCTGAGGTAGCACAGAGCAGGTGAATGCTTGGCACCAAAGGGTCTAATTGTGGTCACTCAGCTCACCGGGTCCTTCCACAGATGTTGGTTCTGGTGCCTGGGTGGTACCTGTTGGGCTTACATCACTGTTCAGCTGTGGTAGTAGCATGTAATACTGCTCATGGCCTCACCACTGATGCAAATAGAAGCTGTCACCTCAAACTGGCTGGTTAGTCTTACTTGGTTGGGGCAGAGGAAGGTAAGATGCATACAAGGAGAGAGGAGAGGTGCTGGATTGCAGTTTTGGAAGGGTGGCTGGAGTTTATGCCCTGGTGCATTGTGCTCTGTGTGTGTGAGTCTTGACAAGCGCTTAGTCTTCAGAGCAGCAACATGATTTGTAGACGCTGCAGTGATGGTGGCCACACAGCTCTGCAACAGCAGGAGTAAGCCCCTCCAACACAGCCCCAGGGCTAGCCCAGTAGCCCACCACTAGCTGCCAAACTGTTTCCCCAAAGGTTATTTTCAATCCTTAGAGTAGAAACAAAAGCTCTCTCTTAATCTTCTCATCTCCAAGTCCTGTGTTGTCTGCCTTTAGCTCCATGAGAAACAGCTTATTTTCTGTTTCAGTATAGATTACTGCTCAGTATACTTGGAGAAGGAACATCTGGGTTTAAGTTCCTTCACATGTGAGAAGGCATTAACAAAGCCTCTCACCCATTCTACCACCTTTGGGATACAACAAATTCCTCTGCATTTGGAGGACATATAGGGAAGGCTCCAGTTACTGCCTGACTGGTGTAGGTAAGAGACACTCTGAAAACTGGGTGGAATTTTTGAAGGGACATGGAAGTAATAAATTGCTCGGGGATTCATTCTGTCTTCACTACAAAAAGCCCTAGCTTAGAGTATAGCTTAATAAAAGCAGACATAGGGTGAACTGAGGGTTGAATGAACCTGAATTAAACAAAAAGATGGTACAGTCCATTTGTAAATTGTTGCATCTTACCAAACACAGAATGGAGTCATAAATAAAATCACAGAATCACAAGGTTGGAAAAGACCTTTAAGATCATCAAGTCCAACCATTCACATCCTAAACTAAACCATATCCATTTAATAAACCATAAACCATTTAATGTGCAACGATGCTACAGAATGAGATTTCTTTTAGAACATCTTAACTCCCCAAAGGCCAAACGTTGTGTAGTATTACACATTGCCTTTTGAAGTTCCTGTAAACAAGTGATTTGGACACAGACTTGTCACCATGTCACTTCACCCAGAGCTGGTGAATAGTCACTGTCTTACAGCACAAGACTCGGGATAGGCTGTTATAAAACTAAATAAAGAGAAAGGTCTTAGAACTTATTGACAGGACATTTTTGGATGCTGAAAGTAAAAGCAGCTTCAAAACACAGTTAAACAGATCACTCTCCCATCAAAACCTAAAAGAACCAAAGGTCAAAGAACAACCTCTAGCCAGTTCACAAAGACTCAGAGTGTGTTCAGAGCTGGGGAAAAAAACCAGACCATTTCTACCTTATTCCTGCCCTAAGTGCTTGCTATGGGTCTTCTCTCTCAGGAGCAAATTTGGGGTGAAGGGTCTGCAGAATGGTTGTACTGGATGCAGAAAAAAAAGATAAATAAATGTATTAACACAGAAAAGCCAGAAGAGGTCTGAGGTTCTCCCCTTTGCCATCCATTTCACTGTGGCTTCCAGAACACAACCTCTGTGCAGTGTAAGTCCATGACGCATTTTGAAACACCGCTCACAGCCCCTCTTCTCACTCTGTTTCACACATCCCCTCGGTGAGACAGGTGACATTCGGGCCAACAAGACAGAGCGTGCTGCCTCTCCTACTGCAGTTACAACTGCTCTGGGACCATTCTCATCTTCCCAAGGATTCCCAGTTCTTTCCATCACGCTAAGGAGCATGGAAGGTGATGCTGCTGCTTTCCTCGCTTTATTACCTGTGCTCATTCTTAAATAGTCCCCACCCACCCCCCCCAGAGGGGGTAACTTGCTCTGTTCAAAGACTGCCCTGTACAACTGACTCCACTTTCTATTTGCAAGAAGAGAACAAAACCACAAGCCGAGTTTATCACTGATGTAAGCAAGACTGTTTAGCCACAGCCTTCTGTTAACTGGTTACATAATTAGTCTCAAGCTCGGTCTTAAATGAAACGTATCGCTATCTGCTTAGCACATGACACAGAAGATTAAAAGGGTGTTTGCAAAAATGCCTGAAGTTAAATGATGAAGAATACTTCCGTGAAGGTTTTCTTTTAGGTTTTAAGAACATACATATGATTCTTGAATGCGATTGATCTATTTTGTGTGCAACTGCTTACTTCAGATGAGCGCTTCAGATAAGCATGAGCAACTACAACTACTTCTGGTTGTTCATTTCAGACCTTTGTTCACCATGGCAAGGGCAGCCAGGGTTTCTTCTGAAATTCTACATCTTACTAGCACAGGCAGCCTCACCAATTCTGCTTCCTTTCAGATGCAACTGCCCGTGGTTCTGTGTCCAGTTATGTCAAGTGTACAGTAAAAACGCTGCCTGAAATGGGTCCATCTGTTCCTTTTAAACTGAGGATTAAATCAAGAAATTGGAAGAAGGAATTGGTTCATGAAGAGGAAAAAAAGAAGAAAAAAAGAAAGAAAAAGGAAAAAAAGGAAAAAAAGGAAAAAAAAATTTAAAAAATTTAAAAAAGAAAAAAAGGAGGCAGGGGCTGCTTAGACATCAATCGTGCCCTTGGAACCAAAGTTGATACCCAAGTGGTTCCCATTTCTGATTGGCATACTCGTTTTATGAAATAAAGCAATTTTGGGTCAGTTTTGCAAGGAAGCCAAGAATCATTCCTTGCTAAGAATAAAACAAAGAATTAATGTATTTGTGGAAGACTAAAATGCTTGGTTTATAAAATCTAAATAATCTGTAATTGGGAAGTATTCTTAGCTAATTGTCTGTTTCTCCTGTGTTTAGAGAAACCTGAATGCAAGATTGTTACCTTCAGCTCTGTACAGCCAGGTAATAATTAAAAAAAAATATATATAATGCTACTTTAAGGGACAGATCTCAACAACTCTACGTATCACTTCTGAGCTTGTTAATTCATATCTACTTTTAATCAATCACATCCTTATGCTAGAATTTAAACCACTCTTTGTAAATTCATAAACTACTCTTGGGGAGCAGGGAGAGCTCTGAGTATTCCTAGTAAATGCTCGCTGGCCACATGCTGCAGCCCAGCAGGTTTCCTCCACTTTTACTTGGCGGGCAGGGAAAGATCCCCAGTGGAAGGGGGTGATGTAGGGGGGAGCAGGATCACAGGTGTCTGGAGCATACTGCAGGTCTCAGTCCATACTTCCTACTGCACACCCTTCACAAGCTGGGAGCCCTTCAAAAAGGCTGTTGCAGATCTGTACTTCCCCCTCCCTACCTCTGGTGCCACAAAGAGCTTCTTGCTGCAGCACCCTAACTAGGTTTCACGCCTGCCTGCTCTCAAATGCAGCGAGAGCTGCAGGATTCCTACAGTGACACGTAGTATCATCCTTAGTACCTGCTACACTTCACTTTTAATGCTGGAGGGAGGTGGGGTGGGGGGGAAGCCTGCTCACTAAACTTATTTCTGAAGCCACAAACACACTGGAATTAACTGCTTAAGCCAAACAAGCACCACTGCTGCAGGTTCACTGTACGACTACGCACGAAGGAGCTGCCGCTGCGGGACTGTCCCAGCTCACACTCCGCTTGGTGGAACAACAGCTCGTGCTTTGCTAACGTCTGAGAGGGCAGTGTAAAGACAGGAGAGTTTTCTATACATCACACACACAAGAAGGGTTGGAATGAAAGGTTTAGCAAACACAAATAATTTATATTTAAAAACCAAAAAAGTGACCTCAACCCAAACCCCACCCACTCAGTAACTTACCTCAGCACTTCAGTGCACGCTTCCAGCCCTTCTTCTGAAGTCATTCTCTCCTCAAAGGCGGCAGTGCCTGAACTGAAGATGCACCCTTCACTCCTACAGAAGTCAAGGCTTATATCCAAAAAAAAAAAGGCAACTCTGTGCTTTCATCTCTCCTGTTCTTAAGAACAACATGTTTGGATTTTAAGACCATTTGTACCCACGTATTAGCTTTAAAAAGATATTTCTAACCTAACTACTAAACCTTAGCCAAGCTGGCACTGAAACAAGTGTGGTCTTGAGAACCAAGCCCTTAATTTTTTTTTTTTAAATTCCAGGTACAAAAAAATAAGACTAACTGGCAATATTTTACTTTGAGAAATAGTGCCTAGTTCTCGTGCTCCCAGGACAACATTTTAACAAAAAGCATGACTATACAAGTAAGCATCCATATGAATGAGATGCAAACTGGGGGCTGCAAAACGCTGTCACTTCAACTTTCCACCTGAGAGTTACACAGGAGCCTTCAGAGAGCCAGGCTGCTTGTTTCCAAAGAAGTGGGATTTCCAGGTAAGCTTGTTCACTGCCCGTACTGCTGGCTAGATGTGGCTTTACAGTGCCTTAAGCCAAAGGCCATATTTACATTCGAGCCTTGAATGACAATTATAGTCCTTACTTTTAAAAAAAAAGGATAAAAAACGTTTCTTCACCCTCTATGTCCCCCCTCTACTGATCTGAAGAGATTAAACATCTCCTTTACAAAGGTCAAGGTTATATTCACAGTTAAAATGCAGGGGGAAAAAATGGAGATAATAATTAACCAGTAGGCATTTAACCATGTTTCCCAATAAGCTGCTTCAAACTCACCTAGTTCGAACTATACATAAACTAGAACAAACTGTTTTATTGCTGCAGCAAAACCGGGTGCCCTTCTCACTTAACACTAGAGGAACAAAGAAGTGCTGACCGCTGGTAGAATTAGAAGTCAAAACACAGGAGACAAAATGCACTGTTAGTTTCTCCCAAGTACACTATATAATAATTTACTTAAACAGCAACAGATGTAAACAAAAGTGACGGAACAACAATTGAAAGACCTGGAACCACAAAATGTTTTAAGAGAAACATCACGTGGAAACCAAAGCCACCTGGGAAAGAATTCAACAAGTTTTCCTGAGGTTGAATAGCTTCAGTGAAATGAAGAGAACCAGAATCCAGGCTTAAGTCCAAAGAGCTAAATGGAAAACCAGTATTATCACATAGCATGTTCTGTGGTATATTTATGATTACAAACGTATCAATCTTTATTCAACTGTTTTCTTAAATCTGTCTGAAAATAAAAGGCAGCGTCAACTACCACTAGAAAATTGCAAATAAAATGTTTAATTTCAGAAACTGAGTTCACCATTTATTAATACACTAAAACATAGTAAATGCAAAATTAGATTAGGCATAGGTACAGTATTTTAACAAAGCTACAACTTTCCTAAAAGTTCATAGGCAAATGATGACTTGTTTCCCAAAAAGTATTCAATGAAAACTGAAATGAGAAGATCAATCTTTCTAAGTTAAAAAAACCCAAAACAACAAAACAAAAAAAACATGGAGAACGTTCCTTTCAAATGAAAATGCTGGCTATTTTTTTTGTTTGTTTGTTTCCATCTTATTTGAAGTTTTGAGGGCTCTAGATCCCATTTGCCTGATGGACACCAACAGTTAAGAACCAACCCTACTACATAAAATTCTAAGCAGTGCACCATATCCATAAGGCTATCACTGAAAATCAGAAGATCAGTTATTTCTGAACTAGGAGCTTTAAGACAGGCTGTTCTACACAATTGAAATTAGGTTAGGAGTAAGGGCTCAATTTTTACAACAAGGAACCTTATAGTTTCGATGCAATAAAGATTAGAATGACATCAGAGTCTTCATGGTAAGTTTCTTGCCTTTTTTTGTACATGGCATTAAATAACAAGCATTAATTCACAAACTTTGATAAGACTTCCAAAGAGCTTTTTATAAATACCCAGAGTATTTCTGTAGTTCAGTTAAAATGTAAAACCTGAACAGAGAAACCCAGAATGGGAAGTTTTACTACCAACTGCTGTAAAACTGACATTCCATATCATCTCAATTTTAAGATTTATTTTCAGGTGCTAAGTCAATAGTCTCCTGTAAACAGATCTTCCTCAGTAACTCTTCTTAATCCTTTGAGTACTTTAGGGCTTGCAGTTAAAAAGAAGGCTTGAATCCTCCTATCTTTCATGTACAGCTTTCTTTTGTCAACTACAAAAGCTGTTTTGTTGCAATTAAAGCAATGTTCAACTAAAATACAGTACCTGGTTTATGTTTTTTTACATAGTAATTGAATAAAAAACTACAGAATAGAACTGTTTACATCTTTTTTTTCTTTTTTGTCATTCTATTAAAACAAACAACTGAGCTTTTTTAAAGTTCATTTACAATTATGAATTAAAACCTACATATTTTTGTATAATTTGACAAGACAGGCTATCTCTAGTGTGAACTTTTAAAAAACATATATACAATATCTGGCCTGAAGTTCTATGAATAAGGCACATGTAGACATATTGAAAGCTGAAAAAAATGAAACTAAAGTTTGGAATTCTAGTCACTGATTAGATGTCATACATGGCCCCCAACTGGAGCAATTTAAAAACCGAAGTTACAGATAGTTAATATCCAGTGAGCAACAATAGATTTAGTCTAGCGGTTTGTTCATTAGTTTCAATACTGGAAGTATATTAAAGGAAGATTCACTTTCAAAAAGATAAGCTTTTCAAAGTGTTCAATCATTAACCTTGACTGACTAAAGTTGTTGCTTTCATTGGATGTACTGAACAATCTCTCTGAAGGAACAATGCTTGGTGGACAACCCAAGAACCTGACAGCCAATTTTGACAGTACTGGCCAAGATGACTTCTTAAAATTCCAGTAAGTTAGAGGATCACAGTTATGCTCAAGCACTTCTTCTTCCAAGTAAGAAAGCACCATTTCCTCTGGTAACTTTGCTCTCTCTTTCAGGTCTTTCGTTTTCTTCATGTCACCCATGAGTGACCAAAGATTATCTTCCCCATACGAGTTTGTAGATGGTGAACCTATATCACATCCATTGGAAACAGGTTTATCATCATCTGAGGTAGAACTCATTATTTCCAGCTCCCTGATTAAGTCTTGTTTGTATTGTTCAGCCTCCTCTTCTGTAAATAAGGACGCTTTATACCGGGGATCCAGAAGCGTAGCAAAAATGTACCTTGGATCATGAAGCGTGGAGGACAACCTACTCACCATAGCTTCTTTCAAAGATTTCAGCATAGTGTCTATGCCCATCGTTTCCTCAAACAGCATTTCAATTTTCCTGTTCAGTATATGAATCATTGGAATCACCTGGCTTAGAGTAGACATGTGTGTGCTCATCTCCCGGCTGGCAGCTTCGAAGGGTTTGAGCGCGTGGCACACAGACTGCATGACCTCCCACTGGTCGCAGCTGATCAGCTCCCGAAAGCTGCACTCTATCGACATCTCGTCGATCGCCCTTTTCTGCTCTATCAGGCGCTCCAGCATGTGGAATGACGTGTTCCACTTCGACGGGACGTCTTGTATCAGCTGGTGCTGAGGCAGCTCGTACTCCTTTTGCAACTCCGCCAACTTCTCCTTCGCTTTCGCTGACCGATGGACCCGCTCGCAGATCTTCCTGGCAATGCTAAGCAAATTCTGAACCATCCTCTGGCTTTTAATAGCCTCATTTACAATGACATTAACAGTGTGACTAAAACATTGTACGCTCGAATGATCACCTTCATTTAAAGTTTTCTCTATACTCTGATTATCAGTAACAGTAATCCCAATCTGGAGGCCAATGGAAGTAATCCATGTTTCCCACCAGTACTCCAGCTGCTTCTGAATACTGATACCATTGTAGTCGCAATCGATCTGTGACACATTTAGCAGCGCTGAACAATGGTAATCCTCACACTGTGGTCGAAACGAAGACTCAAACGTTACCCAGTGAGCTGTCAGGGTTAGGTATTCACGTGTTTGGTTGCTCATCCATATTCCGGATGTAAAATGGATCACTCCACTTTCAGCTTCTTTAAGATGCGAAATAATTATTTGTTTTACATTATCATACATGTCTGGAATTGCTGTCCTAGAAAAGTAAGACGAAGAAGGTAAAGAATATTGAGGTTGCAAGTATTCAAGCAGCCTGTTAAAGCCAATGTTGTCTACAAAAGAATATGGCTGAAGGTCAAGTGCAATCATTTCAGCTACAAGACTTGTGATTTTTTTGGCAACTGGGTGAGAGTCACAAAACTTGTCATTGGTTTCATCAAAGTTAGAAGATCCTAGTAACTCTGTGCTCAGTGGCATGTGATTATCCGTAGATGAGGATAATACGGTCTCCGAGGCATCAGTTTTCAACACGTTGTTATGAAACCGCTGCAAATGTCTTAGAAGGCAACTTGTGCCTAGATTTGTTGGCTTTTTCCCCCTACTTATTGTACGTCCACAGTGCATACATATTACTTTTGTTGAATCTGCAGAACAAATTGAAAAGTGATTCCACAGCTTTGAGGTCTTCTTACTATTAACAGGAAATATAATTTGATTATCATGTGTAACCATTGTAGGCAAGTCAGTCAACTTTGAGGATGAACATTCTGCAGAGGCCAAAGTGGCGTAAGGAGAATTTGCCAAACTCATATCAAGAAAGCCCTTTTGGTTTCCAATTACATCGGGGTGGCGTCTGTACAGGTGTCTCATCAAGCAGCTTGTGCCCACATCTCCTTTCTTACCACGACTTATCATACAACTGCAGTATCTACATACTGCTTTTAGACTGTCTGCAGGTGACAGCGAAAAGTGGTGCCAAACTTCAGATTTAAGCCTTTTCATAATCCTTTTGTTTTGCTGAAATACGGCAGTAGGTTCAAATATTAGTGGACCTAATCCCTCACACTGTTTTTCAGGAGATGAAACAAAGGAGACTTCACCTATATCATCAGAAGACAACAGCATTGAGTCTTCTACTAGAGCATCTCCAGAAGAGAGATTGTTATGGATCTCCTCAGAGATTCTCTCTGGAGAAGAAGAAACAGAAGTTGATTCTTTCATTAGTTTTCCAGGAGAGGATGACATAGAATTCAGATCACTATCTGAGGGTAGTAAAGAAGGCAACAGAGTTGGAGGTGCAGTGTAGAGAGGTGGTATGCTGGTACCACCCCCATTCTCTTGCAGGACAATGGAACGATGGGCTCTCCACATGTGTCTGATTAAACAACTCGTTCCCAGGTCTTTTCCATTTTTTCCTCTACTGAATTCATTCATGCAGTGGATGCAAACAGCTTTAGAATTATCTAGCGGTGACAAATAAAAGTGTTTCCAGACAGCAGATCTCCTTCTGGAGCCCGATGTGCTCTTTGGAATTACAACAGTTTTTTCTGCTACATTCTCCACAGTGTCATCATACTGGTTGTCGGGGAGCTGTGGAGATGACCCAACCATGACTTCTTCTTTGATGCACTTTTCAGAAACTGAGAGATCTGATATTTCTTCAGGTGAAACAACAGAAACAGATTCCTCAATTATTCGATCTGGAGATGGTATTTTAGAAGCCATTTTCTTGACCAGTTTCATGGGGGTTAACATAGAACTCAGATCTCCAACGTCTGCAGACTGAGGTTGCAGTAACAATGTGGGTGAAGAAAAGGAGGATATACCTGGCATACTTCCATTTTCTTGAATTAGTACAGTGGGATGGGCTCTCCTCACATGTCTCATGAGGCAACTTGTACTCAGGTCCTTTTCGTTTTTACCCCTGCTAAATTCTTTCATACAGTACATACATATTGCTTTAGTGCTATCTCTAGGAGATATAAAAAAATGGTTCCAAGCAGGTGACTTTTTTCTGGAGCTTATGTTTCTGCTAGAAAGGAGGCTTTGTGTCACAGCTTCCATTGCTACATCATACAGCGTACTACTATACTGAGAAAAAAGAGATCCATAATCATCTTCATTTTCTGTAGACAAGTATTTGCCAGGGTTATGGGTAATGAAGTTCTTTTCTTTGTCTTCCTGTTCATCACCACTGTCTGCATGTTTGAAATCATCCCGTTCTGTCTTTATATCCATTCTTTCCAGAGTGCAGTTAATGCCGTCTTCCTCTTGCTCTACTTTTAAGTTATTGATTTTACCCAATACAAAATTACCATCCATTCTGGGGGAACCCGGTCTAGTCTTGTCCATGGATGACAAATTCTTCTTGCCAAGTCTTCATTTATTAATAAATAGAGATAATTTAAAAGATTATTAAAAAAATTATGAAAATTATGTATCTTGTATACTGGACACACAACTGTGTGTATGTGTTAAAATAATCCCTGGTTTACGAATTCTGTATCCGTGTTGTGCAGAAGCAAATATGATTAATCATAAAAATGCATTAAAAAAAATAGACTTAATTAATGGAATTTCATTTTTTTGCCCAGGATCAGGACATTTCAGGTCATAGATGAATGTTCTCAAAGACAGCTACTGTGAAATGCTTCATGTTGTACACAATCATGAAAAATGAATGCTCTGTTTTCTTGTTGAAGGAAGCCATCTTATTCATCTTGACTGGACAACTGGGATTCTTTTGCACCATCTAGAAATAAAAGAAAAAAGAGAAAATCAGAAGACAAAGTTAACCAAACACATTTTAAATCAAGGTGAACTGAAAACATCCACTAAATATTCTGCAGGTTGTTATTTTTCCTTTGAAATAAAACCAATTCAGCATACTACTGAAGGAAAAAAAAACCCCAACAATAAAACAACAAGCAAACAAAACCCCAAACCCAACATTTACTGACCACATTTGTTATTGGCAAATACATGTCCACACACAACACTCTGGTTCAGCTTTGACATCTAGAGTCCAAGCATCACTTTTGTACTTGCTTGGACATACATATGCCTCTCAATTCAACTGCATAATCATACGTACACATATATCTACAAACATATACACTATATAGTTGTCTATACAAATATATATATATATACACACACACACACATGAAGACAAGCAGGCATTTAGTCATGTTAGCACAGAAACATGTGCTCAAAACCAAATATAAGTTACACTGTTGGGCATCCAAGCCTTTCACCGCTGACAGCAGAGTGTAAAAATACAGTATTTTACAAAAAACTCTGTAGGGGTGTCCAGAGTTGTCACATTAATCTCTCTTCCTCTTAGTCTTACATGGTTACATTCATGACACAACACTCCCAGACAAGACCATACTAAAGAAACAAGCTACTTTTAGTTTCACAATTGAAAACTGAAATGCTTAATTTAGGCTAATCAGGCTATGCAAATGCCATAGATACACTAAGGTGCCCCAAAAGCTTAACATCACTGAGAAACTAAGATACACGCAGTTGCATATGCTGGTGCCTAGTGCAGCACTGCCAGCTCAGGTTCCTCATGTACCCAGGGGTTATACTATCCAGAAAGCCCATTGACACCGAGGCAGCTCATCTTCCTCACGCGTAAAGATTTCCCCCACTGACAATTCCAGCCCAAGGAGCAGGTTTTGGAAGTGCACCCGCAAATAAATCACAGCAACAACAGGCTTACAGAAGAGACACCTCCCACCTGCCCCTTACAAACCTGAAGACCATTTGTCAGCCACTTTTTTTTTTTTTCTTTCTACTGCAGTTCTATCAGAATTCTCAATTTTGCCACACCCTTTCTCACTTACTCTCATGCTAAGGCACTGGAACAGGCTGCCCAGAGAGGTAGTGGATGCCCCAGCCCTGGAGGTGTTCAAGGCCAGGTTGGATGGGGCCCTGGGCAACCTTGTGTAAATCCAGGCCTGAGGTTGGTGTCCCTGCCTGTGGCAGGGGGGTTGGAGCTCTATGATCCTTGGGGTCCCTTCCAACCCAGACCATTCTGTGTTAATAATATAGTTGTTGGTACCTTCATAAAAGATAACAATTTTTGACCATGCAAAACGGATTTTATGGGACTCTTTCTCCTCAGCTAAAGACAAAACGAGTTTGAATTGCTTATTTTAAAAACTTCTCACACAATGTTCATGCATTGCTCAAACACAGTAAGGATTTCAGTAGGCACAAAGTGAAATTGTGAATAGCTACAAGACACATTAAAAAAAAAGTCTAGGGTGCACTCACATAGACATTTCCCCCTGTACCCAGACTACTGTCATATTTGCTTTGTAAACTTTTTTAATTAGCATTTCTCTCTGTTCTCTTTACAAGAGAGATCAGAAAGACTTATTTTCTGTGGATTTAAAACATCTGGAAGCCTACTGCAGTGACCACTTATCCGGTGCAGGGGAACAGGCAGGGGAAAAAAGAAGCTTTTTTCATAAGAAGGACATGGAGCTGTTGGACCAAGTCCAGATGAGGCAATGAAGATATCAGAGGGCTGGAGCACCACTCCTGTGAAGACAGGCTGAGAGAGTTGGGCTTGTTCAGCCTGGAAAAGGCTCTAGGGACACCTTATTGCAGCCTTCCAGTACCTAAAGGTAGAGGACAGATGGAGAGGGACTGTTTATCAGGGAGTGTAGTGATAGGACAAGGGGTAATGGCTTTAAACTAAAAGAGGGGAGAGATTTAGATGAAATACTAGGAAAAAAAATATTTATGGTGAGGGTGGTGGGGCCCTGGCACAGGCTGCCCAGAGAATCTGTGGCTGCCCCCTCCCTGGCAGTGTTCAAGGCCAGGTAGGATGGGGCTTCGGGAAACCTGGTCTAGTGGAGGGTGTCCTGCCCATGGTAGGAGGGTCAGAACTAGATGGGCTTTGAGGTCCCTTCCAAACCAGTCTGTGACTCTGTAATATGATTTTAAGAGGGAGATGGAGCATCAGAACTTGGAGGAAGGCAGTAACTCTGGTTTTCTTTCTGTAAAAGTTTTAGTATTTGTGCTCTTTTTCTCCCTTCTCAGACAAAAAAAAAAACCAAAACAAACCCAAAAAAAACAGCCCACCAAAAAAAACCCCCAAAACCAGCAAAACAAAAACCCCACGTTTCAGACACCAAAAGATTGGGGTGGAGCATGAAGAACACCAGTTCTAGCAAACAGAAAGATTTGAAGAAAAAATTAAATCTTGTCTAGAAATGTAAACACAGAAAGTCCACAGGTTTGTGAAATCACATCTAAGAACAACTCTGGGAGCAGAAACTAAGGTTACTTCACTCAGTACAAAACTGAATGATACATAAATCAGTGGTGATCACGTGCATACTCATGATATGAATGTATATCCATCTGGGACAAGAGAGAGAATGTAAGATTGCTATTAAAAAAAAATCTAAGAGGATTTTTTTTTTCTCCCCATCTTTATTTTGATCTAATCTATAAATTTGGAGCTTGTACAACAAACAGGAAAAGCAAGAACATATATAAAACTTTTGTGATGTAGGATCACAAATTAGAGAGGCTCACAAGCAAGTGACTCCTTATTCTGTACCCTTTGTTTTTGCTTGCAGATTTTACTTCAACTGATGGTTTATGTTTTTCTGTCCCCTATTTGAGCAATTTAACATAGGACTCCTTCTGCTTATGTGATGTATTTATAGAAAACACATGTAGATTATGCATATATATATGCTTAGCTGTAATATAGAATGCTGTTAGGAGGGTTACGTTATTAGCAGTGTTACAAAGTGCTTCTATACTGTGGCCAGTGACATTATTTTAGTGAACTTACAAGTGAGTTTAGGACAATGAAACATTAATTCTATCTTTTCAACTCTATGGCTGTTACAGGTCTCTGGCTAGCACACATTTTTCTAGATATTGCTGCTGCCTTCCTGGAAGGCAGAGTAACCGAGATTCTTAGAGAAGACTCGTTAGGGCTGCTAGATCACTTCCTGGGAAATCCCCAACGTTGGATGCCCCTTAGAAGACTTTGCATGTACTTTTTTTTTTTTTCTCCTCTATTTTCTTTCAAACATCTAAGCATAATCTGTATTGCTTTGAGTGTTACTACATCATAGTGTAAAATTAAGTCAAGCTCCCTCCCTTCAAACACCCTCGTGGGTGTTTTCAAATTTTCTTTAGAATACAGCCCCCAAAATGCTCAAAGTTATAAAGATAGGTATGTTTTTCATTTCCCCCTCCCCTGCCAACTCTATGTCAATCTGGTTTAATACCAAACACAATGCTCCATCCCATTTTAAAATTTTTCAGTAATAAAGAACAAAGTGTGAATTTGCTTAGGACCACCTTTATGTAGTTTATTTACCCTTGGACACAAGCTACTCGAAGTTAAGGACTACTCCTAAACAAGCAGGATATTCAAGAAGAAAGAATGTTTTCAAAGGTACAAAAGGCTACAGGCAGTGAGCTCAAAATTAAAGTGACTTATGCCTTTGAAATCTCCTCAATTAGATACAGACAAGAAGGGAAACAAAGACAACTAAGAGTCACCTTGCAACAAAAATGTTCAAAGAAAATAAATGGAACTAGAGAACAATTACCTACTCAAATGTACTACTCCAGACTATTAGCTCCTCCAGAGTGGCTGCAGACACTCACTGGCTTGCTGTGGTAAGAAGCCTACAGAAACATTTTATACATTTTTCATTCAAAATGGGATTACTGAAAGCTTATGGTGGCTGACAAGAAGTATCATGAGAGTGCCACTGATCTACAGACTGCCACAGTGGACTGCCATGACCAGAAGAAAACACTGCTGAAGGAAGGGGGTAGGAAAAGGGACGCTGGTGTCTTGGGATTGCAGAGACATACATTAACATACAGAGAAGTATGGGAAGTATGTGAGAACACTGAACCATAAGCAGATTATTTGTTTAAAATGGCAATAGTACCCTGCAAGCTTAAAACAATTTTAGGTTGAGTAGTCAGGCAATAATCATGGACCTGACTATATTACAGAATCTTAGAGCAAATAATTGTCTACAGAAAGTAGGTTAAAACTAACAATAACAAAAATTATTATACAAGTGTACACAGTGTAAAAACAAGCACACCTACAAAATCTAACAGTAGCTGTTTCAAGAATGATGCAAAATGTAGAGACAAAGTGAAAGCAAAACTGTTTACTATTTTGAAAAAAAAAATCAAAAGTAGTGACAGATTTTTGCATGTAGGAGGTACATAAAACCACATTAAAAATAATTGCACAAATAGATGTTAGTTTTAGAATGAGTAGTGGTAATCTTGTTTATTTTTGGTATCATTAAGAATATGAAGTAAAAAGAAAGTCCCTAAAAGCAAGCAATACATGCAACAAAGAGATATTTTAAGAAATTATTTTTTCACTTCCACTTCATTGGCAGGTACTATACTAATTCAGGAATATTTCATTAAAAAAATCCAAAATAAAACACCAGTCCCTCCCAAAAAAACTCTGAAAGCGAAACCACCCCTTCAATAACCTGTAATGAGCAGAATGTATTTTTATAAATATAAAGCCTAGATGAACCTCACTGCTTTTCAAAGTTACAAATCCCTCGAAGGGGGAAAACTAAGAATAGCGACTCTTTTTATAGAAATTCCTATGACGAAGTATCAGTACTAGCTCACCCATGAAGAGCTGCAGAAGTATGCAAGATAATGAGCGATTAAAGCCTGGTATTAGAAGGGACTGCAAATTTAGCATGTTAGTCACACTCTGGGAAGAGGTGAGTCCCATGCTCAGGTCTCACTGAAGCTCATGGTAACCTGCAGAGGTGTATGAGCATGAACCAGTGGATGCAACAGTGCAACTGGGGTCAAAGTACAGCAGGTCAGGCTTAACAAAAGGAACTGCTTTGGGACTCATGGGTGGCAAAATTTCTAGGGGACTTTTGGGAGAGAAAAAGAGAGGAAGGTAAAGCCACTTTCACTATTTTCACTAAGGCAGATGTTACATTAACTGAAAACCTGTGGTTTTACAAAGGTATTCTCTCCAATTTACAAAACAACCTCTCATGTCCATGACTTCAAATGCTCTATCTGGACACAGAAGAGTACAGTGGGGAAACAGCATCACAAATACTGTACATTCCTCATTGTAGACAAGAAGTTTTCACCCTAACCAAATACTGGAACAAAGTTGCATTTGTAAAATGTCATAACTATTTTATATTAAGCAGTAAAATAATCCAGGAAAAGTAATATTAGACATTTTTATGAAATGAAAATACATGGAAGAGTTGATATTTATAGAAATCTGTCTGCTTAACCAAAAATATGTTAAAAAATTAAAATTTTAAATTTTAAAAAATGAGGGGCAGGGGGAGGGATTATTTCCTCCAAGGTTGGAGCATTTCGTAGATGTGTGGCCAGCCAAGCAGGATGCCACACGCAGGAGCTCAAACAGGCTGGGAGGCAAGAACCAGGTAGCTCCTGAGGATGCTGTGACTGCTGGAAGAAACAGGGAAGCATCCTGGCAAGGCAGATGATGCCCTCAATTCCCTCATCTCTGAAGATAAGCAAAGCTGTGAAAAGTTACAAAGAGAAGATAACATATTAAGAGTAAGGCACAGGGATAACACATAGGAAATGAAATGAAAACGTCCTTTGAAAAACAATGGGACAAAGGTACATACTCAAAGGCTTGGGAGACAAGGCAGGAAGAATGAGTGCCCTCCAAGGAAGGTATGTGAGCTTCCCAGTGTGCTCATGCTACTAGTCAGGACATGACACAGAGACCTCCGATTTATCCAGGTATAAAGATCACTCATGCCTCTTCACGCTGCTGAATAACTCGGTGCTTGGTGCAAAGTGGGGCCTAAATCAGTCATCCCTGACAGAGGAAAAATGAGGTGTGGAGAGCTGAGTATTATAGGCATAACTATCATCATTAGACTCTGGGTACTCAACCTTAATTACAAATCCAGGAGTTCAGCTGAAATTGAGACAGAAAAGTCAAAAAGACTACCAGCTAAGTGCAAATATTCCTACCCCTCCTGTCCCCCAAAACATCCAATAATTTCACTGTGAACACAGAGTATTTTATATTAGGCAGTAAAATAGATTTGCTTATGCCAAGTTACATTATTTCAGTTTAGTGGTCTCTAGACTCTTCTATTTTCACCACCACCACCACTAAATTAACAATAATGCAGGAAGATAACAATCAGCAGCACAGCTCAGAAGTAACAGTTTTACACTCTTGCTAAAGGGATAGTATCAAGTTAAAATCTAACCAGCAGATGGAAAACGCCTAACACTGCACTCACACAAACTCCTCAAACTCAAACTTTGCCTCTTTGTTTAAGAGACAGTTATTTTGCACATCTATTTTATCCTCTTGCAGGTACAACCATCCAAAAGTCTATAGGATTGTCTTTACTGATCATTTTTCTGATATTGATATTCCCTGAATCCTCAGGAAAGACTGAAGAACTAAAAAGTTCCAGCCTTGTATAAGTATCTCCATCTCAAACCCTAAATCATCAGCATCACAGTGTATGGAAGAAAGTGTGTACATGGGGAGCTCTCCCAGACCACCACTGTACTGGCTTTTACACTGATGTGTAAAAGGAATGAAAATAATTAATGACAGTGGAAAAACTGAAAAGAAATGGTTTGATTTCCAGCTTAGCACTATTTTAATAAATACTTTGAAATAGACACAAAGCAGAAATTGAGATTTCATTTTCAGAAATTGTGGTGTATTAAAGACAATTTGGTTCTTAATTCAGTCCTTATACCAATATATCCTCAACTAAAAAACTTCTTAAAAAGATTGAGATTTTTTTTTAATATTATACATTTCATACTCTTTACTTGTGATGTCTGATATAAATAGGAGTGCTTGTGTTAACATTAACATGTTGTTGTGGTTCTGCGTTGCAGGGCTCTAGTGGAGAAGGGGGGGGCTCCAGGGGTGGCTTCTGCAAGAAGCAGCTAGAAGCTTCCCCTGGTTTTGACAGAGTAAATACAAGCTGGATCCACTGCTGACCAAGGCCGAGCCCATCAGTGATGGTCACAGCTCCTCTGGGAATCACATTCAGGGGAAAAAAAACGCAGGCAGCTGCTTTTTGCCACCAGAGAAGGGAGTGAGATGATGTAATAAACTGTGCAAGCACCAAGGCCAGGGAAGAAGGGTTGGGGAGGAAGCACTCTGGGCACTTGAGAGAAAAATTCCCCTGCAGCCTGTGGAGAGACCCCATGCTGGAGCAGGTGGAGACATGGAAGATGCTGAGACCCATGTTGGTGCAAGCTCCTGGCAGGACCTACAGCCCTTGGAGAGAGAAGCCCACACCAGAGCAGGTTTGCTGGGGGAAATTGTGACTCTGTGGGGGACCAGGCTGGGGCAGAGTCAGGCCTGAGAGACATTCTATGATTGCACCCCATAGAAGTGCCCATGCTTGGGCAGCTGGTGAGAAGCTGAAGCCCCATGAGAAAGGGCTCATATTGGAGCAGATTGTGGAGGACTGTCTCCCATGGGTGGGACAGGCCCCCTCCCCACCCAAGGAAAACAACTCGTGAGGATCTGACCGAAACCTCCATCCCCATCTCCCCCTGTGATACCTGGTGGGGGAAGAAGGGAGAGAAATCGTGAATAAAGTGAAGTCCACAAAGAAGGGAGGGGTGGGAGAAGGTGCTTTAAGAATTGGTTGTACTTCTCATTATTGTACTCTGGGGTTCGTGTGTACTGTAATAAACTAGATGGGTTTCTTTTCTTAATTCCATGTTGAGTCTGTTTTGCCTGTGACACTGATTGTGGAATGATCTCTCCCTGTCCTTATCTCGACTCCTAAGCCTCTCAATATATATCTTCTCCCCTGTCCAGCTGAAAAGGGGAGCCACGTAGTCACTCTTATCACTCCAGCCAGCATCAAACCACCACACGTGTATTATTCACACCTGGCTGACATTTAGTTCTAGCATCCTTATTTAGTACCCAACAGGATTTGCTAAACATTCTCAACATCCAAATGTTTCACCACCCCTCAATAATACAGGCTGACTGCTCAGAAGGTTTAAGAATAAAACAGGTGTCTGATATAGGATAGGGAGGAGAAATCAGTCTTCACAATTTATTTGACAATTTATTAAGCATACAACTATTTGAAGCATCATCCTCCACCACCTATGTTTAAGCAGCACTGTTAAACACTATAAAGCCCATAATGCAGAAATCTCCATTCCACAATTTCAAACAGCATTTATCTCAGAAATAAAATAATGTAAAGCTAAGACAATAACAAAAAAAAAAATCAGCCAAAAGTCACTCCCACATGTTATACATATTAAAAAAAAAAAAAAATCACTGTTGCATGTACCACCACATATATATTGCCATAAATACACTACTCACACCTACAACCACTGATAAGCCTTTAATTGGTGCTTTTTTCCTTCGTGCACTAAAAATACCACCAGATCTCAAATGAAGCTATCTTTCTTCACCTGCCCTTTGCTAACTTCCCATAGCAGCACAATACAAGAAAGGAGAAAAAAAAAAAAAGCAGGTTGTACACATACAATCATTTCTGTCCCAGCTATCACAAAAAGATTGCTCATAAAAACTGGATCTGCCAGGATAAGTAAATTATGTCAACATTTGTCTAGGATCCAAACTGCCTCTTAAGCACTGAAGTGTTCTTTCTCACTATCTGATATGACACAACTGAAGGAACACTTGCAGGATCTCTCTCTACGCTACTGTTCACATCTACCAAATGTTCAGATCTGTCTGTCATCTGTTAAAATGCTGATGTTTAACAATAATTTAATTAAAATTTTAAGCAGGGTATTCTTAATTATTTCAGATCATTTCAGTGTTGCTCCAATAGAAGGTTAGATTATACTCTTATTCTGCTATTTTTGTCATTTGCATTTTTGATAAACAGGTATGCTGATAAGATGGGGCAACTCTTAATGATACAAGAGATAAGGTGGTTTTCTTAAGAAAAAAAAAGTTGTTTTAAACAGCTGAAGCATGTTCTGTTTCTTTTACAGTATTTTTACTGAAGGAAATGAAAGCTACTCTTAGTATCTCAAGCAGCACAATTTGGGGCTGGGGGGGAGATGACAAAGGTTGCAGTTACACAACACAAGGGTAAAAGAAAACAAAAATAAGAACAGAGTAGGGAAGAGGCATAAGTCTTAACATGGAACAGGAACCAACACACAACCAGCACCACAGCAACAACTGATACATTCCTCAAGAATGAAAGACAAAAGACAAAACGTTTACTCCATGTTGCTAGAGAACAGCAGCCTGCTTTCAACAAAGCGTCAGGAAACTCAAAGCAAAGTTCCTCTGACATTTCTTTTCCTTAAGTGATCAATTCCTCTGCCTAGCCCACTATACTCTCTTCTTCATCCTCCTGTGCGGTCCACAGCTGACAAAATAAATAGGATAACATCAGGACAGGAGATTATTCTCCTGACTAATCCATTTTCCTAGCTTGCAATTTTCTAGAAAACATAGGCTGCTTGTTTTTTGTTTCTTAATCATAGAATCAATGAACATACTAAGTTGGAAGGGACCCATATGGATCATCAAGTCCAACTCCTGGCTCCACACAGGGCCAGCCAAGTCAGCACATGTGACAGTGCATTGTCCAGACGCTTCTTGAAAAGTCTACTCAGTTAGAGTAAAGCCTTAAGCATGTTAAGGATGATTTCAAACAGTTAAAAATGAGACACCTTAAGGAGAGAGCTGAGAGTTACAAAGTTGAACAGGCAGGTTGACAAAGAATGGAAAGACAATTAGGAAAGGTACAGCACATCCCATGTACACTAAGTCTTCCTGGAACTCCTGCTGAAAGCACCCATGTTAAGTGTACAGTGAAAAAAACCTCACAAAATATCAACAGGGTCCTTTACAGACTGTAATATACTAACCTGCTTGAGCTATATTTCTTCAAAAATAAAATACAATAATTGAAAGGTACCTGTTGAACTGCCAAAACTATCATATACTAATATTTAATTTGATACTAACCAAGAAGGTCTGAAGAGTTCTGTTTTAAAACCCTTCATAGCTACCTGTTAATCCAATTTGTGTTCATACTGATGCCACTTAGCTACACACCCTCAGATAATTTTACTTGTGGTATGCAGAGATTTTCCACGCTTTATATATATCATATTCACATCTGTAATAACACATGGTACAACGCTTGCATGTTTGTATCCTGGAAGACTTGTGCATATAAAGGCAGGTTAGAAAGAGTCATAGCTCCTGAAAGAACTAAACTATTTTCAAGAGGATAAAGAGTAGTTTAAATATTTGGTTAGGATTTTTACAGCTAAGTTTAACCATTCTTTAGATGCAAAACTTTATTTCAAGTCAGATGTTACCCTCAATTGAAAATGATTCTCCAAATAAATCTGTTTCTCCTCTGTACCAGGTATCTTCTTTCTTCTTCATGTAATAATGTGAAAAAATACATTTAGGTTTTACTTGAAGCAAGAAAAGGACCGCCCCTTTACTAAATATACCAGAAAATAATACTCACAATACCATCCCTGATAATTTTTATAAGGGTCAGAAATACTCCTTTGCTTATTGCCAATAAGCATGAGGAAGACAACAAAAACAACCCAGAACTTTAAAGTCATGCTTCCCTATCACATGCAGGCATAATCAATCATGCCCATGATAGAGGTGGATTTCTTATGCCCATCAACTATTGTTTTTTCATTCAGTATTTTCTACATAAATTGTGTGTTCATTTGTAGCATCTGACATTTTCATCTGATATCCCAGTTTAAAAAACAACGACCTCAAGTCTGTTCCTCTCAAAACAATCATTCTTCATAAAATGAGGGAAAGGGAGAGACAAGCGTGTGCACAGATCTCCACTATTCACTTGCCAACCAGCCTGTCCCTAGCCCCCATGACAAGGGGTCTTTTAACCTCTTTTAGGGACATATTCTCAAGGCAAGGTGAGACTGCAGCAAAGAGCCAGCTGACACAACCAAGCCAGGAAAGCTGACATTGTTTCCACTAGCATCACACTGAGCATTAGCAGGAAATCCAAAGAGACATTCCTGTCCCTGGCAAACAGTTCAGTCTTCTTCTCCCCAAAGAAATGGTTTATAGGAGAACCATCCTATTACCATAGGCACAGATGTTACTTTGAGCAAATAAGGTTTTGCTTGAGGAGCTAACGAAAAATACAAGAACTGTAACAGAGAATAGTGTTTTTTGTAGTACTTATTCTAACAAATGCAGTTCATGAGCCTTAAGTCATGTAATGCAACCTGTAATTTAAATAAGTTTTAAAGAACCAGGTTACACGGGTGGTTTATTCAAGCAGGATCCAAGACATTTTTTAGTACAAGCCCGGGTAAAGAAAATGATAGCCTTTGCTGTTCCTATTTGCTTGATTTTTATTGTTATACAGAAGCCATAATAATTATTTTAACAAATCTAATATTTTTGTGAGGTACAGAAAAGGGAAGGAAATAAAAACATTTAGAGCAGGGTAAAGGGATCAGGAAGCTCCCCGTTCTTTATGAGCATCGCTGTACTTCCTGTCATAAATGGATTTTGGTCTCCCCACCACGCAGTAAGCCACAGAAGATGACTTAAAATGACTGTGAAAGGAAAAGAAAGAGGGAACCTCAATTCCTCGTGTTTCCTGATGTCAAATGCAAAGATGCTGCCGACAGCATGGTCTGCACAGTGCATGGCTCCCTGAAAGATGACCTACTATTTCAGCGGCTCCTAACGCGATGCGCAAGAGAAAATCTCTCATGTAGTGAGTATTACACCTGTTGTCTTTTGGTTGCTTCCTCCCTCTGCCTGTAAATATCCTTCTACAGTTACTAGCAAATTGTCTTTCTACCTTTAGTAAAGAAGAAAGAAGTACCTTAAAGTAAAAAGAGAAAATATGGTATGATTGTCATTATCTACGTCACAATTTAGCCAGGACTTGCAGCCCCAAATCTTAAACAAGAAAAGCTGTCAAGAGCCAGGAGCAGGTAGCTGGGTGGGAGTTACACACAGGCAGCAGTTCCCACACTGTTCTTTTCTCTCCTACCTCCTCTTGGCACTTCTAACACTACTTAATCCCTTTAATCAGGAATAAAATTTTCTTCAATGATCTAAACTGCACATAAAAGCTACTGCATAGTGTATGCACCAGAAGACTTTCTTACACTGGATGCTAAAGGATACAGGCTTACAACATTTCAGACCTACTGAAACTTAAAATTTTAACAGAGAAAATACATCTGAACAGCAGAATGTTCCCATTTGTTCTTAGGAAACCAGCTCTATGCAAGCAGCCATTCTACAAAGAGAGCGTCACCTTAATCACAAATGAAGAAAGCATCATGCACAGAAGGAACATTTGCAGAACACTATCTCTCTGGGCTGCACTACTCAACTCCAGGAGGTAGTATGCAATAACTTGTTTATAATACACTGCATGGTGCAATCTGTACACAGAAAAAAAAACTAAAGTCAGTCTTCAGCTACCACGCCATGAAGGAAAAGACACCCCAACAGAAAGTAATGTGAGATCACTTAAAATATTATGTATTTGATATATTTCTCACATTTCTTATTTCCCAAAATAAACATATAAAAATGACTGTGTTCTATAAAACCTTAACAAAACAGTTAATGGGAAAACATTTGTCACAAGGAATTCCAAATATATTCTATAAATGCATTTCTTAGGCTAACCAAAATTATCTAAACACTATTTTACAGTACTTACAACCTGAATTTCAAAGAACAACAAGAATACAACAAAAAGCAGGTGATAAAACGTATATACTTTTCTGCTGGAATCCATAGTGGCACTTAATTAAATCTGTAAGTGGTGAATCTTGAAGAAATGATCTACCAGAACAACTGAACTTGCAGTGAATGGTTGTTCCACCTCTGATTATAATTCAAGAAATAGTTCTTGAAGACACTAAGACATGATACTAGTTTTCATTAGACAAGTAGTAGTAGTAGTAGTAAAGTGGATGCTTTCATTGAAGGCTTTTAACCTCGAGAGCCACATTCAAAAGGCATTTTAGGTAGAACTATAAAAATGTTACAGTGCTTGACATCATATAATTAAATGGTGCAAAGCATGCAGTGACCCTGAGCTGAGTATCTTAGAATTCAGCATTAAATACACAAGAGTGAACTTCAGGATATTCTGGCAAAAGCAACATTGTCCCTTTTATCAGGTTTCTCTACAACTGCCTAGAACTGACTTGAAAGGCTGCTGCAAACAACTACCCTTTCCTGCTCTTTGGCTACACTACGGACTTAGGAAGCACCAGCAGTTTGTTTTTGGTTAGACTCTGATGAAGAACGATCCCACAAGCAGATTTAGTACGTAACAACATCTCCCACACCTTTTGTGCATGTCACCTAGGAAAACTTCCCATCAATAAATGAATCTGAATCCTGTTTTATTTTTCTTCTTCTATGGAGGCCAGTCTTAAGAAGAAAGGCTGAGAGAGCTGGGGTTGTTCAGCTCAAAAGAAAGAAGGCTCCAGGGAGACCTTCCTGTAACCTTTCAGTACTAAAAAGGCTTCTAAGAAAGATGAGGACTGTCTAATAGAGCCTGCTGTGGCAGTTCAAAACCATTATGCCTTGTCCTAAAGGAGGACAGATTCAGACTACACATAAGGGAGAATTTTTTTAGATGAGGGTGTTGAAACACTGGAACAGGTTTTCAAGAGAGGTTGTAGATGCCCCATTTCTGGAAACATCAGGTCAGGCTGGAGGGGGCTCTGAGAAACCTGATCTAGTTGATGCTGTCCCTGCTTTGGTTGGACTAGATGAGTCTGATGTCCCCAGTTGTGGGACTAGATGACTTTTAAAGGTCCTTTCCAATGCCAACCATCCTACAGCTCTATGACTTCACCAGAACTTTCTAGCTCAACATTTTACCTATCTCAAATATTTTGTCAATCTGTTAACACGACGTTAACCAGTAACATAGGCCCCTTTAAAAGCTGAACGGGGTGGGATAAACTAAGAGCTCTAAAACACCACACAAGAATAACATTAATTGTTAAATCTACATATAAATACTGATCTACATATGAACTTTTTTTTTTCTATTGCACCTTAGTCAGGAATCTCAGGCTTCTGAAAAATCTGCATACAACAGCTCAAACTGAATATATATAAAATATATATAATAGATATATTATATTTATATATAAAATATTTCAGACAAAAACTCTAGAAGAAAATATTAAAATTTACTTTACCAGTGAGGATACGAAAATCTAAATAAGATGAGAGTAATTTGAGTATAGGATGAGTGTAACATGTAAGTTACTCGCCCTTTTTAAAAGACAGGCTGCAGGGCAAGGATATATATGCCAGATGTTACCACAGAGTAAGAGATGCCCCACAAATCATGAACTAGTTACTGTAACTCTGTAAAGATATCTGAGCTTCCAAATTTAATTTTTAAGTCTCAGGCACTCATACAAACCTCCTGCTAAATTATTACGCTCCATTCAAGTCAACGCACAAGCACACAATTATTCATTACATTTATCCATTGGATTATTCTAAATTAGTAAAAACAATCGAGGACACAAAATCCAAAACAAACAAGCCAGTTACTGAGAAAAACAAACAAACAAAAACTTACACATCTGTCCCACTGCACACAGGCGGCTTCATTGGAAGTTAAATACTTGCTACTCAAACTTAATGATGATTGTATCTAAGGAAAAAAAAAAGTAATTTCCTTTTAATAATTTGTTTTAGTCATGTTAACTATCACAGGAGTTAGACCTACATGACTAGCTCTTGCCTTTTTTGAAAATCCCAAGCCCTCTTAATTGCCAAGAAGAGTTAGACACTTTCAACTCTAGAGCTGCAAAAGAAAATACATAAAATCCTCCTGTCTGATGAGTACAAAAAAGATTTTAAAGTAAAATTTTTTATGCTTAGGGATGACTACATCTCATGATGAATGAAACCAAGTCTACACCACATGTAAGATTTCAAAGGCGCCTGCTGACACCTTTCAGTGCACTACAGGCTTCCTCTGGCAATGTTACACCTTCTCCTCACAAGCTAAACATACTGATTGCACGCTGCACCTAGCGTGTGCATTAATCAACATGCAATAGCATGGGATCAACACAAGATTATCAGTCCCTGTGTATGAGAAAGAAATGATTGCAAGTGGAGCATGTTAAGTCAGATATTTTGACTTAGTAACAAAACAGACCAAAACAGTCTATCACAGGGTGTAGTTTTTGAATTTTGCAACTTTGTTGACACCGGTCATTTAACAGACATAAGGGTCATTGTGCAGAGGCCTCAGCTGTTTCAGTGCCCTGTACAACAAAATAAACAAACAAACAAACAAGAAATCTTTTCACCATCTCATAAAATCCAGAAAGTAAACTTTGACTCCAAATCCGAATGCAGAACCCACTGGGATCTGCAGTGCTTAGCGGTCAGGATGGCGTTTTGCCCTCTTTTCTAAACTTCCTAAGGATCGAGCATCAACAGGGGTTAAATCAACAAAGCTTTCTCCCCCCCAGTCAGGGCTCACTGCTCATACTCAGACTGAGAGACAGTGGTTGGTGTGTATATATATATATATATAAACTTTTTTTTTTTCTTCTTTCCCTTGAGGAGGGGAACGTGGGAAGCCCTGACTGCTGCCTTACTGTGTGTTACAGAATGAGTTATATGTAACTTCTTTTACCGACATTTTTCACTTAAAAATACTTCCATACTCCCTCTTAAGCAAGTGAAAACATCTCCAGATCTGTGCAGCTGGCTAATTTAAATGTTAAGATGAGACTCTTCAGCTGTCCCTACTCCAGCGAGCATTTAAATAATGCATACAGGGAGGAGGGTGTCAGGCAGGGAGACAGGGACCCACCCGCGCAGGGCGCTCAGCGGAGGCAGCCAGGGAACTCTCTGGAGATGTGGATTCAGCTCCTCAGGCAAAGCTGGGAAGCGAACCTGGCTCTCCCACATTCCTTGCAAGTGCCAGAGCCATCAGGCTACAGGCAAGTAATGCATCTTTATCCTCCCCGATGTCTTTAAAAACACAACACCAAAACCCAGCAACCTTTCCATTCCCACTTGTCCCATTCGTTCATTTGTTAAAGATGACTATAAAATAGCTTCAAGCCATGCCAAGTGTTTCATTCAATTCAAATTAACATTTGGGTTTTCTTGATTGTTTATTTTAGTAAAAAGAATAACAAGGAAAAAGTCATTTTAGCTGGATCTGAGCTGATTGTCTTTAGAGTCAAACAGTGATTCATAAAATAGCATACGAAGAGAGAGGCTGGGGAAGCTGGGCTTGTTCAGTCTGGAGAAGAGAAGGCTGCAGGGGGACCTCATTGCAGCCTTCCAGTACCTGAAGGGAGCACATAAACAGGCGGGGATTCAACTTTTTAAAAGGATAGACAATGGCAGGACAAGGGGGAATGGATTAAAACCAAAGGAGGGAAGGTTTAGATTAGATATTAGGGGGAAGTTCTTTACAGAGAGATTGGTGAGGTGCTGGAACAGGCTGCCCAGAGAGGTAGTGGATGCCCCGTCCCTGGAAGTGTTCAAGGCCAGGCTGAATGGGGCCCTGGGCAACCTTGTGTAGATCCAGGGTTGGTGGCCCTGCCTGTGGCAGGGTGGTTGGAGCTCTATGATCCTTGGGGTCCCTTCCAACCCATGCCATTCTATGATTCTATGATACAGAATTACAGCAACAGGTAAGCAGTGTAATGATTGAAATGCTAATCAAATTAACTTATTTGGGGCAAGAGTGCTGCAAATTCTTTGATCATTGTCACATGTAACACACATTTTGTAAAAAACTGCAGAACAGTATTGCAAAAATACATCATGGCTGTGAAACCAAGCCTATTCTCACTCAATTTTTCAAGCTACTGATTACCAAGAATATAGAACTGACTTTTGTACTAAACTTACAGAAAATCTGAGCACTCAGCACAGAAATTTCTCTAGGAAGCAAGATACGTATATATACATATATGAAACATATCTGTATGACACTACTGAATGTAAACTGGCAGACAGCACTCAACACCAAACCCCTCCAAAAAACCCCCAAAAAGAAAATCCAACAAGCTTTTAGACAGCTCTAACAGTGAACTAGTAACCCTCCAAACCATCAAAGAGGGATTGTCCAAGCCCACAAGTCATTACAAAGCAAAGGGGGAAGGGAAAGAGGTGAGAGAGATGGAAGGGAGGCAAGTCTGGATTACTAGCTAAACAGAGCACACAGACTGCAAGTTTAAATAAAGATTATGGCAATACCATCATATTTCTTATGTCAAGATCCACCAAAAATCCGTCTAACACAGGTTACAGAGAAGACTGACACTTCACTTTTCAGTATGTTGTTCAATATAAAAGACTCACAATTTTTTTCCGAATTATCACACTTGAATGGAAATTACAGCAAAAATTACACTATTTCCCTGCTGTTGCTTTAACAGACCATCATGTTACATTTTATCTTATAAAAAAAAAAAAAAAACAAGAGACCCACAAAATAAACCCTAAACAAAAACCAACACAAACCAAAACAAATAAAAAACCAAACACAAACCAACACACAACCCACAAAAAAAACAACCCCACCATGGTTAAATTATGCTTCACACTAATTCAGAATGCAAGTTCCCCCACTTTGGGGAGAATGGGGGGGAACTCAAAATAAAAGCTTTTGCTGTTCTTTATTCATGTTGTGTATGCTTTAAACTATCTAGATTTCACTTGAAAGCTATCTTTGGGCCACAGAAACAATGTAATTTCTCCAGTAACTGGTTGAAATCAAACAATCCCATCCATGGCTGTGAATAGACAGATAGTGATAATGACAGTAGCAAATGCAAAAACCAGACAAAAGTTGTGCAGAAAATGATGCACATCTGCCACACAAGAGAACACTGTTTTGGTGAGGCCAGTTTTGGAAGTGTACACTAGAACAGATAATATTATATAAATTACTTTAATTCACGTCAATACTAGTAAAATACCTAGATTGTCCCTACTTAGAAAAAAAAAAAAGAGAGACAGTCATGATGATGAGTGAAACACTATGATCAATACTGTGCAAAATCCCCAATTAAACCATATGGAATGCTGTTTTCTATCTAAACATATCACAACTATTTGCATAAAGATGATTATTTTAATAGTACATTACAGTAGCAACCCCACAGCACAATAAGCTCATTTTGAAGACGAAAGCTCCTAAAAATTAAAAGAAAGCCTCGAAAGATAGGATTTACTAAACCCTTTCTTACAGCATCTTCACTGTGAATAGCTGTAAAACGCAGCAAGGTGTTAGGAAACATGTCATCTGCATTCCTTAACTCAAACTTTGAGACACACAACAAAAAAATATCTAGGCTCCCAGCTAGTAACTGGTATAGTTACTATATTTAGGGTTCTAAAAGTCAGCAGACAACAAATTCCAAGAAAAAAAGGGAGAAAAAAAAGTTTACAATGGGCTCAAAGGCCACATAAACCAGCAACTATTCCCCTACCACCTAAAAGTTTGCCAGGACTTCCTTCTGTAGAACCCTGTCTTTAAGATTCTTTGACAGGAGAGTATTCTCCTTTGTGTGAATAGACAATTTAAAAAGAAACGTGTGAAACTCCATTGCCCTCCTGTATTTCCAAAGGACCTGCTGTAAGCCTTAGTGGTGTATTATGTGTACTGAAGCAGAGCCCCTCTGCACTAACCACCCATGACCTCATGACACTAGCTCTTCAGCAAACACAGTTCTTGCTCAGGAAGATTTGCAGTCTAGGTTCCAAATGAGGCACAATAGGTAGAAACACCAGAGAAAGAGAGGCCGTATCAGACAAGGTAAGAGAAAGACAGCAAGCATTAGCCTAAACTCATCACCTGTCTAGCCTTCCACTATTACACACTTTGCCTTTCACGCTGTCGTTGAGGATGCAGTGCCTGTCACAGTTTTGCTTTATACAGAGAAGCAGTGAAAGCATCACAGTTATTCCGAAGTACAGGTGTTTAGAAAGCTTCTCAGAGATGCTTAGTTTGGGTATTTCATTTTACTTTCATTTTACTTATTCTCAATCCTAAATACCAAAGTAGACAGATATCCAACCATATATAAAAACTTGCAGCACCTCCTTGCCTGTTGGTCTTCTAACTAGCAGACAGCACTCATTGTAAGACTCCATAACAGAATTTCTCCTGCTTATAATATACAATGAAGACTATTTTTTCTCTCCACGGTAAATAAGTACAATGCCCCTGCTCAGCATTTGTACAAATAATAGATTTCCTAGTAGCAGTTTGGTATCTTGGGGATAGTCGATAAAGTCTTCCAGACTTCACAACCCCCTGCATGTACTCCACAAACATCCTCCCCAAGGGTGCATGTCGGCGCTTTAAGTGAAACGTTGCATTAATGAAGATAACCTTTAGAAGAAAAGAACTGTGCTCAGTCTCTTGAAAAGCAAAACACATGCATATTCACAGTAGACTACACAAGACAACACATAAGGAGAGCCTGAGAAGTATGTTTATGTTATGAGGGCCTGAAAGTCTTTCTCTGCTCAGCATTATAGGCACAGCATGATATCTCACGCTAAATTATTGAAATCTCTCAAAGATACCCCCCCAGAAACAAAACACAACTGTGTCTAACAGATAGCACCAGGGAGAAAGGATTAGGGAAAGAAGACTTTTCTGTCTACACTGCAAAGCCAAACACTAACTAACTAAACTTAGCAATGATAATTAGAAACACCAAAAGAGACCTTCTACCTTTCATTACATTAAGAAATGTTTTTACAGTTTTAGTAGACATTATGTGCAGCAGAGAATTTTAGGTGTATCAGCCAGCTTCTGAAATCCAGTAAGCATCGTAACACACCTGGTGCCTACTATCAGCAGCTGCCTGAGTGCAAGTTACAGGAGGTATTTTAAAGCTGAATTACCGCATCCCAAGTAGAAAAGCGAGAGCGGTACACGAAAGTTAAATTCTGCAGTTTTCCCCATGTGCAGCTCTCCTGAGTGGCTCTGCCTAAGAGGGACGGACGGGGCTGGGAACTTCACCCCACACAGGAAGAGATGCCGTGTTTACGCCGCGACCGAAGCCACCGGCAAGAGCTTGCCCGCCTTGTGTCCCGCGTTCTCGGGTGGGTTGGGAAGGGGGCATGCTTTGGGGGATCTCCTCGGCTTTTTGGCCCCGGCGTCCGGTTACCAAGCTCGCGCCCCAGGAGCCCGCCCGTCGCCGCGCAGCCCCGGCCCCCGCCGAACCCTGCGTGGAGACACGGCCGCCCGCTGCGGGGGGCGGCGGGCTCTCCGCCCCCGGGGCTGCTCGGGCCCTCTTAGCCCGGAATGGCAGCGGCCACATGGTCACCGATTTCTCTGCGGGCCCGGCTGCCATGGCTTCAGGGCGGTGCGGCCCCACCAGGTGGGAGCGGGCACAGAGCCCCGGCGGGTCCCGCCGGCCCGGCCCGCGCCGCGCACAATGCCGGGCGGGCTCGAGGCGCGGCCAGCGGCTCGGCGGGCACCCCCCGGGGCGGGCGGCGGCAAAGCCTGCCGGGGAGTCCGGACCAGCGCCGAGCCCCCAGAGACCGACGACCCCCGCCCGCCAGGCCGGCCGGGCCCCCTCCCGGGGCCTCGCAGACAATGGAGCCAGCACCGAGGGCCTAGTCCCCGGATTCCTGCGCCGCCCCGCCGCCACACGCCCCCTCCCCGGCTTGGCGGCGCTGTCCTGCGGGCGCTCCCAGGCGGGACGGGGCGCCACCGGGCATGGGGCGCGGGGCCCCGGCCGCGCAGGCACCGGCGCCGTTGAGGCAAAACCCGACGGTGGCGGTGGCGGAAGGGGAGCGAGGGGGGGGCCCACAGGAGGGTGAGCCGGACCGCCCTGCCCGGTCCCCTCCCGGTGCCGGAACGGGGCTACTCACCTCCCCGGGCGGCCGCCGCAGGGCAAGCCGGAGATCGTCACCGCCGCCCGGCCGGGCCCGAAGGAGTTAAAAGGAAGGGCCGGGCGGGACCGTCCCATTCATTAGTCAGGCGCTTTGTCTCCGGCCGCCGCCGCGGTGCTGAGCAGGCTGCCCCGGCTCGGCCGCCACGGGGCGCGGTGCGCAGGCGCCGGGCGCGAGGGGGCGGGGCGGTGCGCGGCACGCACGACGCGCAACATGTCATCTGGGCCGCAAAATGGCTGCCCCCGGCGCCGCGATGCTCATGGGGCGGCGGGGCGGCTCAGCGCCCGCATCCAGATCGGGGCGGCGGCCGCTGCAGGGAGGCGGGCGTCCTGCTGCGGCGCCTCCGTGGTGGGGCCGGGGTGAGACGCGAGCCTTCTCCGCAAACGGGCGGCCGCTCGCCTTCGCCCGCTTTGTTTATGGGGCGGCTGAGGGGGGCGGCGGCGGTTGCCACGGCCCCGAGGGCAACAGGAACGGGGCGGCGCCGGCCTGGAGGCTTCTGCGGCGCCGCAGGCCTCGAGGGACTGCCGGGGCCGCTGCCCGGCCAGCAGCGCCTTCCCCGGGAGACCGCGGGCGGGCGCTCCGGGCTTCCCCGAGGCCGGCCGCGGTCGGAGCGACCGTTCCCGTCCTCGCAGCAGGACCTGGCGGGCGGATCGGCGCGGGAAGCTGGTGCCTGGCGGGCGGCGCCGGGAAGGGCAGACAGCCTCCCCAGGCCGCAACCCCGAGGGGAGTCTTTCGTGGGCGTCGCTTTGCAGGAGGGCGGGCAGGCTGCTAGTCTGACCGCGGCTCTCGCCTTCTCAGGAGTTTAATCCCCGCTGTGCGTGGTAGCGTTTTAAACGGCCCGCTTGGATATGTGTTTGGGGTCTAATGCACTCTCGATTTGGGCCGGGGCTCGGTTTTACTGTGCTGCCTGCCTCGGGAAGGGCACTTCGCATGACACTTCAGCCTGATTCCCCTGTGTAGCCATGGCAGCGAAGGCGGTTCCAGGGATGAAGGATATGCATTGCGTCAGTTCAGCAAAGCAGTGGCCCGCTACATGCTTGAGATCTTGGAATGTTTCTGGATAAAGCTCCTCCAGTTTTGGTGTTCAGTTGTGGGTCGGTGGTTGTCGTCTCTAATTGTGACAGATTAGTCAAGGTTGTCAGGTGGACTGAGAGACCCAGGCTTTTCAGGTGGGGTGGAGGTGAAGTGGGGTGGTTTTGCGCTTTTATATTGGGGGGGGGAAGATTTTTTTTTTAATTTTTTTTTTTAATGTATGGGATTTTGTAGGGAGCTGGGTAAAGGTACGATCTGGTGAGATTTTGACGTTTGTTGTCAAATTCCCAGTGGCAGTCATGGATTTCTGCTTCTTCAATGACACTGGTCATAATAACTTGTGCTTTACCTTTGGGAGTGGAAGCAGGAGAAAAATATTAACAGCACTGGTTTGGAAGCAATGCAGTTTTAAGTTAAGACAGTATTTAGAGAGAGATGTAGTACTTAAGCAAGTTGTTTTTTTTTTTTTAATCTGGATTGTTTTCACAGTTAATTGATTTTTTTTTTTCTTTCTCTTTTTTAGATGAACAGATTTAGGCAAAAAATGTTTTGGTGGGTATATGGCAGTATATGGAGAAATCAGTTGATAGCTTTTTGATTTAAAGTAGTGGGGATCTCAAACATTCTTCTACTGTGTTTGTACTTCTGTAGTACTGTTGTGGTCTTCTAAATGGATGTAAAGTAAATTATCTGTTAAGGTTAATGCTTCCTGTGGAAAACTCGTCAAGTTTTTGGTTGTTGCTTTTGTTCTGGGTTGATTTTTTTGCTTGTTTGTGGATTTTTTTTTTCATTGTTTTGTTTGGGGGGGTGGGTTTTGGTTTGGTTTTTTTGCCATTTGTATGCTACTCAAAATCTTTACAAAGTAGTTATTAGACTGTGTGCTGGCAGTTCTTCTTTCTTCCCTGTTATAACTTCTTAACTTTATAGTGTCTTTTCAGTGATACAGTTGAACTGCTACTATACACCATTGAGGCCAAAGCTGTTTGAGGTGAAGTTACTTTGACTCACCCAGTGTCCACTGTTATAAAGCGCATTTATATGAATTGACCTACTTAAAAATGACGTTTGGTCTTGGCCCAATCTGCTAACTAGACTTAGAGCTGTGTGAGCTTACTTAGAAGCCTCTATTACCATTCTATTGACAGGAAATAATGGTCATTACATATGTATTATTATTACATGTTAAGTAATCTCATAAAGCATCTCTTAGATAACTATAAAATTGTAACATTTATGTTAACTGTAATTTCAAGTAAAATTTATGTATCATACTACAGAAAGCCTGATAGTAGGCTATGTGACTCAACTGTTGGTTTTTTTTTTAAAGCTATGACTTTGTATGACAAATTGGGAAACTCTTCAAAATTTTATGTTAAATTAAAAAAGCCTGGAAATTCACTTTGTGCAACACTCTGTGTTGCTCTGCTGTATGTACCTCTCTGTTTTTTCATAAATCCTGTTCTGAAAATGTTGTTAAGGGTTAGTGAAGGTTGACACTAATGGCAGTTAATTATTTCTTTAAATTATCTTTAAGTGGCTTGAGAACCAGTGATTCAGTATATAATCTATAGACGTATATTACAGATTGAGTGAAATAGCTGGAATTTCTTACTGTTAAAAAAAGAAACAAAAAAACAAAACCACCAAACCACCGGAAATTTAAGAAAATAGGTCAGAGCAAAATCTGAGCAAAGCTGGGGCAAGAAACTCTTCTCACAGCCAAACGAGTAATATGAAGGATAAAACAAAGAGATGGTGATGATCTGATGACAGGCAAAGGAAGAATTAAGTAACTGCAATTCCTAGAGAAGGCTCCAGACTGCCAGCTTGTGGTGAATGTAGCCGTGCTGGTGTAGGGGTAGTCTAAAGAGAGAGATTCTCCATAAAACACACAGTCTTTGGTGTCAGTATGTGGAAGAATGTCATTTGGCAAGATGGATATTACGAAAGTCTCTGCAAGACATCTTGATAGGAAGAAACAATTTTTTTCTTATTTTACTTCAGAAGAGTAATTTTTTCCTTAATTTCCCCCATTTATGCCTTTATAAACTTGTTATCTGTTTCAGATATTGTGAATAAGTATTTTTATTTGCACGTTTAACTGAACCTGGCATGAATAAAAAAGGTTGTTTGATATTAAATGAATATAAAAAAGTAATTTCTCACTGGAGAAATTTCTCACTGAAGTAATTTCTCCCTGGACCAACCTGCAAGTATCTGGCTCCCCATTACATTTTGTAGAATATCAGAAAGCTAAGAGAGCGTGCTCCCAAAGAAACTGGGCTCTCTGGAGAATGGTGTTATAGGTTCCGAGATGGGAAGTGTCACTGCTGTAGCCATAAGTAACCAGCTATCACCCTCATTCTCAGTATTGAAGTGCACATCAAACTCGGGAGACTCCCAGGGAGGCTGTAACAAGAGCCTGAAACCAGTTGGAACCTAGATTGAATCCTGTATCCCTTTCTACTGTGACAGAACTTAAAATATGCCTTAAATATATCTATTTCACTGGCAATATTATGTTACATGTTACTAGACGATGGTGGATGTTCAGTTGCTGCACAGAGTGTTGTGTTCTGTGGTCCCAGCTCCAGTCACTGAGCTGCTCATCTGATTTTTTTGTTTGGTTTTGGGTGGATTTATTTTTTTGCTTCCTTCTACCCATTTTTTTTCTTGGTAGTAAAAATAACATTGATACTGTAACGATAAGGTGGAGGTGTTCTGTCTTTCTGAGTTCGTATACCTTTTGAAATACCAAATGTTATAATGGCATATCGATAATACCGGTGTCAGGAGTATTAACCACTTTGCTGCTGTTACCTTGTTTTAAGCAGAGTTGGGCAGTTAATATATTTCTCTTAAAAATCTGCTCCGATAAACTTATTTTCCTTACTGAATCACCTAGACCTTTGGCTTCACCTCTAGCAACTTCTGCATCGGTGATGCGTTTCCCATATGAAATCATGAAGAAAAAAACTGTATCAAGAAATAGGAGTTCTCAAGTCAAGCACAAAGAACCGCTGCCTTCTGTGTGTACTGAGGTATATATTGAAGAAAATGATCCTCCTTGTGTATGCTTCAGGCTCTTCCAGGACCCTATCTAGACAGCATCAAGATCAAAATGTTAAAATAGAGGTCAGAAGTACTAAATTTGGATATCCAACTTAATATCACATGGGTAGGATTTCTAAGAACACTTAACATAGCAGGGTGCTTGTATATTTAGCATATGTACCCCATTAACTTCAGTGGGCACTTGGCTCTGCTCATCAGATCCAAGGTGTCAAGTTGGGTGGTTAGAAAATAAAGAATGAGCAATTACACAGTAGTTGTGAGCAACTTTAGGCAGCATTCACTGCCAAACCATGACGCCTTTGTGCTTTTATATTAATTACCTCATTTGTTACCAACATAACTGCCTAATCTCTTTATCATCCTGGATTTATAGCACATCAGGGCTGTACCTCAGTGATTTTTGACTTGGGGTTGAGCACATGTTCACAGGATTTATTCATAAAGGCTAAGTATGCAGAGGGAGAATGGTCCTGGAATACATCTTTCAGGAATGCTGAATTTGAAGGTCCTATTCTAGCTTTTTTTTTTTTTAAAGTTACTGAGATTCTCTGTGTTATGAAACCATATTATACATCGGAACTTTTATATATGCATGAGTTTGATACATACAAGTTGAGTCTTTGAACAGAGGAAGCTGAGCTGCATCTAATTCTCTTTGGGGATTTTTCCTGCATGTCATGTATTGAGTCTTACTTCTGATTTATATTTTCATTGTATTTTTCCTCCCCAGGTTTGGATGTTGCCTTCGTTTGTCGTTCTTCCCCGTGTAAATGAGGAGACAAGGTTTTCATTCTGAATGAGCCCGTCTATTTTGGGACTTCTTCCTCAGCAATCGACTAGGGATTCTAACAGCAAAGCTTCTTCCATCGCATACCGCCTTAATCATCTGCACACCAAGTTTGTCCTCTAGAATGAACGAGGAAGAGGTAGAAAAGTAATTAAGACTGGATTTGTGTCTCATTGCTGATAACTTAATTATACTAAGGCTGAAGTATTAACTCATTGTAAATATTGCAGATTGTTTCTTGGAGATATGTGTTTGTGGTGACCTAACTATGAAAACCAGTATAAACTCAATCAGAGTTTATACTTCATCACATACTACACTTGAAAGCTTTGATACTGACAGCAACAAAGTCACTCCAAGGGATTTAATAAATAAAGCAAACTTGATGTATTATTAAAATCTATGAAGACAGTAATATTTCTTTACTTGGATGAAGGATGTATAGAGTATCCTTTTCATTGTAGAAGAAAGGATCAGAGAGTAGGAAAGGGTTATCAGAGAAAGCAATAATCTGTTTGCAGTAGTATTGTTTACATGGGTTTTGCTTGCTTAAGCAGTTACCTGAGTTTGTGCTAAACAAAGTATCTTCTGAAATCCACACCTGATGAGGAGAGCAACCACAAAAATTGGAAATGAAAGTACTGAAATTGCTGTTTTATTTGAGAAATACATTGTCTATCAGATATTTGTGTGGAGAGCACTTTGTTTTCCCTTTGTTGTGGCTGTCTGACAAAAAAATTCAGTTCAAATAGATGCTTTTTTTGTTGGATAAATTTTCTGAGTTTGGCTCCTGAGGTTTTCTCAACATACCTTGAAAAAAAGAAGTAAAAATCCAAGGTAAATTGTTCAGCTACAGTGTTTTGTTATTCTTTGCTGTGCAAGTATGGTATTTTTAGAACTTTTCACATAGCAATTACTGTTTTGCTTTTTGATTCCTACCCATTACCACTGACATTTTGCCCGTAACATGGCTCAGTTAGTTATGCTATGTGAATTGACAGACACTCCAGTTCTAAATGTGCAGCTTCTTTTGTCAGCCAAGCTAATGATGGCTAATAACTAAGGATGCTGAAGGGGCATGCCAAAGAGGCAATGATGGGAGAGAAGGGGAAAATTATTCCTTTGTTTATGGTTCTGTCTGCTCTTTTGTAAAAAACCAGTATAATTATACATGAGTGTGTAAATAACTCTGCTTCAAAGGTTTGTACTCAGTAAAATAGTCTCCAGTAGATAGTAGGTTTTGCTATTTAGAAGACCTACAGGTGAGTAGATGGGCAAGCTTTGTGCTTTTGCTGTAGCATTTTGTAATTTGGGGATTGCTTTGTTTTGTTCCAGCGTGGTTTACTTATGCTTTCATGTATATCCTAATATCAATTTTTTTTTTTTTTTAATCTTTGCAGCGTCTGTAGGGGAGAGCTCCGCCTTCCGTCATGCAACCGTTACGAGCACGTGGTAGAGAGCATCGTGTAATGGCAAAATCCCAAAGGTACATGATGTTAAAAGGATTCATACTAGATAGTGGAAGGGTAAGTAAGGCAGGAAATATCTCCTTGAAGTGCTTCACATACCTTTCTGTCTGCAAGTGACAGTCTGCATAGCTCTTCTTGCAGTAGGTGACTCCAAGCAGTGGTTCCACAACTGCTTAAAATGGAATTGGGGTAAGGGCCTTTGCACAGCAGCTGTACAGCTTAAAGACCACTCTGTCAAATGGTCTTTAAGTGTTATCTATAGATAACATTCCATAGGACTGCTTAGCAGATGCAACTCACTGGGGTATTTCTTAGCAAACACACTGATACAGCTTGAGTTCTGGTGGAGCTCTGATGATAAAAGGACTCTGTCTTCATCGGGACCATAAAAGGCATTGTCACAGGCACTAGTCAGTTTCAAAACTCAGGTTTTGGCAAAGATCTTTTGTTTGGATCAACACAAACTCTTCTGGAGATCTAAAAGGTCTTACTGGTTTTATTGAGAACTACTTTGAGGATAAGAAAGATGGTACATGTAGGAAGTAAGATAGTGAGGCCATAGGAAGCAAAAATCTTTGAATATGGATGAACACCAATGTTATTTTATCTTTACTCACCCTTTTGTCGTAATACAGCTAAAATTCAGAGCAGTGAAAAGGAAAATGCAGGCAATTCTTCCTAACCAGAGAAAAAGGAAGATATTTGGTAAACATGTAGGGGTAAAAATGGCCAACACTTTCTTCCATATTTGAAGTTCAGAGGTTTATTCCCATTCTGGGGGGGATATCATATCCTGCTCAGTCTACGGTGAAAAAAGTCAGCCTTTCCACCAGAATGTCAACAGTAACTAGGAGGTGGCTCAGTGATACTTGGACTTGTCTTTAAGTACAGTAGTTCACAAAGGTCAGCGAGAAGAGGTGGAGGGGCACTATGCCACCTCACAGACTGAAGATACATAGTTGTGGTTTTGTTTGTCAGCACGCTGCTGTAACACGTCTTTTGATAGGGTTGCAGCATCTTTTCCACAGTGCAGGCTGTTCTGGCTCTGTGAGGTTTGAGAACAACCAGCCTTGCACAGTCGTGCCCATGAGTACTTTGCAAGTGTTACATACCACGAATGATGAAGTAAGTGAGATCAAAAAGCATCCCCTTGCAGGAGGAGAGGACCATGGTAATGTTGTATCTTATGAGACAGTATTCTGGAGTGGAATATTAATGATGTGTAGATTGGTCTGAAGGTGTAAACTGTACAGTGGGAAAACCAGACTTTAAAACTTCGGTGTGAGGCATCAAAAAGGCATCACATGACTTAGCAAGGTTGGGCAGATTTGTCATCGTGTCGGGAGGAAGACCCACACACGCGTTATGGCAGTCCAAAATGTGTCTTGAAATGGAGAGATTCTCACACGTTCTAAAGAATGTGTGGAGTGAGGTCTGCCTCTCTCTGGTCCCTTCACCCCCAAAGCTGTTCAGACCAGGAGAGGGATACAGAGTTACATCCAGAGATGAGCAGCACTGCCAATATTTAAGTGCTGCCGGACAGCTGAATTGATTTTACATTAACATGTAAAGCAGAGTTGATACTGTGTAGGTGATACACTTTAGCAACATAGAAAAGTGTCTCACGAAGTTTGATCCTGCAAGAAAGGAGAGGAGGGTGCCAAAGCAGATAAAGAGCGCTTGTGTTTGTTTACAGGATCCTTCTTTTCTTGAAGTGTTTCTCTTCCAGATTTGATAATTAATGCAGGTGAAAGCTGGTAGGCAGAAGATGGTCCTTCTGTGGAAGTCTTCCATGCAGTGTGAGTCAGCAGTGGCAACTTCAATAAAAACTTGATGCTGCCAAGTAGGGGCTGTAAAGATTCTGATGGACTGGGACTGAAGCCCCATGCACATGTTGAGCTAGTGCCAAAAAAAGTGAGGGTCCTGTTGCCATCAAATTATGGTACAGAGGACCAGGGCTTTTTTGCTTTTAATCATGTCTATCCCAGTAGAATTGCCTCTTCCATGTCCAAAACCAGAAAGGATACTATTTTGAAGCACCAAGTCTCACTTATGCAATGAAAAGGCAAGGGAAACATGATCTGTGAGGTTGTAGAAGCATGTGCTGAGGACTGGTCAAATGGCACAGACAATGCTACGTTACTTTGAAACAATATGGGCTAGTGTATTCAACAGGGAGGGGTTGAGGATCCTGATCTCAAGCTGTCATAAGGTCAGTGAGAAATGATTTGGAAGTGTAAGGTTCCTGATGCTGAACTACGTGTTAAGCTTGCCCTGATCTTTGTGCCATTGCTCTAAGGTACTGTCTCAAAGAATGACATGCGTTCTGTGCCAGAGCCTGGACAGCAAAAACCTCTCATACCTTCTTACTGGAAGTAACAGAGAGGATCTCAAGCACTTGATGAATCCTGCCTCCATGTTAGTAATTTGAGGTGGAGACACCATCTTCGGTATGGGCACTAGAAATTAAGCTCAGTGGCTCTTTGAAATTCTGTAGAGAGTCTGAGGTGTGGGGAGGCTTTCCTACTGATGTAGAGCAGAAGCTTTCAATTTCAGATCTGCTAGGAGGTCAGGTCCTGGCACCATAGTGCACTGTTGTGATTGATTCAGGCTATACTTTGGTCAGTAGGTTGTAGGAATTAGTGGTGCTGCTGCTGTCTTTTTAATGGAATCATTTTGGACCTGCCATGTCTTGGTTTTATCAATGTGAAGTTTAAGACCTTACACCTTACAGACGGAGTGTTCTTACCAAATGTGCCCAGGCAGAGCTGGAAGATGAATCTCAGGAAAAAGCCATGTAAGTAGATCTTGCTAGAGAGAATAAAGCATGAGTTTAAACTACAAAAAGGTGGGTTAAATAATGCAAATACAAGTAAGGAACACTGCATTACTGAAGGGATGTCCAGCTATGGAATGCTGTACTCCACCTGCCGGAAAGAAGAACCTGGAGAAGTGCCAAACTTACGTGTGCACCAGGCACGTGAGAGTATAGACACCATCAAGCTCTCTTTGGCTAAGTGTCTCCAGTTATAAAATGTTCGTACAGCTGCAGATCAGATAGAACACGTGCATTATCACTCAGAAGATAACATGCTTGCTATCATAAATTAGATTTTATTATTATTGTTAGTCTCTTGACAACATTTATAATTTCCAGTCACTTTTATACTTTGTGCACTAAGGCATATGATTTAGTGTGCTGCTCCCTCTTTAATATCACAGACTGAATTCCAGTTCAACAGCATTAACGAATCGGTATCTTGTAAGACTGTGGAGGCTGATGGCAGCATCGCGTAAGCAATATAACTGGAGAGTAATTTCTCATGGGCAAGTACACAAATTACCAGGTGGCCTCTACAGTTCATACAGTTTATCTTTTTTTAATTGGAAATTGAAGTTACCGGGCCTATCAGATCCTTAAGATCTAGTTCTACACCAAGTGCACTGCACAAAGTTTAGCTGTTTCAGTAGCTGTTTTTTAGTTAAGAGACCAGCATGATGGATGTTCCCTGATGGGGAAGAACGAGTTGGAAAGTACTTGGCCTGTTCTACCGGATTTCCTTAGCAAAGTTACCCTCTCTGGACCTTAATTTACTTTCTACAAGTAAGGACAGGTGCACCCATCTCTGATTTCCTAGTCATAAATTAATTGCAGAACTAACCGCTGTTTAAGGGAAGCAAACACAGTAGCACTAGAGCAAACATAAGAATGAATTGGTAAGTCGGTTTGAGGGAAGCTTTGCTCAGAGAATGGCTGCTACAGACGGCCAAAGAGAATCATACCTACACGTGACCCCTGGTGCTCTCCTACACGCAGGACTTGCTCTGTGTGATCGGCAAAGGCAAGTGTTTGTCTCGGGCTGGACTAGCTCAGAGTTGGTTTTTTTAAAGCATGTGGGTGCAGCTGCCTCTCAGAAACGTGTTGCGGTAAAATCCTCCAGATCTCGAATATGGCTGTAATGGCTGTCTAAAAATAATCCTTAACAAAGGGCGTCCTTCGCAGGCGAAGCTGGAAGTGCCGTGCTTTTGCTCTGTCAGAGTGTCAGGCTAGCATCAGTGAACTTGAAAGCAGCAGCCTCGCCCCGGGGCCGCCAAAGAGCTAACTTTCGAGCAAATTTTGTACGTCCAAAGCTTGAGCTCGGACTTCCCCCCAGAGAAGTAATAAATACCGCCCGCTTGTAGTTTCGAGCCCTGGTTTTGTAACAAGCCGCGTCCCGCCCCCGTTGCGTTCACCCAGCGCTGAGGCGTTTCAGTGTTTTCGGTGGCCTGGCTGCCGCCGGGCCCGGCCGGCCCTAGGCGGGAACGCGCTGCCCCGGCCACCGCGTTCCCGCCCTGTCCCCCGAGGCGAGGCGAGGCCCGGCCCGGCCTGGCCCGGCCCCTCCCCGCCTACCGGAGCGCCCCGTGCCGGCTGGTGCCAGGCCGCCCAGCCCTCCGCCATCCGGGAGCGGCTGAGCGGCGACGCGTAGGCCCCGCCCCGCGGCGGCGGCGGCGGCGGGGCTGGGCGGTGCCTGGCGCCCTCACGTCCCTTCCCTCCCTCCTTCCCTCTCCTCCCCCCCCGTCGGCGCAGCGCTGTGGTGAAGCCGCATTGTTTGTGCCGAGGGGGGAGGGGAGCTTCTCAGCCCCGGGAGCTGAGCGCTGAGCCCGCAGCCGGACGGCGACCTGCGCCGCGCCTCACGAATGCGCCGTGCCCGGCTGCAGCAGCAGCCCCGCACCCAGCGCCGGGTCGCCGCCGCGGGTAGCGCGGCCCTCTTAGCGCCCGCTCGCCCGCCCGCGGCTGCCGGACGCGGGGACAGGCGGCAGCACCGGCGGGACCTCCGCCATTAAACCGGCCGCAGCGTCGGCCGCAGAGGCGGAGCGGGAGGTCTGTCAGCCGCGCTTCGGCGGCTCCCACAGCGTGAGTGAACCCGGGCGGGTGGCGGGGGCCGGCGGGTGGGGGCTGTGGGGCCGGTAGCCGGCGGGTTCCGCCGTGGCGAGACGGAGACCGGCGTCGGCGGCGGTTGGGGTGGTGCGGGGGGGAAGGGCAGAGCGGGCTGGGCACGGCAGCGGGGGAGGGCGCGGGAGGGAGAGGCGGGCGGGCGGGGAGGCTGCGCGGGGGGGAGCCGAGCGCGGCGGTCTGGGGGAGGGCGCCGCTCGAGCTGTTTTGTCAGCCGCCATATTTGTGGGCCGAGTATTTTCGCGGAGGGGAGGGAGGTGACTGTTGGGAAGGGCCGGAGATGATGGGCCCGGGCAGGAACCATCCTCCCGGGGGCCGGGAGGGGGGGAATGCCGGGGCCGGGCAGGAACCATCGGCGCGGAGGGGTGTGTGCACGCTGGAGGCTCCCTGGGCGTGGGCAGGAAGTGTTCGCGCAGAACCGGCGAGGGCGGGCCCGTGGGCAGGCCCCGTGCGCGGGGCGGCGGAGCCCTGCCGGTAGCCGGGATGGCTGCGCGATCCCGGGGGGCGCGGGGGAGGGGAGGCGCTGCTGCCGCCGCTGGCGGCGAAGGCAGGGGCGGAGGCGGTCTTCCGCCGGCTCGGGGGAGCGCGGTTCTGGTGATCTCGCATCGCGTAGGCGCCAACGGGCCCCTCGGCCGGCCTGCGCGCACTCCGGGGCTGCGGGTTGCCCGGAGGGGATTGCTCCCGCTCCTCAGCCGAAGTTGGGGGCGGTGTCCGCCCCGAATGCGTGTAAGCACTGTTTGCTCACCCTCCCGCATTGTCTTGCACCGCCGAGCATTCCTGTGCCTTTTCTCTTCCTAATGGTCTGCATGCAAGCTGTCCGCTGGGAATGGCCTTCCCATTGAGCGAGGGGACCCGGGGCGGTTGGTTGGAAGAGGAGGAGGAAGGTAGCCGGGGACAGAGAATTGTGAGAAGGGATTTGCGATCGAAAAGCGTACGTCACCACACTCGCCCCGTTGGTTTCGGCTACCCAGCGCTTCGATACAAAGTACTTTTCCTCCCTCGTACCCTGCGTTCCCCGCGAACAGCTGTCTCCGTGTGCCTCTGCGGCGGTGAGGCAAAGCGCCTGCTCTGCCCAAGCTGCTGCTGTAATTCTAAGAGAGGGGAAAGCTGCGGATAACTTCCCTATTTTTATTTCCTGCGGTCTTTGAGTTGTTGTAAGAGGCAGGAAAGTGCTAACAGAAGTTCATCCAAGTAACTTCGTTTGGCTGCTGGTGTGGCATCTCTTAATAACTGGATGGAAACTGCCTTTGTTTGCTCTTTCAAACTTCAGTCCGTGGTCTTCGCTCCTGTGTCTCTACAGGGTAGCGTGGGGGGTGGGGAGAAAGATGTCCGGTCATTAACTAGGAAAAGAGAATCGATTGCCAGTCATGAATTTGCTATGCAGAAATCCTGTCTTCCTCCGGAATATTCATAGGATGTTTTTGCAGACAAGAAGAACTTGGCGGAAACAAAACACTGTTTAAGCTTTCGGAGCATTTAAGTTACACAAAGTTTCTGTAAAATTTGGCCAGAGTTCCAATTCGGTACTCATTTCATTGTATTTGTAGGGTATCTGTTCGGCCTTTGACTGTAATTTGCTACGTAATTTAATTTTACTTACAGTTGAGTGTTACAGGGAAGGTGGCTAACTCAATCATTTTTTTATCATTCTGGTTCATACGGTTTATTTCAGTTTTATGGTAGTAGCCGTAAATCTTAAAGCAAGATTGTGCTTTAAATATTGTGCTTTTAAATATTTTCTTCCTGTTCTTACTGCCAGCTTGTAGCCATGCTTAGGAAATCCAGGAACAGAGCAGGATGGAGAGCTTGGAAACATGTTTTTCTGTAATACTGGATTAAGTTAGGTAGTGGAGTGTGGACAAGTTGCACTTTTTTTTTTTAAAGTTTCTAAACCCTACCTCTCTTCTTTCCCCCAGTATTTTGTTCAAAACAATCACTGTCCTTAAGAGCCACTGTGAACAGATACACAAGCATCCCAGATGTAGGAAAGGACATTAAACAAAAGTACAGACTTTTTTACATTTATAGAGGACTAAAGTGCAATTGTGTGAAGTAAACATAATGTAAATGATCTGTTTTTCTTGATTAGTGACTAAATTCAAGACAGATATTTTTAAAAAAAACCCATTCTGATCAGTAGTAGGTTGCTGTACATTGATACACATATGTCTGTTTTAGCTGAAGAATACCTCATTATTTGATAACAACTATAAACACAAATCAAGGCGACTGTTACCTTTGACCTCTGAATTAGAAAATCTGTAGTGAAACTGGAAACTAACTTTTAATTTCAGTTAAATTATCTGTGTGTCTTTGTTTTCATTTATTTGACCTTCTGTAGCAGTATCAGTGGTTTAAACTTTTTTCTGCAGTTAAGAAATCTAAGAAGTTAGAGTGATTTCATCCTGTGTTGCTTTACGGAATTAAATGACTAATTGTTTCTTCCAGACTTGTTTTAAGATGTGGATCCTTTTTTATTAAAATGTTGTTTATATGGAGCAGAACAGAGGTCTGTCATGATTAAACACTGACTGTTGTCTGGTTTTGTGCTTTTTTGCTATAAAAACAAGTAATAAAGACTTAAAGAATACTTGTGTAAAAGATCTGTGAGTGACATAATTTTTGCATAAGCAGTAAAAAACAGCCTAGACTCATCTTTTTAATTTCTTTGGGAAAACAAGGTCAGTTAGTGAGAGCTGATAGACCCTGACAAGAACTAACTTTAATGCTAGCTGCTTAAATTATTTAGTCTTCCTGTGAAAGGAGTCCTTCAGTACTTTGAAGGTGCACCTTCAGAGATTGGCATCGTAGACTAAGCAAAAGGCAGTCTGTGTGGAGTTGTTTATGTAATTGCTCCAGTCCTTGCTGTTTTCTTCCTGAAACAGATATGCTAGTCTTTAATTGATAATTGTGTTTTGATCTTCGTGTTTCTCTGCTGTTTTGACTAGTTGCATTATTTCAACTTACACAGAACACTGACTTCAAGTGCTGAATTTCTGATTCATCAGAATTGAAACGGTGGAGCCCTAATAACACTTCAAACTAGTGATTAAAAGAGGGATTTTTTTTCTCTAGCTGAGGTTGAATTCTGCTAGTTATTAATGATTTATTAGGAAGGAGGGGATGGAACTTTTAAACTTGACCTTATCAGTTGGTTTTATATTTTTAACCCTCATAGAGGGGGAAAAAAAACCCCAACCAATATTGAAATGTCAAAAGGTTTTAAGTGTGGAAGCTGTTAATTAGGAATTTTGTGATCAAAATCATGCTTGTCCTAGTTGTGGTGCTTTATGGGGGCTGTGTGTATATACACAAAAGCTATCTTTTTCTATGGTATTTGGAACAGTCTTTTTCCAGTAAGTGTTAAACTTTAAAAATATCTGAAAGAATGTGAGATTGCATTTAAAGACAGGGAGATTTTTATCTCAAGTTGCTCTCGAGTCAAATTGCTTTACAGGTGGAATATTTCCTGGTTGCGGTTCATACTGCACCATATCAGGCACTGCTGGTTCAATTGTGTTCTTGTCATTTTGTAAAGAAATCGAAAAAATAATTGAGAAAACTGAAAAGGTAAAGGGCTGTCAAACTCAGGCTTGCCAAAGGTGTGTTTTTCAACCTTGAAGTATAGGTCTAGTAATTGAGCTCTTAATGTGACTATTTCATATTACAGTGGAAAACATTGTGGCGAAAACTTGTTTTTCCTTTGCAACTATAGTAGTTTTGAGCAGAGATCTGGAGGAAGTAAATTCAAACTGCAGGTACCCTTAAGGTATTAGGAAATACTGTATTAAAGGTTTTCTTACAATGTAACAACAGGTGTGATGTTTTTCTTTGGCGCTTCTGAAATGGTGGGATTTTTTTTTTCCTCAGTCGGAGGTCTTAGAAACAGCTCTTCTGTAGGAGTTCGGTATCAAGGATTTTGTTACTGGGGAGTTTGATCATTAGGTTAAATTTATACAAAACAGCGTGAGCAGCCCTATTAAGTAAGGGTCACAGGTTTGGGATTTTCTTCTAAATTGAGTAGTTAGGTTGGGGGCTGTCTAACTGGAGGGTGGTGTTTGGTTTGGGGTTTTTTTTCTTGCTATAAAACTAATATTATAATATGAATGTTTGGAGTTCGCTATATTAACTGTTGCTCTAATTTTAGGTAAACATTACCAAATGAGGAGAAAAGGAAGATGTCATCGAGTATCGGCAGCAAGGCATTCTTCTTCCCCGTGCAGTATTAAGCACTCCCCCACTCGAGAAACCTTGACGTACGCTCAAGCTCAAAGAATGGTTGAAATAGAAATTGAAGGTCGCCTGCATAGGATCAGTATCTTTGATCCTTTAGAGATTATATTAGAAGATGATCTTACAGCCCAGGAGATGAGCGAGTGCAACAGCAATAAAGAAAATAGTGAAAGGCCACCGGTTTGTCTGAGGAGCAAGCGGCACAAAAATAACAAAGTGAAAAAGAAAAATGAAGCTCTTCCGAGCTCGCACGGCGTACCTGCTACAACTACTCCTCTTCCAGAACCAAAAGTACGGATTGTTGAATACAGCCCCCCTTCGGCTCCTCGGAGGCCTCCAGTCTATTACAAATTCATTGAGAAGTCAGCAGAAGAACTTGATAACGAAGTTGAGTATGACATGGATGAAGAAGATTATGCCTGGCTAGAAATAATAAACGAGAAGCGGAAAAGCGACGGAGTGTCAGTTGTTTCGCAGAATATGTTTGAATTCCTTATGGATAGGTTTGAAAAAGAGTCTTACTGTGAGAACCAAAAACAGGGTGATCATCAGTCTTTAATTGATGAAGATGCGGTGTGTTGTATATGCATGGATGGTGAATGTCAGAACAGCAATGTAATCCTGTTTTGTGATATGTGTAATTTAGCAGTACATCAGGAATGCTATGGGGTGCCATATATACCTGAGGGCCAGTGGCTCTGTAGACACTGTCTGCAGTCCCGTTCTCGGCCTGTAGACTGTGTGCTGTGCCCAAACAAGGGAGGTGCCTTTAAAAAGACTGATGATGATCGTTGGGGACACGTTGTGTGTGCTTTGTGGATTCCAGAAGTTGGATTTGCCAATACGGTTTTTATTGAGCCAATTGATGGTGTCAGGAACATTCCCCCAGCCAGATGGAAGTTAACATGCTACCTCTGTAAACAGAAAGGTGTTGGTGCCTGCATCCAGTGCCACAAAGCAAACTGCTATACTGCATTCCATGTGACATGTGCTCAAAAGGCCGGTCTGTATATGAAAATGGAACCTGTGAAAGAACTAACTGGCAGTGGGACAACATTCTCTGTAAAAAAGACTGCCTACTGCGATGTACATACTCCACCAGGTTGCACGCGGAGGCCTCTCAATATTTATGGAGAAGCTGAAATAAAAAACGGTGTTTGTAGAAAGGAGGGATCAGTCAGAACTGCTAGGTCTACATCCAAAGTCAGAAAAAAGACAAAAAAGGCCAAGAAAACAGTGGTTGAACCCTGTACGGTTATGCCAACAGTATCTGCTCCTTATATCCCCCCTCAGAGGTAAGCAAACCATCCGAGTGAGAGAAACCTTTACTTAATTACCTGTTTAATATTAAAATCGATGCTTTTAGATGACGACCTGAAATTTTTGTGCATTTCTTCTATGCTTTCCTTAAAGGCCATACTTAGAGGTTTAATGTAAATTATGTATGTTGTACTTCTGGGAAATGGCATTAAAAATGCAGTAACTTCCCCAGAGAAATTAGTAAGTGGTCAAGGGCTCTGTCTTGTTTTCAGAAACTTTATTGTTTTTGTCAGACCAAATCATACTGTGTGCTCACTTTTTGTCATTCACTGTGCTTTTGACAGTTAACTGCTGAATTCCAGATAACGTGTGTGGTTGATCTTCATATTAAAAACCAGCCAAGCTCCAGGTTGACTGTATTCATAAGATGGGAATCTGAACTTCTCTTCCTAGTTTTAAGAGCCTCAACTTGAAAATCACATTTGCAGTATAAGGCTTGAATCTTGTTCATCTCACCTAAATGAAGTATAAAATTGTACTGTAATGTCAAGTAGTGCTAAGAAACACTCCAGGAAGTATTTTCTTTCTGGGGCAGAGTAAATTTTCAGGTTTTTTTTCTGAAATCTGCTTTTTTTTTTTTTTTTTTCTTCTGCAAATGCAGTAGTGTTTATCAGGGCTTGGATGAACTCTGTATGTTGCATACTCTTTTTTTTTTTTTTAGAGAATTTAGCAAGTTAACTGATGTTAAGTTATTTGGCTAATGTCATGGAACCTGAAATGAATGCACCCTGCCATTCAGTTGATGCTGTCAAATACCTCTCCTGTAACTTCAGTGAAGTGTTTATGTTTGAACAAAAACTAACTCATGCACGTGACGAAGTTTTAATCATGTCTTTGCTTTTACTAATAGATTCTTTGTAAGAAGTTCCGCTTAAGCTGACTTTCATATTAGTGTGTCTTGCAGGAGCTTTTCTGATGCAAATATAAAGTATGAAAGCCAGAAATGAAATAGCTTTTTCTATTTAACATGCCATATTTTTTGTATTTTAACAGTGGTGATCAGGGGGCTGGCAGATGGCTTTAGATCTGGGCAGGCTAGAGAAGTGATGCATCAGATAGCAGGGATGTTTCAAGTCGTGTTTTCATAAGTAATAGAGTTGGAGCAGAATGAAGATTTTAATCCTTATTTCAACTCATTGTGAACTTCTGTCAGGTGTATCTTAATTTAAAAGAACAGTAGCATCTCTTTTCAGACTTATTTCAGATAAACAGAGTTACAATACATTTCAACAGTGGAGATAATTTGGTTCTGCGATATTAGCAGTGACAGAAAGCTGTGGGGTAGGAACAGTTTTGGCTTTATGGAACGTTTGAGACCTAATATACTGGGCTGAGAATTACAAAATGGACTATTGGGACTAAACCCACGCTTGACTTTGTGGAGTATTTGTTTAATTTCTGGCATTTACAACATCCGTATGCTTGTATAGCCCTTGAATAGCCCTTGAATTAAATTCTTCCTGGTTTAAGAACAGTAGTTCAGAAAGTTTCTCCAAACAGGCACCACTTCCAGGTGCAGGTTCGTTGTGCTGTGGCAGGACTCTGAATGCTCTAACAGTGGAGGGCTCTTAAAATAGTTGCACTGTTTTATGCAGCATGCTGTTTTTGAAAGCTCACTACCAAGTCTGAGGTAGTAGACAATTAAGGCTGGGTAAATTAATCTAAATAAGTACGTGTTTTGAAACTGCATTCCTTTCCTGTAATAAGTTTTGTTAATGCAAGTAGCTACTTATTGACTGACTGTGACAAGCAGCCTTTAGCTCCTGTGTGGTGTTCACAAACATCAGGTTGATTGCATTGTTTTCTGCTATGATTTGCTTGGTGAAATGGTGTTTTTGTTTAGGGACATGCTGCAGAAAAGCTGAAGTTGACAGTAAGCAACTTACGCTGTTACTTAGGTACTGTTGGGGGGCAGGGAGTTGGTGTAAAAGGATTTGGATTTGTCATAATTAGGACGATCCCGATTGCTCGTTTAGTGTGTGTACTGGTTTTTTTAAGACAAAGTACGAAAGTGAACTGAGTGAGTTGAGGATTAAAATGCATGTCCTCTGTTCTGCCTTCGGCAGTTCCTTCCACTGGTAACTTTGATGAAAACCAGACCCTAGAAAGATACTAACATCAAATTTACTTTTTTTTTCTTTTTTAAGCAGTGTCATTTAGATGCTCAGGAACATAAATACTTTTTTTCTTTTTTAATAATGACTACATTTCTTTTCAAGACTGAGAGTTTCAGCTTTCTTCTATTTATGCTTGGTTTCCTGTTACTGGATACAAGTACAGTTCCTACATTCTATGCCAGAAGTGAAAAAAATGGGCATAACTTAAAACTGGTTTAAAGCTGAGCTTTATTATGAGTGGCTTGCCTTCAGCTGAAGGAGACTCTTGTTCAAGTACTCTTTGTAATGTGAGTTAAAAAACTAATAACTGAATTGAAAGCAAACCAGAAATGGGCATATTAAAAGGAAGAGCAATTACGCTGCATACCCAAATCTCAGTTGTGTAATTTTATTTGGGTATTATTCTTTTTTCTTTTTTTCCAATTTCCCTTTAGAAAAATGTGTGTGTATGTTAAATACATACCCATAAACTAATAATGAATGATGTGGATCGTTGTGCAGCAGTCTTCATTTAAATGATCCCTTTAATCTGTTTTTTAATGTGCTTTTTTTCCCTTGGAGCTGAAACGTGATTTGCCTTTCCAGAGATCTTAAGGAAGAGCAATTAAGCTATTTAAATTGTCGGAGAAGAAATGTGTATGCTCAGCATTTAAACTCTAGTGCTTTTTCCTGCAGAATTTGAAATGAACATGTTTTCAACATCTCTGGAAACTGAGGTCTGTGTGGAGATGTTTGCTTTGGTGTACTTTCTTAATCATTAATAACTAGACTATAATCTTCCTTAATGTTTAGTTGTTTTTTTAGAGTTAGTAGCTGGAGAAGTATAGAAATATGATGATTATAGTGAGGAAGAAAATAGCTCCCATAGCACACCTGCTGAAGCTTGAGGAAATGCCTATTGCCATTTATGTTCAGTGGATGGTAGAAGGATTATATTCTGTTCCCTTACCTGGATAGTGAGGGTATATGAAAGACTGGGCATTTCAATAACATAAATTTTAATAATTTTGTTCTTCAAAATACCTCCCTTAATGTTCAGGATATGTTATAAAGACTGGTGTAGAACATCACATGTCATAATTTCTGCAAAATGTTACGTAGTTTGTGAATTTCTGTATCAGTTTATCTGTAGGTCAGGTTTCTGTGCTAGTGCCTGGAATGATTTTGAGCCGTGCACTTCTCAGTTACCAGCATTTCTTCCACAAATGTCATAATACTCTAAGCTTTTCACTGTTAAATTGCATAGATAGTGTCATTCTGTAGGTAATGTGTAATGTTGTTATATGGTCTCTCAGACATCAGTAAACTACTGGCTTAAGAGTGTAGGATCAGAAGTTTTTAACCATTGATGATAAGGGATGAATGCTTGTTTCCCTGGCTGCTCTTTTTTTTTTTTATTATTTTCCCTTCCTCCCCTTTTTCTTTTTCTTTAGAAAAAAAGCTTAACATCTATCTGTGCTGTTACCTAGGCATTTTAGAAGGTTGGTACCCAAGTTCTCACTTCCGAAGGTGCAACAGGTCACATTTAGAACCTTAAGGTGACGTCAGGGCTGAGTCCTTAGTAACTTGCTTAGCACTTGGAATAATGTATGGGACCACTGTGGAACATCTTATACATACATGATGCACATCAGGCCTTCTGGCTGCAGAAGTGTGTTGTCTCTTCACTAGGAAACTTTTTTTTTTTTTTAAATAAAAAAACTATTGAAGATTGTTATTTACATTTGTAAGCTTTTACAAGCCTTTTATTTAAAGGCAGAAATGAGCTTAGTCTTAGCTGTGTCTGGTTATTACTTGTCAGAGCAGCTGTGTTACGTGGAGCGTGCAAGTGGGGAGGGACACTTGCTCAAACTGTACCTCTGTGTGGTAGGGCCAGGCAGATAGTTTCTGCACCTGTTGGCAAATGGTGATCAGAGAAGTGGACTCCTGCCACCAGCTAGTTTGGCTGATGACAGTAGCAAAGTTCTTGTAGTTTTTGTACTCACTGATGTCTAATGGTTGAATTTTGCCTACTGGATATTTTTTTTTCTTTTCCATAAGAAAAGTGTTTTATTTAAATTGCAGGTCCAAAATTACCAAGTTAGGAGATCCTAACTTTCAGGTCTGACTTGCCAGTCTAAATCTAGCATCTCGTCTATGTTAGTTACTTTATGCTGTCTCTCTGCTCCATTTCTTGGGGATTTTAAATTGGATTTTTCCTGTTACTGCTCATCCTTGTCCTTTTAACAGCTGCCTTATCCAATGAGTAGGATGGATACATACACAAAGAGAACAGTTGCAGTGTTACCTGTGAAAACTATCTGGTTTCTCTTGAGTGCTTGATTCTTTAGTACATGTAACATTGTTTTGGTGTAGTCTCTTGATCTTGTGTGTGAGGCATTTAGACTCTGATCTATTGGTGAAAAGCAAAGCCACTGTCAATATTCCTGTTCTTAAAAAAAAAAAAGTTGTGAAACTAAGATATTGTGGCTATATACTTGTGTGGAAATTGAATATGATATAAAATATTTAATAATTATTTTCGGTGTAAACACAGTGTAATATGCTTTATAATACCATTCATTCAAGTACTGCTCTATTAAGTCGAGGCAGATATTTAAATATATATAAATATTTGCTTTCATCTTCTGTTTCAGTTTCTATGTGGTGTATTTGTAGTGTCTGAAATTCAGAAAACACTTGAAATGCAGTACTTGTACAGAGAGCATAAAATAAGCAAACAAAGGCCCACTTTCATTTCAAGTAGGAACAAGGATTTACACTTCTTTTCCTTGTTGTGTGCATCAGTTGTACTGAATCATATTATCGAAAGAGAATTAAAAGATACTTATGAAAGTAAATAGTGGGCAGATAACTGAGAGCAAAAATTGGTGAGACTCTTAAAAAAAACCATCTTCAGCTGTCTTCAGAAATCAGCATTTGTATCCTGCGCATTAACTGATTTTTCTGTATCGACCTTTGCTTTTATTAGTAAGTATGTTGCTCTGGGCAGTAAAACTGCATTTCTGTTACTGTGTGTCTCCAGGCAGAAAACTAGTGCTTTGTTTTGGGCTATCTTGAACTTTCTTACCAAATAATTGTATGTAGTCTTGTTATCTCAACACAGAAGTCTTGATTGTCTCTCAAATGAAGACTAGAAAAGTAAATGAACAGAAAGTGATGAAACATAATTAGAAAGGAACATTCACAGGGCCTTTGAGATACTGTTAGTCTGTATTCACAGATGATGCTTCTTATCATGTATGTGGCTTGTGGGTTTCTTTGGGGGATTTATGTTGTAATGTTTTTTAAAGTACTGGATTTTTAAATACCTTTATAAAGTTGGTGGAGGAAAATAATAAGAAATGCTGCTTAAAATTCAGCATTGAAAAGCCATTGAAAAATACTACTGCCAGTGTTGTAAAAAAATTGAAAGCTGAATAAATCCAGGCTAATGTCTGTTGCCTGTTTATTGTTGAATATACATATATGTATACTGTCACAAGGTTACGTGGAAATACTTTAATTACAGGAGAGCGTGATGTAGGTATGCCTTATGGATGTACCTAATAATTAGATGATGGAATCACCGAGGTAAAGTGGAAGAGGATGCTGTCCACTGATGTTTCTTGAAAGATTGATTGACATCAAAACCTTTCTGATCAACACGTGGAAGCTACTGCTGATGTCATCCTGACTTTTTTGCTACATTAAGAAAGATTAATCATTTACCCAAATCAAGAAAAGAGCTATTGCAGCGTTAACTAGCTTTGGAAGCTACTTCTGCTTGACAGATTGGCTTATTAAATAAGAACTAATTAATGTGTTTGTGAAACAATGACTTGTTTAATAGGTTGTAAAAGTGGATTTTGAGTAAAATAATGAGGAAGGTAGTTGTATATCTGGTATTAAAAGCCATGTGTTGGTTGATGTCCTAGGCCTGATTTCCCCTCTCTCAAAATCCAGACGATGGAAGTGCTATTATCTTTAAATATGCCCTTTTTATGAGATGAGTATAAGAATATGTTGTACATAGAATTTTTATTTGTCTTCTGTGTGGTTTGCAAGTACATGGCAAAGAAGCTTAAACCTGAAATTACTAGTTTAGATATTTCTGTAAGGTGTATCGGTAGTATTCTGTGCTTCCTCTAAAGGTTTTGGTCTGCAATGATTATATGTGGTGATGCAGCCAAGATGATCATAATTGATGTAGTTTTTATTTGTCAGTACTTCTGAGTTTCATCAGTTAAAAGTACTTTCATTAGATTTTTTTTTTTTTTTGGTGGTGCTTAGAGGGTGTTGTCTCTTCTAAGTACTATATGAACCATAATTTTCAGACCATGCTATCTGAAAGACTGTCCCCTGTTAGTTTTTTACTCAATAGTCAAGTTACGGAGTGCACAAAAATTAGTAGATATATACTGAGTTTTCTTTTATTACAGATAAAAGGATTATTTCTGATTAATACTTTACCTGCTGATGTGAATTTAGCCTTTTGATACTAGATTTCAAACTCATGTGTATTATGGTTATGACTACTGCAAAAAAAAAAAAAAGCACAGAAAAATACTTCGAGTCATTTTAAGGAAAAGTCATGACTCTGATTTACTTCTGCCAATTCCTATACATAATACTATGCATGTGATTTTTTTTGTGACAAAACTAAGGAGCTTTTCCAATATGACAGGGTGGGATTTTGTTTTTTCCTTATCCAAAGCTTTGGAAGAGCTCAAATTTTATTATTGGAAGAGGAATAAAGTAACCTGCTTAACAGATAATTGGCTGAAATAACATAGCGTTTTCTTAACTCTTACTTTTCTGTTCAAGAAAAAAATTGCTAGTTGTTTTTCTTCAAGTAAAAAAATTGATGCTTGCTTTGTCATATGAAGCAAGAAAAAAAGCACTTCCTACATGTCTAGTTAAAATTAAATATTTAAATAATAATAAATATAGAACAAATAATAGGAACCTGTGGACTTTCAGGCTTCAGAATATGTATTAGTAGATGAATTGTTGGATGCTCAACCTAGGAGAGAAAAGCAATTTCAATAGCAAAAATTTTAAAACATACAAAAAGGATAACTGCGAAGGTGATTAAACGCAGTGCTGGACTAGTAAGGGAAGTGATTTGGGAACGAGACAATCCCATTTCTTCAAACCTTTCATTCCAAGCTGGAAGTTGTTACAGTTAGGAAAGTGCGTTTGGCACGTGGGGGGGTTCTGCAGGGTCCTGGTGCACAGAAGTTTAAATGAAATCATGGTCAGTCTTTTCAGGACTTAACATGTACCTTTCTTGGGTACATAACTGACTTCGGCTGGTTGCAGAAGAAACCATACCCTTTTACAGAAGGAAATAAAGGCATGCAAACAGACTACATTTTTTACATAGCTATTCATCTACCTGTTGTTAAAGCTGTTCAGAAGGTTTGGGTTGGTTTTCTTTGCTTTGTGTTTTGTTTTTGTTTGGTTTGGGGTGGGTGTGGTTTTTTGTTTTGTTTTATTAAGAAGTCATACAGTAATCTGAATTTATTCTTGAGGGTGGGGATAACATACAGACACCAACAGAACTCTCCCCTGTTTCTTGTTTTGTTTTTTTGCTGAGTTGATTTTTTTGTATATATTGAAAGATGAGTTTTGCAGACACTGATAGGCAGTTGCTGCCAAAGGCTCAGCATGGGAAGAGCATGGTATCATCTGTCCAAATAGGCTTTCTCATCTTTGAAAGCTGAAGTGTTTGGATACAGAGCTCAGAGGAATAGTTGGCCAGGCTCCAAAATTAATTCCAGTTCCCAAAATAGAGATTTCTGTAGTTTTCTATTCTGTTTTTCTGCTAATGCTCTTCCTGTTAGTGCCAGTGGAGTTCCAGTAATTTTTTGTATGTAATTTTTGTGTCTTTTTTACATCCTATGAGCCTTGGTTTGTTCTGTGGAACTTTGTTGAGTGAGGCTTAAAAATTCAGATGTTCTTGAAACTCAGTTTAATTTTTTTGCAATTTGTTCTCTTTAGATTTTTTTAATGTTTTGTTCTGACAGGTTTTAAAAGCATATCTACAGTTGTTGTGTTCAAAAATAGTGGTATTTTATTTGCTCAGTTAGAACAGAATTTGTTTGTGTTTGGGTCAAGAGAAGCTGGTATTTTAGTGACCCTAAAGTTTTGCAGAGTACAGTTGAGTTTTGGTAGTCTTTTGTATGTACCTTTAGTACAGCTGTATTGGATAAAAGAAGATTGAAAATAGCAAATTGATGAAACTGGAGGCTCAAGACAAGTGCAATTAAAATACTAGGTGTAGTTCATATGAAAACAAACTTACTTTAGTGGGTATTTGATCTTAATCTTACACAAAAAAAATCATATAATTTCCTTTTGCCTGAGTTACTGTAGTACTACTGGCAAAATCACATACATAAGGAAATTTTCACTCCAGTTTGTATTTAAAAAAATTGAGAAAGGAGAGGTGCTGTGGAAGTCCTTATGTATTCTGTTACTAGAGTGATTCTTGTGGTGTGGAAGGAGCACGTATGGTCTGTGGAGCGGTTAGTGATGATTAATAAAGTGGCTCATTATCTTTCACTGCCTTAGGTTAAACTGTCACACAACCACTAAAAATACTGTTTCACTTTTTCTTGTAACCAGTTGCCATAGTTGCCACAGTGACTTGTATCTGAAACTGGGAGAGGAAGGCAGCCATGAGTAGGAAGAAGGAAGCTGTGAGATTGCTAATATGACAAGAGCAGATCTCTTCTGTTGGGGAAAATCACTTTTTGCCTTTATCTAAAAGATGGGGAAACACCAGACTGAGTATGAGTAGCACAGTTTCTCTGAGTGCTTTCACCAGTGCATTAAGAGTATCACCCTTTGGAGGGTAGATTATAAATCAAATGTGTCTGTGTGAGGAGTGGGTTAGTGTAGATCTGATAATATACAACAGCTTTGTTGAGAAACTAATTTAACTTTTATTTTAAATTTGATTATTTGACTTCTGTTTTACCCTTTCAAAACAAACCAGTTTCCTCATCCTTCTGTTGCTTTTGAAAATGCAGCATAGTATTAATGCCGTGATTTATATTTCACCCTAAACTGTGGTTTCAGGCTGGGAACTGCAGGTGCTATTTGAAAGCTTCTGTTGAAAAGGCACCTTTCCTGTTTTAAAAGATAAGCAGGGGATTGTATGATACCTCTGTATCACGTTTGTGGTGCCTGTCACAGTGCTTTACAGTTTGATACAAGTGGGGCTGGGGAATGGAAGTAGTACTGGCTTCCTCAGTTGCCTGTGGCACAAATAGTTTTGAAAAATATTTTGATATCTGGGTAGTTTTGGAATGTAGCCTTTAAAAAAACAAAAGATAAAAGCAAGAGGGGGTATGACTGATGGTGCTAAAACATCAGGAGGCTGCAGTGGTCATCAGCTTGAAATCTAATGTTTCTTTTATGGAACCAGTTATATAACAACAGCTACTGAATTTCATGGGAACACAGCCACCTTTTCAAGAATATTTCAAATTCTTCTTTCAATGTACTTGTTTTTCCCTCAACTTACCAGTTATTTAAATTAAACATACTCTGAGCTGTTCTGAAGGCTCCAGACCAGGTCAGGTTGCCGCAAGTTAACAGTGTAAGAACTGTTCTGCTCTGGGTCTAGCTTAATTGTGTTAATTGTTTAAATCTATTGAGAGAACAGTGCTTAGCCCTTAACATGGTCCATTTAAGGATGATCCTTGGGAATTCTGGTTTAAGAAATGATCTGTTTCATGCAGAACCTGGACAGCAAGAAAACTTCTCGTCTCCCTGCTTGCTTTCTGTATAGTCCCTATACAGTTGGCTTTTTTCCCATCAGTAGGGAAGACAGTAAGTCTGGTAGTATCTTCCAGATGTATGTTCCTGCATTCTCTGTCTTCAGTGGTGGTCTTGCACGTATGTGGCAATTTTAACAGATATAAAAAATATATATAATTAAATTCCTCATTGCAGTGAAGTTGGTCTATTTTTTTTATTTTTTTTTTTTCTGAGGAGAAGGCACAGGTTCAGTCGGTACACTTCTGTTTAATGTGCTTTTTAATATCAGGTTGTTTCTTTTCCTCCCAGTGCTTTGCTTGAATCGCCATTAGAAAATAAAGTGCTACAGAAAGCTGTTCTTTCCTGGTATTTTCATACATCGAAAAAGTTCCTTGGTGGACCAATAGCTTAGTAAAAAAACCTGCCTTCGCTGAGGTGTTTCGTGCAGTTCTGGGAGGTGACATAGGTTTTGTAAGCTTTGCTGCTGCATGGGGGATTTGTCAGTGTACTGTAGCTGTTAAATCTTGTCTTGTGCAAGTCAGATCCTGGATTGCAAAACTCAGATGTCTTCAAATAGCTCTCCCTTACCTGCCTTAAATATAGAAATTTTTGTTCTTAAATAACGTCTTTTAAAGTATGTCTATTGAAAAAACAAAAAAAAAGTTGAATATATGTAGCAAGCTCCTATAAGAACTCAAAGTATTTAAAAATTCTAGTTTGATTATGTAGTTTGAACATTCAGAAATTTAGTTCAAGCTCAGCAGAAAGGAGCTTGTTCCAGCCTGGTGCGTACCACCAGTGTGCCTGATGTGCCTGTGTTCAGCCTCACTGCAGCTGGAAGTATCTCTGCGAGCGAGAACCTCTTTCACAGTATGGTGGCACTTTCAAGGGTGGGAGATTCAAAATCAGTGCCCCTCCTGTTTTAAGGTTCTACAGCAGCGGATGATTCATGTCTTACTTCCACAAAATGGTTTATTTTTCTGTCAAAATTTAAAGTGTTTGAGACAGTAAAAGGCTTACCTGTAAGTGTCTGACTAATGAAAAACATGATTGCAGAACTGTACTGTAGTTAGTGGGTTCTTAGTGTCTTAACAACAGATGTAACATCCTCATTATACTGGTAAGATTTTGGTGTAGAGGCTCTGTAGATGTTTGCCATGGGAAGAGCTTCTGACCTCTATTTTGAGAAATTAGAGGGGTGATTGATGGTATGTTGCCACTACCAAAGTCAGGTGTCTGAAAGAAATACGAGCAGCCAGTATTTGGTTTTATTGCAAGGGAAGGCAGAGGTGTATAGATTCCTACTCCTTGTTAGGTAGTTTCTGCACTCCAAATTATCTTCTGTTTATTTGTATTTTGGAAGTATCTTCTGTGAACATCTCTCATAAGCTTATGCTAGCACTTTATTATTATAATTATCTATGAATAGAATGGTTTGTTATGTGAATGGGCAAATGTACTTGAAGATGTAATTAAAGATGTTTGCTTAGTCTTGCCACATCTGATGGGCATGAAGCCAAGGCACCTTTCTTCATGTTAAGTTACGATTCTCTGGTCTTTCCAAATAGGTATATGTTTGGCTCTGGGTTTTTTACTTGGTTCAGTAGGTTTTGCTTCTTCCAAGAGAGATGTGAAAATAATTATTTGATTGTCATTACATTCTATGATTAATTGTAATTCTGTTGTGTTTGAAGTTTAATATGGTCACATCAAGGCTTGTTCTGGATTGAGCAAATCTCCTGGAACCTGCCTCTGCCCTTCAGTGAAAAATTTACAAGATAGTCCTAAGTCCATCTGCAGGCTTTCTAAGCTTTAAGTCAAGCTAATTTTTTTCAAGAATGCCTAACTGGCTCAGTTATTCATTAAAAAACAAATGTCACTGAGGAACTGAAGGACACAATGGCACTGGATGTCGAAGAAAAGTCTGTGTTTGCTCTGCCTTTACTCTGTGATGACCAAAATCTCTCTAGCTACAGTTACCGTAGCACTGAGCAGACCTATTGCACCTTACCTGCTACACAGCCCAGAAAAAACAACTTTTGGTGAACTCTGAGTAGACTCGTTTGTGTAGCTGTCTGATAAACAGCATTCCGGTTTCCTGGGTCATCTTAATTCTTTTACCTGAGGTTTACTTGGAGCTTTACATTTTGTTTAGGTATTTGACTACTTCCATCACTTTCCTGAGAAAATGTTTTATTCCTAATAATAAAAGGGACAAATCAGAAGAGTACTAATGAGTGCATATGATTGTGAATTTTATTTAAATGCCTTCTGTTGATGCTCTGCAGATCAGGCACTTACTGAATTTAATTTTGCTTATTCTGGTATTAAATTGCAGTGGAGAATGTCTGATAAATCTACTATTATGTATTGCAGAGTTTTGCTATGCATAGGAATCCTTCTCTGAGTGAAGAATTAACAGATTTCTGTTCATTGATACTACCTTTTTTACATCCAGCTCAGAGAAAGCCTTTTCTCTCTCTCTCCAACTCATCCCAGCCCCCAAACGGGTCAATAGCCCCCCTGTCAATGCCAATGATTCTTGCCTTGGTGCATCTTGTGTAGTTCTGCAAGGGATGCCACCAGTGGCAAATCCTGGCAGTATCATGCAAAGACACAACCTTTCATTCTGCAACTATCATCTTTTGGATTTTTTTCTGTTTTTGGCCATGATTTCAAGATCCTGTAGTCACAGAGAGTTGAAGGTCTGTTTCAGATAAACTCGTTTTTGAAAGTAAGTTTTGAGGGGTTAGTGTCATGTGTGAGACTCGGACATTTCAGTGTATCATTATTTAAAAAAACAAGAGGCAAGATTGTTGTGTGTGATTTTCATATAACAATTTCCTACAGTGTTGGTAAGCATGTCAACAGTATTTGCATCTGTTAAAAGAATGAGGTTGCACAAATACTATTTAATCAAGATATTTTGCTTAAATGTATCATCCTCTTTTCTGTGCGGATTTTTTCATTATACATGTGTGGTAAAATCATAAGTGTTCTTCTGTTTTACATTGTTTGTTTGTTTTATTTACCAAAAACTTAATATTAGTAGATGCGTAATACAAGCTTTTTCTTGCATGTTTTTATGTAAAACGCTTGAAGATAAATTATCTTTAAAATAAACTGCTAATTCTGGGTGAAGATGGCAACAAATGATCTGAAAACTTTTATAGATGTTTAGAGCTTTGTTTTGGTTTTTATTTGCAATTAGACATGAATTCTAAAAGGCACATAAAGCTTTCTTCTCAGCCCTAATCTGGCATTGCTCTTGAAATTATGATCATTTAAAAACCGATGCCCTTAGCTTTATCAATTACCTTAATGTATTTGGTAGAAACTACAGTGTTAGGCAGATGTATTTGGTTTTGTAATCTATGGTCAGGAATAATTATACCAAAAGGGATGTCACTGAAAGAAATTAAGAATAATTAGTAATGTGTTGATCACTGCTGTTACACCTTCACGTTCATACAATGTTTAACTTCCATATGCAAATATGTTTTATGCTTTGCTATGAAAAATACAATATCAGTTTTTCCATATTTTAGATTAAATAAGATAATGAATCAGGTGGCCATTCAGCGGAAGAAGCAGTTTGTTGAACGGGTGCACAGTTACTGGCTGCTTAAGAGGCTGTCTAGGAACGGTGTTCCTCTGCTGAGAAGGCTGCAGTCCAGTTTACAGTCACAACGAAACACGCAACAGGTACGTGTCACGCTTCTTTATGTACAAATAAACCTGAACTTCTCTATTTTATAAAGTAAAAAATTAACCAGGAAACACAGCACAGAGTAAAAACTTTCTCTTATTGAGCACTGAGGAAATTCTTCACCTCGTATTGGATGTCAGGCATTGGAAATCTGGCATTATCTAATTTGTGAGATATGAAAAGAAAATAAAATTGTGTATGTTCTTTTGTGTTGCTTCAGTGTTTCACAAAAATGCTTTCCCCAAAACTATCATAATACCATTGTTCATTGGCTGGTATTTAGGGTTTTCCTCAATGTACTATGAGTCCGTAAGATGATAAAATATGTTTTCATCAAAAAGATGCAAAGTAAGTGTAATCTTTGACACATAACAGAAAACCAGGGCTTCTTACCAAGTAATGGTTAGACATGCTAGTTTCAAGTTTTTGAATTCAGATCTTTATTGCCCAACTTGTTCAGTAATAACAGAAAAAGAAAAAGTTGATGAAGTTCAAAGACCTTCAGAAAACTAGAAACTTCTGGTTTCACTTTTGACGTGGGATTGTAGGCTATAAATTTATGCTGATACTTTGTTCAAGTAACGCTCATCCTATCCAAAATGCATCTAGGTTGGGTAAAGTCATACATGCTTATGAGTCAGACTTGATGAAAACCAGAAAAACAGTCATTCTGGATGTGTCAGATTCAGAAAGGGGTACTCTTCCTGGGGTTGTTTTTTGTGGGGTCTTTTTTTTAATGTAAACACTCCAGTTTTTGTAACCTTAACAGCTCTTCATTGACATTAGAGATTTTGGCAGGTCTTTTTTTGTTTTGGTTTCAAGTCACTGGGTAGCTTCAAAAAATCCTTTTCTGAATTCTGTGTATGGATCCACGTGTATAAGTCTTGAAATGATCTGATGCATCATGGTGTGGAAACTCTCCTGGTGTCCCACTTACATTTTTCTACTTCTAATTGCACTGAAAATGTAGCTGGCCATGTTCTTTACGTTCTCCAGGTGTGTTTTCTGTTGGAATTGTTCCTGCAAAATAGCCTGTAGAACTTAGGAATGCAACTTATAAGAATTTACTTATATTAAATATCTTTTTTTTTTTTTCCCTTTGTCATGGTTTTACACCAGCTGAGAGCAGAGCACCACGCAGCTGCTCTCTATGACTGGGGGGGACAGGACTGGGGAGAGGAGGAAAGGGAGGGAAAAGAAAGCCCCAAAAAAACCCCCAAAACAAACCTTGTGGAATGGGGTAAGGGCAGTTTACTGACACAGCAGAGAGAGAGAGAACACTAACAGGATGTTATAGCAAAATAAATAAAACTGGTGGGACACAATGTTGTTTCTCACTGAACCAGGCAACTCAAGGCACACAGCTCAGAGCCATCCTGAAATTGGACTGTGTCCCGGAGCAGTTTCTCCCCCCCCACCAGCCCCCTTTTATGCTGAGCATGATGCAATTGGTATGGAATACCCTATTTGGCCAGTTTGTGTCACCTGTCCTGGCTGTGTCCCCTCCCAGCTTCCTGGATGCTTCCTCCCCCTCCTTCCTGTTAGCAGGGCACTATGAACAACTGAAGTCCTTGACTGCTTGGCAACAACTAAAAACATGTGTGTTATCAGCACTGCTCCCATCCTAACTCCCAAACACATTCCACTAGCTGCTAGAAAGCAAATTAACTCTATCCTAGCCAAAACCAGGACACCCCTTTAAAGCTTAACTGCTACTTGTGTTTGAATTGTGTTGCTATTTGCTGATTAAGCAATTACTGTAATAAAAATACTATGGTCAACATTGTTTCCTGATTATATGATCTGTGCTTCTTAGCTTTTAATGAAAAAAAAAAAAGTAATTAATTCCTGGAACAGTTGAGGTTGGAAGGGACCTCTGAAGGTCATCTGGTCCAATCCCACTGCTTAGGCAGGACCACTTAAAGCAGGTTGCTTAGGACCATGTCTGGACAGCTTTTGTGTATCTCCAAGGGTGGAGACTCCACAGCCTCCCTGGACAACCTGTGCCAGTGCTTGGTCACCCTCACAGAAAAAGAAAATAAAATGTTTTCTGATGTTCAGAGGGATTCTGTGGGTGAAAAATGTATAGGTAGTGCTCATAGTACAGCATCTTCAACATCTATTTATAATACTTTGTAAAGTAGTCATAACCACAAAGGATTTTATGCATTAGTCATCTTCATTATTCCAAGTATAAGACAGACCATAATGAAGCCTTTAATAATCAGCTGTAGGATAGATGTTTGTGGAAATGCCTCCAACTTTTTGAGACGCAGATTATTGTTTTGTTCATTTTGTCCTAGTGGGTAACATTTTTTCACCTTATTTTATGTGAGAAGTCAGAATGTCAAGAAGCCCAAGTAGGTTTTCAGTCAGTCAGATTCAGAGGATATGTTTAAAAATTAATGTTTTTATGACTTAAACTGAAAAGAGATGTTATGATGAGGAACCAAAACCCTGCAAATGGTTTCAAGATGCATAGTTGAAGGTGGGGTTTGATCCCTCTAACGTTTGTTCACTGCAACGACCTTGGCAGGGTGGGAAGCCTTCATGATTTAGAATTGCTTCATAATGAAAGTGTTTCAGAGCATAACTGTGATACGCTTCTGAAGGTGATGTTGTATCAACTAACAGTTCTAAATGGTGCAAGATGGTCTTGGCTTATATACTACCTCACCATCTGCCTGCAGAAACAAGGAACCCTCTGAAAGAACGGTTTGTGCTGTCACTTCTCTTCTCCACTTAGAAATTCAGGGAAGGTATTGGAAACACTCTTAACTAAACTAACAGGGATATAAATTTATTGTTTGTTGTACTTGAAGAATCCTTGAATAAAGACCAGGCATGAAATGAGGGTAGTAGCTTGCAGCTGCTGTAGTGAGGTTAGTTCAAAACTTAAGGTGCTGGTGACTGAGGTGATACCTGCACTGAAGATTGAGTAAGAGCACACGTTGCAACCGCTGAATGGTTTTGAATGATTGACATACAAGTGCCATCAGGCTTTTTAAGTAAAACTAATTGTATTGATCATGATCTGATTTCATTAGTTCTATTTTTGTTTGGCTCATATTAAGTTACAGTCCCTGTAGGGAGCAAGGGTGTCCCCACGCATCAACATCTGGCATAAGGAGTGGTCTGTTGGTACACTGACAGTATTCCTGCCAGCCTATGGAGACTGGTACCATACTCATGGTGGGAAAAGGAGTCAGAGGCCAGTGCTCAGTGTGTAGACTTCAGTGTGTAGGTTGCATGTTCAGGGTGTAGACTTAGAAATGTTTCCTTTTTCCCCTCGATTAAACATGTCAGTTTTAGCTCTTCTAGATAAGTGTTCAGCAAGAACAAGTACATCAGGAAATATGAGACTCTCCTTCTAAGTTTTTCTTATGTTGTCACCAGGAGAAACTTTGTAGTTTTGTTACAGAAAGAAAGATCTGGAAGAAGATTTCTTTACCAGGAAGTTAATAGAAACTTCAAACCAGAAAAGCTTTTGAAAACTGAGTATTTTGAAAGGAACTCTTCATGAAAGTTTTTGCTATTTAGACATTGGAAGCCAGCACATCATGCTCTTTTCATTTGGTGTGGATCTTTTAAGCTAATAAAGGTATATGTTGTATGGCAGGTAATAAATAGGTAGGGTAAAGAGCGTTTATCTGTGCTGTTATAGCTGTGCATTCCAACAGTACTTTGCCTAGAAGTGTCAGAAATTCAGAAGATTTTCTGTTAATCCCCAAGATAAAGTAACATTCAGAAAGAGAGTATGTGTGTGCACAAAAAAAGATGAAGCAAGGTTCTCTTCATTCTTTGGGTCACATCTGCAGATTTACACTTACTTGCCTATTTTATGGAACAAAATTGGTCAAACAACTGATTAAATTTAATTTTAAAAAGAATAGCTGCTCCACCTTCAGACTTTGCCAAATACTTAAATCTCTGATGACCTATCCCAAGACCTGATGTAACACAGTAACTTTTTTTCTTGCTGTATTTATATTTCATGACCCACCCTAAAACTAGTATGGTTTTGTTGACTTTGCTGTCAGCAGGGTCAGTTCCCCAGTTTCATGAACTATGCAATTACGTGGGGCAGAAGAATGGACTCTGAATGCAAGCTGCAAGCAAAGGGAAGCCAAACCTTCCACATTTGGCAAGAGCCACAACTTAATTTTGGTCTTGAAAAACAGTAAAACTATGGAAAAAACATATAGCTATGTCCGTTAACAGTTAGGTTGCTTTTCCACACATGGGATATGTTCTTTGAGATGAAGGGGCGTAGGAGACCAGTGGTTAGTGGCATTGTAGACTTTATAAATCAGTGAGTATCTAAGAATTTTAAAGTGAAAAATTGCATGTTAATCTTTATTCTGTCAAAATTTATTTTGTACTATTCTGCCCCGTAACACTTAAATTATTATGTGTTGAAGTCAAAACTTAACTCCTTAAAAGAAATTAGTACTTTCAGTAATAACAGTCATTAGGAAAGGGAACCAGAAGTTTCTAGCTACAATTTTTTTTGTAGCTAGAAATTTTTTGTGGGGTTTTTTTTTTGGGGGGGGACATATGAGAGGGTGGTATGGAGGGAGTGGTAAGAGGAACAAACTGTTGTTTCCAGATTGCTGTATTGTAATACAGACATAATTGATAGTTAAAAGATTTTTAACTTCACTGAAGTTAGAGATTTTATCAAACTAAATTAATGGCTTCCAGTGGTAATTGCCTTTACTTTTACAGTGTATAAAGCGATAAAATACAATGCAGATCATAGAATCATGCATGTATTACATATTTTTTTAAAACTTCCGAGTTTTGCAATCCTATTTTTAGACTCTTCTGTCTGAAAAATTGCACAAGCTTCCTTTAAAGGACTTAAGATATTTCCAAATTATCCTTCTGTTAAGGAGGTTTTCACTTTGAATGTTACAATTTGTGGTGTTAGTTATTCATCTACTTTGCCAGGTTTTATTTATTCCTCTGTCTTATATTTTTTGTAACTTACAGAATTTATTGTTTGTATTCATTTTTAAGTAATTATTGTGTGTTTTTAATTGAGTTTATATTGCATTATGCTAATTAAATGCAAGTTTTGGATCTTTCTGAGATGTCCATAAAATATTTATTTTAAATTTAGTAATTCTCTGAAGCAAACATTTCTTTTGTGCACTTGGTACTTATACCAGACTCCTCTGTTCAGAAACATAGAAGGACTCTGTTTTCTATATGTACAAATCAAACTGAATATTGCCAAGTGTTCAAACACCACTTCTGCCTAAAACCTGTGAATTAAATTCTTTCATCCATTCACTGAAAGGTTGTGTTACTGCATTACCCATTTGCAGTACCACTTGAAGTTCCTATGTTGTTCAACAAACTGCTTTTCACTTTCTGCCCTCAGAAGTGGTGATGATCTTGTGCTGTACAAGTGTGTCCTAATTCTTCTGCGTGTGGGGGAGGTGGACTCGGTTGAGCACAGGAATTTGTTCCTACCAAGCTTGGGTTTCTGAAGAAGCTGCTGCTGATCATTCACCTGGTTTGCGTTTTCATGTGAAAACGCCAAATCTTATTTTGCAGCTTGTTACTCTGCTAGGTTGCTGTTTGCTTTATTGTTTTTCCTGGTGGAAATCATGCTCACCATAGGATTTTTTCCAGTTTATAGAGTTTTGTTGAGTAAACATGGAAGATACCCTGACCAGAGGCTTTCTTTTGTTGCAGTATGAAGCTTGTGGCTAAGTGCTGTAACTATAAGACAGTAGTTTCCTTCTGTCCTGTGAATATGTTCTTTGATTGCACACAACTAGCTTATGAAAAGAGGTTAGTGTTTTTCAACTCCTGAAAACCTTTTGAATCTTTCCTTAGAGAGAAGATGATGAAGAAATGCAAGCCTTAAAAGAAAAACTGAAGTACTGGCAGAGGCTACGCCATGATCTTGAAAGAGCGCGTTTGTTGATTGAGCTTATACGTAAGCGTGAAAAATTAAAAAGAGAACAGGTAATTTGAGTGCCTTTTAATCTGGTGAATACTTGCTGAAGAAAAGATAAATTTATGTGTTCTCACATGCAGTTTTTGCAACACTGCAGTTTTTCACTGCACCGTTTGTCTGTGCATGCACTCATGTAAACTATTTAAAATTATCATAGGATCATAAAATGAGTTGGGTTGGAAGGGACCTTTAAAGGTCATTTAGTCCAACCACCCTGCAATAAGCCTGGACATGTTTAATGAGATCAGATTGCTCATAGCTTCATCAAACCTGACCTTGAATGTCTCCAGTGATGGGGCCTCCACCACCTCTCTGGGCAACCTGTTCCAGTGCCTCACCACCCTCATAGTGAAGTACTACTTCCTGATGTCTGATCTAAATGTACTCTGCTCTAGTTTAAAGCCATCGCCCTATATCCAATCACTACGTGCCCTTACAAACAGTCCTTCTCCAGCTTTCCTGTAGGACACTTTCAGGTACTGGAAGGCTGCTATAAGGTCTCCACTGAGCCGCCTTCTCTCCAGGCTGAATAAGCCCAGCACCCTCAGCCTGTCTTCATAGGAGAGGTGCTCCAGCCCTCTGATCATCCTTGTGGCCCTCCACTGGATGTGCTCCAAGATGCCCATGTCCTTCTTGTGTTGATGGCTCCAAAGCTGGACACAGTACTCCAGGTGGGGTGTCAGCAGAGCAGACTACAGGGAGAGAATCACCCCTCTCAATCTGCTGGCCACACTTGTTTTGATGCAGCCCAGGATGCAGTTGGCCTTCTGGGCTGCAAGTGCATATTGGTGGCTCATGTCCAGCTTTTCATCCATCAGTATCCCCAGGTCTTTTTCCGCAGGGCTGCTCTCGATCACACCATCTCTCAGACTCTATTGATAACAAGGATTGTCCCACCTGCAGGACCTTAAATTTGTCCTTACTGAACTTCATGAAGTTTTCATGGGCCCATCTCTCTAGCTCATCCAGGTCCCTCTGGATGTCATCCAGTCCCTCTGGTGTGTTGACTGCACCGTGCAGCTTGAGGTCATCTGCAACCAACAGTCTGTATCCTTGATGAAGATATTAAACAGCACTGGTCCTAGTACAGACCCCTGAGGGACACAACTTGTCACGGATTTCCATCTGGACATCAAGCCATTGACAACTACTCTCTGGGTGCTACCATCCAACCAATTCCTTATCCACCAGTCAGTCCACCCATCAAATCCATATTTCTTCAATTTAGAGAAAAGGATCTTGTGGGTGACCATGTCAGAGGCCTTGCAGAAATACAGATAGATTACATTCAATGCCATTCCCTTGTCTACTGATGTAGTCACTCCATTGCCCTTGGTGAAGCTGTGCTGGCTGTCTAGTGGCACCTTCCTGTCTTCCATGTGCCTCAGCATAGCTTCTACAGGGATTTTTTCCATGATCTTCCCAGGGACAGAGGTGAGACTGACAGGTCATTCTGGGGTCCTCCTTTTTACCATTTTTAAAAATGAATGTAATTTTTTCCCTTCTTCCAGTCATTGGACCTTCACCTGGCTTCCGTGACTTTTCAAATGTCGTGGAGAGTGGCTTGACATTTGTGTGTGTATACTTTTACAAGTTTATATTATATGCATACACACACTCCATTAGGGCGTTACTTTATTTTTTCCATAACAGGACTGTTTCTATGTTGATAACCTTTTAAATGGCCTGAAAATAAAAATATCAAGTAGCTGTAATACTGTAAAAAACCAATGAAAAGTCTTGAAGGATGATAAAGTATTTGAAGATGATGCTGATTCTGGTTTCTTAAATTACTTTATTGGAGTTAAATATATATAGACACTTAAATATACTGTTTCATATTTGAAGTACTTTACTGCTGTCACAAAAATCCTTTAAAACAGTATCTTAGTGAAAAATGCTCAATTGGATAATTCTTACTTCTTTAGGTCAAGATTGAGCAGGTTGCTATGGAACTTCAGCTTACTCCATTTACTGTACTTCTCCGATCAGTTCTGGATCAGCTGCAGGAAAAGGATTCTGCTCGTATATTTGCTCAGCCAGTGAACCTTAAAGAGGTATGTTTTAAGCTGTTGTCTCATATTTAGATATGACTGGGTGGCACTTCAGTACAAGGACAAGTCATTGCATGCAGAGTTGCAAGAAATGTTACTTTTAGTCTTTATTCTGATAATTTATGTTATGAGCTATGACTTAGCACTATGAAAGTCTTGTTTATGCTCATACACCCAAGCAATTTATGGGAAATACTTGGATGGATTAGTATGGGTGTATATTGATCTTTTGTGACAAGATCATTTGATAAAGCAAAAGGTAGCTTTGGCTGATAAAGCAAACTCAAAGGGTGCCTTGAAAATTGAAATGTGGATACTGTGTTCTTACTTGCAGGTGAAATTCCTTTTCGTTCACTGTTAAACTAGATAAGAGTGTACATGTGTGTATGCACATACACATGTACATGTCTTGTATAAATAACATGTGGACATGTATACATGTCTAAATTGCTTATATATGTGCATATACACTTAAATGTAAATATATACATTTATTAGTGTGCATAAATATAAATGCATGTCTATTATGTACATAATATAGAGTGCTAAAAACGTGTGGTTTCAGCATCTGTTAGTAGAGCTCAAACTTGTTACCTGAGATGTGGAACACTGTGATATGGAAACTTCTGTTGGTGTGAAATGTTTGTAATACCAAGATGTACAATTCCAAGCTATGTTTTGATGCTCTTGATTTGAGGTGTTGTATAAATATGTTTTAGAAAAAATACAGCTCAGTTAATAACTAATGTTACTTTGTCTGTAATGAGATAATTTTACCCATTTGTGTTTTAAATATTTATTCAAAGGTTCCAGATTATTTGGATCATATTAAACATCCTATGGATTTCTCTACCATGCGAAAACGGTTAGATGCTCAAGGCTATAAAAACCTCAGTGAGTTTGAAGAAGACTTCAATCTTATCATAGATAACTGTATGAAATACAATGCAAAAGATACCATATTCTATAGAGCTGCAGTGCGGTTAAGAGATCAAGGAGGTGTAGTTCTCAGGCAAGCTAGGCGAGATGCTGAAGGAATCGGTTATAATAATGAAACTGGAATGCACTTACCTGAACGGCCTAAACTTGAGTCACCCCAGCCTTTCTCTTGGGAAGATGGTAAGATGTTTTTGGATTATTTTTAAAAGTTCTGGGGTTTTTTACACACAGTGTGTACGTTCTATACAGATGTTTGATTGTTTAGTTTCCTGACTAGATCACATGTCATTAAAACAATTACTTGAAAGACACAAGTGTTTCTGTTCTGCTAGATCTGTCATTAGGTTTTTAAATTGAGCACTTGCCCTCACATGATTGTATATGCTTTTAAGTCATGGGTAATGACTACTAGTACACATAAACAGAAGTACGTTCTTAAATAACCTACTGAATTTAAAAAGACATTTTTAAAAAGTACTATTAGGAATTCTCTGAGGTTTTGGCAGTGAAGGATAAAAATTGACATGTTTTTTCTATAATCATAATCTTGCCCTTCTCTTTGACAAGAAGGAAATAATCAGATAGAGTTGGAAGGATTAATTATATTTTCCTTCTGACCTTTTAATTCTTTGCTCTACTACTTAGTTTTCTTGAGTAAAATGTTGATCAAGAAGAATAGTAATTATATAGCATGAATTGTTTCAACATTTCTTCACTGGTAATGGTGAAGGTACTAAAACTGTAATCTAAGTAGCTGTTTGATGACACTTAAATTCTGGCAAGTGATTTTTTTTTTTCCCCCTCCTGTTGGTGTTGTTTTTCTGGGAAATACTCTGGGGAAACACTAACACATTTTAAATTATACATATTTTGACTTCAGTGGATAGGTTACTGAATCCTGCAAACAGAGCCCATATGTCCTTGGAAGAACAGCTGAGAGAGTTGCTAGAAAAACTTGATCTCACCTGTGCAATGAAATCCAGTGGGTCAAGGAGCAAAAGAGCAAAGCTGTTAAAGAAAGAAATCAGCATTATTCGCAACAAACTAAGTCAACAACACAACCAAGCTCCTCAAATAGAATCAGGTATTGGAAGCTTTGAAGAAGAAAGTGCAGCATTAGAACAAGATGGAGAAGAAGAAGGTAAGATTTCAAACTTTTAAAATCAGTACTGTTCTGAACCTCTTCAGTCAGGTGCTTTACTGATTTGGGTTAGAGAGTTTAATAAATGAAGAAGTATATTTAAGTTTTAAATGGACAAATAGCCGCTTATTCACAAAAATACTTTAAGATTATGAGAATGATCTATTTAAACAAAACCTCCCTCTGTTGTTTTCCATAGTAGCAAGGCTTTTAAAAAATTTAAGCATTAAGAAACTAAAGTACAAAGAATCTCATAAAAAGGAATTGGAAATGTCTGAGTGGAAAACATCTTTGTACTTTCAGAAATCCACTTAAATGCCAAAATACGTATTAGGATTATGTGAGCCTCAGTCACTGGTGCTGAAAGCTCTGGCCATTTTACCATCTTTTGTAGCTCGTTTGTGTTTTCTTCTCCTCTGGGGAGGGTGGAGGGTAGGTTTGGAGTGGTTTGGGGTTCATTGGGGGATTGTGTTTCTGGGTTGTTTTTTTTTTTAAATCTAACTATTGATAGGACTTAACAAACTTCATGTTGTAGAATAAAGTGAGCTGTATCTAACCAGCCTTTACCCTTGTGCTTCTTTTCCTCCTCAAAACATTGGTCTCAGAACTGCATCTATTCTGCACGTTTTTTTTTGTTTGTTTCTTTTTAAATCAGTTATGGAGGTCCTTATAGCTTATTTTAAAATCTGGTCTCTTAAAAAAAAAAAAAAAAAAAAAAAAAATATATATATATATATATGTTCTATTGAGTCTGTTTCACAATCAGCTCTTTTCCAAAAAGCTAACCAGTTTTTCTTTAGGCGAGTTAGATGACATATTTCATTTTGCATAAGTGCAGTGAATGGGGGGAGGAAAGAGCTCAAGGGAAAATGGAAGCATGGTGATACATAAAACTGTCTGGATCTGGTGTAGCTTGATTCTATCCGTTTTTGAAAGGTGAAGTCAATAAAACAACTGTCGTTAACTGCCATTCAAACAGCTTGGGTGTTTAATTCTTGGTGTGACTAAAAATGCTTTTCAGAGATAACACTTGCTTGAGATTTGAACGACAGCAGTAGGAAAAATATACATGGATCAGCATCCTTACCTTGTTCTGAGGCCATTAAGTATTCTTAAAATGCTTAATGATTTTTAAAAAAATTTCTGTGGTGGGTTTTTTGGTAGCTTCTTGTTGATTTTTTGGGGAGTATTTTTAATAATCAAGTGATGATGGGACTGAATTGAGTTCTCTAGGAATGCAGTTTCTGGCAGATAATGGATACACTAACTTTTTTTACTTATAGCTTAACATTTTTATAACACAGCGTTTCACTGCAGCAGTTTGTGCAAAAAATAGTCCAGAACTGAGTAGTAGCTATTTTCTTACATTTAAAAAAAGCATAATGAAGAGCATGATTGAGAGTTGATTGGCATCGTTACAATTTTGATCCAGTGAAGAGTTTTATTCATTAATTCAAATTTTGATTCTGAAATAGGAACTTAGAGGAGTAGAGAAAACATACTTCCATATGGAAAGATGAGTAAAGTAGTAGAATCCTGTGCTCAGGATATCTAAAGGGTATGATCAGATTATGTGAAAAATCTGGTACCAAAATAACCCCATGAAATACAGCTTTTCAGTGTCTGAATTTTTGTCAAGTGTTTTTCTGTGCTTAAATATTTTTGTGACTATTTTCTAATTAATTGTAAGAAAAACAGAATTTGTTCACAAAGAACAGTCACCTTGGACATTGTAAACTACAGGCTTTTTTTAATTGGTGATACTTAAACTTACCTGACTGTGTCAGATCATTCTAAATGTCGTCCTGAAATACTATATAAATTCTACTACTTGTATGCCTTCAAAGGATGTAAGCATAGCCACACTTTATTTTATCAATATATTTTAATAAGCACTATGCTGTTGCTTAGTTAAACCTTAAACAGCAAGGTAGAGAGCTTTCTGTGCTTAGAATTTACGGATTTCCAAGTAAGCATTTGCTGAAACAAAACAACATAGAGATTTAGTTCACTAAACCCTTGGGGGTTTTTTTACACCTTTTTTCAGGTGGCTTAGAAAAAGATGACCATAAATATTATGTTAGTTTCATATGGTTACTCTAGAATAAGAATCTTCTTTTTTTTCTTGTTAATTTATATTTACAAAGATGCTTTTGGAAGATTGAAGGTTTTAATATCTTTTTAGGGTGTTAATTATGGGTTAGGAAATACTTCTTGTATATGGGAGTACTGCAACAGTGAAATATTTATTTTCTTTCCCATCACTTGGGATTGAAAACCTAAAACTAGTTTTATATGAGCAAAGGTGTATCTCCATTGTCTTTTCCCAGCACGGAATTACTGGAAGTAACTGGGAGATAATCATGTTTACAAAAGAGGGGAAAAAAAGGGAAGGGAAGGAAAGAAAGAAAGAAAGAAGCAAAAAATGGTAGAGGGTGGTTTTTCTGATTTCTCCTATGAGTCTGAATTATCAAGTGTATATTTGCTAACTAGCGTCTAATCAAGCTGCAAGAATTTAGGGGTGGTTTCTTGGGGTTTTATTCTCTCCTTTTAAAATTTATTTTTGGGTAGATAAAACTTCTAGCCACCACGGTGAAACAGCTTTGAAAATCTTGCCTTTCTGTAAATTTTACAACACATTTTAGCACACTCTAGCAGATCAGATTACAAATACTTCTTTTTTTTTTTAAGTTTATCGGATAAAATTTGTCTTAGGCAGGTATGGTGAATATTGATAAGATGAAATGGATAAGAATGTATACTATCAAAATTTTACTTGAATGGCAGTGTAATTGCATTTAACAGATAATCATCCACTACCCCAACTTTCTATTTTAAAAAAATAGGTATCTTAGTTTTTAGTTAATGAAACTAACATAACTGCATGAGAAGTAAAAAGTATTTATCCAGGTGTAAATTGTTAACACCAACTATAAACACCTACTTTTCTATCCCTGTTACATTCACAGTATAAAAGTAGGAATTACTAACTAGGACAGATTGTTGCTAGATGAGGTTTGTTTTTAAAATGTTATGCTTTGTTTCCAAACAACAATTTATTTGGTGGGCTGCACATTTGTAGTGAGTTTTATAATAGAATTTATAACTGCAGGTTTTCAAAAATCACACTCTATTTATAATTTTTTCAGGAGATAAATCTCCCCCTAAACTTGAACCATCAGATGCATTACCTCTTCCTTCAAACTTGGAGACTAATTCAGAACCACCAACCCTCAAACCAGTAGAACTCAATCCAGAGCAGAGTAAGCTTTACAAAAGAGTAAAATTTGATAATGAATTATATAGCACTTCCATTCAGAAAGAAATAAATGGACACACTCCAGAACACTTACTTGACAGTAATCTCAATGAGTCGACTGTTTCTGCTGTAGCTGAGTCATCAACTGATGTAAACAGACGTACATCCATTCTCTTCTGCAAATCGAAAAGTATAAGCCCCCAAAAGTCTGCAAAGAACACTGAAACCCAGCCAACTTCTCCACAGCTAGGGACCAAAACCTTTTTGTCTGTAGTCCTTCCAAGGTTGGAGACACTTCTGCACCCAAGGAAAAGATCAAGGAGTGCATGTGGAGATTCTGAGGTTGATGATGAGTCCCCTGTAAAGCGCTTGGATACAGGTAAATGTTACAAAAATTATTTGAATGGATGTATCTCAAAAGTTAACATACTTGTTTGGGGTTTTTTTAACATACATTAATCTTCATATTTAGAACTTGACCAGTGTTTCCTCATAGTTGAGGACCTACAGTTCAGAAAATGACTGATTCATTTTTGTGTTGGCCCTATGCAAATTAGTGAACAGAGTTTTACAGTTTTCACTTCAGCGGAGGAATCTTCAAATCTACATGTGTAGTTGTTTTTTTTTTTTTTTTTAATAAAGCTGTTTTCCATTTCCTTTTGTTGCAACCAATAGGAAAGGTGAATCAGCTGCTTTTTTTGGAAATTCCCTGTGTAATTACATGGAAACTTGATATATGGTGCCAAAACTAGAACTCTTACAAGGAGAAGCATGGAAAATTGATGCTCCATGTATGACTTCAATTTGCTGTAGTGTTACTCCAAGCATATCTTCACATTATGAAACTGATGACTGTGTATGAGGTGCTTTGTATACCCATGTATTTTATGGAAGTGTTAAAATCTCAGAAGTGTAATGGCATCTCCCGTGTTCGCTTTCTTTAGTCTGTGCACTTAAAATTTTTAACCAATTTTGAAGAATCTAAGTGTAAGACTGCGCTCTTAATGAGACTTCTGTAAAGAACACTTAAAACAGATATCTTGATACATCAGTGCAGTACAGTTGAAGACCTTGATTACACCTTTTCTTAGCAAACCTTAGTTCTACTTATTGGAGAAGCTCAAATGACACACTCTCTGGGGAAGAACAGTAGCATAAGGAAAGTACTTCAGTATATTCCCTGAACGTTGTCCATACCTATTGCTGTGACTTACATGACTTGAAATAAAGACTGTTTCGTTGTCATGTTGATAACTCATATGGAGGTATGAAAACAGCATGTGTGGGGGGGTTGTGTCTTTGAATGAAAGATAGAGGAATTTACTTTGAACATTTGTTGTGAAGATGTGTTCCAAAAGCTGTTTGTATGTTTTGTGGGGGTTTTTTTGTGGTTTCGGGGGGTGGGGGAGAGGCGAGATTGGTTGGTTGGGGTGGGGTTGTTTGTTGGGGTTCTCTTGTTTGGTTTTTGTGGGGGTTTTTTGGACAGTGGTGTTACTGGTTTTCTAACGATCAAGTGAGGAGGAAAATTATTCTAATGCCAGCATGAGAAAATAAGTAAGATTTTGTATGGGCTGTCTTTATGTTTTTGTTTTTTCTTTTGCCTTCATGGAAAGCCCCAGTTTCCATTCCTTTTCATATACCTTAGAAAGACCATATAGGTTTGATACTGTGCTTTGACCGGTTTTGAAGTAGGAATCATGTGGCAGTAGTGTGATGTCAGAAATGGGTTAATCTTCATTAATGACATAAAAAGCTTTGGTTTCCAAATACTCCAATTTACCAGTCTTTAATGTAGGCAATTTCGTTATGTACCTTTATACAGATTGTCTTTTATCACCTGTGGAGTGAATCATTTTGTGCCTGATCCCACTAGGAATTAGTACTAATACCTTCAAATGTTTTATCTTAAGCATTGTGAATTGTTTCTTTGGGGGTGGAAATGTTTTTATTATATAGGGATATGGATGTAAGAAGATTTCTGAATACTTGTAAAACCTGTCGGTTTGTTTGTTTTCTTTCTGTAGAGTTTAGGTGTATGTGGAGCAAATGTGCTTTAATTATGTAGAAACAAAAAAAAACCCCACCCAAACCAACCACAGATCAAGGAATTATGGAGAGTTTCTTCTAATTTTAGTACTCTTCCCATTTCAGAATTTATAGGGGTTTGAGTTGTGGGTTTTTAATATAACATGTATGCTAGAAATAGGAATAAAATCCAAAAGTTTAATTTTAAAAAAAATCTGCAGCCAATTCCTGAAACTAAGAAAGATAATGCACAGAATTAAATTTATGTAGAACTAATGCTTGGAGGGGATTTATATTTAAAGATTTTATTTGTTCAAGAAGAAACTGTGCATGTGAATTGAAACAGTTTAGCTGTTAAATTCACCTTAAGGTGTTCGAGTTACTCTTTAATAGTACATGGGGTTTTATAAACATACACGTTTCACACAGGTTTGTCAGTTTATCAAATCCTGTGATTTTTCCACTTGCAACTAAATATTCCACTTTCAGGTGAGAGATTTTCTCATGTTATATTCAGATTTGTGGCTCCACGCTAATTTAAGAAATTGGAAGCTATTTTGAGCTACAATTCAGCGGGAAACCTGCACAAAGCTCAGATGTTTTCTGAGCTGCTGGGGTTTATTCAAAAGAATTCAGCAGACATGAGCTTTTTCTCTACAAAACCATACCATGATAGAGAAGGCATGCCTTCAGGCTTCTACTGTGTTTTTGGGAGTTAGTGACTTCCTGAACAATCACTGTATTTGAAAATTACTTATCATTGCAGTTTTCTGACTGGTGGGAATGTTGAATACCCGCAATTCTAGTGGATATAGGAAAGAAAGTCCTTTACAAAGGACTTTGCTTTACAAACAAAGCATTGACATTTTAAAGTGGTTTAGAGCTGGACTGTCAGATCTGTTTTCCTTCCTTATTTATGCACAACCAGTGTGTGGTTTTTTTACCATTGCTTAAGGACGCCTTGTTGTCCTTCACCTTACTCAGTCTCCTTAATGTTTCCCCCTTTCATGTCACTTATGTATTCTTACATGAAGAAGTTCAAAGAAAGACTCTAAAGCTTACTTAACTAAGTAAAACAGCATCTACATTGTCTGATACTTCATTATTCTTATGGACTGCCTTTTATTATGCTATTTTAATTACTTTGAAGTTGGTGGGCTTACCAGTTAGCTTCAAGGAGGGCACATAAAGGATCCATTGGTATACCACTTTGTAAGTATGGTGTCCTATGCTGTGTTGGTTTTCATATGCAAAACAATCATTGAAGTAGTAGCTTTTTTCAGAAATAGGGGACTGTTGTATATAGCTTAAACTTAAACGAGGAGTGCAAGCATTTCACTCTGACCTCCCTTTTTATGTGAATCTTTGTTGGAAAAATAAGCAGTAGTATCATGTAACCCTAAGTTTTATTTTTATAGTGTTCTATTAGGACATTACCACACACACACATCTCTCAATATGTCAGTCACATCTTTCTCCATACTTGCTATGTGGAAACTGACAGCTGCATAGTGGAAAGATGTATTTAAAAATGTCTAAGACATGCTTGATTTATCTTGGTTTTGTTTCATATGGTATCTAGCATTTTCAAAAAGATTATAGAAATTTTGGTCCTATCAGACACTGATGTATGATTCTTGACGTTCAGGCATGTCAAATCTTTGCTGTGACAAGTTCAATGACCTTTTCAAAATATCTGTTGTATACTTAATCTTGCTCTTCTGTTACAAAGATTAATCCTTTTCATCATGAAATTAGTTGGTGCAGATATTGTATCTGAGAAAAATAAAGCTGATTAAGGGATAAAAGGTAGATTTTACCACGCACTTAAAATTGCCTGTATCAGTTGTGTACTGGTAAAATAAACTCCTGGAACTAATGACTGTTTCTGAGATACCTTTTGAGCACTATAAAATGCTAGATTAGATTCAGATTATATTTTCATGTTGTTTTTGGTTTTATCAGTCACCTAATTAATCTTTTGTAAATTTAGGATAGTAACTCACACTTACTGTGTTTGTACAGTCTATTTTAATTAGAACCTGAGTATTCAGAATATACTATCCCAAAGGAATCACTTCAATTTAGGATTGCAAATAGTGATTATTATAATGTGTGGGTTTTCTGTTATTTCTTGGCTAGATAGCAGTCATAGAAAACGTCAGTGAAACAAACAATTTACTTAATATTCTTGCTTCCAGCTACACAGAAGGAAAGGCCCTGAAATAGAGGTAAACAAATATTTGTAGTTTGGATCAGTGAGTTAGAGTATTTAACACAGTAAAAACCACAGGTTTTGGGAAACGGGGGGAACTTATGATTTCTTAATATGTACTCTGTGTGTAGTTGTCAGCTGTTGACAAAAGTTGACTTTGTTTCTGCCCTATCATTACAAAAAAATGTTTGACAGCACATAAGAACTGTTTGTGAGTAACCCATATATGAATTCCACTTGCATTTCATATAGTATAATATATATTAGATTTCTCATCAATCCCTGGCAGTGTTCAAGGTCAGGCTGGATGGGGCTTCAGGCAGCCTTGTCTAGTGGGAGGTGACTCTGCCCGTGACAGGGGGTTGGAACGAGATGATCTTTAAAGTCCCTTCCAACCCAAACCAGTCTGATTCTGTGAAATCTTTGGCTCTCTGGAGCACAGGCCAATGCTTGAAAGTGAAGCTTCATAATGTGCAGCAGTGAATTACTGTTCTCTAAATGGAAGAAATTAAAGTAAAACATACATATATATCGACATAACCTGTGTCCTCTTAAGTAAATAACAAACTGAAGTAAATGTGAAAAAACACATTGGAATAATTACCGTAGTTAACATAGACAGGAATGATAGTGTATATTCTTGAGTAAATTGCAGTAATTTGACTAAATCTACTGACAGAGTTCTTATACTTTGATTGAAAACTCTTTTGTTTTCTTTTTTTCTCTTAATGCATAGTGACTGTTTCCCCGTAAAATCTGATGTAAAATTCAGTTATTGAAGCTGTTAGTGATGTCCAAAACCTTCAGCTGCCTGCCTTCAGGAGTTTCCGAACATAAAACATTGTAAGGTGTATATGCAAACAAAGCATTGGAGATTCTGAAGGCCTGAAAGATTATTACCTGGTTTCTTAAATTTGTAAGTGTAGCGACCTGGGGACTACAGGAGCTCAGCTGCTCGGCTGTGAGGATAAAACCTGGCTGCACAGCAATCCATAAGTACCAAAGAAGCAAAGAAAGTGAAGTTTGACTAGAGCAGTCTCTAAACTGTTGTGGGGGGAGAGATGTGGTAGTGTGGTTTTGCTTGGTTTTGACAAGTTTGGGGACAAGTAGGGTTTTGGCAGTGGGGGAAGGGGTTAATGGGATGGTAGAGCACTGAGAGATTTTAACCACTTACTAAGAAAATCAGTTAAGTTAAGGAGAAAATTTAAAAAAAAAAACCCAAACCCAAACAAAAAATCAAAAAACCACCCAAAAACCCAAACAAAAAAGGTCAACCAACAAAAAAACCTGTATGCTGCATTTCTTTCTTTTTTTTTTTTTTAACTTGGCCTTCTTAAGCTTTTGACAGCAATTCTGTAAGCCCTACTAAAATTTTTACCATTTTAATTTTCAGAGAAATTTTGAGAAAGAGGAATATTTTGTGGTACATGTGGAATAAAGTGCATAAGGCAGAAAGAGGAGGAAAGAAACATTTTATACCAGCCAGCAACTGCAGTGACATTAAAGAGAATAAATGTTCCTTTTTGGTTTATTTCATGTAAAGAACCATAGTATTACCTTCCTCACTATTTAAAATCCTTTGCTTATTTCTTATATTGTTAGAGGGAATTTTGAGCAGCAGTCAAGAGTAGTGGGTCTTGGTGATATATGAGGGGGTTGTCCTTTCTCAAAGCTTGTGAAGTGTATCATGCATAACTTAAATTATGCATTAATATTTTAGAAATTTTTCTTGGGTCTTAAACCTGTTAATTTCTTTGAAATTATTTATTTTTGTTATTTTTGAGATTAATTTTTAGCACCCAACTGCTGTGTTTTCTTAGATCAGTATAACTGAATCTTCTGTAATAATAGTATTTTTAGATGCCCTTCTGTTTGTCTTGATCCTGTAAGAATTGTGGAGCCTTTACTGTATTCTGGCATTGTGGGGTTTTTTTGGGGTGGGTTTGTTTTTTCTTTGTTTGGTTGGGTTGTTTAGGTTTTTGGCTTTTTTTTAATGCTTAGCTCATTTCTTGGCCTGGGTTTGGCTTTCTGAAAAATAAAATGTCATAGTCCCTTGCGTGCTTCATGTGTGGCATTTAACACTAACTTTTCTGTGTGGTGCAGATGGTTAAACAGAGAACTGTGGGGTTTATTTGAAGGTATTTTAAAAAAAAAAAAAGTTAATTCCTGCTTGGAACATCATGAAATAGTTTGGGTACAAGAGGACCTTGAGAGGTCATCTAGTCCAGCCCCCACATAGTGTCCTACAGATCTGAGAGATGGATGATCATAACAATGAATCTGGTGACTCCAACGCTAACTTCAGGCACTAAACCTGGAAGTCAAAAATACTGGTGACTTAGGGCACAATCGACTGTGACTGGGGAGAGAGGGAGACAGTTTCCACAGCATGATTGACTGCAAGAGGAATGTGTCTCCAAAGAGTCTGTGTGGGTTTGTGTCCTAGTTGTGGCTAGGATAGAGTTAATTTCTTTCTAGCAGTGGATGGAATGCAGTGTTTGGGAGTTAGGATGGGAGCAGTGCTGATAACACAGGGATGTTTCTAGTTGTTGCCAAGCAGTCAAAGGCTTTTCAGTTGTTCATATTTCCCCACTAACAAGAAGGGAGGGGACACAGCCAGGACAGGTGACCCAAACTTTCCAAAAGGGGTATTCCATGCCAATTAAGTCATGCTCATTGTTAAAGGGGGACTGATGGGAGGAGGAGCAGGCAGCTCCAGGACAATTTTGGGGACGGTCTGGTGTCGGGACGACTCTGAGCTGCATGGCCTGAGTTGTGTGGTTCAGTGAGAAGCTGCATCGTGTATCACCGGTTTTGTATATTTTGCTATAAAGTCCTGTTGTTGTTATTGTATCTATCTTTCTGCTAGCCCAGTAAACTATCCTTATCCCAACCTGCGAGGTTTTGGTTCCTTGGGTTTTCTTCTCTCTCCCTTTCCCCCACCTCAGTTCCCCTTCCCCCCCAATCCCTCTTAAAGAACAAGTGGCTGCGTGGTGCCTGGCTCTTGTCTGGGGCAAAACCACCACATTTGTGGGTTTTGTCATCTTTTCCCCTTTTCTTCATTTTGTCCCTGTGGATGAGAATACATTATATAGTTACATATATAGAGGGGGGTGCTGCATAAAGGGTAATTATGGTAGCATGTAATCCTTTACTACATCATACATGCAGTCTAATATTTTGGGATATTCTTAATTGATAGCTCTGTTCTGTGTTGCCCATGTAGTACCCAGACATGGTTTCTTCAGTTTTCTTTCAGAGGAAGTATGCAAGTAAGAAGGTGTCCTGTACAAATAAATTTTAAAAAAAAATTACTCAAGAACAGGTAAAATACTTGAAGTGAAGTTGCTTTTATTTTGTTGGTACCAAAACAGTGCACATTGGTCATGCTGTCATTTGAATTTTGCCATGCTGTGCTATCCTAACATGTAATATGCACCCCTGGTTTAATTTTCCTTTCTCTTCCCCTTCCTTTTTTTTTTCCCCTCTTCTTTTGTTTACTTTCCCTTTTTCCCCTCCTTCAAAAGCTGTAATAATACAGCTGCCACTCAGAAATTACTTTTTAACATGTCATTGGAAAAAATGGGAGATGAAAGCAGATGTTGAAAACTAACCTTTGTCTCACAACCCACACTACAGATTCATCTGATTAGGTACAAAGATATGAATATGCAAGTCAGCCTTACTTTAACTCTTTGCATTCAGTGCTGTGCTGCCTAAAAATAGCAAAGATGGGTTGGTGTTTAATGGGCCCTTGATTATCTTACTTCATGAAGTTTCCAGCACTGTCAGGTTGACTGCATGAGTAGTGAAGCCTCTTGTCTTGTCTTTGCTGCTCCTTTCATTGAAGACAGTTTTAGGATTGTAAGCATTGTTAAATTTTGCTAGGCTTGAATACCTTTTCAGTGTGATGTTAGAGTCTCCAAAGGGTTTGTATCATCCACCTCCTCAGGTACAGCACAAGCTATTACAGAAGGGTGATGCCTATAGTAAGCACTGGGATCTTTCATACAGAGTCACTTGAAGTTTTCATCTCCCTGTGTGAAATGCCTCTCAAGGACTGGAAAATTAGGTCCAAAAAAGGAGCTGTGTAACTTCAAGGACTTGGAGTTTACCATGTTGTCCTGTATGTCATCTTGGGTGAGGCAGATCTCTCGTAAACGTTTCTGCCTTCATCTTTCTTTCAGGCACCAACTTCAGTTTCAGTTTCTGCTCTCTCTACTACACACAAATTAAGAACTTAATTTTCTAAGTTAAAGGCAAACAGTAAATTGTTTCCTTTTAATAGAGTAGGATTGCTGGACATGCTTACATAGGAGAGCTCTGAAGTTCTCCTGTCTGTCTGTTTCCTTTTCTTTGGTTGCCATACCCTGTAATTGTGTTCTCACAATTACAGGGAAACATTTACTTTCAAAGAAGAAATTGTGTTGGTAAAAGCTCTGTATAAAATCCTTTAGATAGCAATTTAAGAAAAAGAAGCTAGTTCCATTTAGGAAATGGAATTGCCTGCCTTGGTAGGTCCTGTTGGGCAGCTCTGAAAGGCTGCTAGGCACTGGGATTTTAATGCAGTATATTGATTAGATGCTATTTCATTATATACATTGAGAATAAAATAATCTTTATTGATTGAAGTTTTTAATAACTTTGTTTTCTTTCTTTTAATTTATATCGAGATTTGGTAGGTGATAAAGTAGAAATCTTCAAATGGAAAATGTGTAGGACAGTATTTTTCTAACAATCTTTACTGTTTGAGTTATGCATAATTCAGAAAAAATGTTTGGAAAAAAGATTCTGATCTTAAATACTGATAAGTAGTCTTTGCCAAGACAATTAGAAGTTAAATGGTTGTAAATATTACTGACTTTCTTGGATCCTGAATGACATAACATTCATACACTTGTGATTCAGGCACTTTAAACTTGTACTTTTACAATCATCTGTTTGCACATGTCATAAATCATATAAACTAGAACTGACAAAAAATTCAATTTATAAAGTTAGTTCTAAAGCCTTCAAGTTTTGTGCTTGCAATTTTTAATGGTATTTTCTACTATACTACTACTGTCATCAGTTTTTTTCTGTCTCACTGGAACAGCTGATATTCTCTCTAGAAGTTTTACAATGTATTTTTGAGAAACATTTCTCTTGTATGCTCTTTTTTCCCTTTCAGATTTTTCTGGAATGTTTTCCTACTCCTACACTAGTGTTGCCTCCCACTTGTATATTTTAAAATGTCTTGAACAGTCGTCCTACAGTACAGTGATCCTATCATTGCAGTGCACAGAGCAACAGGCAATCCTTATCTTGTGAAAGCTGCAGTCATGAATGATGATTAGTTTCCTTTCCTGTTGTGCAAGTCAGATTCAGCTGTTTTCTCATCAGTTTAGCCAGAAACACTTCTCCCAGGTTTTGAAGAAAATGAGTAAGTTACAGGATGAATTCTTAAACATTCTTTTGAAACATATCAAACTGTTCGGTGAGCCACCAAACTGTTTTCATTATGTTACTCAGACCAACAAAGATGAAGTATTTCTGTTTAGGATCTTGAAAGCTGCTGCTGTTTAGTGTGTAGGTGCCACGTCATGGGCTCACACTGAGCTTTCTTTGCTGTCTTTGGCCATGACCAAATTTTAAGCACTTTTTAAAAGCTTTATTTCCAAGGGGACTCTTCACACCAACTTTATCATCTTTGTGAGTCACTGGCTCCCATTTTGTCTGCATACTGAAGACTGTTTTAAGAACTGTAAGCTTTGACATGCTCAGATACTCATCTATGTATTCTAAAAATAAGGATTGTGTCTAATATTCTTCCTGAACTCCAGATATTACTGTTGGAAGTAGACATTTATAGGTTTAGTCTAGGATTCACATTTTAAAAAGACACTGTGGATGCCTTCCTATTGCTGCAATACACCCATTTTCAGGGTTTGCATATTTAAAAATACAAAGCTTCTGATTATGTACCTTAAAATATTCCTTTATCCCATCTGTGCACACCTGTATGTATAAATCCTTTTAAATAAATTAGGGTCATCCCCCTCCTTATTCTTGAGGGATTTTCAGATGCATTTCAGAATCACGTTCTTGATGCATATCATGCACGTGGAGGTTGTGTTCTATGCTTTCTGTGACTTGAATATATTTTCTTTTTTGAGGAGGACAGAGTGAAAGTGAAACCTTTAATCTAGTTTTGCCCTTTTTGGAACTTTAGCTGAGTATTAGTGTCAGAATACGTGGAACGCTTGTGTCATTCTCACTGTCTCTGGTCGCTGCTGTAAGGGTGGCTTATTTATTTGAAAGCTCTTGTTTCCTTTCAGAGAGACTTAATGGCTTTTTCACTGTCTTCCAGGTTCTCATATTAACTAATATCATGCTGGGTATTTATCTCTTTGGATCCTAATTATTTTCTGTTATCTTCAACTTGGAATGGAATTCAATTAAATGATCATTTTGGAACGCAGAAAGACAATTACATTTGAAGTAATTATTTTGGATCATGTTGGAGACACCAGCCATCCTTAAAACAAAAAAAATATGAACACTGTTGGAGGAAGTCTTTGACATATATGAAACTATGCTCTTCATTCAATATATTGCCCCATTTCCGTAAGTGATACAGTTGTACATGTTGTAGTATATGTGACGCAAATTGGTCGCAGATTTTTTTACCAGTCCCAGCATTCTTATTCCCAGAACATGCTCTGTGAAAGAGAGCAGCTTAGTTAAGAATGTTCCATCTCCATCCTCTTCCCTTCCCCAAAATCCAGTCTAATCTTCCCTGGAGGAGTAAAAATGTACAAAAAATGCCTTACCTATTTTTGTGCATTTATGTAATTTTAATTACACTTTTTTCCTTAAATACATCTATTTTAATGAAGACTAATACCACTCGTGCTGGGTAAGTGCACAAGTCAGGACTTGATTAGTCCTTGCTTGGTAAAATTAACCTAAGTAGTGTTATAGGAATGCTGGTGTGCTGTGTGCAGTTGTTTTTTGAATGCTCCCACATCTTAGTGGTTGTAATTAATTTATCAGTTTTCATTATTTCTCAGCTATTCAGCTGTAGTTTTCATACAGCACTTAATCTTACATTTGGGTATGCTTCAGTTTTGCATCAAGCAATGCATAATGAAGTTTTAATTGCTTTAGAATAATTTTATACGAGTTCTGCTTCTTTATTTCAGCAGAACTGCAAGAGATGATGACAGTCTAAAATGCACAGTTCTGTATTCTCTAGCAACATTTTGTACGCTCGTGGAGCACACTGTGCCTTGGACTACCCTGAGGTTTTTTCCTCTGTCACTTTTTTTTTCCCAACTTCTGCTGTCTTTCCAGAGTTATCTTTTCCTGCTTCCATTAATTTAATATGGGCAACAAGGTTCTAACTTGCTTGATGTGAGTAGTCAGTGGAAGTTTTAATGGCAGATTGAGAACAAACAGCTGCTGTTGAGGATAAAGTTGGAACCCTGATAAATACAATTTTCAGGGCAGTGGGAAACCTGTGAAAAAGTATCAAGCTGTTCTTTGGCTTGCTTCCCTTAGTTTACAGTTGTTTGTTAGTGTTTATTTTTAAAGTTGTGTGTGTTATATGCTACGATTGATGTGGCAATAAACTGTATGTAAATTGAAGTCTAGAGCTGAAGGTTAGAAATTGCAGTAACCCTGCCATAGCAGACTTCAATATTTGAAAATTCTTTGGCTGGTTTTTGGGGGGAATTTTTTGTTTGTGTGGCAGTGGTTTTTTCCCTTTTGTTTTGGTTTTGTTTTGTTTTTAATGAGGAAGCTCTGCCTCTGAGAGTGGACTGCTTTTTAAAGAACTTAAGACACAGGAAAATAAAAGGGAATAATCCAATGATGAAAGGGTTTAGTTTGATGTTTGGAATGTTTTTTACAGGGATTGTTTTTAATCAGGGATGTTGGTGAGTAGGGCTTATATGTGAAGTTCAGTACCTGACCTGATAAAGTTCCTCACTGTGACTGTAGAGAAAGCTCAGTTGATCTAATAAAATCATGAGCTTTTGGAAGATGTAAACGGCTCATGCAGGTTTGTTGAAGGCTTACCCAGGCTACTAATCCACAAAAGCAGGATGAGTTTCTTTCCCCATGATTTTATTTTACCTTCTTAGTGTAATATCTTTTGAGCCAATAAAATGTAAATTCCTTAAAGCAAACAGAGATCTTCTTTAATATCTCTTATTCTGCTAGTTCCAGGAGTTTAGATGTTTTTTGATTCATGGGAGAAGTTTAGTAGCAATGTAAAAAACCAAACTTCCAGTTATAGTATGTAAATGTAACAATCTATTTCTTTCTTTTATTTTTTTTTCTTGTTTTCCCCATTGTTGATACCATAAAGCACTGACATTTTCTTGCCACAATTTTTCTGTCAGGTAGCAAGGTCACTTGGAAACTGCTGCATCTTTGAGTAGGTATGAGGGCATGTTGTTTAAAATAAGTGTTGAGGTCTGTCTGTCTTAAAATAATGCCTGTTCCTTATACTTTCTGGAAAGTGGACAGTATAAACTTGAGGCCCATAGGTTGCATAAGCTCATGTCGTTCAGGGCTTGATATGCAGGCAGATTACTCCTGCTGGTAGCCTGCACGTTCTTTGTTTTTCATACTTTTGCAAGCAAGAGAGAAATGTGTCTGAGCAGCTCTAAATTCTTTTCACTTTAATATTCCATGTTAGAAAAGTGGTTTGGTGGGGTTTCTTTCCCTCACTGTTAGTAACCATGCCACAAATTGAGAAAACGTTGAGTACTGTAATCTTAGAAACCTACGTTAGTGAATTAAAGGAGCCATTCAACAGGTGATGTAGGTTATGTCTGTTGTTTCTCAGTATCAGCAATCAGGCAGAAACCATTGCAAGGGACTGAGAGCACCAAAATGTCCCAATTCAGTGGCAGTACTGTCATAAGCTGATGAAAGCAATCAAGATGTGACACTCCTGCTTAATTCTCTTTTGTCCAGGATAGACATAATACATCAAGGACCAGTGTAGGTAGAGATACTTAGCTGAGTCGTGTTTGCTGTACATACAGTTAACTATTTTATACATACTCTTAAAGAATAAACAGATGTTCCCTTACACTTCCCTAGTCCATTTGGAACCTGAACTCTGCTCTGGTTCTGGTACCAATAATGCCTTGATCTGCCTTCACATTAAAAATTTAGGCTATGATCTCACTTGTTTCTGCTGATAGCTGATTTATATTGGCTATGTGGCTGAATGATAGTTTGGGTAATGTGTCTCTGGCTTGTGGCAGAATGAAAACAAAATGGTTTATACACCTCACTTGGAAAACAGGCCTGACAGGGTATCTAACATTCAAACCCAGCTATTTTCAGAGACCAAAGAGATCCTTTTTTTTTTTTTTTTAATCTTTGCAGAATGTTTTTTCAGTTTTTCATTTCAGATTCTACGTGAAGTGTACTGTGATAGCTTGTAGGGGAATTTAAGGTTTCTGGTAAAGCATACTCTGTTTTGACAGGTCTTTCATCATAGGCTAGGACTGAAGTCCTCCTTAATTTGTACTGACTTGCTGAGAATGAGAGCAAGATTAATCAATAGCACGTAGTTTGGTGCCTGAACACTCAAGAAATGGAACCTTTACAATTACTTTTTTTCCCCTTGGAGAGGAAATAAAAGGCAAACACAGGAGTTATCAAGCAAAAACACTCCTAAGTGAATGTTATACAATGTCAACTAAATGACAATGAAAGAAAATGCTTATCTGTAAATCTTCCAGACCACTGAATAAACATTCCCTTTTCTCTTAAATAATCTAAAATTGTGTTGATAATCCAAACAGAAGGTCTCCTGGGAGTGGAGAGGGAAATCCATTAAATCACTGTATGGAAATACCTTGAAATACAACTGGATCATACAAAATAAATTGCTAAGCTCAGGTTCCTTAGTTGTCAGTGTTCCTTGCAGAGGTCTTCGTAGCAAACTGTAAGAATTACAACTTCATAAAGGGAGTTCTGCCATAATTTTCTTATAGAATAATGCTCTGTGGAGAGGCATGTGAAGTTACATAAGCTTATTTGACTGTGTCTGAATAAACAATGATTGTGATGACCTTTGAGAATCTGATAATAGGATGGCTGGAACTGATAGCTTTCTCTTGCATTATGAGAAGCATGCAGGTCATATGCCTTTAGTTAAAACTTTTAATTTTATTGTAAGGAAATAAATGTGTTCAGGGTTGGATTTGTGTTAAAATTGCGTTCTTTTTGCAGTCTACAGCTTGGAGTAGCTGATCACAGGCTAGTACTGGGTCTTTATCCAGTTCATTTCTGTTGATACTCTGAAGTCTGTTTTGGAGTGGTTTTGTTTGTTTTGTTTTGTTTTTTTCTTTTTAAATTCCTATTTCCTCATCCCCACCCACTTTGGGAAAGTGTTCAAAATGCTATCATAAACCCTCTCTTTGTCTCTCTAATCAAATATGGAGATGGTTGTGAATTAGCAAACCTAGAGCAGGACTGGTGGTAACTCATCAGATCAGTAGCTTGTAATATCAAAAGGCTTTTTTACATTTTCACTACAATTATGGAATTAAAATATCCTCAGGTGTATGTAAACTTGTGCCAGGGGAAGGATAGTCAAAACCAGTAGAGAGTGTGTGTGTATTATTGATTGTTGATGAGAGAAAACAGATGTTTGTGTTGGTCTGAATTTACTAAAATGGAAAAGCTTTGAGGAAGGGCTAGTTAGAAGGGCACCACTCTTTACCTCCAGTGTTTGAACAGGATTTTAAGTCTTTCTTGGCTTATAATTGTAACATTGTATTCAAATGAGTCTTGTGTTGACTTTGTAAATCTACCTGATTAGTAACTTGTTCTGGTGTGTTTTTTCTACCCAGCTCCTGCAGCCTGTCTTAATAGTTGGAAACATTACATACAATGACTGATTTGATATCCCATTTGGCATTTCCCATATTATAATCTTCCACCTTTTTCTTGCTACCCAGATTTCCATCCTATCTTTAAAATTTAGCCTACAGGAGCCTCCTATTTATAATGCTGTATTTTGAAATGAAATATTCTGTTGATGTTCAAGTTCTTTCTCTTGCATCTCTTCAAAATATTCGACGTACAGAACAGTAATGATACAATGTGTGAATACAAAAAGTTGTTAATGAAAACAGTGTGGTTTCCAGTTTGATGCAGTTTATTTTTGTGTTATGCTGTAGGTCTGTCAAATGGTTTTGGAGATGGGAGTAAAGAGAGAGCGTTAGATGATACTCCAGGAAGAAAAGTTGAACCTCGTCGCCGCTGTGCATCAGAATCTAGTATTTCATCTAGTAACAGTCTTTTGTGTAACTCAAGGTAAAACTGTAAATCTGAAATACAAATTTGAGACTGAATATATACATTTTCTATGATGCTTGTGACCCATATCAGAGGATTGCACAAATCTTAGAAAAAAAAGAGTACATTTCAGTTCTCTCGGTTGTGTGTCAAATCTGAGACAGCGTTTAGGATTTCTAGTAAGTCTTTGTTAAATTCAGGTTGTGGCAGGTCCAGGCAGTTAACTTTATACTTGATTATGCTTCTCTTGCTCTGTATAGGTATGTATATATGTTTGTGCATATAGTATTTTGTTGTAATTGCCTTGCTAATCTTAAGCATTAAAATTAGGTGTGTTTATTTTGGTGAGGGGAGGAGAGAATCAATTTCTAAAGCAGAATTTTATACTCAGGGAAGGTAAATTCAGTAGCTGTGTAACTATAGATTATCAGTCTTGAATTTGGATTACTGCAGGAGTGGTATTACCTGTATACCAACTACTGACCTTTTCTTTGGGAAATCTGTTGTTATAGATAGGATTGTCAGAGTCATCACCTCTGCCACCACTGATAAATATTTCTCCTTCACCAGTGGTGCACATCTTCCTAATCTCTGGATAAAGGGTAGCTGTCTCCAGTCCTGAGCTATGATGGGGTGAATCTTTTGGGGTGGGGGGGAAAGCAGCTTTATTCATGTGTTCAAGATCATTAAACTGTTCAAGGGAATGGTGTTAGTGCACTCATGTCGAACAGGCTCTCAGAAGCAAAATGCATCTCTTGTGTATAGATGTTCCACAATGGAAAGGCATGAATTGTTAGTGAAAAAAGAGAAAATATTTGCGTTTCCTATGTACAGAAGCTGTTGGGGCTGAGGGAACATGGTTTTCATCTGGCCAATATCCACCAAAACACTGGAGACAAAGCAGCTTCAATCACTTACTCATGTATAACCTGTGCAGCAGTTGAGGTGCAGTTGCACACTGTCTCCTGCTGATAACCAGGCAGTTCTGCACATGAAAATAATCTGGGGCTTCTCTTGCTTTTTTCTTGTTTGCATTGGTTACACAAACTCTGTTAGAGATTGCTGCTCTGATTTTACCCTGTACTGACAGCTTTTCAGAGTCTTGATTTATAGTGACCAATGCCAATTATCAAGTAATGGTTTTAATACTTTCCATAGTTTCAACCTACCCAAGTGTGGCAAAGGTAAACCTGCACTGATACGGAGACACACACTGGAAGACCGAAGTGAATTGATATCGTGCATTGAAAATGGAAACTATGCCAAAGCAGCAAGAATTGCCGCTGGTAACTATAAATAATTGTATTGTTAATAGTATTGTATAACTATATTTTTGTCTGTTTGTGTGACAAGTGTTTTGTTTTTGCTGCTGAAATACATTAAGTATTCTAAAAATGCCGTTGATACCATAGCAGGAACTACTCGTTTCTGCTTTTTGAGTCTTTAAAGACTTTGAAGATAAAAAAATAGTACCTGATGATTTTTATTATTATTATTATTGTTGTTGTTGTTTTGTTGTTATTGTTGTTGTTATTATTTTATTATTATTATATTATTATTATTTATTATTATATAATTATTATGTATTTAAAGTGATCAAGCTACTCTAGAAATGCAAACAAAACTTGGCCTGAGGTACTACATGTGGTTCTGTCAGTATTTTTCTTGGTTGGACTTTTTGGTCTAGGGTTTACTACACCCATACTGCTCTGCATAAATGTATTTATTGACAGGCAGGTAAGACATTGTCTCCTTTGTTTCAGGAAAAAAAGCTGAAATTTCTAGGAATGTAGAGTGTACTAAGTTACAAAATTTTAGGGAGATAACTGTGTTCTTTTTATATGCTTTCCACCTTTTCAATATTATATTTGCATTACAAGATTTAAGTAGGTCATCTCTTCATAAGAGCCCTGTTTGTGTAAAGCAGTGCTCCCACCGTAAAGTTAGGCATCAGCCTTGTTGTCTAGCAGGCCTGCCTTTAGTTTCTGACCTTACAGCTCTTCTCCCCCTCATCCTGAGTGTTCCTTGTCCCAGGATTCTTTCATGTTTTTCTAGTGCTTTTATCTTAGCCTTTGTTTGCCTTAGTCTGTCCTTTCCTCCCTGTCTGATTAGTTTTGTTTTTCTTTCATGCAGCTAATCTGTTTTCAGCTACTGCTTCATTAGTCTCAGATTTAGTGTCTTTTATTATCTGGTAATGTCTTATACAAGACTTAACCTTTTCTGTTTGCTTTTCTTATTGTACCCTGGGTAATGTTACATTTAACACTTTCCAGGTAGAATTCATGTACTCGTTTTTTCAGAGCTCTCCTTGATCTGTCTTGATTCTGTCTCTGTTCTCGAGACACATTCTACAGCTGTTTTAAAGAAGGAGTAAATGGCACTTGACAGCATTATTTTATATATTACTATATATTCTGTCTAATTTGTGCTCTTTCAGCTGCCTTCTGCACCTCGTTACCTCGATCAAATGGAGAAAGTAAGCAGGAGTGAAGTGAAAACTCCTGCTTACACTCTGTGTATAATGGGAATTTTACCATGATTTGTTAGCAAAATCCCAGGTTTTACAAAGAAACTGCTTGGTGTTCATTCTTGGAAAAAATATCACAAGCAAGTACTCTGACAAAGAATGTGTGTATGCTTTAGAAATAAACAGTACTTACAGTTCTGCTGCCTTTAGGTCCAAGGAATATCTTGTTTCTAATTACAAGACGCTGTCTAACAACCTATGGCACAGTATGTTGTAATACTGCAATTATGATGGGATGCAGTTTGGCATTGATAAATGGATGTCATCATTGTAGTACATGCACACTGAAGTGTGTTAGTTCAAACACAAGCAGTGTTGGAAGCATGCTGTTGGAATCACAAAGCCAAGCGTGCGAGTTTGGGCATGCTGTTTTCTGTAAGGCTGCTGCCACGTTCAGCATTTTTGTCTTGTGAGGCTGAGGTCTGTTATGTCCACTCAGGGTACTGGACAAGTTAAGACTATGATGGAAAAATATGTTCTGCAGGGTGTTTTCATGTTACACTTACATGGATGCTTTCAGCAGGAGTTCCAGGAAGACTTCCTGTACAGGAGACATGGCGTGCCTCTCCTGTCTTTAAATTCTTTGTCAAGCTGCCTATTCAACTTTGTAACTCTCAGCTCTCTCCTTAAGGTGTCTCCTTTTTAACTGTTTAAAATCAACCTTAAAGTGCTCAAGGTTTTTCTGTAACCGATTTTAAAGATAGGTTTTTCAAGAAGCGTCTGGACGATTATATTGAGATATAAAGACAGAAGATGAATTGAAGTGTTAAGTGACTCAGAACTACATCTGACTTTTGGGGCTTGGACTTGTAGGCTTAGTAGCATTCTCTTGGTTTTCAGATAGAATTATCTATATATAATGGTTTGTTGTCCTTGGTGGCCAGGAGCACTGGAAGATGAATAGACACGTTCTAGGAGTGGTTTTCATTAATAGCTGCTGTGTGCAGTAATGTGATGAGGTTTGTAGGTCTTGGATTCATTTATAAGGCTAGGAAGTTGTGCAGAAGTGGCTGTGTGTTCTTCTGCCTTCCCTCCCAAACCTCAACCCGTTTGAATAGTTCCATGTCCTCCTTATGTTGGAGACTTTAGAACTGGATGCAGTGCTCCAGGTGGGGTCTCACAAAAGCAGAGTAGTGGGGGAGAATAAATTCTTTTCAATCTGCTGGTCAGGCTCCTTTTGATGCAGCCCAGGATACCACTGGCCTTCTGGGCTGCGAGCCTGTGTTGTCAGCTTATGTCGAGCTTCTTGTCCCCCAGCATGCCAAGCCCCTTTCTGTAGGGCTGCTCTCTATCACATCTCACAGCCTCTGTCAGTGATGAGGATTGCCCCAACCCAGATGCAGGACCTCACAGTTCACCTTGTTGAACCTCATGAGGTTCACGTGGGCCCGCTTCTCCAGCTTCTTCTCCAGGTCCCTCCTGGATGACATCCCATCCTTCTGGTATGTCAGCTGCACCACTCAGCTTGGTATCATCTGCAGACTCGCTGAGGGTGCACTCAACCTCTCACCATCAATGTCATTATTAAAAATATTAAATAGAACTGGTCCCAGTACGGACCCCTGAGGGACACCACTTGTCACAGATCTCCAGCTGGACATGGAGCCATTGACAACTACTCTCTGGATGAGACCATCCAACCAATTCCTTATCCACCAAACAGGCCACTAATTGAATTCACATCTCTCCAGTTTAGAGAGAAGGATGTTGTGGGGAACTGTGTCAAAGGCTTTACAGAATTCCACATAGATTATGTCCATTGCTTTTCCTGCGTCCACTGATGTGGTCACCCCATCATGGGGTGTTTCTGCTAAAGAGCAGTCTATCCACAGTGCAGTTACCACAGCTGACTCTTGGGTGACATAAATGTCCTCAGCGTTCATGGATTTGTCTGCAGATTTAGGTGGTTCCTTTATCTAATTTAAGGGGTGGGGAGAAGAAAACACCACTGTGCACTATTAACCTGGTTATCTTTCAGTAAAATGGACTTTTCTGTTTGTGGCTAAAGTTTCTGGTTTAAAATAAGATTGGCCTGTGAGGAGCTTGCATTCCTTACTGAAAGCTATGCAGGCACTGGCTCTGAAGTTCTTAGCTCTGCTTGAAGACAGAGCCTTAAAGTTTTGAAGCTTTGTGACTGCCATCTAATTGGTGTTTTGCTCAATTGCCCACCAAAAATTAAACAATTATAACTGTTAATGAGAATGGTTCTGAAAAGAACACTAGTTGTTTTAAAAGTAGTGTAAGAAATTAAAAAGTCTGTAAGGAGAGGAAGGTGGGGTATTATCTTTACCCTAAACTATGCAGGATCTTAAGCCTGGTTTGTGATATTTCAGAACTGCTGGTTGTACAGTAATATACAGAAGGGAACAGATGAGTATATAGTAAACAGATCTAGTAACTTTTTCCAAAGTACAATAAGAAATAGTATAACTAAGACAAATTATTTTCATGGTTTTGTATAATGGAATCCACTAATTAAAGATCTCCTCTCTGAAGCCTGCTGGGATTGATGGCAAAGATCCCTGTTTCCTTTAGGATACTTGTTCAAGATCTTAAAGACACTGGAAAAATTGCGTTTGTTTCTCTTACTCCTATGATACCTGTCCCTATAATGGAACTTTTAACAACTTACAGCTTCAAAAACAACTTTTAGTTTCAGAAACACCTGATGTCTTTTATGCTGTGGGGGCAAGTTGTTCTGAACTCTTGCATTTTGACAAGTGATTTTATCTAGTTGCTAAAACTTTCACTTTTGAAATGTTGACACAATTATAGATTAAAAATAAATTATAATTGAATGAATTAGCTTATGGCTGTAAATTGACCTAGGGTATATTGTGGAGAATGATTGACCTCTGTTTTTTGATTTTCCTTCTGTGTGTGTGATCACCTTAAACACTTTTTCCTTGCTATTTCTACTCTTGCAAGCTTAGAAAATACTTTTTTTTTTTGGTACTTTTTTGCAATATTGAGATAGAATGTATATCTGCATTTTATTATAAATAAGCCCTGGCCATTTTAAATGGGAGCAGATTGTGAAGAATTGAGGAACAAATTCTATTTTGGCAAGTAGACAGCTACTTCTATCAAGCATTGTCTCACTGCTAAAATAAAAAAGTATAACTGCAATCTCTGAATTGTGTTTTGATACCATGTTTCACCACACAAGAAGTGCCTCCTCAGCTTGTGAACCCTGGTTACCTTCTTCCTATTTTTTCCACCCCCAGTTCCATCTTGAGGGGGTAACTCAATGTATTCTGCCCAGTCTCTTGACCATATCCTTGTGTATCTAGGAGGCCAGTTGTGGTTCTGGTTCTGGTTGACTAAAAGGCTTAAACCTCTCCCATGCTTCAGTGCAGTGGGGAGCAACAGAGAAGCAAATGGAAGATTCTGGTAGAAGCAAGAGAAGGACGAAAATGCAGTTGCAGCTGTGTCCTTGAGCCCTGCTGGCCTTTTTGAACTTTGCTGCTGGAAAGGGCTGGGCAGAGAGACCAGGAGGGCCGATTAAATAAATAAATAGAAATTAAAATGCAGATCAGATCTTAAATATAAGAATAGAAAGGTATTCCAGACAAGCATTACAAGTTACTAGGTGTTAATCCGACTACAGATGTCCAACATTTTGGAAACATAGTGTGAAACTAGCATCTTCAGTGCCATCACTGCTTTGACAGGATTGTTGTAGCTTCGAAAGAAACTAGTTATTTGGAATATTGTAATCCTGTGTTTCCTTTTGAACTTTTTCATAGGGAAAGGATTATTAGAATTTAGCAAGTGTTTGCTTTCTGAGAATTAAGGTGTTTTAAGATACTCTGTTTCTATAAGCGTCTTAAAAATTGTTCTTTATCTGTAGGCTTGGATTAAAGTACTATTGTCATTTAAAGAGCTGTTTTGAGTATTACCTGCTTTTTATGGTATGTGCATGAAAGGTTGTATTGGTATCTGGATTCCAGAGATCGTGAGATAATGATGAGATGTAGAACTGTAGAAGATATTCATTCTTTAACATTGTAATTTATTATTTGTTCTTAGAAGTTGGGCATAGCAGTATGTGGATTTCAACTGATGCTGCAACATCTGTTCTTGAGCCTCTAAAAGTAGTATGGGCCAAATGCAGTGGATATCCCTCTTACCCAGCTCTGGTAAGTACATGGCTTCCCATCAGCACACTAGTGATACTCTTTCTGGTCTGAAAATATTGGTGCGTGAACTTAAGGCAATTGACACATTCCCATTCAGGTTGAATGAAGGTGGATTAGTGTTTCCTCTTTACCATGCATCCAGTTTTTTAAATTAATGAAATTTCAGATGTCGAATCATTAATCTCTCTACTACCCCACCCAGTTTTGAGATGTGCAATACCTGTTGTTGTGGTTTAACCCCAGCTGGCAAGTAAGCACTGTGCAGCTGCTTGCTCCCTCCTCCCAGTGGGATGGGAAAGAAAATCAGAAGGGTGAAAGTGACAAAACTCATGGGTTGCGATAAAGACAGTTTAATAGGCAAAGAAAAAGCTGCACATGAAAGCAAAGCAAGGAAATAATTCCCCACTTCCCATGGGCATCCCCAGGAAAGCAGGGCTCCTCATCACACATAATGGTTACTTGGGTACACAAACACCACCACTCCAAACATGCCCCAGCTTTATATGCTGAGTGTGATGTCATATGGTATGGGATACCCTTTTGGTAAGTCAGGGTCAGCTGCCTGGCTGTGTCCCCTCCTAACTTCTTGTGCACCCCCAGCCTACTCACTGGTGGGGTGGTGTGAGAAGCTGCAAAGGCCTTGGCTTTTCAGAGAAGATGCTAATGAATGGCTTCAGGCTGTTGGTGTTACAGAATTAGTTTATATACAGTGGCTTGATTTATATAATAGACTGTACAATCATGTCAGATGTTTTAATATATGTGTACTGGGGCCATCTGGGAATGTAATCAGTCAAGTTAAAACCAGTGTTCTCAGTGGGTGACTCAAATTCTCTTGGGTCAGTTGCTAAAAATCTGACAATTCGATTGTCTCTTGAATGGTGTTCTTGCTTTAGTGTTGGATTTAAGCTGATTGCTGCTTTTCTGCCCATTCCTTCATGTCCACAAAGGTGTTTCTCTGAGTGTTGTGATGAGTTGTCTGGGGAATTAAACCTCAGTCAAGAGAAGAAGTTCTTCTGATTTCTATAAACTCTGCACAGTGTTGGTTTTCTGTTGATTTAGTTCCCATAGTTCCCAGTTTACTGGGGTTTAAGATTGGTACTGGTGTGGATGCTAGAAAAACAACAGGAGTTTGTAGGGTAGGAGGTGGGTGGAACATGCATGGAATAACCTGACCTCTCTTTTTGGTGGAAGCTGAGCACTTGATAATGCTGTGGTCTACCTATAAAAGAGTTTTTCCATCAGCCTGATAAATGTTAGCAGCATCTTCCTCCTTCCCCCAACCTTTGTTTAGAAAGAATTTGTGACTGTAGCTGCATGTTTTGCTGAAAAAAAGTTAATAAACTGGATATGTGAGACATTTGAAAGTGACTTCTGGTTTCTTTTTTTTTTCCCCCGGTTGTTGGTGTGTTTTGCTCCAGATTTTGAAAGTGGGGCTTGTATTTTGCAGAAACAAATATTCATACCTTGAAATAGGTTGTTTCTTTAAGGTATCTGAAATTCAGAACCCACAATTTGAGGGTTACAGCTTTTAGAATTCCTGGATCAACGTTCTCATGCTGAAACCTGCTTGTCAGTCTGCAAAGCTGTCGGAGGCAAAATGCAGATCAGACTTGAAGAAGAACGATCTAGAGAGAATTTTTTCAGCTAAATCTACCACTGTGCCTGTTCAGCTTATGTCAAGAAATCATGTGTGTAAGGCAAAGCCAGTTTATATTCAGTGGCTGTTTAGTTTATGATTTTTTTTCCCCCATTAGCTTTATTTGCCAATGCCTCCTTAAAATAAATTATCCTGTTTTAAAAAATAGGAACTGTCCCTTTCTTCTCTTTTTACAGATCATTGACCCTAAGATGCCTCGTGTTGCTGGCCATCACAATGGTGTTACTATACCCGTGCCGCCGCTGGATGTACTGAAAATTGGAGAACAAATGCAGACCAAATCAGATGAGAAGCTATTCTTAGTACTATTTTTTGACAATAAAAGAAGTTGGTATGTTACTGAGATATATTGTTCAATGCTGTTGACTTTTTTAAAAGCCTATACTGTTAATCTAATAGAAAACATTACCTTTGCCTTGACGTTGCTCATATGGAAGTATCAACCGTAAGGCTACTTGGTTTTGAGGCTGTTCTTGGGCCAGGATGTATCATCCTTGAAAGATACTTTTTTATGCTCAGTTTGGAAGAAAAGAACTTAAGTCATTAAATAGTCTTTCGGTTTGATTTACAAGCTGGCTTCATTTATTGACCTGATAAAATTGCTTCTTAGGCTAAACAGATTTTAAAAAAAAAAAGGTGGTAATCTTCAATATTTATCTGTACCAGCTTTTGTCATTGCTTTCCACATGACAATTCTCTTTCCCCTAGTCTGCTCAAGTGCATTTTCTTGACATTTCTAACGTCTCTAGTTAAACACTTCATTAACAGTCTCATTTGAAGTTCTTAGCCCTTTCCAGTTTTTTTCCATTTCTTTCAGTATCAGCAATACGCTGCTGGAGCCTGAAGGCATAATTCACTCGACATTATTTTCCCCTTCCACTAGCTTTGTTGTTGTTGTCGTCACTGTTACTAGGGGATTTTTGGTTGGTTGTTTAGTGTTTTTTGCCAGATTCAGAAGCTTTTCATCTCCCTCTTTTTCAGCTTTCATCAGCTTTTATGTTTCTTTCCTGTGTTATTCTTAATCCCACTTTTCTCCAGGGATTGGACACAGGTCATGCTAGCCTCAAATCTGACTGTATCTCAGTCTTACTCTTGAATTTGCTTTACACTTTCAGATACCATTTTCCTCTTTAGCTGATGACAGGTGATGGCTGGTAGTGCTGCCCTTCTCATCACTCTCTGTCCCAATACACTGTTGCCTATGTAACTTCTTGCCTGAAATTCAGAACTGATGCTTGTTTTTCTCTCCCCACAGATCCTTTGCATAGTCACAGGTGTTTTTCTTGCTCTCTTGATGTGTTTTTTAATTAATTGGTACATTAATTTACCCTGCAAATGAATGAATGTCAGACGTAGGCTCAGGAGTGAAAGAGACAAAAGTAAATTAGTGATGAGTGCCAAAATAATCAGGATAAAAAAAACATTAAGCTTCATTGAATCTGAATGTATTTTCTGTTTTGTGGAAGAGGCTTTCTTAATCTTCCATGTTCTAAAAAAATTCAAGGCAAGTAAGTACTATCTTAAGGGAAACTTTATCACTTTTTAAGATGGTAAAGCTGATCTGCTGTGAGAAGCACAGAATAGCAGTCCTGATATTTCTGGACAAACATCTTGATTTTATTCCATATTTAACATACTTGTTTTACCCATTCTTACAGGCAGTGGCTTCCCAAATCCAAAATGGTTCCCCTTGGGATAGATGAGACCATAGACAAGTTAAAAATGATGGAAGGACGTAACTCGAGCATACGAAAAGCAGTAAGAATCGCTTTTGATCGTGCTATGAACCACCTGAGTAGAGTCCATGGAGAACCAGTCAGTGACTTCAGTGATATTGACTAACAGAGATTCTACCAAGGCATGAAAAATACCACACAGACTTGAACTCTACTAATGAACCTCTTTGTCTAAAAGAATGTATTGAAGATACAACCCCTTAATTGTTGATTCAGTGGCTGAGTTCTGCAAACTTGAAGTAATTGAGCAATTCTTCTAAATCACCATTGCCATACTGATTAATGATTTTATTGTGTTGTAGTTTGGAGGATTTTCCACTAAGCCTGTTAAAATGTCTTGTTCATAGTGTTCATAATTGTACATAAATGTATATTCAACACTTAACTTATTCTGATTTTAGGAGTAGTTCTTTAATTCCTCTTATAATTTTGCTGGGGAGGGAGTTGGTTTTTGTTTCCATGCGTTTTATTCTTTTCTTCTTCTTTCTGAGCTGATGTTACCTAAGCACCATCTTCCAACTTAAGGTGTTTAGTAGATCTTAAAGCCTAATATCAAAATGGCATCAAATATATGTTTGCCTAAATCATATACAGTATGGTGCTGCTTGTATCATTTCTTCCTTGGTCTGTAGCTTCTGAAAAAGACTTCTGAATGTTTGTGTAAATCGTTGCTCTTTGCACAAAGTACCACATATTTAAGATTGATGTAAATTTACAATTACAAATATGTATTTTAAGAAAGGAAGTTGCATTATTTTGGAGGGTACTTTGTGGGAAAGACATCAAGAAAAAATTATACTATGTACATCACTTGCAAATCACCAAAAACACTCCATAGTTGCCCAAAATAGCTTAAGATTGTTTTTGTTTTAAACAAACCTGGCTTAAAGCCTACAAGCACATTATTTCTTTCAAAACCATATCCCATTTATCTCCCATTGATTTAATTTTGTTGATATGTGTGCCTCCCTGTGCTTTATTTATTGTAGAAAATGTATTAATTTGCTTTATAATGAAAAATAAAATTGACAAATATATTGATATGCATTTTTATACAGGCACATGAGAAGACAACTTGCTTTGGGAGAAAAATGTATTGGAAATTGTATAAAATAACTTGATGGTTTGTGTGTAATTTGATTTTTTTGTAACTTGTAATCTTCTGTTTCCAATGAGGGGATTTATGTAACTTTTAATTTAGAACACTTTGGTAGCAATAGAAACTTTGGATACATTTTTGTATGGTACATGTGATGTATATAGAATTAGTACTTTATTTTTATTTTTAAGAAGTAAAGCATTATGTTTGGGCAGGGGGAAGAAGGAGGGTGGGTTTCCAGAACTGCATTTTTATATTAAAAAGAAAAAAAAAATAAAGTCAAGATATTGATTGTTGTAGCTACTTTATTCCTATCTTCACTGAGATGCTGAATTTGTAACAATGAAAATGGCAAGGTATGTTTGCAATGTGATTTATAATGACTCCATTATTTATAAATGCACTGTGTTTGAACTCTTTTGCAGTGATATCTTAAATACTGTACCAAGTTATATAATATGAAACACCAAATAATGCATATGAATGCACGAAGTATTTATGCCCAGCTTTTTTATAAAGGATTAGCAAATACAGCAAAACCAATACTTTTTAAATCTTTTTTTAAAACTTCATTGAATAGCATACTTCATTGTTAAACTTGCTTGAATCTTTATTTTAAAGGGACGATTACTTTTTAAATAGTTTTTAATGTTTTTATTCTCTATTGTTTGTAATACCCCCTTAGAAGCTTGAAATAAAATTTCTTTCTCAACTGTTAATTTTGTCCTGGATTTAGCCCCTGAGATTTTGCTGTAGTGCCCCATTTCCTTACTCCATGACTGAGCTGAACAGAGGTGCTAGTTCAAGAACCCCGAGTGTTCCCTTGCTGTGGCATGCAGCAGTCATCCTGACCGAGCCCTCTGCATGGTAGGTATTCTCCTTAGCGCTGCACTAGATGAGACCAGTTGCCTGTAATCAACTCTAGTAATGGCAAAGATCAGTTGGGTGAGTTTTGCAAATGATCAAGCAAATTGTTTTCTTGGTCTTGACCGTAAAAGCAGCTTTTAGGGGGGTATAGGGATGTCAGGGTCAGCCGTCATCGAGGAGCGTGGCTGTGATAGAAACAGCAGCCACAGCAGGTAGGGAGAGTGAGGGAAGAAACCCACAAAAAGTTGATTAGTTGCCTTAAGGGGAACTTGTGTGTAATGATTTGAAGGAGCTGCCACATAACCGTGCTCACCTCTGAAGGGAATGCAGCTTAATTTGTGTGATAATCAAACAGTAGAACCCCCTCTCTCACGATTTGTTAGGACTGTCTGTTAAGAGTCTTCAAAAAAATAACCTGCATCAGATTGTATTCCAGGCTTGTTCCACCAAATAGATTCATGTCTGTGAAAGTGGGTTATGATCCACAGCTGCATTCTGGCAAGTAGAGAAACTGGGGTTTTCTTGGTGTTTCAGACCACGGGGAAGCTGAAATGGCAGTTACAATAGGAGTGGGAAGATGATAATTTGGTACTTGATAAGAATTTTGATACCTGTAAATTATGAAGTTGCAACAAAATAAAAAAATACAGTTGCAAAATGATTCATTGGAAGGCTTCCCAAGTCCTTGACTGCTTCTGATGGTAACAATGTTGGAGAGGGGGGAAAAAAGAACTTTTTTTGAAAACAAGCAGAGCATTAATTTCATTATTCTGTAACGTTGTTTAATCACGTCTGTCAGTGTCAGCTTCGGTTTGAATTTTGCTCAGGCTTCCAAGTTTGCTTGTGGTGTTTATCTGCAGAGACAGCTGCGTCTGTTCTCCGAGAAGGTCGGCTCGCTGCGTTGGTCTCACAGGTGTCTTTGTGCACTGAAGAGAACTCTGAGCTGGAAAACTTCACTCATTAAAAGAGGCTCGTTAAGCATCCTGACAAACCACATCGTGTGTTTTGGTGAAACCAGCGTGAAAGGCTACGTCTCTCGTTTGAGTCTGATGGAACCCATCCCAGGAATTCCTCCCAGATCCCATCCAAGAAGAGGTTGCAGCAGCAGTTATGGCTGTTGGCGTGCTCTTAGCCCAAATCGAACATCATCCAGTGGCTCTGCAGCTTGGGTTGAAGACTGCAATAGTTCCTGAGATTTGTCAGTCTTCCATGTCAGTTGTGTGATATTGAGGGATTTCATACCATACAAGGGATTTCCATTTAGGAAAGGAAGCCCAGGCTCTGAAATACTTTATTTCCCAATTCTGGGGCCTAACCAGGTACAGTTGTCAGACAGACACATGAATCTCAATGTGCTTCACTACGTTTTAGACCCAAGTTCTTAAATAACGCTGTTAACTGCTGTAATGTAATAATAGAGTGTAAATAAATGTTGGGGGGAATACTGTATTTTACTAATTTTTTGGGGGGAGCACTAACAGTAAATACAGGGCGTAGAACTGCATATTCACTACTACATTCTGGTGAGATCATTTCCTGCTAATAAAGAGGTACAATCCTGAAGCTGAAACCAGCTTCAAGCTCGTCTTATCTTGTATTAAAATGTGAGAAATTGTGTTCCAAATACACAGGTACAGAATCATTTTATAAAACCTCACAAAAAACAGTGATTTTTTTTTTAAAAATGTTTGTTGATGGTGACTTTTTATTTTCTTACACTAGAGGGAGCAATGCACACAGACCACCAGCAGTCACAAAATGACTGTTTCCAAAAGCCTATTAAAACTTTTCCCTGGTAAGAAGGCTTTTTCTGCTTCTGTTATCTGTAGTTCATCAAAAGTAGGTCTCTCAGACGTTCACGCTGCAGGCAGGCAGCTCTGGGAGTGCTTATTGTTAACCGTAGAGCTAGTACCTGAAACAACTGGATTTTTCCTGCTCTTCCTTTGTGTCTAACTGCCAGTGGCAGGCGAGTTACTTCTATTCAGTGTTTCATGTAGCTGCTGGTGTTCTTTTCCCAGGTGTGCTGCTACAGGTGCGCTCTGTGAGGTTACAAACAGAGAAGAACTCGGAGCACACAGCAACGCCCGACAAAAATACCCACGTGTGAAGGGGAAGGTGTGAGATGAGGCAATTGCTCGGTCCTGCAGGCTGGCAAAGGGAGGTTGTCTTGGGGAAATAAAGAAACTTGGCCCTGGGGTGTGATTGTGTGGGTAAAGGTGGCTGTCGGTACAAGGAGAGACCGTTTCTTGTTGCTCTGTAAGTCTGTGACACAAATACAGAAGGGGAATGTAAGAGGAGGAAACACTGCCTGCCTGCCTTCTGCCTAATGCCTTGCAGTTACCTTGTTTACATTTTTGTGTTATTATGAGTTGCCTGTTTTATCAGTTCCTCCTTGAAAGACTTATTTCCTCCAAAAATTTCTCCTATGAGGGAGAGAAAGAGTAAATTCGAGCTAAAGCAGCTTTTAGAAGTTGAACAATTTCTTTTGGAATAACATGAAATCAATAAGCTTCTTCAAAACTGTTTTTGAAATCAATATTTGACAGGAGGGGCTGTGAATTTATATTTATCTGCCTGTTTTATCAGCAACTTTAATCATGAGCTCCTGAAGGACTTTGGGGCTTTCTAAAGAACTGTGGAAGTGCTAAAGTAGTGTCATTTAAAAAAGGGCACTTGGAGAATTGTCCATCAGTCTTGTTAAAGGTATGGAGAATTTTAATTTTTAGTTAATTTAAAAATATTTATTTTTAGGGGGAGGATAACAGGTCCCAGTGTGGGCAAAAGGGGACATAATAGTCAGAATTGCTTTTGACCTCAACAATACTTATGTTGTTCATCATATTTTCTTGGGCAAACAGGAAAGATGCCACTCAGAAAAACAAGTCTTTAAAAACCCACAGCAGTTCACAAAGTAATTATCAGTGGCTTGATGTGGAGCAGGGGGAACAATTTCAAGAGTCTGCTTTTCTGGGTCCGCACTTTAGTGAGCAGTATTGAATGCTTCCATGCAAAATACCACTGCAAAACTCTTGAATGCTAGTCTGGGGGTTTTGTGTGTATTTACATCTATGTCTCTAATGAATTTTCATTTTTCTTTAGCACCTCCCTGGCTCATAATTTTCTTCCTCCTGCTTGGTCTGAGCTCTATATGTATGTCCCACATTTTTCTTGGTAGACAGGTAGACTTCACTTGAACTAGCCATAAAATGTCCTGCTTGAATACCAGTAGGGGACTTTTTTACCTCCCCAGCACAGGGAGAACTTGGAATTAAAGAGATGGTTTTTATCTAGACCAGGACAAGCTGATGCATTTGGGCAGCAATTACTTTAGAAAGTAAAAATAAAATATGTCTTTGGGGTTCATTTTGGGTGGGTTTTTTTGTTGTTTTCTTGTGGGGTTTTTGTGTTTGTTTTTTTTCTCCCTTACAGTGTAAATAGCTGTCTGTGCACAAGGCAAACAACACAAGATAAACAGAAAGCAAGCTACAATCAGGCTGAACATGAGCTTAACTGGCAATCTCAATTTTATGCTCTTTCTGTAATTTCCATGTTTATGATGGTGAAACTTGAGTAGTCCTTTGATTTATACATTTTAGAAGAAAAGCAAAATTGAAGTTACTCCCCTGCCAGATGATGATCACAGGGAGAATGTATACAAGATGCTGGCAAGATGATGATGAACCATGAAGATTAATTTTTCAGATCAACTTCATAAAATAATTCAAACCAAGCTAATCCAATTTTCTGCATAATTGTCTGCTTCTTTCCACAGACGTTTCTTTCTTCTCAAAATGCCTAACACAGTGCTTGTCAGCAGGTGTTTCCAGCTGAGAAAAATGTGGGCCTTGGTTGCATTGTTGATTATATTAGAAAATAGTTCCTGTAATGAAAATGTTACTCTTCTAAAAGGGAATTTCAACAGTGTAGAAAAAAGGCATTTTGTAGTGTCTGACTGGGAAAAGAAATGGGCATATCAGTTTTGTGGTTTATTCTTAAAATGCACAAATTGGTGTGTTTTTGTCCTGATGTTCCATTACTCCCTTTTCCATCAAAGATCAATAAACTGACTTACTTCATACTATAAGATCCCTTAAATTTCCTGTGGTTTTGTCTTGAGTGTGGCTTATTGCTAGTTACTTGCTTTTAATATTTCAGCTGCCATAGAAGTGTTGAAGTGTATGTCAATAAATTACAGTCTGAGCTGTAAGACATTTATCATTAAGTAGGATCAAGCAGCCCTGTGCATGGCTTCCTGTACTCAATAGGTTTCACCCAAATCCTTTGGCAGTGGCTTTGGGGTAAAGAGTAATACTTTAATCCAAGTGAACTCATAAAGGCATCTCTTAAACCAACCGATCCCAGACTTCTTCATTGTCCTTAGGCATTGCCAGATCTTACTCAGCTGGCAAGTTAACTGGTTGAGAACAGGCTCCTGAAATATCTTCTAAGCTTAATGTTGTGTTTCATAGCTCTGGTTAGTCGACAGGCAGCACTGCTGAGTCTTCACCTCTCTTTGTTTTGTATGACACCATACATACTCTCTTAGGGAGGCTTTTTTACAGTCTCCCGCTGACCGTCAGATCCACAAACCGTGCCTGTGATGATTGCCATTCAATCCGTTTTCCTGACAATCTAAAGTGAGCAATATAAAGTAAGGAAAGGTAAATTTGAGGCACCTAGTACTGAGTGAGTACACTGACAGTGTTTCACTTTTGGCCTTTGAGATAAGGGTAGATCTGGCAGTGAAGAATGGACCTCCAAGATTAGTCCTGTTTATTGGAGCTGGGGCTTTTGACTCGTAAGGGTTTTTCAGGTATGATGAGTGGAGGATTGGGTCAAACTGAAATGCTAAAAACATGACAGAATGGAATCATAGAATGGTTGGTGTTGGAAGGGGCATCTGGAAGTCATCTGGTCCAACCCCACTGCTCAAGCAGGACCTCCCAGAACAGGTTGCCCAGGAAAATGTCCAGACAATTTCTGAATATTTCCAAGGGTGAAAACCCCAGAAGCTCCCAGAGCAGCCTGTGCCAGTGCTTGGTCACCCTCATGCTAAAAGATGTTTTCTGATGTTTAAGCAGAAGCACCTCCTGTGTTTCAGTTTGTGCTCATTGCCTCTGGTCCTGTCTGGGCACCACTGAGAGGAGCTGGGCTGTGTTGTCTTTGCAGCATCCCCACAGGTAGGAATGTATTTTGATCAGATCTCCCTGACCCTTTGCCAGGTTGAACAGTCCCAGCTCTCTCAACCTTTCCTCATAGGAGAGATGCTTCCATCCCTTCCATCATCCTTATGGCCCTTCATTGGACTCTCTCTGGTATGTCAATGTGTCTCTTGTAGTGGTAAGCCCAGAACTGGACACAGTACTCCAGGTGTGGCCTCAGCAGCACTGAGGAGAGGGAAAGGATCACCTCCTTCCTCCTGCTGGCAACACTTTGGCTAATTTAGACAGAGAGATACCGTTAGTCGTCTTCTAAAGGTTTTTCATTGTTCAGAGTCACAAAGCTTTTTGTATCACTTTAGTTTAAATTATGAGGCATTCTGGGGATGGTATTAGGACTCATTTAAAAAAATAATTAAAGATTATGATAGTATTCCCGAAGTGCTACTGCTTAAAGTTTTCTCTCTAGCAAGTTTGTATGTGCCATTTTACAATTAAAATAATTTAAACAGATAATATCATTTTATCTTGTAAACCAAAGCTAATAAAAGAGACCCAACTTTATTTACCACAAGTTTTTCCTCTTACAATAACTGTGATTTTGAATGCTGCCATCAAAAATTTCTTCCTCATCTGCTTCACTAACAGCAGACCATTACGTGTCAGGAAGCATGAAGCCAGAGAACTCATGAGATGTTACACATCAGAGAGTGGAGGAGTGGACATCCTGGGGTTTGAACAATCCCTGCTGAGGTGCTCTGTGCAGCAGCCTTTCCCCTCTGTGATTCATGCAGGACAGGGATGCATGGGCAAGGAAAGAATTCCCCTCTCTGCGGTGGGTTTGACACATGGCCACTGATGCGGTAGGGTAGAGGCAACCGGGCGTTAAAATTTAACTGGGCAAATCAACAAAGCTTAATAATTTTGTGACAGGAACTGCATAACTCAATTGTTAAGCTGCCCCATGGCAGGTAAATACGATTTGGGGTTCGCTTTTTAGATAATTTTTCTAAGTCTGACTCTATTATGAATTATTTTCACTCTCCCCCAATTCATATGTTAAAATGGAGCAAGAATAAGTGATCAGAATTAATAGTTCCCAAGAGGAGAAAAGCACATATGCAGATTTTTTTCCTCTCCTTTTTGTTTATTTACTCTTACATTCTGTTTATTATTTGCTTCATAATACTTTGCAATCTTCCAGGGGTGGTTGTGGTTTAGTTTATTAAAGATAACGACCAGTTTAGGCAATAAACTAACAGTTTAGATAAATAAACTGATTTAATAAGTAAGCTAGTTTAGATAATAAACTAGATAATGCTAGATAAACTAGATAATACTTTAGTTTATTAAAGATAATGACATTTTAAGTAAATAAAAATGTATAAATTGATATTGTGGGTTGGGTTTTTTCTATTTTTTCAGAAGACCTTCTGGAATGGAATGAAGAACACTTCTCAAAAAAAACCCCAAAACAGTAAGAGAGAACTGTTCTCAGTGATGTTACTGAATTATTTGATTTATCAGATTATTTTCTGTCTGTCAACCAGAAAGTAATAGAAAAAGGCAAGTAACACTGAATTTGATATGCCACAGTAAAATTGTTGTTCAATTAAGTCCTAATTTCTAGGCAAGGAAAAGGAGGCTGCATAGAAAATGAGGGCAGAGTTCTCAATTTAAAGTCAGAATAAAAATAAATAAGGTCAGAAACAATAGCATCAGCAGACAGTTGCATGACACCTCTTCCAGAGCTTGGTGTGCCTTCCTTCCATGCTCATGCTGCTGTCTTATTATTGCGATTGGTCAAAGTGTCTATCAAATCTCCCATGCTTCATATGAACTACTTGCATAAAAATAAACCATTAGCATTTTAACACCTCAGCAATAAAAGGTTTTGGCTTTGAAAACTCTGGTCTTGTTTCATATTTAACATTCAGTATGTTCATTAATCTTGGTTAGTGTGACACTGTTGTCTATGTCTTAAGTTTACTATTGTTGGCAGTGACGTAGTTCATGAAGTTTCTCTTACTATCTGGATTTCTAAAATTAGTTTTGGGGACGGTCTGAAGTTCACATGAACTCTTGTATTCAACTGTCTCTTTAATGTTAGCCATATGTGTACCTTTACCAGCTAAAGAGCAAACAGCCTGGGAGAGTCAAAACACAGTTACAAAGCTGAAGGTGAGCCTGCTTAGCTGTTGTGTTTGCAGTAAGAGAATGTGTGAAATCTTGGCAGTAGGTGTTAATCCACCCAAGTGTAGTCAAATTAACACTATCTTTTCTGATCTTCACGGGGATCTACTATAAAATGAAGATCAGAGGCTGCATGGCTGTGGGCTTAGATGGCCACTTACTGATTAATTTGAATGCAGACAGGAGGGAAAACAGTTCTAGAGTCAGACAAAAGCAGTGCGTGGCTTAGTGCCACTGCTAACATTAAGTTTTGGTAAAAATACAGTCCTCCTGTTGGTGGAAAACTAAAGGATTGAGGGAAGCTGTGTCTCAAAGGATGGGAGGAAAACAGCCTCCTGATTGGGATCGCATGCTCAGACATTGGGCACACACAGAACTGTGCAGCAACTGATGAATATTGCCAGTAGCTGACATCACAGGTGAAATCCTCTTTAGATTGTGTATTTAAGTCAGCAAGATACATTACTAGCTGGGGTGGCCCCATAATTGAGTCATATATGCAGAGCTAATCAACAGAGTACCATGTATACTCGTGTGCATGGACAGATACGTGTGTACGTGGCATTATGAGGTAGATACGAAGGTACCTGTAATGATTGTTAAAGGGAAATGCACTTTCCACTACTTGTGTTTAGTTTTACACAGTATTTCTTACCTTGCTGCTTGGGCTTCTGATCTCTTGCTTATGTTTGGTCAGGTCTTGCTCCATGCCCCTGGCCCTCAAGGCCAGGCTGGATGGGGCCCTGGGCAACCTTGTGTAGATCCAGGCCCGAGGTTGGTGGCCCTGCCTGTGGCAGGGGGGTTGGAGCTCTATGATCCTTGGGGTCCCTTCCAACCCATGCCATTCTATGAGTCTATGATTCTATGCCCCACACCCTTCTGGGGTTTGGCAGTAATGCAGATGTGACAGGAGCACATGATAGGAAGTGATGTTATCTGGCTAACAGAAAAAGTAGGGGAAGCCCCATCCCTGGCTGTGTTCAAGGCCAGGTTGGACGGTGCCTTGGGCAACCTGGCCTAGTGAAGGTGCCACTGCCCACGACGGGGTGGGGGGGCAGAACTAGATTGACTTTGAGGTTCCTTCCAACCCAAACCAGTCTGTGATTCTAAGAAGAAATTCTGTGAGTTGTCCAAAGACAGCAGGAATTCAGTGACTTGTCCAAGGCCACAGAGGAATCCTTGGGACAGAGCTAGGAACTGAATTGAGCCCGTTTCTGACTCAACTGCCAAATTATGCCTGCTTTTTCAATCAGCTGGTAAACTTGGAACTCAGTCACTAACCCCAGCTGCTCAGCGAGTTTTGCTAGAACAAGAAGTGTGTTGGGCTGATCCCATCCAGCGACTAAGTGCCGGCACCTCTGGTTGGTCACTCCCTGCTCCCAGCAGGATTGGAGAGAGCGTAGGAGGAGCAAAAGTGAGAAAAATCAGGGGGCAAGATAAAGACAGTTTAGTAAGAGAATATGGAATATGCCTTTGGCCAGCTCAAGTCAGCAGACTTGCCCAGCTGCAGCCTCCTCACATGAAGGGGCAGAGGGAAAAACAGGGAAGGCCTTGATGCTGTGCAACACTGCTTGGCAATAGCCAAAACACTGGTGCATTATCAACGCTGCTTCAGTCACAAATCCAAAACACACAACAACACAGGGTTGCTGTGAAGAAAGCTAGCTCCATTCCAGCTACACCCAGTACAAAACACTTGAGGTTTATCAGTTTGGTTTCATCTTGCATCAGTATCAAAGGTCTTGTAAATTTATTTTTAAGGTAAAAATCCTCTAACCTCATGTTGGAGTAGTCAGAGTGATCCCATGGGATCTGGGAGACTCACATTTAAGACTCCACTTAGAACTTGGCACAGTTCACCTGCAAACTCTCTATGTCCCATTTGCATCCTGTGCATCTTCAGCTTGGTCTCCTGTCATACCCAACCTTCATCCTGTAAATAGGAAGCCTTATTAAAAAAACCCCACACATTGTTGAAATTAAATGCTTCAATGAAAAAAATGAAACTGTTACAAAAACCAGCATAATGATTGTGTCCAGTTCTGGTATAAAAAAGACAGGGATCCCCTGGAGAGAGTCCAGTGGAGGGCTATGATTAAGAGCCTGGAGCATCTCCCCTGCGAGGATAGGCTGGAACTGGGGCTGTTCAGCTTTGAGAAAAGAAGACTGAGAGGGGATCTTATTAATGTTTATAAATCTCTTAAGTGTGGGACACAGGGGGAAATGGCCAGCATCTTTTCGATGGTCTGTGGAGATAGGACAAGGGGCAATGGCCTCAAGTGGGAGCATAGGAAGTTCCTCACCAATATGTGGAAGAACTTTTTCACAGTGAGGGTGACAGAGCCCTGGGACAGGCTGCCCAGGGGGGTTGTGGAGTCTCCTTCTCTGGAGATACTCAAGACCAGTCTGGATGCCTCCTTGTGTGACCTGTCCTAGGGAACCTGCTTTGGCAGGGGGATTGGGCTTGATCTCTTGAGGTCCTTTCCAACCCCCACAATTCCATGATTCTATGATTTTACCAAAAAGTTTCTCATAAGTACAATTATTTGTTTTGGCCTTCTATCTACCTGTATATCTTGACTCTACCTAATCTCTGCTCCTGTGCTGCAGATGTGAGGTACCATATAGAATATTTTTTAATAAAACAGATTCTAATTGATCCTAATCTATTTACTGCAATATTGACTGCTGGTATGAGCTGTTCCCAGTACACAATCTATACAGATTTGCCACGACAGCACTGAAAGAAACAGAAGTTCTGCTGTGCATCCTGGGAATGCATTTGGGGACTACCAAAATGACTAATAAGTGCGTGTAGTTGGAGAGTTTAAATTAATCTGTACTGTGTTTAAAGTTATGGGGTTTTACCATTCTCTGCTGGTTCATTTAGAAACCCTGTTTCCACTTCTTCGTGTGCTGATTGAAATATGAATGTTTTAACTTTCTATGTAAGTTCATTTTATACTGCTGCATCTCTAGGCAAAAAATGACAGGTCGTTAAGCATGGTTCCCAAAATGTATGTTAAAGTAGTAAAAAGAGAGAGAGGCTCCCCTTCCCCCCCCAAAAAAAAAAAAAAATCCCTTATTTTGGAAAAGTGGAGGCACTGCTTATTAATCAAATGATAGCACTAAATTACCACGATGGTCTTCAAGGGATTCAAGTACTTCATCCTGATGGATGAGCTGCTCATTTAGTACAAATATGCTACAAAGACGTAGGAGAACGAATGATGGTAGGCATCATTTTTCTTGTGGAAAACTTTTCTCATTAAAACCAGCTTATTGTGAAAACAGTAAAATTATAAACTGCTTATATGTCTTTCACAAATGTAATTAATTTTCACTAAATGAGAATAACCTTAGTTAAATAGTTCTCCCTCAGACGGAGGATAATGAATTTTGCCCAAACTTACATTTTAAGCTGAAATTCATTTATTACTGAAAAATCACAGTCATGGACCCAAATTTTTGACAACAGAAGACTCTTCTACTCTGTTGCAGTTGTTTACTTGTTTTAAAAGGAGTTTTGACAGAAAGCTTTTTCTCAGCCAGTTCGCTTGATGTAAGCGAACTGAATGGTGGATATAGTAAAATATGCTGAAAACACCCTAATATCTTGGAAAGGTTTATCCTCGTGCACAGTAGACTTCCTTTGTTAATTAATAAGTTTTGTTGAAATATATAGGGTGGCTGCTCATGGGGTGAACAGAGCTGCTCTGGGGCTGCTGCAGTGCCTGCTGCAGTGCCTGCCATTTTCACACTTCCCCCAGGCCCGAAGATGAAGTTAGGTCTGGACATGGGTTATATGTGACCATGCTCCCTCTCCCTCTGTTCATCCCTTGAAATTCCTGACAGTCTTTCTCAGGGGGTGGAACTGAAAAGTAACTGCTTGGAGGCAGAGATAAAGAAGTCTTGGCCCTGCCTTCCATCTTCTCTGTCTTCCTTCATCTTCCGGATTTCTTATGAGTCTGGTTTTTTTTCTTTCTTTCCCACTTTGAGAGTGAAATGAACATGTTAACTCTGAAGAGGGTGGAAATCTTCAGCATGGGACTTTTGCTGTTGCACAGTGAGAGATTAAGATGGTGCACAAGAAGGAGTTTAGCTAGATCCTATTCTGCACACCCCAACAGGCCTGCTGAAGTAAGCCCTCTTAATTTTTAAGACTGATGCAATGACATTTACAACTGCACAAATACACATATCAAACAAAAAATTTGAAAGTAGGCATTTGATTGTATTTCTTGTATTAAATTTTTAAAACCAATACATATTACAGACAAATACAAGCCTGGAAAGATGCTGGTTTCCAGTTAATATGCTGCAGCTAGCAGTTCAAACAGGACAAATATTCACAAAGAGTGTAAAGGTAATTACGACATTTTATCATTCAGTAAATATGCTGCATTCTGCAAAGTAGAACAGGCATGTTACATTTGTTTTAGCAAACTAATGCTTTTTGCGTTATGGAATACTTGTATGAAAATATAATATGTAAAATTTGTTGTCTTTCACTCAATTTGTTGCTATTATTTGCCACGGTTTAACTCATGCAGTCGGCAAATTGGAGGCAGTTTGCAGTGTCCTTCAACTTTAATAGAAATCACAGAGTTGCCTTACCACTAGCGATGTCTAAGGATCACACAGATAATAGGAATGTCAACCCTTTGGCAGAGAACGCTGATAATGTTCTGAGACTAAATTATGGAAGTTAACCATTTAGAAGATCATGGGAAGCCCTAGGGTGTGACAGAATTAAATCCTGACTTGTGCTGCAGGGAAGGCATGTTGGCAAATGATAAATCTCTAGGGCATGAGTATTAAACAGCTTTTCTATTTTTAAAAGTTTGTTTTATTAAAGAAGGTCAGTTTGCTGAGCAGAGTATTCTGAATATTCTGGGGTTCAAGACAGACCTTTTAGTTAAAATATTGTATTGGGTTTGCATGGCAAGGTTTTGGTACTCAGGGGCTGCAGGGCTACAGGGCTTCTGCAAGAAGTTGTAAGCTTCTTCTGTGTCCAAACAGGGTCAATACCAGCCACCTCCAAGACGGACCCTCCACTGGCCAAGACCAAGCCTATCAGTGAAAGTGGTAGCATTCCTCAGATAACAATTAAGGGGAAAAAATTCACCAACAGCAATTGCAGTGGGAGAGAGGGCTGAGAATATGTGAGAGGAACAACTCTGCAGGAGGAGGAGGGGCAGGAGGTGCTCCAGGTGCCCAAGCAGAGATTCCGATGGTGAGGCATCCTGTCCCATCAGTACCCTGTGGAGGACCCCATGCTAGAGACAGCCAAAGGAGGCTGTGACCCTGTCAGAAGTCCACACTGGAGCAGGCTCCTGGCAAGACCTGTAGCCCCACGGAGAGAGGAGCCCATGCTGGAGCAGATTTTCTGGCAAGACTTGTAACTTCATGGGGGACCCACGCTGGAGTAGTCTGGTCCTGAAGTCTGCACATCACGGAAGAGACCCACGTTGGAGCAGTTCGTGAAGAACTGCAGCCTGTGGGAAGGACTCACGTTTGAGAAGTTCACGGAGGACTGTCTCCTGTGGGAGGGACACCATGCTGGAGCAAGGAGAAAGTATGAGGAGTCCTCCCCACTAAGGAGGAAGGAGCAGCAGAGACAACATGTGATGAACTGACCGCATCCTCCATTCCCTGTCCCACTGTGCTGCTCAGGGGGAAGAGGGAGAGAGAAATGGAAGTGAAGTTAAGCCCGTGAAGAAGGGGGAAATGGGGAGGGGCATTTTAAGATTTGGTTTCATTTCTCATTATCCTGCTCCGATTTTGATTTGCAATAAATTGAATTAATTTTCCTGAGCCAAGTCTGTTTTGCCTCTGACAGTGACTGGTGTATGATCTCTCCCTGTCCTTGTCCCAACCCATAAGCCTTTTCTTGTATTTTCAGCCCTGTCCAGTGGAGGAGGGGAATGATAGAGGGCCTTTGAGGACACCTGACCTCCAAACAGGGTCAACCCAGCACATCCATCAAGGAAGAAACTCTCATGGTCCCAGTCGGATGCGTGAGACAACTCTGTGCCCTGCCTGAATTTGCTGAGGAATCTGAGCACCGCTGTGCTTCGCCTAATGTAAATGTCCTCACCTCCACCTTCACGGCTACAGCACAATCAGACAGTTTTGGATTGGTTTTCTGGGGGAGCTGCTCAACTCTGGCAAATATTAAACCTTTTCTGCAAAGACTCACTCCACAGGCCAAAGAACACACATGAAATATAAATGTTTGGATTCAGATTCTTTGCCTCATAAATAATTAGTTTCTTATTTAATGTGAGAGAACTTCAGCAGCAGTGAGCAAGGCCCTTCTCACTATAGGCAAAACAGTTGTCATTAGTGGTGATGATTTAAGCTTATCTCTGTGACTTTGCTTGGGAACAAGGCAGCAATGCTGACCCAGACAGATCCTCTACTCACCTGGCAAAATCTGTTTGTTCCTGTCTTTCAGTCCTTATTTTATGTGATACATTGTGTACTGGAGGGCCTAAACCATGTTGAGGAAGGACAGGTCTCCTTGCAGACCTTCTGAGCGTTTCCAGAGTGAAGGTGGCCTCAGCTAAGCAATTAACTTTGTAGATTTTAAGGGACTTCAGGTGAGAAGCTCAGGTGTAAAACAAACATGTAATGTAGATACTTGCATTGGTTTAGTTTCTCTTACATTTTCTTGAGTCTTGGAGTAAATAACTACCAGGCAATTTTTATCTCAGTTTAAACATTTGAGTCTACTTCTGAAATAAGTAGATTATTTTATTTGAAAAATGTTGGATTTCTTCCTGTCATTCAGAACAGGCTTTGACAGAAGTCTGTAAACTGCTACACTTTGAATGTACAGCCAGTTACCTATATGCTGTGGTACATTTTCATCGCTGCTGGATCACTCTTGTTGCAGAATAATCATAATTTGGGGATGTCATTTAGTAACTTTTAAAAAAAAAGTTTTCTGGATTTTTTTTTTTTGTTTGGACCATTTGCAGAGCACTATTATTCCAATCAGATTAGCTAGAACTAAGTTCTCACTTTCCCTGATTCCCGATCATTAAGATGTCATTTCCAGATGCTGATCCATCACTACCTGTCCAACATATCAAAATACATTAGCTAGAGTTTCCTCTTAACTTTTCTTGCCAAAATTATTGAGTGACTTTCCATTAAATCAGTGTTTGCTGCAGATCCATCAGTCTGGAGAATACATGACAGACGTAGCATGATTTGGGGGGATCTGATGTTAAAGCAGATATTTTAAGGAGGTTGTTCTGCTGCTAATGAAGGCTTTAAAATGACAACAAACCTCAAAGGCTGGGTGGTGGCTGTTTTATCAGAATCAAAAAAGAGGAGTCTCTCTTTTGTGTCTGAATAATCAGTTGGAGCCATGAGGCTACAGAAATAGGTACTGCAAAAACAATTCCCACTTCAAAGGGCACAGAGCAGTTTCAGATACCTTGAGGGGATATACCGAGTGAATCTGTGCAATATTGGGTTTTGCAGTTACTTGCAGCTCTTCTTTTGGTATGAGTCTGCAGCAAAGAACGAAAACAGTTTACTGAGGTCTATGAAAGCAATATCTAATTAATTGCAGGAGATGTTCTGAGGAGTCCACCTGTGCGACCTGTCCTTGGGGGCCTGCTTTGGCAGGGGGGTTGGACTTGATGATCTCTGGAGGTCCCTTCCAGCCCCTACAATTCTGTGAATCTGTGAATTCAGCTTGGAGGTGTCTGTACACGTGCACAGGTAACCATGCATAACGTAATCCAGCTCACACAGGGACTGTTTGTTCATTCTGAGTTGCACAAGCATCTGAAGTGTATTGAAGCTAACAAATGGTTCAGATAAGCTCTGGCCATGTCCCAAGACCCTTAGATGGGGCTGAAGCACTGCTGCTGTTCCTCATCCTCCTTGCACATTGCAGTAAGAAACTGTGTATAAAGCTACTCAGAAAAGCCAGCAAGGAAGGAATAGTTCAAACATTTTATGCTCTACTAAGAGTTTTGCATACACCTGACAATTTTTGCAGGTTTTTGATGCTGCTGCTCTGGGTGATGGCTGTGGTCCTGCTCTTGTAATGAGATTACAGGACAAGTCTGACTGCAGGATTCAGGCTCATGTAAATAAAATTTAAAAAAAAAAAGATCTGAGCATATACATTTTTAGTAAGAACTGGGTGAGAGATATTTGGATCCAGAAGGGTCCAGAAACTATTTTCTTCTCATGGCATTGCTGCCGGAAAAGTATTACTCAACTAGTAATTTCCTTCTTGTGCCTTGTCTTAATTCTCCTCACTGCAGTGGTAGGAAAAGACAAAGCAGCATAAGGTCTGCTATCTTCATTGTTCAGGCGGTTTCGTGCAGCGTGAAGCTGGCTCTGTTCTCAGGCAACAGGACTGATTCCATTTCAGCTTGACGGGAAATGTCTGGTAGTATATACTGCTGGTGGTGTGGCATTCAGAGAAGGGAAAAGTGAGCCTTCAACACTTAAAAAGTAACTAAAAAAACCCCCAAAAACAAACCTTTTTTCTTCAGCAACTTTTCTATAGGAAGAGAAGTTACCAGGCTTTTAATTGCAGTCAAGTTGGTTTGGGTTTGATGTTAGGGAAAAAGCTTCCTGATAGTAATAGTTTCACAGCTCAGGTTTAAAGTGCTGATGGATTTTGTGGCATTTTTGAAACCTGCTGTCCTAACAGAGAAATTAAACTATTTTGGGATGGATTTCCCTTTTTTTTTATTTTCCAGTCCCCTCTTCCTGCAAATTTCAATGTGATTAAAACTGTTACATCTGATGCAAGCCATTTTTTACATTTTCTCACTTGCAGGGAATGAAAAAATAAACGTAGGGAGTTTGTGAAGTAAAATGTTTCCAATTGGGAAACTGAAATAGCACATGTTAAAATGGTTCACAGTTTTTGAAATTTTCTGGCTGAAATCTCAATCTATAGGAATTAACAAATATTCTTGTTGTCTAAAAAAACACCTGACAAACTCCTTTATGAGATGAAATTTTCACCAACATTTTAGTAATTGGTGGAGAGTTGCACACGCAAATTTTCTTATTCTTGTTGAGGGGTTTTTGTGTTAAAAAATGAAAAGAGCAAAGCTAAATTAGTCTGTTTAAAACTGCACTTATTCATGCTTAAGGCTTTTCACCCAACCAATTAAACATGTTTTGATTTGAACAATTTTTGCACCTGCCTGATGTTATCCATATTTGTAATATTGATATAAGCATTTATAGTGAGTCTCATCACATTTCTTAGTCTTCTAATTGCTAAATACTTCACAGTACTGGTATTTATAGGAAGATTATCAGTACTAGAGTTAGCATTACTGAAATGGAGTAGTTAAAGCTTCAGGAACATCTTTGTTCTACAATGACATTGTGTAGTACACTTTACTATAATTCTAAAAGAAAATTATTTTACTATTATGGGTTTGCTATCATCTGGACTCTTATAAAAGTCTTCTCAACAGGAACGCTGTGTGTGGTTGAGGTGTAAATCTTTTTATCCTAACTTGATGCGTTATCCTTAACTCTAATTCTTATTCTCAATCTGATTTTAAAATGTGCCTGGAAAGATTTTGGAGGCTTACAAACAAAGGAGAGCAAAAAGCTTCCTACAAATCTAGTTCAGATGTCACCAAAACCCTATCAAACTTCTTTCTTCATGCTTACATCTTCATACTTTACATCTTAAAACCAGGAGGTTCCTCTGTTTTGTGAGAAATGAGAGCAACATCATAATTTGCACTTTTCTTCCAGTGTCAGTCTTGATATAACTTTACATCCAAATCCGATTTTAATCCTTTTAATGAATGTGCCCATTCTAGCTGCGCCCAACCAGAGAAAAATCCAACCATTATTTAAACAAAAACTCAAGAATATTGACAACTTCTGAAAAAAATTGTGTGTTTTCCCACACGAAGGCCAGCTCTTTATGCTGCAGGTATTTTCTTTGACAGATGATGCCACAGAGACAGTTTTGTTTTAACATAACATATTGGCTGTTAAAATAAATCAAAAAGAACATGGAGGTCATACTGAGCTGGTCCCAGACGTCCCTATAGACATATGTACAGACAGGTGGTTAACGCAGCCTCCTGTCCAAAAACAATACCTGGAGGGATTTCTTGTTATTCCTGACAGGTGGTCAGCTCTTCTCAGAGATCTCTGAATATGTTTGAAATATTTATGTGATCTTTAGATGGAACTATGGGTTCTTTAGGTGCGAAGCCACTATCGTCCCTTCAAAGACAGTTTGATTGGGACTTTGAAATTAACTTCCTTTTCATGAAAAAAATGAATACAAACTGTTGGAAGGACAGAAAGTGGGATATTTAGGGCAAAGCATTGCACTATACCGTATTTCTACTTCTTTTCTGGAGACATCTGGGCCACTACTGAGGTGGTCCCTGTACATGGCGTGAAAGTTTCTGCAAAGCTGCTGCTGTTTGAGCGTGTTGCATGATGTGGGTGTCACAGGACACGGACAAAACCTCTCTTCTGCAGCAGCACCGACACAGGGAGAGTGAATCCCCCCATTTCAGCCACGTTTCTCTGGCAGGGGCATGTGTGCTTTGCCACCAACACTGTAATTGCACCTTGCTGTTCTGTATGAAGTCTTTTGCAGATGCTGTAGCAGTTCCTCGTCCTTCAGCTGGTCCCTTCATCAGAAACGGGGTCAGTTGTTAATTCTGTAGGGATGCAGCTGACTTGCCTTAGGGCTTAGGTCAGCTTACTCATATTATTGGACCCAAAAGGGTGGTGGAAAATAATACCCTGCAACTTTAATTTCTGTGTGAAGTGACTTCAAACAATTGAGAGGAGCCCAGAATCTTGTTCCCCCAGAAAAGCCCAGCATATGAGTCACAAAAACATCTACCAACAAAGTATAAAGGATGTATATTGTCATGCAGGATTAATATCTTTTCATCTTCAGGTTACAGAGAATTTCCGTAAGGTCCTAGACCTGTGGGTAATACTGGTGTGGCTCATGTTGTTGCATTGCTTAAACTTATCTCTGTATTTCCACCAAGATTATATACTTACACAGGTAGAGATTGTAGGTACAAAAATGTCTAGGCTCAGTTTTCAGCACAACATGAGAGAGGGACAAACACTGAAAATACATTCCTTCATGGGCATGTGTGGATACATAACAGCCTTTGGCTCTTTAGGTCTTATATTCTGGTACAGAAACATCTTTTCAAGCCTGTTCTAAAGCCACTAAAACTTAAAGCTTGTAAAGAGACTTTGTTTCATCAGCTTCTGGGCAGCGATGGTTCAGTGTCCCTGTAAATAAGGAGGCCCTGTTAAACTAAGTGGAGCAGACCAAATTTGTCTTTCCAGAAAAGCAGATTTTTGAGAAATGGCTGTGGCTTTTTTTTAATCAAGGGAAATGTTAAAGTGAATTTCAGCATGTGGCTGCAGCAAACATATGGACCAGCAGGTGATTAATATGTGCATACAGAAATTCCCAAGAAATCCCCATTGCTTTGATAGACGAAAATGACTCACAGTGAGCACAAGGTTCTCATCTGTGCTAAAATAAAGAGTTGTTGGGGTTTTTTAAAATCAGCTTACATGAATAAAATGTGTTAGCCCTAGAAAGCTGTAACTGTTGATGTGCAGAACCTTAGCATTAACCTTATTGGTTTCAGCACGGAGAAGTTTAATCTCCTTGCTTGAGAGCTAAAATACTACAGGGTATGCTGTTGATGACCGACATACACATGTCTAAACCATTTCTACTGATGTTTAATTTTTTCCAAAGGAGTAAAACCCATCTGAATGGTTTGCTAGTAACAGCTTAAACTTTTGACATTTAAAGATTCCTTTTTGCATATACCAACAGTTATTCTGCCTTTCTTTTCCTATTAATTTAATTGAGAAACTATTAGGTGTGGCCTGCAGCAGGATTCCTTATGTGTTTCTCTGGGCAGAAGGGCCACCATTTTAAATTCAGTGTAGAATTTTGTACATCCCTCTCTCTGTTTGGGCCATAACATAAAATGGAAGTTAGTAGCTATATCCCAGGGGCTCCTTATATTTATTTCTCTCTGTTCTTTTCAGTGAAACTCTGGTCTGTGTGTGGCAGTGTTGCATTAAATAGCTCTTTAAAGCAGGCCTCAGTTAATGGTTCATGTTGGAAGAAAAGCTTTGATGCAACAGTAATTAGCAGCAGAGCAGATTAAATACTTGTGCCTGTTGTGTTCGAAGGTGCTTTCAAAATCTGTGGATTTTGTCAGCTGATACATCCAGGGACATTAAAGAGTAGATGGACTTTTTAGCTACCCATATTCAGTTATTCTTTATAGGTATGGTTGCATTTTGGGGTTTTTTTTGTGATGTCTGGTGTCACACCGGATGTTTTCCTCAAAACTGTGATTTAACAGAAAGGTGATAAACATAAACATGTCAAAATATACCACAAGTGGAGATGTATATTTGTTATTGTGACTCACAGGACCTGTTTCTACTCACATACTTCATATGACAAATTTGATAATAGTGGAAAGTTGCAAAATTTGAACAAAGTAATAAACCTGACAAGATTACTACCACAGCAAACGCCAAAAAGAGATGGGTGTTGGTTTTGTCTTATCTCTGCTTACAGCATATCCGTTCTTCTGTGTTTACAGTTCAGTAACAACCAGGTGGAAGTCTGTGATTTTGATTCTCCTGAGGTGTGATTATGTAGGCACGGGAGTGCATTTCGTTAGCCAAATCCACACCCTGGTCTCTGGTGAAAGGGAGTAGGCCTGGTTCCTTGCTTGATTTAAAGGACTGAAATAGCCTACCCTGTTCTTTGCTCTGGAGAGTGCTATGTTCACATTGTCATAGACCTGAGCCTTTTAGGTGTGTACTGATGTCCATTGAGGCATCAAACTGTGTTTTGATTGTCTCAGATACCCAATTGGAGACATACATGAGTCTTTTTTCAAAACTGGAGCAACACTTTGATTCATTTCATTTGGACAGGAGAAAGGCAAGAGCTTCTGGAGATCAGGTATGAATAATTTCAACCTGCAAAGTAAACATGAACGTTCACTTAAAATTAATCTGTTTCTTATTGACACAAACCGTTGAATGCATCTGCATTTTTTCAACTTCTCTGAGAGAAGTTGTGTGTGTTAATTTAGAATCTCCTCTGTGTGTTATTGCACCATATAAATAGCAGAGTAAATAGAGCAGAGGCAAAGTTAACGGAGAATGATTGATTATTATACAAAATCTTATATAAAATTACACCAGAACTCTCTTGCAGTTAACTAGCTGATACTCTGTATTTAATCCATCATTTAAAATTACTGCAATACAGTATAAAATATTAAAGGAAAGTTTCCATTTAAGAAAATGAACCTGTAAATGAAATGCAAATCAAGCTGATAGTAATTGATTATTACTGGATCGCTACTATGTGATTAGATTTCAAACTTGTTTGTCATTTGTATCCCTGAAATGAAATGCAAGATGTTTAAAGAGAAGCAGTATGTCTTTATCAATGTCCCAGTTTGGTACCCTCTGTATCATGTATCCCCAATATACTGTTCATATTGATCAAATGGCCCTTCCAACACTTGCTCATCGGGTTCTCAAATAAGTTTGGCATCTTGAGGTCTCATTGTAAGCTATGTATTAACAGCACAAAGCAGGAGCTGCACGTACTGTAGGGCCTTGGACAACACAAACCCATGCTCTGAGCTTTTATCTTTGGATTAAATAGTCTCCTTGACAGCAGATGACAGAGCAGGGAGCAGGGCTCGTTGTTCCCCATAATGAACCCGCATTCTCCAGATGTGCCCCGCTGTTGGGAGCATCTGATTGCCTGAGATTTCCAAGCCTGGCAATCAGAATCCAGGGCAGTCTGCTTACAAAGCAGGCAGTTTAAAAAAGGGCAGCAATGGTAAAGCTACGTAAACCATACACACAATGCTGCATCACATATGTATGTTGGATATAGGCTAGCTGATCCAGGTAAGAGTGCTTAAAATTCTCCCTTGTTGCACTCGTTCTTTCCTTCAACACCAAATGGTTTTGGGTTTTCTGGGTTTGTTTTGTGGGTATTTTTTAATTTTGGGGGGGGTGGTGCTAAAAAAATGAGTTTCTAAAAGATTTTAAGCTAGGATCACAGAATCACAGAATAGTAGCGGTTGGAAGGGACCTCAAGAGATCATTGGGTCCAACCCCCCAATGCAGATGGGGGATGTAGATATATTAAAATATTTTAGATCAAAGCATTGAGTAAATAAAATACATTGTTCTCACCAGCCTCTTCAAAGAATCCACACCTGTCTTGGTAACTCAGTAGGAGAGCAGTTTTCCTGTATTAAAGCTGCTTTCCTAGCTAATGTCTGTTGGGAGAGCAGCTTCTTTACCAAGCCACTCTCTCTCTAGAAGATTTAATTAAATTTTTATGTCTGAATTTATAAACCATTAAATTATATTGAAAATTCTCGCACATAAAACCGTTCCCTGTAATTGTAAAACATTGCGGCTGTAAAATATTTATTATTAGATATTATTAATTTTTCTGTAAACTGCAATTTCTCTGATTGTTTCAGGAGTACTTAACATCCCTACTTTGCTCTTAAAGATTCATTAAAGAGTCTTTAAAAAAATAACCTTTTTTTTTTTTTTTTGGAGTGCAGTAAAGGAGACACAACATTTGTCTTCGCCGCTGATCACAGGACAGCAAGCCTGGGCTGTAAAAAATTTTCTCCTGCAATCCCTAGTCCACAAGATGGCAATCTTGGACCGAGAGTGGCTCCACAAATTATTCCCTTAATAGTTCTCGCTGCTGTTTCCTACCTTAGGAGCAGGTTTGAAGCACAGTGTGCTGCCCTGGTGGCTGAGGCTGCACCGCAAGCAACTCCGAGGCACTTTCGGGTGGGCCCTGGCACCCTTAAAGCTGGCAGCTCAATTAATGCAAAAAAATCCTTCTTTCCCACGAAGATGATCAGAGGGCTGGAGCACCTCCCCTACAAAGAGAGGCTGGGGAAGCTGGGCTTGTTCAGCCTAGAGAAGAGAAGGCTCTCAGGGGGACCTCATTGCAGCCTTCCAGTACCTGGAGGGAACATACAAACAGGAGGGGAATCAACTTTTTAAAAGGGTAGACAATGGCAGGACAAGGGGGAATGGATTAAAGCTAAGGGAGGGAAGGTTTAGATTAGACATTAGGGGGAAGTTTTCTACAGAAAGAGTGGTGAGGTGCTGGAACAGGCTGCCCAGAGAGGTAGTGGATGCCTCGTCCCTGGAGGTGTTCAAGGCCAGGTTGAATGGGGTCCTGGGCAACCTTGTCTAGATCCAGGCCTGAGGTTGGTGGCCCTGCCTGTGGCAGGGGGGTTGGAACTCTATGATGCTTGGGGTCCCTTCCAACCCAGACCATGCTATGATTCTGTGATTTCCAGTGATATTCTTAACTTGAGCAGATAGTTTTGAAATGAACTGTTTGAAAGAATAGATGTTGTTTAGTAGTATGAATACCTTTTAATGGCTTCTGTACGTTTAATGCAAACAAGCATCTCTAACAAAACTATATATGGTGGGATGTGAATGTTAGCCTGTCCCTGCCACAGCATTAAAACCTCTGACAATCTTTTAAAAAACATCTCTCGGCAAGTTATGGATTTGTAAGTGCTGTTGCTTCTATTTACACGTGGTCTTTCTCTCTTAGGAAAACTTAGTAGAAACGTAAAGGGACAAAGGTTTCTTGCAGACTTTCATCATGTACAAGTTCCACTTGTCCAGCCATGTTTCTCCAAGGATGTAAGGTAGGAAGCACCTGACAAGTCACTGCCCTTGTGGTACGCAGCCCTTCCTCTGGTCTCGTGGATATGGCTGAGGAGGAGGCAGAAGCACCACTTCAGATATATCACAGTCTTCACAGACAAGAAATTCAGTAATTTTATGCTGGTGACTTCTCTGTCCCTCAAACGGCTCTGCACTGGGTGCAGCTCTGCACCATAAACAGCAGCATGGTTGCCCACAGCTGTTAGGTACATAACACTTTCAAGCATGAAGATACATGGTTAAAAGATACATGGGTCTAGATCCCACCAAAGCTTCACTTAGGATGGACTTTTGGACTGACCAGAGTTGTAAGAGTCTGCAGTGGACCTGTGCTGACTTAATGTGAGACCAGCAGGTTGCCATAGTCACAGCTTCTCAACTTTTGGAACTGGTGTGGCTTCGTTGAAGTCAGCATCATCCCCATGGTGTGCAGCCTGGAGTGAGCGGCTCATCTATCTCATGGGGCACTGATGAAAGATAAAGGCATTATGCCAATTTGAAGACTAGGCTGTTTAGCACGGTGTACTTGGCAGTGTAGTCCTAGGGGATAGTTCAGTCTTCCTGCAGATGATTTCACAAATGGGCAGCAGGAGGCCCTGAAAAGGTGCTTGGAGGAGGCCATGTAGAGCATGAGTCTCACAGACATGTTTTGGCCCTGGAGTTCTTGTTTTTCCTCCAGCTTTAAGTGTGATTTCAAGTCCCAGGCAATGACAAACCCCCATTTGCTAGCCTTAGTGGGGAAAAAGAAAGATACATAATTTTGTAATTTACTTGCATTCATTCAATGAAGAAACCATGCCTACTCACTACTGTTTAGGGCACCTCAACTTGCCAAGGCTTGAATTCGGGATATGGAAATAACAGAATTCCAGAATTAAGTATAAAAAAGAAATTATCCGGAAGAAGGAGGACAAAAATAAGATGAACAGTTTTCTCTTTTTTTTATTGGATTTTATTTATATTTTCTGAGTTACTGAAAGCTTCTGAGGATCAAAATGAGGTGCTACTACCTTCCTTTAAAGCATAACGTATACAGAGACCATCATGACCTTTTTTTCTTACCAGGCTTAGTTAAAAGAATAAAGATGGGTGGAGGGGGGGACCAAAATGAGGAAATCCAGCTTGCTCCTCCATGTCCTTCAGAAAAGGGGACAAAAAACTAAGGAAGTGGAACTGTATTAGCTGAGCCCTTCCTTTGACCCTACGCTCATCCTCTGTGTAAATGAACAAAAAAGCTCATCTGGGCAACTGCAGTCTTGGTTTTCTCCAGACAAGGGTGGCTCAGGCAGCCTGGTAGGAGTCTCTGCTATCACATAGCTATACAAAACTGCCATCAGCCTGACCCCCTCTGATGTAATTGCTTTCTTGGTTCCTCCTCCTTTCAAATTTTGATCTACATTTGCCTTACTCAGGGGTATGAGACTGTATTTCCTCAAGCTGTACCACTTTCTGATAGTACATTTCTCATTTCTCTTTCCCAAACTTCCTTCTATCAGCATCATGTTTTACACCTACTTTCCAAATCTGACAGGGAAATTTTAAACACAACTGGATCTTCAATACTTTTGCCCACAAATCAAAACTTTTATGTTTATCACTGATGTGTATTTATGGCTGTTCAGATAGTTTTCACTTGGTACGATTTTCTTTATTACTATCCCAATTTAAATTAATTTGGGGGATATTAAGGTTTTATGACACGTTACACAAAGTGTTTTAATAAATCTACCTCACCTCTATTCATCACCTGCAGTTCTCTGGGTTGGTTTTTTTTTTTTTGATGATGCATGTATAAGAAAAACCATATTTTGCACATTTCAGCCAGTATTTCTGGGAAAAAAAAAAAAAAAGAAAAAAGAGGAGCTTACCAGAATGCAGCATTACTGAATTATAGTGTGTTTCACTGACAGAGATGGTTGTGAAATCAAGTTAGAATAGTCTATAATAACTCTCCCCTGGTATCTCACACCTATGAAAGAAAGGTCTGATTCAGAACTACCAGTAGGAAGGTTAGACCTAATCCTCACAACTGTGCATAAAGTTAATAAAAAAGGTAATCTAAACATGAGGAAAACCCACCCATGTAATTTCTTATTTTATCTCTACTGCCAGCAAAAACTCAACACACAGAATCACAGAATCACTAGGTGGGAAAATATCTTTAAGATCATCGAGTCCAACCATTCCTGTCCTAAGCTAAACCATATCCCTAAGTACCTCATCTACCCTTTTTTTAAACACATCCAGGGAAAGTGACTCAACCCCCTCCCTGGGCAGCCTGTTCCAGGCCCTGACAAGTCTTTCAGTGAAAGATTTTTTCCTAACATCTAATCTGACCCTGCCCTGGCACAGCTTCATGCCATTCCCCCTTGTCCTATCACCTGACACCTGGCTGAAGAGACCATCGCCCACCTCTCTACAACCTCCATTCAGGTAGTTGTAGGCAGTGATAAGGTCTCCCCTCAGCCTCCTCTTCTCCAGGCTAAACAGCCCCAGCTCCCTCATCTGTTCCTTATAAGATTTGCCCTCCAGCCCCTTCAGCAGCCTGGTTGCCTTTCTCTGGGCTCGTTCAAAGACCTCAATGTCCTTCTTGTAGTGAGGAGCACAGAACCAATGCCGAGTACAGGGGCACAATCACCTCCCTAGACCTACTGGCCACACTATTTTTGATACAAGCCAAGATGCAATTTGCCTTCCTGGCCACCTGGGCACACTGCTGACTCACATTCAGTCTGCAGTCAACCAAAAACCCCAGGTCCTTCTCTGCCTGACAGCTGTCTAGCCAAACATCACTGCACCTAGCAGTATAGAAAGTTGACAGAAAAACTAAAGGTCTCACCTAAGTGTTGTTATCTAATGAGCAGATTTTCAATTGCTTTATAATAAGAGAGTGAGCTCAGGTCTTGAAAATGGAAAGGGTCAACAGTTATTTGTGTTAATTGCTTTTATTTGCAGCTCTTTTTTTTTAGTTTAACTGCCTGAAGATACATTACAGTGTTCTTCTCTTCCCATTTCTGATAACCTTGTGTACCCTGCTCATCTGTATATCTACATCCTAAGCTGTATTATTTGCAGAACAATTAAAGGAGGAACATTTCTCTGTGCAAGCATGATCAATATTCTCTTTTTATTTATTGCATAAACTGAGCAGTATTAAGATAAATTATCCTTAAAATAAAAATGCATTAAAAGAGAGATCACTTCTGAGGGCATGAACTTCCTAACTGGCTGTTTGGATTTGTAGGCTACCACAAAAATCTATTATAGAAATTATTATAATTAAAAAAAGAAAGAAGAAAAAAGCTGTTCTAAAATTAATTACTGTGTAAAAATATTGTATTGCAAACTGAGGTTTGTGTAAGAACAGCATGGAAACCATTTGTTCTTCTAAACCCAAACCGTAGCACCACTTTGTTTTACATTGAGGGAAGCAAGTGTTGGATGAGGTGGGATGTTCATACTGCTGCTCCAAAACATCTCTTGGGAGCTCTTCCCTATGGGACCTTGGTTCCACTGTTAAATGATGGGGTTTCACTGGGCAAGGGGAAAGGGGGACAAAAAGAACTTTAAGTCATCCATTTTTTTGCTCTCTCAAAGCTTATTGCCTTTGTCCTGACAAAGGAAGACAAAAAAAAAATGGTGATAAGTGACAATGACTTTCTTAGGCTGTGCCCAAAAGCCTCAGTGGTGCAGGGTTTGTTTGTGTTGGTCAGGTGGGTGTTGCACAGTCGCTGAAATGTTGTGCCTGGTGTGGAGCGGGCATGCTGCCCACGTGTTTGCCCCCACTGCAACTTCCAGCTGGGGCCATGTCTGAGTCCACAGGGAGCCTGCTCTTGTGCCATCCTCAGAGCAGCTTTCACTAGGGAGCTGTCAGCCCCCATGGTGGCAATCACAGCAGCATAATGACTCTGGGGGGAGGGGGCTGCGGTACTCCCGGCTTCCAAACCTTTCCTGCAGCTCATGTCATTCCGCAAAGCTGAGCTACCCCTGCAGAAGGAGTTTGGTGTTCTTGCTTCTAATAATCTGCACACCCTGGAGAGTGTAAATGTTGGTCTCATCTGATGCGTTCACTGTACGGAAAAGGTGGAGCATCCCCCTTTCAGGACCACAGCTGAGTCAGGATCTGGTGACAGGGTGTCAGCAAACAGGGAGGGTAGAAGCTGGCATTCTTTTACTCCCAAGTACTGTGGGAGATGCTCCTGGGCCACAGGCTTGTGGCACAGCAGAGACCCTCCAATGGCAGGTGTTAGCTGGTGCCAATGCATGAGTTTTCCCTTGAGGGTCGGTGCTCATCCATCTTGAGAAGTGACTTTGGTTGGTTGGTTGGTCATGCACCCCTCTCCTGTCCTGTATGTCAAAGTTTTATTGATCTCCTGTCTTTGGCAGTGCTATTCCTTCAAAACAAGGCTTGGGCTCATCAGTGGGGCATCTTGTCCAGTCCCTGCCCCAGCTGTGGACACTTTTGGAGGAAGTTATGAATTATTGACCTGATAGCTCCCATGAACATTTATTCCTTGTTAAAAATAGAGGCCACTAATATGCTTTCTAATTAAAAGGTTTTATTTTTCCCCTGTCAGAAATGCTTCTTGCTGACTGCCAGTATCATGCTTAGTTAAATAATCTGTGAGGATCTGTTACATTATTTACACTGGAATAAATTGTATTCCTTTCATACAAATTTGGCTAATCAACTGTTGCTATGATATCACACTGGGTTACACAGCCTGGAGAATTGCATGAAGGTTTGGAGCTGGGGTCTGTGGCTTTCCAAAACAGAGCCTGTCACTACGATCATCCTGAAAGGACAAGGATTGATTAGTTTCCTCAGAGGCATCAGCTCATTATGTGATGTTACAGTCTAACAGGTAGATGAATACAGTCTGAGCTTTCACCTGGGCATTTGGGAACCCTAGGGCTCCTTGCTGCCCCTGAACCCTAACATTTGTCTCATTTTCAAAAGCAGCTCACACCATTTCATCCAAAACTAAACTTCATGCAGTTTCTTCATCTGTGAACTAACACTTGCATTGCCAGTGTCAGAAGCTGAAATATGGTGAACAGTGTTCCAGACTATTGCCTGTTTCTAATTTTTAGAGGTTTTGTGTGTGTGTGTGTTGTTGTGCATTGTTTGGAGGGGTTTTTTGTTTGTTTATTTGTTTTTTAATTTATTGTGTAAACATTTGATGTCATTGATGTATTAGAGACATATTTTGTGCTTTTTGCTATAGCTCTAAAAGCTAGAACCTTCCTTGAAAATAAGAAATAAAGATTGGATATTTTCAAATATGCAAAATACTATACCAGTAAGGTGCTAAAAGGATCCATCAATAGCCTGCAAGTATGAAATTAATATTATTTACAGAGAAATTAGCAGGGTGCCAATCATGATAGTTTTAATTTCACTCCCAAAGGATCTAAAGTTTACCATTTACACAGAATATGGATGTACCATTTTAGTGTTTTTAATACTCCAGGCAGCCTAGAATCAAATGAAAAAATTTTCTCCCAAGGGGTGCAAGTCTGCAGTGGCAAAAGATATTCAACTGGTTTCAATAACATAATTCTGTTGGCTTCAGCAAAGTGTTTAGATTGATTCTGGCTTGGGATCTGGCCCAAAATGAAGAGGACTCATCAGAAATTAATCTGTTCTTTCAGATAGTCTATTTCTGAGATCTCCGCTTTCCCCGGTGAAGGTCAGGGCAGTAGGAGGTAAAACACTGGCATGATTAATATTCCCCACATCTGTCTGGAGCTGGATGCCTACTGCAGAACGCCAGCTGACCAGAGGGCATTGTTAAAGAAGGTGATGCAAAGACACCAGTGAGCAAACTTTTTGGTTGTAAAGAATAAGCTCCAGGTCTTAGACTGGCGTATCAAGCTGTTACAGTTGCACCTTATTCAAAGGTAGAAGGAAGTGGATTAAAGTAGATGTTTTTCAGTCATAATAAAATGTTGACATTTTTCAATAACCAAAAAAAAAAAAAAAGCTCAAAGTGAATTTATTTAGCAAATTCATTAGAATTTGTGATTTTTTTGTCTGTAAAAATTTTTTAGAATGGGAAAATTTTCAGCATTGCAAGGTAATGCTGTTTCTAGTAACAAGAATTCCACAGGAATGTTAGGAAAATGACCTGCAAGAATTATGTTCAGAATCTAAATATACATGGCTTAGGGGGTAAAGGAAAAAAAAAAAAAGGTTGCATAGGACAGGGAATAACTCTGCATACCATTCCTGTGATCCAATAGCACAGGAAATAGTCTGCAATGGCCTTGGAGATGCCAAGATGCCACACTGCAGAGAAAGTCTCATTGTATTTTTTCTGATGAAGGCTACCTTTATTTCAGTCTGTGTACACACTGCATCTGAACAGCTAATGATGTGTTAAGACAACAGCCATGTCTTAGATGTTTCAGATGAACTTACTTCTTTCAGTGAAGTTTTTGATGAGAAATGCAAGAAGAATCATATTAAATTTTTCACTTCATGAAGACCTTACATATTTTAAGTAGACTGTAAAATAAAATACCATAAAGAGGTATAAGCTTTGAAGATTAACTTAGTCAGTATTAACTCTTTTATTTTTTCCCCTCTTCCTATTTTATTGGCAAATCTGTTTATTATCTTGATCAAAATGTCAGAATTCCTGCCAAATAGAGAGTTTCTGGTCCCTGTGAGTGGAAGTTCTTTTGCACTGAAAAATCTCAAGTAAAGGAAGATTTACCTAGGAAATGTGGAGAATACCTGAATTGTAGCTCACTTGCTGCCAGCTTCTCTTCTTCCTTATCTGACTGGGGGAAGGTTTAAGTCTGCTACGCAGAGTGAAGCATTTTTGTAGGAAAGAATATTTACTAAAAAGTAATACTTTCCAAGCTAAAGTCACTGCCATTAAGGTCAGTGCATAAAACACATTAATAATATTTTGATTTGTTCTTGTGGTGGTTTGACCCTGGCTGGAGGCCAGACACCCACCAAAGTCACTCTGTCACTCCCCTTTTCAGCTGGACAGGGGAGAAAATATATATTGAGAGGCTTAGGAGTTGAGATAAGGACAGGGAGAGATCATTCTGCAATCAGTGTCATGAGCAAAACAGACTCAGCACAGAATAAAGGAAAGAAAACTCTCTAATTTATTACATGACACTACACGCACAGTGACACCAGAGTCGGATAATGAGAAGTGTGACTAGATCTTAAAGCACCTCCCCCCACCCTCCCTTCTTAGCAGACTTCACTTTAGTCACGATTTCTCTCCCTTCTTCCCCACTCACTGCGGCATGGGGAGGGGTAGGGAAAATGGGGGTTTTGGTCAGTTCCTCACTAGCTGTTTTCCTTCTTAGCTGGGTGGAGGGTGGGGGGCAATTGTTCACACCCTCCCCCTGCTCCACTGTGGGGTCCCACCCACGGGAGACAGTCCTCCATGAACTTCTCCAATGTGAGTCCTTTCCCACGGGGCGTTAGCTCGTTACCAGCTGTCGCAGCATGGGTGACTGCTATGGGGTGCATACATAAATCACAGAATGTCTCTCAAAAATAGTAAATTAACAGGGATATTGTTAAATGATGTATCACTGAGATTCAGTAAATGGTTGTTTAGAGGTTGACTCAAGTAGTAAGAAAAAAACCTTTTTTTTTTTAATGGTTGGCATATATTAATGACTTTGGTCATGTTCTGAGTCATTTTGAAATGTAAAGCACCAAAGCTAATTTAAGGAAATACTTAATGCTGTAATTGTATATCCTCTTTATAATGATGCTGTTAACCTGAGATTTCAGCCCCAAAGCTTGCCAAACCTATTTATATGTTTACTTACCCCAAGGTACTAGCTATGAAAATTCTTGAAAAAGCACCATCATTAGCACCCAATTAAAGAGAAAACTTATGCTAATAAAGCCAGGAGTTCCTTTTTAATGCTAGGAAAAGGGAAAATATTTAATGACTGTATTTCTGGAAACCTTTTGATGTTTGTGATAATTAGTTCAGTCCATCTACTCAATTAAGGGCAGTTTAAGAATTATACAGACATTTGAAGGTTGCTTATAGTCAGAGAGGACCTTTTGTAATCCTCTGGCAGTGAATGGCATCTTATCCGATATTTAGATTTAGTCAACGAACTTCATCGGTGGAAGAACTACTCAAGGATCCTATTTGGCTTTTTTTGGCTGCTTTGTGTAAATCTTAGATGAGGAAAACAAGCTAAAATATTTGAAATGGCAGCTGCGTAGCTGCAGAACATTATAGTTTATACCTTCAAAATCATTGAAGTCCACTGAAGAATCTATAGTACATCTTCTGGAATATATTCAAACACCAGGAGTTTAAGACTTATTTCAACCACATTACATTTCTGAACCGCTCTAGTACTGTGCAAATAGCTCTCTGTGCATCGTGACTGATGCTAGTTTCAGAGGGCAAGCAAATACATGTTTTTTGAATAATCTAGATGAGCTTTTGATCTTTTCTCAGAGCAGTTCAAAGGGACAAAACACTCTGTTATGTAAGTACCTAAGCGTTTGCTGTGGCAGAGGTGATTTGGTGGAGTTACCTGGCTGGTCCTGCAATCCAGAGGATGGACTGGTACAAAGTGGTGCAAATTAGGAGTAAAATTGCTTTACATTGTACTAACTTCTCCGCGTTCCTGTGACAGCCATTGATGTAGGAGGCTGGTGGGAGTCCTGAGTGGAAGTCCTGAGTGGAAGAAGCAAGCCAAAAAGCAGGATAGCTACCCTGAATTTTGGAAGAGCTAACTTTGATATCTTCAGCAACATTTTAGGAGCTATCCCGTGGGCTACGCTGTTAGAAGGCAAGGGAGCCTGTGAGAGCTGGCTAGCATTTAAACAGCACTTCTTCCAAGCACAGGATAGGTGCATCCCTTTGAGTAAGAAATCGGGAAAGAGAGGCAGAAGACCTGTGTGGATGACCAGGGAGCTAATGTGTAAACTCAAAGGGAAGCAGAGGGTTTATGAACTGTGGAAACTGGGTCTGTGCACCTGGGAGGATTATAGGGATGTTGTCAGGGCCTGTAGGGATGCGACTAGGAAGGCTAAAGCCTGCTTGGAGATGAAACTGGCAAGGGATATAAAGGATAATAAAAAGTTTTTTCAGATACGTGAATAGTAAGAGGATGATCAGGGATAATGTAGGTCCCTTGATGAATGAGGCGGGTGTCCTGGTATCGGGTGATGATAAGAAGGTGGAAATACTGAATGCCTTCTTTGCCTCAGTCTTCACTCCAAAGGTCCCTCGGGACCCGCAGATCCTGGATGAAAGTAGGAGTGTTTGGGGAATGAAGAGCTTCCCTCTAGTTCAGGTAGGGGTGGTCCAGGAGCGGCTCAAAGGGATTAATGCAAACAAATCCGTGGGCCTGGATGGGATACATCCACGTGTGCTGACGGAGCTGGCGGAAGTGATTGCGGAGCCGCTCTCTATCATTTTCGACAGCTCTTGGAGAACAGGAGAAGTACCTGGGGATTGGAGGATAGCCAATATCACTCCAGTCTTCAAAAAGGGCAAGAAGGAGGACCCTAACAATTATAGGCCAGTCAGCCTCACTTCTGTCCCTGGAAAGGTGATGGAACAGCTTGCTCTGGATGCCATTACCAAGCAACTGGAAGAGAAGAAGGTCATGAGGAGTAGTCAGCATGGATTCACCAAGGGGAGATCGTGCTCGACCAATCTCATAGCCTTCTATGATCTCATCACCAGCTGGGTGGATGGAGGGAGAGCAGTGGATGTCATCTACCTTGACTTCAGCAAGGCTTTCGATACTGTCTCCCATGACATCCTGATAGAAAAGCTGAGAGATCATGGGATAGATGAGTGGACAGTGAGGTGGGTTGAGAACTGGCTGTCGGACCGGGCTCAGAGGGTCGTGATCAGTGGAACAAAATCTGAATGGAGGCCTGTGACTAGCAGTGTTCCCCAGGGCTCGGTGTTGGGTCCAGTCCTGTTTAATATCTTCATCAACGACCTTGATGAGGGAATAGCATCCACCCTCAGCAAGTACGCTGATGATACAAGGCTGGGAAGGGTGGCTGACACGCAGGAACACTGCGCTGCCATCCAGAGAGACCTGGACAGGCTGGAAAGCTGGGCAGGGAGAAACCAGATGAGGTTTAATAAAAGCAAGTGTAAAGTCTTGCACCTGGGGAGGAATAACCGTCTGTATCAGTACAGGCTGGGGGATGACCTGCTGGAGAAGAGCTCTGTGGAGAAGGACCTAGGGGTCCTGGTTGATGACAGGTTGGCTATGAGCCAGCAGTGTGCCCTGGTGGCTAAGAGGGCCAATGGGATCCTGGGATGCATCAGGAAGAGTGTGGCCAGCAGGTCTAAGGAGGTGATCCTCCCCCTCTACTCTGCCCTGGTCAGGCCCCACCTGGAGTATTGTGTCCAGTTCTGGGCTCCCTGGTATAAAAAGGACAGGGATCTCCTGGAGAGAGTCCAGAGAAGGGCTACGAAGATGATTAAGGGCCTGGAACAGCTCCCATATGAGGAAAGGCTGAGTGAGCTGGGGCTGTTCAGCCTGGAGAAAAGAAGACTGAGGGGGGACCTAATTAATGTTTATCAATATCTTAAGTATGGGATGCAGGGGGAATTGGCCAACCCCTTTTCAGTGGTCTGTGGAGACAGGACAAGGGGCAATGGCTGTAAACTGGAGCACAGGAAGTTCTGCACCAACATGCGGAAGACCATTTCCCCAGTGAGGGTGACAGAGCCCTGGGACAGGCTGCCCAGGGAGGTGGTGGAGTCTCCTTCTCTGGAGATATTCAAGACTCGTCTGGACACCTATCTGAGCAATATGAGCTAGGGAGCTGCTTTGGCAGGGGGGTTGGACCCGATGATCTCTGGAGGTCCCTTCAAACCCCTACGATTCTGTGATTCTGTGATTCTGTGAGTCTGAAGCCTTCCTTGTCTCTCCTTTTTCAAAGAAGACTAGGGGTAACTTTGATGTTCTGTTCCATGTCTAATTCACATTTCCACCTGATATACCTATATACAACGGGTGTAAATATAAATAGAGATATATATATTTTTTATATATATACACACACACACACACACACACACACACATATATATATATAAAAAGCTGATTTTGTTATAACTGGGGAATTTCTTCTGGTTGGGTAAGTGGGCATTTCAGTTCTTCTCTTCTTCCTGTATGAATTACCAACACAGTCAGCAGGTCTTTTGTATTTCCTCTCCTTTCCTCTGTCCTCTCATTTTCTCCTCAACTCATCTAAATGTATTTTTTTTTTCTTTTTTGTCTTTGGCTTATTATTTCTTCATGTGAGCACCTGAGTTTGAAGCTTTTACTGAAGTCAGAGCTGTTGAAGAATGCATTGATAAGCACAGGTCCACTACAGATACCTAAGGTCTACAGATCAAACTCCTTTGGGATCTACATAATTACAGTCCCTAAAACACTGCTAAAAACATATAAAACTGCATGGTCTATATAAAAATATAATGTAATGTAAATGCCATCTTACTACTGTGAGGCATTTGGACATTACAGTAAGGAAAGCTGCAAGAATTTTGGTTGTACATTTGTCAGAATATGCTGTGGTGCATTTTTTGTCTAAGAAACAGGACTGAGCTACAACATCCTACTGACCTCATAGTGAGCTAAACATATCAAAGGGATGAAAATGTATGAAATGCAACATTTCAAGTAATATCTGTCTGTGGTCGTGGACAAAATGACAAAAACATCTAAAGATGCTTAAATAAATGTCAAGAAAATTTTGCTCAGCTGTGTTTGTGCATAACCCTGAACTAATGTGGCTGCTACAGCCGTAGCTGGCATAAATCACCCCATCTGAGAGACCCTACAGCAATTCTTGGCTGGCAGAGAGCTATAATCACCTGCTGAGGTTGCTCTGTCACAATCTGAAGTTAAGCTATGGGGCAGCTTGTTTAACCTGTCCGCGTATTTGTTTCCAAATCCAGACATTGGCAAATAGCACGTTCCTCCCACACACAGTTTGTGTGACAAAAATTTGTGCTGGGGTGTCCATGGGGAGGTGTCGGCCCCGGAGCTGCAGGGTGGCCTCTGTGAGGAGAGGCCGGGGCTGCCCTGTGCCAGACACAGCTGGTTCCAGCCGGCTCCAACCCACCCACCGCAGGGCACAGCTCAGCCCCTAGGCCACCGTGGCAGCACCTCTGGGAAAACAAGGTTAAGAAAGTGCAATATGCTGCATGGCAGTGAGGAGTGAGGAAGAAAGTGTGAGAAACAGCCCTGGGACTCCCAGGTCTGAGAAGGATGACAGGAGGCTCCAGAGCAGAGACTCCTCTGCAGTTCTCGGAACAGTGGAGGCTGAGACACTGGAGCAGGTTTATCCTGAAGGACCATAACCGGCAGAAGGACCCATAGTGTTGCAGGGGAAAAGTGTGAGGAAGGAGCAGCAAGGATGAGCTGTTCTGAACTGACCACAACCTCCATCCACCATCACCCCTGTGCCACTTGAAGGCTGGGGATGGGTAAAAGAGTTGGCAGTGAAGACATGGATTTGAGCCTGGGAGAAAATGCTTGGAGGTGGGGGGAAGGTGTTATTTTAAATTGTTTCTCACCATCCAAATATATTTTAATTGGCAATAAACAAAATCAATTTTCCCCAAAATGAGTCTGTTTTGCCCATGACAGTAATAGATAAGGCATCTCCCTGTGTTTGTCTCAACCCATGGACATTTTAATTTTATTTTTTCCACCTTTCTGTTGACGAAGGGGAGTGAGAGAGCAGCTGGATGGGTGTCTGGCAGGCCACCAAAGTCAATCCACCAGAAAAATGCCACAGAGGTAGCAAAGTGCTGTAATTACAGGAATGGTAGATTCACAGAGATACTTATGCATCAGGGCTGCATGCTGTCTGCCACACACAGGAGTGTTTCCGTGATTGTGCTTCTTTGGTGTGAATAAGGAGACAGCTGTTATGCGAGCCAGTACTGAATTAGGGACATTCTCCTGTCCTGTGGGGCAGTGATGTGTTGACATAACATATAAACTATGCTTGGGTAGGCACTACATGATAGTCAGCACTGTGGTGGAGCACAAGTGTGGGAGGTAGTCCTGTGTTTGATGTGCTAGATTAGCTTCCTGACATAGAAGGATGTTGCAAATAATGCCACCTCCCTTGGATGGGGTTGATGAGTCTTGATGCTGAGGCACAGAAGTTTGAATATTTTCCAGAAAGGGATCAGTCTTCTGCATCAAAATTTTACAACTAAACCTCAAGGAGAGATAACCAGACTGACTGAATGTAAAGTGGAGACCACATATGAGAATTACATTTCCCTTTCATGATAAGCCAGTACTTGACGTACGCAGCAGTACAATGCAGCACCACACAGTTCTTGAACAAAAGGGGTCTCCACACATTTCTGCAGTGGTTTTTTCATCCTGCATATATAGCTCAGTGTTTCCACCTCTGCTGTCAGAACGGTTAGCTGTTACTGCTATCAAAGATTCCTGCTTGCATTAACATGATGGGCTGCTTGTCTTTGGATAACCTTTCATAGGCAACTAAACTTTTTCAGGTATCCTGATAAATAACATAGTGAATTTTCTTCATCTACAGGTTCTTTAAGACATTTTCTAAGCCTTGGTACCTAAGTGATATTTTTCCAGATGGAATTCAATACAGTTCTGATGATGCATTTCTTGCTACACAGACATCCTTATTTTAGGACTCACATATTTCTCAGGGACCCTTGGAAAATCACGTTACATAGCAATAGTAAATAAACAAATAAACCGATCTCACTGTACACTTAACACCTAAATAAATGTTACTAGACTTTTGAAAAATTACAGCAATGGTGTTGGTATGCTTCAAATTTGCTTCTTTTCAGGTTACAAAAGCCCATCAACCATGCTTCTAAAGAATCACAGAATCACAGAATCGTAGGGTTGGAAGGGACCTCAAGAGATCATCAGGTGCAACCCCCCTGCCAAAGCAGGTTCCTTAGGACAGGTTGCACAGGGAGGTGTTCAGATGGGTCTTGAATATCTCCAGAGAAGGAGACTCCACAACCCCCCTGGGCAGGCCTATCCCAGTGCTCTGTCACCCTCACTGTGTAAAAGTTCTTCTGTATATTGGTGCAGAATTTCCTGTGCTCCAACTTGAGGCCATTGCCCCTTGTCCTGTCTCCACAGACCACTGAGAAGTGGCTGGCCATTTCCCCCTGTGTCCCACACTTAAGATATTTATAAACATTAATATGATCCCCTCTTAGTCTCATTTTCTCAAGGATGAACAGCCCCTGTTCATTCAGCCTTTAAATAGCACAGGTATGGTTGTCTCTTGACATTTAAAGAGCCTGAGTGTATCATGAGTATAGAGACACACTGCTTAGGTAGACCTTTGGGTAGTCTTAGAGAGACTGGGGTGGGGAGTGTGCATCCTGGGATCCGGAAGGAGTAAAAGGTAGCTCTGTTACTCTGTAGCTCAACCGTGCAAAGGAGATGGGGCTTATTTAGTCAAATGCAGCAGTGCCCTGTAGTTTTACTGCTTCCAGATCTGAGCTGTTTTGCCTGCAAGTCACCACATTGATAGTGGCAGTCACTGCAAAACCAGGGAGCTACGTGTGGGGCTCCAATATGCAGTGTAGACATGCAGCTTTGGAAGCTATCAAGGTTGTGTATGTGCAAATATAGAACTGAATGAAATGCAAGCAGTTGCACATATGTACAAGTAAAGAGTACAGTCTTTTTCTAAATTGCTGATATTTAATAGGGTACATTTGAGATCCTCCGCTCAGTTGCTCAGTCATGCTGAAAATATTAATATTTATCATACCAAAAATTTCCTTATCTGATTTTTTTTTTCTTTTTATTAGGTGATGGTCGACATCTTAACAACAAATTTGTGATACATTGCTAATGTCTATTGGAATTAAAAATTAGGAAGCAGAACACTGTAGCATGAACATGGGTGAATGTAATTCAGAGGAAAAAAATGAAAAATAAATACTTGAAGTGCATGTTCAGAATACAAGATTGGGTAGAAAATTTAGACAGGCGATTGCAGAAACCAAACGAATCACTATATAGAAAAGAGATGAAGAGCACAGGAAGTCCTTCAGAATGTAATTACAAAGAAAAAAAAAGAAAAGGGAATAGAGATGATATTATAAAAAGAGTGAAAATAACTAGAGAGGATAGAACATAGGAAAAAGAGAAGAGATCAAATAAAGCACAGTTGGATTTGGCAAAATGAGTGGGCATGGTGAGAGACAAAAACAGGCAATGGCAATAACAAGAAAATTGTGTGAGGAATAAATTGGTTTTATTTGATGGTAAGTCTGCTTCTTAATTTCTGTCTCCTTTTGGTAGAGTGTTATGGACTACCCTGTATGGGAACAGCCTGGCTGCCTACCTGGTTATTCAGCGTAATCATGCATTTGGATTATTTTAGCTTGATGGCTAACAGTTACATAGAATGAAAAGCAAACCTGTGTTCCATTAATCCCTTCTGCAGCATTCTTTTTTGCAGATAGAGACAGTTGAAAAGCAAACTTTTAAAATAAATATTCACTGTTTTCCCTGTAGATGGTACCCCTTGTAGCTGAGGGCACCGTGGTCATTGTGTTCCATGACTCAGTGAAGCACATGTGCAGCAAAAGAGACGGTCAGGTAACGACTGAGTTACGCCAGAAGTACCTGATTCAGCTAAGAATGTGGGCTGCACTGGATTGCTTTCATCAAGTGCTTCATGGGCTTTTTATGCAGGTGAATTCATCTCATGGTGCATCTTAAGCATTGAAGAGCTATTTCAGATTTCACTAAAATTCTTCTCTCCATCTCAAGGAGACATATATTCATTAAGAACTAATTACTGAAAGCATTTACTCTTGTGGTTACTCCTCTAAAACATAACTATATCAAAAAAAGATTATGTTTTATGCATTTTTAATAAAAAATTGATGTTAGAAAGCAGGGATAGCAGAATATGAGGCCTTTCCTATTTCACCTTCCTTGAATGGTGGATCTGGGCACGGCAGTGACTGAGTGTCACTCTCACATGACATCTGTTTGATTTGCTGTGCCGGGCAGGATGCAGAGTTTCAGGTGAGAATGGGGGAGGAAAGTTTATTAAATGGCAGTAGTGAAACTTAGCCCACTTTTAAATCTCTGCTTTTCAGTTCTTAAGCAGCATCTGAATCTGATGGTAAAAAATCATCTTCCTTCCCCCCTTTTGGCATTAGTAAATTGCCAAGTGTATTTTACAAGGAATAAAATAGATGAGATTTCTTCATGTGCATGAATAATTCCGTGCAAGACTGCAAAAATCCAAATGCCCTGGATGCTGTGAGCAAGGTTTGAAGGGAAAACTATACTACCCAGCTCCTCATTAAGCAGTTATTTTCCTATTCCTTTAGAAAGAACTATCACCTTTTGTGAATTCACTCTAGCTCAGTCAGAAAGGAATGACTCTCTGTCATCATGATTTTGTAAGAGAAGGATCCTGAAATTTCAGTGCCCGACTGGGCTGAGCGGAGAGAAGATGTGACATATACACACATGAATGCCTTCCCCTGATCCCAAAGAAATCTGTCACCTGGATGCTTTGTGTGTAGGTCAGCTCTCAAAACAGGAACTGAGATTTCTGGCTGTGCAGAAACATTCTCTGTAACGACCTCTTGTTATTTTCATGTTTCTTTTATTGAGTTTGTTCACTCTAGAGGGTTCAGAGCCTTCAGATCTTATATTTGCATTGGATAGATGTTCTGAACACTTTTTTCAATACCTTTGTATCTGCAGACCTTCTTTTATAAGAGTAGTCTGGCTTGTCATTTTGTCATTAACAGTTCCTCTTCTCATAACTCAGATAAATGTCTTTTTGAACCATAAGCCTATTGCACAAACATATAAAGACTCTACATACAATGAAAACAATAGCTGAATAAAAAAAGGCCAAACTAAAGTTTTTAAACTTTCAAAGCAAAAAGGTATGTCCTAGAAAAACAGAGCTGGTTGTCTACCTGCCTCTATGTTTAGAGATAGAAAAACCCTTAGATGCTTCTGTAGTTAAAGAACCTTCTTCAGAAAAGTATTAATTATTTCACCTTCTACCTGGACTGGAAATTCCTGGAGACCCCACCATGCAAGTGGTGTCCACATGTGCAAGGTTTTGCCAGGTAGGGGTGTCAAATCAAGCAATAGGAATAAGTCCTGAGACTTAATTGCTTTTGGAAGGCCTTATTTTCTTTTGGAGGAATCTGAGGTACCCTTAAACAGGATGTGAAACTTTGCTTGAAAATCAGCTTTCACTCCAGTTTTAATGGAATAAAAAAAAGCTCCATGAATAATAGGGGAATGAAAAATTGTCAGTCCCCTTCATTGTATTGTTTGTATTGCTTGGTATATTGTAATCTGTGAAAGCCATATACACCTGTTGAATTGGTATGCTAGCTTCTATACATCATTCTTTGTGTGTTAATTTAATGACTGGGACCGTGAAGAGATAGCTGGAGATAAGGAATGAGGCAGGGAGGAGGATTTCTGCCTGCACACAAAGGAGAGCGTGTGTTGCAGTGAAGGTGACTAGTCTATGAAGGTTTGGACAGATTTGCTGGAGCAGGCAGCAGGGCTCAGACAGCATTAATGAGATTGTTTATTAGTACCGGATGAACAATTCTGCAACTCACTTGACAAATACCAAGCAAAAAGCACCACAGGGGAGCGTCCCACTGCCTTTAGCAACTCCGTGATCTGTGGAATAAAATAATCACTGAAGAAAAACAATCTATTTTCCATCTATTGAGTTTTCTCTAACATATGAAACTGCTTCTATCAGAATTTAAAATCCAGGCTAACCCTGCATGAGATCAGGAGCTTTGTTTAAAAATCAGAAGTCTGTGGTTAAAATAGCGGCATAAACCAGAAACCTTGTGACTGACTTAATAAGCTGTGTATGCTGTTGTACTGCATCTACTTAATTTCTGTTTCTTTGGGTTTTTTTTAAAGTTCTTTGTTTTGATTCTTAAATTCAAAAATGTTACTGTAGCTGCTGCACAGCATCGGATTTTCTTATGCTACTGCAAACTGCCCTGTTTTCCACAACTGTCTACTACTCCAGCATGCCACAGTGTTTGAATCTGTTTGAAATGGATGTTTGTCAGCCAACTTCAGAGTGCTCAAAAGCTTTCTCATTGGAACAGGGAATTTTTTTCCCCTCTTTTCCTTTTTGAATGCATTCCCTGGGGGTTAGCCTGAACTAAGCTTTGTCTGTAGTGAATACACTTTTTGATATAGATACACACACACACACACACACATTTCTATGTACATGGAAGTTCTGTGTGCACATAAGCATATGCGCGCACACCCCACCTTTCTTTCTCTTTCCATCCTTCCTTCCATCCATCCACCCACCCATCCAATCCCTCATCCAGTTTAAACAGCAGTTTCTTACAGTAGGGGAAAAGCAATAGGCTTTGCAGTTTTCAGCTTTTACATATTCTCATCAGTGATCCAAGATCATTAGGAAAATGGACATGAAAAGTTGATTCTGCTCCCTTTTTAACTAAGTCTGTGAAAAGTGACTAAAACTGAAACTGGTCAACCTGTATGTTATTTACATTTCAAATTAGTGCCCAGATGTTATTTCTTCGACTGGTTGCTAAAATGTTTCCATTATTGCTCAGGTTATTTGTACTCAAAACTGACCCTCAAGATTACCATTCTTGGGAGGATGTGTCTCTACCACATTCCTTATCTTGTCTTATGCCTTCTTTCTTGTGATGACCAGATGCTTTCCTGTTTATCTTGATTCCATCTTCATCAGCATCATCTGTCATTGTGATGCTGATATCTTGAATGCTGAGTGGATTCCTCCCTTTCCTCTAGTTCACCTGGCTACTCCTTTCCTCCATCACGCCTGTGAACAACTATCTTCTAACTCAGCAGAAAAGTACACATCTGTACTCATACACTCTTGTCCTTCTACAGCCTTCGAAGACCCATTCATGACTCAGTTTCTCATTTGATCACTGCAGGGACATGTCAGGACATACTGGATAAACTTGAGTTTTATGGTTTTGAATTTAACACATTTGGTATACCACAGGGTTCATTGCTCTCCAAGGTTTATCTTCTCTGACTCTCACATGTATTGCAGAAATGAGACATCCTTCTGTTCAGCGGAAGAGCTGTTGTGATTACAGACAGCCAAACTGTATCTAGGAGGAATTTAATCCCTACAGCCAGATCTTTAGATGAGTGGGAATGGGTTGGTGATAGTGCCTGTGCTAGTACGTGTACACCATCTCTTTGGAAAGGTTTCGCTTACCTGGTTCAGTATAAAGCAATCCCATGTAGTAACTGCTGAAAGCAGGAACGTCTGTTTAAATAACCCCTTGGTTTTGGTGCCCTTTGTACATAGAGTTAAGACCTAAGAAGTAATTCAAAGGTAACTGAAGTCAGTAGAAATTCTTCTAGTGTTTTAATAGGCCGTAGACCAGTACCAGATGAATTTAGATTTATGTTGTAAATTAAATAATCTAAAAATCACACAAGAGAGGAATAAACTGATGGGAGCTGCATAGATGCTATGATCTGGTGCTCATTCAGTCATTTAACAAAACTGGTATTTTTGTTTAATTCATGGTTGTTTTATAGGACAATTCACTTATGGTAACCAATAAACAGGGTGATTTTTCACTTTTCTTTTTAATCTTTACCATTCCAGTATGTCACTGAGGAATCATATCTTTCTGCACGAATCTGTAGTTGAAGAAATTTGTGCTTTGACACACGAGGATGAGGATTAGGATCTTAGTCTTAACCACATCCTGTGAGATTTAGTCCACCCAGTGACCTGAAAGTTGCATGCCCAGTCTGTGCAAGGCACTTATGGCACGCCATTGTCAGTGAGGAAGAAAGGCACCACGAAGCAGTGATCCATCCCAACCGGACTGGACATCTAGCTTGGGATTTGTGGTCATCTCACTGGGGTGCCCACATCTCTTGCCTCTTTAGAGAGAAAGTTTATGTTAATTTCTTATATTTGGAACTGAGTACCACTAATTGATGAGCTATGTCCTATCACTGAAGACTGCCTCTTCTGTGTTCTTAAATTTTCTTTTAATTCTGGCCCAAGATGCCTGAACATACAAAAAGGAAACACAGATATTTCAGAGTGGTGCACCAGCCTTTTGTATCAAGAGGAAAATTAATTTACTTCAGTAGTTTTTTTGCTGGGAGTTTTGATTGTGAATGTATGTAACACTGATGGGAAGAGGAGAAAGCTTAGTCTGTTATCCAGTGTGCCTGCAGCTAGGCACCTGTACTCATTTTATTGAACCAAGTTCAGAGATTCATTTAGATTATAAAAGCCAGAAGGAACCATTGTGATCATTTACTGTGACCTCCTGCATAGCACAGTCCATCAGAAATTTCTGAATTAATTCCCATACGAACGAGAGTGTTTCATTTAGAAAAATAACCAATCTTGTTGAAAGTGTTTCCAGAGATAAGTCTGCCATAATCAGTACCAAATTATTTTAATGTTTTATTAGTCTTTGACTTTAGTGCTTTACAGTCAATCTGAATTTGGCTTGCTTCATCTAGATTATTTGATCTCATTACAGAATTACCTGCCGGACTGATGAATCTTCTGTTATGAAGTGCCTGTTTGTCATGCAGGTACAGAGACTTGGGGCATGCGGTCCCCTAACCTTCCTGTTGCTGAGCCAAACTGAACGAACTAGTTGCTGAGGGACGTGTATTGTGAGAAGCATTTTCTGATCAATAGATCTTCTTTAAACATTTTCTACATTATTAACACCCATCTAGTACTGCAGATCTTGGAGCTGGACAATACTATATCCCAGTATGTGTTTGCACCACTGCCAATTACAAGCACAGAAATACAGGTACCTTATTTATTCCCAATAAGCACCCTGTTTATTCAAACAAGGTTTCTGTGACTGGTTTTGAGCACACTGTTACATTTTCATTTTGGTTTGTTTAGCTGATGAGGTCTCCTAATGCCCATGTCCTCAGAGAAGCAATGGGAAACAGATTCTTCTGTTCTGTAAGCGTGGCTGCATTTGGCCATACTAATGCATTAAAAATTACTCACAGCCATACTGAGTGTTTACACCGGTGCTCATTTTAGCAAGCATATCCAACCTCGGTATCAGTAATCTGTTGTTATTGTTTGCCTTTTACACATACTTTTATCTCCACTAGAAGTAAAGTATTTTATGTCCTCTGGAAGTACTTACATCTGTGTAATCACGGATACATCGTACAGCTTCTGTTAAAAATCTAACTGCTGTCCACTTCAGGTGCAAATGATGATATTTATTTTGCCTTTTCTGTTTGGAGAATTGCAACTTTAGTTATCTCAGTTACCAGCCTCCAAAAGTTCCTTACATATTTATGGTAGCGGGTTCTTCTCTAAGGCTATTTCTGAGCATGCCACTTACACTTTGACCTTTGAAGAAGTTTCTCTCTCCTTGTCTCTGCTGCTTATAGAAAGAACCAAGGGAACCAAAAAACTAGCAGGTAAGGTAGATTCTTGAAGGTGGGAGTTGAGCATACCCATTTATGTAACTATCAGCCAGTTTTAATCCTTCGATAGGTTTCCTATTGGCTTTGTGTTGCTCTAATTTTGTAATCAAAGGTCTTAAAATTGTCTAACAGCATTACTTCAAGAACACAAATCAACTCCAATTACTTCTATCACTTTATTAAGACTTACAATGCGATCATGATGATATTAAGTTTGCTATTGCACGCAAGAGGAAAGAACACTTTCTCCTTAATCTCATTAACCCTAAGAAACTGTACTGGGCTCTTGTTGCTGAGTTAATGGGATGATCTCGGGATGTCAGCCTCCTTTCCCATTTCTGTGACATGCCAGTGAACAAATTTTTCTGTGCAGTGCTTGAGAGCTGCTGGGAGGATCAGGCAAAGCAAACTTGACAGTTCCTACCCTGAGCATTCTTTACAGTGCAAGCCATCTTATTTGTCTTCCACTCAGGTCATGTTTCTTCTGGAGAATGTTATTGCATAAGAACATGCTGGCAATATTTTTCCTGTCTGTAACATAAGTTGGCTTCTCAGGATGATGGTTTGTGTGTGTAACCTTGGGAGGGCGAGACTTGCAAAAACCAAAGGAACATGTAACACCAAATATCTTCCTGGAGCACATGTGTATGGTTTGGTATATCTGCTTGTCCAGCTTGACAGCAGTAATGACTTCTCTGAAGTTTGAATTGTTCGAGTGAAACACCTGCACTTTGGTTGGAGTCAAGAGGGCCCTGCACATTACAATGAGTTGTTACACTTGTCAAAACCAGAAAAGTCTCCACAGTAAGTTGTGGCATCCTGATTACACTCTATTCTTGGCTTTCTAGATGGCATTCTTTTCTTTGTCTTTCAAACACTATGGTGTAATGAATAAAAAGCATGAAGACTTCTTGGAGATATTGGAAAGAGGCTTGCTTTCATTAAAATTTGCCTATATGAAGATATTTGCATAAGCAGAACAAGAATGAACAATGCAAACATCATGATAAAGTTCAGCCAAAGATCTGACTGAACAGAAAAGCTTTAAGATGTTTCTTTTTTGTTCGTCAGTACTATCTAAATAGTAGAACAGAGGAATAAAATTTACAAATATGAGAAAAGGGGAATGGCAAGGAAGACAGTATTTCTTTTTAGTTAAAGGAGTTTATTTAAATGATTCCATACATGGCACCTTGTTAGAATAAAAATTTTCCTAGGAAAATGTTTAATTAAAAAATTAAAGAACATATTCACTAAGAAATTAACATTTTACATAAGATATAAAGCAATCCAGCCCCAAGGCATTACAAGCTGTATTTTACTAGCACATAATTCCACCTAGTACATAAAATACAGCTGTCCCAAAGAAGGCAGTGCCAGGCAAGGGCAATAGTAAAAGAATCTAACTGCAAGGCTTGATATCCCAATACCCAGCTTATTGTCTCTATTTGTTTTTACCTGTCAGAATAGAATTGCACTGGAATATCTAATGTTGCAAAGGAATGAAATGAAGATAGTGACAAATGCATTACTTGGTTGTGATCAGACATGGGTAACGTGAATATTAACCATATTTAGGCAAGGTGTTCTTTAAAATATTTTTTTTTCCTTTTGGGCCATTTACTTCTGATCCTCCTGCTTGAATGCAGCACTTTGTTAGCCTGGCATAAAGGGTAGCAGAATCGTTCAGAATCTCTCATTGCTGCATGGAACAGGCCTGACTATGCCAGGAGGTAATGCTGAGTGGACACCTTCCCCTTGTCACATGTGCTGACTCTCCTGAAGACCAGTTTTCAGGGCTGAGCAGGCAGCATGAACAGTGACCGAACAGATTTCGTGACAACGCCATGCTTTTGCACTTGGGCCCTGAGCTAGGGACAGCTCTTTTATTATTTGCATTTGGAAAGATGCATTATTAATCTTTTCACCCCCGGCATCCAGTTATGAACAGAGCATCTGGGCAAACAAGATAGCTAATGACCCCAAAAGGACAGTCTTGCCTAGCACTGCCATTACAAAGCATAGCTGTTTGATGCTATAACGCTCATGATGGCTCAGCCACTGGAGACACCAATCTCTGTTCTTTAGTCTCCAAAGGAGTTGCATTTACCACAGGCAACATGAGATGGCCCCTGCCCTCAACTGTTCCCCAGCCCAGTGCTGAGCACTGCAGAGATGATTCCTTCAGAGAAACAGCTCAGAGCAACAGGGCACTCACATCTTTCTCCTGTGTTTCCAGTTACATAATTACCTTTGAGACTATTCCTATTATGGTGTTTAATTTTCACTAAATTTTCTAGATCTTTGCAAACCCCAGTCCCCTTGCCAGGGTGATTCCTTTTTGTCATTTTAAGGAGTCTGCATCTTTGCTCATTGCTGACTTTCATCGCCCTTTGTGCAGCGACCAAAACACTGAGCCACTAAACACGAATGCACAATCACTCATAACTTTCACACTTTTTGAAAGAAATCAAATTAAAAACCTATAAACTTCTATTATTCATTCTCACAAAAAAAAAAAAAAAACCAAACCCAAAAACCCAAACAACCCACCAGTGAAAGTTCAAGGTGGCCATGAAAATGAATTAAACTTGCCATCAGGAATTTCTTTTCACCTGCACAATAATGTTAGAGTGTTTTTGCAGGTACGTGGGCAAAGCAGTTCGCTGAATAACACGTTTTCACGAAGCAAATTTTAAAAGTGATGAGAAAGTACTAGTAGAGGCTCATTCCTGATTTTGCAAACACAAGCAATTCTTCATGAACAATGAAGCAATCAGCGAATAGAAATTTCGCTATGTAGCTCCTTTGAGCAATCTTAAGAAAATGTATAGTTTAAATTATGAATATTCAACAGTCCATAAAATACCACAGTTAAGGACTCTTCTAATGTGTCTGAATTATGAATAGTTCCAGGAAAGGTAGCTCACAATGTAGAAGGGGAATCTAAATTTGTCAATTCATTCTCACTGAATTATATGCTAATATTATTATATGTAATTTGAATATTATAATATATATTAACTTCCTTAGTCCTTTCATCCTTCTGATCCAAAAGCATTTAAGAAATTTAAAAAATATATTTTGTGAAGTAAAGAAACTTGTCTGAGAATGAAATCTACAGCAGATGTTGTAAACTCAATTTAAGCCACATAAATCTCTAGGTGGCAATTGTGACTTAGTGCCATGTTTGAATAACATGAAAACATATTCCAAAGGACACAATGCATGGATAGCTACAAACAGATAAAAATACTAAAATACAGCATAGCAACTGCCTGTGAAGAGGCAGTGCCTGCCAAAAGAGGCACCTTCAAGGTCCAGGGAGTGAACTACTGCATCTAGAATAGGTCAGAGCCATTTTTGACAAAGTCTTTTTCTGACATTAAAAAGCTAATTTGTCAAAACCAGAAGTCTTTCTCAGTAATAATTTTGGCTGAAGTTGAGTAGGAAGGTTTAAGAGGAGACTGCAAATGTTCCAAAGAGAATACAAACATAAGTTCCAGTTCCCATTATGTCAAGCGTGCCCACCTCTTCCCTCTCTTCAGGCGAGAGACCCCGCAGTGAGGGACGGTAAGGGAAGCGGGACTTGTTGGCAGAAGGGGACAGAGAGAAGGGGACAGAGAGAAGGGATTCTGCTCTCACAGTCCCCAGCTGACAAGTGGCTCCTGGCCACTGATGGATGCAGAAGCCTGTACCCTTTTTGGTCATTCCCAGGGGGCCCTGCAGTCTCATCCACTGACCATCTGCCCTGATTTTCTTTTGCGCTCCCCTCAACCCATCATCTAGATCCTGGGGATCTGGCCTAAGGAATCGCAAACGGTGGCATCCACTTTAGTTCAGATAAATTACATCCATTTTTTAATTGTGAGTAGCAGTTAATTGTGCTATCTAATAACTGTAATAATTCTCAGCACTTTCATATATCCATTCATCTTCAAAGAGTATCACTAACATTAACTAATTAATTTTCTGGTTTTCTTCTAAGACACAGAATTGCAAGCTGTGATCATGCAGACCACCTAGGTAATTATAATTTTCTTCATATTGAAGATTATTCCAAAGACTATTTTTTGTTATTCTAGGTGTAGTCTTGCAAATGCTAATTTGATCAGATAAGAGTTAAAGCTAAAGTGATTAAATGATAGATTTTCTGCTTTAAAAGCTTCAAGAGTGGCATGCTAGTAATCCTTACTGAAAAAGGACTTCTTTCATCTAAAACTTGACTATCGAGTAAAGAAATTAGAGCTAAAGGACTGCTTTTGACAGAGTCTAGGCACAGAAGGGATAGGAGTGAATCTAACTTTTATACCATCAGAAAATGATTAAATTAAATATTCAAAGTTGTACTAGTGATATTTTCAGCTCACAGCCATCTTTTGATTCTCCACGATTTTCAGTAGAGCAGTAAGTAGAGATTGGTCCTTTTCACCTAAAAGAAGACATACAAAAGCTGCAGTTTGACAAATAATTTGGTCATGATGCATAATGTATGAGCCACTGTTCCGCTGACCACCACTTCCTCAATTATTCACTGCTTCTATTACTCTAGTGACTACTGCTTCTTACTTAAGGGACAGCAAGTGGTTAAACTAACAGAGTTAACTTATTTCTTAACCCCCCGCTCTAAGATAATAAGAATTAAAAGGTATTCAAAATGAGCAATAGCGCAGGTTCCTTAAATGTCTGTCTCCTCTCTCCAGAGACAAGCACAACGAGGTGAATCTCATCATTATTTGTCTTTTCAAGGGCAAAGCTGTGATAGACAGGGCTTAATGTGTATCTTGGTAGAATTGGATTTGATCCTCAGGGCAGGGCCAGAGGGCTGCTTTGTTAGATTTGTTAGATTTACTCTCTCTCCCGCGCTCTCTCTCTACCACAAAAAAAATTACCTCTTGGAGGCCTGCATCAGCCCCAGCATCCTCAGACTATCTCCTTTTCTTGATTTCAGTCACATCTAAATCTGTTTAAACTGTCGACACGATGATTTGTGGAGAGACAGGGATTAAGCAGAAGGGAGATTAACACAGTTGTCTGTCTTCTTCGAAATAATATACCTGCTGACAGTGAGGGCATTCTTCAATTTACATAACTTAGCTCACGAGAAGAGCTTTATGGTTGTTATTAGGTTGCTTTTTTGCTATCAGCAGTACAAACTCACCTGCTCCCTGCACATGTAAAACCTTGTCAGTCCATCTCTTCAATTCCTCTAAGATTGAGAGACATGCCCTCCTCTTTTTCTCGATGAATGAGCTTTTTTGGTATTTGAGTAATACACATTCAAAGGCATTATTACAGAAACATGTATTACATTTTGCTGGATATGAGATGAACTTCCAATGCCCCCCAAAAATATTTACTTTCCAATAAAGTCAAAGCTCTGTGTACAATTCCTTTGAAGTGGAACCCTGATCTCTGTGTTTTTCTTTCATTTGTTGGTAGAAATTAGCAGATTATGCAATAGTCTTCTTTAGTACTTACCCAGGTAATTCTTAACAGCACTAGCAAGAATTGCTTGGGTGGTATTTCGTGTTCAGCCTCACTGTGCTGGAGAACAAAGGACTGCATGCAGAAGAATGAGAAGAAAATTCCATCTAAAAATGGGAATATGTGTGTAATTTTTTCTCACACTTTCAACATTTTATCTTTGCTCACTTACACAGAATAAGGCACCGAGGCTTTTCTTCTCTATGTACAGGGTTTTGTAAAAAAAAAAAAAAGTTTGGAATTAGGAACTGAATTGTGAGGTGGCATTATGCAAGTTAAGGGAGAGCACAAACTTCATGCCAGCAAATTGATAAATGTACTGTCAGAGCTGCATAAGCTGAAAGAGCTCCATATGCAGGGGAAAAAAAAAAAAAGAAATAATTACATAGAAAAAAAGGCGGTAGCTTCCTAGATGTGAAACTTCTTTTTTTGGCATCTTATATTTTCTATATGAAATCTCACATAAAGGCTACTTCTTGATTGCTGGGTAATGTGCTGTTCTGTTAGGATGAGGATGCTTATAAAGTTATCTATCTCCAGCCTTGCTTCTCTGGGAGTCGAAGCACTTGCGAAAACATCTGTTGCACCAGAACTGGGAAAGTTTTTCTATTACAGAGCTTCAGCTTACAGCTCATCATGTTGCAGAGGAGTGAAGGCAGAGGAACAGACAGACACTGTTCTTTTTGTCTCCCCCTGTGTCTCACTGAAATGCTAACCAAGCCTTTTAACATGCTGTAGGTTCCTTTCCCCACTATTAACAACTAAAATAATATTAAAAACTAAAAGTGATGACAGAAGTAAAACAAGATTCAATCCATTTCTTAACTTATATCCTGAATCAAATGCAAAGTAAATATGTTTCTGAGGTCTGAAGAAATTTTGTTCTTTTTCTTTTTTCAGACCATACACTCAATGACTATCTTTGAGTGCCCTCAGTTGTATGTTAGCCATGCCTCAAGAAACAGACTCTTTTCCTAGACTTCCTAGCTAAACTGAGCAGATGGAAATCATTCAGACTTTTTAGTCAATAACTTTGAGATGGGCATCCAAACTTTGAGGTGCTTATCAAACTTGAACTGCATCTTTAAGATTTATCCATTATTGGTAGAAATTCCAATAGAAATCACTTTCCATTGATTTCATTAGATTCTGAATAAAATCTATACTATTTAAGACTATTATTCTTCCCCCCCTGCCCCCATATCAATTACTGCTGGGTTGTTGATGGTTGAAAAAGGCCCAAATGTGAAAAGAAAGGCTGTGCCTTACACAGGTGTAGGACAGATATGGTAGAGACAGATAACTTCACAAGAGAAGACACACAATGATTAACAGAGGTAGAATACTTGATGAATACATGCTTAAAGTGAAAGAGATTTGGGAAACTATATGTCTTCCAGTACTTTCTACCTACAGTAATTGTAGTCGTTTCTGTAGGTCAGATCTTATTTTTAATTAATTACACTGCTGAATTGCTGAATTGGGTGTTTTTAGGAAGGACAGTCTTAATTTTAGCCTTAAAATCCTAAAAGGCTTACTCCTAACTAAATAAACCGGTCAGAAAGAATAGGGCACCTCTATAAATTATCCTGACATTCCACTTATGGGGAAAAATTATCTGGAAATTACCTTGTATTGCCACAGATACAAGAAGAATCAGAAGTGCCAAAGGGATGCTGAGAAAGGCTGCTGAACTGTCCCTCCCTAGTTTAACCCATTAGTGCATTTACTTTCACTCTCAGGCTTTTCAGAAAAAAAACACTTAAAACAACCTCTTCACAGAAAAGGAGTCCATCATTCCTTTTTAGGGTGTCAGCTGTTGACACCAAATCATCGACATGGAAGGAATTCGTATTGTTTTCTTTCTGAAATGTTTGTTTTGGTGTGCGCAGGTTTAGAAATACATGTAATTCTGTTTGCGCCTGCAATGCCTAATTTAAAATGGAGAGAGGAAAACACTTCCCCTAAACTCATTCTGCAAATTAAATTGCTCACAATATTCTCTGTGGGTGTTAAAAAACTGTACAAATGCCCAGCGTGAAGAAGCGCTGGGACTGAACACCAAACAAGTCACCTTCGTATCAATAGGTTAAACGTGATCAACAGCTCCTGTATTCACACCATTTTAAAGCTGCTGGGTATGTCAACTGCAGGAATACATTTGCTGTTGTTTTCTCAGCTCATCAGTAAATCTAGTACAAAATCTGATAGTATACCAGTTGGATTTATATTGCTGCGGCAGATAGAGATTATTACTGATGCCAAGAAGACTGATTTTCTGCTGATTTGATTAGGACAGTAGCTGTGCAAAGCTACATATTAATATATAAGGACACTGCAGTTCCCTGGAAGCGCAGAGAAAGGAATTTCATGTTGGATCTGGTAAAAAAAGAGATTAGCTCTTTCTCTATCGTGCTGCATCTATTAGACAATTCATACAAATTCTTTAATCAGCCTCTTCATGTGTGCTAGGAAATGGGCTTTCCATATTAACCAGGGAAATGTCAACTCAAGGCTATAGGGGCTGGTGCTAATAAGGTTAATGAATAGCTGGCCTGAAAAGCAACAGATGGGCCTAACAGAGCGAGAGCCTTAATGGCATTTATAATGCCTAGGGTCAACTGCAGTTTATCTTCATTTTTTTCTCATTTAAAATATTCCAAAGGAATAATAAAGTAAGTTTAAATTTTCCCCACAGGGAGATGAAATTTTATGCAGCGCTGTTTATTGAATGTCAATGTGTTTGGTTATAAACAAGGGACTGCTACACTGTGCTGGCACTGTAGTTGTTCTGGATTTGCATTTGCAGGGGGATTTTTCATTTAGATCATTTAAGAGAATACTGTCTTTTTATCAGTTGTTGCTGCAGAGCTAGTGTTTTGCTTTTGGGGCTGGGTTTTTTTTCTGTTTGCTTGTTTGTTTTTGAAAACAGACTAACAAAGAAGGCTCATTTCTGGTTATATATATATAACTCTCCCATCCTAAGCTAAACCATATCCCTAAGTACCTCATCTACCCTTTTTTTAAACACATCCAGGGAAAGTGACTCAACCCCCTCCCTGGGCAGCCTGTTCCAGGCCCTGACAACTCTTTCAGTAAAAAATTTTTTCCTAACATCCAATCTAAACCTGCCCTGGCACAGCTTCATGCCATTCCCCCTTGTCCTATCACCTGTCACCTGGCTGAAGAGACCATCACCTACCTCTCTATAACCTCCCTTCAGGTAATTGTAGGCGGTGATAAGGTCTCCCCTCAGCCTCCTCTTCTCTAGGCTAAACAGCCCCAGCTCCCTCAGCCGCTCCTCATAGGATTTGCCCTCCAGCCCCTTCACCAGCCTGGTTGCCCTTCTCTGGACTCGCTCCAGGACCTCCATGTCCTTCTTGTGGTGAGGAGCCCAGAACTGGACACAGTACTCGAGGTGCGGCCTCACCAATGCCGAGTACAGGGGCACAATCACCTCCCTAGACCTACTGGCCACACTGTTTTTGATACAAGCCAAGATGCAGTTTGCCTTCCTGGCCGCCTGAGCACACTGCTGACTCATATTCAGTCTGCAGTCAACCAACACCCCCAGGTCCTTCTCTGCCTGACAGCTCTCCAGCCAGTCTCCCCCAAGCCTGTAGTGCTGCATGGGGTTGTTATGTCCCATGTGCAGCACTCTACACTTGGCCTTGTTAAACTTCATCCCATCAGTCCAGTCTGTTCAGGTACCTCTGAAGAGCCTCCCTACCCTCAGGCAGATCAACACTTCCTCCCAGTTTAGTGTTGTATATGTATCCAAAATACATACATATTGGATACATGCCTAATATGCTAAATTTGATTACAGGAATTGCAAGGGTAGAGTTTGAAATCCCATGCTGTGCTCTCCCCAAAGATGACAGAATTCATGCTTGTTATGAAAGAACATGTCATATAAGAGAATATGACAAAACTACATGGTAGAATTCATGAACATTTCCAGTTCTAGCAGAAAATGTTTCCACTCAAGATGTATTTGTTGGATTTAACAGTACCTTCTGTGACCGCATTGTCCTTCATCGGTCTTGCCCTGGCAGGAATAAACTGCACAAGAAGTAAACGGCAAAGTACCTTCTGCTCTCAACACAGGCTCACGGTGATGTTAAACCACCACTAAAGCACATGTGTTGGCTGAAGTTAGTCTACAAGGTTTAAGTTCTGATATCAGCTAAAATATATGATGAAATATAATGTTGTCAGAGATTGTAAGACTTGTTCCAAAGAACAGTTCCTTGTATAGACAGTATTGGGGGGAAAAGAAACTACAGCTTCCTTATTTAGCTTGTATCTCTTTCAAACTGCAACGTATAGGTCCAAAGTAGTTTTGCCTCTGCAACTCACTTTCATACTTTGGAAATGCATGGAAATAGCTAAGAACAAATTTACATTAAAGGATTTAAGATAGAGGGTATGACTTTTTTTAAAATACTCAGTTCTGAGCTAATGTTGCCAATTTTGCCACATCAGATGCTTTCAAATTACTCTCTTTCTACTTCTTTAGCGCTCCCATAAATCAGTGATAAAGCTCCCATTGACTTTAATGGGGGCAGAGTTAGGCCAGTACTGTGGGCTTTTGAAAATCTCACTTTATATGGATTTTTAAGAAACTATTGGATTATTCATAATGAAGACTATTGATTTAACTATGAGTTTGTGCATCTCAGTGATTTCAAAGTATGTGTTAAAATTATTCTTACCCAGTATTAGATGCCTAAAAATCAGGTGTTCAAGTGAAGACCAGCCAGTAGACAATTCAAGACGGATTTCCTACTGAGATTGCCCAACAAAGAACAGAAGACACCATTTATTATTTAATATTTGATGAGAGAGTTAATTTTACTACTAATTTTAAAAGAAGGATTTCTTATTTTGATAGTCAACATTTAAAGTTGCAGACATCTCCTTTATAGTACTGTCAATTTAAACATAGATGAATCATCAGAAGCTTCAGATGTTGGTTTAATTTACAAGTAACTTTGGATATTTTGCTAATAAATATAATATTCTGCATGCAATCTAGAATGCTTAAGTGCCAATGAACTGGAAAAGAGATCCATCTATCTCTGAATAATTTACTAATTGTTCTATACAAATTTGGCAAAAGTAAGAAAAATATTGCTGAATAATTTATGTAATGAATTTCATAGAACTTGTTGAATAGTATTTAATCTGATTTGCTCACTGAGAGCTGTGGGCTGGAATAAAACTAATCACATAAATTCAAGAACAGAAACATCTAATTTTTCAGCCCACTTCATCATTAAAGGACTTATGTCTGCATATCTATTTGTTATACATCTGCACTGCTTACAGGTCTGGGGATAGGAACATCCTTGTACAGTAATGGACAGTTGCAACCAGTTGCAAGTTGTATAGATGTCATCAAGAGGAGTGGAATCTACTTGCTTTTCCCTTGAGCACCATAGAATGTAGGTACTTATTAAACAGGAGATTTTGACCCTATTTTATGTTCACTGCTACACTATGACACTAGGTCAGTTTCAAGACTGGGTTAATAGAAAGCAGTTCCACTTGACTTCTGAAAAGTATCATTGCACCATTCCCTGAGGTAGTTTAAGAAGGAAAAAAAGTTATTTAAGTGTACAGGTGACATTATCTCTCCCTACCTGAGCCTTCTGTGTTGGGAGTATTGCCTGTACTCTGACTCACCTGCACTTTTCCTTTCTGTAAATTATTTTGAGTTTGCACAATGCAGTTTTATTCATTGAAGGAAGAAGAGGAAACTAAAACTTACATGCTAAATTGAAAGTCAAGTACTACATAGCTGTATTTTCATTCTGAAGTTCTGATTGCATTCTATGTGAGTTTTGGGACTTTAGTGGTAGGATACCTTTTTATTTATCCTGTCTGCTCACTTTGCAGGACAAAAGAAGACACATTTTTTGCTAATGATAATTTTTCAAATAGTAAGTTTACAAAGGTGTGCTCATGGAGTTACCTCATCTCATTATTTTAGAAGATACAAACTATATTTGTAAGACTGCTAGTTGGTAAGTTACAAGGAGGATTTCAAACTTCTAAATCCAGAAAATCACTTGGCAATCATGTGAGAAGATAAAAAATTTTCTGAAAAATAATATTACTGATGCTTTCTAATAAACAGAAGTAACATTTTTAAAAATGGTGAGCTAATCTTGCCCTTTTTTCTTCTTCTTCTTTCCCCCCCATCCATCCTGATAGCTTTATGACTAGCTAGAAATCCGTGTGCATTAGTTTAATGTATGAATGATCAGGGTTTGGTGTTTTTACACTTTCTATAGTTCAAACCTTTCAGTTGTTCAGCATCAGAAAATTACACATTGTTGTTGCTGTATGGAAAAAACATCATTCTAGCGAAATCTGATAGATGGCACTGTTGCATTGTTAATAAACCGTTTTGAGACAGATTCCTACATCACTAGCATTCAGAAGGACATTACTGCTTATTAAAGAACCTTTGTTTTAGAGAGCTTGATAGAAACATATTTATTTTAGCCTGTATTGTTTCAGCAGTGGGAATCAATGTACCAATCTGGTTGGTGGGCTATATATTTGTTCCAGAGGGTGTCTATATCCATCAAGACTTACTGTGGTTATACCACGGTGTGTGGGTGTTCCTTCCTTCATATGACATGGTTTCTAGTTAGAGCAGATTTCTGGGGAGCAAGAAGTTTGATTCTTCTTTTGTTATCACCTAGAGGATTCTATGTTGCTACACACTCTTTTCGTATTCCATTTATCGCTTCCTTTTGAGGTCTTAAGAATGATGACTACCTCCTGTGGGATTGCCAGTACCTACAGATGAATTGACTACGATTATCTAAGGCAAATTAAAGGCTAACTTGTCTAGCTCTTGCACTAGCTTAAGATCAGATAAATCCAGAAGTGCTGTTGGAACTAGTCCAAGCAAATCCATTGGATTTTGTTCTGACTAAAACCTAATTCAGCTTTTGCAGGAATATTAGAATAAGAATTCGCTTGATATATATTACCAGACTTGCAACTTGGAGTATAACAAATAAAAAGAAAAAAAAAAAAAGAAGGGATGCAGAACAATTGTGAAGCAATGAGATGATTCATCTGTCCTTCAATGTATAACAATGTTCTTGAGTAAAAAGGACATTAAGGGGTTATTTTGTGTGTAAGTGGGATTCTGTTATAGAAAAATCTGTGTACTGGTCATGAATTCTTGATTGTTATGGCAAAAACTAAAGCTAGACAGAGACGTGTTGAACATCTGTTTTGCAATATTAATTCTGTCTGTGCTGTGTCATTTATTTCCACTCTTCTCAGCATTTTGGTGAATCAGATTCCACAGTTGAATTTTCGAAGCAGCCAACATATAGTCTTATTAAATAATTTGCCTGAGTTTCCTGGCTTTAAAAACTACAGTATTTCAATGTCTGTGATTTCAAATCCTAATGAATATACCTAAGATCACTAAATGTACTCACCTGTCTTAGAAGAGCTAAGCAGCACTTCGGAGGGGATAATGGATGTAGGAAGCTAGCTCTGTAACTGCATATCTTAAAATGCATCATGCACCACTAAGATTCTCCCTTCTGATAATGGAAAAACAATGTGACAACCACTTTAGTGATTATTTTCTTTCAGGTTTGAGGTCTTTGGGAAATGTGGGGACAAACCTTCCCTATTGTGAGGAAAATTTGAAAGAACAATGCAAAGGGGAAACTGTCCCTGCAAATTTCCTCTTGGGAAGCTTTTATGCATTTCGTTCCTTCAAAAAGTAAAAGGTTTGTTCTGGTGGAGAACAATTACAGGGACTGCCTCCAAGAACTCTGAAAGCTGTCAGGAGGCCAGGGCATCCCTTTGGCTTCAAGTTTTCTCTGTCTACCGAGTGTCTTTTGCTCTCTGTAGGTAGAGTGTTAGTCGAACTGTTCTTGCTTGGTAACGCCAGCTGGCTCCAAGACCCGGAGTCTCAAATGGTTTTAAAAAGACACTGAGGTGCAAATGGGAAGAAAGCACTACTGTTTTCCTGTGAGACAAGTAATGAGATGCTACAAGTCTTGCTTTGCCTCAAGGCTACCTCCTGGCCTGCCCAATTGGTTTTTGATCCTATGCACATCCTTGGGTATTTACAGTTCCCTGTGCGGGAACTGGAGGATTAAGAGATATACCAGCTTCTCTTGCCAAGGCTTTTCCATTTCTGGTCTGTACATCCTTTTACACAGAGTTCTTGGTGGAATGAACTAAATCTCAGTTATTTTAATAGATATTGGAGATAAAAAAAAAAGATGCTAGTTGAGTGCAGGAATAAATCATGAGGAGTGCACGTACATTTTAGCAGAGTACAATTTATTTGCGTTGACTCAAGTCACATAGAGAAGTAAATTTTTCTTCACCTGGAAGTATTTGTGCAGAATCGGAACATACCAATTATTCATGTCTTATGAAGCTTTCCAGTCTCGTGGCTACACAATGTTAGCAAGCTATCCCAAGAATACAAAGGGACTGCACCTAATTCAACAAGTCTGTTCCAAAGGAATCCTCTAATGATACCATATGATATAACAAATATCAGTGTATAATGGAGGGCTTGAATCTTTGATGAAAGGAAAAACAATATTGCTGATGAATTTTGCTCCTTTTGTTTCAGGAGATTTTATTATGTTTTTTTAAACTTTAAATCACTGTCCAGTACAATAAAAATGAATTATTATGAGATCATATAATGTAAGTGATACATCTTAATAAACTTAATAGATCAGATTTGTTCTAAAATAATTATCTGGGGAAAAAAAAAAAGCTATTGCATCGGTTGTGAGATTGGTCTTCTGAACATTTTATAGCTTTTAAAAAGTAGTCTCTTTAAGAAATGCTGTTGCTTATGTTCATGCTTCGACTGCCATTAAAATGCCAAATCTGGACCCAAGCAGACAAAGGTTTTAACCTCCACAAGCATATGTAAAAGATACCCCTCACCTGAATATGTTCTAGATGACCAGCTGCACCATTTGCAAGGCATTGGTGTCTCAACTGCTTCCATAAACAGATGCTTAATGTTCAGGAAAAAAAGTAGTAGTAGACCTTTTTTTTAAAAAAAACCCCAACCCCTAAAAATGTGCTCATTTAGGTGGAATAAAACAGGTTCTAGGAGTAATTGGGGACTACTTCACTGCCTGTAAGAATTCATCAAGGCAATCTTTTTGCCTAATGATCCAGCCATGGTTATAAATTACAGCACCATTGTAGTTTAAGCTAGCTTTTGTTTCAGGAAAAAGGGTACCTTCGACAGAAAAATAATTATCTGGTATTTTAAATAATATTTGAAATGTTTTAATAATTTTAAAGCTGGGAATTACAATTACTTTCCATTGATATCTCTGCTTGTCATCTCAAAAACATTTGATCATTTCCCTAAAAGCAGATGAGAGCCTGACTTGTCTTTGTCTTATATTTCTAAAGGAAAGTTGATCTTTCCAGTACCTTATGTCAGATATTCAGAAGATTTGCAGGAGACTGGGAAAGCATTTCAGTGCAAGAAATTCTGATCAGAACTTTATTTAACTAGTAATGCAGATGTTTCATTTAAATGAATGAAACAAACGTAGAACTTAATACCAACATCATAACTACATCCTGCTGCATACTGAACATACTGAAAAATGAAGAGTGAGGTTTGAAAAGCTGGTGAAGTTTAATGGTGCTGGGAAAATCTTTGCTGCGTTGAGGACACACAAAGTTGTAGATAATCTCAGTGAGAAGCACAGTGGAACTGTTAGAACCACAAGTCAGTATTATGAAAAAGTAATACTTTTCTGTTGTTTGAGACCTCTGCATTATTTAACCAGTCATTTTATTTACTGAAGCAAAATACAGAAGGCTGGCTATGAAGACAGCTAGTTACAAGGTTTGTAACCTCAGGGTGATGGGTATCCAAAATGTCTGATACTCCTATGCACATCTGCTTTGGACAGGATCTTCCTCTTGAAAAATATGAAATGCAAGAAACAGGTCCTTGTTTTTTAAAAGACTGCAAGCCATAGGAATGAAAAGTTCCATGCATCTAAAATGTATTTCTACTGATTGCTTATCTAGGAAGTAATATAAATTACTGAAAAATTATCAACAAATATTATACAGTGATACATATATATATTATATATATATATAAACACTTCAGTGTATTTTTCTCTTATGAATGCATGCAAAAATGTATGAAGATATTTTTAAAATTACTTTGGTTAACATCTTAATTTACTATTTAGCCTTAATTTATTAGAAAAATGTGTATGAAAATCACTTGCAGAAGACATATATATATATGTTAGCAAAGGTTTGAAATAAGAATATCTATTATTCAGTCTAAACTGAATCACACACAGCATCACACTCTCTATGTATCTCTGGATTTTTTTTCTTTATGGATATTTTAAAGCACCCTTTCCCACTGAATTTCCAGGGGACATAACTGCTGCTAGAAATAAGACATGCATTTCAAAGTCAGTCAGGAACAAAGCCCGTTCTGTGCCTGTGGATCTGCAGAAATCCAGGAAGAACTGACCTTCCAGGCAAGGGCCCCTCATGAGCACATTTCAGGGTGCAGGCACCCAGCCCCACGCTTCCACTGCACTTACATCCTGCTGTCCCACATAGGAAAGAAAAGCCAGCACAAGGGCTGGAAGACTAATGCGCTCCAACACTTTCTTCAGTCTGGGCATCCACCTCACCAGGATGACAGGGCAGTCAGAAACATGTATTTTTGCTGTCATGACAAGGCTCCAGAGAGTTCATAGTAGAGCAGGCAACGCCCTGGTAACTGAACCATCCTTGCTCTGGTGTCTGCAACAAACATGCAGAGAGTACCTGGTTTGCCAGATTTCATCTCAGGCCTTGTGGGCAGTGGAGGTGGAGCCAGAATGGAGGTCAAAGCAAAAAAGGTGAAAACTGAACTAGGGCTAATAGGCTGAAAGGAAGGAGTATGGAGGGAGGTTCACTGTGAAAGCTAAGAAGATGACTTGATATAGACTGTAGAAGGAAAATACTGCTTTTCTTCTAATTGAGCAGTTACCCATTTATCAGAGTGAGCACCCACTTTTCAGAAGAAATTGGTATCACTTTGTGCCCTACTTCACGTTGTCTGTTGCTGGGTGAGATACAGGCAGATTTTCTGATTTTAAATATAGGTCTCCTGCAATAATCGCTATATATTTGGCTTTGTTGGATACTGCCATTAATCTTCTGTAGCAAATAAATTTAAACCAATAATCAGATATCACGTGTCTCTAATCCCCCATTACTCAAAACTGTTTCCAGTTTTAGGTTTTGTCATTATTTAATTTAATGGCACACACCATGGCTGTAACAGACAGAAACTCATTCATGGTAGAAGATACTACACTTCAGTTACCCAAGTAAGACACCCTCAACCGTTTGCTCCTGCAGACACTGCATGTGAACAATGTAGCTTTTATTATTAGTGTAAGCTGCTACAGGGATGAACAGCATTCAGAATGTTTAGCTGGATGTTTAGGCTCACCTTGCCACTCATGTGCTGCACTTTACAAAAGCAAAAATTCTTTAGGTATTGATTAGAAGATTTCTACATGTGATGTGATTGTTTGAAGCGACAGAAAGAGGTGCTGGGAAGTTAGTTGCTCTAGCACTAGCATGGTGACCCTTTGGGCTGAAAGAGGGTGAAGAAAGGTGGCTGGAGAGTGTGAAGGGGCTGTAGAACAAAGCAGGTCAGGGTAAGATTTCAGGAGTGGAAGGTATGGTATTGAGAGAGAGCAAGAAACTAAATTATAGATTGGCCTAAGTTGTAAAAGTGACCTATAGTCCTACCCTGTGTTAGGGTTGGTGTTCAGCCTTGCTCTGGGCTTGCTTGGTCATTCAGCACTGATTCTGGGCACTACTAACCTGGACCTGTGGTGAGGCAAAGTTGTGCAATTACATGGAAGCCTCTCCTCCCCTTCAAGGGAGTGTAATTCTTCCCTTACTCTTTAGCATCCCAACATGTATGAGCACCTAGAGCTGCTGTGCTCCTAGCTTCATGTTGTTTCTTTTGCTAGAAGAAATTAACACCTTTAGTTATAATGTCATAATGGTTTTGCAACATAAAGAAAATAAATAAATACCCAAACAAGTCCTAAACCTAAATGATGCACCACACTTTGCCAGTAGTTTCTAATCTTCTGAAGAAAAAAATAATATTAATTCTCCTAAAGAGGATTGTGTTTAAATAAAAGGTCTGACTCCCATGTTTTTGAAAACTGCTAAAGTAGAGGTGATGAGAAGAGGTTGCAATACCTGTCAGGACACTGAACTACAGTAAAGACCTCCAGAGCGCATGAAATAGCAGCAGATATTGAAAGAGTCATGGCAAAGCTGACAGACACAACATCCAAGCAATTTACTGATTATCCTGGAAAGATAAGAAAACACCTGCTGCTTGCTAAAGTCAGCTATGTATCAGCGTTACAGGGGAAAAAAGAAAGTATTTAAAAAGACTCCTTTCATCTGCCTGTAGTTATTTTATGATGCACATCCCTATCATTTTCACATAAGAAGCTCATACTGCAAGGCAATTTGATACATACGTTTTTGCTTACAGAATGATACAAATAAATATCACTTAAATTTATTATCCTGAGAAAAGGAGGGTTTTAGAATTCTGTTTTGAATAAGCTCCTCTGTATGGAACCATTTAAATTCCCCCATCTCCTCCTTTTGAGACAGCACGCTGCTTTTAGCAAAAATTGAATATCGGGTGTGCTTACGGATTTGTTTCTTAAATGGCAAAATTAGGAGAGAACACAAAAAGAGGTTAAGGACATTTGCAGACTGGATTTTGATACTCACGCTTATCTCAAGTCATGCTTCTGCCCACTAATCCTGGTGCTGCTGGGAACTCTTTTAGAACATAGGTCTGTATCTCATGGGTGAACAAGGATATCGGCATCTGGCCCAGTGTTCAAGAAGTGTGAAAATATTTTACTTTAATATGCCCACAGCAGAAAAATGCAGTATAAAAAAGATAAACCTGCTTGCTTGGGTACAAACCTCAAATATTTCTGGACCTTGAACATTGCTAGTTTTTTGTAACTGCCACTTTTAGGAACCTGTCTGGCCCAACCCCATGGGGCTGATTTTATATTCCGATTTCTTATTCCCTTTTTCTTTAACCTGATTGATAGCACACGTGAATTGGGCAGTCTCTGATATCCCTTTCTATTCCAACTGAGCCTCCCGAAAGCCATCCAGATAAAGGTTCAGTGGTTTAGAATCCGAGGGCTGCATTCTGCTCCGGGGAGGGTGGGGGAAGAGGTACTTTGTGTTCATGTGTATCTGAGATAGCATGTGTCAGTCATTGGTGGCTCTCCTTCTGAAAGCTGCTGTGAATGTTTGTGAACCTGCTGCCACATTCAAAATGGAGCCTTAGAGAGTCACAGGGTCTGAGGTTGGATTAATTTCTTCCTCATGAATATTTTTTTTTTTATAAATACCACTTTTTGAAGTGTAATCATAAAAAAGGTTTCATAAGTATTTCTAATTAAGACTATTGATTACAATATTGCTGTACATATAAATTCATGTATGCACTGAATTTTAGCTGTGCTCTTCAATATTAGTTTGTGGCCCTGAAATTTGAAAGGCAAAAAATTAGCACTTAACTAGCGAACAATCTTAAATTACATTGGTATTTAATAGGATACTTGGCTTTTACTCTGTAATATGATGAAACTAAGGACCCCAAATAGGTACATTTACACTGGGAAGTGTGCTGGGTGTCGGTGCCCAGGCACTGGCAGCGGGGCTGCAGGGCGGCCTCTGTAAGGAGAAGCGGGGGCTGCCCCATGTCAGACACAGCTGGTTTCAGCTGGCTCCAACCCACCCACTGCAGGGCACGGCTCAGCCCCGCAGCCAAGGTGGTGGCACCTCTGGGAAAACATGTTTAGGAAAGGGTAAAACCAGCTGTGTGGCAGCACTGAGAGGGGATTGGGAAAATGTGCAACAGCCATGGAGGTATCAAGGTCAGAGAAGAGGAGGCAGTAGTTTGGGCTCTAGAGCAGAGACTTCCCAACAGCTCATGGAGTCCTCACCACAGTGGAGCAGGTTTATCCTGAAGAGCTCATGGAAGAAGCCATGCTGCAGTAGGGGAAAAGTTAGAGAGGGAAGAAGTGGCAAAGCAGAGCTGTTATGGACTGAGCACCACACCCCATTCCCCATCCTCCTGAAACCTCTCTGGAGAGGCAGCGGCTGAAGAGTTAGGAATGGAGGTTTGAAGTTGAGTTTAGGAAGAAGGGGAGTTGGAAGAAATTTTTGTTTCATATTTTTAGTTTTGCTTCTTCATACCTGAATTCATTTTAGTTGGGAAAAAATTAATTTCCCCCTAGTCTTTATTTTGACCTATGAGATATTTCACCTTATTTTCTCCCCTATTCTGTTGGTAAGGAAGAGTAGGAGGTTGAGTATCTGGCAGCTGATCAATGTTAACCCACTGCAAGAAGTAATATTTTCAAGTTTGTCTTCTAATGTGTCTGTGGCTAACCCCCTCCACCCCAGGCCACTCACTCTCTCCTCCCCAGTGGGATGGAGGAGAGAATCAGAAGGCTAAAACTTTAACAGTAAAGCAAAAGCCCCACATACAAGCAAAGCAAAAGAAGGAATTCATTCCCTGCTTCCCATGGTCAGGCAGGTGTTCAGCCATCTCCAGGAAAGCAGGGTTCCATCATGTTTAGCAGTTACTTGGGAAGACAAATGCTGTGACTGTGCACATTCCCTCCTTCTTCCTTTTCCCCCAGCTTTATATGCTGAGCATGATGTCCAATAGTGCAAGATATCCCTCTGGGCAGTTGGGGTCAGCTGTCCCAGCTGTGTCACCTCTCAACTTCTTGTGCACCCACAGCCTACTCACTGGTGGGGTGGTGTGAAAAACAGAAAAGATCTTGAGGCTGTCTGAACACTGCTCAGCAATAATGACAACACTGGAATGTTGTCAATAGTCATCTGGCCAGAAATCCAAAATGGCACCATATGAGTTACTATGAAGAAAATTAACTCTGTTCTCTACCAAAACCAGTACAAGTGGGAAATCTGATTTTGACAATAAGTTCTGGGAAAAAAAATAATAATGAAATCTGTATAATTCAGTACTTGATGAGTTCAGTTTGTTTCAAATGCGTTCAAAGTAAATTTGTTAAACACTGTAAAAGAAAATGTTCTCATAGTGAGCTCATCTTCAGAGGATGTCAGAGTAAGACATGCATGAAGATTTATCAGTACAATGCAAAGAATTGTAGGAACTCTGCAGTTTAGTAAAAACAGCTTCTTGCTTTGTATTCACAATGCAATGCATGGGGATCCAAGTTCAGTACCCAAAAATACACAGTGCAATGTAGCTAACCACTGTGAAATCCTGGGGTATGGCTGTGTGGTGTAAACTCCATTACTCAGGGATTTAGGAGCATATCTCTGCTTTTTAATTACAAGCTCTTACCTAGAGGTACCCAATATGATCTTCCTTTCCACAGAAAATGTCCCTGACTCTTCATTTCAGCCAATAGCATGGAGCACAGTCTTCCCACACTTGGAAGACCCAGGTTCAAATCACACTTGTAGGTAGAGTGACTGAAGTCAGGTTGCTCTTTCCTGGCAGAGGAGTGTTCTAAGTACCTTAATCACTCACCTATCATTATATCTAGGCTTCCTTCACTGCTCCCTTGACTGTCATGGCAATTTTAGGTGCATCAGGAATAGAAGATTACCATTAATTTACAATGAAAATACTTCTTTTTTTTTTCTTTCTTTTTTTCTTTTCTTTTTAATTTTTTTTTTCCCTTTAAATGTGTTGATGGAATTTAATATAGCTTAAACTTCAGTTGCAAGTAGAATTGATTGACTCTGCAGCTGCATTACACATACCCTGAACAGATTAGTTCTTACAGTGTTGCAATAGGTGATCATGGTTTTGGGCACACTGGGTATGGAAAATGCAAGCTGCCTTTTTGGTGCTGGTATGGTGTGCTAAACAGCTACTGCTGAATGCTTCTGTGTGTTGGCACAAAGTGCTTGCTGTAGTGCTTCTGTACTTGATTCTGTTATTCCTGCCTTGTCAGTGTCCCTCTTCTATCAAAACATTATACAATACATTTTTTAAAATCAGATTTATTGATTGACCTCAGTGAAAAGATTGCGTAGATGATGCGGTTTTTACCTCACTTCCATAGGCACTAAGTGACTCCACAGCACAGCTGATACCTCCTGTGTAATATTATTGTTTATTATTCACATTATAGTAATACCCAAGAGCCAACAGAGGTTTCTTTGTTCCAGATGCTGTACACAGAATAGCAGGCATTCACTCAAGGAGCTTATAGTACAGATTGCAGAGGCTCAAGATACCATGTAAGAGGTACAACAAACTATCTGCATTTGAGATTTACCAAGAGTCAACCCAATTATACATCCCCTCATTTACATTAAGTCCCATCTGACACTGGTGTGAATATTCAGACCAATTCCACAGATAAAGTTGGGGAAAAAACCTAACATACAAACATGGCGGTGGCATTACTAGATAACATATTCTGTACTCTTTATTGCTTTTTTTCCTCTATTTTTAAATAGTAATGGATACAGATGCTTAGATAGACCCTTTAGCCTGGGAATATGTTTAAAGTGCTTCAATTTCATCCTGAGTTCTTTTTCTAGGGCATTGTAATCAACACAAGTTCTGCCATTAATTAATATTTGAGTATTATGAAGTCCATGATGATGCATTTCCGACATATTTTAATTAGAAATGACACAATATAACATTGTAATTCTAACTTTGCCTTTCTAAGTAATAAGCACATTCTGGAAAAGCACAACTGTTCCAAGTCAGGCAAATATATAAACAGAATTTAAAAGGCAAGGATTATTATCAATAAATGAATTCTCCATCAGTGTTACCTGACTACCTATACATCTAGTTAATAACTTTAAACATACATTTTTTAAATAAACTATCTAAATTTACAGGTGAATTTTCTTCTGCCATATTGGAATTATATTCACAACTTTACACAACTTAAATTATTATTTAATGGAGACTGAATGAGACTGTAAGCTTTTTTTCTGCATTCTCTGGAGCATATGGATACATCAGGCAAGTAGTTTTATTTCCTGTAATTGCCCCACAATGCATGCAGAGTGAGCCTCAGTTTAGACTTCTTTATAAAGTATTTCTTTCTCCCTCTTTTTCCATCAGGTTATTTGAAGTAATGGTCAAATCTAAGAATGGGAGTCATCCATTCTAAATTGAGGAGTTACCCCTAACCATGGAGTATTTTACATGCAGCATTATAATTTTCTTATTCATGACAGCAAGCGGAGTAATAAGAGCAACAGAATCTTTTACTACAGCTGTTATAGAAACTGCTAGCTGTTAAATTAATCACAAAGAACAAAGAACAGTTCTAAACTACAAATTGTTCAAGGCCATGGAAAATGTGAAAGCTAGAGTTTTATCAGTTATCTTTACAAATGAAGGGTGAGGGATACAACACAAGATTTCTCTAGAATAGCTATATGAAAGACTTCTTTTTCTTCTCTATATAACACTCTTCTGTAGTTTTAGTGTTACAAAATTTTTTGATTGATTTACTCGTTTGCACTTGTGAATGTCAATAAGTGACATTAAAGATTTTGTGTGCATTTCACACTCAATGCAACCCTTAAAGCAGTGACACTAGTAACTTTAAATTAAACCGTTTAAGTAACGTTCTGCTTTTCATGTCTGTGTTGAACATGAGAGTGAAGGAACTACTCTCATTCCCTCCTTTCTTGTTCAGCTGTAGGTTGGTTCAACTCTTACTGTTTAAAAGGGGCAAATATTTTATGATAAACCAGAGGTAAATGTCAGATAATGTGTTTTTGTCATGTAATCCTTCTCTATCAAGCTGTAGTTTTCTATAAGATTAAGGAGGATTCATATATCACTGCTTCCTTATCTTGTAATTCACCGATATTGGTTAGAGAACATCATGTTTTCCATCACATTACTCATTGTTAAACAGTGATATGTTTTGTAAGCCATGGATTGTATTTGAATCAAAGCCCAGAGCACATTTTCCATTTCCATGAGATATAAAACAAAGCCCTGGGAGTTCTCTTTCTACATAAAGTCTCTCTGGTGAAACAAAGTGTTTCTCTAATAATTAAATGCCAATGATTTGACTATGAGTAAAAATAGTTGGATTTTGCAGGCATGTGTTTGGTTGACCTTGGCTGGATGCCAGGTGTTCACCAAGCTGTTCTATCGCTCCCCTCCTCAACAGGAAAGGGAGAGGAGAAAGATTAGATGGAAGAAATCTCTTGGGTCAAGATAAAGACACTTTAATAAAGCAAAAGCAAAAGGCATCACGTGGAAGCAAAGGAAAACCAAAAGATTTATTCTCTCCTTCCCATCAGCAGGCAAGACCAGCCTCTTTCCCGAAGCAGGGCTTCTGTATGTATAGTGGTTGCTCTGGAAGACAAATGCCATGAACGATGAATGCCCCGCACTTCCTCCTCCTTTCTCTAAGCTTTGTTGCTGAGCAGATGACACATGGTATGGAATATCTCTTTGGTCAGTTTGGATCAGCTGACCTGGCTGTGTCCCCTTTCAAGATCTTGCCCACACCCAGCCTGTTGCTTGGGGGAGTAATTTTGGAGAGAGTCTTGATGCTGTGCCAGTGCTGCTCAGCAATAGCCAAAACATAAGTGTGTTACCAACACCTTGCTGGCTACCAGGATACAGCACAGCACTATGAGGGCTGCTGTGGGGAAGTCCATCTCAGCCAGATCAAATACAATCTCCAATCCTTATTCCACACCATTTGTGTGATGTTCAGGTCCCATGTAATATAATACATACATCTATATCTTCTAACCATTCCATTGTATTCTCATTACTGAAATCCTTTCTTACCAACACTTAAACTACATGCTTAAACCATCTTTACATCCAACATACAGATGTATGCATTCACATTAACTACTATCCCTTGTCCTTTAACAGGTAGATACTACTCTCCTGTTCCATGGGTTTCCTGTTCTCCTTCAGATGTTCACAAATAGGCTATGACTTGGGCTTCATCTGTCAAGATGCATGTGCAGGACAGGAGAAGCAGTATGTTCAATTGCTGGGCACCAACACTTGGTTTGGATAATTGTTGCACTCATCTGGTTCCTTGTAGAACTCACTCTTTGTCAGTTCAGGTCATACCTGCTGCATTACTTCCTACAATGTACAACTCACATCACAGATTATTTCTCCCCTCAATCTCATTGAGCACATCCTTTCTCATTACCCACTAAGTACACCGAGGTCCTTGAGCAAAAACAGTCTCACAAACGGGTTTGCCTTTTCCCCTGGGAGTTAATCCACACAGCCTTCTCCACCCACTTCTCCGTGTGCACTACAGGTGTCTTATCTCCTCCAACAGTATGTATTTGGCCTTTATTTGGGCAGAACCAGGAAGGTAGCTGCTCCTCTGGTGTTCATCAGTCAAGTGGCTTCTGCTAAAGTTGTATCCCAGAGCTTCCGTCTCCCAATGGCCAATGCTTTTAACATAGTTTTTAAGAATGCATTATGCCTCTCAATCTTTCCAGAGGCTTCTGGGCAAAGGATTGTGATACACCTACTCAATGCCACGTTCCTTTGCCCAGGAGTTTATGGGGTTATTTTGGAAATGAGTCCCGTTGTCTGATTCAGTTCTTTCTGGGGTACCATGTCACCACAAAATTTGTCTTTCAAGGCCTAGTAGGATGGTGTTTCAAGTAGAGGCATGGTTTACAGGGTATGTTTCTAGCCAACCCATAGTTGCTTCCACTGTGGTGTGGAGCACTTGCCTTGGTGAGATTGTGGCAGTGGTCTGACACAGTCAATTTGCCAGACTTCGCCATAGTAAAACCCAGCCACCACCCCCTGTTCCAGGGAAATTTTACTTATGTCACTGAACTGCAGCTCATGTTCCACCTTCATGAGTGATCTGTGTAATGGCTTCCAGGGTCAGGTCTACCCCTCAACCACAAGCCCATTTCTATGTTGCATCTCTTTCTAGATGTCCTGAAGTTTTATAGCTCACACTTACTCTCCCAGTCCAGGCCCCCCCTTCAGCTACTTTCATTCTGGCAGCCTTGCCTACCTGTTCACCGTCTTGATGTTCTTCACTGGCGTTGCTTTTATGGGAATTGGAACAAATATAAGGGAAAGTGGTTTACAAAAAAGTAATCTCGTAGGTAGGGTCTCTCCATTTCACCTCTAAACTAAGATTCAAGATGGCTTTTTGGTTCAGGCATGCTACAGTGGAATGGAAGAGATTGGTATTTCTCATGAACTCCTTTGTTCTTAGTGAGAGTCTGGTTTGTTGGTAATTAACCCATGCCCCATCTTCTCATCTTCAAGGTAATATTATCTTTTCACATCTTTTAACTCTTTATTGTTTATTGAATTTGTAAATGCTTTAGCCTAAGAATGAACATACTTATGTCCAGCAAAGCACAGTGAAGTCTTCAAGGAACTATTGCAATAATTCTGACAGTGGGAGTGAAACTAGTCTTCAAATAAGCTATTTTATCTGTGGTGGATGTTACCTACTTCAGATCAGAAAGGAAGTTAGAACAGCAAAGAATCCTAGGAAATGGAGCAAACTTAGGAATCTGCACATCTTTATTATAAAGGATTCTCCTTAATAAGCCTGGCTTCTTGTGCTTTTCTTCTAAAATTAATTGAGACAACCCAGTGTTACTGGTGCTAAACACTGTTTCTGTAACTTTCTAATATACAGGGAATGCCCGCTTCAGTGTGTACACAGACCTACTTGGAAATGTTATCCAAATATATTCTGAAGACTCAGAAATTATAATAAAACTGTTTTTGCTGTAATTTTTGGAGATGATTGGGAAAAAAAGAAAAAAAATCACAGATTTTGTTCCAGTGTAATGTAGAATCTGCACTTTTCCTTTGTAAACCCTCTATCAGACCAAGTGTATAACAACATAAAGAGATTACAGAGTTTCTTTTCAAAAGTTCAAAGCTTGAGATAGTTGACTTTTATAATAGGCTAAAGCTTTACTTCAAAAATGGATTTAAGCACATGAGAAATCCCAGCGAAGTCGGAGAGTTTATACATACAGCTACAACTGCACCTTGTCAAAGATTTTTAACCACACAGGGCTCAAGAAGCATCTAGTGGTAAATTGGAGATGCGTAGCCAGAATTTAAACATATTGGCATTGAAAATTTGAAACCAAACCCCTATTAAAGTCTTATTTACACAGTTAACAATGTAAACACAAAGGTACTTCTAGCAGAGCCTAAATCTAGGCAATGCCCGAGGTAAGTATTATTCTGCCATTGGGTGAGAAGCTACAAGTCACCGCTTACTATGGGAACAGTATGTCCCTGCACAACGTTAAGGCAAATTTTCCAGCCAGGAGGAATTAAGATGTTTTAATGTAAGCAAAATGTTGCTTAATCAGCCAGTTTGAACTTCTACTGGAAATTTCTGCCCTGTTTGGGGTATGGCTCTTTTATGAAGCATTCCTTTTGGACCACCAGCAGTAAGTTAACAGAGACAAGTTTTGAGATGAAGACCAGAATGTTCAATGTTCTCCACTTAGCTGCTGTTAAATTTCTTCCCCCAAAACTAGTTGCTCTATAGGGGTGTAGTCCAAAAAGAGTGGAGCCACAAATGAAGGGACTATTGCCATTCAGGATGGTGGTCCTGGATTACCTAAGCAGGGAATTTACCAGGAATAGGATGATTTCACCCAGAAAAGCCTGACTGTTGTTGCTATATTCTTTCTAAAGGAAAAGCTGGGAACTTTTTGGGAAGGAAAGAAAAGAACAACAACAAAAAAGGTGATTAGCCTTGCTCTTTGGATTGGATGAAAGACAAAGGATGCCTGTGCAACCTACTGAGACCTCAGCTATAAACGCTGATGCTGCAATGCATATGGACTAATGTCCTCACTATATAAATAGCAAGATACTGTGGAAAGGAATGTGGAAAATAGAAGAACTAGCAGAGTGTGGTACTGAAGACTGGGAGCCTAAGAAATTACTTAAGAGGTATCAAGAAGTTGTTGCTTTAACCTTGCCTAAGAAAATTAAAATACTCAAAATAACAACCCAATCAATCTAGTCATCATTTTTTTATTACCAGTTTAATATCTGATATTCCTTGGTTTAGAAACTTTATATTAGATAGATTTTTTGTGGTGGTTGGGACTGGAAACTACGTCTGTACAATCTGTAGATTAGCTTGTATTGATTGCAGTGCTTCCAGCCGGGGGTGGGGTGGGGTGAGGGCGCAGGGGAGCAGTAGCAACAAGACAAGCTATTTAGGATGAGCAGCAGCCTTTCTGTGGTCTGTTCTCCATGTAGGCATTTTGGCACCCGTGGCTGTCATGTAAGTGACAGAAGAGGACACATACCTTATTATTCCTTACCCATATTTGTTTATGGATTTGCTGCCCATGATTTTTTGTAATCCCTTTCCAAAACTGCTGATGCTGTCTGCTTCTAAAAACTTGAGTGGCAGGACACTGCAGAAATTCACTACATTCTGAAAAGAAATATGTCTTACATTCTTACATTCTGTGTAAAGAAATATTGATTTTTATCAAGCACTCCCTACTCTTGTACTGATGTATTTAGTGAATTTGATTTGGTATTTGTCTTAGCCACTGCCTCCTTGAGTTTTGTAAACTTTGATCATATGCCTTATATCTTTGATCATATCTCTTATTTGTCTTGTTCTCAATACTCTCCCTAATATCCTGCTGTCTTTTTGGGCTGTCATTGCATACAGAACAGATGATCTCAGTGAACTGCTGATGAACCCAACATCTCTTTCTTGAATTACAGCTGTTACTTCTGAGGACAGCATTGTGTAGGCATGGTTCAGGTAATTTTTCACTAGATGTATTATTATTACCTCATATTAATCTACAGTGAAGATCATCTGACGTTACCTTCTGCACACTCACTTCTGTGATTTCCTTCTGGAGCGCCTTGTTATGGCTGTCTAACAAAAATGAGCTTAGTATCCTGTGCAAACTCAGAGATTTTGTTAAATCCTGCCTCAAGAGCATTGAGTCCCATTCTGTGATTACACTGTGCTTCACGCAACAGGGAATCTGACTCTTGGCTGGACTGCAGGCACTGTTTTAATGGTAATAAGTATTTAAGAAGATGTCTGGAAGCATGAAAGTATGGCTATAATTCTCAGGCTATATTATCCCTCTGTTCACTTATAGCACAGCTTTAATGTGTTTGTGTTTCAGTCTAGCAGTTTGAATGCACTGCGTGTAAACATGCCAACTCTTTTAAAACTAGCTTGCCTGGGGGACGGACAGCAATTTAGCCATGATAATTGGGGCTTTCTATGCTCAGCCAGCACCTTATCTGTGCCTTTCATAGCTGTTGCAGCTGAATCTTTTAGTATCTAGAGCAAAACTAGTTAGAAATTGTCTAGACAAAGTTGCAGAATAGGGAGAACTACTGAAGAAACAAAAGCTGGGTCTACAGGAATACATTTTTGTCTGTTCTTCAACCCCATGAAAGCTATTTTCGTTCCTCAGTCCCACCTCGATCAGGCTTTTAAGATATGCTCGATACATAATTGATAACACTGAAGGCAATGGCTGCAATGGATAACCTGGCCTTACGTGCTACGTGGGGCATTACTGTGCAAGAATATCTAGCAGTGACACTTACAGAAGACAAGTACTCTTACTGTGTTTTAGATAAAAATTGCAGTAAAACAATACAAGGTAAATGTTCCTGAAATAAAAGTTTTGATGGTTTTACCAGCACTCCACATTTAAATACTGGAAGTGATAATTTTTAAAAGACCTAATGTTTTTCTATTAAACTGTCACGACTTCCCTCATCTTTTCACAATGTAACAGTTTATGAATAGAATACTAAAGACAACTGTGGATCATTGCTAATTCTGTTAAGTGGATGATTAAAATGACAAGAACATCGGCAAACAACTGTTGCTAGTATTATTGCTGTGCCTGGAAGCTCTGCTATCGTTAAAGATCTGACAGTGTTTCCATTATTAAATCCCATTTTAATCCTCATTGGGTTTAAACCTGGCATTCATATTCTCAGTCCAGAAGACAGTTTTTTGACAACATTTTGAATTAGCCATATTTTAGTTACAGAAAAGTGAGAGAACCACCAATATTTGACATTTTGTAAGATGCATTTTATGCTCTAACAGATTTTTAACACTCCTAAAATTACTCATATAATAAATTGATTATTATTACTATGCACATTTTATTATTCAGCATAAGAGGATAAAGTGAGGTGACCATGTGGAATGGCAAAATTCACAAAGCAGATGGACACAGATTCTGCAAATATTTGCACCTGTAATTATATTTTAAACATGAGTACGACCCCACCCCAGGTTTTGTAGAGCTGTTGAAGTGCAAAAAAATAAAATGAACATGCAAATATTTTTGGGTGGCCAATAAATTGCCCTGGTGCTCCTGCAGAACTTTATTCTAATCTCCCTGGAAGCCACGCTGTGCTAAAATGAAATTGCACTTAACCAAGGCCCCTTGCCCTCATTGTTTAACTTCGGTAAGACCCCAATTTCACTATCAAGGTAACACAAATAATATCACTGTTTTTTACTTTCACAGCCTGTGCATATAAGATGCAGAATTTCACTAGTCGTTTGTCACCCAGCAAGGCTGAAGTGGAAGCGAAGGAGGAGAGGCTGTCCCTGGTGGTCTTTCTGGGGGTCTCCTGCCTAAGTCACATCACTGGGGCTACAGGGGAGTTCCAGCAGTGAGAAACAGGCACTGGGGCTACAAGTGGGTCCGAATTCTCCCAAACCTAAATGTAAATCTTATCTCTTCCTTCCTTTTCTAATTAGTAATTACTGGACATAGCCTGAAAAAGTTAACTGTCTCACATCCTTGATATTCCAGCTGGTAACTGTTGAATTGTGTAAGTACAGTAATTTCTTCACAATAAAATGCTACTGAATATTTCATAAGATGTATCATTGTAGAGGTTCAGGAGGAGGGTGACATGTTTTATCAAACCATAGAATGTATTTAAAAATACATTTGTGAAGTGCAATTAGCTTTGAGTGTCTCCATTTGTGAAAAGTGATCTTGCTGAGAAGAGATTTAGTTTATGATGCTGCGTATGCCCTACAGAAAGCCAGTGCTACAGCCTGTAAACAAGCTGGTGTCCTTTTTTGAATTACAGATTTGTATTTAATGGACTTTCCAACAGAAAGGCATATGAATCTTCTTTTGATACATGTCAAAACTGTCAGTTTCCCAAAGACACATTTTTGGATATATATGAAATATCAGGCTTCTTTTTTCCTTTGGAAAAAACAGGCCGGGAACATTCTCATCAGTTTTACTAAGCATAGTTGTGGAAATGTAGGTCATCTAAATAAAAATCCCATATTTTCAGAGATTCATAGCACATGAGCCAAAATGAGACTGGAAAAGCAAAAAGACCAATAAATTTTACATTTCATTATTGACACAATGCTATAAAGCACAGTTTTTCTTCATTTTTACAACTACGTTGTCACATTCTGATAAAACGTATATCCCAAGAAGTGACTTTTCTGACCCCAGTATAAATGTATGAATTATACTATAAAGCACTTTGTGTAATAATAAGAGATACGAATGTCTGAACAGTTCAGAGTTGTGTGCAGTTCTGCTGCAGATTTATTTTAAAAGTGAGGCTTCAAGTGGAGGACAATTTGCATCCCGTTCAAACAGAAGTTGAGTACAACTGATATATACAGAACGTATTTGAAAACTATTACTCTAGTTTCATCAACGTGGTGACTTAATTCATAAGGGAGGGAAAAAAATGATTAATATGTGTTTTTGACTCTCTAATTTGTTTTTTTTCCCCATAGTTTCATTATTCAAACAAATTCACCCTTTTCTTATATATAAGCAGCCACGAATATTTTCTCATAGTGGGACTGTAGCTAATCCTTCCTCTTGCGGATATAATCTAATCCTGACTTTCCTACTGCATACTTCTTAGAAAGATGCTGGGTTTTAGCCTTTGTGCCTTAGCATATTAGCATGGCATCCAGCAATGTCACAGAGTGTAGAATCTTGTAAAAATTGAAAATCGTATCCTGTAATAGGCAGACTATTTAAATCAAGTTTATTCCAGATGCAATTAGAAAAACAGTCGCCTTCCAGTTTAAGATTTTTTGCCCCTCTGCCTCTCTCCATCCACATGAATTTACAATAACACTTAACAACAGCTGAATTGGATCAAATTTTCTTGTATTTTTTATCTCAATCAGTTTACCCCTTTTTCTACATAGGATTAAACTGTATTATACTTGTGTGGTCACAAATACTTTCTGGTGCAATTTCTTGATTGAATGTTTATAAAGAATATTTTTGAAGTTTCATTCTGGCTTTTATTCCTTCAGCTGAAGTGGTTTTGATGAAGACAGATTCAGTGACGAAACGATCTAGAAGAAGAAACTGGAACCCATTTTTGACTCTTTTAGTCACCACCGTTTTCTTCACTCTTGCCAAACGTCGCTTGCGTTCACGCACTTCCCTGTACATTGGTCCTTATGCTTTGACTTTGGCTTCAGACTCTCCCACTAGACTTTGCGTAACTCAAAGCAGGGTTTACAAAGCTATTACTAAAATCTGCATGAGAAAGCAGAAAGATTTTTTTATGTAAGCACATAAAATGCTAGTAATAATCTTCTCTACAATAACAGAGGTCCCAGAACCCTTTTTTCCTAATCTGCTAGGACACATGTTAACTAATGTGCAAACAGAATGAAGGTACTTCAAGAAATACAGATTTAAATTACCTTATGTCATGTGAGCGGGTCACTGAGCTGCCTGGCCTTCATTTTGCTGTCAGCTGGTAGCAATGAGATGACTGCACAGCAACTTTCTTGTTTAATGCAGGAATAGAGGTTCATTGTTCATATCAGTGACTTTGCTCTTAAATGTGAGGAGCTCGGTGTGCATCTTGGCACAATCCAGCTCTCTGTGTTGGTAGTTAATCCTTGGTGGAGCTGGTGCAAAGGAGAGGGTGGATAAGCTACAAAAATGTTAAATTATTTACTATACTGTGAAGAATCCAGGATAAACCTGTTGCGTGACAATCCTACACAATCTGTGCAGCATACTGAATTACTGTCAATAAAGGATATACACAGAAGCAACTCAATTCTGTTTCAAGTAGTTCATTCTCAAGCAAATGAAATTTTCCAGACACCTGTTTCCAAGGCATGACCTGGTAAACAGAGATTTTATGAACAGACTTTGTCTATGGCAACTACACGAGAAGGGTGCATTTGAATATCTGGCTTGATAACTCAGTTCAGTCAACAAATCTTTTGCTCCAGGTCTCAGTTGAATACTGAATATTTTGAATATGGGCAGGCTAGAAACTGTGCTTGTCATCAAATAGTTTCTCTGTGGGGGTTTTTTGGTGGGGTTTGGGGTTGGTTTTTTGGTCTGTTTTTGAAATCTGTTCTAACCTTGTAGAAATCATCTTATATAAAGGTGCATAATTTTTCAGCCTGTGATCACGTTACATTTACTGAGGGAAGAGTGCTTTGAAATGGCAAGCATTACTTAAACTTAACAAACTGTTTGTTTTCTCTGCAACTACCTTCCTCCACTATTACTGGTGAATCTGTTAGTACCTCCTATATGTGAAAGTCTGTAGTTCAAATCTGCTGTCTAAACTATCGATCCAGGCTCAGTACCGCATCATCAGAAATGGTTATAGATACATACTGAATGCTTATCTAATTGATAGTTGAAGTTTTATACATATAATCCTCAAGTGGAAAAAAGCAAATTTCAGGTACAATGTAAATATGTTAAATGTTTTATATATTGTATGGTAAAGTAACACAAAAAATATTTTGTTTTAAACAAACACAGAATTCTCTTTTGAAAAACAAGGAGAAAAAGATTTAATACACTGTATTACAGTATAACTGGTTGATGATACTGACTCCCAATATCAGCTAAATATGACACTTCAAAGAAGTGAAGGATGAAACCCACGAAGAAATTTGGGCTTAAACTCACACTGATCTATAAATAGAGTTAGGAGCCTGTATGTCTTCAATCTTGCTTTAATCCACTTTTCCCTGGTCGTCAGATATTAAACATCATGGGGCACATCCTGAGCTCATGTAATTTGTTATAGTGCTATTGGAAGTTAATGGAGCTGAAATGCCAGCTGAAGGTCTGCCCCTATAGCACTTCAGCTAATGTACACAAATCTGGAGAGCTGAGCTATTACAAGTCTTTTCCTCCAGAATGCCTTTCTCAGACACTTTTATGCCTGCATTTACATTTGTTATCTTTCATCAGAATTGAGGAAAGAGGGCAGCATCTTCCTCTAACTGAAGGTACCATACAACCAAGTCAAACCTGAGTTGCAAGGCACAAAAAATTAGTTTCTATTCCTAATCCAGCATTCATATTGCTCTAATTAATATAATTTAGCAAAAAATAAGACATGGGTTTTAATTTGCAGTGGTTTCATAGTCTTAACAATGGGATCTGGGCAAGGGGTTGCAGTGAATCGGTACCTAACACCTTACTGCTGCCCTTTTATGAGCTGGAGATTGCATCACTGGCTCCAGGACTTTGAAGACAGCAAGAACACAAATGCTATTTTAAACTGGACTCACAAAGAGTCATGTATGGGTCATCTTTCTGGAGGAAAGTTGTCTTGTATCTGCTAATGTAACTAGGAGAGTGCCATTGTTTTCTGAAAAAATATACTTGCTGTATATATACAAAGAGACATAATTTTCTTGTATATCTTCATTATGTCTTATGCTTGTGAATGTTAGATTAAACATATGAAAATAGTCTGAATGAAAACAATCTGTAGACATACTCTTTGCACCACCTCTGTCCTGCTTTTCAGAACATTTAGGTAAGTCACTAGCCAAAAGTAGTGTGGTTTATGATCCCATCTTCAGGATTTCATCTTTAAAGTCCAGCTTCATCAATTTACAAATGTGTTTTGTCTCCAACAGAAGCATCATTCCTGAACCTCATATGTGCTCTTTAATCAAAAGGAATATTTCCTCCTGACAGTTGAGGAGGAGGTACCTGAGGAGATGAATGGAGCCCCTCTGCCTCAGAGAAAGCGGAGGCCTAGAGTGAGGCGGTCATCTGCACGCCTTGAGACTGCCTCTGTTAGGCAAGAGAGGAAGGTAGTCGTAGTAGGAGATTCCCTTCTCAGAGGGACAGAAGGGCCTATATGTAGGCCAGACCCTACACGCAGGGAGGTGTGTTGCCTCCCTGGAGCCCGGGTCAGGGATATTACCAGAAGGCTACCAGGCCTGGTAAGATCCACTGACTATTATCCCTTACTGATAGTTCAAGCAGGCAGGGACGCAATCACAAAGTGTAGCCTGCAAGCTGTCAAAAGGGAATTCCGGGACCTGGGGCGCTCTGTTGAGGGGGGGGGGAGCCCAAATAATATTCTGCTCTATCCCCACTTGTGGGAGGAGGGGCTCAGAGCAGGACAGGATAACCCACGAGTTGAATGTGTGGTTAAAAGGCTGGTGCCGGTGCAAGAACTTTGGATTCTTTAACCAAGGGATGGTGTACTCTGCTCCTGGCATGAGTACTGCTAATGGGGCTCACCTGTCCTATAAAGGAAAGCGGATCCTCGCCCAGGAGATAGCAGGGCTCATCGATCGTGCTTTAAACTAGTTAGGAAGGGGGAAGGGGATATTAAGGCGGCTGCCAGGGTTAGGCTTTGGGAGACACAACGGGAGTTGAAGGTGGGAAGAGGTAAATACCAACAGCACAGTCGTGGACTTGGGGACGTTTTTCCACGTGAGAGTAGGGAAAATTCTGTGGACTGCCCTGAGTACTCCTCCGTGGAGCCACTTTTGCCAGTCCCCTGTCAGAAATCTCGCTGTGGGCCGTTGAGGATACCTACATCTGCTTCACCACTGAACTGTCTTTACACAAATGCACGTAGCATGGGGAACAAACAAGAAGAACTAGAGATCTTTGTGCGGTCGCAGGGCCATGATCTCATCGCAATCACAGAGACGTGGTGGGACAACCTGGACGACTGGCACACTGTCATGGATGGCTATGTGCTTTTTAGGAAAGACAGGCTAGGGAAGCGAGGTGGAGGAGTTGCTCTTTATGTGAGAGAGCACCTAGAATGTGTTGAGCTCCACCTGGGGAAGGATGAACCTTCTGTCGAGTGCTTGTGGGTTAAAATCAAGGGGCAAACCGGTATGGGGGACATTGTTGTGGGAGTGTGCTATAGGCCCCCTGATCAAGAGGAGCAGGTAGATAACGCATTCCATAAACAGTTAGAAGTAGCCTCAAGTTCCCGGGCACTGATCCTTATGGGGGACTTCAACTACCCAGATATTTGCTGGGCAAGCAATATGGCCAGTCGTATGCAGTCCAGACAATTTCTGCAGTGTGTTGAAGACAATTTCCTGCTACAGATGGTGCAGGAGCCCACAAGGGGAGGGCGGCTGCTGGACCTTGTTTTCACTAACAAGGATGGACTTGTTAGGGAAGTGAAGGTCGGGGGCAGCTTAGGGCAAAGCGACCATGAAATGGTTCAGTTCATGATCCTGGGTGGAAGAAGCAAGCCAAAAAGAAGGATAGCTACCCTGAATTTTGGTAGAGCTAACTTTGATCTCCTCCGCCACTTAATGGGGGCTATCCCGTGGGCTACGCTGTTTGAAGGAATGGGAGCCTGCGAGAGCTGGCTAGCATTCAAACAGCACTTCTTCCAAGCACAGGAACGATGCATCCCTTTGAGGAGGAAATGGGGAAAGAGAGGCAGAAGACCTGCATGGATGAACAGGGAGCTATTGAGCAAACTCAAAGAGAAGCAGAAGATCTATGAATCGTGGAAAAAGGGTCTGAGCACCTGGGAAGAATACAGGAATGTGGTCAGGGCCTGTAGGGATGCAACTAGGAAGGCTAAAGCCCTCTTGGAAATTAAGCTGGCAAGGGACATAAAGGATAATAAAAAGGGGTTTTTTAGACACGTGAACAGTAAGAGGATGTCCAGGGATAATGTAGGTCCCTTGCTGAATAATGAGGGTGTCCTGGTTACGGGGGATGCTGAGAAAGTGGAGATATTGAATGCCGCCTTTGCTTCGGTCTTCACTTCAAAGGCTCCCCGGGACCCACAGACACTGGATGAGAGTAGGACTGATTGGGAAATGAAGAATTTCCCTCTGGTTCAAGTAGGGGAGGTCCAGGAGCGGCTCAAAGGGATTAATGCACACAAATCCATGGGCCCAGATGGGTTACATCCACGTGTGCTGAGGGAGCTGGCGGAGGTGATTGCTGAGCCGCTCTCTATCATCTTTGACAGGTCTTGGAGGACAGGAGAAGTGCCTGAAGACTGGAGGATAGCCAATGTCACTCCAGTCTTTAAAAAGGGCAAGAAGGAGGAACCTAGTAACTATAGCCCAGTCAGATTCACCTCTGCCCCTGGAAAGGTAATGGAACAGCTTGTTCTGGATGCCATCTCCAAGCAATTGGAAGAGAAGAAGGTCATGAGGAGTAGTCAGCATGGATTCACTAAGGGGAAATCGTGCTCGACCAACCTCATAGCCTTCTACGATCTCATGACAGGCTGGGTAGATGGAGGGAGAGCAGTGGATGTCATCTACCTTGACTTCAGCAAGGCCTTTGATACTGTCTCCCATGACATCCTGATAGCAAAGCTGAGAAAGCATGGGATAGATGAGTGGACAGTGAGGTGGGTTGAGAATTGGCTGTCGGACCGAACCCAGAGGGTTGTGATTCGTGGAGTAGAATCTGACTGGAGGCCTGTTACCAGCGGTGTTCCCCAGGGCTCAGTGTTGGGTCCAGTCCTGTTTAATATCTTCATTGACGATCTTGATGAGGGAATAACATCCACCCTCAGCAAGTACGCCGATGATACAAAGCTGGGAGGAGTGGCTGACACGCAGGAGCACTGCGCTGCCATCCAGAGAGACCTGGACAGGCTGGAGAGCTGGGCAGTGAGAAACCAGAAACCAGATGAAGTTCAACAAAAGCAAGTGTAAAGTCTTGCACCTGGGAAGGAACAACTGTTTGTATCAGTACAGGCTGGGGGATGACCTGCTGGAGAAGAGCTCAGTGGAGAAGGACCTGGGGGTCCTGGTAGATGACAGGTTGGCCATGAGCCAGCAGTGTGCCTCGGTGGCCAAGAGAGCCAATGGGATCCTGGGATGCATCAGGAGGAGTGTAGCCAGCAGGTCAAAGGAGGTGATCCTCCCTCTCTACTCTGCCCTGGTCAGGCCCCACCTGGAGTATTGTGTCCAGTTCTGGGCTCCTTGATATAAAAAGGACAGGGATCTCCTGGAAAGAGTCCAAAGAAGGGCTACGAAGATGATTAAGGGCCTAGAGCATCTCCCCTATGAGGAAAGGCTGAGTAAGCTGGGACTGTTCAGCCTCGAGAAGAGAAGACTAAGGGGGGACCTAATCAAAGTTTATAATTATCTGAAGCAGGGGATGCAGGGGGAATCAGCCAGCCCCTTTTCAGTGGTCTGTGGGGATAGGACAAGGGGCAATGGCTGCAAGTTGGAGCATAGGAAGTTCCGCACCAACATGCGGAAGAACTTTTTCACAGTGAGGGTGACTGAGCACTGGAATAGGCTGCCCAGGGAGGTGGTGGAGTCTCCTTCTCTGGAGATATTCAAGACCCGCCTGGACGCCTATCTGAGCAATATGAGCTAGGGAGCCTGCTTTGGCAGGGGGGTTGGACCCGATGATCTCTCGAGGTCCCTTCCAACCCCTACAATTCTGTGATTCTGTGATTCTGTGATTTGAAAATGAATTTTTTATGATATTATAACTAGTGAATGAAAATAAAGATTTTTTTTTTCCCTATGATGTATCTGAAGACCATTAAAACTTTAATTACAGAAATTTAACAAGATTGAACAGAGTCATACCAGGAAAAGGTTGAGTAAGCTTGTTTGGTTTGTCCCCTATGTTCATTGTCTTTAAATGCATGTGATGTTTATGAAGGTGAAATAGAAAGGAAAGAACTAACCTCAAGTGTTGTGTATGTCTTGCTTCTTAGCAGGTCTCAATATTTTACAGAGACAATAACATCTTGATAATTAAATTGCTTCCACATCTGTGCAGTGGTGTCAGCAGGATGCTGCCATATTGCATATGTTTAACAAATTACACTTAATTTGTCTGTATATTTTCATTATGGAAATTACATTATTCAACAAGAAGTATGACCGTGTAAGAATGAGACCAGAAAATGGAACAACAAAACTGATTTTGAGTATTTGCAAGGTAAATGCATTTTAACAAAGACAATAAAAGTCCTGCTTTGGCAAGTTACAAAAGAAATAAACAAAGTTAATATTCAGAGGAAACTGATTAATGAACAAATTATTTACTTCTGTAGTGTTGGAAGTGTTCATAGCATTAAAAGATAGGAAGGAAAATGCAGTCCAAGGGGAATGCAAAACTTCAAGGTTTGATGAGGAGTGAGACTTGATGGAGCAGAAGTGAACATGCCACAGAGCTTTGGGGCATAATTTGAGTTACTTCAAATTGCAGGTTAAATTTAATTGCGATTGTTATCAATTGTTTAGCGAAAACAGTGTTTTGATAAGTAAACCTCTATGGGTTTTTTGGATGGAGAAGAGAAGTAAACAAACAACCTCAAGAATAATTTTAAACAGTGGTTGGTTAAAAAATATTATGGAAAATAGGCTCTCCTCCTCTGGGTGTGGTGTAATAAAACTAATTTTCTTCCAGGCAGCTTCATTCAATACCCTCTGTCTGTAACAAAGCGACAGAGTATTTTTTTTCCCTGTTGCTCAGAGTCAACAAAGTACACAGAGCTGATATCCAGAGGTAAGAACTACCACACCTGAAAATAGAGTTCCTTATAGATTAAGGCAGGTTGTTCTGTTTAAATGTTTGCATGACTGCATCCTTTTAATTCTTATTCTATCAATTTGCATCCAATTTAGAGTGGTGCCTCAGGTGCTCGTTGATTTCTGTTCTCTGCTACCAGGCCCCTTCCTCTGGCACTAAATACAAATGGAATATAAAAAATGGAGTGTTCCCTGCAGCTTTTTCTCGGAAATAATTTTATTACTTGGCATTAATCTAGACTTTTAATTAGTGAAGAAGTATACTGATGAAGGCATCTCTTTCTTGCTGAGGCAAAAGATGGGGAGATGCCACAATGAGCACAAGCTAAGCTTGGTGGAGAGACAGAAAGGAATGTCTCTGATTTTTGTGGACATTCACATCACGACGTTGACAGGCTCTAGGCAGCAACATGGTTTGACTGCAGGTGAGGACAGCTTCTGGTCTGAACAAGGGCATCGACTTAATCGTCAGTGGTAGCACTTAGTAAGGGAACATAACTGCAAGGATCTTTGGAGAAGTTAGGATGGCATAAGGTAGTTACTTACTTTTGGACCATGTTGCTTTGTGTCCTCTTAGGCAGACAGTGATGTCATTGAGATGAGCACTGAATAAAAAGAATAAACAACACAGCTTTCCACTTTTTCCATGTTACACTTTGACTTCATGCAGCTGAAATGAATTCCTTCTTTCTCTTTCCTTTCGCTCAAATAGGCAGAGCGACATCTCTCAATCTGGCTAAACTTTCCTTGAAATGCTATACATTCTGCACAGAGCAATTGGGAAGATTCCTAAAATCAGGAACATTTTTTTTTTTTTGTAAGAAAATTTTGTTATAAAAAATCTTCTCTTGGACCTTTAGTACTGACAGATGTTCTGAGATACCCTCCTTGGGTACATTTCTCAGTAGTTCATCTGCCCTCACTGAGTCCCACACAGCAATTTTGTCACCATCAGGCCCTCATGACACTGGTGTTCTCTCAGTAATGCCTCTCCACTTAGTCTCTTGGGTTCCTCTCAAACACATCCTTGCTCTCTCCTTTTCTAGCTCTTGCATCCCACCCATATTGTTTCCTATGAACCCCAAATAGAGGACCCAAGCTTTAGCAGAATTGCATAATATATCCTGCCATGAATTTTGAGTAATAGTGGAGGTAATGGTGAGTTTTATAAAAAATACCTTTTTTTCTGTAGAAAATCATCTCTATTTTCTCCTCATTGTATGAAATTTGTTGATCTTTGGAAACCTCCATTAAATTAACCTTTCTTAAATTTTGTATTTAGCAAAACTATCCATGAACCAGTAGGTAGCCCGGTCTTAACCAAGGGTGATCCCTTTTCCTGTTTTGTGGTCCTGGGCCTAGATGTTGGGAAAGGGATTTTGTTCTCCTTTACTAATGCAAAGTTGCCATACTACTGCTCTCTTTCATGAGCATTGCTTTTTGCAGCTTTCCAAGGGTTGAAAAAGTGCATATCCAGACCATCCTCACCCCTGATCTGAAGTTAGTATGTCAGTGAGGCAGGTAGTCAGAGCCTGGTCAGCACTGGTGAGACCACATCTGGAGTGCTGTGTCCACTTCTGGGTTCTCTTGTACATGATTGACATGAAGCAGTTCAAATGGAAGGCTACCAAGATGCTTAGGGTAAGTATGTGATGCACAAGAAGTCTGAGAAGACTGATTCCTTTCAGTCTGAAAAAGACAAGGCTAAGGGAAGACCTAACTACAGTCTTTAACTCTTGAACGGGAGGTTATAGAGGAGATGGGGGCAGCTTTGGCTCAAAGGCATACAGTAAAAGGAGAAGAGGCACCGGGCACAAGCTGTAGCAAGACAAAATCCAACACAGGGAAAGAAAAAAACATTCACAAATGGAATGGTTAAGCTGTGGAAGAGGTTGCACAAGGCTGTGGAGACTCCATCTTCAGGTATATACTGAAAGTAACTTGACAAAGCCCTTAGCAACCTGATTGAAGCTGAACCTGCTTTGGGCAGGGATTTAGATGCATGACCTCCAGACACCTCCTCCAGCCTAAATTATTCTTCTGTTGTGTGAGTTCCCTACCTCTTTCCTTGCTGTATAAGGACAAAATAGGGACCTTGCTACCTATCTCAGAGTGAATTGTTCCTCCCCCCAAAGAGTGATTAGTATCCCACATAAAATTCCCAATGGTACTTTGACAACAGTTGAATGACAGAGATATGTGAAGAGTTAAAAAGACCCAATTTTCAACAGATAGTAATCATTATTAATGAGTACAATGCAGGGAGGGGAAGAAAGAGAGCAATTTAAATTCAAAGTAAAGTATAAAAACATTTTCACCGACTTTGTTCTTTTTTTTTTGTGAAGAAAAAAAAAAAGAGTAAAAAACATTACTCTAGATGTTTGTCCCTGCATATGTTATCCATCATTAGCTGCATATGAATTGTGCAGAAATAGAGAAATACAGAACATACAGCACGACTGTTAACATTTCAAAGATGATTCCTCATCACTATGGGAGGCATCAGCCATATTCCCCCTCCTGCAAATCCTTGAAACTGAAGATCCACAGCTCAGAATTCAACCAGTGGCTTTCAGCTTTTGACACAGACTGCCTTTATGAAACAGAATTGAAAGAGTTTAAGTGCTTGTAATGGATCCCTCTGAGAAATGGTATAATTGGTATGGCACCAGCCTGCTCTCTTCCCGCTGCCTGTAGGGTAACTACTACATCCTCAGATTTCCCCCAAGATGAAAGGACTTTGGCTGACAGATGCCCTACACATGGAAGGCATTGCTATAACCCAAGCCCTGTATGAAGAGGAAAATTTTTAGTTCCCCTGGAGTTTCAAGAACCACGGATTGCATATCTGAAGAGAAATAAGAATACCTTTCCAGCTTCTACTCTAACTTGTTTTGCCTTTCCTGCTATTCAGTACTGTTGAATCAACACCTGAGAAAGGAAGAGAGCTACATTCCTTAGATGGATATTCATGTTCATCACCTTTTGTTTCATTGGTTATTGGATGTTTACCCCTAATTGTCTCTTCCTTTGACTCCAAATACTGAATACTGCTGGATTCAGTTCTGAGAATGGCTGGGAAGCACACGGAATACTTAGCATCCCCTCACTTTGGTAAAAAGTATTTTCTTCTTCCCCATCCTCCTCTGTCTTTTTCTTAAGAACTACTTTTTTTAACCTAACTTTCAAACAAAACATCTTACTAGTTCTTATTTTCCCATTATTTTCTTTGTAGTTTCACCTCCAACTCCCAGTCAGCTTTTTGTCATTGGCCTTTGCATGCTGCAGTCTGATCTTTTCTATTTATTCATTCCTTCTTAATTAGTCTGTTGTTTCTAGTTTTCTCTTTTTATCTTAATCCATCTTCCCCCCCATCCCCCATGCCTTAGCTTGTACTCTAATAATATCCTCATTTGTTATTGCTAACCTCTCCTCCTATGTGAGAAATTTCTATTTGGTATTTCTGCTTGGTGTGCCAATTCTGTTTCATACCCTGCTTCCGTTTTTGTTAGTCCTGTTTTGCCACAGGTCCTTTCTAGGAAGGATGCAGTTAACTCAGTTTACTGCTTTTGGTTTCGTGCGCTGCATATGCATCTATTAATTTTCTATTCTGCTATTTCTTTACTATTGGTCTTTCATTTTGTCCTTTATCTTCTAATCAGTGAAATTCCAAGGTACAGATCAGCTATCAATAAGAATAATATCATCTTCTGTCTGATTTGATTCTATTATTGCATCCAACTGAGGAATAAATAAACCAGGCCAACCTGAGCAGCACGAACTGTTCCTTAGCTGCCTCCCAAGATGAGATCCAGAAAGTCAACCACTTCAAGGGTGTGTGTGATTATGGTGGACCCTCTTGCACCCCTCCAGGGAAACCTCCATGCTCGACTACCTCTCCAAAATGACTGTACACCATCAAACACAGCATGGGGAATAAGCAGTGATATGGTATAGCAACATCCTTTTTTGAGTTCTCTCCTATTTGGCACTTAAGATTTAATGTTCATGTTCGCAGTAGCTTCCAAATTTGGTAACTCAGTTAAATCTACAAAACATACTTCCTCTCAAAATGTTTCTTTGCATTTCAATTGAAGCTCAAATTTTAAGCGGTCTTAATCAAACTGTGATGACTAAGAGCCTTTATTTCCTGACCTCTTGCTACATAGGGTTAGGAAGGGACTCAATGGGATAAGCAGGTGAGATAAGATCCTGGTGGTTAAACTCAAAGTACTGCCATGGTCTGTCGATGCATAGACATGCACACCCAGCTGTTCAGGGCTCCTGGTATCAGTCCTTTAGATCTCAAGGATTCGAACCAATCCACTGGGTTCATTACAGAATTCACATACAACCTGTAGACACCCTGGACTACAACTCAAGGCTGCTTAGATAAGTGGTAGGTGAAGCACAAGGTATCAGGATTTTTTGGGGGGAATAGTGGTATTCTAAGTTAGCTAAATTTGATGATGTCCCTCTTACTTCTCACCCCAGGAAGAGGGTTTCACTTCACAGGGCTTCTCAATCCTTGCCAGCTTCCAGTGTCTCTTTGAAGGATGGCTTTCACCACCAGGCATCATCTCCCAGGTAGAAATTCGGCGGCTGGCTGCTTGCACTGTGAGTGGCTAACATACTCTTGGTACCCTGAGAGCAGTGCGTGGTATGCTGCACTGTGTGTGCACAGCAGCTCTCTGCCCCTGCTGCAGGCACTCTGCATGAATTTGCTGCTTCAAATCGCCTGCCAGCGGTCTCTTTCCCTGGATGGAGTGACAGAGCATTGGAATAGGTTGCCCGGGGGGTTGTGGAGTCTCCATCTCTGGAGATATTCAAGACCTGTCTGGACGCCTATCTGTGCAAGATGTCCTAAGGAACCTGCTTTGGCAGGGGGCTTGGACCCAATGATCTCTTGAGGTCCCTTCCAACCCCTACAATTCTGTGATTCTGTGAGTTTCTGGCTAAGAGGAGGCAAAAGCTGCTGTGTGGCCGTGACGGAGGTTGTCTGTCCTTCAGCTCTGTAATTCAAATGGTCCGGCAGCTCCACATGGGCAGCTTCCCTGCTGGGGACCTTCCCTGCTAGGTAAAGGTGTCCCTCAATTAAACCAGTTCTGTTGGGCAGGAGAGAACTTCTTGTGCAGGGTTTGCATTTCAGCCTTAAGGCTGTGACCTTGTAGCTCTTTCCTGCCAGTGTCGGGGGTGGTGGTCAGGCAGGAGGTGAAAAGTCCAAAGAAAATGCCTTGTAAGGATCATCTGTCTCAGAGTTCCACAAACAGATTTCGTTAATGTCTAGTGCACTAGGTGACTCATGGGGTGTTGTAAAAGCGACTCAGCCTTGGATTGCCTTGAGGCCCCATCTCCGCAGAGACACCCCATGGGGGGCTCTGTAGATAGATCAAGTTTGAGTTGTCCTGTAAGCTAAACAGGGCAGTGCTGCATAATTCAACCAACGGAAACCTGGGTTGAGCCTTAAATTCCTTCAACAAAGAATATGCCCTGAGTCCCAATTAAGCCACTATTCAGCTGTTGAGCAGTAAGATAAAGGCAAGCCAGAGGGTCCCCATTTGGCTTCAATGGGCCCAGACAATGCAAAGATAGGCAACAGATAGGGCATAAGGTAAGAGGGAACACTGCTAATGACAACGATGGAAGGTGGTATTGTCCACTAAGAGCACAGTCCTGCCCACTGTCATGTAGATCAAACAAATAAAAACAAATAAAAGCCTTCCGATTCGGGTCTGGGAAGGGAGCCACTTCTCCAACTCTGCGAGGAGAGTAACGTGACTCTGTTGCGGGTGGTAACACCGCATTTCGCGACTGTTGTGCTGGCAGTAGCGCGTTGTGTGAATCTCTCGTTCAGATGTGCCGCTGGTGATGCTGGCTCCGCCGACATGACGACAGCAGCCCTCCCACAAGCTGCCGCCCCCCTCCCCGCACAAGCGTGTGGCTGTCTCGGCTTCAACCCCCCCATCCCAAAGGAGCGCTTTGGCCGCCCTTTTCGCCGTGATTCCCTTCCCCGGTGCAGACTTGTCCGCTCGGGGAGTCGCTTGTGTTCATTTTGGAAAGGCTGCAGGCTGACCTTGGGGGTCCTTGAGAGCAAGTATACTTCAGCAGTAGTGGAGTTAGGTGAAGATAAGAACTTTAAAAGCTCTTATCTTACCTCTCCACCACCCCCATCTATGGCTTTCAGCTTTTATGTGCGATTTACTGATGCAAAAAAACTATTTAAGGTATTTCTAGCATCCAGGGAGGCTGTAGTAAGATCAGGGCTGGTGTCCCAGGTGCCCTTAACAACATCAAGAAGTAATAAAAAACATTAATTAAAACATTAATTACTTTGAATTGTTTAATATTTCAATGACTGGCCTTTTTCAAAAATTCTGATTTCTGACTACAGTGCTCCTGTGGAACTCTTGGTGCAAATGGCTGATTAAACTGGAACTGGTGGATGAAGTGTCTAAGCCACTCTCTGTCATATCTGAAGAGTCACAGCAGTCTGGTGAAGTTCCCACTGGCTGCAAAAAGGGGAAAATAACCCCTGTTTTTAAAAAGGGATTCAACAGATGAACTGCTCAGTGGATAAGGAACTGGTTGGACAGTCACACTCAAAAGAGTTGCGGTCAACAGTTTGATGTCCAAGTGGGGATCAGTGATGAGTAGCATTGGACAGTGTGAGTGAGTGCACCCTCATCAAGTCTGCTGGTGACAACAAGCTGCGTGGTAAGATTGACATGCTGGAGAAAAGGGATGGCATCCAGAGGGACCTTGATGGACTTCTGAGGTGAACTTGTATGAACTGCATATAGTTCAACATGGCCAAGTGCAAGGATCTGCACATGGGTTAGTGCAATCCCAGGCAAAACTACAGGCTGTGTGGAGAATGCCCTGAGGAGAAGGACCTGGGGGTGTTGATGGATGAGAAGCTCAACATGAACTAGCAATGTGTGCTTGCAGCCCAGAAAGCTAACTGTATCCTGGGCTGGATGAAAAGCACCGAAAACAGCAGGTCAAGGGAGGGGATTCTGCCCTTCTACTCCTCTCTCATGTGACCTCAGTTGGAGTACTGTGTCCACCTGTAGAGGATGCCCAACATAGGAAGGACATGAGGCTGTTGGAGTGGGTCCAGAAGAGGCAATGAAGATGGTCAGAGGGCTTAAGCATGTCTCCTGTGAGGACAGGCTGAGAGGGTTAGGCTTGTTCAGCCCGGAGAAGAGAAGGCTCCAAGGAGACCTTGAGTACCTAAAGGAGGCCTACAGGAAAGCTGGAGAGGGACTGTTTATCAGGACATATAGTGATAGGGTTAATGGCTTTAATCTGAAGGAGAGTAGATTTAGATTAGATATTAGAAAGAAATTCACTGCTGTGAGGGTGGTGAGGCCCTGGCACAGGCTGCCCAGAGAAGCTGTGGCTGCCCCCTCCCTGGCAGTGTTCAAGGCCAGGTTGGATGGAGCTTTGGGCAGAACACTGCCAGGTTGGCTGGAGCTTTGGGCACCCTGGTCTAATGGAGGGTGTCCCTGCCCATGGCAGGGGGGGTTGGAACTGAATGATCTTTGAGGTCCCTTCCAACCCAAACGGTTCCATGATTCTGTAAGTGATGATTAACTCCAGGCAGCCACTCAGATGCTTGGAAGAAACTATTTCATTCATTAGGTACTTAACGTTTCTTGTAAACTAAGGCTGGAGCGTTTGCTTCTCATGTGGATTGCTGAAGGTGATATGTTTGCAGGTCACTCTACTGTATTTGCAAATGATCTATCTACAGCTGGTTTACTGGTTGTGTTTTTTTATTGTCCACTGCATGGGTTCTGTTTAACTTTGCTGCTCCTGCATTTTGTACCCTTGCTGGAAGTTAAGTCTGAATTTATGGGTCCACTACATTACTATAAGGAGAGTTCAGTATTTCATAAAAGATCATTTAAAGTCTTTCTTCTGCAAACAAATTACTGCTTGTAGAGCTGAAGAGGTGTTGGTTGCCTTTGACCTCTGCTGCCACCTGGCAACAAGGATGAGAAAAAGCAAGTGCTTGTAGTTGATTTTGACTCTATAAATCGCAGCAGATCCTGGCAGAAGCTCATGATGTGCATGTGCCTCTCGTCTGGGGGGCGCGGGATTAGCTCTGCAAAGGGATAAATCTGTGAAGGGAAACTTAAAAGTCTCAGTAACAAGGACTGGAGTGTGTATCCCCATGAACCTTAGGACTGTGAGCGCAGATTCCCTGTCCTTAAAGAGGAGCCTCTTGTGTTACAAGCTTGGAGTTGTATTCTGTTTGTTGTTGAAACGCAGAGCTAGGAAGGATTTTTTGGTGTTCAGGAGTGCAGGAAAGAAATTTGTACATCACTTCCCTAAAATATTTCCAGTAGAATGGAGCAGGTTTTTCTGTTTGCCTGGTAAGGAGGATGCGCTCCCATCTCTTGAGTTTGAGTACCTCTTTTGTATTACTTGTGTTTTCTCCAACACGATGTAGCTGTAGAGAATTTACTTAATCTGTGTCTTGGCGATGCTTTTTAAAAGAAGAAGGGCTGCCAAAGCAGAGGTAAGGAGGCAGTCTGCAATCTCTGGGGGAAGCCTTTCTGTATAGGAGAACAGCCCCTAGTGTCATTTGGACAAGTGCTTGTAGGTACTACCGTAATATGGATCAAAGTGGAGCATGTCTCTCTCCAATTAGGTCTCAAGAATGTTGAATAACTTCTTGCAGCAAGCTTGTTAATGCATACAAGTTATCTTCCTTCTTGTCCAGTCTAAATGACTCTTGGTGAAACCTTTGCTGTTCCTTAATGTAGATGAATATAGAGTGCTTTTTCGCTTATCTTTGATACCCTTCCTCTCCGAGTGCTTCTGTGGTTTATTCTCAGCAAGGTAAGCTCTGGGCACAAAGCTTTCACGGGAACACCACCACTTTTTGCTTTTCTGTTTAAGTCTCCTCTGGCTTTTATTTTGAGAAGCTCTTTATTGAGATCTCATTGCTGTGCAAAGTAAACCTAGTGAGCAGGTCTTGGTGCTGCTCTCCAGATACCTGTTTGGTCTTAGTGCTGCCTCTTACAGTGGTATCAGTGTGTGGTGATGCTAATCTCACCGTTCTGTCTCCTTGAAATTTCAAGTTTGTTTGGTTTGGTTTTTTTTTTTGTCTTGTGTGAAGAGCATATTGTAAGCCTTTGGTTAGTCTGATCTGTGCTCCTGGGTGTTATGCATGGCCATTTTGTGCAAAATTGATACAGATGCCAGGCATTAGATGTAGCTTTTGCTTTTCAATTTATAAGCTGCATCTGTAGTGGACACATAGCAAGGGCTGCATTAGCTTCATTGGTGTAGAAGCAAACACAAAACTGTAAGTACTGCATTTATTTTTCTCTGAAATTCTGGACAATAGTTTGTTCTATTATCAAACCTGGGTGAAATTACCGACTGAAAGATGATAAATCTGGTTTTGGAGAAAATTTCTGCAATGTGTTGGTAGACTGTGAAGGTAGGAAAAGCTGCTTTGCCTGTATTGTGGCAAACTGATTCTCTTTAGTCTTCTATGAAAAATGCTTTTAAAAGAGTTGAATCTGGACTGGTAGGTTTGTCTAGGAGTTAGCTGTTCAGAAAGAGTTCCAACTATTGATGTCTTAGCCTCTTGGCTGTAAAAGTGGTGTTCATTGCCCCGGTAGGAATACCTGTGCACTGACTGCCTTAGTCTGAATCAGTCTGCAGTTTAAAGCTGGGTGATAATAGAAAGGTTGTGTGGGCTCTGGCTTATGTGCCATATACTCCTTTGCCTAGCTTGAAGATGCTTGGTCTGTTTCCGCTTGTGGAGCAAAGCTGGGCAAATGCATTTCCCACCCCCCACCCCCCCCACCAAAAAAAAAAGCCCCCCCAAAAAACAACAAACCAAAACAAAAAGCCAAACCACCACATTTTCAAGAATAGCCAAGAAACATAAAGGTGGCATTGGTAAAGTGGTGCAGGAGCAGTTTCTGACATTTGCTGCTGTATCTGAGAGACCTCTCTGGAAAAGTGGTGAAAATTCGATCTTGCCTTCCTCTGGAATAGAGGATGCACAGGGAGACACTAACTTGGTTGAGGAAATTATAAATAATGAAATGATTGGAGCAGGAAGGTAATAAGATATGTGGTAATGAGCTTTATAATCTGATAGGGTTAATGTTAGTTAGAAAGTATAGCCTGTGGCTTACTGCATAACAGGAGTGATCATGAGCACAGGGACTTGCACTGATCCAAGAGGCAGTGCAGGGGGTGAGAGTTGCTGGCTGTCAGTGTCTGTGTATCTAGGTGAGCTTCCTGCTGATTTCCAAAATACCTGTTTAAAAAAAAACCAACAAACTGCAGGTTGACTAGGTGGATAGTTTAATTGTAAAACTCTGCTTTCAAGTGTGTAAACAGGAAGTCTTCCAAATGCTGCTTTGGTCTAGAAATGATACTGCTGGATCTGCTGAGCTGTACTGGGCCACTATTTGGCTCCTCAGTGGGAGAAAATACACAGAAAAAGTGACTGTAAAATGAAATATTAATGAAGCCTGGGCCATCAGTGTAGCAGCTTCAGCTGCAAAGTGAGTTGTAAGAACAGCAGTGAAGCTGATTAAACTGAAAGCAGTTATATCTCTAAAATAAAAGGCAGTCTGGTGTTGGTGTTTCTTATTCCAGAGCTCTAGTTTAGCTCTATAACCACCAGATTTTTCAGCCTTTTACTTATGCTGTAATTTATCCCTCTGCAAATAGGACTGTTGGTTTTTAAATCTTTTAAGGTTGTGGAGTGGCTTCATTAGTAGTTTTCATTTACTGAGGAGACTGCTTCCTGTGCTCTGCAGCTGGGCTGTGAAAAGGTGGCATTGCTTAAGAGGTATCTCTTGCTGTTCTTGCCTCTCAGTACTGGTCGTAGAAACAACTGCAGAACACTGTGGTGGTTTGACCCCAGCTGGAGGCCAGACACCCACCAAATTCACTCTGTCACTCCCCTTTTCAGCTGGACAAGGGAGAAAATATATAGAGGGGCTTAGGAGTCGAGATAAGGACAGGGACAGATCATTCTGCGATCAGCATCATGGGCAAAACAGACTCAGCACAGAATAAAGGAAAGAAAACTAATTTATTAACTGCATTACGCACCCAGTGAAACCGGAGTCGGATAATGAGAAGTGTGACCAGATCTTATAGGACCTTCCTCCCACCCCTCCCTTCTTAGCAGACTTCACTTTAGTCATGATTTTTGCTTTCTTCCATCCCCCACACCCTGCCCTTGTAGCATGAGGAGGGGCAGGGAATGGGAGTTTTGGGCCAGTTGTTTTCCTTCTTAGCTGGGGGGGCATTCCTCACAGCCTTCCCCTGCTGAACCATGGGGTCCCACTCATGGAAGACAGTCCTTCATGAACTTCTCCAATGCCCTTTCCCACAGGGCTTCAGCTCTTCACCAGCTGCCCCAGCGTGGGTCACTTCTACGGGGTGCAGTCATAGAATCAGAGAATGTCTCTCAGGCCCAGACTGCTCCAGCCTGGTCTTCCATGGGGTCACAAGCTTTCTCCCCCCAGCAAACCTGCTCCAGTGTGGATCTCTGTCTCACTCATCTCTGTGTCTCTGTCTCTCTCCATGGGCTGCAAGTGCTGGCAGGGGCTTGCTCCAACGTGGGTCACAGTGTCTTCGTGTGTCTCCACCTGCTCCAGCGTGGGGCCTCTCCACAGGCTGCAGGTGGGATTTTGGCCTTTTCCATGGGCTGCGGGGGGACACCCACTCCACCATGGGTTTATCCATGGGCTGCAGGGGCATCTTTCTCTCCAGCACCTGGGGCACCTCTTCCTCCTGCACCATTCCCTGACCTTGGTGTCTTCACTGTTTCATACATCTTCTCACTCCCTTCTCTGTTTGTAGCTTCTGAGTCATGTTTTCTCAGCTCTCATCTCTGGGTTTTTGATATCTGGTTTGATGATGGTACACCAGGCTAGCCTGGAAGAAGAGTGTGTGATGGGCTTGCAGCCCCTGTAATCTTGAAGATCTGTCCTGTAAGGTCAGCCCCTGTGATGCCAACCTGTGTGGTAAAAACCAGTTCCAGTTTGAACTGCTCTCTAGAGAGGCCTTCCAGCAGGACCTAGAAGAAGGAGGTGGCCACTCCATTGTAGAGTGTCTCTATATGAAAAATGATGAAGTGGCAATTTAGATATTCCAGCACCAAATGCAAATTCAGCTTTTAATGAAAACAGACCTTAGCAAGGGAAGGTCAAGTCTTTCTATGCCTGTTTCTGTACAGTAATTTATCTTATTTTAATCTTAATTATGGGGCCTCCAGTTCTTAGGTTTTTGTCAACTACTGTTCTTACACCTCCTATAAGGCAGAGCATGTGCTACTGGTTGTTTTTAACATAGAAAATCTTAAGACCCACATGATCCCATTTAATTTTAACTGTACCAGCCTTGTCCAGGTCTCTTTCACCCAGAGAGTATTTATTTCCCGAGTACTATACTGCTGACCATAGGGTTTGTAGGGAGGCGTCCTGGCCTTGCTGTTGTAGCTACATTTCCATTTTAGCTGCCTGTTTGCTCTGTGATCCTTCAGGGCAGTATTTAATTCCAGCCTTGATTTCCATTGCTTTTGGGGTCTGGAAGCATAACCTCTCAAGTGCCAGGGCAGGAGGAAAGTGGAGGAATCAGGGACTAGCAGAACTGTGGACTATGTCCCTGTAGAGCATGGGGGCTCAGTCTCTTGGGAGTTGTCCTTGTCTCTCCCTTGCAGAGACCTGAAGCAGCTTGCACCCAGAACACACCTTCTTGAAAGCCCTGAAAGTCTGGAGTGAGTGCTTGCTGAGCTCCCCTCTTGGACCTTGAGAACAAATTACCTGGCTTCTCGTTGAACCTTGTGCTGTAAACATTTCTAGCCTTATAAGTATGTGTATACTGAGGGTTGTTTGGCCTGGCTAGAGGAACAAGGTGGCTTAAAACTGCTCTAGGACCCTAATGCGAACAAGTGGAGGAAGTTGACTGTATTGGTTTTTAAAATGTGTTTTATTAAAGGTAGGTGAGTGTGCACATTCATTCTTGTTCTTAGGTCCCTGATCTTTCTCAGGAGTCTTCCATAAATCAAGTCGGGACATAGATTTGGAAAGCTGACTGACCCCTGCTCTCCCATTAGTGTCTTAATCCCATCCTGACCTGCTGTGGGGATTATTTAGCAAATTGGAAAAGTCTCATCTCCTGGCTGCAGCTCTATGGCCATTCCCTGCTAGAAGGTGTCACAACTAGGTGAGTTTCCTGACATGCCAGAAGGAAGTGGAAGTAGCTGGTGGCATGCGGCTAGCACGTACAGTGTGTAAGCTCCGCACTAGCTCAGCTCTATTTTTGGTGTGGGACTGCATAGAGCCTTGCATGTTGGCAAACAACAGGGGGCATCCAGCATTTTGTTCTGGTTCTGGCTTTCTGAAGCTGATTGTCTCTGGTGGGAAGCCTCCAGAGCTGCTGCTCCTCCCCAGCTGTCTCCCCCTGCCTGGAGAGTGCAAGGGCTCTCAGGCCAAGCTGTCTTCAGTTTGGCAGTGTTTAAGGCCGTGTGGTTTGGCAGGTTGCCACTTTTTACCCTGCTCCTGGCAGGAAAACCCCAGGCTTTCTGCCCCCTGTGTGTTTAAATGATCCCAGTGCCCCTGTAGTCCTGAACTGGCTGTCAAATTGGCAATGTAAAGAGAAGGTTTTGCTGCTCTTAAATATGTTGCAAAATGAATGTGGACTATAGGAGCAATCCCGTGGAGGAAATGAAAGAGAAGCATGTGCTGAATCTTACAGCCACTTGGTTGAGCAGGTTAAAAAGTCTGTCATGTGTAAACATCATTAGACATGTGGTATTTTGCTTGAATTTCTTCTCAGTGAAAACATAAATGGGAAGTGCTCTTGCAGCAAGACTGCTCTGGGGATGTGGGTAACTGTTTAACTTTGTTCCTGCTGTAGGCTTGCCTTAAGGAAAAGGAAAGGCATGTCAGCCCTGCCCTCCTATAACCCAGGTGAGGCATGTAAATGGAGGAGCGTAGCTGGGACATGAGTGTCAGAGGTGTCCAGGTGGGGAAGGGTTCATAACTCTTTCTAGAGCAAGAGACAGTTTTCAGCTCTAGAAGCAGCAGTGGTTAACGTGGTAAATTTAGATGTAGAACAGACTTTGGATCTGGGTTCCCAACTAGTAGTGGCTCTATCCAGGTTGCTTTTGCTAGACAAATACCACCATTATTAGGGTGTTATAGCATATTTCCCATCTTTACTACTGCAAAATCTTTTTGAGAAGTTTCTGGTTATTGGGAAGTGCTTGCTTCATCAGGCTGTAGCTGCTCTTTTTCCAGTGCTCTGTCACCCTGATTCTTCATTTAAGCCTCCTGAGGAAAGCCAGATACCAGAGATCATGCCATTGGATACAGGCTATGTGACAGTCATTTCCTTGGGAATGGAGAAAGAAGCCAATATCCCACAAGCCTTTCTCAATAATGAAGTTGTATCAAGTCACAAGGATTCTGCAGTGACCATGTCACCCCAAGTTTGGAGTCTCCCTGTTTGGAGCAGTCCAGGGAAGAAATGTCTGAGTCAATTGCCAGTTCTGTAGCTGTGTGTCAGGAAGAGGACACAGCCAAAAGGAAATGAGTCCTGATGAGCTGAGCATACGGCTGTGGGAAGCCATGGAAGGGCACTGGAAAAGCCACCTTTGGTTATGGGGGTCTCTGGGTACGGGGCATATGCATCCGAAGGCAGGACAAGTGTGAAGTGCCCATTGCAGAACAAAATGAAGTCTGCTGTATCAGGCCAGCATTCAGACTCGCTGAGGAGATCTGCAACCCAAGATGCACCTGCTGAGAATGACTGTAACAGGGCAGTGGGGACAGATGGGAGATCACTCAAGAGGTGAGGGATCCATCTTCCTGCATGGTGAACAAGCATTTTGTGTGCTGTAACCCTTCTGCTTCAGAACATGTTCAGATAAATACTGTTCATGTTTAACTTCCCCAGGAGACAAATATTTACCACTTGTGTGCAGGTGGGTATGCATTTGCTCTCAGAATCTCTGTAGGATCCAGTATTAGCTGGGTGATCTCCAGAGTATATGGCAAAGGGGTGAACAGGCCGGTCACCTTTCAGCACAAACTTTATTGTCTTAAGCTAAGTGTGTGCTTGAGTAGCCCAGTGAAACAGACTGTGCCTGGATGTAGGCCAGGTTGTTGACTACCTTTCTGGTTTGAGACCTATTAATACAAATGGTTTCTGTTTCAATTCAGGCAGCCTCTAGTAAGCACTGAGTTCTTACCTGTTTTTATGGGCTGCTGGTGAATGGAAGCTGTAAGGTGGGTTTCTGAGGTTCTGCTGGATGAACCAGGAAAGTGCTCTTATGAATTAAGATAAAATCAGTTGGCTGCAGACCAATTACCCCAAAGCCTTTTTGTTTGGAAGGGCAGGTGCCATACAAGAAATCCCAACAGGGAGCTGTGTTCAAGGAGTTCCTCCATCTGTCTCTGTTTTTTTGTCTTCTAAGATCTTGGATGGTGTGTGACTGGCAGAATACAACACATATCTGAGCAAATGTTAACTTACGTGACCTTGGAGATGGATGTTAAAATCCTTTACAAGACCCTGTGGTGCCAACAGCCCTTACTGACAGGATGTTTTTTGTAATTGCTACAAATCAGTTGGAATGCTGCTGGTTGCAAGACATGAGTGTTGGGTTTGCCAACAATTAAGGGTTAAACCTACGAAAGCTTTTTACAAGTAAGAGTAGCCATAGGAAGAAAATGGTTTTGCCTTGTGAATGCTGGTGTGACAAGAAGGTACAAGTGTGTGTTGGGGAGCCTGGTGATGACAAGGGCTGAAAGCTCTGTACTGAGTTGAAGGGTAGTGAGAAGGCATATAGCAGGTAAAGCTGATCATGGGGCTATACTGGATAAGAAGTCTTATATCTGACCTTTGTACCCAGGCTGTGAGACTTAAATCCTCATCCTTGTTTACGAAGTCTATGGCAAACAGCTGTGCTGTCTGCCTTGGACCTTCTTGGCATCTGTTCTGTGTTACTAGTTAAGATGCAGGAAATGTGAAGCAGCTGTTGGGTTTTTCTCCTTGGTCTTGCACTGGATGGTTTGAATACTTGGAAGTGAGTGAGGATCTTCATGCTTCAGCTTGTTGATCTGGAAGAAGGATCAACTTTGTGTTATGCTTGCTGTGGGATTTGATCAGGAGGAAGCTCAATTTTCCCCCTTCCCAAATAGAAGTACTCCCTGTATCAGCTAATTGTTTGGAAGAAAAACCCACAAAACCAAACCATGGCTCTGGTCTGGCACCTTGTTTCTTCAAGCATATGAAAAAATCTGGGCAAGAGGCAATCCCCTACTACAGCTATTAGTGCAGACACCTGGCATTCAGGTCACTGCACAACCCCTGTTGGGGCAGGAGAGTAATGTCAGTGTGAAGAGCAGATGAACAATAGCTTGCATGTCCATACCCCCCCTGCCCACCCTGCATGCTGAACTCCCTGATTAAGCCACAGGGAAAATGCAAAATACCTCACTGGAGCAGGTCAGCGTTGATGTCAGTGTAGCTCTCACTCAGTAACTTAGCTTCTCATTCTGCTGCTCTGTAAGATGTTGATATTTTGAAGGACTCCTGAACTCAGGCCTCCATTGCATTCCTAGAGGTGTGCAGGTTTTTTCTCAAGTGTAAAAGGAAACTTTGGGTAGGTTATGTGGGACAGGACAGGACAGGATGCTACCCTTTCTGAAATACTGCAGAACCTGATATGGGAACATCCCAACTGAATGTACAGGACCTCAGTGTAACCTCTCTATGAAGTGGTGCATTTTCATGGCCTGGTGTCTGCTCGCTGGATTATGTGGGTTGCCTGAGTGCTGACACGTGTGCATGTCTTGTAGGTTGAGATGCTAAAAGCATTGATTTTGTGGACAGTGGGTGTGCCATAAGGAAGGCAGTGCCTCACCATAACTCTTAAGGTAAAAGAGTCCAGCAAGTCTGACTTCATTATCTAGGAAACAGAGGTCCCAAAGGTAATGAGCCACTGCCCTGCTTGCACATCCTGCCCTGCCCTACATAGCCATCTTCTGGTTCTTCAGTCTGGTACTGGCTCAGTGCTATCCCAGGGAGATCAATAACAAATAAATGAGGATTTAAACACTTAGCTCCCATTAAGCCTCAACAGGAGTTAACAGCCAGTACACAACTGTAAACAAGAGGCATGCCAGCGCTACACCCAGAGTAATGCAGGTGGTTTTACTCATTATTCCCCCTTATCTTCAACCTGAATCTGTTAGTTCAGTGTTTTCAGAAGTCTTTGGGGGTACATAGATACTAAGATCAGGTGATGATATTTTTTTTTTTCTTTTCACTATGTAGGAGGGTTACATGCCTGTCAAAACCGATCCTTACAAGCTGAATGCTCATCGAAGCTATTCTGTGGAGCTGCTCTGTCTCTTTTTTTATTGTGAGCTTTCCTTTGGGTTGAGAGGGAGATTCTTTGGCTATGTTCATACCTTCTTCCCTGCTTTGTATATGCAAAATCACTTGTGGCTGTCCCTCACAACATCGCTCTTGTAGTTCTGCTTCTTAGCAGACCTGAAGACTGACAGCCAGCAGTGTAAGACAGCAGCTCCTGGCAGGTTAAGTCTGCTGCTGTGAGCACTTGGATGCTGTGAGCCCAGCGAAGAGATGTAACACACATTTTAATGGATCAATAAAACAGGCAAAGGAAGCACTTCTACAGCAGAAAACTTAATTTCAGTAGTTGGTGAAGCCAGGCTGTCACTTTAAGGGAAGTAGCTAACTTTACGCTGTATAGCGTTATCCATACTGACTCGGGGCCAACACTTCTGCTCTGGTTTCTGGTCTCTGGCAGGAAGTGGTGGCAGGTACCAGTGGAAGAGCAGAAGTGACAGGGCTTGCAGAGACATCTCTTCATCACCCTGAACAGCTATCCAAGGACACTGTGGTCTAACAGGTGATAGCCTGGTAACAGTGAGTAGCTTTCTGCTCCTGAGCCAAAGCAGCCTTTGGAAGTGAAATACCAGAGTGCCAGGCCTTTTCAACCCATGGCCATAAGCCTCAGGAGTTGCTGTTGGAACATGGAGTTACTGTGAATGAAGCTTGTGTTGCAGTGAACACTAATGACATATTTCTTTCCTTCATGTGACAGCTGTTACTCTCAGGTGGAGTTGCTGTTGAGGTGTTCATGGGAAACAAAGTTGATGCTGGACATGTGTTTCTACAGCAGTATACACACCCCATTTTCCATGCCTTGCATAGCCTTGACCAGCAGATGTATTCCTGCTACTCAGCCTGCACTTAAAACCCTGCCAACGCCAGTAGAAGGCAGGTAACTTGGTTGCTAAAAAATTGTTCAGTTGAGAAACTTCTAGGGCTGTATAAAAGCCTGATAGTCCTTTAGACCTGGGAAGTTTCCAGTGAGTGAGAATGTGATAGTTTACTTGCCTAGCTGCTGCCAGAGTACAGATGTTGCTCTGCTCTTCCTTATCCCACTCTTCCCTGGCAATACCTCCCAGACACTTAGGTACATGGTGAAAATCAGAATGAGATGAAGTCTGTCTTAGGTTATTTCTAATCAACTTGGTATTCACGTGTATTTTTTGCTGCTGAAGTTGGAACTACTCCTAAGTCTCCATAATGTCACTGTATGCATATGGTGTGAAGTGGAGGGTGCATTGCATGGAAGGGGTTATTACTGTTCACTTTCCTTTTTGGAAAGAGTTCACTGTTAGTGACTGAAGAGTGGAAGAGAACTGGATACCTTGGTAGAACACCATGGTAGTGGCAGGCAGAGACTTGAGAGTACAACCCATGTCTCCTGTGTCCCAGCTCAGGCTTGTCTGATGGGGTGTGGAAAGAAGATAGAAGCAGCATAAGAAATGCTGTTGATTGTCAGTAGATAACTGTGCAGCACGACTGATGTCTGAAGTGATGATTTCTGGAAATCTGCTTATACTGAGCTCTTATGGTTTGCAGTTGGTATTATCTGTGCAGCTCCAGGCCTGGATGGGGCATGGTTACAGGCTCAAATTATTAGCTACTGTGAAGGGACCACTGCAGTGGAGCTGAGATTTGTGGGCTATGGAGGATATGACAAAGTGAAGATCAAGTGAAGATTGACACACTCAGATAAATTGTCTCTAGCTCCTCTTCCATGGCCTGAGGCCGTATCTGATTTGAATCTTCATCAGAGGCTTCCATATCATTTGAGTTGCTCACAGGTTTTTCCACAGCAGAAGCAGGAAATGGTAGAAAGGTTTGTTTCTGCAGCAAGCGTGGATTCCTTGGGAGCACAGCAAACTCTTGCAAGGGTAGATGAGAGGTAATTTTTAAAGGAGAGGGGAATTCTGCCACTTCAGTGTGGAAGCTGAGCAAAAGAATGACTTCAGAGGCCCCAAAGTATAGTTAATTGATGAGTTAGGAATGAGATCCAGATTCTCTATGCCCCAGTCCTACTGGCTGGTACACCCATATTGGATGAGGGGTTTCTTACTGTCCTGTTTCTGACCAGGCCAGAGGTAACTTCCCCAAGCAGCTGATACAGGAGAGCTGAGTTATCCCAGGTGAGCTGAGTCAGCCTGGGCTATTTTCCACACCACCTGACATCACTCCCCCGTAAGAGGGGCTGGTTGGGGAGGGGTGCTCCTGGGTGCCTCCAGGGCAGTCTAAGCACGTCTGGGGTGTTGGGTCAGTTGGTTGGTCGGTCCTTGCAGTCAGTAAGGTACTCTGTGTTATCACCAGGTGTAAGTGAAATTTGTTGTGGGCTGTTATTGTTCCCTTTTCATGGTGAATTTGTCAGCAAACTGTCCTTGTCCCAGCCCATGGAGGCTCTGTCTGTTTCTCCTCCAGGAGTGAGCAAGTGGCATGTGGTGCTCAGCCACTGCTTGGAGCTGAACCACCACACTTACACAAGCATGCTGAATACCTGATTGTGCCCCAGAGGTGGTAGAAAAGCAGTACAGCCTCCATTATGTGCAACGTGGCATGCTAATCAGACAATTTATTGCTGCTGCTTAGATTGCTGGAAGAATAGTCTGATTTTTTTTTGACTGTCATTAATTTTAAACTGGATTCCTGTTAGAGCAATTGATTAATCAATGTCACCTTAAAGAATACAGGAGTAACTTAAAGCCATGTTCTTATTCTGATTGATTCTCTTTTCTTTAAGGTCTGATTTCTTATTGCTACCTTTCCAAGGCGCAGACTAGGCAATGTGATACCACTTCCAGGTAATGGAACTCTCGAGACATACCACTGCTGGTGCTCTGGCAGTCTTAAATGGATACCAGTTGTGTACAAGCAATGATTCTGTCTAAACCTTCTCTCTCCTCTTGCAAGTGCAGCCTCTGATGTGACTAGAGCAAGGATTGGAAAAATTGTATTTTATTCTTCTAAATGTGCTAGCATGGCATAACCTGTCAGATTCCGAGGGAAAGATGATAAATGTCCAGGCTTTTTCCTGCATGGAGGAGAGAATGAATTACTTTACTAAACAGCAAGTTGGCAGGACTGGCAGGGTGTAGGTGAAGTAGCTGTAACTATTCTGCCGCCTTCTGTCACAGAGTAGCTGTAAATGCACTTATTTTTTAATCTGCTAGACAAATATCTGACATTTTCCTACTAAAATGACTGATGTGTATAGTTTTCTGTTGAAAAGACTAGTCTCCAAGCACTGGAAGAATGTCAGTCACTGCCTAGAAAATGCTTTCTGTTTTTCTTTTTTTTCTTTCTTTTTTTTATTCCTCCTCTTTATCCTCTCTTTTCTGGTGACACTAGAAATGCATGCTGTCTTAGTGTCTAAAAAGCTGCCCTTCTGGGTGAAGAAAGGGTGGTGGTTAGGAGCTAAGGGTCAGGCCCTCTATTGCCCCTGGGTTTGTGGCTGGCAGGACTCCAGGAGGCACAGGTCTTGCCAAGACTAGACTGGATGACAGGGTTTAAGCTGCTTCTAGCAGAAGTCAGTGTTTTGCATGCTCCTCAGGGTAACTGACATCCTTCAGTATTTGTGGGGTTTTAAGGTGCTAGAGATGGTCTTGGGGTGGGGAACACAAAGAAGAAACTTTATTTTGCATCAATTTTGAAGGAAATAAGCAAACTTAAAATGAAAACACATGTCTGGTCTACAGTGTAGATCTTAAGGGTGTTGCCTGGGACACAAGGCATTACAGGCTTCCTGCTGCATTACAGGTATGGAGTTAGCAACAGTGGCTATGTAAACTCTGCAGGCTGAGAGATTTCAGCTGCTGGTGCTTGCAAACAGTCCATTTGGCACTGTTCAGGTGCCAGCTAGCTTGTGGTACAAATGCTTTTGAGCTTCTGTTCACAGTATTGTGCTCTGTGCAGGGTCACTCAAGTCCTGAAGCCCCTGAGCTTATTTATCAAGAATCAAAATATTAATGGGAGCTCAAAGGTTCTGCAGAAGTACACCTCCCTCTCTTTAAAGCCTCCTAATTCATCAGTGAGTTACATTCACATTAGCTCAGCTTTAGAAAACCCTTCATCCTTTCCCTTCAGCAACACAGCAGGCATAATACTTGTGTGATCTCCAGCTTAATAGACTGTTTTCAATAAATGCCTACAGCAATGGTAGGTGAGGATTCTCTGGCCTAACTTATGTAGGAGGTCAGACAAGATTGGCTTAGTAGTCCCTTCTGGCCTTTAAAACCTGTGAATATCTCATTTGTTTTCTCCTGCTCTTTCCAAAGTCGAGGATCACTTCTCACCCAAAGCTGATGCCACTGTTGTGAGGACCAAAGGCGCAATCCTACTGACATAGGTACATGAGAGCTGTCTGGAAAAGCCTTGATGCTGATTTGACTGCTGCTGTTATCCTCTTTGTCCCCTTGCATACTGTGTGTGTTTTAAAATCCAAAACAAATCCAGAGTGTGTAAGCCTGGCTGCTGGGCAAGGTTCTTGTAGAGAAATCTTGGTGCTGAGAACTTTGTGTAGCACCAGCACTGCTCATGACTGTGTGGCTGGAAAAGGTTGAGTGTTCTTTCTTGTTACTGATGCAGGCAGGGAGGAGGGGCTCCTGAATGGGTTTATAGAGCACAAGTGTCCTGTTGTCCAGCCAACAAGTATTCATCTGGGTCTGCACTCAGCTGTATTTGTAACACTGACACCCAGGAGCTGGTCTCTGGTTGAGACCTAAGGCTTCTGGCAGTGCCCCAAAGGTGTCTACGTACAGTGCCCGATCTTAGTGAAGAGCTGTTTACCTCTTTTGAAGTGGCTCTAATAGGGGCTGTAGCTATTCATCTAAGTTAATTGGGGCAAGTGAGAAGCTGATAGCATTTGTGATGCTCAATCCCATAGCTTCCTTTGGTTTAATGCAGTGTTCAAATGCATCATTAATTCCAGCAAGGGTGTGGATTCGTGTAGAGAGCAAACTTGCCAGCAGGGTGTCCCAGCTGCCTGGTAGCAGTAGCTGCATTTCCTCTAGCCTACACAGAAGGTTAAATACTATCTGGTATGCACTGACTGGGGCTAGCATTGTATCCTCCACCCTCTGAAGAAAGGCTGAGAATTGCTCACACTAAAGATTAGAATTGGTGCACACTGTGTGTGCAAACTAATTTTTTTTGGGTTTTTTTTATGTCTCCACATCACAAATTATGACAGTGCAACAGGTCTGCTGCTGGTACAGTTGTTGAACTTGATGGGCATATGTTGACATACCTGCATTTTTCAACACTGTTAGACTTTATACACACTTTTTATTGTTGATGAGGAACTTGATGTTTCTTTCTAGTGGCTTATTCACCTTTCCACTTTTGGGCTTTTTTTTACCTCCCTTGAGGTGGTGTCCGTGAACAGAACTCTGGTGGAAAGATTTGCTCAGTGACTTGACTACTAGCAATGTCATAGATGCCTTGACACCTGTTTCTGTGGAGAAAAATCTTGTTTTGCACTGTTAAAATCTGGTTTGGCAACTTCTCATAAGAAAACTTATATACACCTGTATATGCAGATTTTGTGCTCCATTCAAATGCATTTTGCTCATCTTGCCATTTCACTAGAAACACTGACCTCACTTCAAGTGAAATGACAATATGACATTCTCTGACTATGACCTGTTAAGAGAAGGATGTGATCCACCTGTCTGTAAGAGGCAAAAGAATCTTTGGGAGCAGGCTGGCCAAGTTGGTGAAGCAGAATTCAAACTGAAGGACTTAAGGGTGGGGTCCAAAGATCGCTAAGGCTAATATGGGTGTTTACTACAGGCTACCTGATGAGCAAGAGGAAGTCTATGAGGCCTTCTCCAGACAGCTGGATGTAGCCTCATGATCACAGGCCCTGGTTGTCACGGTGGGCATCAAGCACCCTGATACTTGCTGGAAAAGCAACACAGCCAGGCACACACAGCCCAGGAGGGTCCTGCACAGCACTGTGATAACTTTTTGATGCAGGTGGTAGAGCCCACAAGGAGATGGGGCTTTAGATTTTCTGCAAAAAGCTTTCTCTCACAGTTTCATTGTTAATTATAAGGAAAGCATTGTTTTGATCTTCCATCCAACTACTGTGAGCAGAGAATGAGAAAGCAAATGCACTCTTTTGTCTGTAGGTAAAATAACACCTGACAGTAGAGCCTAAATGCCACAAGGCCTACACTTTGAGTTAACAAAAGTCTCAAGTGTTTCTTCATAGCAGCTTTTATGGTGGGGGTTTGGATTTGTGACCAAAACATGGTTGACACCAGTGTTTTACTTATTTCTGAGCAGTGCTGACACAGTGTGAAGGCCTTTTGTGTTTCTCACACCAGCAAATAGGCTGGGAGTGCATAAGAATATGGGAGGGGACACAGCTGACTGCAAATGTCCAAAGGAATATTCCATGCCATATGACATCATGTTCAGCAATAAAAGCTGAGAAGAAGGAAGGGGAGATGTCTGGAGTTCTAGTGTTTGTCTTTTTAAGTAACTGTTAATGTGTGATGAAACCTTGCTTTCTTGGAGATGGCTGAACACCTATCTGATGATGGGAAGTAGTGAATTAATTCATTATTTTGCTTTGCTTGCACACAAAGCATGCTTTACCTGTTAAATTGTGTCTATCTCAACCCATGAATTTGCTCTCTTTTACTTTTCTGATTGTCTCCCCCATCCCACTGTGGGGGAGTGAGCAAGTGGCTGTGCGGGGTTTAGCTGCCCACCAGATTAAATCACAACAACTACTTTAATAACAATGCAGTCCAACTTAAAAATATGTTTCCTTTATTGAGTGCAAGAGCTTGAGAAACAACAAAAACCGTGATTCTTTCATAATGTAATTATAGTAACCTCTGTTAATTGTGGTAAATGGTTTGAATTACAGTGAATAGATGAGACAGGCAGATAAACAACACAGCAGAAAAAGAGAAAGGAAAAAAATGTTGAAATACCTCAGAAGACATTTTGGTCTCCTCTCTCTAGTGCCTTTGTTTTTCACTGCTTTCATTATCTTTGGTCACTTGTCTAGATCATGGCTCTTAGAGGTGTTGAGAGAACTGGCAGGTCCATTAGTTCCTTGAGACCATTAATTCCCATTCTTTCTTTAAGGTCACTGTCAGGAAGGTATAAAAGATGGTAAGGATCTTTGGCTCCTGAAGTGCTGGTTTAATACGATCTTTCAGAAAATGTCCAATTAGATGCCTTAAATCTACAGGTACAATACCATATAAGAAATGTTTTAAGGCTTTAGCTGGCTTTTTTATTTCTTCCTCCCTGAGCAGTAAACAAAAATAACTCTCTGAGAACTGAGAAAAGGACAGGCATACTGGGTAGACTGAGACCACTGAACATTCCCTCTTTATGGAGTCTCATAGGCCTGAGTGAGATTATTAGCATTTTTCTTCATTTAAGGACAGCTGTAAACATTTTGAGGGTTGTTTTTTTTTTTTTTTCCCAATTTATTCATTTATAAGGGGATATAATCCTTGAAACATCTATCCCATTGGTTAGATTTGAAAGTTACTAAGAAAGTAATAGCTACTGGACAGGAATATGCAACCGTGTGTTATGATCACATGAAAGATTTGGAAAGCCTGCGGGAAGTTGACAGCATTGCAAAGCTCACAGCAAGTATTTCAAACAGCTGTCTATTACAGGAACACTTCATATTTGTTTTGGTACTCTGTTTTAACCAGGCCAAGAGTGTGCTGTCCTTTCAAGTGTCACCCAGCTCACTTGTGCAGTGTAGTGGCTCTCTCAGGGTCAGGAAACTTGCATTTTGTGCTCTAAATGCAGGGAAGGGGCTGGGGAGAAGTGAAAGTAGGAGGCAGATTTCCAGATTAAGTTTTGATGGAGGTTTCTGCAAGTAGGATAATTGTTGCCACAAATGACCTCCTGGCTTTGGGGAGAGGGATAAGCAGCTCTCCCTGGGAGGAGTGTACTTGGATGTGAGAATTTGGTCAAATATGACTGAACAGCCCCAGGCTCAGTCCTGTGCTAGTTTGTTTGAATGTATCTTTTAATGTATACTTCATGATCACTCTGCCAGTGAAGTCCTGGAAAAAGATTTCTGGTGGGTCTTTTTGTCAAATGTTCAGCGTACTTAGCAAGGTCTCGTCACTAATCTAGTTCTGATTCTTAAGCATGGGATTCTTCAATCATGTCCCAAAGTATTTTGATGCACTTTTGATTTACAGTATTGTATGATTTTGAGATTGTATACGAAGGATACAGATGTGAAAATTTTATGGAAAGCACACATATGGTTTAGGAGTCTAACGATAGGATGTTGCTGCCTGGTCTTCTATTTAAAATTGCAAGCGGCTTAGTTATAGTGAAGTCTGTGTTCAAGTACTCAAAAGAAAATATCCTAAAATAAAGAGCTAATCTAATAATTGATTAAATGAGCATGTGATCTGCTCCAGCACACTGAAATCAATATTTAATACATCCTTGATAAGTTTATGTAAAGTCTAGTCACACCCTTCATTAAGATATGTTCACAGAGAAGTTAATTTACTTGGACAAGTACCAGGATTCAAAATCTGGTAGAAATGTTGTACGGTAAATTAACAGTGAATAAGACTGTGGACAAATTGATTAAGTGGAATTAAAATGCTCACAAATCTGTAAGACTATCTTACTTTTTGTCTGAAAACTAATACTACTTTGCTGCACAGCAATGCATTTACCTGTGTGTACTGAATCACAGAATCACAGAATTGTAGGGGTTGGAAGGGACCTCGAGAGATCATCGGGTCCAACCCCCCTGCCAAAGCAGCTCCCTAGCACATATTGCACAGATAGGCGTCCAGACGAGTCTTGAATATCTCCAGAGAAGGAGACTCCACCACCTCCCTGGGCAGCCTGTCCCAGGGCTCTGTCACCCTCACTGTGTAAAAGTTCTTCCGCATGTTGGTGTGGAACTTCCTGTGCTCCAGTTTACAGCCATTGCCCCTTGTCCTATCTCCACAGACTGCTGAAAAGGGGTTGGCCAATTCCCTCTGCATCCCATACTTAAGATATTTATAAACATTAATTAGGTCCCCCCTCAGTCTTCTTTTCTCCAGGCTGAACAGCCCCAGCTCACTCAGCCTTTCCTCATATGGGAGCTGTTCCAGGCCCTTAATCATCTTCGTAGCCCTTCTCTGGACTCTCTCCAGGAGATCCCTGTCCTTTTTATACCAGGGAGCCCAGAACTGGACACAATACTCCAGGTGGGGCCTGACCAGGGCAGAGTAGAGGGGGAGGATCACCTCCTTCGACCTGCTGACCACACTCTTCCTGATGCATCCCAGGATCCCATTGGCCCTCTTAGCCACCAGGGCACACTGCTGGCTCATAGCCAACCTGTCATCAACCAGGACCCCCAGGTCCTTCTCCACAGAGCTCTTCTCCAGCAGGTCATCCCCCAGCCTGTACTGATACAGACGGTTACTCCTCCCCAGGTGTAAGATTTTACACTTGCTTTTATTAAACCTCATCTGGTTTCTCCCTGCCCAGCTTCCCAGCCTGTCCAGGTCTCGCTGGATGGCAGTGCAGTGTTCCTGCGTGTCAGCCACCCCTCCCAGCTTTGTATCATTGGTGTACTTGCTGAAGGTGGATGCTATTCCCTCATCAAGGTCGTTGATGAAAATATTAAACAGGACTGGACCCAACACCGAGCCCTGGGGAACACCGCTAGTCACAGGCCTCCATTCAGATTTTGTTCCACTGATCACGACCCTCTGAGCCCGGTCCGACAGCCAGTTCTCAACCCACCTCACTGTCCACTCATCTATCCCATGATCTCTCAGCTTTTCTATCAGGATGTCATGGGAGACAATATCGAAAGCCTTGCTGAAGTCAAGGTAGATGACATCCACTGCTCTCCCTCCATCCACCCAGCCGGTGATGAGATCATAGAAGGCTATGAGATTGGTCGAGCACGATCTCCCCTTGGTGAATCCATGCTGACTACTCCTCATGACCTTCTTCTCTTCCAGTTGCTTGGTAATGGCATCCAGAGCAAGCTGTTCCATCACCTTTCCAGGGACAGAAGTGAGGCTGACTGGCCTATAATTGTTAGGGTCCTCCTTCTTGCCCTTTTTGAAGACTGGAGTGATATTGGCTATCCTCCAATCCCCAGGTACTTCTCCTGTTCTCCAAGAGCTGTCGAAGATGATAGCGAGCAGCTCCGCAATCACTTCTGCCAGCTCCCTCAGCACACGTGGATGTATCCCATCCGGGCCCATGGATTTGTTTGCATTAATCCCTTTGAGCCGCTCCTGGACCACCCCTACCTGAACTAGAGGGAAGCTCTTCATTCCCCAAACACTCCTACTTTCATCCAGGATCTGCGGGTCCCGAGGGGCCTTTGGAGTGAAGACTGAGGCAAAGAAGGCATTCAGTATTTCCACCTTCTCATCATCACCTGATACCAGGACACCCGCTTCATTCATCAAGGGACCTACATTATCCCTGATCATCCTCTTAGTATTCACGTATCTGAAAAAATTCTTTTTATGAACCTTTATATCCCTTGCCAGTTTCATCTCCAAGCGTGCTGCACACTGTAATTAACAAGATTCATGCTGGATCAGACTGCAAATAAAACTACCTGAATGATTGTAACAAGTTTATTTTTCTTCTAAGTTTTGGGTTGGAAAATAGTATCTCATTGAAGAAACTGAAAAAGAAAACAAGGGCCACCTTCCTGGAACAGGCTGCCCAGAGAGGTGGTGGATGCACCATCCCTGGAGGTGTTCAAGGCCAGTTTGGATGGGGCCCTGGGCAACCTTGTGTAGATCCAGGCCTGGAGGTTGGTGGCCCTGCCTGTGGCAGGGGGATTGGAACTCTTATGATCCTTGGGGTCACTTCCAACCCATGCCATTCTATGATTCTATGATTCTTACCTGAGATAATACCTCAAAAAATATCATGACAGCAACAGTTTCATTCATAAGGTGTTAGGTAAATGACAATTTCAATTTCCACAAAATGAAGTATTGTTAGACACATCAAAATGAATTTTTAATTAAAACACCTAATTACACAGATTTGTTCTCCTCTGGTAATAGCTACACATATGTACCATTGAAAATCATAGGTGTTTGGGGAGAACTAAAGTGTCACACATAAAGTGTGTATATAGATGTGTGAGAGTGTGCATACACATACACTTCAGAAAAAAAACCCACTTGTGCAGAAATGAGTTGCTAACTGCAGCTTCACAATTCAAATAACAGCTATTGTTAGATCTAACCCTTTTGCTAATGACCATCAATTCCTTGGACAAAATGAATATGACCAACGAGAATCAAAAGACTGCAATATCATCAAATGAAATTTACATAAGAGCATCCCTCTGCTAATTTAAGCTTCACGAGAATTAAAGAATGAGCAGGCAGAAGAAAGCTCCAGGAATTTCCCTCAGAAGACTTGCAGAAACTCCGTTTTATCAGACCTATGCATTTAAAATAAGGTGAGTGGAAAAAAAAAAAATCTCCTGACTAATACAAATTCACCCTTGTCTGCTAAGGAGGGAGAAGCATCAGAGGCTTGTCATATCTATTGTGCATTAAGTGAAATATTTCACATATTATTTCTGGGTAATCAAAACAGCTTTAGCCTAAGTGAAACTTTGCTTCATTTATACTCTATCACTTTTATTCAAAGCAGTCCTTCTTTGTCTTCCCTCTGTAATAAGAATAACACAAGAAAATGTAATTTCTTCAGGGCTGTAACATGTACCAAAGTTTTTAGATCAATAAATTTAGCTTTCATGATGCAATCTAAAAGGGATTTGCTATGTTGAATGCATGAAAAATGCTTTGTTTAGTAGTCATTCTGATATTATGTTGTTATAAATGCAAAGCTTGATGTAACTGTGCTATTAAAATCTATTCCAAAGAATATCCCAGGGGTCTCTCTTGTCATTCTGACTCAAGCTTGTGCATAAATTTCCAGCTGTGGAGAGATACTCTAACTAGCTGTTGTCATGAAGCAGCTGAATGGTCCTCGCGAGTCCTTCCAGGGTTTATAAAGACATAGTTTCAGAAAGAACTTTTTCTAGCAATATGTGTATTATATGACTTCAAACACATAATTCTACCTCTAATTTATTGAAGCTGTACTCACAAGTACCAGACCCTAGAGTAATTCAATGTAGACCTCACGGATCAGGATGGAATCCTGGAAACACTAGAAACAGATCTGAATGAATTAATTCTCTTTGAATTTCTATTGTTATTCAAGCCGTATTCAACCTAATTAAATATCCCAAAGGAAATCCTCAGTACAAAACTGGGCTTAATCTAGCAAGGCATGCAACCTCATGAAGTCAAGCAAGATCTCAGCTGGCATAAATTTGGAATGCAAGTTCTTGGTATAATTTTGCACAGTTGAAACTGCCAAGACTTAACTATTGCCCTACTGCATTTTGTCTAAGGAATGATGCGAATAAGGAAACTATGGCCATGTCTGCAGCGCTTTGTCACCAGTGAAAGGCATCAAGCATCCACGTATTATCACACACTTTTGACAACAGTGATCAAGGAAACCTTTACCAATTCATTTTATCAAATGTCATAATGATAGTCTGGACCAATAGGCATGGAGTTTCTCTGAATATGAGGACTGATCCTGTCCTCTGGAATTCTTCGGAGAGCAGAAAAGAAATGGGTGTGCAGGCCTCTCTAGAGACAGGACATTTGGGGCAAATCTGCATAGTCTTAGTAGACTGAAGATCCTGGTTTCCCCTGATCCATAACTAGGTCTTGAGTCTGTTTATTACAGCACTGTTGTTTTCCCTTCCTGTTGCAACTTTTCATTTATCTCATTTCCTTTTTCCTCCACTGTACTCCTGCCTATACACTACTCCTCCATATACACTACTTGCCTTCAACCCTCTCATTCAGCCCCAATGCCTCCTTCCCCCGTCTGTAGCATGTATTATTTCCTTTTTCTTTAATCCTCATAGGCAGAGATGCAGTGCTTAGCAGTCTCAAGCTTGGATGGAAAGTCTCTGCTTAGCTGATGTGGATCATGAGGCTGCCACAGGCTAGTCTGACAGAAGTCGTGCATGTTCAGGCTGGATATATATATGGATACACACTACGTATTGTGTTGCAGGGAAAAAACGCTCAGTTCACGCAGCCATATCAAACGAGGATTAAAGCCATTTGATTTATTAATGACATAATTATGTGAGACTCAGAACTACACATTCAGGATCAAGAAAAACACCCCAGTTAAACTGCAGTGGAGTCATAGAATCGCTTTGGTTGGAAGAGACCTTCAAGATCATCTCCAACCACTGCCTAAGCCTGCCTAGTCCACATCTAGGGCACTCTGGCTCCAGGTCCCTGCCCGCGGGGGACAGGTCTGCCTATTACAGATCTTCGTGTTTCTTTTATACTGCATTTCAATGTGACTCCTGCTGTTGTTTTGGGTTTTTTTTCCCTTTTTTCATTTTTTCCCCACAAAGTTCCTTAGTAATCCCCCGATACCTGCTTAATCCAGTTGATTGTCATCTTCCTCTGCAACACAACCAGTTTTTTGGCCCTCCCTAGCACTTTGTGCAGCCATACTCTTAACATATGTTACACAGCCCATCTGCCACAGGTGAGCCATGCAAGTACCCCCCATGCAATGTAACACAGCCCATGTTCTGTCTGCAGTGCTAGTAAGCTATCCTTACCCCAACCTGCATGGTTTGCTTTTTGGTTTTCTTTTCCCTCCCCTTTCCCTCTCCCTTAGAGAGAAAGACTTCGTGGTGCTCAGGTCCCGGCTGGGGTGAAACCACAACAGGCTTGTCTTCAAGTGTAACTTTTAAATCTTTAACCATAATCTCCAGTGACAGCTCCCTCAGAGCCCAAAGGATTTGCTGAACTCTTGCATGCAAGCCTGGATTTTCACTGCTTACTCCCTAACCCTCCTACTCCAGAGTGGCTGGAGATGGCAGAGGTAGAGCACAAGAAATTGGTCAGCACAGACTTTTTCAATCCCTTTGTGCCTTGCTTTATCTTTCTACTGCCTATGAGCAGAAACCAATCTGCAGGGAGATAGAGACAAGCATTTTGCAGATTAATAGACGGAGAGCTCTGCAAGGAAACCTGAATCACAGATGCACAGAATCGTAGGGGTTGGAAGGGACCTCGAGAGATCATCGGGTCCAACCCCCCTGCCAAAGCAGCTCCCTAGCTCATATTGCACAGATAGGCGTCCAGATGAGTCTTGAATATCTCCAGAGAAAGAGACTCCACCACCTCCCTGGGCAGCCTGTCCCAGGGCTCTGTCACCCTCACTGTGTAAAAGATCTTCCGCGTGTTGGTGCGGAACTTCCTGTGCTCCAATTTGCAGCCATTGCCCCTTGTCCTATCTGAAACCAAGCTCAATCAGGCTCAAGAAATAAGAAGTCCGTTTGGTGTGGTTAAGGAGGACAAGGTCAATAAGGAAGGCTGGCTCAGTGACTTAGGCTAGCTGACCACCTGAAGACTGAGCCTAAATATCCTACATCTACGTACACATAGTTACTGAGGGATGGAGACGTGGTCTGTCTCAACAGCACTGCTTAGACAAAGGTCATTCACAAAGACAATAATGCCCTAAACTGAATATAAATCAAACAAACAGAAATTACTTTTAAAAATAACCTATTAAAATCTTGCAAAGAAACACTTTAAGAAGGGGAAAAACATGTTTTCTTTCAAACATGCCAGGCATGAAGTAATATGCCATTATTCATATCCCGTGATGTCTTATTGCTTATCCCACGGTGTCTTTCTGGTTAATGTATTTTCCTGCATTCTCAGCGTTTTACAGGTCACTCCAAATACAAAAGAACAGTGCAATCTGAGTGCACAAAGTTCCTGTTTGAAGAGTATTTCAGGCTCTCAACCTGCAAAGTTGTTTTTTTTCTCATACTTCAAGAGATTTGAACATTTGAAAGACTGAAAGTTTATGAACCCTTTTACAGTTTGTCCACTAACCACTTCTATTGTACAAGACCATTTTTACTGTTGGGGTATTTTGGGGGTTTTTTGTGGTTTGTTTTTTTTTTTTTTTAATGACAGTGTTCTGACTTGCTGTGACAGTATAGTGTTTGTGAGGCTTTTTATATGAATGTGCAGGTGATAGCACTAACCTCATTCTTAAAGTCTAGTCTGAGAAAAAACACGAAGCTCTGAGCACTGCCAGGTATCAGAAAGATTCATCATATTCTGAAATTTATAAATGTTAACTCACTGCATTTAAATTTGACATTGCTCGTCTCAGTTCTCCAGCGCTATTATGGAGAGGAAAAACAATTTATTTAGCTTGTAAAACTTTGTGGATCTGCAAGAATAGTAGAAACAGACATAGAGAGGTAAATGGTAACAAAATGCCTGGTATGCAAACTGATTTAGAATTGGTAACTCTAACTTAAGTTTTTTTGGAGTTGTCAGCATTCTTTTACTGCAACTTCAAAGAGATTTGGGGCTAAGCAGTTCATTATGCTATCTTTTACAACTGAATATAACTTTATGACATCTTTGTCCACTTTATATGCACTGCATTTTGCTGATATATGTAGTAATTCTTTTTTAATTGCATAGACTTTGCCTCTTCTTGGAAATTTTGTTAGAATATCTGTTGGGTTTGTGGTTTTGATCTGCCTTTTGTGCAGTTAGGGATATTCAGTACAGCTGTATTTAGAGCACAGTTGTATTTAGCTGGGAACAATTTTAAAAGGAACTGTGAAGGAACTTCAGGAGGAACTTTTAAAGATGAGAATAATATCCTAGAAGATGTATTGAATGGAGTCAGCAGTAAGATAACACTTGGCTAAGAAATGACATTGAAAAGCTTGTTAAGGCAAACCGATGCGTTAGAGCTTGGTTTGAAATATGGTGAAAGAATGAAGATTCAGACAAATGATATACTTTTGACTTGGAAAAGGATCAAGCGGTTGACCAGCCAGGACATGGATAGATGATGTTGTTGATCTCATGAAAGAAGGAAGAGTTATTCCAAGTAAATCACAGAGATTGGTTTGTCTTTCATACCTTAGCAACCCACTGCAGAAAACTTATAAAATATAGTAGCAGGAGACTACCAGTATCTCTGGATTCTTTACATCAGTAATATTTTACTTTTATTGGAGAGTGACAAACTTCTGCATATTATAAAGCTCTCTTTTTTAAACAATAACAAGATGTGTTCTAAGAAAGAATTACTTGCATGGAGCTGAAATGCTATGCTTTAATAAATATAATTTAAACCTTCATTTTTTTATTTTGTTTCTCTTTATATCTGAGTCTCTTCAAAAATTAATGGATTATCATGTTATGTAGATTATTGTATCCAATATTTTAAAAAAATAATTGAATACAAAGATACAGCAAATTAAAAATTTACTGCTGTGTCTCTTCTATTAAAAAAATTCACATAAAGACAATCAACCAATTAAGTGTAGCACCAAAAGCCAAATCTTCTGTGCATTTATTACTTTCTACAGTGCATAGGATTTTCTAAAGCATGAAGAATAGCTCCTGGAGAAACTTGCCATGTTAGTGTAACACAGGAATCTCTGCACTGTATAACAAAAACCTTCCAAAGGTCAGTGCCTGAGAATGATGAAGTCAAGTCTTGCTAAGGATGACTAGAAACATTGTTTGCTACACATGGCTCAATATCTCCCAGTTACTCATGTAACCAGTAAACAAGATATTTACAACTAATGCCTGCATGAGATCTAAAGTCCCAAAACCCCTGATAGTGGTTGCAACAGAATCAACAGGATGCATAGTAAGGTAAATTCACTTGTTCGGAGTTTATTTTCCATACCAAGCACATACAAACTCTGTTAATGCAAGTTTAGTATCAGTTACAATGTGGGAATGAATTTTCAATAACAAGTAGACAAGAATTTTCAGTGGACTATCATTTTTTTTACAAAAACTGTTAACTTGTTAAAAATTGAGTTATTTGTAAAATCTGTTCCTGAGTTTTGATAGGTTGCTTTCTCAGATGAAAATCTTAGTGAGACACATTTTTTCCATATTACTCACATGTACAACAGCATAATAGTGTAATCAGTAATGAGTAGCATACACATTGTTTGTGGTAAATTATATCCCTACATTTTCTTATTCAATAATCAATTGATTTTATTGCCTCTGATTTGGAAAGGTCATACTCAGGCTTATGGCAGTGACTTGAACTAAGCCGTATATGTTCCAGCTGACTGTTAAAATCACCAGTGGAGAGCAATGGCTGTAGCATCTGCATCTAATATGTGTTTGACTTTGTATTTAATGTGATAAGTCTATTATTTTTTAAAGAAGTGGAAAATATTTTTCAAAAAACCCATTTCTTCCAGGTACAAATTCCAAAGTACAAAAGGTAGCAAAACAGGTAATTAATCGCACCACTCACTGTGACAGTAATAAATTTCCAAGGAAAAAGAAGATAGCTCTGCAGTTGTTGCTATGCAACCCCTTACAAAAGTATATAAGGCTGCAGGTTGCCGCTGTTTGTTTATGTTTGGAGCCAGATTTCTCCAAAGGAAAAAGTAAAAAATATAGGCCCAGAATGAGTATGTCTAGCCTGCTGCTACTATTTGACATTATACATATCAATTTGACATCTGATATTATGTAGGCACTCTGTGAAGCTTAGCAAGCTCCATGTTGAAATTGTTTCTCTGGTCAGAAATGGCAGTCCAGTTCCAAGTTGTGGCACTGACTTGTATGACCTTTGAGTGTAAAGCACAGTGATTTGAATTAATTTCACCACAGTTATCCTTTCCCAAAGTGTATATAGGCAGGCCCACTCAGCATCCCCAAGCAATTCATTCAAATGCTCTTTCTCACTTAAAGGAAACACTTTAGGTTTTGTTTCTTTACTTAAGGGACTCTTCTGTCTCAACCTGACCTGCCTAGTCGAGTAAAAAAATACCCTTGAACTGTCTCTCACCCTCTTTTTTCTCATTTCTGCAGCACAGTTGTATTGCTTGTGAATTCCCATTACTGTTCTTGGCTGAGATCTGCACTTTCTCAGACACAGCAGAGATGGGCATTCAGAAGTGTAATACCAGAGTTAGTGGCACTTAGCTAAGGGGAAAATGAAAGTATAGCTTTATTATTTGTTGTAGTACTGATGCAGCATGCACCAGGAGACCTCCCTTGCCTTGGGGGTGGAAAGGTTTTTAGCTGCTTGGACACAGGGCCAGCCCCTTCCCTGCATTGACCTTGTCCACAGCCAGGGCTGACATCCAGCCCAGGGGAGCTGCTTTCAGCCAAGAGTCTTGCCTTGGGTTTTTCTGACCTACATCTCCCGCTGCCCCACAGTCCTGGGCCAGGCCATGGGCCCTGCTGGGCTGTGGCTGGCAACAGGCTGACATCCCCTGCATGGTTCAGCTGTCCCTGCCCCCAGGGAGGAACCTGATGCCTGGAGCTGGGGTTTAGGCTTCCCTTGCTGCCCAACTGCCCTTCCAGGGTGGGACAGGCCTTGTGTGCCAGACCCTGCCCTGCTGCTGGTGGTCTGGCCCTCACTCTGCCACAACAGCAGGCATTGTCTGAGATTATAGGATCATAAAATTACTGAAGATGGCCAGGTCCTCTGGACGTCTTTGTGTTCAGCTTGCCTAAAGCAGGGTGCCCAGGGCTCTATCCATTGTGGTTGTTCATATCTCTAAGGATGGAGACACCACAGCCTTTTTGAGCAGCCTATTTGACTGCCCTAGCTGTGGAACAGCTGTGGTTTTTACCTGGGAGTATTCGAACACCTAATAGTTCCAATGTCTGTCAAGGTGCTGAACATGAAGACCAGATTTCTGTCAGAGTCAAGCTGAGGATCTGGGTGCACAAAGTAATCCCTCATTTATTTTCTTCCTGAAGTTTTATCTGTATTTAAGAACATCATGCTTTCATCTGGCTTTTTTATATATTTTATTTCAGTTAGTTTTTAAAGTTCTTGATTGACCTGTAAGAGGTTCTTCCCATTGCCTCTGAGGCCTGGAGAGCCTCTGAGTCTGATCCTCATTGCAGTCTCCTCAGATTTTCTTACATTTCTGGCTTATACTTGCTGTGACTTTCTATGCTTCACCTGCCCGCCTCCTGTACCTCATGGTCTGGGACCTTTTGCTTGCTTGGTAAAAAAGAATTGCCTTCCCTAAAGGACTTTTTGTTGACTCTGATCTTAAAAGAACAATCTGAGAACAAACAAACCAAGTAGTTTCACCTGCACAGGGTGATGACACCAACACAGTTTTTTGAACAAAAAGAACTGATGTGTTGGGGTTTTTTAAAGAATTTGGTCTAGTGGACAAGAAACAGATATCTTTAAAGCAAAGCTGCTGGATCGATTGTTTCAGAGTATACAAACATTAAAAACCATAGTATGGATTAAAGTGTGAAATAAGTGTCAAGTTGCCACAGAGCTACCAAGCTACTTCTGTATATTTAGTGCATTTTAAAAATACTAAGAGATCTAAAATATGTATCCTACAGAGTTTTAAATGTTCTTTGGTTTTAGATTTAAATTATTTAATTCCACTTTTAAACTCTCATGTCCCCCTGTGGATCTCTTCCCCTTCTCAAATATAATGCATTAATAATAATTCTGTGATTTTGTTTTTATATATATATATAAACATTCCCTCCCTTATTTGTAATTATACACTAAAATTTTCACAGCAAGAGTCTTATGTATGCTTGATATAGTAACATAGCAAGCAGAGAAGTCTGACATAAACACTTTTTATGTGCTAAAAAGAGGTAGTTGTGAAAGTTAATCAAGTGGAAATGACTCTCCTGATCTACCTGGGTTTTTATGCTGTTGATATCTCGGTGGTATCTGTGAGTACCTTAAACTAGTAAATTAAATAATGTCAGTGGTTCCCATCATGTAAGAATTAGTCTTTTCCTCTTCATTTCTCCATAAAGAAGAGTTATGACTATGGGACAGTATTTTTGTATTTATTTTGATTTGTATGTTCATGCAGAATTTGTTGGTGGTGTGCTTACTGTTGCTTCCACCTGAGAGGCCCTGAGAGAATAGTCCTTTGTAGTAACAGACTTTAATTTTTGTCCTTTCTTCCTCATTAGAAAGATTACTGATCATAGATTGTATGCCAGATCAGTAGTGATCTTTTAGATTACTTAGTCCAGGCCAATGGGCACTTTGTAAAACAGACCTTTTTCATCAGAAACCAGTGCATAGAGCGCTAAGCCATATTTTTGCTATAGTTTTGATAATTAAAAGATACTCTGTACAGATGAAAAACGTGCTGAGTGACCCTAGTAATGGTATCCCTTGGAAAGTATTCATGGTTATTGCTTGTTGGTATAAGAATTTAATGTTGGTAGGAAACCCATAGAACATATTAACTGTGGAGTAAACACCTGCACGAAAGGGCTGCATCCTAGCTAAGAAAATCTGCAAAGTTGTTTATCAGTTAGGTAGTTAAACTTACAGATGTGCAAGGCAGCAAGCAATAAGTGATGGGTGAAGATGTGACATGTCTGGTCCCTCCTTGTGCTTAAATCCGCATTGTCTTTCCACTTTTGCCAGCTTTGTTAGCTAAGCAAAACTACCCACCCCTCTCTCACCCCCTGCCCCAAACCCTACAGTGAGAAAAGGAATAGCAGGAAATAACATTAGTCCTTGAAACCCTCTGGTTATTGGAGCAAGTATCTAGTCCACATAAGAACATAGCACTTCTTTCTTACCTTTATTTTCAGATTTTATAAATATTGATTTCATCTGAAGCTGCAGTTTTCTAATAAAAAAGTTACTGTGACCATTTTCCTGGCATTTCAAAAAGCTGACATTAGCAAAGAAAAGCAGCTATGGACCCTGAACAAGACCCATGTAGCCTGAAGCCCCAGACATTGCTCTCTGATCTTCATGGCTTTGGGAAAGGGGAAACTATGCTTCTAGGTTACAGATCAGCTGCTTCTTGTCTCTTCCTTACTCTCACTTCTTAACCAAATGCCTCAAACAGCCCAAAACCTCAAGTGTATATAGCTTAAGGTAGAGATTATTCTTACCATGCATGCTGCAGCCATAGGAAAGGAAGAGACTTTATCACTGAAGAGCTCTTGGAGATAGCACTTCTGTTTTCAACATCCTTACAGTAAAGGCAATGACAAAGTTTTCCTCTATCTATGGGAACAGTATGTCTTTGAATACTGTCATGGGGATTCAAGATGCAGGCAGGTAGGTGAACAAGGTTTTTCACATGATGAGGTTATGCTCTGTCTGTTCCTCCTCTGAAAGTAATTTGCACAAAATAATATTTTCATGCTTAACTAAAGTTGACTGTTTCTTATTATCAACAAAACATGTAAAGGAAAATTATTGTCAGCCTCAAGTAACACCAAATAGAAGTTTATCTTTGAATTACTGGATAATGTCTCATCTTGGATGATATCCAAGGTGTTGTCTTTGAGGATTTTCATTTTTTCTTAACAAGATGCTATCAAGACTTTAATGTTCTTACTAATGTTAAGATACTAATATTACGACAGATTACAGGACCTTATTAAATTTTCAAATGATGCTCTTAAAATTCCCATTCTTTTCTTGCTGTGCAACTGCTTCAGGTGGTTATTGTATCTTTGCTATTAAGGATTATACTTAGGAAAATAAGTGGATGATACGATAGCAGGTTGTTATTCACTGAACCAGGAGGTTTCTCCCTATCCTTTATTTCTTTGATTCCAATTCTCTGGTCCAGAAGGACATTTCTCTATCTGAATAGAAGTTTGGAATCTGTTCCTCAGACAGGTTCTACAGGAAGGTCCATTTCTTAAATAACTAAACCCTGAGATTGTGCTTAAGTCACATAGCACTAAACCTGTGAATGTTCTCTTCTTTCTTTAAGGATACTGGGGCTTGTAAAACATGGGTTTATATGTAACACCTTTGGAGTATTACACTGTGCAGAGCATGACTGCATCAGTTTTGCCTGTGAGTAAAACTAGTGATAAAGAGCCTCAGAGAGGAGGTAAATTGCTTCCTCCATCCTATGTAAGCTCTTTCCTTTGATGTCTTCTCTGAACTTCTTACATTGACTTCAACTGCGAATCTCGCTTATCATTTGCTTAGAGCTGTTCTCTTCAACAGAGCCTTTTCATTAACCAGAATCTAAGGATGTCTCTCTCTCTCTGGTGCTCTCTAATTCATGGTAAGCATTAAGAATAATGTCACTGCTGTAAATGACAGTGGATCAAGCAAAGCTTTTATATATGCATTGCTTAGCTACTATTGCAGGCCTTGTTTGAAATGCCTGGTGCTTAACAAAATTCTACCATGCTGACCTGTGTCACGCTGTAAAGGGAGTATCAGGATGACTGCACAGATGTTACTGCAACCCCTGCAAAACCTAGGCCTTTACCGCAGAGACAAATCCTCCTTAATGGATTCTGTGCATAATAAATACAGATTTAATGATGAATGTCTAAAATCACATAGGGTGATTAGGCTATTTTTCATCACCTGCATGTAGTAAAGGGAGAAAATTGGGGGATGTATGCCTTCAAACTACAGAGGGAAAACTTACATTTCTGTGTGAGTAGAATATATTCATGGTTTGTTTGCTTTTATAAATATTTTTTTAGTACTTTGAAGGGTTGGGCTTTGACAGTCATTCTAAATAGCTAAGACTATTTATGATACAAGTATGGAGACAATAAAATGAATGCCATTTTATTTTTCTATCTTATTGTGTTGTACTTACCATTGAAGTCTTTGGTCATCTAAACATAAAAATTGTGAGAGAAGTTTGAAATTTCCATTCTGCTTTAAATACTGAAATTTGTATTGTGCCTGTAACCAGTTGATGAAATAGTTATATTGGCTATTTGATTAGAAATTGACATATTTCTATATGATAGAACAATTAAAACATTACTTAAAATTTATTTTATTTTAGGAATGAGATGTCAATAACAGAATATGTCAAAACATGCCAGGAAATACTATGTTATGACAGAAAGTGTCATATTCTATTTCATTATATTACTTTGACTTGACATAATGCACTACTTGACATGGTTTAACCATTATAGTACATCAAATTAACATAAAAGTTGACATGTTTTGACTTTATCAAACTAAAAATGTTTCATAAGGCTAAAATACATTAACACTAGTAGAACATGCTCCTTCTGTTATTTTTCATACCTTCAAAAAATATAATTAATATACTCTGTTAAAAACCTTCCATTTCATTAAATCATCATTTTCTACCAGACAGGTCTTCCAGAAAAACCTCTAGCAAGAGTAATATACACGTGAGGACCCGTAGATTAAGGATCTTCATCTCCTTTGTTTTTATCCAAAGAATACACATTTACAGCAGCTGAGGTTCTATGCAAATGTTCCTCTTCATCCCCTTGTCAGTGGATGTTTTTTCTTTTATGATGATGTTGGGAAGGCTAGGTCAAACATCTGAGCTTTATGTTTACTTTGTGGTCACCGATCTCTGTTGCAGTGAATTCCCTAGTCACGAGTCAGTTGCTGAGAAAACTGTCTGCCACGCTCATGGGTCTTACTTTGATGTCTGACATTTCTGCTTCCCCAAAGGAATGTGGTTGTCATGGGAGGTGGTGATAGGGGAGCCTGAGGCCATCCTTTAGGTTGCCAAGGCCAGTCATATGCTGGCCTTTTGAGATCCAGACCAAAATATTAAGCTTCAAATCATACTCAGATGGGAGCCAGCACTGAAAGCTGAGATGGGAGTGATGCACTATTGATGGTTAGGACTGCCAAGGAGTTACAGGTTGTTGCATTCTGGAAAACATGCAGATTTGGAAAGAGATGTTGAAGAGAGAATAAAGAAGGACACAAAATGTGATTTTATTCCATTAATCTGGTTGTACTGTCAGGGTGCCCTGAGGGCTGGAGGTTCCCTGGGGATGGGGACTGGAAACCACAGGGGTGGCCCACAGGGGCCAGTTGGTCAGAGGCTTCACCAGGCAAGGCCTGTACCACCCACAGTCAGGAGCAGGAAATATGAGGGGCATTTGGTCAACCCCAAGCACCAGAGATGGGTGGGAGTTGGGCTGGGACATGGGCTTGTGGGTAGGCCCAGTTTGGTGGGATCCATGGGCTGGATAGACAGGATTGTGTGGAGCTGGAGACTGGCCCTGCTACGACATCTCTGCGGCAGGGATTGATGGCCCCAGTAGCTGGAATGGCATCCTGGGCCATGTGAAGGATTGGGTCAGCCATAGGAAGAGCTGGGAAAGAACAGCCAGGGCTGTTGGTGGCCTCAGGACCCTAACAGTACAGTACTGTGATCTTCTGTAACTGCAGATACCTGTCTTATTAATTGTAAAGATAGAGTCCTATCTTTATCAGCTGACTATTGGAGGAGAAACTGAAGCTTTCACTTTTTCTTTTTTCTTGAAAACTGACCTGGACAGTGTAAAGAGGCATTCTCTAGCACCTTCTAGATGCCCTCAACAGAAAGGCCCAAATACTATGAGCAAAGTCTGAAGTCCAAAACCTCAGTGCACCCACACATGCATTCTTCTCTCAATTTTAATTGAAACACAGTTTAAGACAGTGTGTGAAACAGCTACAACCTGCATCATCTAGCCTGTGGATCACCTGTGGTTCAAAAATCACCCTTTGGAGCTCACTGCTTCCAAAGAGAAGGTGGTAGTCTAATGAAATAAAGGTTTCCAGGATGTGCAACAGATGTCAGTGAAGACACACAGAACTGGGTTTTGGTTCGTGTTTCTTTATAATAGTTTGAATTACATAGAAGAGATTATATCCAGGACCATTTCATATGATCTATGAATGTCTTACAAAACAAAAGTCAGATTTCTAAGAAACCAGTCTAAACTGGTTTCTAATTTCAGTTGATGGTAAGTATATACAAACTCATGTTCAGGGAAAGCGAAGCTTTCTGTACTTATTTACAGCAAGGGTAATTGGGCTTCAGGCAGAGTAAGACCAGGGAGGCTGGTGAGATACTTTTCACAATGGGGCTACAAAAAAGACATGCTTTTACATGTTAGATGCAGAATAGCTGTTAATACTGTGGAAACAAATATTGTGTTATGTTCTTGCACAGGTAGGAGCTCTGGAAACTCATAAAATTGCCAGAAATACTGGTCTATTTTGAACTTTCAAAATTAAGTTGACTTTAATGGCAGTGATTTTAGTGTCACATGGAAAAAAATTATTTTGAACAAGGCTTGAATGCCTCTTTGTTGTCAATAATTTATGGTTCATAACTAAAATTTACTTCTATATTTAATGCTCAGAATAAATATAGAATTTAAAAAAAAAAAAAGGAAAAATCGAGGACTGAATGGTACACACATTTAATATGATACAAAGAAACTTAGACCCTTGGGAACTATTTTTCAATCCTAAAAATACCAAAAAGGCGGTATGATCTAGGAGTTGTAAAAGCAAAATAAATCTAAAAGCTTGGAACTGACTTTCTCGTGTACAAGAATATAAATTGCTGCTGCTTCTTGAGTTGACATTTATTTACCATTTTGCAGTATGAGAAAGAGCCTCAAGATTAGAACAGAGAAAATTAAATTATGTTCCTGTTCCTTTGTCTACCAGGAGGATTGTGTTTTAGAGATAGCTTTAAAGGTACATGGCCACTGGTAAAGGCCAGTACCTCACTAAATGTAGCTTATTCTTAGATGAACTGCCATAGAGTCACTCAGCCAGAACTAAGGAAATCAGCCGATTTTGTTCCCTCCTAAATAATTGTTTATTTTGGGGGAACATTTAAAAATGTAAATAGTATGTAGATGATGTTGTCCCTTTGAGGGCTGATAAGAAACTTCATATTAAAATCCAAAGTCCTGCTGAGGATGCGGCTGAGAAATGCAGCCGCTCCATATTTGAAACTGCACTGTTTTAAATTACCAGAGCTTTTCCACAAATAGTGCTTTAATGAAGTGAAGATAATTAACCATGTTCTGGGTAGACTGAGTTTCCTGGCTGCAAAGATTCATTGCAACTGTTTATAATGTTAATAGCTTTAAATGTATTTTATTAATACTGCATAAGGTAGATTTTCTGTTTAATATTTAAGTAGACATTCTGACCGAGTAAGTATCTTGGGTCTCAGTGAAAATCAGGGGGATGAGATTGTAATAAAATGTATAAAGTTGTTAAAAGGAGGGTTGCTGCATGGTTTTGATTTCATACTAAGCACTTAGGTCTTAAAACATTTATATCCAGGTTTCTGTGAGGCCTGTGTGAAATAACAGTTTTTGTAGCTGTTTAACTGACAGTGATTGACTCAAAATACCAATGTTTACTTTTATCTCAATAAAAAGTATATTTTCCTTTTTACAGGTCTTGCTGAATTTGACAGTTTGTTTGTTTTGGTTTTTTTTTTTTTTTCCTTTCTGTCAAGTCCCTATAATCTAAATTGCTCTGAGAGAAGACAGGGTGTGAGAGGAATATGTTGAAATTACCAAATAAAGCATGGAGGTGGAAAATATTAATTAAGTATAAGACAACTGACATGTCATAGAATTAACATGAAAAATGAATAATACAAAAGAGCAGTGCAATATGAAATAATTTGAGTGTTTTGAACAGGGATCAGTGCCAGATAATTCTAATTTCTAATAATCATATTAAAAAAAAAAAGGCCACTGAAACTGCAGAATTTTTTTCCATCCATTATCCTACCACGTACTGAAAACTGGGCTAATTCTGGGCTGGAAGACCAGCTTGCTTCTGAGAAGTATGGTGTTTTAATTTTGAAGCTGATTTTTCTGGTAAAGGCCAACCCATCAGCAACGCCAACTCCTTCCTCCTCGCGTGCACAAAGGGCAATGCCTTCCTGTGCCAGCACGCAGGGGCACATGTGGTTGCTGAGTCTCGGGTGACTTGACTGTGTAAGAACTCGATCTTACAACGTCTCAATGATCTTGGACTTGATGATCTTAAAGGTCTTTTCCAACCTAGTGATTCTGTGAGAAGCTTTTTCGGTGCCTCTCCTTGGTGCCCTCTGGGATCGTGCTTGCATTCACACAGAGACTCACCGAAATCACGGGAGGTTTCTACAAGTCCAAATCTGGTTGAATTTTTGTTTTTTGGTTTTTTTTTTTACTTAAAACCAGTTTCCAAACCCGTGTTTTGTATGAAGAGCACAACCTGCACATCTTGTATCTTAGTATTGTAGCTTTGCAGTGAACTAGGAGAGAGCACAGTCACAGTTTTGTTGTCTGTATATCAGAAAATAAATACCTTGATTTTGTACTCTACATTTCTGCCATTTCTGGTGCTTATTTAATAGGAGGTATAAAGCACAAGCAAAGATAAGCATTGGGCATCTTGGAGGGATGTCTCATTTTGTTTGCTGAGGAGGGTTTCTTGGATACAGCTGCTGCCTTAAGTAGCTCTGAAAGAGCAATTACCTTTGAGCTGCAGTCATTCAAATGGGGCCATAGTGCTAGATCACATAGGCAGTTCAGGAACAGCAAGAAAAATTGCTTTGTCTGGAGAAGACTAAATGACCCTTCAGCCCAGAATCATGTCTTTGATAGGAGCCATCTCTAGTAAAAGATGATAAGGAGAGGCTTTGTACAGAGTGGTACTTCCCTTGATAAATGCCCTCACTTTGGAGAGGCTGTACTACAGGTGTTTCCTGAGGTGAAAGTTGTTGCCACATCTTTTGTAGAGGAGTCCTCAGCACGCTTTGCATCCGTGATTTGTGTTACTATCTTTGTAAGCATTTATTCTTCTGACATCCACAGCATCTCATGGCAATGAGTTCCACAGGTTTATGAACTGTGTGGAGAAGTATTGCTCCCTTTGTTCATTTCAAAGCTTCAGCTTATCTAACAGGAAGATATAAAAGCATAACCATGGACCAATATAGCAGAAACCCAGGGCCATAATGGAACCTCCTAAATGCAATTGAATAAAAATGAGGTAGAAACTTATAATATGATTAAGCGATTCTTCTTATTATAAATCATCTATTCTCTCCTAAATTAATATACTTAAGAAAAACAGTATCTGAAAAAAATTGAAGCAAGTATTTCTAGTTGTAGCAGTAGAAAAATTTCAGTGAGTTCTCTGCAGATCTATGGGTAATTAAGCTGTTTTAATTAGGTTATTGTTAGAGGCAAATGCTAATTAATCAAGCCTACAAACCACATTTCTCATCAAAGGCCTACCAAGTGAAGGTTTGCAGTAGAGTACTTAAGTGTTCTCTGTGGTATACTTGAGTGTGAACTCTGAGAGTTTCTGAACATATGCACTAGGACTCTGAGCTGTTAAACCTCAAGACTTCTTGTAAGAAGTAAAGAGGATGCAGCAACATTTGCAGCCATGTTTTTGTTTTCAAACAGCTATTAAATAACATGGGCATTCCGTCTTGTGTTGGGTTAATTTATAAGGAACACTCATTAAATACTGCAGCTTTACTTGTGGCAATGAGAAAATTTCCTCTTTTGCTTGTGAACTTGTAGCATTGGAATGACTCTGTAAACCTGCTTTTTCTGTGAGGTTCGTTCATGCTATTTATTTGCAGATTTGCCTCAATACAAAATTATATAGTGGTCTATCCTTTTTTAACGTTGGAAGTCTGGAGCAGTTCTTGTACTAAACACCATCAGTTATTTAATTTGGTGGCAAACTTAATTGGGCTTTACTGGACAACTCTGAAATGTACAGAAGATGCGATGTATGTGAGCTTCTCCTTTTCCAAATGCTATCTCCTACAGTTTAGACAGACTATTTTTTTTATTCATTCCCTCTCTTTATTCACATAAAACCTTTGGTCAATTGTTTTGGAACATCTCATTCACCTTAACTGACTCAAATTCTCTGGTTTTGTAATATGACATTTGTGTTAATTAGGATCCTAGAAGTCAGTCTGATGATCTGCTTTGGTGTTGGATCCCTTGCCATTAGCAGAAATTAACAGAAAGCAGGAGATCTTTGAGTGATTCTTAGCATCATGGGGATGTATTCAAATAGACAGCAGGTATTGCAATTCCTACCAAAAAATGTTTGAAAGTTTTGTTCATTAGAGCTGGTGGATGATAGCATTAGCAGATCAAAATAGCCAATGTCTGAGAGTAAAGATATCAAATATATTATTCATATAGTTCCAGGGATGAAGCAATGATATTTCCTTTTTTTGGTGTTTCTGTTTCTAAGCCACTGGCAGAGGAAAGGAGATCATAGTCAGAGGCATTCATGAACTCAGAAATGTATAAGCAAGCCGAATAACTATGTGGAGGGACCATTTAATTTCCCACACTGGATCCATTTAATTGCTTGCTATGCTAATGAAAGTATGCTTGCTTATTCTATTCTGGCCAGTACTTGTCTTCACCTGCATGTCTTGATTAAGGGCTTGAATGCTGATGAGGTTAGACTGATCTGATTACACTCAGAACATGCCAACAGAGACAGTGAGAGAAGGAAGGTGGGCATGTTTCTGAAAATACAAAAAATTCAGTACTGTCATCTTCAATTTCCCCTCTACATTTCAGATTTTAAAACATACAGATGTGTCCTGTGATACAGTTTTAGGATCTAGTATTTGGTAGAAAAGTCCCTTAATTACTTCCTAGCAGAGCTGGGAACTTAAACACTAGGTCATCAGTATGACCCTTTCCAGAAAGAGAATAATACTCTTTTTTCCTTATTTATGTGAAAGAAGAAATAAAAAGGTTTGCAGATTAAGTGTTCCCTTGCTTGTGTGGCCAAGAAGGATCACTCTGACAAGTATACTCAAAATATGTAGGTGTTGAAGAATCTACCTCAGAATTTGAGAAACCTGCTTAGTTGCCCTTTCCTTTCTTATGGAAGAATCTGTGCTTTTCTAGAAAGCTATTTTAACACCTTGGTAGGGAAACAGAGAAAGTGGAGGGGAAGGTCTTTTAAAGTTGGGTTTCTTTGCACAGAAGGAGAGAAAGAAAGGTTAAACAGGAAGTGTGACTCTTTAACTCTTGAGCTTAGAGGTTGCCCTCTGATTTCTATATATTTTACATTTTACAGTTGCTTGATAAGTGTGTGTTCCATACAAAGTGGAAGTCAGGTTTTATCCTTCTACGGTGAGTGGTGCTTAGATACAAATATCCTTCTTGTATCTCTTCTCCTTTCTGATTCTATTAGTCTTCTCCAGACAATTAAGTAAATTTCCTAGACAGAGATCTCCTAGCTCTTTCAGGTGATAAATCAAGGTAGCTTGTACTTTCTTCTGAAAACCTGGAGGTAGAGCAGTTCAAAAAGTCTCCTATTTTTTTGTGAGGGTTTTCTTCTTGTTGTTTTTTGGTTTTTTAAACTTTATTGGAAAAAGGTGTATTTTCATAAGCCTAGGTGAAGTTATTGGAAAACAGTGATAGTGTCTTTGTGGTAGATAAATCTCTTTCTAGTTTGGAAGACAAAAAGTGAGCTCCCTCTCCAGGCTTCTGAGAATGACTGAAGACACTTATTGTGGGGAGGAGATCAAGCTACAAATAATCTTGCATTTTTAAGTTTTTTTAAGTATGAAAAAGAAAAGGTTTCTAGAATTTTTCTTGTGAGGATGGTTAATCACTGGAACAGGTTGCCCAGAGACATTGCAGAATTTCCATCTATGGAGATATTCAAAACCAGACTGGATATTGTCCTGGGAAAGCTGCTTTAGCTGCCCCTGCTTGAGCAGGAGTGTTGGACTAAATGATCTCAGAATCACAGAATCACAAGGTTGGAAAAGACCTTTAAGATCATCAAATCCAACCATTCTCATCCTAAGCTAAACCATATCCCTAACTACCTCATCTACCCTTTTTTTGAACCCATCCAGGGAAGGTGACTCAACCCCCTCCCTGGGCAGCCTGTTCCAGGCCCTGACAACTCTTTCAGTAAAAACTTTTTTTCTAATGTCCAATCTAAACCTGCCCTGGCACAGCTTCATGCCATTCCCCCTTGTCCTATCACCTGTCACCTGGCTGAAGAGACCATCACCCATCCCTCTACAACCTCCCTTCAGGTAATTGTAGGCAGTGATAAGGTCTCCCCTCAGCCTCCTCTTCTCCAGGCTAAACAGCCCCAACTCCCTCAGCCGCTCCTCATAGGATTTGCCCTATCTCAAGAGGTCCCTGACAGTCAAGATAATTCTGTGCCCAGGTAAGGAGGCTTAAGCACCAGAGAATCATCCAGTAACTAACATTTACTATGTGCACATGGTTCTTGTCAGCCTAGGTCTTTGGAATCTAGCACAATGTGCCTGGCTCATAGGTTCATCTAACACAGAAGACAGATTTTATGGTGGTCTAAGTCCATGTCAAGTATAGGTTTGGGAGAAAATTGCCTCATCATGTTTGGGTATTCAGTAAAGCATAAATAAAAAGCAGGTTGTCAGTTGAAAGTTTCTGGTTTAGAAAAACAAATGAATAAACTACAGATAGTCACTGCAGTATCCCCAGAATACAATTGATAGTAATTACCTGGAAGTGACACAAAACCCCAGCATAATGAATTAATCAACATCTGAGTTTCAGTTTAATCTTAAACTCCTAAATTAAATTTAAATTCTTCAGTTGAAAAATAAAGCCCATGCTCTCTACTACAAATTCTGTAGCTCATTGGCATGAGTTCTCTCAGGCTGTGACCTGAGAGACTAGTCTAACTTCACTAAATTGACTTCAATATAATTTATTTTTTTAGGACTTAAGGGAAATATGAATCATATGCAGTCATTTTCCTTTTGCAAGCTATCCTAATGGTTTTCAAGAGGCTTCTGAAGCTTTATTTTTGTAACAGCCATTTGTAGTTGGGACTAGAAAAGGAGGTGACTTGCAGCTGAAGAACAGTATGGAGGTCTTATTATAATTCCACATTACACTTTATACCTGTCAGCTTCTCAGGAAAACAACATTCATATAGAACATCTAAAAGCATACTGTTGGACAGAGGAATGTTTGCCATTATTTTTCCAGAATATAGAAGGACATTTCCCAGGGCAGAAGTTTGCCCCAGCTCCTTTGCCTTAGAGTAAGTTCATATATTGAAAATATTCTTCAGCACTTTATTAAATCCTAATTTCAATAAAATGGGCTTTATAATGAACTGATCAGAATCATGTTGTGGAATGGAGAGGAACAGGTAGGAGGTTGAGAGGAAAACAGGGTAGAAGAAACTAGGAGGCGTGAAAAAATCCCAGTGTTTGAATTCTCTGGGGAAGATGATAGCTAATGGGACATTTTTCCTGCTTCTTAGAATTAGCCATGAAAGTGCAGGTAAAAATGTCATATAATGCAGATACAGCCACTCAATTTTTTACTCTTCCCCATTCATTTCAGGGCTGCATCTGCCTCTGGTCCTGATATTATCAAATTCTTTTAGTCCCGCAAGGAATAAATTTAGGACAAGGGAAAAAAAAAAAGAATAAGGAAAGAAGAAAGAAACTAAGGAAAGAAAGAAAGAGTTTAGGGGGAGAAAAAGAATAATGAACAAAGTTAATATTAAACTGTCTTTATATCAACAAACAAGTTTCACTTTTCTTCCCCTATTCTCTTCCCCATCCCACTGGGACAGAGGGTTTGAGCAAGCAGCTGCATGGTGCTGAATTGTTAGCTGGGGCCAAACCATGTCATATGTGGACATACGCTACTTGAAGTGTAAATAACAACGTTTATAAACTTAAACTCAAGGGTTTTCATGCTTGAAGAGAATGTGATTTTTCTGTCTAATCTAGTCAGCACATCTAATATGCTGACTGTTAACATCTCAAAATGGAGAGATTAGGAAAATGTTTCCTTACAATTATGAAAATAGTCTGACATCTTATTTAGTTTTGAATTTAAATATTTTTTCTGTGGGTTTCCCCCTTCCCCCCCCCCCCCCCCCATAAAATTCTGTGGACAAATATTGTTGTTGATGTTAACTAAACCAAGAAAAATAATATGACTGCCGAACACCTAAGTCCCTTGTTTGAACATGGTAATGAAAACGTCTATTTTAATTATCCACTGCTACTCCTAATTATCAAATGTAAAATACTTTTCATCATGAAAGCATACTATGTTAGGAGAGCCAATGTCTGGAGGCGTGTGCTGGTCAAATTCCTAATAAGGCACCTTTTAATAATGAGGGTAATTAACTAGTGCTAGAAATTACATAGGCATGTGGTGTATTCTCCTTCACTTGCAATCTTTAAATCAACAGTGGATGGCAGTTAAAGAGATACATTATGTCTAACACGGAAATTATGAGCACGGTTCAGAAATTAGTGCATGATTTGTCTGCTGTAGAGAAGGTTAGAATAGATTATCATAATATTTCCTTCTGGGCTTAAAATATGTAGTCTAGAAATAATTAGGTGTTGTTTAATCTTAATTCTTAATTATGATACAGAGCACAAATTGCTGAGCAGAAAGTCAAAGTCAGATTAGGACTGAGTAAAATTCAAATTAGAGAAATGTTTTCAGATTTTAGGATTCTACTATATCATGGTTAAGGTCAATGCCAGAAAATATTTTGTTATAGTGAGTGTTTTGTTCATTATGAGACACTTATGCTTAATATGCTTGCCTATTAATTTGGAGTTCTTTTAGTGTTTCTATTTATTTTAAAAGTCTCTGTCCCTGCAACATATAGATAAAAGTCCTTGTTGGTTCTAGTAAGTATGATAGCTTTTTTTTAAGGACTCAATGAACCTGATTCAATAGGTGGTCCAAAATCCAGATTTTTTTTTTTTTTCCAATTTACCAGCTGAAGGAAAACAGGAAACAATGGCACAAGGCTCCTAAATCCACAACACATAATTCCAAACACATAGCACACAGATGCTGATCATCTCTTTGCAAAAAATATTTTCTACTTTCAGAAAGAACAAGAAAATTCTGTTTATGCTTTTGACAGAACTCATATTCATATTGTGATTTATGTTAAAAATGCCTTGTAATCTCATTTTTCAGAGAAGACCATAAAAACACAGCAGCAGAGCTTTAGTAATTATTCATTCCAGAGACCTAAAAACATTATTTCTAGCTGTATAGATTACTTCTTACTTCTAAAAAGGAAAAACCCCCAATACTCGTGCCGTACCTTGTCAGTGGTTTCCCACAAGAATTTATAGGTCAGGTCAGCTACCAGCTAAAACTAATTATATCTGACATTATTGGTATAGTATTCAAAGTTGTATAAATTACATTTCTAAAGGAAAGCCAATGAGTCCCATAGGTATGAAAAACAACATTAAAATGTTTACAGTGCCTACTGGAATCATGATAGGATAACATCTCTGCTTATGATATTGCAGTCATGTTTGCATAGTCTCCAATATGAAGATCATTTTTAAAAGTTTATCTTCTGACTGTGAAAACCATAAAAAAAAGAGGGAAATAAAGGCCTCAGAAAAAAATACTTTGGGCTTAAGTGGAAAGAAGAAGGGAATAAGCAACAAAATTATACATGACAACTCTGAGTTATAAAAAAAACCCAACACTTTACTTAGTATGAAGCTGCTTCAGGTAATTATTTGCTCCCTAATAGCAAGTGGAACTTTCTAAAATGACCTGAATTATTATTTTTACTCTAATATATTATTCAGTGCAGCTACCTTCTTTTCCTTTATACAAGTTTAAAAAGCTTTAAGAAATGTTAGAAATGATGACCGAGTGAAGGTATTTTTTTAAGTGGGTTTTGGTTTTTTTTTACTTTAAAATATAGGTATATACCATGAAAATGTCACCTGCATTCTCACTCCTGTTTCTTAATGGAGATTCATACAGTAGCATACTGTGTCAGCTTATGGACAGTCCTGATGATTTTAATTCAAATCCCTGCATAGCGTCAACCAGAGTATTTTCTCATGTAAATTTTCTTTCAAGTATAATGGATTGAAAATTCACCAGAACTGAGTGCTGAATTGTTCCCCTGCTTAATTACACTTAGTGATAAAATTTACATTTGAAATTTGTTTAGGCTTTGCATTTTGTTATTCCTTTATGAGCTAGGCTGAAGAGCCCTCTATCATAAATTTTCTATTCCCTAGGTATTTATAAGCTTTGAACACATCATGACTTAACTGCCAAGTTAAAAATATTTAGAACATAGACTTTTTAGCTATGTAGATGGCATGTTTTCCAGTCCTCTGGTCATTCATATGTGGCTGTTCAAATATTATTTTTCCTAGTTTATCAACATCTTTCTATACTTGTTTTTGTTAGATCTGATCTCAGTTTCTCAGAAAGCTATAATAGGTATTTTTCTGTTTATTGATCCAAGGCTTTTTTGTCATTGAGTACATAGAATACTGCAAGAGTAGTTCCATTTCATCACTGGTTATGATACACTACTCTTCGCAACTACTCTTTTTTTACACCTACAGTTTTACTCAGTGAAGTGTGATAACTTTTTAATCTATCTATCAAAATGTTGTCTTGCATATGTTTAAATAAGTTACATTAAAAACATCCTTGCTTTTGATCCAAGTGTTGTTGCAATGTATTACAGCTTCATTAAAAATATTTATAGTTTAGCAGACTATTATCTGTAAATGTTGACTGTTTAATTTCCTATTAAATTATTTATGAATTGACTGTGTTTTTTTAAAAAGGCATCTCCACCAAGTTGTCTGCAACTTCCTGTCTACAAGGCCTAATGATATGAAACGTTGTGAGATTGTCCAGAGAACTTCTTGATCTCCTCATTTGTGACTGTGTGATAAAGCTTATACTTCAGCCCCAGTAACTGGAATTTAAGTTAGAGTTTGAATGATTGTTGTAATGGAAACGAATTAATTATCAGGCTAATTAAATAATTTGTTTGTTTTAAAAAATATATAGAAATGTTTTTAAACATATCTTTTTTGGGTGTAATTAGTCACTTCCACTATTGCAGGGGCAAAGACTGAGCAAACACACGGTTAACTTTATGTTAGACAAGGGCGACAAGTGTAGATCAAGATGGAGAGTATAAACACTTCCGGTTTGTTACAGTATTGGCATAATCAGTAAAAACAGCATTGTCATTAAAAGTATATTAATAATTAGATTAATTTTGCCACTTTTTTGTTTATATACTTCAAAAAGGCAAGGATGCAATTTTTGGCAAACATTTATCCCAGCTATACTTGTAAATTGCTCCTGAACTGCTATTGCTACCTTTTTCTGAGCACTTTACGATGCTCCTTACTGCCAGTTAAATATGTGGCCCATACTAATAATAACATTTTGTCTACCAGTTAGTTAAAATTCTACTGCCACTGGACCTTTCTCTGGGGAGGACACTATTCAACAAAACCTGAAGCTACCTCATGTTAAAGAGATAGCTCTACTCAATCTATCCACTTCAGTTCCCTCAATAAAAAAGGCAGTATGCTAATAAGTATCACTTGAGAATAAAAATTGAAATAATCACTTATGAATTTATCAACAGCTGACAGCTTTATTAAACTCTGTAGCTGCTGTCATTTGATAAAGAACAACATATAATAAAAAATCTGCAAATTGCCTAATTAGGCATTCTGCAGCAGAAGCTCTGCTATTATAACAGCCAGTAATCAGGTAAAAAACCAAAACAATAACATTTGTCTTGGAAAGGAACAGCTCTTTGAGAATCTTTCTTATTTATGATGATCTAGCTACGAACCAATGAAAGAATAATGATTCATAGTCAACAGCAATATTCTGGCATGTAGCTATTATTACTAACAGATGAAGAAGAATACTTATGCTTGACAGGAAGTTCCTCTTCCAAAAATATCTTGGCGCACACTTGTTACAGCGTGCACAGAAATACATCCCAAAACATGCCAGAACTCTTCATCAGGAGAGCAAGCAGGACTTCCAGGGTTAAGCTTATTTATAGATCTACATGACTTTCATCATTCCTTTGTCTTTCTAAGCGGAGACCTAACTCATTTCAATAGAGCTCTGTCTAGTGGAAAGCTGCGTGGTGCTGATCCTTCCAAACAATAATGCTTCAATCAGTCATATATCTTGTATAATGGAGAAGTTTTTATCTGATCACTGGTAGACAACTCAGTGTGAGCTAGTCACCACTAGTTAGAACAAAAGCAGACTTAGTTCACCTTGCTTGGAAAAAAAAAAAAAAAATTTCAATAACTGTTACTAAAAATGTTCAACTTCCTTCACCTGTCCATAATGGGAGCCTAGGATAAGTAGCTAGCATTGCAAACACCTGAAGTTAAGTTCAATGCCTCTGAAATGTCTTCTTCCATTGTATTTACTGGTGGTATGTGTAACTTTATTTCATCATTGTAGAGTCAAAGATCCTATAATCCTTCAGTTAATATATTAAATACTGTGGGAATGAAAGAAAAGTAACTTCAGTAAACCTGCTTTTTCATGCTGTCTCTTTAGTCTTGTCTCTTTTGCGGATGAAACTCAAAACTCTATTAATCCTTTTAGCTTCCTTTTAAAGACTTAAAAGGATGTTAAAAATGGGACTGCACCTCCCTCATCCGTCGTACTAGGTCTGGCTGGGATAAAGTTAACTTTCCTCACAGCAGCCCATATAGAATCATACAATCATGGAACAGTTTGTGTTGGAAGGGACATCAAAGATCTCTTTTTTGAGCCCCCCTGCCATGGGCAGGGACACCCTCCACAAGACCAGGTTGCCCAAAACCCCATCCAACCTGGTCTTGAAAACTGCCAGGGAGGGGGCATCCACTGCTTTTCTGGGCGGCCTGTCTTTCTCACCACCCTCACAGGGAAGATTTTCTTCCTAATATCTAATCTAAATCTACCCTCTTTCAATTTAAATCCATTATGCCTTGCCCTGTCACTACCTGCCCTTGTAAATAGTCCCTTTCTATCTTTCCTGTAGGTCCCCTTTAGGTACTGGAAGGCTGCAATAAGGTCTCCTGGGAGCCTTCTGTTCTCCAGGCTGAACAAGCCCAACTCTTCAAGCCTGTCTTCATAGGAGAGGTGCTCCAGCGCTCTGATCATCTTCATGGACCTCCTCTGGACTTGGTCCAACAGATCCCTGTACGTCTTGTGTTTGGGGTCCCCCAGAGCTGAACACGGTACTCCAGTGGGGTCTCATGAGAGCAGAGGGGGATAATCACCTGCCTCAACCTGCTGGTCATGCTTCTTTTGATAAAGTCCAGGCCACAGTTAGCTTTCTGTGCTACAAGTGCACCTTTCCAGATTATGTTGAGCTGCTCATCAACCAACATCCCCAAGTCCTTCTCCTAAGGGCTGCTTTCAATCTTTTCTCCACTCAACCTGTTCTTGTGCTTGGGATTGTGCTGACCCATGTGCAGACCTTGCACTTGGCCTTGTTGGACTATGTGTGGTTTGCATGGACCCATCTCTCAAGCCTGTCACAGCCCCTCTGGATGGCATCTGTTTTCTCCAGCGTGTCAACTGCACCACACAGCTTGGTGTCATTGGCAGACTCGATGAGGGTGCACTCAATCCCACTGTCCATGTTGCCAACAAAGTTGTTAAACAGTGCCAGTCCCAATACCATCCCCTGAGGAACAACACTTGTCACTAATCTCAACTTGGACATTGAGCTGCCAACTGCAACTCTTGCAGTGTTGCCATCCAGCCAGTTACATCAAGTGGTCCAGCCACCAAATCCATGTATCTCCAATTTAGAGACAAGCATGTCATGTGGGACAGTGCCAAATGCTTTGCACAAATCCAGGTAGAGGATGTCAGTCATTCTTCCCTTATCCACCAATGTTGCAACCCCATCATTGAATGCCACTGGATTTGTCAGTCATGATTTGCCCTTAGTGAAACAATGTTGGCTGTCGCCAATCACCTCCGTACTTTCCATGTGCCCTAGCATAGTTTCCAGGAGGATGTGCTCCATGATCTTGCCGAGCACAGAGGTGAGATTGACCCGTTCTGTCTTAATTAGCTGCATTACAAATATGTGAGGTTGTGGGTTTGCTTTTGGAAAAGCATCTGTAAACAAATTTTGGGGGATTTGGTAGTGTTCAAATCTTTCAAAACACATCCTTTTTAGCACATTAAGAAGTATTTTATACCCTCTGATTTCATCTGAATATGATGTCTTGGTCCTTGACTCCCCCACTTACCTAGTATTCTTTGGAACTGGAGAAAAACCCCATTTATTTCCTTTCACAATAGTCAAGCTTCAATTTTCTGTTTCAGAAAAGATGAACACTGCTTTGCAGGTATTCTGTTTCCTGTTGACCTTCTTAATTTAAAAAATGTGCCAGCGAAGTGAACCCTGTCATGGCAATGCATACCCACTGACCGTGTATTTTCATTCAACAATGCAGCCGAGCAACATTCCTGGCAGTTTGAGAAATCCCCTTGTGTTCTCTATTGCTGCTCTGTCTTTTTTCTGAGTCCAAAATAATGAAATGCTATGAGTGGCAAGGGTTTATTTTGTGAAAACAGGCTTTGCCAGTATTAAAATCAATACAAACCAGATGAAATCCAGATCAAAACAAAATATCTTAAAATCTTTTTACATATTTTTCATGCAGTAGAATGACTGAGTAAAGCTTGCAAATGTGATATTTAGAAACAGTAACCTTACACAACAGTCAAAGGAACACATAAACTTAATTTAAAAACAAACTGAAAGACTGAGTTGGTATGTAATTTTGTTCTCTTTCATTTTTTTTTCTACCTTTTTGGTAGTTTAACCTCTCCAGAGTTCTATGTCTTTTCGAACACTTAATCAAAAAAAAGCCTGTGTCCAAAGTTGTTGTTACTCAATATAATGCAAAACATATGAAAAATATAAAGCAAACTATATATTCCTTTAGTGTTTGTTATTTGATATTTATACAGTGAAAATGTATTTAAACCTGACTTTCCCAAAGACAAAGTTTTTTGCTCTTTCTGTAATAAATTTGTAACATTTTGGAGACAAAATGTTCTTTTGGTTTGGTTTGGATTGGTTTGGTTGTTTGTTTCCCAGTCTCTTTCCACACTTGTTCATAGATTTATCTTTGATATAACTATAGACCTCTATTTCAAGCTTAGTTTAGTTAAAATCTTAAATGTATTGGATGATTGATTGGCTTTCTGGATTTAAGTCTGCCATGAAAATTGGCATGACCTGACCTTGTAATGTTCTATCTCTCTGCCCTGTCATAGCAATTTGAATGAGACCCATATTTTAATAGTCATTTATACTGTTTCCAAATGCCAAGCCCAGTCAGCTTGGCTATGTCCTTTACAATTGCGAGTTGTATCACTTCCTTTTGCTGAGGAATGGCTTTTATGCTGCGCTATAACCTGGCCTAGGTTTTGCTGTATTTCCTTGCCTTTCAGAGAAAAACACGTATCACATCAATTTTAACTTTATTCTTCTCCCAGTCTTACACTTTATGGTTTCATGTTTACACTGTTGGTGTCTAGGCTGGTAGAAATGTTAAATGTTCAGTACTCTGCCTCTCTCTTTCTTGTGCACAGCACTAACATGGAGCTTCTGTTTCCCCTGTGTCTTCCAGAAAGATTTTATACCAAAATTAATGGCAAGCTGGGAAGAAAGCTAGCCATTTCCTTTGGCTTTAGAAGTGTTGAGGGAAGATATTGAAAATAAATTTTAATTCAGGTTCCTTCCGATCAATAAAGCCTGTGTTTTTTATAATTAAGCTGAAAAAAATAATACTGCCTATAACAACTAGTTCTGTTGATATATCTTTACAGCATCTTCCTTCCAGATAGATCAGTTTGGGTAGCCTCTGTGAAGAGAGGCCAAGGTTCCCCCGTTGCCAGAGACCACTGATTCCATCTGGCTCCAAGGACCCCGCTGCAGGGCACAGCTGAGCCTTTCAGGCTGGATGGTGGCACATCTGGGAAAACGTATTTAAGAAAACGCAGAAAACACCACACAGGCAGAGGAAGAGAGAACAAAAATAGTGAGAAACAACAGAGGAACACTAAAGTCAGAAGAGGAGGAGGAGGAGGCACTCCATGGAAGAGCATGTGTTCCCTGTGGCCTGTGGGGAATGTGCACCGGAGCAGGTTTATCATGATACTGATTACAGCTATCTTGTTATAAAAAAAAAATGCCAACATGAAACAACCTGAAGTATTTGAGTAGCCAAATATGTTGAATGAACAGGATTGAAGTTTTGTGGGATCTGAAAAGAACAGTAGAATCAGTAGTGAGAAGTCTGGTAATTCCCAGTGCTCACAGCAACAAAAAAAATGGAGTGAAATCATCATTCTTAATTGTATGATACAGCCATTATAAACTCTCTACGGGTGTTGTGTGAAGCTCCAGGAAGCAGGGTCCCTTCTGAAAATTCTAGACGTGCTGAGACATTGTCCACACCAGAGGTCCTTTTTGTACAGGGTGGATTACTTAATCAGCAGGAGATGTCTCAGGCGCAGAGTGAACACAGAAGAGACCCAACTATTGGTAATTCTGAAGAAAACTTCTTGAAAATGCTCTTACTGTTAATTTGTTATCATCATGTCTTCCTGTTACTGACCATCTAAGTATCTATATAATGTGTCCTCTGACTTGTGTTTGAGCTGACTCCTGGAAATAAGGCTGATTATTTGTACTGCTTCTGAATTAGGATAAGTAAAACTTTGACCTCTAGTAAAATAATGCATACATTCGAGTATTCCCTGTTTCCCACTCTGCCACAGTGCAACGCTTTGTTTATTTCTCTCCAGATCACATTAGGATGAAATGTGCTGTCCTCAGAAGCCACGAAGTGCATCATAAAATGCCACATGTTGACCCTAGTAGTAATGGATGCAACTGCACAATTTCAGCAGAAGTGTCCTTGCTCAGACCAGAGTTGTAATTTGGTGCCTTGAAATATGAAGAAAAAAATGTCTCATAAACAATTAAATCAAAAGGGAAAACAACAACTTAAAATTTAAGTGTGAAGGTTGAATAAAAAACACAGTTCCATTAGATCTCTCTGTAATGCCTCTCAATGAAGATGTCAAAAGAAATGTAACTAGGAGGAACCCAGATGATACTAAATATTGTTTTCTTTAATAAAATTGAATACAGCTAAGGGGCATGTATGTAAGCTGAAGTTTAAGACATTGTAACAAAATAAGACAGAAGGTGGGAGATATTTAAAGTAAAAGGCTATTACTAAGTTGCAGGCTAATACTACAGTAATGGATATATGAATAAAAATGAGCCATTGGTAGAGAAAAAAAATCTAAATGATGCAATTTAATTTAAGTAATTGGTTGTCCACTGGAATTATATTACCTGAAAACTTGGAAATTATTAAAAGAACTTATCTGTGCTGCCAAAACATTTAAGAAAAATACTGAAGTTGCAAAGATTTTTGCAGAATTTACTTCAGCAAAGATGTGATTCTTGTGGATAAGGATAACAGAAGCCTTGTTTTCAAGAGTTGTGACTTTCATGTGTACCAACACAAATTTAGATCAGTTAATTACCATTAAATTAATGTAGACAATAAAAAATACGTAGCAGGGGATGTTGATGACAGACTGTTTTCTGGCTTAAAAAACAGTTCTCAAAAGTTTACTGCAACTGTGATTCTGCAGAAAGAATGGTCAGCTAACTGTTGAGGCTATTAACTTGCATGTATAAAGTGCTGGTGCTTAGAAGCAGCTCCCCACTAACATTTTGGGATTGTACATAGGTGGCACAACTTTGCAGGACACAGAGAAGAGACTATTTTTTATAATGTTAGCGTGAGCTTTCTTGGCAAGCATCAGGGAGCAGGAGCGGATCTAAAATGTAGTATCACAGAATCACAGAATATCCTGAGTTGGAAGGGACCCACAAGGATCATTGAGTCCAACTCCTGGCTCCACAAGTTAGACTGTGCACATCGTCCAGATGCTTCTTGAACTCAGCCAAGCTCAGTGCTATGAACACTTCCCTGGGGAGCCTGTTCCAGTACCTGACCACCCCGGCAGTAAAGAACCTCTTCCTAACATCCATCCTAAACTTTCCCTGACTCAGCTTCATACCATTCCCTCAGGTTCTATCACCAGTCACCAAAGAGAGGAGATCAGTGCCTGCCCCTTTGCTCACCCTCATCAGGAAGCCATAGACCACAATGAGGTCTCCCCTCAGCCTCCTCTTCTCCAGGCTGAACAAACCAAGGGAATTCAGCCTCTCCCCATAAGATTTCCCCTCCAGACGCTTCCCCATCCTCGCTGCTCTCCTCTGGATGCTCTCCAGGAATTTTGTGTCCCTCTTGTTCTGTGGCACCCAAAACTGCCCACTGTACTCAAGGCGAGGCCACGCCAGTGCAGTGCAGAGCAGGACAATCCCCTCCCTGGGCCGGCTGTCAATGCCATGCTTGATGCACCCCAGGATATGGCTGGCCATCCTGGCTGCCTGGGCACAGTGCTGGCTCATGTTTAAATAGTAGTCACAGTTCATTTAATCACAGGAACACTTTCTGGTGCAACATCATCCAAGATAATGTGGTATGACTCCACTGCTGCCAATTAAGAAATTAGTTCCACAAGAACATGGGGAAATACTGTTATTAATAAGCTGAGTTAAACCTTGTGATGAGAATGGCTTCTCTGCTTCTAACAGTATCATTTATTGATCCAGATTCGAGGACAGACTTTATAGAAACATATATGATGGGATTTCTGCATAGAATTGTTAGCAGCAGTATTTTGTGAAGCAGGATACTGTCAGCAATCGTATTTTATACTCTTACTTTATAAAAATGGACATTCTGGACAAGTTAATGAATGAATGATTAAAGACACTAATAAAGTAACAAAGCATAGTCATATTTTTAACAGTACTTTTCTTAACCTCTTTATTACGTGAACCTGGCAACAAACTTAGATGTAGGAAAAAAGTTTTATTTAATAGAAAAAGTGACTTTATTACCAGAAATGTTAACATTCTGGAGGGATAATATACCTCTTGTTTTACAACCATCATCAAATACTTACGTCTTGATGCTCATATAAATTGTTCTGTTAATGCAAAAGTTTACATTAGAAAAAACACAATTAGAACAGAGTTTTAAAAAGTGTGTTATTTCATTAAGTCCATTATAAAGGTGACAAAACTGTCAGCGCTGTACTGCAGTTTTTTATTGCATTGTACAATTCATTGTCTAATTCATTAAATTATAGGAGAGATATATGAGCAGTGATCACAAATATCAAACTCAACTAAAGTAGGGAGTTCATCTTATGGCATGCAAACCTAGAAAGTTAAAAGAATATGCACTTGAGGTGTCAGGTCTGAGGAGAGCAAAAACAAATTCTTAACTCTTCAAGTGAATAGAACTGTAGGCATTCCCTAAGTGGCATTCAGTAAATACACATGAGAAAGGCACTCCATTTGTTTACAGTATAGCTTACAAGTATCACTTTGTTCCTTAAGATAACACAGTAAATAAGCTCTTCCATAAACACTGCTTGAAATAAAGCACAGCCCATGATTTTGGCTTGCATTTTCTTCACCTTTATCCACTTGCTCTTCCCCCCATGCTTGTCCCTTGTCAACCTTTTCAGTGCTGTATCTAATTAAACTCAAAGTACTTTGGGGCAGAGACATGCTATTGTTAATAAACATCCGTGAGCTGTGTCTACCTATGGTCCTGGGCAAACACAGCAAAGGCTCTAGAACA